>CM023532.1:25355606-26820385 GCA_013350335.1 Chimonanthus salicifolius | reverse complement strand
GTCCATAATATATAAACTTCCATTTGTTTGAGATCTTATGACAAATCCTCCTTGGAATAAAAATTCTGATGGGCTGTGCCAACATTCACTTCTGCCGTCCATTTGTGGGTCACCTGATCTGATGGTTCTGATTAATTAGGTCTCTCTTGTATGATTGTTCTTCAGCACGACCGTCCTATTCAAACTTCAGAGCTCATCAAAGTTCCATAATTGAACGCTGGTCATTTATTTTTTACATCTTAATGTTCTTCGGGCCTCTGACAATATTAGATTATTAGATTATAGTTTATTTTGGCCAAATTGTTAAAAAAAATACAATTTACTTAAAAGAATATCCGCCAACTAGGACTGAGTCAGGCCCATTGGCATATGGGCCTGATGAGCACTGAGAAAATGATCGGCCAAAAACCCAAATTTTCTGGATCCTTGTAGCGCATATGCAAGATTTTATGGGATGTTCAGTTTTATGGGAGAGACCCATTTTCTGACATGGCTGAAGTTTTAGACTACAAAATTTGAGAATTGGCCAAAATTAATTTATTTAATACATAAAAAAATGTGGGTCTAAAATGGGCCGAAATGGCAGATTGGTTGGATATTTTGCCCAATTAACCCAATATTTCATGTATCATCTACATTTAAAAGTTAAAATGCACTTTGAAATCAACTATATTTTTCATGTTGAACACTAAGGTTGTGCTTGGATTGGAATTGGGGAGAAGTGGTGAAACTTCTTTAGAGAAATTTAATGTGTTCTACTTGGATGCATTTTTCAAAAAAAAAAAAGTCTTGATGTTCTCCACCTCTTCTAGGAGAACATCTTCTCCAAGTGAAGAGAAGATAGGCAGAAGTTCTTCTACCCTCGAAGAACCTCCTACTTCATATTCTTCTCAATAGTTCCAATCTTAAACACCACACATTCCTACGAAGTTATCCGTCATGCTTCACCACATGGAGAGTAACTTTTTTCCAAACTTGCGTGGATGCACAGGTTGAAATCTCGGCCGATACGCTTCATATCTCAGGATTTCCACGACTAAGATATCTCAGCGGATACGCATAGTATTGGCCGATTTTTATTTTTTATTTAAAAAAAAATATCGACGTGGGCTCGGTCGATATATCGGCCGATATTTATATTTTATTTTATTTAAAAAAAAAGTCTTTTTTTAAATGATTTAAAAAAAACTACCGAATTTTTTAAAAAAAAAGTGAGGAAAGAGAAAAATCTCAGCTGAGATCTCGGTGGACCCCTGCGTGGATGACACGACCAGAAAAAGATCACGAGCATCTTCTAATTTCGTCCAACAAGACGAGAAAACAAATGATTATACTCATCTAGAATCTGAAAGCAATATGATATTATTATAGCGGTTACTTTTTAAAATTTTCTAGATATCATTTTAAAAGTTTTAAAAGGAGACTTTTGATATTGAAATTTGAAAAGTTATTTTTCTTTAAATTTGTTTATTTTAAATTGTAATAAAAGACTTTCGAGTTATTATAAAATACTAAAGAATATGAAAATTTTATGAGGTTTTTACTGATATTAGTGTTTTATATATTTTCTTTGATATTTTCATTAATTTTTAATATATTTTATGATATCAAAGTTTTTGCTTGTAGAGGTCTACTCTATGAAAAATAAAAATTCTTTCTAGCCAAAAGGTATAAAATGTGATAAACTCTGCTCTTATCTCTATTATATATAAAATATGATAGTCACTTATACATATTCAAACTTAAAGATCAAGACTCATCTTATAATATATTAAAAACTAATTTTCACTGAGGATTATTAAACTATAAAAATGAAACTTACAGCTTTGATTTTTTAAACTTAAGATAAAATTATTGAATAATAGTTATATTTGTCATGCACGATATAAAAAATAAATAAATATCAAATGGTCATCATTATGAATTAGAATAGATGTAAAAAGAGAATTAGAGAAATAATATTTTAAATCATTTGCATTCATCATTGAATAAATCTCACCGTTCTGTGAAACATTGACTCTCATCAGTCATCACTATTCACTATTACATATAAACGGAATTGAATTTTGCACGTGCACTGAATGATTTTGTTTTTTCCATTTTTAACCTCTCTCTTCAAGAAAGGTGCATGAGGGAGAGACTGCAAGGTTAAAAATGAAAAAAAAAAAAAAAAAATGTAAGGTGAAAGATTTTCACAATGCAAAAATCATTACTCATATAAAATGTGATAAACCCAGCTCTTATCTCTATTATATATAAAATATGATAGACAAGTGTTATACTCATTTTAATATATTCAAAAATATTTTTTATTGAAGTCTATTAAACTATACAAAATGAAGTCTATCAAATAATTCAAAGTTTTGACTTTTTAAACCTAAAATAAAATATTTGTTTGTCATGTTCAATATAAAAAATAAATATGTATCAAATGGACATCAATATAAATTAAAATAGATATAAAGAGAGAATTAGAGAATTAAAATTTTAAATCATTGAATAAACCACACAAGGGAATTATATGCCCAAGCAAATTATAGAGACGTTTTATAATTTTGGCTAACCTAATATATATTCATTTTATAAATATCATAATAAAAATAATTTGCATACTACATATCATAACTATTATAATAGTAAAAAAATACATAACGACAACCATTTCAATGAAAATGCTAAGGACAAGTTGTCTTGTTGAGCTTTGAAGTCTTAATCGAAGGTGCTAATTATTACGACTCAAATTTCGAGTCATTTCTCTTTAAATAAAAATGACTATTCATAAGGATACGAATCGACGACTCCTCTTCTTCAAAGAGAGTAAGCGAGAAACTGGCTTTTCAAAGACGCTTAACCTTCCCAACCGTCACAAATTAAGAACGTTCGAAGCTCTAATCAATATAAAATCCTTTTTCCCAGTTTGAATTTGTCCACTATCTGGTTTATGTATTTTGGGTTTATGTAACTTTTCCTTTTCTATTAATTTTGTCCATCTTGAGAACCTGTTTTATGTATTTTGGGTTTTAAATTTGTGGATTCATATCTTGATAGCGGGTTCAGTTTCTTACAAATTTCATCAAGTTTTTCCACTTGTTACAAATTCCAACTGCTTATTTGATGTAAAAACAATGTCTATTCGAAAAGACCCGAGTGAGATTCAACGTCGGTGGCAAGATTTTTGTAACCACCTCAACGACCCTCGCCAATGCTAGCCGAAACTCAATGCTAGGTAAGTTACTGGGACAAAAATTGGAAATTACCCCAGACGGCCCGCAGGAGTGCTTCATTGACCGGAATCCAGCATGTTTTTTAGTCCTCCTTGACCTCCTCCGCACCGGTGAGCTTCACATTCCAGCAAACATGCCAGAGAAAATGCTCTACAGAGAGGCCTCATTCTATGGTCTTCTTGACCACGTCCGTGCTGCAGAGTGGGGTCCATTCGATGGTAACTTGCTAAGGTTGGCTAGTTCAGTCACCGGCCAAGCACTAGGAGATCAAAAACTATCCGTGCTGGCCCCGAGGGGGGATGCTGCGTTGCCCATGGCAGCATTGTTCATGTCTATGATTGGATGCTTGAAGAGCACCCGGCCATCAATTTCGATTATCAGAGTCAATGACCTTGGCTACATTGATTCAGACAATATAGTTGTAACCAACTCCCAGTGCTTGGACAAGGGTGATGGTGGGATGGGAGTTTTCAGTTCTTCTGCTGAGCTTAAACATCGGTTTCAAGTCAATCATGATAATCAGTTCAAAAGCTTTACTGCTGGCCATTGAGCTTTAGTTCAGATTATAAGATCTTTGCCAGTTGCAGGGGAAAAGCAATGAATGTGGAATTGGAGTTTGGGATCAAGTGACCGGAAAACAACTAGATTTCTTCTATGAATCTCCCAATTTGTCTCTCGGTGACGCCTACAAGCTCCAATGGCTGCAATGTAGTAATTGTTTGATGGTTGCAACCGGGTCTCCTAGGAAAGAGAATTGCTACATTAGCATTCTTGACTTCAGACATAAGAGAATGGTTTCGTCTTGGCCTGATATTAGAGCGACAAGGACCAGAGCACCAAGGACTGTCAATAAGGAGCGGGTGCTCGATGCAATTGCAACGGTTTATGGATTTGAGAACCAAAGTGGAAAGTGTGTCGTGGAGACGTAGGAGGGGCCGGCTCTTGATGGGGAACATGTCAGACAAGCTATGTTATCCAAAACTGGTTGCCCATGAAGGGCAGTTGTTTGCGTCAATGAATGATGGCATATCAGTCTTCTGCGGTCCGAATTGGGTGTTAACATCAAGTCTGCTAAGTAGTTATGGTAGTTCTATTTGCGATTTTTCAATTGGGGGCAATCGTCTATTGGCTCTTCACAGTGAGGAGAACGTCTTTGATGTGTGGGAGTCTCGACCTCCATCGATTTTGTAGTGTCATGAACTTGTTCTTTCCGAAATTAGTTTACTCTTGTTTGTTTTCATGAGTTTTTGCTTTACTCTACTCATCGATTTGAAGCACCCATGAGAAGACGCAAACAAAAAGACTAAGCATAGTTTTGACCTTTCTGTCTAAAGAAAGAAACTACATATGGAAAAGAGTGCGTATTTTGTGATTCTGTGTTCTAATAGTCTCTACTACCTATTTGATGTAAAGAAAGATCTGCTCTCTGTTTAACAAGAATTGTCTTTATTTAAGGTGTCTTCACATTTTGTATGTTGAAGACACAGAATTAAATTCAAATGACATAGAGATAATATGCATGTTCTTACAATTGCTTGTGTAGAGACGGACCCTTTTATCATCCAAATCACTAACCTGTACTGGTAGAGAACTTTCATATCACCAACTAAGATGTTATTGTATGCCCATTTAGCTCCATGGTTCAACCATCCACATTACTGTTATGTGGGCCATTTTGATATACCATGCCTTCATATTAAAAAAAAGGGCTTTAGCCATTCATTAGTTTGCCTATTTCCACTAGATGTAGACCATTGCTGCTTTTCAGTCTTGGCCATCTATTTTAGGCATGTCAATCAAATGTTTACAGATGTCCAGTTTGAGGCACGCCCTATCCAGGGCTGCACCCATCTTATTACCTAAATCACCAAAACATGGGCTACATTGTAGATCTTTGACAATATGCAGTATCTGTTGTGTTCTAAAAATCATGCTTAAAAAATAGAACGATACAATGCATTGATCAAGTTGATAACGGCAGAAGTGATGATGTAATGTTCACAAATTTTTTCTTAAAAAAATAATAACAAATGAAGGGAAAAAAACAGAAGAGAGAATTTTAAAGTTTTATGAGAAATTTAGAATTTTGCACGCTATGATGCTATCATATGGTTTGCTAGCACTCTTTTTCCCCCTTTTTCAATCGGCTATTTTCCTTGAGATTCTGACTGAATCTTAACAGTGTTCGACTGTTTTCAACAGAACCAGTAATGGGCATACAAGGAACTTCCCTATCAATGCTAGTCTACTCAAGAATTTGCATTGCCCTAATACGCAAGGTGCAAAATCTACTATACAGTGAAATGAGAGAGAGAGAGAGCAGTCATTAGTAGAGCAAATGGAAAGAATCAAAGGGGAGCAAACTAACTACTAGATCATGCATAGTCTGGCATGAATTTCTTAAGGAATGCAATTGGTGAGATACTTCAGGAGCAACATCATCAAAACCTATGTAATTTTCTCCTTGTTGTAGATATGGCATGTTGTCATAATTGTCTTCATTAAACGCCAATTCCATGTGGCTTCATTGAGATACTGTAGGTAAGAAATTCCAAAAAAAGAGAGGAATACATCAGATTCCTCATGCATCAAATGTACTTCAAATGCTAATCAAGGTCTAGGGAGTCTGGATATTGTGGTCGGGTACATGTTTGAAGGATGATTGTACTACATGTGCATGGAGCAGCATGGAAATTGAAATTGACTAAAATAGGATGCTTTTTTTAAGGTGATTAGCAATAAAAAAAATTAACAAATGTCTCCACATAGGCAATAGGAACAGCACCCACCTACTCTAGTTCCAATTTTAACAATGCTACAAATGCACAGATGAAGGACGACTAAGACATTTCGACTGAGTATTTCCAAATGACACACATCTTGGTTCGTGAAATTTACCTTGCCCCAGTTCTCTTTGAGTGATTGATGAGCTGCCCGAAGGTTGTAGCTTGGTATTCTCGGAGAAACATGGTGAGGGATGTGCACATTGATATCATGACATAGGATCTCAATCCTGCCCAGAAAAGGCAGAAATTGCAGTTACTCGTAGTTTTGCATATTCTCAATAACACCTTAAGCTTTTAAGGTTCTTCCCATGAAATGCATAAGAAAATCATCTGCCAAGGTACAGAGTGATCCAGGCATTCCACAAAGTTAAAAGCATTAAAATCACTTACGGTGGGTAAAACATCTGGAATGATCTAGACTGCTGTCTAAATGGAAACAGAAAGTTACCATTTGGGTGATTGAATGTAATCACTATGGACCCTAATGTTCATAATCCAAATTGTTCTAATCACAACAGCCACCAGTTATTTGCATGTACCAATTTTGATCTGAACCAAAATCTGCTGCCATTGGATTAATCATGTGTTACAAAAGTGATGAACTCCAATTCCAAAACTAGATCGAATTGAATAATTGATAACAAGTTTAACATGTGGCAAGTCCAACAGTAAGAAAGACAGTCATTTTGATCAAAATTGGGATATGTTGACTTCAGATCAAAATGTCCTACAGCAATGGAGCAATTTGGATTTCATGAAAGATGTTCTCCACACGCATTAAATACAGCCACCAGGATGGAAACATGCATTGGGACTACAGAATAGGATCATCTCTCAAGAATGACCTTAGCACATGACCAAAAAAAAAAAGTTTGACCGATTATGAGCGCTGCTTGAAAGATGCCACTAAATATTTGGTTAGAAAACCATCATCTGTTACGGAATTCCATTTTGGTTTCAGATAAAATTGAATCAGGTTCATTTTGGAATTTAGTTTTACAAACATTAACTACATGACCAGAAGTGGAAATGCATGTGGTGGAGATGTGTAAGTCAAGATTAAATGCAAGGCATAACAATAAAACCAATGGTTATGGATGAGTACATACGAGGAACGCTAAATGTAGCTCCAAAAGAAGAGAAAACCAAGAAATGCCGTTTAAGAAAGTTCAGACATGTATACAAAGAAACGGCTTGTACAAAGAACTTAAGGGTTTCAACTTACAATAAAGACTTGGAAAGAGGTGAGGAGGAAGGAAAAACTTGTGTACTGGTGGACAAACATAACATTCAACAAGGTTGGGAAGAATCAAAAGGAGAAGTAGAACTCAAAGACTAAACCCAAATGGATTGGGACAAGGCTTGGAGATAGTTGACGAAACATAATGTACAGCATAAAGACTAAAACAATAGCTAGGCATGGAGTAACCCATCTAAATTAAAACCAAAATGTGGATTAACTACCATAATGCATTCTCACTTCCTTCAACAGCTCAGAGAGAGAGAGAGAGAGAGAGAGAGAGAGAGAGAGAGAGAGAGTTCAAAAGTTTGATTAGATAATTTACCAGCGAGGATAGTCGCAATGGACTGTCCCACCAAGTTGGGACTTTGCAGCATTCCACTCATCTGAATATTTGAAAGGTATGTGAGGAGCTGTGTGATGAACCATCGTGAAAGTACTCATCTGGAAATTTACAGGCACATTCAGGGTAGAGATGAAGAAAACTGACTTGACAACAAACAGGTAAAGGTAGAAATACTTGCAAGTCTGCAACCAAAATGGTAAATAAAAAAAACCCAATGAAATCCAAGTTTTACATATCTAATATCTTAATGTCACGACTCATGTCTATGCTAGTCTATTCAAACCTTGATTAATTCTCCGTTTCATGCGAGGTCCAGGTTGGTCATCCAACTATTTACCTGATGGGATCTATAACAGACACCATTCATCAGCAACCAAAATAGCAATCCTTGAATTTCATATTGCAGATTTTTACACTGAATGTGAAAACTGGATATATATCTTTCATATCTAGGTCATTCTCAAGGAACTGGGATTGTCCCATCACGACGCTTTTGATCTACAAAATATCCAGAGATTAAGGCCAAGTAGGCCAACCACAAGATCAGTTAACCATAGGTCCCACTTGGACATGCTCAAAGCTCAACAATACTATGCATAGCATCTCTCGGGCTGAGGAGTGTATTATTATTTAATGAACCTTTGATGATATGCATTAAGAACAAAATAAAATGATTATTTAAACAAATGAAATAAGAAGAAAAAGAGTAGTACCCAAAAGTGATATCCCAGCCATGGCATCAACCAGAACTTTATCCATCCCATTATCCCCGCCTTGTAGATAATCAATGGCCATCCAATTGCAATAAATGCAAAAACGCATGCCAAGCTGATCTTCACTCGTTTGATTTCATTTGGTCTGAACTTTTTCAAATCGAAGTGCCACATCAACCTATATTGGTATTTCAAATTATTGAGAGATAGTAATATAGAAATAAGTAGAAAGGACAAAGGCTTTGATGCTGGTGTTAAGATGAAATTGAAATTTGAAATAAGTAGCTAAATACAGAATATTATCCAAATAACTCCTGAGAACATGACCATAAACCCCAAAAAACGCATGCACGTACCACCCCACCCCACCCAACTCCAAGAGCCCAAATGCGCACACACAAACGAAAAAAGAAAAAAAAAAAAATTAACTATTTATGTGTCACCATGAATATGTATGCTGATATTATAAGGCCAATATATGTCATACCAGTGAGCTATAGACATCCAAGGCCGAAAGGGACCATATCCTAATATAATTGCCTGGCGCAAAATCGAAGAGGAATCAAACTCTTCTTCCCAAACAGGATGCCAAGCAGTATCCTCTGATAACCTTCAAAAAAGGGTTTCAGAAAAGAATATCGATCAAATGAAGCAGTAGAAAGGTATCGGCTTGTAAAGAATGCATTTGATGTACCCAAATAGCAAGGACAGTTATCCATTCTTTCATATATTTGGGAACTGAAAATTCTGTAATCAAATTGGGCAGAAAAATATTCTTTTCCAACTTCTCCACCAAATAAAGAGCATGATAATAAAATCAGAGACATGAAATACAAAGAATCAATGCCCTATTAAATGTGTTTTGGGATTTGACTATGCCACAAATACAAGAGAAATGGATATATTCGAACTACTAGTCAAGTGGGGTACATCCAAAATAACACTAAATTTGTGGCTGCCAATCCACTAAAATAAATGGACATATTGGAGTGCCATACATACATGTTTGTCTTGGCATGATGTCTATCATGTTTAAAGCGCCATGGTTCATAAGGGTATATCAAGGGCAAGAAAGCCAGAGTACCAACAATGTCTTCTAATAATTTGTTCTTTGAAAAAGACTTGTGAGCACAGTCATGGCCTATCACAAAGAACTGCAAAAAGGAAAAAAAAGGTAAAGTAGTACAAAAACAATGCAATAAAAGATGGGAAATGAATAAAACAAGAATGCTAACCCCAGTCACTGCAGTTCCAGTCCATGCCCAAGCCAGAGGGAGTAAATACCATGGAGCTTTGGAAATCAAGAAAATCCCCAATGCATAAGAAGTGGCAGATATCAAAACTGACTTCCAAGCTTTAGAATCATCAATTTCAAATACCTTACAGTGAAATTTATAGAAGTGTCAAGATATTGCAAACGATACTGGAGCAAGTAACATTTCTCTCTCTCTTTTTTCAACAGTTATATTTCACCTTTTTAGGTAGAGTATCGATGACATCCTTTAACGTTACATTTTCAGGAAGTGGTTCTCCAATTTGGGTAAAACCATAGGTCTCAGATATCTGCCTTCTTTGCTCTGCCTCATCTACCAAGGGTGGTTGAACTGGGAGAGCCACGGCAGGCAGGCTTCTAGTTCTTTTCTTGGAAAAAAGACATGGATGAAACGTGCTCTCTCTTTGAATGATGCCTCCCCAATTTAGATGGCATATGCCTGTCATCATCACAACACCATTATAGTAATTGAAGCCAATATCATTGCATACAAATATCATCCACTCTCGAGAATTAAAAAACTTCAATCTCTCTCATGAAACAAGCCAACTAGGAAGATAATTCATAAAGCATGCTGCTCTACTGCAACAAATGCAGAGTTGACACCCCTCCCTGTCCTTCTCACCAGAGATTATGGATGGAATCATAGGATCTACCACTGATGGAGGTTGACCCAAAATTATTACATATGACAATCCTTACACTTTAATCAAAGACCTTGAACCAGAACGGGACCAGGAAAAGGCCAAAGAATGAAGGATAAGATCCAGCAGTAGAGTATATTTTAAGAACATTACAGGCAATGGAGCCAATTAGAGTGATGATCCACGTCATAGATCTCATCCCTGCATGTACAGAATAGAGACACACTGCTAGCCAACATTGTTGAAGTGCAGGAACTATATTCTCAGCCACTGATTGAAGCACCTTTTAATTCTTATATGACCAGGCAACCCTGCAGAAAAAAGTTATCAACCCCTCGGTATACAAAGACCAAATTGTCATCAAATAAAAAAAGCGTCCCTCCTTTTTATTTTTGGCTTTACCATCTCCACCAACAGATGCTAGTCAACCCATCCACATCCTCCATCACAGGTTGCCAGTCCACCACTCACACCATCTCCAGAAATCCATCAGAATTTTCAAAGATCACATCAACCAAAGAAACCCCTTTTACATGCCTTTCATAACAACATCACTGATTCCCTCATCCAAGAGCATCTTTGTGATCCATAAAAATAGTGGAGACCTCTGTAACATCATCATGCCTTTTCAGTCACACCAGTCAATTTCGTTTTGCCTCCAACAGCTTCACTACCAACCTCCAATTTCTTTTATTTTCATTGGTCTCAACAGCTCTATATTCTTTTGACTTCCTTGCACATTACTAGCACCCACATTTAGCTTCCCATTTCCAAATTTCTCAAAAACCTCTCTCACAATCACAAACCTTCTAAGAGTTTCCCGCCTCATTTTCCTTTTAAATAATACAATACTTCTTTTATTTTGAAGGATAACCCAATACTTGTTTTTGGTTTATTTTAGGCTTTGTAGGTTTCCTTCTCCAACAAAGGAATTGGAAACAAAATCATCTCCACCTCTCGTTAATCCCAACACAATCTTTCTATTTTTTTTTTTTTGAAAGGTCGCCAGCGCAATCTTTCTATTGCCATGAATTCAATTGTCAATGAATCAGTCCATGGCTTCTCGAAGGATTCAATCTAATGGGTTTCTCCAGAGTTTCCATGACCATTCATAACACCCAATTTACATTTCCAGGCCAAACTTAAAGCAATTTTTTTTCACAAAAAAAAAAAAGGAGAGTCAGGAAGTAACAACAAAAGCTAAAAAACCAAAAGGGTAATTCAAGGAAACAAGCAGAACGTACCTGGAGACGTTCTCGATACAAATTTCCGGCTAAAAACTGCCCCTTCATGGGGGACCTGAAATCAAACAGCTTATGTACATAAGTGGTAGAAGAAAAAACAAATAAATATAACAAGTAGATTATATATACTTATTAAAGAACTTTTAAGAATTTTGGAGCTGCAGTTTTTTCGTGTATGGAGTAAAAGAAAAAAAAATAGGCTACCATCAAATGAAATCTTCCATCTGCAATTCTGCAAGCCATCCTCGGAAAGCAGATTATCCAAAAAAATCCAGTTTCAAAAGGCCCCTCTGCTTTCTGAGGAAAATGTAGGAGTTCGAAAAGAGAGGTCGATACAAAGGTAAGGTTAGTGCACTTAAAACTCTAGTCATGGTAGCCGTTGAAACAGGATAGAGTTGCATGCTGCACGTTTTTTTTTTTCTCATATAAAATCGACATATTATATAAATTTTGAACTCATTAATTATGTTAAATAAAATGAAATATTAAATCTATTTAAATACTAGCATTTATTTTTAAAAAATATTTGCTTTTGGAATAGTTCATTATTTTTGGAACTCTCCATTTAAGTTAAAAATTGTTGCCTTCAATTTATATTATTCACTTCTAGTTTTATATCAAATATATAAAAAAACTTTAAAAGTCAAATATATCATAAAAAAAATATCACTTGTATAAATAAAATACTATTATTAAATTGTATTTACAATACCGAACTGATCAAAACCTAATTGTGAGAGTGCTTACAATCTTCATTTTTACATCCAAATTCCTTATAATTTATATGACAAACTAAAAAATATGTTATATACTCATAATATTATTATATTAATGTGTATTTTTGTTAATTAAATTTTAAAAGAAATGATCTAATTATATCTTTATTTTGACAAATATTTAAAAAAATTAAAATATGTTATAAGCTAAAGCACTTCGACTACAAATATAAATGAAAATTCTAATATAAAATATTGCCCTTTGACAAATAGATTTCACTAAAGTCGTCTCAAATCATTCATATAAACATGAAATATTGGATATATATCATTATCCCACTATTTCATTTTGATAAATGAGTATAACTTGGAATTTTATGCTAAAACTCAACTCTTGTGCAATGGTTTTAATTGGCATATGTTAATATATTGAATAAATCACTTAAAGGCTTAAACAATTAATTATAAAAGAGTAGTTTTAATTTTCTATTTGTAAAAAGAAAATTAACAAAAATAATAGTGTTTTTAATAATAATGAATATTAATATATATTTTTTTATCACTTGATAAATGAATAAAGTTGAAATCTCTTATTATTAAAAATAATGATATCTTCGTTACTTTTCTTTATAAGATATTTAAAATATATTCTACAGCTAATATGCACTTACATTTTTACATGATGCCATGAAATATATTAATCTCTTTATTTGTTCGAGTGATTAGGTATTCTCATTTTGCTGAAAGGTCTTGTCATTTCAAACCCTTTGGGGTGGCTAGGGCTACAATTCGGGTCGGGTTTTGAACCAACCCGCATGATCCGACCCGACTCAAGAAATCATGCGGATCGGATTGAGAAATTTGGGTCAGTGGGTCGGGTTGAGAGGATAAAAATCCACATGGAATTCGGGTCGTGTCGAGTTGAGGATTTTACAAGTTAACCCGACCCGACCCAGCTAAAATGTGTTCAGAATGCAGGTTGGGTCAAAATTCGGGTTGATTTCGGTTAGAATTCGGGTTGGGTCGGGTCGGGTTGTAAAGGTTGGGTCGAGAATTCGAGTCGGGTTCTATAAATATCAACTCGGATCGGGTTGAGTTTTAAGGAACCCAACCCGCCCGACTCGAGTTGCAGCCCTAGGGGCGGTTAACCTGATCCATTGTGCTTGTGGGTGATGTCATGGATCTGGAGTTTTTTCTATGATCACCGTACAGTGGGGTTGGAGGATTTCTATGTATTTAAAAAAAATGTCATAAAATATAATGTCTCATTTCAAGATGTTGAGAAAAAACTTATAAAATGTCTTAAAATATCTAAATTTATCGTAAATTCATCACCGACCCATCTACACATACACCATTATTCAGCTAATATGATTTTGTGAAATTAAAATGTAGATCAATATTTATCAAATAATATAATAAGCTGAAATTTCTATTCCAACCTTTATTGAGTTTCAGAAATATAAAAGCATCGCTTTGTTTAATGATCAAACAGATGAGACATATCAAACCGTATGATTGCTGTTAATGGATTTGATCATATGCTATGTTCTTTTCAGTTGATCCATTTGCTTGATTAAATAATTAGATGGACATGATCATCTCACATTAAGATTCTATTATATGGTATATCCATTATATATAGAGCTATTGAACGGTTTAGATTTACGTAGATTGGAAGAATATATAATGAAGTACGTATGAATAAAAATTAATTTGAATTTAATCATAATAATTTTATTTCTTTGTGTAAGGAGTAACATCTTCAAACTAATGTAAAAATTAATTTGAATTTAATTATAATAATTTTATTTTTTGTTTGTTATTTTTATACTTATTTTTTTGAATTTATGTGTGGGAAACCGCGGGTACCCAGCGTAAAACCCCCAGGGGTGAGCCCACTATCCCTAGGGCACACCATGCTTAGGTCATGGGGACTCGAACCCGCAACTTTCCTCTTTCTGAGGCGGAAGGCAACCAGTTATTTTTATGCTTTTGTTTTGACAAAATAATTTATTTATAGAGATCCGAATATTGAGAAGTATACCAAATAATTATTCTAAAAGATGAAAATGGTTGTTTAAAATGGTTATTTAAAATTTATTCTATTCTTCTAATTCTAAATGCTATTTGTTAAAGTCTTCTTTTTTTAATTTTCTTGATTTTATTAAAGGGTTTTTTTTTATATGTAAGAGAACTTTAAAATCACTATCTTCTTTTTTTATAACAACTGTATTTGGTAAAATTTCATATTCCTCACAAGCTCTAAAATCTAAATTAATATTTAATATGAATGTCACAGTAAAAAAAATTATAAAAATAATCTTGATTTGAGGAAGAATCTTTTACTTTTGTAAATGTGTGAATAGAAGAAAAAAATTATACTTTTCAAATGAATGGATTGAAGATAAATTTGATTATGCGCATCAAAACAATTACCATTGAGCAAGAATTTATGGTTGATTGCTAAAACATACATCATTCGAGTTTATTATATTTTTATTAGTTATCTTACTAAATATTTTTATGAGGTTTAACATTCTTTTTAAATTATTATTTAAAAATTCAAAATAACTAATGAATTAGTCAAGGTAACTCGATTTAATAGAATTTTAAGTCAATTATTTTTTTCAAATTAAATTCAAAATTTAATTTTTTTTTGCACTATTAAAACTAATGAATGGATTCCTACTGGAATCATCAAACCCTTCAACCCAAGTAAAAACCCAACTCAGACGACGACGGAGCCATGACCCAGCAAAATTTTAGAGAAATCAAAGATTTTTTAAAATTTTTTTTAGAGAAATGAAAGGAAGCAAAGACATGAGAAGAATCTGAAGGAAAAAAAAAGTTATAGAGAGGATGTCAAGGAGAGATGGGGCCAAGGGGAAAACAGAGGAGGCACAGAGGAGTAGTGATTTTTACACTATTTTTTTTTTATGGTGCACAAAATTAAAGAAAAATTTAATTTTTTCTTTACTTCTATTCCTTTTTCTTTTTTAAAAGTCTGAGTAAAATTAGATTTTTTTTTAAAAAAAAAATTTAGTGTACCGATAAAAAAATGTACAAAAGTCACTACCTGCATAGGCATGAGAGACATACTTGGGCATAAAAAATGGGACAGAATGACGCAAAGAGCAGTGCAAATGGTTAAGGGAAGCCCGCAAAGAATAAACCCGTAAACCCCGTTTTGTCCTTGGTCTTGACTCTGTTATTTCTATTATGTTATCTTAGAAAGCTCAATTTCTTATTTAATATGGAGTAGTTTAATTGGTAACTTTTTGTTTTAAAAAATAAGAGGTTGTGAATTTGAGTTCATGTGGCATTAAGTAATATCTATTTCGTGTGGGTGTGGGACTTCCAATCCTCGTAACATTAAGTAGTTACTATCTTGTGTAGGTGTGGAAAATTACTTAAAATGAAAATTTTAGAAGAACTAACTTAATTCTATAAATTTGAAGGAGATTTTCTAACTAAAAAAAGAAAAATAATAATTTCTTTCCAAATCTATTTCACAACATCTACCTTTTTCTTCTATCACATCTATGAATTCATTATTGATCTCACTCTCAAGGCTTACAAAAATTTTAAATATTGAATAGAAAATAAATTAAAAAATCTATGCCCGTAAACATTTTTGTAAGTATGTTATTGTTTATGGTAATTGATCTTGACCATTGAACAACGATAATAAGGAACTAAAGTTTTCTAATCCACTCTCCGTTAAAATAATAATAAAAAATAGTGTAAAAGGAAGCCCTCATGTCCTACCTAATGGCTGCTTTTAACCTACCAGTTGAGCGGCGGTTAAGAATTTGTCCAAAAAAAAAAAAATCTTTGGGTGCCTTTGGGTGGAGGATAATTTTTATAGAGGTTACCATTACGTAGAAGTCGTTTTTGAGTAGGGTCATTTTTTAAAAGAGGTTACCTTATTTTGTTTTGTAATTGCAGTAGTAAAATAAGAAATTATTCTAAGGGTAAACAATCTTATTTGGTACCTATTAGCATGGATAATTTTATATATTAATAATTTTATGAGAAATTTTATAACATATAATTATTAAATAATATTCATTAAGTAAATCTAATATTATCTAATTTTATAGATTCTTTTTTATAACTATAATTTAAAATGAAGACTTGCATTCTAACAGGAAAAAAAAATAGATATTATTATTTTAAATCCCAATAAATGAATTAAAAAAATCAACATATCTCTTTATAAAAAAATATAATTTGTTAATTGGTAATATGAAATATATAATATAATAAACTATTAAAATAGTTTAATAAATCACAACAAATATAAAATTAATATTAAAAATTGTCACGTGTGAACTCCTTAAAAATAGAATATTTTAACAAATATGTTTCAGAAAATTTTATTTTTTATTTTTATATTATATAGATTTAATAAAATTATTAATTTTCATAAAATTATTAATATATCAGCTTACCTCTACTTACAATTACCCCTACTCAAGGGTAACCCTTGTAAAAATTTACCCCTCACCCAAATGCATCACGTTGAAAATGTTGTAGAATTTTTTTTATATTATATAGATTTAATAAAATTATTAATTTTTATAAAATTGTTAATATGTCAGTTTACCCCTACTTACAATTACCCCCACTGAAGGGTAACCCCTGTAAAAATTACCCCTCACCCAAATGCATCACGTTAAAAATGCTGCAGATTTTTTTTTTATATTATATAAATTTAAGAAAACTATTAATTCTCATAAAATTGTTAATATGTCAGTTTACTCCTACTTACAATTACCCCTACTCAAGGGTAACCCTTGTAAAAATTTACCCCTCATCCAAATGCATCATGTTGAAAATGTTGTAGAAATTTTATTTTTATATTATATAGATTTAATAAAATTATTAATTCTCATAAAATTGTTAATATGTCAGTTTACCCCTACTAAAGGGTAACCCCTCTAAAAATTTACCCCTCACCTAAATGCATCACGTTGAAAATGTTGTAGAATATTTTTTTTTTATATTATATAGATTTAATAAAATTATTAATTCTTATAAAATTGTTAATATGTCAATTTACTCCTACTCAAGGGTAACTTTTGTAAAAATTTACCCCACACCCAAATGCATCACGTTGAAAATGTTGACACATTTTTAAAATAATCTTTTAACAGAATAAATTGTTAATTACCCTAAAAGAGATTATCATGAACCTTAAACTTTTTCAGAGTTTTGAGACCCTATTGAAAATTTTATTTTTATTTTTATATTATATGGATTAAATAAAATTATTAATTATTCTAAAATTGTTTATATGTCAGGTTATCCCTACTTACAATTACCTCTACTCAAGGGTAACCTGGGGTAACCCCTGTAAAAAATTACTCATCATCCAAATGCATCATGTTAAAAATCTATACAAAATATAAAAATTATTTGAAATCTATTAAATTTTCAATTATATAATATATAATTGAAAAATAAAGGAAGGCACAAGATAAATAGGGGAAAGGTTTCCTTAAAAAATAAAAAATAAATAAAAAACCACTATTATTATTTTAAATGTCAATAAATGAATAAAAAAATCTACATATCTCTTCATAAAAAATATAATTTGTTGTTTGGTGATATGGAATTTATTAAATAAAAATAATGGAGTGCTTTAAAAAATAAATAAAAGTCAAGTACTCACCAAAATAAATAAATAAATAAAATGTAAAAAAAAAACTCATAAAAGAGCAAAAGGGAGGGTAAGGAGGGGTATTAAAGAATGAATACCCCAAGCCCCATGAGGGTATTCAAAATGGTGACAAGAGGGATAAAAATTCAAATTTTTACCTTTACCCTCTTGTTACGAAATGAGGATAATAAGGGGTAACGGGGGGTTATCCCCTCTTACCACCATCCAAATGCAGCCTTTATGTTCAATTTTCACTTTATCCGAACTAGTCACTCTTTCTTGTAAATTTAATCGGTATGTGTGGATTGAAAGATTATACATTTTTCAAAAAATAGACAGCGAGACATCTGAACATCTTAATTAAAAAAATGGTGACTTTAAAATAAAAATTACGTGTAAAACTCAAGCTTTGATTATGCTCAAATAAGCTAATCAAAGTGGTGACACCCCTTTACAATTTTGGCAAATGCTACAGACTCTAACCTCTGAGTTAAATGCTTTCATTGTGTAGGTTTTTAACTACCATGTTCGATCACTTTATGTGGCATGTGAATGTGGTAAATATGAATCATGGGCCGCACTGCATTTGGACGGCTTGCATCCGTTTATGCCACGTGCTTCTCTTTTAAATGTGCAAGACTATAAAAGAATTTGGGCTTCCCCATACCGAAAAAACACAAAACAATAAATCTGAGGTTTAGGCGAAGCACAATCAAAATCATCTCGTCATTATCGAACAGGATTTAGATAATCTTTTCGGTATTTCCACTGCAAATCAGAGATTAGAGAGAGAGAAGAGAGACATCTTTTTCCGACATTCAAATATAAACTATAACTTTCAGATTACTTCAAATCCCAGCAAAAACCCTTTCTCTAATTATACCGCCTGCCTCCAAGTCTCCAACAAAGATTCCTTTTACGGCTTTACCCTTCTATTTCTGCTCAATTTATGATCTACATGCCGGAATTCAACCCCACTTTGGCCGGAAACTGAGGAGGTAGCAGTCCTTTTTCACCGTTTTAGGATTTTTGAATCGAGTCGGGATCGGACATGTCGCTGTTCCGGAAGTTCTTCTATCGGAAACCGCCGGATGGGCTTCTGGAAATCTCTGAAAGAGTCTTTGGTATGCCAATTTTGAGCTTAATTTCTATGAATTTCGTTCATTTTTGTGAATATGTTGCTAATTTCCTTCATTTGCGTTTCACAGTCCCTGTTTTTTTTTTTTAACTCCGAAAGAGGTTAGCTTTATCTCATTTTCTCTATTAGAGGCTCTATGCCAATATAGGTGAAGTCGAAAAAAAAATATGGAGTTGCATTTTTCCCAAATCTGACCTGACATGTTTCTTTTTATTTTTATTTTTATTTTCTGGATATAGCTGATTAACATCCATTCTGGTGGTTTTAACTGGTTTTGCTTGTGAGATTGCTTTGGAGGGAATTGGTGCTGGTATATGAATTTCAAATTTGAAATAAAGTAGAAGTATCCAAACTTTTTTTTTTTTGGTGGGGGGTGGGGGAGGGGGTTGTAGAATGATAACATGATTCAGATCTGCAATCTTTGTGGTTCTGGCAGTGACATCTTACAGTTTTTTGTATGCTATGTTGCATGGGTGCTGGTATTCAGATACAACACCATAACGAGGTGTCATACTCTGCCAATCACGAAACATAAAATTAAAAAAAAATTAAAAATACATTTGTTTTTAAATGAAAATAAGGTGTGAATATAAGAGAATTTAGTACTAGTTTAATCAATAAGTGACAAACATGTTAGATTTTAGTAGTTTCATATGGAGAAAGATATGATAGTATTGTTTTTTTTTTGAATGGTAAGATATGATAGTATTGTTGTCATCTTGGAAGAGTACTAAAAAAGTACTAGAAGAATCAAGGAAGAGTTTCACTTGGAGAAGTGTCCAACATGTGTGCTTCAAACATTTGAAGAATCCATGCAACATTGGTTGTGGGATCTTGTCAAATACCTTTAAAAAAGAAGCGGAAGTGCATGCCTCCCATGTTTGGGACATAATCCAAGTACACCTCTCAATCTGTGGTTTGTTGCAGTGAGTTTGGTAGAGATAAAATGATATGGTGCTTCTTCCGTTGACCTTCTTTAGATTGTTCTTCTATGATTTTGATAAATTTTGGATTTTATTTGATGAGAGTTACCTTTGCCCCAATACAGTGTTCGATTGCTGTTTCTCCACTGATGCTTTGGAAGCTGATGAGTACAAAGCCTACGTTGGAGGCATTGTTGGTCAACTTCAAGAACATTTCCCTGATGCATCCTTCATGGTTTTCAATTTTAAAGAGGGAGAAAAGCAAACCCAAATTTCAGACATTGTGATGGAGTATGATATGCCTGTAATGGACTACCCTCGGCATTATGAAGGATGCCCATTGCTTTCAATGGAAATGATTCACCATTTCTTGAAGTCAAGCGACAACTGGCTCTCGTTGCAGCAGAACATGCTGCTGATGCATTGTGAACGAGGTGGGTGGCCAGTTTTGGCTTTCATGCTAGCTGGGCTTTTGATTTATAGAAAGCAATTTTCTGGGGAGAATAAGACCCTGACCATGATTCACAAACAAGCCCCACATGAACTGTTGCAGTTATTGTCACCGTTGAATCCACTGCCTTCACAATTGAGATACTTGCAGTATATTTCTAGGAGGAATGTGGGTTCAGATTGGCCACCGTTGGATAGGGCTCTCACATTGGATTGTGTCATTCTCAGAACCATACCTAACTTTGATGGAGAGGGGGGCTGCCGGCCAATATTTCGGATATATGGTCAAGATCCCTTTGTTGCAAATAATCGGACTCCTAAACTACTATTCTCAATGCCTAAGAAGAGCAAAAGTGTTCGGCTTTACAAACAGGTGATACTGTCATTTTCTTTCTCATTGTTTTTGTTTCTTCTTTTATCTGATAAATCTACTCTTTTTCCCCTCTTTTCCCGTTTTCTCTTTAAGTTTAGACCATAGACTGGAGAAGGAAATCATATTTTGGTTCATTACACACACAAATATATGAGGAACAATCATGTACAATTAATTGTGCTGTGACTTGTTACGTAAACAAACAAATTTGTAACAAGTGGCCAGCAATTTGTGTGTCTCTGGTCCATGTGCTACCATATTCACAGTTATGTTCATGTTTTTTTTTGAGGTCCAGAGGTGTCCTGGTGTCGCACCTGACTAGTCCTCCGGGGTGTGTGAAAACCCCCCTATCTGCACACACCGGGTAAATCGATGGGACCTTTCTCTATACATATACCCATGGGAAGTGGCCCTTCATTGGAGATCCCATGGTTTGAACCCAAGACCTCCCTCTAGAGATCTTGCTGTCAAACCAATTGGGATAACCCCTTGGGGTTTATTCACAGTTATGTTCATTCTCAGCCTGAAGATATCAATGTCACCCAATGATAAAGTTTGAGATCAACATTGTTGGTGCTCATCTTATTCTAGTGGTGAATGTCTCTCAGCTCTCCTATTAGGATGATACTTGGGCCAGTTATAATTCACATGAGGGAGATCCAAATATTTATTTTGACAAAGTGAGCTGATAGAGGAAATTTGCTCATTTTTAACACAAGTTATGATACAGTATGAGAGAGAGAGAGAGAGAGAGAGAGAGAGAGAGAGAGAGAGAGAGATTAGATGGAATATATTTGGCGCCCTCTGCTCTTCATGATAGAGTACACGAGTTCATGAAATATCCCACCCATGAATTGCATGTTGCTGAAATATCATTTCAGATCTCATCGATATCTACTGTGTGCTTGAATTGAGGGTGGGGATTGGAGGAAGGTATGGATGATGGAAAAGGGGACCCCAGGTGGGTTTCACAGTGATTTTGGATCTACTGATAATATTTCTGTATTTAAGACTATGATTTGCACACTCTGCTTAACATCAATGCGCTACTCAGGTGGCTTTTCATCAAGTATCTTGTTTGAGACAGTCAGCTTGTGCACTACCGTCCCATCTGTCTGCTGTCTGCAAACAGTAAACTTGTGTGAAATAAAGAAATCTTGGCCTGTGATTTGCATACTTGCGTTCTAATTTCTTGATGTTGATGTGTCATTACCACCTATAGGAATTTCACACTTCTATTTTGTTGGCAACTTCTAGAGTGTAGTAAGAAAAAACTGACGAAAAGTCACTTGCCTAATTATCCTATTGATATCTCATTTATACCCCTACTTTTCAGTTTTCTGTTGCGTCCAGTTCATGCGTATATAACTTTCCTTTTGTGTTTGATTCATATGGTTGTGTTCCAGGGTGACTGTGAACTAGTCAAAATCGACATTTGTTGCCATATTCAGGGTGATGTTGTTCTGGAGTGCATTAGTTTAGATGAAGATTTGGAACGAGAAAAGATGATGTTCCGAGTTATGTTCAACACAGCCTTTATCAGATCAAATATTTTGATGCTCAACCGTGATGAGATTGATACATTATGGAACACTAAGGATCTATTCTCAAAGGATTTCAGAGCAGAGGTCTGTACATGGTCCCTTTGTGAACGGATATAAGTTCTCTCTACTTTCTTTAGTCCAATAAGTAATTTTATATGTTTCTGGATGAAGGTCCTTCTTTCAGAAATGGATGCTGCTGCTTCTGTAATCTCTATGGATGTGACTAGTGTGGAGGAGAAGGAAGGCCTTCCCATGGAAGCTTTTGCTAAAGTGCATGAAATATTCAGCTACATGGATTGGCTTGATCCAAAAGGTGATGCTGCACTCAACATGCTTCAAAAAATAACTGCATCAAATGCTTTCCTAGAAAAGTTGGCGATTTCTTCTCCTAGGATTTCTTCTCCTAGGTTTGATTCATTTCAGGAATCGGCTCCTGATACACTTCAGGAAAAATCAATGTCTGCATCAGAAAATAAATTAAAGGAATCATCGGCACTGGCCTTGAGGCAACAGTATGCTCCATTGCAACTCAAATCATCTCCAGATTCTTGCCTGACTAAACAGGATTTACAGCCTCATGAAGTGCTGAATGTTGTGAAGCAGCGGACTCCTCCCTCGGCTGAACCAGCTCTTGATTCTGGACCTACCAAACAAAATGATCAGCCCCAAATTGTTTTGGATGCCTTTCTACAACATACTCAAGCTAGCGTCACATCCCAACAGATTCCAGGAATGTCTTTGTTAAATCCTGCTTCTTATAGCAGTTCTTTGCAAGGGTCATCTTTGACAGCTCTTGGGGTTACTTCTCTTTTGCATGACCATATTGCACTTGGAAATACTGAAGTCGCTCATCAAGTCACAACATCTTCACTTTCAACTTCCATTGAGTCACATTTACTCAGTTCTGCAGATGCCGATGCCGTTACTTCTCCATCATCTCCCTTCAGAGATTCTAACATCAGAACCTCCCAAACTCCACCACCACCACCACCCCCACCGCCACTGCCATCATCTCAGTTGCATCCAGCTTTTAAGCACCCACCTCCTAACACTCCCCCATCACCACATTCTGGAATATCTTTGCCAGGTAGAGATAGATTGGTCGCAGTTCCTCCTCCTCCTCCTTTGAGCTTTGGTGCATCTTCATCATTCTCAGGTTCTACTGTTGACAAGAAAAAATCATCTACTGGTCCTCTTGTCTCCCCTCCCCCACCCACAAACGCATCAAAGTCTCCTCCACCTCCACCTCCACCTCCTCCTCCTCCTCACTCTCCTGCTAACTTGGGGCCACCATTATCGTTCTCAGGTTCTGATGTCGGCAGCAAGAAATCATCACCTCCTCTCCCCCCTCCCCCACCCAGGAGTGCATCAAAACCATCCCTTCCACCTCCACTGCCTCCTGTACATTCTGGTCCTGCTGGTTCAACTTTGGTGCCATCACCACCCCCTCCTCCCCATCTTGCATCAAATTCTAAAAGTGACGTTGCTTTTTCCATATCTTCTGGAGATCTTGCTAATTCGTCTCAGAGTCTTTCACCTGGTACTACGTCTCCTCAGTCACTTCCTGCAGATAGTAAAGGAGCTGGTAGCATTGTCAAACCTCCACCACCTGCTACAGGAATTGGCCCAACATTTGGTCCTCCAGTTGGCATAAAGGGACGGGTACTGACACGTTCTACAAGTCCGAGGAACCCACTGTCTGTCCATTCAACGTCGAAAAGGGCTTCTTTAAAGCCACTGCACTGGGTAAAAGTAACAAGAGCAATGCGGGGGAGCTTGTGGGATGAAACACAAAAACATGGAGAAGCTATCAAGTATTGGAACTTTCCATTGACTTAAAATAGATATGATGTATTACTTACATATAGTGACTTGGGTTTGACATCTAGTGGTAATTTTGCAGCCACTCATATTCCTGTTGCTAAACTCTTTGATAGGGCTCCAGAATTTGACATGTCAGAACTTGAAAGTCTATTCTCAGCTGCAGTGCCAAACTCTGATCATAGAAGCTTGGGTCAAAAGTCAACCCGGCGTGCCTCACTAGGATCTAAACCTGACAGAGTACAACTGGTATTTTAGTCCTTAGTTCTCCCTTGAGATTTTCTCCGTTCTGTTTCACATGAGATATAATATTTTTTTTTTCTGAAACGTAAATCGTTTTTCATTATGGATTTTCTGAAACTATTTCTGTCCTTCCATGCCACCCAATATTATCTGTCTGGCTTCACCCATCAATTTGAGATTTGTTTTGGCCTATATTAATTAATTGTTACGAAGAACCATGGTCTAAATAGAAGGAAAATAAGCCTTCCTTCAGTTTAACTTTCTGAAAATCCATTTTTATCTTCCTCTGTATGTTCAACAGACACCTTTATTATGAATATGTTCTCCAAAGTGAGCATTTTTTGGATACTTTACTACTATCTTTTTTTTTTTTTTGAAAGGTCTTTACCACTAAATTTATTGTACAGCTACTTATGAATACTAGAGAAAATTTCTGCTCATGATGCTTGTGCACTCAAGCCTCTGAGTGCATCTTTATGTCTTTGGGTCCATGTGCATGTATCAGTTGCTTAGTTGTGAATTCTGTTTCATTCCGACTGGAACATTCTGTTTCAATATATGTATAAGCTTGCATTATTGTCTTCATGTTTTATTATGCTATTTATTTATTTATTTATAATTTTTATGCCATCTTTTTCGAAATGGAACACCTAAGCAACTGGAATGCCGGAACGTCCTGCTCTAGAGTCAAAACTTGAACGTGTTCTGGAAAGGATGTGATAGCTATGATCAGTTGTCTTTGTATGTTATGTTTAGTGCCTTCGGCATATTTCGTGCTTGTCCTCGTATATGGGTAGCTGTCCTTGCCCCTCTCTCTCTCTCTCTCTCTCTCTCTCTCTCTCTCTCTCTCTCTCTCTCTCTCCATGAAAGGCCTAACGTCAGATAATCCTAGCGTAAAACCAGAGATGTAAAAATAGACCTAGAAAGTAGATATGCTTCTTGATTGAAACATTAAAAGATAATTGGCTAAGATTCATATTTTTAGCAGAACTTTGTCTTAGACAATGTAAATGTCAAAAGTAAGATATTAGATGTCCCAAAAAACGATGTTTCTCTTAGACAAATTTATCAGTAGCCTATCAAGGGTGCAGCCTGGGGAATCAAATGAAAGATGGTTCAGATCATGGTCCAAGCTCACATGTATGCTACACAGGTGGAGGCATAAAAATACCTGTCCATCCCACCTACTGAAATGTTGAGATTGGTAAAATCAGTGTTGACTTGCATGGGATTCATGGTTATTCTATTATTGATTTTGCAAGGATGGGACAATATGGGATCTGGGGTTACGAAACAGAGAGTGATCCAGAAATGGGAGAGGTCATCGGAAGGTTTTTGTAAATTGAATCTGGATGGGGTAACCAGGGCTAAACATATGGGTCTGTAGCCTGTAGGGAAGGGAGGAATCTTTCATGATGAAAGGGATGAAGTTAGATTTTTTTTTCTTTTGGCTCTGTTGAGGAATAAGGATTCCAATATGCCGAATTCTTATCAATAAAGCAGTTTTGTAAGAAGCATGGCTATAAGGATGATTGTAGAGGGAGATTTTGCCAAGGCTTTTGTGTTAATAGTTTGAGGAGGGAGAAACGTTTGAACTGTAAGAAAGGAGGGGGAGAGAAATTTGGAGAATGAAGTGTTGTCTCCTTTGAGAAGCCAGCAGCTGATTTTATAATCACTTCTGATCAATTACAATAATCAATCCTTTATCAAAGGATTTGATGAAACCTAATCAAATCAAGAAATAAAAGGGAGTGAGCTACATAAGATATAGTACATCTCTGGTGTACAAAAAATACATCTACTAAAACAATTACTTGGGTTCAGGGGAAAAAGGAGCTCCATCAGAGTGGTGGCAGAGACGAGATATAAAGAATGTTATGAAGTATATCGAAATCACTTTTGAACATGTGAGGATAACCACTAATGTAGTGGAAGAATTTTTGGCAAAATCGGGTCTAGAAAGATATGACTAGTTTATTGGTTCTATGTAAAAGTTTCTTCATCCTGTTTGAAAGTATACACGTATCTCTAAACAACATATATGTCTCTTATACTGTATAGTACCTTTTGTTGGAAATAGACGTTTCATCCTTTTTTTTTTGGTTTTAAGAACACTATTCGTACACCCAAAACTCCAATTATCTTGTCAGTGGAAACATCATGTGGTAGAGCTCTAAGCCTTATGAGACACACTTTAATATGTCCTCTCTATTGTGTGTCCACATATCTTTGACTGTCTCACAGAACACCATAATCATTGTTACCTGTAGTTCTGAACTGTCTTACAACTATGACATGATCTGATAGTTCTGATTCCTTGACCCCAATATTGGTTTCTTGAGAAGTATCTTCAGTTGGCATTTTGCTTTAGCAGCAAGAACTTTGTCCACTGAAGGTAATTGATAAATATACTTTTGTGGGGTTCATTGTAACTCCACATATGTCAATTTGAATGGAACTTGCTGTCTTGCCTTCAGCTATATTGCTATTAGCAGCATTCAAAGGAATAGGTTTGAATGAATCTGTCACTGACCAGAACAAATCTGATATTACTCTCTTATTGACGTCCAACATAGTATTCTTTCTTTCTTCTTTCTTCGTTCTTTTTCCTTTCCCTTTTTTTTGATAGGTCAACCTATATATAGCTATCGTTTAACTCTAGTTTCAAACAAGAGATAATCCAGCAATAGTGTAAACCAAGTACATAACAAAGAGACTGGAATGATGAGCAGAATAGTGTCAATCCAATTAAACATACATCTGAAATGTGACAGTAACCAGCCCTGAGCTTGGGTTTGAGAATCC
This sequence comes from Chimonanthus salicifolius, assembly GCA_013350335.1. Taxonomy (NCBI): domain Eukaryota; kingdom Viridiplantae; phylum Streptophyta; class Magnoliopsida; order Laurales; family Calycanthaceae; genus Chimonanthus; species Chimonanthus salicifolius. Next base: position 26,793,234 of record CM023532.1, on the reverse strand, counting down.
AAGCAAAAAAATAGATCAAAATTAACCAATTGCTATTCCAAGGACTCCTTAATACTGGTCCAAAAATTGACTGTGTAGTCCCAGACCAGGCCCATAAATCATTCAAAGCGGCATGCTAACGTTTTCAAAAAAGGAAAACATATACATGCTAAACACCAGCCAAGAAAAGCCACAGTACTCCATGTGTTGGAAAAACCTGAAAGAGGGCTTAGAGGATTGGTCCATAATGCCTCCAAACTGGTTTCAATCATTATCAGGACTTGGCTGAGTGGTGCATACACAAAAGGCAGTGAATATAGGGTTTCAGTGATAAATTGCAGTCATTCATGAAGGTCAATTACTTTGCTTAGGGAAAAAACAATATTGATTTTCTAGAAAATTACCTTAAAAAAACCTTGTTCAGCTGACAAGAGCTCATAACACAGTTGGCAAGTCTTTAATGATATGATAGTGGGTGCCAATGTGGAGATGGGCAGTGTTTTTTTAAAGAAAAACTTATGATCTGCAGATTGTAAGTGAGGCCATAGTCCTCACCTTCTGTACCCTGTTGGTATTGTCGCAATGTGTCTTTCCTAAAGGGTTCAAATATTAATATTATCTTAAATTTGATATTATGTTTGCTGGTATTAGTGTTATAGAGTCTTTTAAAGTTAGTCTTAGACATTGCTTAAATAAGTTCACTTTTGATAAAGGACCTTTTCCACACATAGTTCATTTAATAATTTTTCCAAAATGAGATTTACTTTAGTGTGTGGATTTTAATCATAATTGAAAAATTACATGCAATATTAATAACACATTTTTTTTTCTTTTCTGCAGATTGATCTAAGAAGGGCCAATAATTGCGAAATTATGCTTACAAAGATCAAAATTCCATTGCCTGATTTGTTGGTAAGCAAATGAACTGTGTTTCAATTCTCCATTTTTTAAGGTACCTTTCAAGTGAAATTGTTCTCTTTTCTGTTATATTGTTCTATTTATATTATTACTTCTTTGTAAATGCATTTTATAGTTAAGCCAATAAAATGCTACAAAGAATGGTTTTCTATATGGCCATCAATGGTCTGGCCTATCCTGGGAGACCTGCTTCTTTTCTTCAGTTTTCGGCATGCTATTTGATTTGAATGGGTGTTACGTTCATCTTTGTCCAACATGTTTATAAAAATATGGTTGAGTTGGATCTTGGGATAGCTGGATAGTCTATCAGACAATCACCCTACCTCTCATAAGTGGTAGCATATCCTTATTCCACTAAATACGGAAGCCAATATGTTTCATTTTCATAGCTTATTTAATAATGATCAGGTAAGCATTCTTCATTCATCTGCAGATTGGGTTGAATATAGTCTTTGGGTTGTGGGCCATGTTTAATAAATGGGTTTGGCTTAGTCACCTCTTGATTCCCTACTGAACTACTCATTAACAACTTGGGCTGTCCATGTCAGGCGGGTTTATGGCTGGGCCTGAATCATCAATACTGCTATTGACACCCCCCTTTCTTGTGACTTTTTTGGTTGTTCACCTATTGCTATTCGGCATAAGATTCATGTCCTTAAACTTTTGTGAGTGCATATTTCCAAGCATGAATGTTCCTTTATGCTTATTGATTTATGGATCTTTTATCACTTGAAGTTACACCAATGCAGGTCCTTTCTTTTCTTCTCTCTCTCCCTCTTAAGTTTCTTCCCATGCTTATATCTTTCTGGATGTTTTACAGAGTGCTTTGCTTACACTGGATGATTCAATTCTAGATGCTGATCAGGTGGATAATCTCATAAAGTTTTGTCCAACTAAAGAAGAAATGGATCTACTAAAGGTAGAGCTATGTTGCTAGGTTCAGTTGACCTCATACTTTTGTTGAGTGCTATGGGTGGCACCATGTGATTTTCTTTAATTTGAAGTCAAAGTGTACATCCTGATCCCCTTTCTCATGTGTTTAGGGCTATAATGGTGATAAAGTAATCTTAGGAAAATGTGAACAGGTCAGTTGGCTTCTGGCCTTCCATTTTGACTTCTTTTTTAAGTTTTAAGCTTTAGAACATGTTTGTGGCAATACTTTGCATGGAAATAAAAATTGATTTCCACATTGAATACATTGGTTGGTTTCTTGCCTTTTCCATGAAAATGGTTTGCACAACTTGGTCATTTTCCACAATTTTGTGGAAAATGAATTCCTAGGGGAGGGTAAAAAAAGCAATTTCCACTACTTTTGAATTCATGGCCTATGACCCAACCCATTTACTATAGATAGCCAACCAGACCCATGATTTGAGATCCCCATCCACAACCTGTGACCCAACCCTGACCTAATCCGACACCCAACCCATGACCCAACCAACCCATGACCTGAGTTACAAATTTCAGCTAAAATCCGAAATTTCAACCGAAATTATTTGGATTTGGTATGGGCAAAATATAAATATCAAATATTTTTTAGCAAAACTAGATCAGCTGATATTTGTCATATTTCGGCCAAAATTTCGATTACATTTCGAATACTTTGGTCATATTTCAAAAATTTCAGTCAAACTTTGAGATTTTGGAGATTTCAGTGATTTCATCTATTTATATATTTTAGCTGAGATAACTGATAATCAATTTTTGGGTTCTTGGGGAGACTAAAAATTTGATTTCGACTGAAATTTGTACCGCAGCCCATGACCCATGCTCAATCTACCCCAATCGACCTAATTCATGACTCAGCTCATGGCCCATGCTCCAACCTAACCAAACACAAGGTCTATGATCTTTGGCTTGATCATGGTCCAACCCAACCCATATCCGACTTAAACACCCCTTCATCCATGAAGCAACTTAATCGAACCTAGCTATGGATTAGACGAGGTGGGTTAGACCAAATTCTGCACCAACTGAACTCCTTATTACATAATATTACCATTTTAGTGTAAAATATAGGTTGATTAACTATACAATGTATATAAGTTTTATTATTATTGTTGAGTTTTTATCATTATGGTCCATGGTCATCATCATTATAATCTAGATTGAGGTGCAATCGAGTAATAACCTATGCCTCACGCATTTAACAATAGAAAAGAAATTAGTTGATGAATCATAATGAAAACCCTTTTATCCCCACCAAACAATAGAAATTAATAATCGTGGGAAACAAAATTTATAGATTTCATTTTCTGTGGAAGAAGAAATCATCAAAGAAATTAATTTCCATGGAAAATAGTTGTGCACAAACATGTCTTTAATCTCTTCTTGCTAGGAATTATCTTGTTGCAATTGTCTCTGCAATGACAAATTGGCAAATAAGCTCAACAAATAATCAGTATTTGCACCTCTAGTGCCTTTTCTGTCCCTATTAAAATAGTAACCATTTAAAAAAAAAAATTGTCCAGAATGAGACATTTCCCCCCCTTTTTTAATGTATTTTGAGAAAATCCCACTTAAATGTTCGCTTAGTTGATGCAAGTACAATGTGCCCTAATGCTTTGCATACTACTAAATTTAAAAGGAATCTAGATCATGTTTTATTAATTCCAGTGTTAGCTAGTCCTTGAGAAACCATTTTAAAAATAGCTTTATCTAATTTTTTTTTTTTCAGTCATTCGAACAAACTAGATTCTAGTGAGAAAATTTCAAAGTTGAGTACAGACACTTACGATAAAAGCAAGTAGAAATCACTATTGAATCAACAAATTTATATAAGCATACTGAAAATTTCAGACCAGAAGGAACAACAAGATTTATAGTCATTAGACTTTTAGAGTAAATGATAGAAAACAATAGAAGATATAGGAATGAGAGAGTGAGATGTGGAGAAGGGAATAGTTGTACTACCATAGTCCAATAGCTCTAACAATCTTATAAACTAAATGTCACAATTAAATTACATATATACCCTTTTGACTGAAAATTTTCTACATGAGTTGTTTTATAATCAACCCTGAGGGGTTAGCTTGATGGCCAATTCCCATCTTTGCTTGCGGGAGGTCTTGGGATCAAGTCCCCCTAAACACAAAAAAGGACACTTCCCACTGTTCTGTACCCAACGTGTGCGGATTGGGAGGTTTACACTTGCCCCAAGGATTAGTCCAGTGAGACACATAGATACCTTGGTCTTAAAAAAATGAGCTGTTTTACAATCCTATTTGTAGGAACTGATCAATCGACACCAATAATACCTAGTTGATCAATGTACCATGTAACATACCATTAGCTTTTGTAATAACATTTGCCAATTCCAATGTCTTAGAAAAGTTTTTATGCAGCAAAGTATGGAAAAGCCAGATGCAGGGACGAAGTATCTGCATCAGTTTTGTTTTTGCTGTGTTTTCAGGAAGCTGTAGCAGTCTATAAGTTGGGTCAGCTTTGTCTAGTATCTCCCCCATTTTACGGGGCATGTACTGTATTTTTGGGAGGTTTCTCTATTCTTTGAATGAATAAAACAGCTTATTATTCCAAAAAAAAAACATTTGCCAATTCATCATGGTTGTCATTGTCAAAGCTTTCTATTCCATCTACCCTGCACGAGGTAACTCAATTGGTAGGTATAGGAACTAGAGGTATGAGGTTCGAGTCCCATAGTAACCCGTTGCCAGTGGCTTGCAGGGGGTTGTGTGCATCCGGAGTTTACCCAATGCCCTCGTACATGGGGAGAGGTGGGGATATTGGACGACTTCATCATTAAAAAAAAGAAAGAAGCCTTCTATGCCATCTGTTTGGGTTGGCACTCATAATTAGTTTTGGCAAATTGTTTTCCATGGGCCAATGGCCTATTTGTGCCCATGTAATAACATTGGCCAATTGACGGTTTATATAATTTTTTGCCTCCTTGTGAAGTGACTACGTTTATATCTGTGGTCCATTCATGTTATACATGATTTTCATTGATATGAATGACAACTTTATTGTCTCTGGTTTTCTATACAGTTCTATAGGTAATTGGCATCCACTGCTAGCCCCCACTTCTATTAACTAGGTTATGATCCATATGACCTCAAGTATCATGAGCCATAGCCTTAATTCTGCTTTTCTACTAGATTTGGTGTCAGTTGGCTGCTTCTTACCCGTCCAAGTAACAAGGTTATCAATTCATAGGGCCATTCTTTGATTAAGGGATACTTTTCTCCTGATGAGGCCTTAAGATTGTCTAAAATAGGAAACATAGTCTTGCAGATCACCATATGATGTGAAGAAAGACACTTCTCTTTATTCCTGTTGGACTTCAAGATAGAGATTATCTTAAGATATTGTACACATTAGTATTTCCACTTTTTGTTAGATTACATGCTAATTCCAACCTTTGATTAGATTATAATTGTAAAACCTAAATCTTTATAAAGGAGAATATGGTTTCATGTATTGGACGTTGAAGAATGGGAGAATACATGGTGCCCTAACATTACAAAGGAGTGCAATTCTTCCAATCCATCTTCCCTTTAGAATTCCATCTAATTCATCTTGTAGATGAGGACATGCATAAATTCACTTACAACTACTACTAAATATGGAATATGTGGACAGGATATATCAAATATCCCCCCATCTGTAATATGTAGGTAACTCTTATAACAAATTACACAATTGATGACCAGTTCCCATTTCCCTGAATCTTTCACCCATTTTTCCTGTTTGGGAGAATATCTAAACATGCTTTCTTTGTGATGGAGTGATGCTCTTTTGAGATTAAGCAGTTTCTCTCCCAGGTGTAGGTTAAAAATCAGTTTTCTGACACACCAATTCATATTGAAAAATTATGCACATGACCTCTGATATGATTTAAACGGACAATACAGGCCCTTTTTGCCCTGATAAAAATCAAAATATTTTCTGTGAAAGATGGCCTTCTTTTTTCCCTAGAGCAATCAAAGGCTGAAATAAGCCAATGAAATAGACGGCTATGATCTAATGGCATCAAAACACCCAAGAACGTCCATATGTAGCCATACGGCTTGTATCCTGCATTAGCTGGTTTTCAACCTATGCTACCTGGAAAATATTTGAGAACCTGTCTTTGATGTTGTGAAACCCAATTCGGGAAAGTTGACCAGGACTATATCGTTAGTTGTAATTAGATTAGTGATTGATGTAAATTGATGCTTTCCCTTTTTTAGCCACCTTGATTGGCTCAATGTGTTCTATTTATACGGTTACGTACTCTCCTTCCTAGACACAGAAATACAATATAGAGAATAATTTCTCTCAGCTTTCGTCCCTTGTCTTCATTATTTTCCTCTCTTTTTACATTTTTACCTTCAACATTTGATGCCAAAATTTTGCATTGATAACTCTTTGGCTTCGTCATCTCGTTAAGGTTGTCATAATTTTACAGCAACTTTTGTAGTGATGGTCCTTAAAAAATGAAAAGCAAAATCAAGACCAGAAGATGGAATGCGAGTAGAGTTGTAATCAGTGAAAGCGAAGAAAAACTCATATTCACCGTGTGCCACAAGATTTCTTTAACTAAACTCATTTAGCATAAAGCAACATCATCTTCCCAACCTTAAGAGAGAATTGATTAGTTGTATCTATGTCACAGAAGATTCCAACTCACAACCTTCTCTGACGTAAAGAAATCTTCCTACATCTAAAAGCAAGAGATGTTTGAAATTATCTGAACTGTTTACAGAATTAATATACTCAAATTCCTATAGCAATGGCCTGCTTCTGCATGAATGTGGCTCATATATAGTTCTTTAAGAGAGATAAAAATCTCCCAGAATAGGGGATATGCACTGCTTCTTTCATATGCTAACTGTGGATTTCTGGTCCCCCTAGATAGCATGTTTGTAAATGATAAAATCCAAATTGTGATCAAATGAAGTCAACGATGTGGGGCCCAATCCCCTCCTGTTTCTCTACAATATGGGAAACCATGATCCTGTGGTTTTCCTTTTGATTTATAGTGGGATTTATTTCTTCATCAGTTCTTGACCAACTTGCCTTGGGCACGTGCATGACAGTTCTTCTTAGAATTGATGAAAGTACCTCGGGTGGAATCCAAGCTCAGGGTCTTTTCTTTCAAGATTCAATTCAAGTCCCAGGTCAGGCAATGCGTCATATAATTTCTTGTTTACCACCTCTTCTTTCTTGCAAATTGATAATTCCCTTTCATTCACTCCAGGTTTCTGATCTTAGCAACAGTCTCAATATTGTTAACTCTGCAGCTGAAGAGGCAAGCTTCTTGTATGCTAATTCCTTGATCTAGGTTTTTCTTAATGATTTAACTAAATTGTAGCACCTGAAACAGATCAAGAAGTCTATCAAGTTGAAAGGAATCATGCAGACAATTCTTTCTTTGGGAAATGCATTGAACCAAGGAACTGCTAGGGGTGAGTTGAAATTTTACTTAGTGTAAAATGTTTTTCACTGCTAAATGCGATTTTTAGAGAGAGATTACCAAAAGTATTAAACCTGCACTGAAACTGTAAATTCTGCGACATTGAATAACAATTTTATGAATTCAATAGTACATAATATTGCCGAGAAAGAGAGAGAGAGAGAGAGAGAGAGAGAGAGAGAGAGAAGAGGGGGGGGTGCAAAATGTTGTCATAATTTCTCTCATTAGGTTTAATCTGTGGCTACTGGATATTACATAATCTGAGCCAATCTCCATGTTGTTTTTCACTCTCTTCTCAAGAGATAATTATACTGACCTTTATTCTAGCGCGCATGTCTACCAAAATCGCATTGTCATTTCATATGTTAAATTTGAGATACAGATTCTCTTTTACCTAATTTAGAGGCTTTTCCTCTTCTTTGGTTTCTGTAAATATATTATGCTTTGATTTATATATTGTGTTACATGCTTTGTTCAAATTGGTCAATGAGTCCTAACCTTCATCGAGCATGCATCTGTACTTCTGTTAAATCTTCACTTTCGCTGTGGACATTCAAAGAAGGTCTTGCTAAAAAATTGTAAATGCGCTGGTGTAACCCGTATAATTTTATTTTAATAAGTCCCAATTGGTTTTTACCCCCCTTTCCATGTTACAACTTTTCTTATACATCCTTGTAGGTTCTGCTATTGGCTTTCGGTTGGATAGCCTCCTTAAACTTGCAGATACACGTGCCCGTAACAACAAGATGACTCTCATGCATTATCTTTGCAAGGTAAAACTTCATTTGGTATCGTAATTGACTTTCTTCAGCTTTTTGCCTGGATAGGTATCTAATAGATTTTCGAATGACGAAATACTTAGCATATTTGAATGAGTTTTCTTCAGCTTTCTGGCCGTATCGATATCTAACAAATTTGAGTGGCAAGATCCTCACTGTGTTTTTGCCTGAAGAAAGAGAAATGTTTCTTATCAAACAACTATGCGAATCATGTTATTATCCATCAAATTAGATTTAAAGAATGAATGAAAAAGACTTCCAATATGTTGTTATAAGTGCCATCACTATGATAATCAAACTTCATTTCCTAGATCTATATCAATGGTAGAAGGAACTAGAAAACAGAAATCCATTTCTGAGTGCTCTTCTCAGTTCAAAAGAAGGAGATCACCAAGCTTATTCCCCTTAATTGATCCTGAGCAATAAAGCCAGAAGCTGAAAAGGGCCACTGAACAATTGTTTAAAAAAAAAGCACACAGAGAGAAGTTTTGCCAATATTATGGAAGAGTACTTCCATGAATACTATTTAAGTAGAGAAGTTTGAATTTACTTTGTAGGAAGAAGCCAGAGAGCTGGATATGCATTTCAAAGTATGTTATTTTGTTATTAGCATGCTAGAGTTATTCTTGGACTGCTGTTATATTGGCCACTAACTAGAAGTCCATTCCATTCATTTGTAGCACTGCCTGCTGCTTGTAATGACCAAGACCCATCTTAATTATTTTTTTATGGATATCCTGGCAAATATTTTAAAATGCCTAAAGGGTAAAAATATGTTTTTTTATATCTAGTGCTGGAAATGCTGTAATCAGTCTCAGCATGGAGCAGGCTTTATATTTGGCATTCTGCCAATAAGTAATTACAGCTTCTTTTAACTAATAAAATTCTCTTACTCATGGGGAGAGAGAGCTTTATATTTGGCATCATGCCAATAAGTAATTATAGCTTCTTTTAACTAATAAAATTCTCTTACTCATGGGGGGGGGGGGGGGGGGAGAGAGAGATGATATGCTGCTCTTCTCTTCTTTCCTCATTATTCTGCCTGACAATGTATAGGTTATTACTGAAAAACTGCCAGAACTTCTAGATTTTGATAAGGACCTTGTCAGCCTGGAAGCCGCATCAAAGGTATTTCTCACTTTGTACTACTACTTAGGTTGATAATTTTTTTCTAGAAATGTCCAGTTCCATCCAATTAACTGATGTCCATACAGATACAATTGAAATTTTTGGCAGAAGAAATGCAAGCAATAAGCAAAGGCTTGGAGAAAGTGGAGCAGGAACTAACAGAAGCAGAAACTGATGGTCCTATATCTGATTCTTTCCGTAAGGTAAATATACAAGAAAGGCTAATTATGTTTTACTTCTTGGGAAAACTCTTCATTTTAATCATCCTTTAGTTTATATTTACTCTTGTAAGTCTTTCCATTCTCTAGTTAAACACAGCCTGCCTTCTTCCCTTTCAAAGCCATTTGGAAACCCTTTGCCACCTAAAAAGTTTTTGTTGGGCTGTTTTTTTGAGTAAAATCATGACCAGACAATTTGAAAACAAGGAACTTCTCCATTGTCCTTTTGTTGGCCCCATTTGGTTTCATTTCTTATCTTTGCTCTCCGCTCTTTGTGCTTTCCCTCCCTCGTTTTGGGTTCTCATTTTGGGGCAGGTTCAGGTCCTAGTGTGGTCAAGCTCTTTGGAAAATTATTCCCTTGGCCTTAGCTTGGTTCATCTGGTTGGAACGTAACGAGAGGATATTCAGAAATAAAGCATCTTCCAGGGAAGTGTTGGTGTGACAAATTAAATCTAACGTCATCCAATGGGCCTTGGCTACTGATTTATTCACTGGTTTTCCAGTAGTTCATTTCCATGGAAAGTGGGATGAAATGTCCTGGATTTTGTGCTTACCCTTTCTTATATTGTTTGTTGTTAATTTTGTTTGTATCAATTAGGCCCAATTTCTTACTGGGCTGTTGTGTCTTTGTACTATATTTTGCTTTGAATAAAAGTTTCTGTCTTCTCTTGAAAAAAAATTATTTTAATAACATGGTTAAGCATCATATTTGCATACACAGTTTTACATTTCAACAAATAACTAGAATTTGTTTGAATTTATAAATTACCTAAGCATTCCCAGAGGCTGAATTACTTATTGACAATATACATGGATGGGATGCAAATGTTGTGTGGAAAATGTCTACTTCGCAACTATTTAGAACTGGTTCGTGATCTCCATGTGGTCCCCTGTACATTTCTCTTTCCCTTATCAATTGGAATTGACCTATGCACTTTTTTGGTATCAACCATGTGCACCTCCCCTATCATCGCACATGGTTATATGCCTGAATCAGTGAATCCTCTCTGTGGGATAGGGTTGGGGGGAAAAGAAATAGCATTGCTGGTTTACCATAGGTGTCATTTGTGGATCCACAAATCAATGTTTTTTAGAAGTTCGAGATTTTTTATTTTCAGTCCAACAGTCAGTGTAAACCAACAGGATCAAGTGTTGAGTGCGTGGGTGGGTGGGGGCTGGTGGCTGCAAATGGGAGGTGATTATTTGCATTTTGTATATTTAAAGTTCAACAATAAGGCTCTCAGAAAAAAGTCCAGTGATATGAACTTCCAGCTGACATTTTAAAAAAAAAGGCCCTCCTACGTTGCATAGGTAAGGGTACAAATGTTGGTGTCCAATGTGAGTACAAGGTGTTCACAATGACTCAAAAAAAAAAAAGAGGACATGGGGGCACTGCACCATATTTATTTAAAATTAAATATGAGTTTATTTAAATGAAAATAAGGTGTGAAACTAGCACCAATAGAAAATAATTTCTAGGTTTACTCTAAACATTTAGGTGACAAATAGTTTGATATTTTAATTAGGTTTTAAGAGGGAAAGTTGGTATAATATTTTAGTCATCTTAGAAAACAATGTTAAAAAGCACTAAAATAGTCTATGAAGAATGGATACGAGTGTCTACAAGAGTCCGACGTAGGTACATTACATATTCTGAAGTTTCCATGCAACATAGGGCCCCTCTTAGGTCCATTTTAGATGTATTTCAATCTCATAGGCAAGGGGATCTAACGGTCTTGACATGCAATGGGTGAAGTATCACTTTGATGCATATGAGAACCATCAGGTTTAATGGTCTATTTATGCAAATTGAGGAACTTAGAAAATTCAAGGTTATGTGTGTTTGGATTAATGATAATGGTTTTATATAAAGAATTTTAGTTATCAATGTATGGTCGATTGGAACTGCCTCAGGAAGCGAGAGTCCTTAGTTCAATTCTCACTCCACCCCAAATGGCCACTCCCCGTAGATTTATCTGGTGTATGTAGGAAGGGAGGCTTGCACATACCCCGAGGATTAGTCTTGTGCTCTAAGAGGCTTGGACACCCTAGTCATAAAAAAAATGTACAGTCGGCTGGTAGCCACATTTGATGGTTTGCACTGGTCAAGGTAGGCTCTAGATTAATGGTCTCATTTTGCTAGGTATCTGTGTGTGTGAAAATTACGCACTAATATCTGTGTGAGAGGTTTCATGCAGACGTGTCCATTACATGTGCCATTGTTCATGAACTCAAGCCACTCAACTCAATTTTGTGTGTGGGCATATATGCCAAGTTAGGCTTGCATGACTACTTTGCAAATAGAAGTATATCCCCTTTTTAACAAGTAGGAGCAAATAACTGCAACCCTATGTATCACTTTTCATGATATGACATTATATTCGTGTAGTATGCTTTCTTTTTTTGTTGATATTTTGATTGAAGCATCACAAACATACAGACTTTAAAGGATTTTCTTGCTGGTGCTGAAGCTGATGTGAGGTCCATAACTTCTCTGTATTCTGGAGTGGTATGTTTTCATTGCACAATTTGTAAAAGAGAAGAAGCTTATGCTGCTGTCAGCTAAGATGGAGTGTTTACTTTGACCATTATCTTATTGTTTGTGAGGTGTATACAGGGTAGAAATGCAGATGCACTGGCCATTTATTTTGGAGAAGATCCCATCCGTTGCCCATTTGAGCAAGGTTTACTCTTGTTTATATCTACTGGTTTAATAAATATGAACATAATGTGAAATGCCTGATTTCTTACCCTTCTCACTCCGGGCACCGAAAGATGTTATAAATATTTGTTGAAGAAATCTGAAACTGTGCTTTGGGGGAATGGAAACTACATCTTCGTGGTTCTTTCGTTTCATCTCTATTCAGTGCTTCTTTTGGATCAGGCATTTGTATAGGTTTACCCATATTGAATTGCTTTAGTATCAATTACTTTTATTTTAAATTCTTTCAATAAAAATACTTATTTTATATTATCTTTCAAAAGATTACTTTTATTTGACATCAAAACAATCTCGTATTGCTCCAACTCCAAAATTATAGGAATTCCTTGTAGTTAGGTGACAGTTTACACATCCCTTATAGACATGAAATTAAATCCTCCACCACTTATATATTTCCTTTAAATTATGGCCCATGCTACCCCCCCCTTCCCCTTTCCCTCTCTTCCCTTTTCTCTTTCCAAAAAAAAAACCACCATACTCACAGACATGCCATGTGCTCCACCCCAAATGGGGCCAAGATGGGTCCTTCCCACTCCTCAAACCTAACAGTCATCTAACTATCAAGGATTGGATCCCTACTCAATGTGACTTCTGAGTTGCTCTCACCATTGAATTAAAACCCTCATCTTGAGTTGGACTAGAAAAAGTATTAAAATGATCCAAATTTTGGAGCCTTCAAAACTACAAATTAATTGATCCAATTAAGGTGATTTTGGATGCTTCCCTATTCAAGAGTAAACTCATCCATGTGGCATGAAGTGGATCCCGCAGGATTGCATGGGGTAATTCCTTTCATCGTGGTGCACACGTTATCATCGGCATTTGTGGATAGGCAGCCAAGTTTCAGACCACTGACTTTTCAAATAAAAGGTGTTTTGTGCCCAAATATATCCATAACTAACTTTTTATGTTGCCATTTTTTGTTGCTTTATTCTTTCCATATTGTTTCAAGAACTGAATTCCATGTGAAATTACCATTTGTGACTCACAGATTTTACAGTAGTGGAGATTCATTTTCTTTATAGCATGCTAACATTTTTTCAGTAACTGAATTTTTGTTTCACACTTTCCCTAGGTCAACCTGCTTCATGGAAAATCAATTAACCTTCAATGACTAATGATTCCTATTTCTGTGGAGACTTAATTGATTCTTAAGTCCTACTTTTCTTTGAATGTCGTGCAGTTGTTTCAACACTTCTTAGCTTTGTGAAAATGTTTGAGCGTGCTTATGGGGAAAACTGCAAGCAGATTGAACTTGAAAAGAAGACAGCACAGAAGGAAGCGGAAAGTGAGAAATTGAAGATCAGTACAACAAAAAAAGAATCGGAACAAGTGTTAACTTCTACAGTCAGGAGAAACCTACATTAAATGATAGACATCAGTTTTACACCGGAATCATTTTTCCCTTCTTAGGGAAAGACTCATTCCCCCAATAATGAATCAAAAGAACAAGCTGACTTGTGTGGAAGCTGACTTCTTAGAGAAAGACTCATTCCCCCTAGAAAGCAGCACCTCCTCTCATTAGAATAAGCTGGACTCCGAGGGATTTCAGTGGTGAAAGTACAATTGTAAAATACAATCTACAAAGGGGCACAATCTGCAATTTTTTAGGTATGTCTTCCTCTCTGCTCTGATTGTAACCATATTGTCTTCTCTGGGTCATATCAAGCTTAGTCTTTTAGAAATGAGATGTGCTGACTTGTGTTGAGGAAAAGCAGAGTGGGTCTATGCATAATACAACTTGAACTCGTGCTTGACTGGCAATCCAATCGAGTGGAGTAACTTGGACAAGTTATTTCAATTCTATTTTGAAAAACTCGATATAGTTCATTGGCTCTATCAACTTGAAATCCTATGAGTCAACTCACGATTACTTGAGTTTTTAACTAGAGTTGTCAGAAAAAAAAAAAATCTGCATATACATAGGACCCACACTTTTTCTCCTCTGCTAAGACAAGTCTGGTCTTATCATTTTCCCTCTTTTTCACTTCTAACCTAAAGCTTATTACTTGGAACAGGGGCAGTTTGGGAAGGCCTGTTTTGGGCAATTTTGTAAATACTTACAAAAGGAATTCTCCCTTGTAACAATACCTCCAAAGGATGAGAAAGTGTTCTAATTTCTTGGTTTATTTCTTTCTTGAAAATTCTTTCCTCTTGGAATTTTTTTTCCTGCATATAATTGAACAAGAGGGGATGTAAAGAATTGGAAGCATAATTAGCCAGTAGCAATCTTTAATGGGTTTGTACATTTTAAATTGCTTGTGAACACACGAGTTTCTTTGTCACTAAAAAGAAATTACCAAGAATTCTCAAGGTTCTTTTCCCATCCTTTGGAATGTGCTTACCTATTTTTGAAAAGAAAAACTACATGATTTAGCTGATGTAGAACTGGTTATTGTCTTGATTTAGGAGTGGAATAGATTATTAATTATTTTATATTAGTAAGTTAATTTTTATTTCCATCACTTTTATACATAAAATAGAGTTTATTTTACGTATTAACAGCTAAAAATAAGGCTAGTCTTATGGTAAACTCAGGTAGGACTCTTTTTCTTTCTTTTATTTAATAGAAAGTTAAGCTACTTAAATGAGTTTTTGTAAAATGATAAATTTATGAAGAAAATTATTAAAGTATTTTAATTCTCTTTAGTTCTCTCTTCTTTTTCGAGTTTTGGAAGATGAATTTTTTTTTTCCCTTCGATTCTTCTAATCCCATTGGATCAATAGACGAGAGAAAATGTTTTTTAAAATGACGATTATAAAATGTTCACCACAGATGGAATAAAAATTACTAAAAAAGTAGAGAACTTTGATATTAACTAAATAGTATAATATGAGGATATCGATCTTTCCACGGGTATTTTGTGTAACTTGATAGAGGTTTTAGTGTATTGTCAATTTTACCCTTTAAATGAACAGTAAAATCAGACCCTTAGTGCAAATTTCAGCGAGTCGATTTACGGTTCGTGTAAATTTCGGCTAGTCGATTTTATTGTTCATGCGAATTTCGGTTAGTTGATTTTATTGTTCATCCGAAGAGTAAAATTAGCATTACACTAAAATCTATATTTGGTTACACAAATGCGAATTTCGGTTAGTCGATTTTATTGTTCATCCGAAGGGTAAAATTAGCATTACACTAAAATCTATGTTTGGTTACACAAATCTCCTGTGGGAGGATCACTACTCTAATATAAGGATAAAATTAAGTGGCTGAATTTTCAGTGCAATGCAGACATTTAGACACCTTCAATTATTAAAAAAAAATTACTAATTTTAGTTTTTAGCACAGTATCCAAAGGCTTTCTGTCATGTTTACTTGGGAACTTTTGGATGCATGTATTTTGGGAATCCTGCTGGTTTCAAGGATTCCTCTAATCTCTGGATCTGATTTGAGGATATTTTTAGTCCCTGTTGAAAATATTTTTTATTGGCCTAAGTTGAATAAGTGTTGCATGTTTAGCCCAGTTTTGCACTTCATTCACTGACACACTTTAATTATTGAATGTGTAAGCCTGCTTTTTTATAATGAAGTCAGAATAGAGTTGTCATATTAACTGTTAAGCATAATAGTTAAATATGTTTAGTAGAATATGTGAGGGTTTTAAAATTCCAACATGTAGAAAAATTATTCGCAATGGTTAGTTTACTGTAAATGGAATAATCAATATCCCATTTGGTCCATATTTTTACTTTTTGCATACATTGTTATATAATGAATTGAATTTGCGTTCAATTTCATCTCATTTCGGTATACATTCATCATGAGATTAAGTTTTAATCATTTAGATGATAAAAAAAAATCATAGTTTTAAATTATATTTGAAATAGATTTATTTAATTGAATTTAGTCACACTTCTTATATAGATATAGATTTATTAAAACTCTGAGGAGTTAGTTTGATGGTCAAATTTTACTCTTGTTTGTAGGAGGTTTTGAGATCAAATCTCCCTCAATATAGAAAGGGCCACTTCCCTTACTTCTATACTCGACGTATCTGAAAATTAATTCATGTGAGACACTTGAATACCTTGGTCTTAAAATATATATAAATTAGTCATTCAATTCATAACAGATAATTTCTGAGCTAATTTATGGTAGATTGATAGTTATCATAAATTATTTAATATATGGTAGATTGGTAGTTGTCATCTATTATGATGTATGGTAAGATTAATCCATGCATATGTAAAGACAAGTCCGTATATTATTATGCATTCAATACATGTTTCTGTAATCCAGCAACATACACTTTCATTGTGGTATCCATACGGGTGTGCATTTTGAAACTCAAGTGGTTAATATTTTCTAAATAAATTCATCTTTATTTCAGGTCGCAAATGATTTTTATATATATCCAACAATTGGTCAACTCAAATATACAGTAGTTAAAAAATATTCACTGTGGGGTGGACCGATTGATAGTGAATTTTTTTTAACTTTTAAAGGAGAGTCTTTGTATTGAATCATGGGTTTAGATTAAAATATAAAATTTGACCGTTGTTTACTCATTGAAGATTATTCTTAAAGAATTATATAAAATTTTATGAACGATTTCACAATGGGTTATTTCTCCATTCCATAGTCATGTCTAATTTTGAGTAAGATCAGATCTAAAACAGAATGTGTGAATAATATACATTTTAGAGGGTCATCAACAAAAACAATCTTTTGTTTTTTTACGTTAAAGAAAATGGTCGAATATAATTTTGTTTTTATTTAATCAAATAAAAATGTTTTTATCCTTTTAAGAAAAAAAGGCATGGTGTCTCTAACTATAATATTTTAAAGTATCACAAATTCCTTCTTAGAATTTTTTTTAAAAAAAATTGTAAATGAGGGTACAACCTTAAAAAAATTCAGCATAATTATTTTAATATTTTGAAATATTTTTTTAACTTAAAAGTAGAAAGAACCGCAAATCAAGCGACATCGAGTGCTTACATGATAAAACTAGGTGGCCAACCGGGCAACAAATGCAAGTGAGGTGACTTTCTCTCATTTTCTTGTCCCTTTCATGCATACAAAAGCATGTATAATCATTTCCCTAAGTCCTAACCCTCATCATTAAATTGGAAATCATTCAAAGCAATAACTTAGGAACCCCATTGAAATTTGAAAATTATAAATTATGGTCAATCGTATCTCATCACATCTATTCCCCCCTTTACCTAATACTATTATCTTAGATACTACCTAAGAGAATAGGTTGAGAATTCCAGCCACTAGGACTACTGAGTTGAAACATGCCAGTTTGACTTTTACTATAAAAAAAATTATTCCTACTAACTCCTCAACAAAGATGGTTTGTATTTCAAAGGCATAGAATGATGTGGATTAGAGCCCTATTCTTTTCAGTTTCCACCATCAATTGAATTGAATTTTTGAATAAATATGGCATTCAAAGCTTTGTTAAATGGCATGAGAGAAAGGACACATTTGCCCTTACTGTTATAAAATTGGAAAAGGACTTCTCACAATCCTCGTGGGTTTGAATTCAGAACTTTCCACAGCTTATTAGAGTTCGTCGAGTCAACCCTCACGAGTTAATTCCACTGTAAATTTGAGCCATAAACTCCATGAGTCCTACAAATACCTATTCTCTTTCGTATTCATCTATTATCATAAATTAGATTTGAATTCAATTTAAACCTATTGGATTGAAATTCATTTGAATCTAAAATTTACCAAAAAAAAAATAAAAAATAAGTTCAATTCTTAATGACTTCAATGAAGGATCATTCTCTGCAGATTTATTCAATTTATATAGATTGGGGGTTTTCACACAGTTCTTGAGAATAGCCTAGTGCGACATTTCCACACCTTCATAACAAAAAAAAAAAGTAAAATATAAAAAAATAACTTCCTTCGTTGCTTTGTAGAGTAGCTAGAGAAGGAGCTCCCTCACATTGGTTGGTGAACTCCCATACCGTCAAGCTTAAGGTAGAGATAGAAAGGGGCAGAGATGTCGTCATCGTCATCATCTTCTTCTTCTTCACGTATTCTCTTTGCCGATAAAGAAAGAAGGACTCCTTAATGTCTCGTTACCCGTGGAGCTCACGTGCTGTCGACGAAAGCAAAGAAAGGGGAAGGAGGATGAATGAGAACCCCACCAAAGAATCCCATGCAATGCCATGATTTGAATCCCTCTTCCATCACTAATTAACTTGGTAATCTCGATATGGACATCTCACCTGATCACCCTTTTAATTATTATTTTTTGAATTTACGTGTGGAAAACTCAGACACAATCTTAATAAAACTCATACGAGTAAGCTCACTGTCCCTAAAGCACACCAAAGTTAGGCCAGTGCTTATCGAGAAGAAGTGAATTCATCACTTTGGCACTGTATTATCCTATATATTTAGATATAAGACTTATCAATTAAAATAGTGATTAGTCTGTTTAAAATGTATTTCTTCGAATATACGACTAATAAAAAAATATTTTGATTGAATCAATTAAATTATTTTTCAAGTTGTGTAGTTTAAATTAAACAAATTTTCAGAATATAAAAATGTAGTTTCTTTGATTTAATTAAAATAATTTTTATAGACTATATATTTAGAAAAAAAAACATTTCCTGCAACTCACCATCATTCCATTTGATAACTTTGTGTGTAAATACGCATGTGATCATCTTTTTTTTTTTTTTTTTTGAGAATTGGATGGTTCTTGTTTTGTTCCTACTTGATGGGGCCCACCTTGCTTCTATTCTAAACTATCCATTTCATTCGTTCTTTGCAGGTGGGACCAGGGGTTTAAAAGTCGGTATCGGCCGATATATCGGCCGATATTTTTCTCTTTCTTCTTTGTTTTTTTAAATATCGGCCGATATCGGCCGATATTTTGATATCGGGCCGATATAATACGGCCGATATCAAGGCCGATATTGTGAATATCGGCCGATACGATACATATCGGCCGATATTCACATGCCCAAAACCGATATATATCGGCCGATACGATATGTATCGGCCGATATTTAAACCCCTGGGTGGGACCATATTTCTTCCGTTGAGACTGTCTAAGATCGTATGTCCATTTCATTTCTTGCTCTTTCAAAGTATCCCTCATGCCAATGTAACACATTAGTGGTATTTTTATTTTTATAGTGTTAAATATCGAGAAAATATTATTTCTGTTAATATCAGGATTTTACCACTTCTCGAGTTATTTTTGCTAAAATCTAATATTATCTTGAAAATATGACAATATCACGATATTAGCCAAACTTTTTTTTAAATTAGATTCAAGAAATGTTAGATGATCAATTATATTTTATTTAATTAAGTAATTACCAATGTAATTTATTTCTCATAGTATATTTATATAATCATCAATTATTAATAGTTATTTCAATCTAATTTTTAAAAATATATTTTCTATGAAATTTTTTCAATGATATCTTGATAAAAAATTAAAATTTAGTCCACTAGTTCAACTTGTAATCTCCCGCTTCAGGAAATGGGAGGTGTTAAGTTCGAGCTCTTATGACTTCACTTGGTATATCTTACGTACAGGAGTATCACTCGTGGGAAGTTTATGCTAAATTTCATAAAATTTCTAACACATAAATTCAAAAAAATTAAAAATATTCTACTATTATCAATAGCCAATAAGATGGAGAGAACCATACCTATAACAATGCCTCGTACGTTGTACCACACAGCACCCACAGCCAGTCCTGAAAGAAACTAGCCGTTGGGATGGATGTCAAATCGCCCACTGGTAAGATTGGCATCGGGTCAATGCCGACTCGACCCGTTCACAACATGTGGACTGGTGGAGTGGTTGGTAACAGTTTGTAGCAATTTAGAGCATAGGCACGTATTTTTGTGATTTCCAACTTTATTTTTTACGAGGGAATCAGTCAATGAACCGATCAGTAAATCGGTCAGTGAATCTGTCAGTGAGTCAATTTATTGTTCTGTATAAAAAAATAATTTCATTTTAGTGATCCGGCAAGTGAATCGATTTTTTACATTCCTTTTCTTTTAAATGCTTTCGGTACAGCAGGATGGGGGTAAAGTGAGAAGTTTAGAAAAATCAGTGTCTCCTAAAAGACTTCACCCGTGTTAGGATGGCCACCCTATATGTATTTAATTATTAAATTTTTGAAAAAATAAATATTCTAAAGAATTCAAATTTATAAAAATTGCTATTTCTATTTTCAAGAGAATATATGTGGGTACAATTTAATTCCCTATGATGTTCCTAAAATATTAAGTATAATATAATTTTTTTAAAAGGGTAAAAGTTAAATCATAAATTTATAAATAAACACTTTACCAATTTATTTTAGGGAAAAAAAAAACAATGAAAGGAAAGGACCCAAATGAGAATGTTTAAGATATAGTGTACGGGAACTATTCAGCTTCTGATTTTAACCATCCATTTCAAACAATGCTAGTATGCTACTTTTTTATTAAATTAATGGTAAAAGCTATTTTTTCTCTTTTAATTAGAGATACTTACTACTCAAATTGTTAAAAAAATAATGGAAAATTAATGATTCATCTTCATTTTTTATGAAGAGACAATCTTAATACTTTGTTTTAATTTGATGACAAAAATAAATTTTAAAATGATAATTAGTACTTAAACTGAAATTTTATTATTTAAATTGAAATAGAGTAATAGAAGAATGTCCTTTAAAGGAAATAAGATATCCTCATAAATCTTCAAATTTAATCATATTTTGGATTTAATGGAGAATTGATTTTTTTTTTTAAAAAAGTGGGCCCCGCAGTGATGAAGCCCTTGCCTTTAATCGAATATTTCTTTATAGGCCTCCTAAATTGTGGCTCATTAACTAAGACAAATGCACCCTTTCTTGTCTCTCTAAGACTCTAACTTTGGCATCAGAGAAAAGCAATTATCTCAGCCTTATCAAATCTATAATTTCCAAAAGCCATCCAGATTCGTAGATGTAGACCACACTAACTTTTGATATAACCCATTGATATAGCATTTTCTTTTATATTTTATTAAAGTAATTTATTCTTTAATTAATCTAAAGTTAACATCAGTAATTGAATTGAACAAATTAATTTCAATGAATTGATTATCTATATTAAGTTTATAGACACAAACCCACAACCTTTATTGCTGCAATATAAATACCTACTGACTATTCTATAATTTTAACTCATTTTCTATTTTTTTTACTATTTAAATTTTATGACCTTCAAAAACATAATTTAATCAATTTAATTAAGATAATTTTTTACGGGTCTCATACTCAAACAAAAACTTTTTGAACAGTCACCAACTTACCATCATAAACTTTATAGAGTCTGTGGCTAATACTGTAAAAGTTAATATTCTGGTAATCATTCTTTTAAAAGTGTTGCTTTATTCTTCCAAGGAAATGTATGTGTGTATGTGGCTAGTTTTCATCTTTCACGATTAAAATCTAAGGAAATGAGAGAGTTCTATTCAACTAAGAACCTCTTCTTCTAAGTTTTATAGATCTTTTTTAATCTGGTAATAACAATCTCACCTTCTCTCACATTTGCAAAGATAACCAGATGATGGGATTTAGTCTATTGTAGATTTTCTCCAACTCTACTAAAATCAGAATTCATCAATTGTCAAATACACCAGTGACTGATGAGGGAGATTTGGTCATCATCAATGGTGGGATCCATTGGATAGACGGTCTGTATTGCCAAATAATTGAGATCCTTAGCAAACAACGTATTTCTAAGGGCCACCAATGCTTCTAGATTTAGCAGACCATCACCATCTCTTGTTATCTATCTGCATGTGAGAGACTTATGACTCTTGGGTGCTTTGGAAACTGGCCATGCAGAGATCCTCTCATCCAAAAGCAAAGGAATAATCAAAGCTGCCTCATCTAAACAAATCTCTCTCTCTGTCTCTCTCTCTCTCTCTCTCTCTCTCTCTCTCTCTCTCTCTCTATTTTTCTGCTAAATTTTGAGCCCAAAAGCAGACAAAAGGGAGAGTTGAGTAACTTCTACCTCACTCCCCATTTGCTCTTTCACTACCCCCAGTCCTTAGCTTCTTAGCTCAAAGCTGCATTTTTTTCTCTCTTCAAACACAAGTAAATCAGCAGAGCTTTCAATTTTCCTTTCTGCTAAAGAGCAGAAAATGAATAGAAGAAGAACAGCTTCAAGAAATGCTGTTCTAGCGGGTTCTCTCTGCGACAGCAAGATGAAATT
This sequence comes from Chimonanthus salicifolius, assembly GCA_013350335.1. Classification (NCBI taxonomy): domain Eukaryota; kingdom Viridiplantae; phylum Streptophyta; class Magnoliopsida; order Laurales; family Calycanthaceae; genus Chimonanthus; species Chimonanthus salicifolius. The sequence continues at coordinate 26,770,886 of CM023532.1, read as the reverse complement.
CGGGGAAGACAAAGGCAACATCAAGTCATCCATTGGCGGAGAAAGTTTCCGGGAAGATGGCAGAGGCAGAGGCGGTGGCGGTTTTGGAGTTTATCGCAGGCTGAAGAGAAATAAAAGCGACAGTGCTGTTGAAAACCGGACTAGATCAAGAGCAGAAGCTGAAAAGAACCCAATTCAGTTGAGAAAAAGCCGATCGGATTCGCAGCGGATTTTGGATGAGAATTCCAAGTCGGACGTATGTGATGAGAAGAATTTGGAGAGGAGTTTGAGCAATGTGGGTCAGATCACATTGGCAAAAGAGAATGGAAATAGGGAATTAGAAGAAGAGGAAGAGTTTGAAGATGAAGAAGAGGTGGAGATGGAGAAAGAGAGCTTTGATATCAAAGAAATGAATGCACCAGATGAGAAGCTGAGAGAGAATGGAGAAGAAGAAAAGCTGCTTCATCAGATCCATGAAACACCCAAATCAGCAAATGTAGAAAAAAATCCAATACCTACAACAGAAATTCCAGCCATTGATCCAGATTTCACAAAACCAACTTCAAGTAAGATGACTTTTCATGAATTAAGCTGAATTTTCACTCACTCCTTGTTCTTGAGTTCCTATATTTCTATCTTCATCTTCTTTTGGTCTGTTTTTCAGCTCCGGTAGCAGAAGCATTTGAGAGCATACAAGAAACCCAAAACAGGATGCAAAACCTGGGTGGGTTTTGACTTTGTGATTCAATTCAACTATTTTTTTTCATATTTTTCTCCTGAATTTTCCTGGTTTTAATTGCCTTCTTTCCTTTCTAATCCTCTGTTTTCTGTTTTTTCTTCAGTGGATTTGGTGATGTGGAGAGACATATCAAAATCAGCACTCATTTTTGGGCTTGGAACCTTTATGCTTGTTTCATCTTCATATACCAAAGATATCAACTTCAGGTAAGAAAGATTCATAAAACTGAAAGTGAAAATTTATAAAAAGAAAAAGAAAATTTGTTTTTTGTTTTCCCCCTTCTCTCCTCACATCAAATCTATTTTATTTTTTTTTAACAATTTTGGATTTTGTACAGCTTGATTTCTGCAATTTCCTACATGGGTCTTGTCCATCTTGCTGTAATATTCTTTTACAAATCAATTATCTGCAGGTAATTATTAATTACAAAGAGAATTCAAAACATTATCAACTTAAATTTCCAATGCCTGTCTACCAAAATTTGTTGATTTCCATTTCCATGAATTTTATGAATCAGGGGAACTGTAGATTTCATTGAATCTGACCAGAAATACATGGTATTGGGAGAAGAAGAAGTGATCTGGATACTAAAAATGATTCTTCCATACTTCAACGAGGTTCTTTGCAAGATCAGAGGCCTTTTCTCTGGGGATCCTGCAACTACAATGAAGGTATTTCTCCTTTTTACCCTTCTTGTTCAGGGTAAATGTGACAGTGCTAGGAAGAAGCATGGTAAATCATACACATGCACCAGTCCAAAGTCCAAACTAGTGTTTTGTAAAATTAGAATTCACTATCTAACACAATCTAAGTCTGAAAGACAGTCCGATTTATGTAAGAACAATTGTAATTATTATTTATATTACTTTTTAAATACTATGACAATTATTATAAATTTTCTTTTACTACATCTCTCTATTCTCTTGCATATGGGCAAGAGAATTTTGGAGTCCTATGTAGCAATGTAATAAATATCTCCGATATTTTCATTTTTATCACGAAAATATCGGTAAAATAACTTTTAGGCGTTAATAATCCGAGTTTATCACGTCTGCCATTTTTAATAGTAAATTCTCATTAAAAACACATTTTTATCGCGAGAAACGATAAATTTTCATTAAAATCACGAAATTTTACCGTTCAATTCCTATTAAAAATATTTGGGCCAAATATACATTTTTTTTCTTTTTGGAATATCATCTATATTTTCAAACTCCGACCACATTATTTATTTATTATATTTATTATATTATTTTTTAAATATTATATTTTCTGCGAGATTTTTCCGTTAAATTTCCGATAAAAATCCAAAAATTTGAAAATATCCCGCTATTAACAATTGCTGTTAATATCCCAATAACGAGATTTGTGACAAATGCTATGTAGAACCACAGACAACCTTTTCCTTCTTCACACTCATCTTCTTTTCATGAGTTAGATCTTTACTTAATGTGAATTTATTTTAAATTAATGTTACTATTAAATTCAGATTTATCTAAAATCAACTCTACTTTCCCAATAAATATTTAAAGTTTATGACTTTTTTCAGGCCATTATAGTTATTAGAGCCCAAGGTATTTTACTGTCCATGTTTGACAATTTTTTAAGTGAAATGCATTCATTATTATAATATCGTAGTTACAATATAATTTTTTATAATTTATTTTTAATCTCTAAAGTGTTAAGATCTCTTAGAGCGTAAGACTCTCTATCTGCACATATCAAATAATTCTAAAGAGAGTGTTCATTTGAAGAAGTAAAAATCAAACTCAATACTTCCACTTCTTAATACGAGTTCCTAATCATCACTCTAACTCCTTTTGATTTATTATAATAAATTATAGTGTCATAATCGACTCATACTAACATAATCCAAACTCTTTGATCCACTTAATTAGATCAAATTATAATAAAAACGGTTTAGTCAACAGTTGAATGTTTAAAATATTGGTTCCAAAACAGTCCATATTATTGGCATACCAACCATTTGGGAGTTGGGCCCCTTGATTTAGATACATGATAATAGATTTGTGCTTGTGCATGTTCATGTTCCACCATGCTCTGTCGGAGCACAGTAATTTGCCCACTTTATTTTTCATTTCCTTGTCTCTATCCATGTGTCACTCAAATATAAAAATGTGGGAGTGGCAGTTGGCAATATTCCTCTTTGTGTTGGCTCGTTGCGGAGGATCAATCACCATATGGACGATGGCCAGATTGGGTAAATTCTTTTTTACCCTTCTCTTTTACAAGGGTAAAAATGGGGATGCATGCTGAAGGGTAGAAATGGAAATGGAAAAAATCCTCGCTGACTATTTTGCACTTTGTCTCTGTTTGTGCAGCGTTCTTTGCGGTTTTTACCGTACCAAAATTTTGTTCTGCTTATTCCCATCAGCTGACCGCTTATGGTAAAATCTTAACTGTCAAACCTCTTCTTCCATGTGAAAAAATAAGAATCGTCGGCAGATGCCTCGTGCCTCTGTAGAATTTTACCTTTTTACTTTTTGTAAGATAGGAATCTTTCTTATCCTTTCTTTAATATTCATAGGAACTATTATTATTGACTAACTAATATTTAATAATCTAGACAGCATAACTACTTTACTTTTAATTGAGTAATGATAATTGTTAAAAAATAAAATAGGGTGTTTTATTATTGAAAAATATATTTAAATTGTTAAGATTTTTTTCAAGATAGGTTTTACTTTCAAATTTGGACCAAAAGAGGAAAATGTTAATCAAAGTTTTATTGAATTTTAGATTTTATATATAAATATTTGAATTCAAGTTTTTTTAAAAAATAAGACTAATATCGATATTCTCAAATTTTAGCCATATTTTGTTGATGATATATATTTTGTAAACCACATAGATGAACGATTTAAATCATTTTTGCAATAGAATTCAATCTAAAATCAATATTGGGTTGGGTTTATTCAAAATTCAAGTTCTTCCAAATAGAAACCCTGTCATAATTTCATGAAACTGTAATCGGACATCCGTACATGACCTAAAATAATAAATAATCTTAATTATATTGGCACATAATACTTTATAAATTTAATATGATAAGATAAGATAAGGTTGGATGGAAGTTTCTGTCTTGGTCCCAACTTTCAATAGTTTACACTGTAGGACTCAAAAGTAGAGTTGGGATCTCATATGACAGTTTAGGCCCATAATGTTGATTTTAGACCGTTTGAATTATGAACATGGTCATACATTTCTTAACACTAATATTATTTATAATCTTCAAATTCTATATCTCATTTATTAAAAAAAAAATTGAATTTTACTTTTCACCTAATTATACAAAATTTTGCAGGTAATTTTTGGGCGAGACGGTTTCAAGATGCATGGGATTCATGCGCTCACAAAAAGGCTGTAGCGGCTGCAATTTTCACTCTAATATGGAATTTATCTTCTGTTGTCGCCCGCATTTGGGCAGGTATGTCGATTCTTTCCACTAAGAAGTATTGTCTTCATATCAAGATATAAATTGTCGGTATATCATCATTATCATTTGAGTCATTTATCTATTCAATTTAAGGTAGTTGGTAATAATGATGATAAATTGCCTTAAAAATGGAATTAATACATTCCTTAGTGTGTCTTTTAAAATTTTATTCCACAACATAGGTTTAGAATTTTTAAACTTGACTCGGTAGAATTTCAAGTTTTCTAAGTTGAAGAAGTCAATAAATTTTATTAAACTTTTCTTAGTGGAATTGACAATTTTATCTAAATTATACTCAATAGAATCAGAACTTGAATCTAAATTTCAAATATTGAGACTAGCGTGTAAATATCGGTCGATATATATCGTATCAACCGATATTGATGGGTTTTGTAAATATATATATATATATATATATATATATATATATATATATATATATATATATATATATATATATATATATATGTATATTATTTTTATTTTTTTATCGGCCGAAATCTGAATATCGATATTTATACCCTTAATTGAGACTATGGAAAACCTTTGAGCGGCAGTCAAGACTGTATTTTTCACAGCAAAAGTCATGTATAGGTTTCAGACTTTCAGTACTAATGAGAAATCTCATTTTTAATGGATTATATTGTTTTAATATGACTGCTTAAAAAACTTGAGAAAAAAAAAATCAATGAAATCACATGTTTTAATGACCTTTTGATTAATTAGAGTACTTCTTACAGAATAAAATTTTGTAGATTTTTATAATTTACATTTTAGTATAATTATAAAATTTTGTAACTTTTATAAATTAATGTCTTAGAGCGTTTGAATGGAGGTAGAGGATTCAATTAAATGTACATTTCATTTATGTGAATTTATTAGTAATTTAAAAAAGTAAATATAAAAATAAATGAAGGTGTGGGGACCATGGACACTTAACTTTGCAAAATAAAATCTTAATTAAATGAGTGGACACGTAATCAATGTACTGAACGGTGGGTCTTCAATAGTAGAAAATGCGATTGACTGAGTACACATTTCTAGAAGCATTTTATTTTAATTTAAAGCTTTATATAAGCCTCATCGATCGGCAATGACAGGTCCTCCATGATAGAATTGTTTAGAGAGTCAGTAATTAGATGGTACATTTTAAATAAAAAAAATGATTGTACGACATCTTAATATTAAAGGAGTCTTTCATAAAATACATTAACATAAATAATATTTAAAGATTTTTTTTTATAAATTTGGGGAGTATGGAATCCAGATCAGAATTTGGATATAAATTTGATATGTTGATACTATCTAAATATGAATTTGAAATGAATATTCAAATCTAACCCACATTGGAAACTTTGGGTGAGACTATTAAATTGTTATTGGATGAAAAGAAAGTTGGGAATGGAATTTCAGTCAATAATCTCAGAAGTCATCAATGAATTTCAACAAACAACAATCATCTTCAATAATGACCAGTCACATAAAAAGGCACCATAATACTTCTCATCTAATATTTCGAAAACTCACTCTATAGCTGACTTTCACTTAGAATCAAGTACCTCTTTCCACTTTTGTGGTAGATTTGACACTAGCGCCAAATAATCATTTTCCTTATTTCAAATACGAGACATGATGCCTTCTATGATATCATACATGATAAGTTAATGACAAATATCAAATGTTAGGTACTTAAGCAATATACTAAACACTCTAGAGCTTTAGAATGCAGAAAATCAAATCCTTTGTCCTATCTATCTTACAATAAGTTTGTCGAATTCGTTGCATATATATCATGACCTCACCAAATACATGACAAGTCATAGATGAATCTCAAAAAATTCTTTTCCTGACGGATTCTCTTATATTTTATTTAATAATCATACATACAAAAGTACAAGGAAAAAAAAAATCAAATTTAATAAATACCTTCTTTTTGTGCAGCTTTCTTCTTGATAGTGGCAGTACGATTTTACCAGCAATCTTTAGTAAGAGACGAATGGAGTGAAGGAGAGGTGCATGGAGATTGGAATGGTGGACCCACTTCAGTGGAGAAAAGTGGGCCCACTCCAGTGGAAATGGAAAAAGAAAAGAAAGGGTCATAAATTCATGGACAGTGGGCCACACACAGTACCTCATGACCATGTGATCATCTTATCCAAAATAAAAAATTTGCAAATGAGTCCAAAGGAAGCATCCTTTTCCATTGCTTTCTGCTCTTCCTCCCTTTTGGGTCTCCTCCAAATAAGCCTGCCTTTATTAGGTGTTCTTTTTTCTTTTTCTTTTTTTTTATATTATAATATAATCTTGGTAAGATTTCTCCACTCTTACATGTAAATTTCTATAAAATCTAGCAGACATGGATGCAGAAGGTTGAGTTTATTGGAATGTTTGTAGCATTTATAGAAACAAGTGTTTGTACATATGAATAGTAACAAGTCTGTGAAACTGTGGAAGTGGTCGTTAAAAGGTTAAATTGAATATCTAAATCTATGATTCCAAACTGAAATGATTTAAAAAATTAGCCAAAATTTTGACATTTCAAGTATTAAAAGTAGAATGAAATAGGCTGTATGAAATGGATTAAACTCGAGTCTACTTGACCCAAGGCTCGTGTTCTATCGGACAGACTAACGATTGATTGAAAACTTAGTCAGTCTCAAACTTTGTATTTTAAGAGTACGAAACAACTTATCCACCGCTGGGTAGCTCAGCTGATGACCTCCCCCTTCGGGAAGGGAGAGATCACGAGTTCGAGCCCCGGTGAGTGTTACCTGGGAGTGTGGGCTCTATGCTGCTCCCCCCAGGAGTTTTAGGAGGGTGATTGCCATGACGTAAGTTGGGGTGGGTCTGAGGTTTCTACTGGGTCTTCATAAAAAAAAAGAGTACGAAACAACTTAAAAATCCAAATTTAGACTTAAGTCCTACAGAGAATTGTCATATAGAATATGTATTTAACCGGAAGGAATTGGCGTGACAGTTAAGACGTTTGTCTCAAGAAGCAAGGTTTTGAGTTCGATTCATGCTCAATCTCAACGAGCTATTCCTCATAGTTGTGGATCCATTTAAAATTTTTCAAAGTTAATTTAAAATAAAAGACATTTTTGTCAAATAAAGAAAAAATAACTTTAAGAGCCCAAAAACAGTATGTATGAAATTGAGGTCTGTAACTATTGTATGAGTTCTCAAACTTTGGTTTTAGAAAAACACAATGAATTCATTGATGAAGGCCTGATTACAGTTTCCAAAATCAAAGCTTAGGGTTTAGGGTTAGGGTTTGTAAACCAATCCAAGATCTAATCAAATCAAAATAGAGTCGCAAGTGATCCTTATTATCAATTTTTTGGCGCAAAACACCAATGGGCTTTGAGGTTGTACTTATGGCCCATCACTTGGCATTCCGCATTATGCAACCCACTGATTGGAAGATATTTGATTGCAAGTGGATCCCCCAGAAACTTAAGCCAGGTTTTGGTCGACACTCCCATGGCCTAGTCCAGAGTCCAGAGTCAAAACTGACTTCTGAGTGCAGAGTTGTCTAGCCAAATTTGGCCGTGGACTGAAGTGGGCCTATGAAAAAATTCCTGTCAATAGGCCTAGCCCAATTAAAGTTTTGAGCACCCGTACTGGAGAATTCATGGTGTCACCAATTACAGAAGACCATGTGTACGAAATCACGGGTGTTTTGATCATTTCAAGTTTTCAACATGTCAAAGTTAGCTAAATTTTTTATAGTGACCAAAATATTCAAGATTTCCTACACATTGCTTTTTGTCCGTTGATGGCACCACGAATTCTTTAGTGTTAGTGTATTAGACTATTAGAGGATCCAGGTTCGAGCACCTGTACCCCTTTAATGTAGGAGTTTGAAACTAGTTCTCTCCTTTCTTTGTTTCTAAATGAACGAATTGAAAAACTTGATACATGACTGCATTAATATTACTCTGAAAAGAGAAATTTGTGTTGGAAAATCAACATTCAAGAGTGTTACCTGGCCCAGCCTGAGCCTGAACTCGAGCTTGAAATAAGTTGGATTTTGGCCATCCATTATCTGGGCCAAGGAAGGCTGGGCTGAACTCTGGTGTGCCATCCAGAAAAGGTGCCTGATTTGGTTTGAAAAATGCCTTGGCTTTGCCTACACCATTAACCAAAACGGTAAATGGCTAGTTCTGGTACCTTGCAACTTATGGGGGAACCGAACCCTGGTCCACTTGGCCCAACATTGCAAGTCCATCACTAGCCATAAGAAACTTGATCCTTGAAAAGTAAAGGCAAATGCCCCCATTTGAGGATACATAATGCAATACATGAATAAGTTTCAACTGGGCAACTTCTCAGATGACCATTAGTCTACTCTGGCCTCTATGGGCTTACAAGGATGGCTCCAACACATGCAAATGGGTGCATTTAAAAGATACTTTTAAGATAATGTTAGAAATGAAAATCAGGTTATTGGTTTGAAAAGCCATAATTTTCAAGGGTCCAAATATCAATAGTCAAAATGGAGTCAGTTTAGATGGATTTTTAATCTAATGATGGGATCTACTTAAAATGGGTTCAAATGGATGGGTGTGGAATTTCAGACCCTAATAGGCCCTACATGAGAGCCCAAGTGGGAGATATTACCCAGCTGAAAGTCTTTCTATACAATGTTACATGTACTACTTTATATTATAAAGTGTATAATCATTTGAGAGCTTTGGGGCTTCTCTTGGGGCCTGGGAGGGGCTGGATTAAGCTTCATGGTTCTATGACACAGGCCCAGCCCAGTGTTATGAGCCTTAAGGCCCAATTTTGGGCTTTTCATGGGTTCATATTGGGACTGGCCATGCATTTACAGGACTTGTTTTTAAAACTTTCCATGTTTGGTGTGAATTTTGGAAGTAAGTTGTATTTTTTGTTGAGGTTTAAGAATTGCTTAGAAACATTCCTCAAGATTTCAATGATTATTGTTTTAATTTTTTAATCGCTTCTTATAACCAACCATTGGTTAAGTTTGTGGCTTTGCATTTGTTTAAATTGCTTGCTCATTTTAATTGGTAGTTCGTATTTTTTTTTTTTATAAAAAATAATAAAAACATATTATAATATAATTTTTTAAATATGGTTTTAATTGAGATTTCCTTGGTCATGATTCACTTATGATTACCCTCTAAGTGTAACCAGACACGAGATTTAGGATACTGATCGGATCACTAAAATTTACCTATATGAGACTGTTTTTTTCATGCAAAACATCAAATCGGATCACTGACCGGATCATTAATTTTTTTTAAAATACTTTCGTAAGACAATGGAAGGGTAAAATGGGCAATACACTAAAATCCGTGTTTCATTACACAAAATACTAACTGGTTCAACATATGACATAACTATATCTTCGTGGGCCAACTAATACAAAATATACTACTTCTAGCACTACTTTGTTCTATATTTTAGTTTAAAATCTTATTTGATAAAGCATGAATGTGTGAATTTTTTTATATGAATTAATTATGTCAAAAACCTCAATTTTATAAACATATTGAAGAAAACAAGCACCAACCAAATTTATGTAAATCACAATATCGCGCGTCTCTATTAAATTCTTTGAATCTCTAACATAATTTCATTCATATTTTTTTACAAATACCCAAAAAAAAGTGTATCTTTTGAACAAAAACTTCAACAAAATAAGAGAAGAAAAGAAATCTCAAATGACTTTGAGAGAAAAAAAAAATAACACTTTCAAGAACTCCAATCCACTGAGATTGGAGCAGAAGCAATGAAGATATATTGCAGAAGCCCACTGTGATAGAGGTGTTTTAGAACTCTTTTCCAATTTTAATTTAATTATTAAATGAATAATAGTCATGTTAACCTAATTTTAAACGTAAATTGCCAATAATAAGAATAGGGATGCAACTAATGTATTCAAGTCGAGTATTTTTTTAGGCCTACTGAGACCCATTGGTCTTTTAAGTTCGTTTATTTTTAATATTTTTTTTTTGTTTTATAAATTTAAAATACGACAGTACATATTGAAAGAATACTTAAAAACTGAAAATATATTAAAAATTAATCTAATAATTAAATACTCGATATTAATAGTCAAAATCATTAGGCATTATCTTTTTAAGGACGCTTGTCAAATTTGTTTATCTAGATCAAGTGGCTAGAGATTGAATTTTGAACTAAAGATTTAATTAATTATTAAAATTTAACTATACTTTCAATCTATACAGTTACTTTTTCAAAATTCATAAGAATTGTAAAAATAAAAAAGATACCAAATGCAAAATAATCAGGCTTAAATGAAAGGATTTGGCTTTGACCTTCAAAGCCCACCAGACTTAATCGGTATTGGACCTTTTCATTGAAGTTCGGCCCGAGCCCAATAAAAGAACACCCCTAACTATCTTTACTTAGCTCGGCCTCGAGACTCAATCTTGCCCAACACACCAAATTTCGCATGTAAGCTCAGCAAGTTTAAATTTTTATTTTTATGCAGATTTTTCATATGTAACATCTCTTTGTAGAATACACTTGCACAATATTCTTTATCTGCAGGTTCAAGTGTTCTACACAAAAAAATCACTTTCCATAATATTATTCGATGTGTGTAAATAAGAAGATTTGTTCATGTCTCAGATTAGTTAAGTACTCTAAAAGGTCTGTACAACTTGATCTTAAAAGAATATTCTTCATCCACAAGTTGACTTTGAAATTTAACAGTAATAACTTAAAAATAAAATCTAAAACTATTCAAAGGTGAATCTAAGTCTCCCTTGAATTTGAATCTTTTTTACCGTCTCAACCTAACCTGACCTTTTTTGGGGTTGGGTCAAGCGTGTGGGACACGAACCCGACCCAAGTTTCAATTTGGACCCCATTGGATCCAAGTGGGGTTGGATTGGTATGATTTGCTCTACCCCTTCGGAGCGTCATATAAAAGTTCCTCCTAACTCCCCAAAATCCCCGTCCTCATTTTGCGACAGCGCACTCTCGTCTTTTGATTTTATTTTTATTTTTCTTTTCCTCGACTCTCGAAGCCAGGAACGGAGAAAGAGAGCGGAAACCAGTGGAAAATAGAGGAAAACCGAGCCAAGGATAGGTGAAACTCCATCTTTCGCCACAAAAACGGGTAAAAAAGACAGTTCAAAAACCCTAGCTTCGATACCTTCCATCTATTCCCGCTCTCCTTGCTCAAAACCCTAACATCCTGACCGTCGATTCTCGGTATCTAGGGTTTCTTTAGGGTTTCAATGGTGTGATTTGTCTCGGCCGAGCCGAAGGAGAGGAATGGCGTCCGTGGAGACAGAGCTCGAGGACCAGCTCATGGAAGCTGGGAACAGACTCCTCACCCCTCCTTACGCCGCTGAGGAGCTTCTCCCCCTTCTTGACGTATGCTCCGCTTCTCATTTCTCTCTTCCTCCCTTTCTATAGAGATATATGCACATCTCTGTTATTTGGCTTCATCTTGTTTCGTTTATACTTTACATTTGTGCTTCTTTGCATGAGGCATTTTTTTTTTTTTTGTTTTGGGGGGTTTTTTCCCCAAGGGAAGTCGCATTTGTTTCGTTTATTGTTGGCCTGAGGGTATGTGTTTAAATGATTAGATTTTCTATCAGATCATACTGCTGACAACAAACATCGCCAATTTTGATTTAGGATGGAAAAGCAGGGAGATGAAAATCCTACTCTATAAATTATTATTATTTTGAAACGTGAGGCTGAATGTGTCCATAGACAGCAACCTCTATGAGAACTTGTCAACTGTATAGCATGTTCTTGTCGATGTCTGTGATGGGATTTTGAGTTTTTGTTTGTGTTCTTAGTTTATTTTTGAGGCCATTTTTGGATGTATCACTGACCTTATTTCATCTCAAAAGTCAAAACTTTATATTCATGCTTCTTTGCATGTGCCATTTCTTTTTTGGGCCTTTTTCTTTTTCAAAGAAAAATCACATCCATTGCATTTTTTATGGGTCTGAGAGTGTTTACATGTTTCGATTTTTCTGTCGAATCAAACTGCTGACGTTAAACATGGCTAATTTTGTCATTTTGATTTGAGATGGAGAAGTGGGGAGATGAATATTTTCATTAACAACATCCACCATTATAATTATAATATTATTAATGTTTTGAAAAAGTATAGGCAACTGAGATGTGTAGTAAGATGGATTGGTGGGGTTACATTAAGAGAGGGAATTAGTAATGGTCATATTAGGAAAACCTTAAGTAGTAAAGCCTTGGTAGATGAAAAGATGAGGGAAGATGCCTAGGATGGTTTGCACAAGTTTGTGGATGACCAGAAATGGCCCCAGTACAAAGAATCTATAAACTGCAGGTGGCAGGGACTGGGAGAAGAGGTAGACCGTTAAAGAAGTCGATTGAAGGGATCAAAAAGGATCTAATAGAATTTACGGTGACCAAGGATAAAAATAGTCTTTGATAGGAAAGAATGGAAACATAGGAATAAAAAAACTTACTCCAGATAGATGGGAACTTGCTGATGATAATGGTTATTGTTATTATTATTTTGAAAAGTTAGGGTGAGTATGTTTACCCAAACCAGCAACCTTTTTTGAGCATGTGCCAACTGTATTACATGTTCATGTCATGTGTCTTTGTTTTAATGATGTATATGATGAGATTTTGCAGTTTTAGTCAGTTCAGATTTTTTTATTTTTATTTTTTATTTTGAGGCCATATTTGGATATTTGCCATCTTATATCAGCAAAAAACTTGGGATTTTTTCTCTCTTTGGGAGAACAAGTGCAAGGGCAATAACCCTGTGTTTACAAGGAGGAAGACAATAATTGTGGCTTCTGCCCTTCGCATCTGTCCCAGATGCAGGATTATTGGTTTTGACATGGTACAGTTGCCCATTGATTATTTAAATCCTTTGAACAGATTTGAATGATTGGTTGGCGAATCAATTCATTTTAAAATGATATCTTAGTAATTGGATTAAAAGAACTGGTTGCCTTTGGAATATTCATGGTTACTGTTTTCTTGGTATTAATCTCCCTTTTTAGGATAGTCTTTTTCTAATATTACCCCTTGTGGATGTTAGGGGGAACAGAGCCCTAGAATAAACAATTGTTGTAGCCTAATATCCAAGCATGCATTTGGTTATAATAAATCTGTTCACCATGATCGATTGAGGTATAAAAGGGAGGAACAACTATTTTGCATCTTTAAGATTACTCTTGGGAAATGCTTTCTCTCGAGCACGGACTTTTATTTTTTGAAAGGTGTGATGATCCTACTTGGAGGACTTCCAAGTGCTTGTTTTAGAATCAAAGAGGCTGATATTTTAGTATCATAGTTGCACTCATAATAGTCAAATTGGGACTAGACTTTAAGTTGCTTTATGCCTAGCTTTTGGGCTTCTAGTGGGAGCACATCTAGAGTAATACCATATTTTTAGATTTGATTCTTATGAAGTATAATGAATATTTGTTATTTTGGATCACAACGTTGCCTTTTTATTTCATTTTTCAAAACAATATTAGTGTCATAATAAAAACAAAAAAAATATAATATTCACATACGTACTATTATAAAATGTCTAAAAAAATGCACCGACGGGTTTGGGGTCGGGTCGAGTTCGGGTTTGATCTTATTTTGTTTTGGTCTATTCGGGTTCGGGCTTATTTTTTGGTCTTGTTAAATGGGTTCGGGTCGGTTTAGATTGGGTTTACCCATTTTCCTAGTTAAGGAGACTTTTTTTTATTGAGACACATGTTGAGACTACCCCTTAAATGGGTGTAGACATCGTATGGTGGCATGTGCATGGCAATAATCAAGCTACTCATTTTATTTTCGGATTTGGGTCAGGTTTACCCATTTATAAATGGGTTTGGTAAGGGGTCGGGTCATCTATTAAATGGGTTGGGTTGGGGGGTTTGATTCGGGTCATTTATCAAAATATGTGATTCAGGTCTGGTTTGTTAATCGAGTCGGTCCATTTAGCCAATGTCTTTACTTTTTGAATGCATCCAGTCTCTTGAGTACCATGGTTCCACCAAGTTTGAGTGGGGACAGGAGAAACCTTATGTTTTAGTGGGGTTTTGTGGTTCTGTAGAATGGAGCATTTTGATAAAGGTTTCATCATCTAATACTCCATTTGGATGTGTGGGAAAGTACTTTCTAGGAAAATAGTTAAACTAAAATAGAATGAATTTGACCATTAAACAATAATGGTCATCTTCAAGAAAGTTCTATACTCTTCCCATGCATCCTACGAGTTCAGATTTTGGCTATGTTCCTATTGATTTTGATGCATGTTGACACAGTCTGTTCTTTATAGGACAGAACATCCTTAAGAGAGAAGAAAAATGCTGCTTTTATAGTTAGTTATGTACTGTGAATAAAGAAAAACTGTAAGACAAAAAAGGCTTCGTTCATGTATGCCTATGTAAGTCCAGTTTTAGTCCAAGCAATGTATGTGGTACTGAAAAGTTTATGCACATGGGGAACACCTTCTAAATGCATACCTCACCGCTTGTTCTTAAAATTGTAAGGAACTACAGATTGCCACTACAATTTTTTGTTTCTGTCAGAATTATACAAAGAAGTCGTTACCGTACATAATTCTGGTACTTAAGTTATACTTAACCACTTAAGTACAAGTGGCTCGGAGAAAAAAAAAAGTTATACTTAACCACTTGTAGTTGAAGTGGCTCATAGAAAGCCAGGGCCAGTGGTGATTGGCATTGTTCTATGTGATATGGGGAGTCCTTAAGAGTTTTTTAGGGCCAGCTTGTGTATCAGAAACAAATGAGTGTTTTGGGTCGGTGAGGCACTTTGAGGATCTATAATGATCTTGTTTGCTATTGAGGAGAATTCCTATAATGTGATACAATGGGCATCCAAAGGAGAGAGTAGCTGATGAACTAATTATGGTAGCATCAAAGCTTGGGAAGCTTAGGCAAGTTTCTTCCAAGCTTTTAAAAGAAGTGCCTAATAAGAGGCAGATCTGATGGCAATGAATAGGGATGGAAGGGATGTTCTGTATTATGCTGTATTAGTATTCCTTTGGGGAATCTGGTTTTCTTTTTTGGTGGGTGTTTTTTTTTTCTTTTTGGTGTTGTATACAGTATAAATGCATCATATCAAGAAAGATGTACATTTGAGCCTGAAGTACAAATTGACGGCAAGTTGTCACTTTTACCATAAAGACAACTGGTTTGAGACTTTGACTCATGTTTCCACTTCATAAAAAGAAAAAGAGAAAGCATTGATGTTGCAAATTCTTGATGAATATGCCGCAACTTTCAGCTCTGTATGTTCGTTAAATAGCTATGGTAATGGAAGAGAACAATGAATCAGAAAATCGTTGGACGAGAATGATGTGAATCAGAAAATTGATAGAAGTAGGCATGGGGATTAAGAAGAGGGGAGACTAGGGAAGCGAAGCTCCGTAGGTTGAGAAGAAAGAGAGACATGGGGAGTGATGTGACAGGGGGAGAGAATGCCAAAGACAAAGTTAGTCCATTTTTTTCAACTTAAAAGAGAATAAAAATTGTATGGCATATATGAATGGCTGGGAGCTTCTGCGCTACTCTTATGAGGCTCATTATTTATAAGATGAGGGATTTCTTCTTTGTGTAGCTTATTTTTTTTGGATTAACGTGTGGGATTTTTTTTTGTGTAGCTTATTTATTGGGTATTATAGCCATTGAAGTGGATTTCGGTTCTGTGGGTTAATGGGTAGTTCGTGTAAAATTTAAACTACCTCTGTACTGAATGATTTTTGAACAAGTCTTGCATCATCATCATCACCACCATCACCATCATTGGCCATTTCCCCATCTCATGGAACAAGTTTTACATGTGCTCATCATTCTCATTGTTTTCAATTTCATTTATCCCATCTATACGGTGTTTTGCACTCATTGATGTTGGCAAATTATTTAGAGTGGGATGGCTGTGTATCTGGTGCTCATAGGACTCAAACCTGCAACGTTTGTGTTTGCAACAATGAGCACTTTCCAAATGATATATAGGCTATTACATTGTTTTCTCCATATTGTACTGAATTTTGTTTGATTATTTCTTTCGTCAATGTGCTTACTTATTGTGCTGTCTGATCATTTTGTGTTCTAGCAAGTTGAGAATTGTTTATCAAGAGTGGAACAGTCTCCAACCGAATCAATGCAAACGGCCCTTGCACCATCAATGAAAGCATTGGTTGCTGGAGAGCTTTTGAGACATTCAGATATGGATGTGAAAATTGCAGTAGCCTGTTGTATTAGTGAGATCACAAGAATAACAGCACCAGATGCTCCCTATGCGGATGAATTAATGAAGGTATCAAAACATCTATGTGGTTCACGTGCTACCAATTAGCCAGTCAATGATTGCTCATACTTGTACGTGCATGTGTGCGCGTGCTTGTGCTGTTTGAGTTGTAGCTGATTCTTTTCTTTTTTGTTTGTTTATCTATGTCTGCAGGAGATTTTCCATATGATAGTTGCTGCATTTGAGAAGTTATACGATATGTCCAGTCCTTCTTATTTAAAGAGGGTTTCAATTCTTGAGACAGTGGCAAAGGTTAGGTCATGTGTTTTGATGCTGGATCTTGAGTGCGACGATTTGATTCTTGAGATGTTCAATCATTTCCTAAAAGCAATAAGGTAAATAATCTAAACTACATATTTTTCACAGCAATTCTTGTTTCAGTCATTTGACTTAGTGCGATTCTCCTAAATCCCTTGTATTGAAGTTTATTTTTGCTCCATTTTTCTTTTGTCAAGAACATCCTATAAGATTTCCATGTTTTATGCATTGCAGAGCAAAGGCTGGCAATTTGTGGTCATGTAAACTCGTTGAAACTGATCTAGATCCAAATGCTAAATTTTCACGTGCTAAATTCTCATGGAATAAATAGATTTATCTTGGTAGGTTACTTGGTCGAGAAAATTTAGGTATTGGATAGCAAAGGCTGACTATTTGTGGTAATGTAAACTTAATGAGACAGATCTAAAATCTAAATGCTAAATTGTGATGGAAAAAATAAATGCATGTAGGCAATGTTTGTTGGTTGGGACAACCATGGCTCTTGGTCTTTCTAATTATTATCACACGAGCTAGGTGTTCTACATGGTCTATTTTCTTTGTATTCCCTTTTGAATTAATGAAGTTACCTTTCAAAAAAAAAAATAAACTTCAAGTGTCTAATGAGTATGCATGTAATGGATGTACACATTACATTTGCACGAATGCTTATTTGTGTATACATGGTTACATACATCCTGAGATCCTGAATTGTCAGTCTTTGGTGAGACTGGTGCAAAGGGTTCCTCTAAACTTAGACATTGTGACGTAGGACATGCAGATAGCATAGACCCCAATTTGATTTACCATATTTTTATTTTTGTTAATTTCATTTTTTTTAAGTTGGTGTCCTAAAACAACTAGGAACGACAGTTGGTGTCGTTGAAGTCCAGTAATGCAAGAGTCCTTATGACTTATGAGTCTAGCTTAGGTTTTTCTTATTCTTGATATAAATACACGGTTGTATTAAGGAGGGCTATCTACCTATCGATCACTGAGAATGAGAAATTAGTTTTTTTTTTGTTTTATCTATGTTTTATTTTCTTCTTCTTAATTCTGCCGCTGCTGCAGACTTCGCCTCCAATCGTTGGCTGAGATCCAGTCTCTATCGTCTTCACCGGTTTCAATCGCTTCTCTGCGACTGGCCTGAAGCCTGGGCGTTATCCTAGGCATATCCCATCGCCTCTACTTGCCGCAACTTCCCGATACCGTTGTTCCCAACAACAGAACCTCCATCCTGCTTCGTCTTCCTCTCTTCATCTCTTCCATCGTCCCCATTGCTGCAACCCCACCTTCTTCTATCATCTTTTTTCTTCGCATGCAATACCTAGTTCCATTCCACACACGGTCCCTGCTATGCCTTCCCATCTCCAACCTTCCATCTTCCTTTTCAAATTCCTTCCCATCTCCAACCTTCCATATTCCTTTTCAAATTCCTTCCCATCTCCAACCTTCCATCTTCTTTTTCAAATTCGTACAACACCCATCTCCTTTATCTTACCTTTAAAGAAACCCATTCAAAAGCCTCCCACGTTAGACAAACACCTTTGTCCTCTCTCCATCACCCCTCCATGAATGCATTAAATGACATTTAATGCTATTTTTGGCCTTCCCTAAATACCCATGCCCTTCATCTTCCATCTTTTACCCACTTACCCATTCTTTTTATTCCATTAATAACCCTAGCCTTTTTCTTTTAATTACCAAACCACCCTACCCTAAGCCTTTGACCCAACAACCTTTGACCTGTTTACCAACCCATTGACTCGAGTTTATCGGGTTTGACCAGTCTCCTTTAATCGCGCACCTCTTCCGCTACTTCACATTGGTTGCTAGATGGATAACGAGAGCCATTAGAATTATCCTTTTAATGTTTCTACTTGTAAATTTATTTTCAGGGTAATCCTTTTGATTAGTGATGCTGTCATTATTAGATTGGGGAATTAGTCAACTCACTTCTACTGTTGGTTACTGTTTTGGTTCTTTGGATCTTGAAAGCAATTTCATGCTAGGTTTTTCTCCAAGAACTAAAATGACTGAACTTAACAGATTTTACTAGTAGTTACTATGGATGCGTACTTGTGATCGGATGCTTTGAATCAATCTTGCGGTAGATAATGTTTTCTTGTAAAACATTATCATGAACAGTGCTCTCTTTCCAAGGAACAAATGCAATAACTGTGTGAAAGAAATAGTTTACTTTGTATGATCATTTCAAGTCACGAAGGGAGACATATTTGTACTGTATGATGCCACCTAAGAAGGTCCAAAGAGTCTTCTTCCTGCAAATTCCTCTGACTGGCTGCTCATTCTTTAAAAATATCTGTTGAATGTTTCTGGCAATGAATTTGTTGAGACATTTCCCATGTCGATCCTATTATTATTGAAATCCTAAATGATTACTTAACTCTCTTGTCGTGGTAGAGGCATATATCAGAGAAATTCTTGGTAATTTTGGTTATCTGGAAGCAATCCTAGTGTTGGAGAACAATGTTCTCTGAAATAATATCAATAGTCTTTCTTTGTGAAGAATAACACAAGCAATTTTTTTATGACCAAGGTGTCTAGGGGTCTCACCTGTATTTGGATAGGGGGCATTTTAACTCGACTAGTCCTTGGGGCATGTGCAAGCCTCCCAATCTCACATACACTGGGTAAACAACTAGAGGGAGTGGCCCAGAGGGGTGCGTGAATCGAACTCAAGACCTCCCTTTATGAGGGGAGCTTCTTGACTGTCAGGCCAACCCCCTCTTGGGTTCAAGCAATTTTGTGAACAAAAGACAAGTAATTTTTTTTTTTTTGTTGAGGTCCAGAGGTGTCTAGGCATTGCACCCAACTAGTCCTCCGGGGGGGTGTGAAAACCCCCCTAACCGCACACACCGGGTAAGTCGATGGGGTCGTACTCTATACATATTCCCATGGGAAGTGACCCTTCATTGGGGCTCCCATAGTTTGAACCCAAGACCTCCCTCTAGAGATCTTGCTCCCAAACCAATTGGGATAACCTCTTGGGGTTCAAAAAAAAACAAAAAAAACTATAAAAAAGGTAATTGGGGCATTTTGTAAAGCAAATGAAAGAAATCTCTGATCAAAGAGTTTAGTATGTCTAAATTACATGCACCCTAACCAGTTTTTTTGAAAGATGTATCATATTTTCTTTGTGTCAAATGTCTAATGATGTATGGTTAATTATGGTTGTCATTTTCATTTTGTTTGCCTTTTGCTGGTAAGCCATCTTCTTTGCCTTTTACTTTTGCTTAGCCTTCAAATATTTTTTCCTATACACTATGATCAAGGAACTCCATTTTAAACTATCAGGGAAAGCCATCCAGACAATATTTTTTCCTCCATGGAGACAATTATGACCCTTGTATTGGAGGAGAGTGAGGATGTTTCGCCAGTGCTTCTGTCTTCCCTCTTATCATCTGTGAGAAAGGAAAATCAGGTAATATTAACTTTCAATTTTCCTTTGTCAACCGTGCATGTGTGTGTTCTTTGTGTATGTATGTGTGTTGGAGTATTCACTGATTGAGACTTCATTAATTTTGTTTTGCTTCTATATTTCAGGATATTTTGCCTATAGCACGAAGATTGGGGGAGAAAGTAATTGTTAATTGCACTGTGAAGATCAAACCTTACCTAATGCAAGAAGTGAAGTCTAAGGGAATATCCTTGGATGACTACAGTAATGTTGTTGCTTCCATTTGCCAAGATACTTTTGATGCTCAAGATTGTAGCAAGATTGATGCTACTGGCCAGCATTTGGTACACTGCCTTCTCTCATATCCTGATTTTCTATCCTTTGTTTTTTTTTTTTTTTAAATATAGTGGTAGGGAATACACTGAGAGAAACCTTAAAAAGAAATTAGGTGGGGCTAATTGATATATTGGACTCCCTTTGCCACCACCACCACCTGCCCACAGAACCTTTGCAGTCTTCTTTCTCTTTTACTTTTAATGGTATATTTAGTCATTTGTGCATTCACATTGATCTACCACTCAGATACATGCACACATATGATGTATGCATACGTACATAAATCTCTAAATACATATTTGGTTGGTAACTAAATTTTATTCAATAAAGATACATTACACAGGAATGGCACTGAACAGAAAGAAATTTAAGTACATTTGCCCTGTCTGTAGTTGATTGGTCCAATGTGCTTTCTCAGTTATACACTATGTATCTCTTAGATGGGGTGGAAAAAGAAATTGTTAACAGTGAATGCAACTCATCAGCTAAATTCCATAGGCGAGTGCATATCATCTTAAACCTCTTAGCCATAGAAGTTGGACCATATGCGTAACTGTCTATGCTTTTAGATACAGAGACGAGAGTCAAGGCATACCCTTACATTGAGGATCTCTCGTTTTTAGTTTTGATCTTTAAGTTACTATGGATATTTTCTTGTTCAGATGATGACATTACATTTTCTCAATATTGGTGTTAAAAAGACACAATAAAGAGAGAAAAAAATGACATTTGTTGATTAATTTATCTTGGCCTTCACTTTTGGATTGTTCTTTGTTTGTTGGTTATAAATACGTAAGAAGGAGAGTTATCTGACCAAATGCTCATTTGGTTGTGACGTGATGTTGTGATTCCTAAGTAAGGGTTGTTGAATCATCATTTCTTTCTGGAATGAATCAACATGTCAGGGTTGATAGCAGTTATTTGCCCTTGTTTTGTTTGTCTGTCAATCATATCCAAGGAGTTTAAGGAGGTTATTGCTGCTTGTATATGTTGGCTTAATAATTTAAAGGATGGTATCTTCTGACTACTGGCTGTCACTAGATGAAAACCTCAGCATTTATGTCTATTAAATTGAATCTTGATAAAGTTCATATTTGCCTTTTTGTTTCCGTTTTTGAGTAACCCTTGTCCTCAAGCAAAATATTGAGTTTTCCACTACTATTGTCTTACAATTATAAAACTAAATAAGATTCAACGTAAAAAGTTGGTGAAACAATTTTTCTCCTTTCTCACTCTTTCTGTAATATTAATTTGATTGGTGAATGTTTTGAACTTTGACATGTTATAAATGAATCTTCTTTCTCATTGATACGACATGTTTCAGGCAAACGAGAACAAATTATCTGAAACAACTGGTTCTGATGAGCCATCCCAGGTAAACATTCTCATTGCATTGATTTCTGTTTTGGGTATTTATCCATTTCCTAAATTACTTTCCTTTCAATATTTGAAATTTTTTTAGAACCATAAGGATATCATTTTCATCTGGTTAGGGTGCTGGCAAAGTAGAGCTTGAAGTGGCTTGTCCTGGAGAAGTTGATCTGACTGTGGGTAAATCTCCGACAGCAGTAATAAGCAATGGCATTTTGCAGGGTGGTGATGACAATTCCTTGCAGCCAATTTCTCCAGAAAAGAAGCTGGATCATTCTCATCATAGTGATCCATCGGAAACGATTGGTGCTACAACTGAAGGTGAACCTGGCCATTCAGATTCCAAAATTGTCAAACCAGAAAGCTCGCAAGAACAAGCTACCAAGAAGAAAAGAGCACAAAAGACTAATTCTTTAGCACATTCCACGGATACTTCTGATCATTCTCGAGTTGAATGTGAAAATGAAGCTGTGGAACTGCCAAGTAGAAAAAGGGGCCGCAGCAAGGAAAATTTAGTCTCTGAAGGGGGGTTGGTTATTGAGGAGGCTACTGGGCCTTCAGAAGTTGGGAAAAAACTGCGGCCTTCTTCCCCAACAGGTTCACCTAACGAAAATGTTACTGCTGCTTCACCAACTCCAAGTCAGAATGATGCTGCTTTCCGCAAAAGAGGTCGGCCAACTAAGAAAAAAGATGCTGAACTTGATTTGCATGTTCCACCTTCCAGTCCAAAGAAGAAAGAGGGTGCAAAAAAGAAGAAAGAGGGTGCAAATACTGAATTTGATTCGCATGTTCCACCTTCCAGTGCAAAAAAGAAGAAAGAGGGTGCAAATACTGAAGTTGATTCGCATATTCCACCTTCCAGTGCAAAAAAGAAGAAAGAGGGTGCAAAAAAGAAGAAAGAGGGTGCAAATGCTGAAGTTGATTTGCATGTTCCACCTTCCAGTCCAAAGGATACTTTATCAAGTGGTAAAATTGAGGATGGATTGCAGCAGTCTGCAGATGTTAAATCAAAGAAGGAATCTGAAGGCAATAGTGACACAGAAGCAAAATTGCGGAGGCGTTCAGGTAAAAAGGTACATGTGGGCAGTGCCAATGTAGATGAGAAGTTACCAGCCACTGTTACTAATTCTAATAAGGAATCCGAGGGTACAAGTGATTTGGAAGCAAAACCACCAAAACGTTCAGGTAAAAAGGTGCTTGGCGAAAATGCAACCAAGGGTGAGTCATCTGCAAAACAGAAGGGTGAAAAAGGACCCCCCAAGATTGAAACAGGAGTAAACAAAGATTTGGGTAAGAAGGTAAATAATATTTGATGATCTTTCAAAACTTCACTTTTTTTTTTCCCATTTTCCTTTTCCCCAAATGAGGAAAAAATGTAATGTGCTTTTTTGCTCTTATGGGTCTGGTTACTCATATCTTTTTCATCTTTTTGCGTCATGTAATGTATAGAAAATTGTCTCCTCGCCAAAATCTGCTGCAAAATCATCAAGTAAAGATGAAAGTCATTTGGAAGAAACTCCTAAAACAGAGCCCAAAAGAAAGCGTATTCCAGTGATGGAAAAGGTACAAGTTGGAATTTGTTGCTATATTGATGATTTTTCTGTTCCCACTCGTGGTAATGTTGTTGGAACTTGTAACTGTAGTTGTTGGATTAACATGTGGATGTAAAAAATGATTGAGAAATGAATGTGTGAAATATGCTATTTTCCCATATATTGATATATTATTTATATTGAAAAATCAACTTAATTTAGAATAATGTAAAGTTAATTAATAATATATATAGGTATTCGTGTTCAAATATTCAGGGAAAAGTCCACCCTACTTGTGGTTATTTGAACATTGCCAGGTTATCCCTTACTGGGTTTGTGCCTGCTCCTTGAGACTCTTTTTGTCAGTCTCATCGTGTTATTCAGCATATTTGAGTAAAATAGGGATCTGGTATTGCAATAAAACCAAGATATGTCCTGCTTATGAGCTGCCTTGGATATAAGTCTCATCTAGATGAACTAACTCACATGCTGGACAGAAATATAGAACTTATTGGGTATGGTTGTGGCATGGTTGTTAGTTTCTTCAAATGGTAAGTGGAAGTACTGCAGTCACTCCTTACTGCTGATGTAGGACCATTTTCCATATGATTATGAGGCAGTGGTCTCCATTTTTTTTTTTGAAAGGTGGCAGTGGCCTCCATTTTATCTTTCTTATTTTTTCTTGTTAGTATGTTTACATGAATACAAGGCAGCAGCTTCCATTTTAGATTTCTTTTTTTATTCTTGTTGTTCATGTTAAGCTTTGTGGTGGTGCCATTTACCATAAGTGGTCATTTCATTTGATTTATAATTTATTCAGGTTTATTTCCTTTGAAAAGTATAACCAATATTCTACATTTTTGGCCTTTTAGAATTGGTTCCTTTTGAAGTTTCTTATTCTTGTTTCCCCCCAACCCCCTCCATTTCAGGCTTCTGAAAAGTCTAATCATGTGGAGGATCTTGGTGAGAACATTGTTGGTCGGAATATTGAAGTTTGGTGGCCAGCTGATAAAGCGTAAGGACTGACTGTGTGATGTATTTGCTTTGAGATCATCTTCTTATTCAATTGCACTTGTGGATTCTCTCTCAATCTCTTGCCTTTTAATTGTCATGATTACTTGAGTCTCATTTTTTCTATACAATTCTTATTCAGTATCATTGTATGGCATAGCGATGTGATTTCCTTATTATCTCATAAGTGAACTCTCTCTCTCTCTCACACACACACACACACACACACTCACACACACACTCAAATGTAAAATATCTGTTTGTCAAGCTTCTATTGTGATTTATAGTTACGCAAATATGGGACCATCCAAATTTTAAACTTGTCTCTATTTTTGAGGCTGAGTTGGATTAAGTTGAGACCCTCTTCAACCTGAGTTTAATTTTAATTTTTTTGGGGGTCAGTGTAGGTTGACCCCCACCCATGTTGCATATTTATCCTTTCGCAATCTGTTACAGACATTTCAACTGAAATTGTACTTGTTCATTCATGATCTCTCAAAAATTATATATTTTTTGGCACTTTAGATGCAGACAAGAGCTATGGTATCTTTTGAGTTGGTGAGCCTAGATCCTTTTTTTTCCCTGAAATGGTAACTTCATTAAAAGCAAAAAACTCACAAAGTGCCAAATCGTACAAAAAACAAACTAGTAGGAATAAAAAAAATGGGTCTGAAAGAGCCTCAAAAGCCAAGGAGCAAATCTAGGAATAGAGAAACACCGAAAATAATACAAGAAAAACTAGATCAGTGCGATACACTCTTTCTAAGTAATAGAGATATTTGCAATTGGTAGAAATTGGAAGTCAGGGGAAGAGGAAGTTCAAGCAACTCATTTAGCCTTGACTCGATAGATAATCTCTTTTGGGTTTCTCACTATTCTTGAAGAATCTATTGTTCCTTTCCCACCACAAAGTCCAAATGGTTGCAAATAGAGCAAGATGCCACAAGGCAGAGAATTTCGAGGAGCCTTTAAACCGCATCCAAGCATAGGACAAAGAAGCAAGTGATGACGACATCCCCCAATGAACTTCAAACAGAGAGAGTGTCACTCCAAACTAAGGAAGGGAAAGGGCAGTAAAGAAATAAATGATCTACATCTTCCGAAGCTCGAACACAGAGGGGTCAAGCGCTAACCATAATTCTATTTCGCTTTCATATGTTGTCTTGGGTGAGAATTTTGTTTAGTCTAGCCATCTAGAAAAAAAACTGATAGCACAAGGGGGAGCTTTACTTGCCCAGATGGTTGGATCAAAAGCAAGAATGGTGTCACATTGGTTGCTCCAAAGAAAGAAGAACTTAACTGAGAAAGCTCCGGAGGAAGCGTCTCATTGGCTTGTCCAAAGAAAGGACTTAATTGAGAAAACCCTAGAGGAGTCCGGTGAGCAACTCTAATTATCATCCCGGTGAGGAGATAAATGGATAGAGCTAAGAATATGGTGAAGCAATGCAAACTCATCGGCCTCATCATCATTGAGGTTTCTACAAAAGCGAATGTCCCACACCACTTGTTCACCAGAGATGGAAAAAACAATCTACCACGAAAACATCAACAGACGAAGCCAGTAAAAAAAGCATGAAACTTGACGACGAGGGGAAGAGGATCACACCATGATAATGCTAAAATCTGACTCTAGAACCACAATCCATTCTGAAGCAGATGCCTTGTTTAAATTTCTCAACACAAACACTGATGGCTTGCTACATACCTGAGCACTTGCTAGGTGCATGACTGACTTCCTAACCACGATTGCCTATACCATATTTAGCAGCCAACAAAGTTTTTGAGGAGCACTGGCATCATTCTTTAATCTCTACAACCACTTGGAGAGGAGAGCAGTGTTGACTGCTGCGATAGGATGGTCGACCTAGGTACTAGCTTCAATAGGGATTAGGGAGGACAACCTGCTGCCAACTATCTTTCTTTTTATCAGGGTAGCTTCCCCAAAGGAACTCTATTTCATTCCTCTCCAATGAGTCAATTATTTTCTTAGGGCATCTGAACGCTGATAGAAAGTGGCCTAGGAGCGCCGAGAGAACAAACTTGTGAAAAGCAATCCTGTCGCCAAAGGAGAAATGACTTTCCCTCCATGAGGCTAATCTCTTACTGAATCCATCCACAATTGGCTCCTAGAGAGCTTCGTGGAGTGTCGATGTAGAGTGGAAGCCCCAAGCATGTCGAAAGAAGATGTGCAGGTTGACACCTGAAGAGGTGAGAGAGAGTCAATCTTGATGCCAAGAAAGTCACTTTTGCTGTAATTCACGTTAAGACGAGGCCAACTCAAATCATCTAACGATAGCTCAAAGGTTACAAATAGCTTCTTCAGAGTCATCACAAAAAAAATTGGTGTCAACAAACTGCAAATGGTGAAATTGGAGAGATGAGTGCTCGATCTTAAAGCCCTGAATAAGAGACAACTCTGTTGCTTTTGAATTGAGAAGGCTAAAAGCTTCAACGACCATGATACAAAGAGCAGGGGAGAGTGCCTTTCTGCTGCAAACCTCTAGCACTACTAAAGTAGCCTTTGGGAGAGACATTGAGGAGGACTGAGAAATGGGCTGATGATACACGTTCGACCATCCAAGAACACCATTTATTGCCAAAGCCATACTAGAAAGAACAAATCGGAGCAACCTCCAATCATTTATAACTTGGTTTATCATTTATAATTAGAGTTCTTCGTATTTTTATTTTTGTTGTTGGCTGTGTTTTGCTTATCATGTTTTCTCTCACTATATGATGATCAATCAAAGCAACGTGTTTACAGTTTTAATTGAAGGCATTCTGTTCTATGTTTTCTGTTTGAATTGTTTTGTACCAGGTATTATAATGGTGTAGTTGAATCATATGATCCAGTTGGGAAGAAGCACAAGGTTTTCTTCTTCATTTTATTTTATTTTTCTTTTAAAACTTTGCTTAAACTTATCTTGCATTATTTTTAACCATTGGTTTTGTTTAGATTGCATATAATGATGGTGATGTGGAGATATTGTTGCTCAAGAAAGAGAAATGGAAGTTCATTCATAGTGTAGCAGACGAGGTGGGTTAAGACTGTTATTCTGTTACCTTTTTCTTTTCCTTTCTTTTCTTATATATATGTGTGTGTAATTTTGGTTGGGGGTGTTAAGCACATATTTTATGCTAAACTGTTTCCTTTATCAGGAGAAACAAAATGATCTTTCAAGTCACGATGCTTCTGAAATGTAAGTGTTTCTCTCTGTTATTTAACTTCTCTATTTAGAAAGAAATATACTACACATTTGGAACTTGTTTCTTTTGTGAAAGTGGTCAAGCTAATACTACGTTTCTTACACAATTCCACCAGCTTCATTTAGAATTCTGATGGGTAGAAATAGAAAAATTCATTACATCTTTGTTTTTGGGGCTGAAGCAGAACCTCCTTAGTTTAGTTTCTTTGTTCTTCTGTAAATCACAATGGAGGAGACTAACAACTCAAATGTTCAGTACTCAGTTGTTTCTACATGTATAATTGTTAAACTGAGCATCGCCAGACTATGCCATCCTATATTTTTGGATAAGGTGATTAAATACATTGTATTTCTTAAATGAACAATAGGTTTCAATCTCATTGATGGAGCAGGAAATAGTGGAAAAGATAGAAGTTTAAAATTTTATAGAGTAAAGTGAAATGAAGTCAAATATACTATCACGGTTTGAGTGAACTTTGTGAAGTCTTCTTCACATCCTCAGTGTGCTTCTTACATGCAGGCATATGTGATAAAGTTTGATTGGGCAGGACAACCAATCTAATTGGTGAGGCCTGCTATGGGTTTAAATGACTGACGAAGTGAAAACAATTCACTCATTAGGTGGCCCCTGATTTTATAAATTAATTTGTAGTCAAATGGGAAAAAATTCAATGCCCAATTTGACCAGTGGTCTGCCTCATTCAGTGAACCTGGCTGATTTTTGGGTTGTCTGTGTTGTCTCACTGTAGATGTGTCTTGTTCATGGGACAGATTAAAATGTTTGCCTGCATGAAATAGTTTTAGATGAGGTGCTGTTACCAAGGCTTGACAAAATGTGGAGTTGATTGTAATTGTTCTAATCCTGTTTAGAGATTATTGGACAATTTTTTTCTTTAACATAATTTTTGGGTCCTTTTTTATGTCATTTTCATCTGTTTTCAACTTGTTTAGGCCTCCAAAGAAGAAAATTAGAACTAGTTCTGATTCACAAACCAAGCAAGCAAAAACGGATTCTTCATTAAAAAGGTAAGTACATCTTTATACCCATCTCTGGGCATCGTTATTACTTAATTCTCAAAATCCAAACTTGTTCTTTCAGGGGTCGAGGAGCTTCAGAAGATAAACCCAAGGGCGATGGTACAAAAGTAGCAAGTAAATCAGATGATGATGCATCTAGAAGTAGATCAAAGAGTGCTGCCACCAAATCTGGTAGCAAATCTATAGAAGACACCCCTAAAGTTGGTAGTAAATCCAAGGAGAACAAAAGCAGTAAGCTTAAAGATGACTCACCAAAAACTGCCAGCAAATCAAAGGAGACTCCTAAAGCCAGCAACAAATTGAAGGAGCCTAGGACCGGCAGCAAATCAAAGGAAGCTCCTAATGCGAGCGGCAAATCAAAGGAAGCTCCTAAAACCAGCGGCAAGTCAATGGATGAAAATGCTAAATCTGGCAGCAAAGCAAATGGTTCTTCCACAAAAGGTAAATCAGGTCTCTTGAAGGTGAAGAAAAGCAATGATTCAGGGAAGGGGAAATTGGGTTCTACGATGGTACAAGAAAGTGAGGGAAAGGGTGGGAAAAAGAAGCGTGGGAAGGCCCAAGACTGATTTTTTTCTGACCTGTGATGATCAGGGAAGTTAGCGTGTTCCTCTGGTAAATATGTCTATTTATGCCATTTTCCTTTGTTTCTGCTTGGAGGCATGCATCTGTTATTTCAGCTGCATCGTGCTTCATCAATATTCTGTTCTCCAGTGGTGACACTCCAAGGAACCAGTGGCTAGTAATGTTGGATGCATTGTTGGGTTTTATTGATGAGGTGGCTTGTAAAATCTGGCATTTTATGGGTAAAATGTGTCTTGAAATGAATACGAGGAGGCTATGTTTATTTTAGCAGATGCATTTTTCCTCATCAAACTCTTCCTACATAGTGCGATAATAGCTAACTGATGCTAATATGACTTCTAGCTATCATTGTACGGACTAGGTATTTTGGCTCATGGATTTCTCTTCTACCTGGAATGTGTCAACACTTGGGAAATATTGTATGAAATTCTTCCTTAGTTTCATTTGGCTGAAACCATTCTTATGAAGTGGTGTTGGTGATGAATTAGGATGTTAGGAGATATGCTTGGAGAGGTCTCCCTTATTTTTCCAGTGAATTACTGTACAATTCTCGTTTTAAATTTAGGCAATTGCTTCTTGTTGAGAAATAGAGTAGTCTGACGTTGCCCACTTCATTCATTCATTCATCAAGCAATGTCATATGTTAAACTGTTGTGAACGATTTGTCTTTTGCTTAGAACAACTTAGCTGCTAACACTTTTTTTGTGGTGACAGAGGGTCAGGAATGCTGTTCTGTTTTTCCCTTTGTACTTATTTGATATATCCTTGATTCCATTTGATTAGAAATTCGTTCCTATGGTGTATGCAAGCTTATGGAAATCTTCAGGGCAAGTGGCGTACTCGGTTTTTGGTGATTGGTAGAACGCGTTGTGTACCACTATGGTTTCCAGTTCTTATTGAAGCTTCTATTGGTGAGTCTCCAAGTCTCACTTTATGTGGTCAGTGTTACTCTCTCAAAACTGTGCTATTCTGTAGGGTGTGTACGAGTGAGAGTGAGCTAAACACCCTACTCAACTGTAAGATGATCCCTAAACCTCTCTGGAAATGGGACTCTTTCTCCACTTCTCATTACCATTTAAAGGCCATTCCAAATCTCAGGCTGGTATCCAAAGATGCTGCGTGGATGCTTGTCCTATGATCTGTCTTTTAGAGGCTCTTTGTTAATTTCTTCGAAGAAATCAGCTCTGTGGAAAAATTATGTGACGAATGGAGTGCATTGAAGGTGTATAGGTTGCATGTTTGGTCATGTCCATGGACAAGAAAGTCATGTGTAGGGTGGACTCAAAGGAGATGTCAATGACAACTTGAAATCGTGATGCCTGAATACCTCCGGACCTCAAAAACAATGACGACTTGAAATGTAATTGAGAACTAGAACCATAGGAAAAAAATGATCGAATATTTTTTGATTTTGCAGCATGCTGATTTGGAATTCAGAAATTCAACAAAACTGAGCCATGCCAAGATTTTAGGATTTTCTCCTGTATGGATCTTTTGAAAACTAGAAGCAAGAAATGGGCGGAAATAATCCCAAATATTGGCGAAGTAGTTAAACTCACAAGGGTCTGAAATTTCATTTAAACTCAGAACCACTATATTGGGCTGTGAAGTGAAAATTTACCCTATATAAGGATGGGATTCTGTGTTTTTTATTGTCGATGATAATAGTGGTTATTCTGTTCTATAAGCACTGATGGATCTCAATTGGACAAGTAGTGTACCCTTTTGCACTTGTCCTTCATTGTTGCACTAAAATATTGGTTTACGTTTCAGCAGCCGAGGAACACTTCTCAGCCTGAACCCATCATAAACGATCCTGTTTGAACACATTCATATAAATGGTCGACTTGGGCTTCAAGCCTGTCGGTTTCTTTCCCTGTTTAGCTATTATGTGTGTATGTGTAGACTTCGGTCATTTTCTCTTTTAAAAAAATATTTCAAAATTAATTAGAAAAGTGATAATTTAGATTGATGGTAGGCATGTTAAAACTTGATTTTTAGTCACTTCACTTGATGGTTAAAATCACCAGCATTTTTAAAAATATAGATCAAGTGTGTAATAATTAAGTTTTGAACTTAAATTTGGTTTGCTTGTAGCTAATCGTGTCCATTTTTAATCTTGGTGGTAAATTTTTTTATGATATATTGGGAGAGTTTGGGTTTATCAGTTTTCTAACCAAGCGG
Source organism: Chimonanthus salicifolius (assembly GCA_013350335.1). NCBI lineage: Eukaryota > Viridiplantae > Streptophyta > Magnoliopsida > Laurales > Calycanthaceae > Chimonanthus > Chimonanthus salicifolius. Next base: position 26,739,487 of record CM023532.1, on the reverse strand, counting down.
GCTTGGGCTTTTGTAAATTCGAACGGGCTTCTGTTCTTAGAATATTCAAATATCCAAACTTCAAAACTCTATTGTTTCAATATTTCCATTATGGCATTGTCAATCAAGTATCAATCACCATTCACCAAATAAAAGAATAAATAACTGAATTAAAAAGGTAATCAAAAGACAAATGAATTAAAAGAATAAATAAAGTAATCAAAAGACAAAGGAATTAAAAAATATGCACCCTAAGTTCGCCTAACACAAGTAATGGTAGGCGTTGGATTAGATTAGGTAGTAAACGGAGAAAAACTGATGTTGTTTCAAGGGGCTGAAACCACAATCTAAAATCTCCAATTTAATTAAATTAGAGGAGGTTCCTTCAAATTTATCCCACAGGTAAATTTGAAATCTTCAATTTAATTAAATTTGAGAAGGATTCTTAAAATTTATCCCATAAATAAATCTGGCCTCAAAATGGTGAAGTCCAAAACAGAAACCCATCCTGAAACCAATTTGCGGAATGGCTAATGATTGGTGTTGGATCAGATTAAGTGGGAAAGGGGGGAAAATTAATGTTGTTTCAAAGGATTGAAACAACAATTTAAAATCTTCAATTTAATTAAATTAGAGAAGGCCCTTCAAATTTATCCCACAAATAAACCTGCCCTCTAAATGGTGATGCTCAAAATTGAAACCCATCCCCAACGTGAAACCAAGAGTGGGCCTTCTTTTAAACGAGGCCTAAGGCACCGGCCTAACTTGCCTTATGGTTAGGCCGGCCCTGCTTGTGATTAGGTGAAGTTTAGATCTTAGTGAAGAACTTTAAAATCCCAAGCCCAATCCAAGACATGCTCAGCCGACAGGACTAAAGTATTCCAGGCCCAGTTAGTCTCAAACTAGGTTAGGCCTTCTGGTTGCATCTTTACAAAGACAGACAAGCCAGCCAATTGAGATATCTGTAGCAAGAAATAGGCCAGAAAAATTGAGATGCCGTCTTCTTTTCTCTCTTTTTAATATCCATCGTAAAAAAATAGCCACAAAATTCCATGGGTATAAAATCTCAACCTAAATCAAGTGCAAATTACTTATTCTCAATGTTTTTATCTACAATAGTAATCACAATTACGGTCTATCTATTATTCTTGTAAAATGATGACTTGTACACTCCTGAATGAGTTCTAATAAGTGGAGCAGTGATTGATTCATTGAAAAGAAATCTTTTTTAGTTATCAAAACTGTGTTTTAAACTTTTTAAAATTTGAATATACGAGATTATCTTTTTAATTATTAAATTTAATATGTTTTAAAAATATAACTTAATCAATTTGATTAATATATTCATCACTATCTTATTTAATAGACTCTAAGTGCAGGATTTGATTCTTTTAAATATTATCAGAATAACTTTTCTCTTAAATGAAATTTAAGGATGCACATGAGTGGGTTCCACTATGATTGCAGACTCGATTTCAAGTCTGCAATCCATATATTCTATACCTATAGCCTTAGCCTTTGCCCTTGTCTATTCTAAATCTAAGCGGTAGTTTATTGGAAGTCATATATGTCGGTACATTCCTTAAGACTAGTTAAATTATATGTCATTTAATAATAAGATGAGGCATATTAACCTTATAAAATTAGTGATATTGTTATTTATATGAAGTTATTTTCATAAAACATCTAAACGAAGGAAAATAAACTGTTAAAGTAAGGTTTTTTGTTTATGAAATGGGTTTGCTTAAATCAAATAATTAAAAGTTTTAAATGAAACTTTTATTTTAGAATCATAATATTGGCAAATCTCTGATGTATTTTGTAAGGTCACCATCCAATTCTATGCAACACCATCGTCCAACTCAGAGCTGTTGATTCTTGTGCTTCAATGGCTAAAAGTCTCTCCAATCCCCCTATCTTCCATCTTCCTCCATTATTTTTTTATGAAAATCCAAAAATTACAAAACAAATGAAAACCCACCTCCCTTCTTCATGTTTACCTATCCATCAAGTCTCAATCCCAATCATAGAGACCTCTTTCTTTGCAGTAACTCTCTTGGCAAAGGCACCTAACTTGAATTCTTGCATTTTCCAGTGTGATGAAATGGGTTCCTATCAGAAAATCAAACCCCAAAGCGGTATAAACTTAATTCTTTGCATTTCAAGAATGGCATAACTGGGTTTGAATCAGATTTATGCTGAAAATGCCTACTTATTGGGCTGGTGGGGAGGGAATACGGTGGCCTTGACTAATTTATCTACTGCAACTCTCTTCATCTATATCTCAAGCGAGTTCTTAACCGCAGGACTACCTGTTAATAGATAATAAGATGCATGAGCTCTGAACAGCCAAGACCAATAGATTTACCAAAGATGTAAATCTCTAAATAGAGATCTGCTAGTTTCAATAGATTCAATTGTCAGTTTGTCAATGCTTAACTGATTGCATTTACTTAAATAATATTTTTTTAAGACCATATATGCTTTCATATCTCAAGGATGATGGACTTGCATACCTCCTCTTGAAAGTGATCATTAATTTAGTATGACAAATCCATGTCTACAAAAATTCCTCAATCAGAGGCTAACCTATAAAGTGGAGCATAAATGGGTGTCCTTGTACACACCCTTTTGCTATTAAAAAAACTGATAGACCAAATTGAGATTCTGTAAACTTCTCCAATTCAAAATTGCAAATTTCCAAAGGGTGGGATGTGTTGTAAAGAGTCCCTTATTGGAAAAGTGTGGATGTGATGGGTACAAGACAAAGACAGATACCTACATCTTTAGTCAAGAACAAGCAGCTTTTCTAAAGCCAATTCTGCCCTAAACAAATCCTCCTCCCATTTTTCAAAACCCTAGAATTATAAGATGGAGGAGGAATATATTATTGTCTCCCCTCCCATTTTGTACATACAATCAAATCATGTCTTAATGTTGGAAACTTGAGTTTTCACCTCAAACTCATAATAGATTTTTTTCTTTTTTTAAATTTACTAAATCTCAGACAGATTCTTAACCGTCGAATCAACTCTCACATATTTCATAATAGACTATTTGAATATATACATATATTTAGTATCATAAGAACTATCAAACTATAAAAATGAGATTCATTATAGACTTTAATTTTTATTTTTAAGATTAAAATAATTATTGAATAAATATTTTTTTTTTTTGGATTAACGTGTAGGAAATTCAGATACAGTCGTACTAAAACTCTCACGGATGAATCCACTACCCCTAAGACACACCAAGGTTAGAAATAGAGGCTCGAAATTAATTATGCAGAAATGATTCATCAAATAAATTTTACAAAAAGTTTAAATTAAATTTTAGAAAAGAAAATAACAATTTTAACAATTTAATTTGCTATAAATTAAATCAAATATAAAATTCTTGAGTAAACCCTTGATCCATAACTCTATAGATTGTTGAACCCTATACGGCTGTTGAATTGTTTTGACTTTTGGGCTTTTGAGGGGTTTGGTGGGGGAGACAATGGCAAGTGCTGCCTTTGTGTTCAAGCAATAAAATGGCACGTTTTCATCAAAGAAATTAAGCTTATCCTGTAATCATTTATTTATTTTTAATATTTTTTAACAAAGCAGAGTTTTATATTCTTTTTATTGTAGATGTCACAGTTACATACAATTTTTTAATAAAGAATTGTCACACTTGTATAAAGTGTGAATATTGTTTTGATTATCTTCACCAATTCAACTATTTCGTGTTTGTATTTTTAGTTTACCAGTCAAAATATCTATTGTAATTAAATAATTCATTAGTCTAATCGGATGTACCTTAAGAACAGTGGATATCGTTTTTACATTGATTTTCCCGCAGTTGATTTAATTCATCTTTTAGTTTGTCAAATTTGTAATTCGAGTTCACAGGCTTAATTAAATTATTTTTTATTAAATATAATTTGATTTATTTTACTCTGTTAACTAATTCATTAATAGAATTATTGGTATACTCATTACCATTATGGATCAAATCTTAAATAACTTCATCAGAGGATATATGTTAATACAATAGTAAAGGAAATTACTTACATGACTTGATGATAAACTTTAAAAAAATAAACTCTTTTTTTTAGATGATAACATTCACACTAACTATAGAAACATGATCATATTCAAATCTAGGATAAAATTATCAAACATTTTGTTCATAAATCAAAATAGAAGTACCAAATTAGATTAGTCAAATTTACAAACTATTCTAAATACCATTCGAAGCTTTTTTCTAAAATCAAGTTTAGTATCTATACTTATCAATGCAATGAGGTCCATGATTATGACCATTCATAAGGTCTAATCAGCAATCAATCTTCGACATTTACTCTGATGAGCCAATCATATGATTATCACCATTCATATGGGAACTGCACTTTTGGAAAAAAAAAAATTGAATTACAAGTACTTAACAAGTATTTTTGAAAAAAAAAAATTGTCTTCAGCCAAGTCGATATATTTATATATTTTAAGTGTAAGGTATCCAGACATCTTAAAACATCTGAACTAAGTCATTAGAGTATGTGTAAATCTTTCTCTCTATACATACAAAATAAAATTAGAGGGAGTGACTCTTATATATTGAGGATGAGATTTAAACTCAGAACCTCCTACAGTTTATTAAGGTTCATCACCACTGTTGTTATTATTAAAGACATTTATTATGTAGTTTATAGTTGATACTTATAATTAAATTTTAAAAAATATTTTAATGGATTAATCTTTTGAAGTGAGAATGACCCAATACACCATATTAACCAATAACCCTCAAAAGCCTTCAAGTTCAGTCTATAAATTTGGATTTTGATCAAAATTTTGCTAAGTACCAAGATTACAATTCGTTAAGAAAGATAGGAAAAAGAAGGGAAAGCAGAAAGAAACAAAGAAAGAGGAAGTTACGAAATGCAAGAGAGAGAGAGAGAGAGTGAAGTTGGGGAAAGCGAAATTTCAGAGAAAAGGTCTATCACAACACTTGAAATACTTCCAAGAAGAAAAAGGAAAGAAACGCAAATGGACAAGAAAAAACATGACACTGCTGCTAGTTGAAAAGGATCACTTGTTTGTCTTTAATGACAGAGTGAGAGTCAGAGTATGAAAAAGAAATTTAAAAAAAAATAGGAAAAAGAAAAAGCTGGTTGAAATGCATTTAATCATTTTTTATATTTCTCTATTTTTTGCCTTTTATTACTTTAGTATTAATGTCATAAATATTTATGATATTTTTAAATTTAACATATTTTTAAAGGCAAAATATCAATTGCCGTTTATATCTCGAGATTTTTCGAGACTGTCATAAATTTTCGACAAATTTACAATAAATAGTAATATTGTGATAGTATCACCCACCGCTGAAAAGCTCAAGCTGGTGGCCTCTTCCCTCGAGAAGGGAGAGGTCATGAGTTCGAGCTCCGGTGATCTCTATCCTAGAGTGGTAGGGTCTATGTTGGCCCTCAGGAGTTCTTAGGAGGGCTATGACCAAAGCCTAAGTTAGGGTGGGTCTGAGGTTTCTCGTGGGTCTTCAAAAAAAAATTGTGATAGTATCTTGATAAATTCAATATTGATATTTTATTTATTAATATTTTTATTATTTTTAAATATTATATTTTCCAAGAGATTTTCCTTTCATTTCTCGGTAAAAATACAAGAAATTGAAAATATGCCGATAAATCGCTGTTAATATCTCGAGAAAGGTATATGTGATGATACGAGTCCTAATCTCAATCTCATGCTAAAATTTTAAACCAATAACTTTAATTTCAAATTCACTTTAAATGAATTACATAAAGTTTGATGATAACTTTGATAATTTGCATGTATCATATAAATTTTGAAAACTCATCAATTAATATAAAATAAACTTTGCATATAATTTGGTTGATGTGTTTTATCATCATCATTAAAAGCTAAAATATCATTATTATTTTCATATTAAAATCAAAATTTCATCATTTAAAAGTTGATTTTTTTAATTGTATCTCTTCATTTAACTTTATCATAAATTATAAAATTCAACAATATAAAAAATAAAAATAAAACAACAGTCATTTAATTGAATCATTTTGACATTAATCTTTCACCAATCAGCCATCTTAGTACGGGCAAAATATGTTAGGAGTCATGGGATAAAGTGAAATTCCCATTTTATCCTTACCAGTGTACCGCTTATTAAGCATCAGTGTACCGATAACACACCTATGCATGCATAACGGCGTGTTATCGGTACACCGATAGCATAAAATGAGATTTTTACTTCATTCTGTGTCTCCTAACAAATTTTGCTCGTGTGAAGATGGACATCCCTAACGTGTGTATAAACAAAGTTGAATTCATTTTAGGTGGGACCATAAAAAAAAAAAAAATGAAAGGTTCGACTGGAATGGTCTGTGGTTGGCCAACATTGGAAATCCAATATCACACTGATTAGACCATGTGAAAGGCATTATGAACTAATGATAATAAAATTTTGTATCATTTAGGTTATTATAATCATTTCATCACGTTTAAAGATAAATGCTATTTACTAGGTCTCTTATATTTAGTCAATGAATAAATATTTTCAAGATTGAAGTATTATTCCAATTACTTTTATCATAGTTGATTTAATTAGACTATATATAGTAATTTTTATACTTAAAAATAAATTATTAAAATTGTAGTTTAAAAATCACATTACAAACTATGATAATGACAATGGAAACTCACACTTTAAAAAAATTTTAAAATTAAAATAAATAAGAATTACAATTATTCTTAGATATATCAAGGGTTTGGAATTTAGGGTTTAGGAACAATCCTAGATAAGATATTATTGTTATCTTTAACTTCGTTTTTGCATATAATGAGTGGGATAAGTGTGGTCTACATGGGCCTTTATCTTGATATTTAAAACTTAAGATCCATACCCTGATACAAATAACCAGAGTCGGCGGCCCAACCCCGGCCCACATGTGGGTCTTATTAATGACAGAAGCAAACCCAATCCCTAGTCCTATGTAGCTTTTGATATTTAGTAGTCTCTTTCCCTCTCTCCCTTCATTTATATATAAACTTCACACGAAAAAACAAAAACAAATGCTTCTCTTTCTCTCTCTCAATCTCTCTTCTAAAACCGCTTCAAGTCAGATAAATCCCAAGGACTCTTCTTCGCTCCCTTAGATCTTGCAATTCAAAGCTTTTCATTCCACTTTCAGAGGTAATCCACCCATTCTCTATCTTTCTTCAATCTCTACAGATTTCAACAACTTCTCTTTCACTGAAAAAAAAGAAAGAAAATTCTTGTGAACTTTTTCCTACGTCTAATTCTTGATTTTTTTTCCTGTTTTTTGGTTTCAGTTTCTGGGTCTGAATCTATGAAGCAGGAGCAAAACAGCAGTACTGAAATGCAAGGAATGGCGTCTATTACCGCTTCTTTGAATGCCTCCCTCGTTCCTCTCCAGCAACAGCAGCAGCAAGAACAACAGCAATCTCATTTTAATCAGGCGACTCAGGACGATTTCTTGAATCAGATGCTGTCGAGCTGGCCAGACCTCGCCAGATCTTCATCTTCTCCATACCTTCAAACCCTCCCCTTCGGATATGACGATTCCTCCCGTAGTCGCAGCCATCAGATTAGTGGGTCCCCCATTTCTTCGCCTGCGATCTCTTCCCTGCAGCACCAGAGCCAGCAGCTTCTCCTTGCACAAGGCGCCGGGGCTACTGCCGTCGGTAATTCTCCAACGGCGACCGGTGACTCGGGACTTCTGCCCCTCCCTCTGTCGCTCGGCAGTGCTGATGCCTCTGATTCAGTGAGTCGACTCATCCTTCTTCATCTCTCTCTCTTTCCTATTTTTAAATCATTTTTTAAATTTTTTTTTTGTTTTTCTTACTTTTTTGAAAGGCTGGTGGAGATGGTGGCGTACAAGAGCTGTACGGCAATGGATTTCTTGCATCTCTCTCGCGAACTTCTCAAGCAGCGAACCCACGTCAGCAATTTCACCAGCCTCAGGTGCATTTGCGAAATCTCTTCTTCATTTTTTATCTTATTGCAGTTACTTCTTAAAAAAAAAAATTCTCGTTTTTTCTCATCATCATAAAGCTGTTTGTAATTACTTTCTAAATCTTTCGATTTATCCTATCAAAATTTGAAACTAACCACTTTGCAATTGATCATCTTAGATTGATAATTGATGTTTATACTCTCTCTTTTTAAAAAAAAATTGGTCTGGGTCGATTCCATCCCAGAACTTTGGAGTTCCGGTAGCCGGAATCAGTCCGCCTGCAACCATAACGCCTGCCGGAAGCAGTTCAGCTCCGACGAGGCAGAAAGTGAGGGCAAAGAGAGGCCAGGCCACCGATCCACACAGCATCGCTGAAAGAGTAGGTTTATTCATATTTGATTTCATGAACAGTACAGTTCTTAAAATTACAATGGATAATAATACATTTTATTTAGATGTTTTAAAGCCAATCAAAACATTTTTTTTTAAATTAGTTCTTAAATCGAAACTGGGTTTTGGGATTTTTTTTTTTTGGGGGGCTTTTAATTTGAATGGATTTTGCAGTTAAGGAGGGAGAGAATCGCAGAAAGAATGAAAGCACTGCAAGAACTGGTACCTAATGCGAATAAGGTACTTATTCTTCTCTTCACATCTCATCTGATCGCTGCCATTTCTCTGCTCATTGCCCATGCTGCATTTTTTACATCTACCCCCTCAACAGTTTTGTTATTATCATTTTGACCCCGATTAGGGCAGCCTCCTTTTTAACAAATTTTAGAAGGGAAGATAACTTGAACAAACCCATACTAAGAAAAGGTTATTGTAAATGTGTAATCTCTCTCTCTTTATCTTTGAATTCTTTTTTTTTTTTTTAAAGTATATCCATGGTTTCCATTAATAGAAAAAGGACTATTGTTTGTCCATTTTCAATTTTGAATGATCGTGACTTTGGAGTTGATGGGGGCCATATGGACATGTGGGCCCATGCAGTCAATGGTAGTGATGGGCAGGCATTGGTGGGTCAGGGTTGGAATTATTTGTACGTGCAATTCCATATCAAGAGTAGCAATTCAGGTGGTTCTCCATCTTTGGAATCTCCATCCTTTCTTCACTGGCCGTAGCCCAGAAATAAAGGGAGTCAAAACTTTTGATTCAAGACAAAACATCACGATCCAATCAGGTCCCTTGCTTTCATCATATATTGCGGTCTGACGTGTCTGTCTTCCATTGGCTGCTTTTATTGGTGGAGCCCATAGCTGGTTGCATGTGATCTTCATCCTCCTCCTCAGTGATCATTCCTTAGGGTTGTGGATCATCAAGGTTGGGTTCCGATTATAAATGGAGTAGGCCACTGTTTAAAGCCCTCGTCAATATGACCAATGAATTTACTTACAATTTTAGGACCCTTAAAATCTCAGGTTCTACATTGCGGTTAGGGCTCCTCAGATTTCAGAGCATCTCAGGACCGACTGGATAAATGGTAGAGGTGTATCCACCAAATCTAAAATTTAGATGCAAATTCAAACTTTCTTGTCTCCATTTGTGATGGGCTTACTCTTTTTAAAGATATAGCTTATTCACATATTAATTTTAAAAACTTACATTCAAATTATTTATTTTAATTAACATATTTTATTAATAATATTATCAAAATACAAGTTCATTAAAAATAATTAATATTATATTATAATCAAATAATCTTTATGTAAGCATTTTTTCATGAAAGAAAAGGCCCAAAACATTGATTAAGTTATTTTATCTTGTTAAATGAAGAGTTATTGGCATTTGACATTTGGGTCTTGTCAACTGAAAGTGAGTGACCTCCACGTCTGTATTTTAGATCATGAATTCTATGCTTAAATTAATTTTATTTCTTTTCCCCATATTTATTAATTATGTGAAAAAATGACACGTTTGGGTGTGTAATGGTGGATGGGAATGACAGACGGACAAGGCATCGATGCTGGACGAAATCATCGACTATGTGAAATTCCTGCAACTCCAAGTCAAGGCAATTTTAATATCACCTTTCCAACTCAAAACCTTCCTTTAATCTAATCTAATCTCTGTTTAATTTTTTATTAGCAGTTAGAGAATCTTTGAAATTCCATATCTTCCGAATCTCATCTCTCTCTCTCTCCCACTTCTTCCTCCTTCTGTCTCTGTCCAGGTTCTGAGCATGAGCAGGTTGGGCGGTGCTTCTGCTGTTGCTCCCCTCGTGGCTGATATTTCCGCCTCTCAGGTAGCTACATAAATTCATGAATTCTTCTTCATAAACTATTGCCCATAAAAATAATAGTTTGATACTTTTAATTAACAAAGATAGAAGCTTATTTAAAACGTAAAAAATATTAATATTTTTATATGAAATGTTTTCATATCTTAAAATAATAATGATAACCCCTTAGTTCTAACTCTTGCAGAAGAACTATGAGCTATTAATACAATGATTTGTTATTGTATACCTTTTTGTACAGAAAATTGAGATAAGATAATATTTTTAAGGTAAAATTTACTTTCAAAAGCTAATCATTAAAAGAATGATGTTTAAATGTTATATATAGTTGTTGATTTTTCAAATTAGGCATGCTCTCATTGTAGTTGTGTCTTGTGGCTGCACTTGAAAACTTCACACTTCATACCCGCACTCATATGTAGTTATACCCTGTCGCTGCATGCAGAATTTACTCTGATACCATATTAGAAAATCAAGACATAATAACATTCTTGAGGTAGAATTTATTCTCTAAAGTTAGTCGTTGAGAGAAGAGTATCTCAAATGTTATATAGACTTATTAATTTCTCAAATTAGGCGATGCAAGATTCTCTTATCACTCTACATTTACACCTTTAAAAATACATCTATATTTAATGGTCTATGATTTACATCTATAATATAGACTAACAAACTTGAATGTGAGTCCAATTGTGATCTAAATTTAAACATACTTCTTCTAATCGACCTAACTTAAATTTCAACAAAGTTGAATGTGGGTGTACTAACTTAATTTAATTCAAATTATAAGTTAGACAAAAAAATCCAACTTAAATATGTTTGAATTAAGTTCTCAACCTAATCTACTTTAATTTATGTGACATGTTTATATAAATTTCAATTTATAGTCTAACATAATTTCAATGTAACTTAGTTTGGAAATTAAATTTAAAACACCTGACATGACCTATACCAACCAAGTTATACTCTTAATAAAAAATTATACATTTATCATAAAATATAACAATATTCCAAAGTTCAAACACAAAATACTTTGTTGTGTCCCATACAATCAACACAAAACAAAAATATAGAACAAATAGTATTTTCATCATATTGGCTACTAAATGAATTATAAGATATTTATTATAATATCTCTCACTGTCATATTTGAATATCAATTTCAATGACTTTTGCTTGATGACATTACCAAGTCTACACAAAAATTCACGAGTGAATATAAAATCCAACTCACATAAAATATGTTCAGTTTTAAATTGAATGTATCAAATTTATTAAATATCTATTCATTTCTTTGAACATATTCTACAAATTGAAAACCGGTTTGATCGAATGGTCAGACCAATGAAGTGTCGGCGCGGCCCACCATTCTAATTCGGAGTGCTCTCTCGGACTACGTTGAGAAGGTAAGGTAGTGCCGCAGTTGCTTTCCTGCGAGAAAAGGAAATAAAAGGTAAAAGCGGGAATCAGGAAAAGAACAAAATAGGCCGCACGCGTGCGCTGCTTTTTCCGTATTTGCGGAAACGCCCTCCCTTCCTTTGTCTCCTAGCGAAAAGTTAAGGGCATTTTTGGTAACGAAAACTTTATCAGGCGTTGATAACTCGATGTTCTTTTGAACAACGATCCAAATGAGAGTAACTTACAACTTCTAAGGAATAAATGAAAAAAAAAAATTTCAATTTTTATTTATTTATTTATGTGTGGAAAACATTATACACAATCTTACTAAAATTCATACGGGTGATAGAGCCGTTGTACGTGTAGGGTTCGAACCTGACTTCTTGAGGTGGGAGGTAATCATCCGAACTAACTCATGAGTATCTTTTATGATCCTTGATTAGTCTATAATGTTATTTTTTATAAAACATATATGTTTGAACTTAAAAAATTGACATTTTTTGTTTTCACTTAATTAGTTAAATAATTCAAGAAATTAAATCTTAAATTATGAGTATTAAATATAAAATATTGATGTCATTTGAAATAAAATAAACAAGATAGATAAATATATTTTAATTTTTTAACTCTTAACTCTTGTTTTAAATAATGGGGCTAATATAGCTCATCTACAATTATATTGTTAAAAGTGAAAAGTACTAATTCTAAAAACTATTTTATAATTTAAGTAATTTCAATAATTACTCTCTTAAAAAGTTTGATCTCACTTTTAATGTTAAGATAGCTTTTAAATAGGTCACTGAGTTCGTGTATATATAAAAATATCAGAATATATAAGATAATATTTAGCTGTTCACCTTATTTTCATCAGGGTGAAAGTTTTATATGAATTTATTTTTGATAACTTTATCTTATAAATTAGAAAAATATATATTTGTTTGATCTATAAAGAAAAAATTACTGACTGATGAGTTTATGTAAAGTGTTTGAAAAGGTTTTTAAAATATTTAAAAAATAGCAGACAGTGTAATGATGGGGATATAATTTTTTCATCGTGTAATGGCGAAAAATGATTAACGATGGGATTGTACAGGCTTCTGCAAACAGGATGGGAGTGGGACGGAACAGTAACGGCGAGCAGACGGCGTCAGGTAACGACAACGGCATGGCGGTAACGGAGCATCAGGTGGCGAAGCTGATGGAAGAAGACATGGGTTCCGCCATGCAATACCTGCAGGGAAAAGGCCTCTGCCTCATGCCCATATCCCTCGCCTCCGCCATCTCCTCCACCTCCAGGCCCTCCGGGCTCCACCACCTCCTGCCCTCGTGTCCGGCTGAAGGCCCCTCCTCCCCAAGCATGTCCGACCTCTCCATTCGCTAAAGGAGGAGCAGGAGGAGAGACGGTGGACGTCTCACGCCCTTCCCTCAAAGACCCGGCTCCGGCCCTGCACGCAACGACGTTACACAACGGTGACGGCCGTCAACAAGACTAAAGGGCCGTATTTTCGGGGAATGCTCCTACCAAACACCAACACCAATAAGAAAGACGCCCCTTCATTTCTTTTTCTTTTCTTCTCTTTTTCTTTTATCTAATGATTAAAAGGAAAAAGAATATTGTAGAATTTAGTTATCTATTTGTTTATTTTGATTTATTTTTCTTCTCTGTCTTTACAGTCTGTCTTGATCCGATGCTACTTTGACTTAATTTAGTACGTAACAGTCGACAGAGGACCTTCTTTATTCACCCACCGACTCACTCTCTCTGCTCTTTTTTATTTTCAACATTCTTTTTTAAGTTTTATTGAATAAGAAAATGATAGATAATGGTAATGGGAATGGTAATGTATTGAAGAATGAGATGAAGTCAACGAAGAGAGAGAAACAGGAGTAGTAAATAATGGATAATAGAAGAAGGGATTGAATCCAATGGTGATTTGTAATCCATGTCTGGGGAACTGGGGAAGTTGTGAGGGAAGAGAATACTTAAAAAAAAAAAAAGATTTGGAGCAGATTATATTTGAGAGATGATAAGGTCAGATAATAGTCATTGTTTACAAAAGTAGTTTAATATTTTAAATTTTATTAATAAATGATAGATATATAAGATCTAATTTTATTGTGGCCAGATCATTTTCAATAATATTGTAATTATGATTTCTTTTATGGGTAAACATTCTCACAAGGTAGATTCCTTTTCTCTCACACGGAAGAATCCATTTAATTATATCCTTATTAATTTAATTTAATCTTGTGAATTATATTCTTATTAAATTTAATTTAATTTTGAATTACAGTCCAGAAATCAAAATTCATAAGTTTTCATCATTATCTAAAAACCTTATACAAATATGAAATATATCTTATTTTATCTAATAAAAGTGATTTTTTATAGACATGTTAGCCTATCTTCATCCAAACAAGATTTGATCCGAATAACATTTGGCCTCATTTGATCATTAAAGTTATGTTTGGATGAAGATAACTGGAGGTGTGGAAGTTGAACTCACTCTAAAAATAATAACTCATCATGTTGAAACTCGCCGAAAAACAGGATGAGTTGATTTTCTGAGTCAACACTCTCAGCTTCCCTCTTAGCCATTCCTCCATATATGGTTGGTTTTTTCTAATCTCTTTTTAAATGCAAAGTATAGACTATAATAAATAATACAAAAAATAATTTCAGGCCCACACGTACAACTAGCTGAAATCACCCTTGTTTCTAGAAATACAATTCAGGCCAGGCTCCGCTTGACAAATCTGACCTTGGCTTGGGCTTATATTGGGCCTTAATTTGGGCCTGGGCTTAGAAGATCCCAAACTCAACCCAGGCCATCTGAGTTGCAGCTCTACTCTAGTAATGGGTTGTATCCATATCGTTAACTTATTAAATCCATACCAAACCATCTACTACATGAATTCAACTTTAACTCCATTATTAAATGGAACAACGCACTGAATTCTAACTCCATCTATCTAGATCAGGTCTAGGTCAGGTCAGTGAATTTGTTCATCAAATTTTTAAATCAGGAAAAATTCAAGTGCAATTTGACCTGCACAACTGCTTACTAAATGGGTTTGAGTTGAGACAACTTTATTAATTAGGGGAAAAAAACCCAACCCAAATCCTCTATTTCTGAATTAGGTTGACAACTTGAGTCAAAGTTTGCCCACCTCGTAATTTGCATCCCCCAAAACTCCATATCCTCAATCCAAATGAATTGGAATGATGGTCAAGAGCCTGCCTCTAGAAGTGGGAGTCCTGAGATCAATTCCCACTCCACCCAAAGGGCCACTCTCTATAGATTTAACACACATACTCAGTGTGCGTGAGTAGAAAGGTTTACATATGCTCCAAAAATTAACCAAGTGCTCTAAGAAACATGAACACCTTGATCATAAAAAAAAAACTCCATATCTTCTCCAAAATTATTTAAAATAATACTAAAAAGCCACTCCCATGCGAGCAAATCACTATCCAATTTGATTCCATTGCAAATTATACTTGCAAGATGGACTGACCCAAGTACTGCAAACTATTAAATCTCGGGGCCCTAAGAGCCATACTTAGACATTCATTCAAGCTATTTTTTTTTTTAATGCGCGCTGTTACTATCTATGCAAGCCTTTTTTTTAGCAATGATAGGTACAACTTTAATGAGCAGAAACATGCCTTGGATAATTGTTACATGTTCATCCAATAAGCAAGGAGAGAACATTTGAACATTTGAGGTCTGAAATATCTAGTCATGTCTAACACAAGGGAAGGAGCTCCCCTCTGTACTGTAAAATGAATCTTCTGGGGCACCAAATAAGTTCTTGTCCTTGTCGTCATCCCACTTGACCACCTCTCTGATATACTTGAATGCCTCGTACACAGTCACACGCTCCCTTGCTCGCGCTTGCCACACAAACAACTTCCGGCCGGTGATAGATGCATATAGGTCCTTGAACTTCATCGAAACATAATGGTAAGCCTGGTGTGATAATGACCGGTTGGTGTGGTGAGCCCTCAAAGGCCTGAAATCATTGAACCAATCACATGTACAAAGCGGCACCCGGTTGAGTTTTTCCTCAAATAGGTCATATTTATTGAGGATGAGAACGAATGGGGTTTCACGGAAGCAAGGGTGCCGGATTGTGGTCTCAAAGAGCTCCTTGCTCTGCAACATCTTGTTCTGAATGGAATCGCTGCCACTACCGGGGAAGCACATTTGATCATAATCACTTAGTGCAACACAGAAGATGACTGCTCGAACATCCTCAAACATTTCCACCCACTTGCAACCCTCATTCATGCCCTTGGCATTTATGCGGATTAGTTGGTACCTTTAAAGAGGGCGAGAAAAAAGAAAAGGAAAGAAAGAGGAGGATTAGACATGAATCTTAAATTTTAATTAGGTTAACAGGCAGTCAAACAATTGAAACAAATGATGAGAGATTTAAAACAAAAAAAATTGCTTCAAATATATGAAGCAGAATATGCATGTATGTTTTAATTGTCGATCTATCCATGGTTCATGTTATGCCAACTGAAGTTTCAGCAGAGTACCTCAATCTCTAATTCCTATGCTTCCAGGTATTATTTTCTTTTTAAATTCTTGTGGGGCCCAAAAAGAAACTAATTGATTGGATTGTAACCAACTCAATGAACTACAATTTGATCAAATTTCACGCCAAAACTCAAATCCTAATCACTTGATCTTAGTGTCGAAATCTCTAGGCATCATTACAGGAAAAAACCAAAAGCATTTGGTGATTTTGACCACTAAGATCAAGTGGCTAACTTGTGAGATTTAGGTTAAAGTTGTTCCAAGTGTGGCTCACTTAGTGGCCTTTCAATTTTTAATCCCACCGGTTAGTTATTCATTAGATCCCAAAAAAGTTAAGAAAAAGGAAAAATGACCCAAGTGCAACTCATATGACCAGTCACGAAGAGGCCAGACTCTCACAGGGGTTTTCCACAAAAAAGGATTGCAGCAACTCTCCATTATGCATGTCCACACATGTATGCAAATTCATACTGCCCAAATCATTAGTCACTCTAATCAATTATACATTGAGAATCAAATTTTCTGTGCAAAGTGATGATAGAAAATCATCAATAACCATCAAATGAAAGGTTAAGAAGAAAATGGGCGTGTACCAAAATTAACACGTGAATTCATCAAATGCAGGAGTTAGTAGATATGGAGAGAGAGAGAGAGAGAGAGAGAGAGCAAATTAAAAGGAAAGAAAAAAAGACAGAATTTATATCAGGAAGGAGAAGGTTTACTTGGTCATAGTCGAGGAGGGTCCATCAGGATTGTCAGCATAAGGTTCTGACATCGGGCTACGTTCATCAAGGGAGAATTCCATGAAGGCCAGTCCATTTCCTTGGGTGACTCCTTCCGCGTATAATATATCTTTTTCAGAAGGTTCATATTCATTGCTTGATATTTCAACTGCCTGCAAAAAGACACAAACATGGCTGATCAACATAGGTTGTCAACTAACAATGCTCTTTTGAAAGTTAGAGTGGCTATAGCAAATCAGGTCTTCCTGATGGAAGGTTGGAGATCAGGCCCTTCCAGCAGGATGGGCCAAGTTTTGTAGAAAATGGTAATGATTCATATATTCCTTGTCTTTTTGGGGGTTGGGGGTTTTGAAGGGCCTGCCAAGCTCTTATGGATTCCTCTTCCCTTTATGAATAACCAAACTTGCACAACTATCTTCATTATTGACTAGAGTTTGGTGTGATATATAGAGTCACAAACAATTCAGGAAAACCACCAAATCGAAAGAAATACAACAACAGTTTGTCAAGAAGTATGTGGATTTCAGCCAAGGATATATTTCAAATCTCTAGTAACCGCACTACAATTGCAATATGGAAGATGAGAAGGCTCAAGGATGTTTGTTAGAAAGGAGAGCTCAATTACATCTCAGATATTGGAGCCTATTTAACTGTTATTTCTTTGAACTGTAACGCAATCACAAGGGGGAGAGAGCGGCCAGGGAGGGGTAAGCAGTAACTTCCTCATACATTTTTAACAAAATAAATCTCTCTCATTTCATTGTACTGCATGCCCATTGCAAAATAAGAGACACAACTTGAAACTAATAATAGTTTCATTTTATTCCAATAACAGCATTATTTAAATAATATAAATTCACCATTTTGGAATATCATGTTTTACGCTTGTCAATATCTCTATATGCTTATAGTGGCGTAACAGTGAAAAAATTTATTACATCGAACAGGTTAACAAATTGACAAGATGTTTAGACATAGTATCAATTACATCTAATCCAACCAAAACACGTTATTTTATTTTCAACGTATTGCCACGTGAAATTCAAAAGGTAAATCAATTATGAAAACATCATAATTATCCTATACAGTAATGGTCTAGATGGTGTACAGGTTGGTTTTAAGCATCCTGCAAAACATTTTCTTGATGAAATATACTTACTGATTGTGATGCTTATTGAGACTTGTGAGGAATTTGATGCATCAAGATTAAAAAGGTAGTACTGATCACTTACAACCTACACTGCAGCATAATATGCTGTAAACATTTTTTGGGGCCAACCTGTGACCATAGACATAGTTGGATTGGAAGATTTGTGCTTGCATAAAGATGCAATGAAAAAATAAGCTAGACTAGATAACTTCAGTTATGGTTTTGAGCCTTCAAAGATTTCAACAATGGATTGGATAATAGGTCATGAAGTGCAACTGGATGGGTTCCAGAACATGAGAGGTAGGTGGGTTTAATGGTCTACGCTTGGGTACTGGATACACCAAAAATAAGGTTTACTGGGTCAATCTACTTACAGTTCTCGAGGCTCCAAAAGATCAATGGTAAATAAGGGTGCAATTTTATCAAGTTTGAATACAAGTGTGTAGTTCATGTAATATCAAATCAGGTAGGGATCCTATCAACAGGGAGGAGTGGTGCAAATAGGACTATTGATGGGCTACGGAAGGGAGTCTACAGAGTAGCAAGGCATAGTATGGTTCAAGGTTATTCATTAGTAATCAGAAAGGTTAAAAGATTTCCATATATTCTTGATACAGATAAATTGTTCTATGCTTTTAATTCAGTAAAAATAAATATAATGAGAAAGAAAATCACAAAAAATGAGTATATGATTATGAAACAGGAAGACATAATTGATTAGAATAAGAGAACAGAACCATCAGCATACAAGCTACGATCTAAAGATTTAGCATTCAAACTAGCTGGTAACAAAGAGAACTCCAGAACTTAAAATAGCAGAGGGGCATCATGGATGTATAAAGGTTCATATCATAAAGTGGTTGAGAGGATATCAAAATGATACCCGGTTTAAAAAGTAATCAGCAACATCAGGAAGGAAGTGGAGCTCTTCTTTTCTCTTAAATGTCTCCTGTATGGCAGGATCTCTCCACATCTCCTCAACAACTGGAGCATACTCACGTGTTGCTGCAGGGAAGAATGTCTCCAAGTCCCCCATGGCTATGATGTCAAGAAGCCAGTCAGAGAAATGCTTCAGTCTAGGGTTGATGGAGTAGATGCATTGATTGGTTCCATCAACATCAGCTTTGGCTTCACCATCACCTTTACCTTCAACAGAAACTATTCAAAATTAATTACCAGGGTCATTTTTCTATGACCTGCTGCAACAGACAGGAGCTTATGTTTCCTTAGTAAATGTAGCAAGTATCAAACACAACAGAGATCAGGAATAAATCGCCAACAATTCTCATGAGTATCCCAGTAAATAGGTATGATAAACAATTCATTTCAATAAGGGAATGGCATTCGTAATAGATTATGACAAAATATTTCTCCAATAAGATACATGCTGCATTTACAGCTAGGCGGCAAAGTTCAACCTAGCTAGGTGACATTTAAAAAAAATAAAAATCATAAAAAAGAAAAGGTGACAAGAACCTGTGGCACAACTAGTAGAGGTTCATTGTTGTAGCTTAAAGGTTATGGATTTGAATCCCATGGGTGTCATATAGGCAGTCAACCATGAAAAACAATTGCCAAATCCGAATATAAATGCCAGCCCTAGATTGACGAGATAAAATGGCTTGATGATGATGAGGGAAAAGTTCAACCTAAATGAAGTTACACTCACTTGGGCATTCTTTGGGAAGAAGTTTCTGTCATCTGAGTATATGTTAAAATTAATCCAGTTTAGTTACAATAGTCATAGTAATAATAGCTCTGGGATGGAAAGAAGGAATTAATGGAGAATCATTATGGTGGACGTTTGAGTTGACCCTGTACTTAAGCAAACAAACAGATTTTAAGACAAGGGACAGTTATAACCCAAGTACCAACCCATAACCACATATTTCCTCATGCACCCTTTTCTGGAATACTATGATTTTGTTGATAAAGAGTAAAAGAATAAGCCTAGAGAACAAGAGCAGAATACTCCCAGGCAAAGAAACTAAGGCAAACAAAAGAGACCCATTGTGAGAGTAGCCCAACCCAACCACAAACCCCAACACCCTCCACCACTTGCTGTGCTCTGAGGGGCCAATCTCTATTTTGCCAAATAGACCCTCCATGTGGGACCTTCCAACAATCAATCCAAACCATTCACACTCACCCTAAATTGGCACCCATCACCCTCTCATATGTGGTTGAACTTTCAAGCCAAGAACAACATTTATTTTAGCCTATAAAACATTAATTAAACTCCCACATTTAAGGCCATGATAAGGGGATGGAGCTGAACATTTTTCCACCCCTAATAACCTTCTTATTCACTCTCTCCCCCTTGATTGACATGCATTTAGGTAGGCTCCACAATAGGAAGGCAAGGTCGCTACGGTCTCTCGATATGTAACTATTACATCCCTAAACTTGCATATCTCAGCCTGTGAACCAGCGCTGTTTATTATTATATATCTCCATGTGCATACCTCAGCCCGTGAACTATTTATCGAAAGGTTCATTAATGTCTTAACCGATTCACTCTCTCTCTCTCTTTGCTTCCTAATGGTGATGCCAGAACTGATAGATATGTTAAAATATAACAGTTCTATTCATTTTTTTGGACAGGGAACAAAAGAAGTTATAGTCATAGTGTTAGCATTAAAACTCTCTAACTGGTGAATATGTAATTCAGTTAAGTTTCACCAAGTGTTTGTAATCACATTATATGAAATATGAAGGGCATCTTCACCCTTGATCAAAGTGAACCATTTCTGGTAAGTGGTAACTTATGAATGGTCTTAAGTACCCTGCAACATGGTAATCAAGAGGGAACAACAAAGGCCAAAACTCTAGAGAAAAGCTCCACACAGATCTTATCAATGGCTAGCATAGCACACACTGTACCAAATGGCCATATACAATACATAGAATCTTCATTTGAAAGATAACACTTCTATTCAAAAGAATCATCTACAAGAATGCTTAGGACCAGTGAGAAGCTGGGCCCAAAAGAGGAAATTAGAAATAAAATGCAAATCCAAAAAAATATGCAAGCTAAGAGATTGCATCCCAGCTAGCTAGCATGAAAATCCTCTATCTGAAACTCATTGAAAGCATTAGAAGCTAATCCCATTGAATAATTCTAGATTTAATATTGTGCATCAGCACTTATTTTTTATTTAGTTGCTGCTTTATCTTCAAAAATCCTTCAATTGTGCTCCAACAAAATGAACCATGCTAGTGCTTGAGGATCCATTTACCAGAGTTCTAGGCTTTTTCTTTGGAAAGGGACCCAAACCCCATTCACATAACAGAGCACTAATGCAGGATGGAAGAACCCACTTAATGGAATATAGAGGGAGGATATAAAGACCAAATAGGGCTAACAAACTACATAGAATCCGATGCAAGTCCATCCTACATGTGTATACATGCTTGTGCATGTATTCAAAATATAAACCTATTGAAAATGAACACAACAAAAGCCACGATGTTTGGCTACAGTGTAACTCCAATCTAATACATGTATAAATTGTTGTGCATGATTGCAATATATAATCCTGTGAAAAGTGGAAGCAACAGCAGCCACAGTTCTTTCATTCTATTGCAACGAAAATATCAGTAAAACAGCCATACATTAAAAAGCTCCTTGTCCATATGCCCAGGAAAAAAATCACACCCTGACACACATTTACGTGCCTTGACCAAACCTATTTACTTTGTATTATTGAAGAACTATAGATCAGTAAAGACAGACCAGGGCTTCAATTTAACTGGAGGAGATCTCAAACTTATTTCAGTTTCTAACAGAAGTAAACTTCTATATTCATGAACTGCAACACCGTGCCTTGATGGAATTTCAAGCATGAATCCAATGATTGTACTAGATCAGTACAGAAAAAGTCTAGTAGAGGCATTTGACTAATTTTACCTGATGCAAGGAGTTGGTTACCTGGATCAAGTGATTTCAACCTAGACAAGGCTTCCTCTTCAAAGTGCTCACGTCCCTCAAGTAAAATGCTGAGATACTTGTACATATTGCTTTGAATCATTAGCTTAATGTTCTGTTGTTCTTCTGAAGTCAATGAGTTCCCATACAGAAACTTTGCCTGATTGGTAACATGGAACCAGCAAAAGAAATTACATTGGCATCAATTGCACAACCAAATAGCCAAAAAGCCATATAAACCAAAAATATAAAATAAAAAAATTTAGAAGGACGGACACAATTTGCAATAAAGATGTGAAAAAAAAAATCTCTATGAAACATCTTCAGAAGAGAGAACAGGCAAACTCCATATATATGGGTAATAAGTAGGATGAAACTGAATGGGTTAAACTTGGTTGACATTGTTGTGTTATGCTATATGACAAATGGGTAAACACGTAAAACAAAATGAGCAACACTTGTTTAATAAATGTGGAATGAGAAAATTCAATTGATATATAGGAAGATATACAAATTTTCCATGAATTCAATGTTATCCACAAGTAGTAGATTGAGATAGGTACAATGCTGGCACACTGTAGATAAGTAGGGTGCTAACAGACAAAGTGGTGATACAAAGTTCTTTTTCTTTCTTCACCCATCATGTAGGGATAACTCAGGTAAGACCATTAAAAGGGATTGAAAATATCAATATGGCATGGTTATCTCATAAAGGAAGGTCACTTGAGAATTATTCAACTTCATTGGTCACCAGTGAATGCCATGTTATCTCATAAGGGAAGGCTATTTGGTAACGGCTTTATTGGTCACCAGTACAGTCTGGGCTGAGTCATGAAGGTTAAGTATCTCTGGATATGACATAGAAGGCAAATTGGAGAGACGTCATCTAAGAAGGTTCAGGCATAGGCAATCCTTCCAAGAACCTTGGATTTTCCACATATCTTTAATGCATTTAGACAAAAATTTCCCAGAAAGGATGAACTGAGTTGAACACAAACTTGAAAACAGGCAAAATGGCTCTAAACTCTGACTTGTTGGCCCCTATTGGGAAAGTATCTTAGCACCCCTTCTACAAGTGATAAACATTGAGCACAAATTACAAATATTGAGGATACAAGAATCTCCAAGTTACATGAATTTTAGATTATAAGTTCCAAAGAAGCATGTACACAGATGTTTTGGGTCCATGAAACTTTATTCCACTTGTTGGTGGTAATTTTGAAGTGGTGGTATTCTCTGTTGATTAATTTCACTTGTTGCAGATGGAGCTCCAATTGTGGAGGTCCCAAGACATAATTCAATTTAAGCATATCATTCTTGTAAATCCTTTCATGAATCCCAAGAGTGGGATCTTGATGTGTTCCATTCTTCTTCTAAGGACCCTACAGCCACATTTGGTAACCATTCTCATGGATGAGAATGGACACTGATGATCGAAGCCAATTTCTTCCTATTCTACCGCAATCCAAACAATCCAAACATACTTAATCTCAGATCTTGAGTCCCACCCATTGATTTGGAGATACTATTATTAATGGAGGTCAAGCTATTTCATTTTTTCCGTATGCATCTTCCTTGAATGCAATATTAGTTCTTGAATGTTGGTATCCTCAGGCCTCAACCACTGGATGGAGAATGTCACTGTGTTTTGGCAGGATTGGTTTAAATAATATCTTAACAACTTAAAAATAAAATTTGAATGCCATAACTGGAAAAACATTTAAATCCACTTGGTGCTTAAAGGAAGATATATCAAGGAATAAAAAAATGAGAAACATCTGCAGTTATCCTTAATGCTGGAGACAACAACAAAACACTGCTTTCTGCTCAAACACTAGAAAATGCACTTGGTGAAACATTTTCATTCATCAACTCATGTTGATGTGCCAGTGTGCTACCCAGGAGTAATGCTTAGGAGTTGTTACACTTGGTATTTCCATCCAACTGTAGTGCTTAGGAGTTCACAACAAATTGAAAAGTTATAGTGGAAGATGATATATGACGCACCTGCTTGAAAATAGTGCTGGTTCCAGATCCTTGAAGCCCAAGCAGCAGAAGCTTCTTAATTCTTTTGGGTTCTAGATACTCTGGAACAGAATAATTAGCAGTCTCATCCCTTAACTGTTGAGCATTAGCACGAGGCACAGGCAATGAAAACAGTGAACACATCAGCCGTGTTGATGCCTGCCTAGCAAGAAGCACATGAAAACAGTTTTACAGTTACATTTCCTGGAGATCTATATATAACAAAATACAGGATGTCATTAAATTCTTACAGGAGTCAAACCTGAAACCATACAATAGCAAAGTGTACCTTTTCCCATATCTTCCCTTTAATATTATTCTGCCCTTCCTCCTCATACCGGCCATCATCATAGACCCAGAAATGTGTAGCACGTGGACATTGCACCTTTGCCAGCTGATACATTACAGATAGTTATTATTTTGATCCCTTGGAGAGTATTTTTTAATAAAGAGAAGATAAAAACAAAATAATGAAGTGATGAAGCATCACGTACTTCGTAATTACTTATCAAATCAAAGAGCACGTTGTCCCTAATATTACTTATTCACAAACTCTGGTTCCACAATGACAATAACTACCAAGCAGAACCACTATCTCGAGGATAAAAAGAGGCAATGTGCACAAAGAGTTAGTTCATGGTACAAGAGTGAGTTTATAAAATTTTCAACTTTACATTTAAACACTGAATGGTTGAGAAATAGGTTCAGACTAAAACACTCAATGGGTTTAGCGCGCACTCCCCCCACCCCCCCAAACACCCCCCCCCCCCCCCCCCCCCCCCCCCCCTCCCCTTTTCTTCTTCCCCTAATGTGCCCACTCCCTTTTTGTTTGAAACAGTTAACAGTCATAGTTATATTCAGTAACAGTTGATTTTTTTTTTTTTTTTGAGGTTTTTAAAACAAATAAGGAGTCCTAACTTTAATAAACCTGATATTAAACAGAAACACAAACTGCCTGTTTTAAGGAATTTTTTAAAACCTTTCACATAATATTTGGACACGGTGATGAAAGAAACCTAACAATTTTCATGAAGCATGAATAGATATCCACAAAAGACATCAATTGAAAAAATCATGAAGCATAAAGATGTTGCCTCCATGACCTAACCAGAATTTATATACCAACTCCAGCAAGATGCATCATGGAGATATTTCTCCATATGGAACAAAATATATACGGTAAAACCAATTAATATGCCAAATGGTATTTAAATTACATAGAAACTGAAAGCTTCCAAAACCATGGAAATAGGACAAAACATGCATTGCTAGCATGGTAGCAAAAAAAGAAAAAATGGGAGAGTGGAGCATCTAGTTTTGATAGACAAGTTTCTACCTTCAGAACTCTAAGTTCAATCTTTGTAATTTCACGACCATTGATGAAAACTTGGGTGTTTCCATTGCTTGCTTTAGCACTGAGCTTTCCTGAGAAATTCAAGTTTGAACTTATGATTTTGTCAGGTCTTTCTCCCTCCTGTCAAATCATTTGTAAGGAACCAAATTTAGCAAGTTTTTTTCTTTCTTTCTTTCAGAGGCAAAAAGGACAGCGCCTAATATGCCCAAAGGGGAAAAACACTAAAAGAATACAGCTCAAGAAATGAAGTTGAAGAGGGATGCACCTTTCCCCAGAGACCAGATTCCTTGTCATACCAGTATCTCCCGGGCTTCAACTTCCGCGGAGGTAATGGGCAACCAAGCAATTCTGCTAATTCTTCTGGCCTCAGTGGTCTTCCATTCACAACCAGCTGCTCTGGACGAAGCTGATTTGCAGGGCATTCTTTCTCTGCCTTCATGATTTGCCTAACTTCCAAGGGGCTGAGAAGGTGGGACAACATCCTTGAACATCTACCCAATTTTGACCGCTTTGATTCATCTATTGGATGACCTATGCAAGTAACACACTTGCGCCCTTCAGGCATAGATCCTGTTGCCCTAAGCACACAATTGCTGCAATACCTAGCATTGCAAACCAGACAGGACTCTTTACTTTCCCACCTCCCCTTCTTGCACCTAAAACAAAACTTTGACTTCTTCTTAGGTGCCCCAACATATTCAGGAAAGACATGCTTCTGTGTTTCATCCACTTTCCTTGAAGATTTATCCGCACTGTCAAAAGTGATAAGCATAGCTTTCTTTACTTCACTGGGAACTTGTTTAGGTGGGCTACTCACTGGACTATGAGCAGAACCTTGAGAACCTGAATGTGAACCTGATGAAAAATCAGGATTCTGCAAGACAGAAACAACAGATTCCGAGCTTCCCGACATCCTAGGGCTCCGTATAGGAGAATCTGTAACACCGGCGAGACGGGAAACAGGTAAAGGGATCGGATCAGTTGCAGGTGGGTAAGCATCAATCACCTGTCTTTGCACATTGGAGCACGGCTCAGCTATAGATGCTGCTGGGATTGCTTGGTAATTTACAGCATTAGGATCGACTCTAGGGAGTTTGTATGATACTGGTGGCCCCCCATATTCCATGGCAATAGAGTAGTCAAGATTGGATGCCATTGCTGGCAAAGGAGCTCCAGGTGGGAGCATCCTTCGCAATGTCTCCTGCCAATTCTCCTCTTCAACAGTCTCAGCCATATTTCTAACTGAGAATCCAAACTCTTTATTAAGCTAAGAAGTGAGAGCCCCTACTACTCAAAACCTTGTTAAATACAGCACCAGATATAAAGGGATTTATAAGCTACAAGCAGCTAATTTCAACTTCTCTGTCATTTCATAAAGCTAATTCTCCCTGTCAAAGAACCAAAGTCAGAAATTCTCTTCAATCAGATGAAAGTTGGAATGTGACTCAATTTCCTGCATTGATGTGTTTATTTAGAGGTATGCAAGAGTATCAATCTTGGGTGGTACTCCACTACAATCTTCATCAGCAGAGTTTCTGCAGCAAGAAGAGGAATTTCATCAAATCCTCTGCATCTGAACTGAACTTACTCTAAAATTGCTAAAAGAAAGAAAAAACACAGAATTGAATCTTGTAGCAAAGCGCTTCTTTGAAAAAAAAAATTATCCTTAACCAAAAGGTTTAATCTCATTTCTATTTCTTGCTTAAAAATGTTTATTCAAGATACTATTACCTTTGCATGCATCCAAATATAACTGTGAAAAGGTAAGTAACTTTTATAAAAAAACAATAAATCTTAAACCCATTTCAATTTTAATTACAAATAGTTATTTTCAAATAAATACTTTCCTTTCCATGCATCGAAATGGTGCCCAACAACGAAAAGTATGTTTGTAAATTAAAAATAAAATAAAATAAAATGGTTCAGGGTACATTTCTGTTTTTAAAGTAAAATGGTTAATTTTTCCAAAAAAAGAAAAGAAAAAGGAAAACTTTTCTCTCCATGTGTCCGAATGGAGCCGAGGAAAGGAAACTAGTTTTTTTTTTTTGAAAATAATCATTTTAATTGAAATAGAAATGCATATTTTCCATTTTAGCATAAAACTATTTTTTCTTAAGAAATTAGAGTGCAGACTTGGAAAGAAAACAACTTTGCTATAAAATAATCACCACTTAAACAAAATAGTTAAACCCAATTTTGGTTTCAGTCTTTAAAGTTCAAATTTTCCAGGAAAGTTGATTTCCTCAGTCCTAACGCATTCATACAGAGCCAAAAGAATCGATCCCCATATATAAAACTTTCAGTTTCAGTTGAAATTCAGCAATTTATTTTGGAAACATGAAAGCAAGATAGATTGAGATTTCAAACGCGCGATAAAACAAAAGCAGTTCCTTTCCTTCATTTCTGCCGTTGAGGGTTAAAATCTCCACAGAGAGACCGCATTGAAAGGAAATCCTGGGCGAAAGTACCTGAAACAGCGAGGGGATTCAAGGCGATTCCACTTGCAGCACGATTCGAGCTTTCCTCACTTCCTTTCTCGTCGATTCCTCCTTCCTTTTTCTTCTTTTTCTGTGGACAGATCGCTGCCTTTTTCATCAGTCGAAGAGAAAGAAAGCACTGGAGCGAGAGTCTGTGTCTTTCCAGTGGCATGATACAGAAATTAATGCTGGAAACATAAAGCTGAACACTGGTCGGATTTGCAAACAGATAATATAAACGGGTCGGATATGGGCTGGATCCATGCGGACCCGATATATTGCAATTATTGGACTCGTGGTTTTGGACTTTTTTCAAAGTGTTTTAAAAATCGAACTTAACTCTCTAATTTTTGATCTGGTTGGACTGAAGTGTTCTCTAATTTGATATGTCTTCGAAGATTGCTTCATTTGTCTAAAAAATAATTAATTTTTATTTTTCCAATTTTTCTTTTTTATTTAAGATATTATTTTCATTGTTATTATTTGTAATACTCACATCTTAAGAGCGAGGCTGTTATAAGAGAGACACATATAGAAAAAAAGGAGAAAAAAAAGATCTCAAACTATTTAAGGAGTTGAATGTAATATGACTTATAAAAGGGGACAGTCCTCTCTCTCTCCTATTTTCTTTTTAAATATCGATTGTTTAAATATGTATCGGCTGACACACACTGTATCGACTGAGATTTGTAACATTGCTTTTAGCAAAAGGCATTTTAAGTTCAAAGGTGAGGTTCGAATCCAATACAAAGATGTGAGAGTTTTTCAAGTCTAAACAGACAAATACAATATTTTCAATTTAAAATTTTAAAAAGTGATTGTTATTTTCATAATATTCTAGATTAAAGAAAGATACTTCAAGTTTTGAAATTCATTCTTTTTAGTATGATTTTGTAAATTTGTACATCGATCGGGTAAAAAAGGTGGGTCTAAGATCCGACCCGAGTTTGCACCCAAGGAAGAAGGAAGAGAATCTCGGAGGAGAAACCTGCAAAGGGTCGGGCATTCGTGCGACGACTCGTGGAGGCACATTGTTTGTAAAAAAGCCATTATTATATAGGACGTTCGGTTCAGAGGATCACGTGAAACAGCGACAGGTGGTGGGGCAAGATGCTGGCCACGTGGATACTACACGTGAGGTATAGTGGGCCCGAGAGTGGAAGATTTTGATCCCTCCGACGTTGAAATTTTAGAAAGTGATAGTGAGCGTGAAAATTTGGCCCGAATTCCTACTCGTAATGGTAAAGATAAAAGGTTCGTCTAATTTTTTATTTTTTTTGTTTTTGTTTTTAAATAAAGATTAGGAAGTGCCACGTGTAAATCCATCCATTTAAATGAGGTTAAAAATAGTAGATCCTATTGTTTATTGCACCGTAATAGTTGATGAACATTTTTATAATAGTTTATTTTAATTAGATTTAGTTGTAAACTCAAACGGCTAAAACTGTAATTTTGGTGCAACATTATGAATATAATAAACTCTTAAATTAAAAAAAATAATCACATAAATTATGAAAAATGAAATATCACATTACAACTAGGTATGATGATGTCAATCTAGAAAATAATAATAGAGAAAATAAAATAAGAAAATAAATCTCATTCTTAATGTTCATCGCACCATAATTGTATCTGATAATTTTTATACAATACTAAAGTGTCGATAATAGTGTTTTAACAATTAATTTATTAATTGAATTTTTTGAAGTAATTTAATTTAATTTAATTAAACCATTGGGTGAAATTTTTTGAATTCTATATTCATATAATATTATAAAGACATGATAAATTATTAAAAATAAATAATATATAAACGGTGGAAAAATGAAGAATAATATTACAACTAGGGGTCGAAATATCGGCCGATACATATCGTATCGGCCGATATATATCAGCAAGTCAAAAAGGTTATCGGCCAATATGACCGATATTCGGTTCAGAATATAGGTCACCATATCGGCCGATATGCATAAAAATCGATATTTAAAATTTAATTTTTTTAAAAAAAAAAAACTGATATTGTCATTTTGATGGTTTTTTATGATTTTGTTAACAGTTATTTTGGCGGTTTTTTACGGTTTTGTTGACGGTTATTTGCGGTTTTTCGATGATTTTTTGTGGTTCATATAAAGACATTTTTTTTAAATTTTATAGGATCAATAAATTCGTGACTCAGTTATGTCAGCAAAGGGTGTGTGTCCGAAGGGAGCTAGCTAACCAACGGTCCTAAACATAAAAGAACGCATTATGGTGGGGCCCAGCAGATGATGAACGGGGCTGATATGGAGACCTGAATTTGTGTAATTCCTGAAAACAGGTGTTGAAAATGGTTGAGGTTTGTCGGACCAGAGCAGGTGAAGACAAATTTGGTTTTGGACGGGTAGACTAAACAGTAAACACCCATTTATGAGAGTCACGGGTCGTGGGCCCAACAGATCCATCCGTTCACTAGGGACAAATAGGAACGCCACATGGATGTGACGGGTCAGGTCCATGGATTGGACCCGCATCTGCTTAAGTTTAACTCATCCACATGCCCAAGTCTTTGGGACGCGTACCCTCGTACAAATTCATTGGCTTTAGCCTTTTCATCCTTTTTATATTCCTCTGTTGATAACTTTGATGCCCAGTAGAGAAATCAAATTTCAAAATTTAAATATTGGTAAAATTGAAAATTTCAACAGATTAAAGAATTTAAGTTGATATTTCACTCTTGAGTTCATATATTAGTTTCTTTTCTAATAAGTAGAATAAGGTGGGATCTGTTTAATTTTTTAATAAAAATTAAATTATAGTCAGTTTGAACAAGGGTCCATATTATAATTGTGGAGTTTACATTTAACTTGGGCCAAGCCTAACCGAAGTTGCCATGAAAAAATTCAAAAATTTGTACTGGATACACTTTAAATTTGAATTAGCACAAGAATGTTGACTTAGCAATGATAAGATTCTGATCAAGTCGCATTTGGTTGGCTCTCCAATCCCTCCACTCATAACTTACCTGTTTCTTAAATGAGACATCTCCTTGAAACCCATGCCCCTTAAGAAAATCGGTCGTGTGTATCCACACCTATTTATAAATTTAATTAACAAGTTGACCCATTTAAACCCATTTACTCATTCAGACATTTAGGTCATTTTAAAAAATAAGAGTAAAAAATTATATAATATAGAGTAGTGTATAGACAAATATATGTACAATAAAAAAGAAATGTAAATCTCTCAACACATATTAGATTATAGAGTGATTGATGGTTTAATTTGCTATTAGGGTCAAATGAAAAAGAATGAGTTGTAAAGGCGATCCTAGATACGGGAATATGGGATCATGGTTTACAACAATGATGATAATATATAAGAAAAAAAATATATATATATATATAAATAGTAAGTTTGTGAATAAGTTGAATTGGTTTATAGTTGTTTGGATTTACAATCGAAATAGTAAAAGTATTTTAATGAGTAAAAAGTGATGATTACAAGCGTGTGAGTGTGCAACGCATTATAGTATGCATCTAGGTACATGACCCATCAAATAGAGTGGTGATGAATATATCGTAAGATCATTTTTTGTATATATAGCTCACTAAAATTCACTTTAATTTGAATCAACTAGATGCTTACGGCTTTTAAAAACATAGATTTATTGATTCAAATAAGGATTATTCATGCGTTTGATTGAACATTTTATTATGCTCAGTCATGCATACAATCCAAAGGGAAAAATTATTTATTTGAATTAAAATTTGAAATAATCTTATATGGAACTCAGATCCCTCAGGCATCGGTAGAGCACGAGTGCTATTTACGAGAAACTGAAGGGTGAAAGAGGACTGGAGGAGTATGGGAAGGTGTGGGCCAGATGCGGCCCACAATAGACGGCCCATATGCAATATAGAAAATGGGCTTATCATGGAATTACACATATTTAATCATACAAAAGACTGTTGGTAAACACGATAAAAGTGTAGCCTGAAGTCAATCAGTGCATGTGGGCCCAGAGCTCAACTCGATCCACTTCATGTGCCAACTGTTAAGTCTGGCTCAACCCTGCAATCAACTGCCTCCACTTTCATAGCTCATCCCAACTTAGAAGAAAGTTGGTGTAGTTGGATAATGGGCCAGCCCTACCAATTACCAGCCGTACATTGTACCTTGCTTTTGAATTATACCAATTTCAGTTATATTTAAATCAAAACGAAGCAATTAAAACTCTTACTGAATAAAATGAATAGTTTGTTAAGGCCCATAATTCAATTTCCATATTAATCAAAATTCTTGTGGCTCAAATTTATTGGTAGTTATGAGGTCGTAGCAAATGGTTGATATCAGTAAATGGTTAAAAGTGGAGAAGAAGAAGAGCAAACTGGTAAAGAAAAGAAAGCGATGAAAATCTGTGAATCTAGGAGAATTAGGCCCAGCGTCTTCCATATGCTGTGGGCCTGGGCGTGGGCCTGTTAATGTTCTAGAGTTTATTCAAATTTGGCTGATCTTAATTCTTAGAAAAATGTAATTATTTTCAACTGGTTGAGTGTGCTAATCGATTCCTCCACCTCACCGAGTTGACTCTGCATGCTGGAAGGTGAGTCACTGAGTCTGACTTGTACTCAGGGGCCCGGCCTGACTTGCTCCCACACTGTCAACCTGAATCTGACCCTGAATTAAATTTTTGGCTGGGGTTTATTTTAAGGAAATCTACCTTATTTATTAGAGTGTTCAAATATATAAAAGATTATATTACACAAAAGTTTGTATCGTCACTAGAGATACTGTGAAATTGTGATTCCCTGTCCACCCTTTCAAGGAGTCCCACATGGGTGGGAAAGAAGAAAGGGGGAGGGTTTATTTGAAGCCACCCATGGAACTCTTGTGTGAGGCCTTTTGGGCTAGGGCCCAGGAACAAGACCGTGCGGGTTTGAGCTATTTGCGAGGCTCAAAGCGGACAATATCACACTGAGTCAAGCCCTAAACCATGTATTCGGGTCGGTGTACATAAATAACAGCAACATATGCAAAATAATAATTCAGATGGGATAGGAATAGTCTTGGGCTTTTAGAGAGTTAGGACTCAGCATGGACTTAATGGATTTCGAACAGCATATCAGGCCCAAGTTTGAGTCTGAAAATTGGACTTCAGGCTTGAATTTACTGGGCTTTTTCAAAGCAGGCTTGGGCTGGTGGTTGGAATTATGACCATTACAGCTACTTATAAATGAAATTTCATGTTTTCGGAATTAGACATTAGACGGTCCATTCATGCTGGAATTGGCCCGATCAGAGCAGAATGAGCCGAAATGGCTCGTTTTGGACCTACCCATTCCACTTTACTGTTTTCATAATTTTTAATTTTTTTGATATGTACGTAGAAAATCCAAACATACTGATTACAAATAGACATTATATGTTACAAGTGGATCAAATTTCATCTAAAATCTAAATTTCTAAATATTTGATCTTAGTTGTCAAAATTATAAAAAATCTTAATTCATTGATACTGATGACTCTGATCACAAAGATTGAGTGTCTAGAAATTAAATTTTGGGCTGTAATTTGGTCATCTTGTAGTCATCAAATCTATTTTCATTTCATATGGTCGATGTTTTATGGATTTTACAAGAATTGGAGGAAAATAAAATGAAATGGGCCTAGTGTATCTGCATGTTTTAAATTTTGACCTTTGATTTTGAATAAAATTTGAAAGCATGTTTATTTTTAAGGTATTTTTTTCTTTTTCTAATTGAATTTATTTGATTCTCATTAGAGTAAAACTCAAACACTATTCAATTAGTATTTGACAAGTATGCTATTATAACTTGAGATTAAGAACATGTAATAATAATTTATATTTTATTTGTATAGTTAGTGTGAATAATAAAAATAATTAATTGCAACACTTTTATAAGTTTGTGACATTTTTTAAATTTTTTTATCACTTTTTTATTTTTTAAATTTTTATGTCATATTTTCTTAAAGTCCACACCAAAACAACCAAAATGCCCAAATGTTCCATAATGGAGGCAAAATCAGAATGGATTGTAAAATGGATCTTGTAACTATTGAAAATAATTTCATGTATTCATGAGATTAGTCTCAACTTCAATATAAAGCAGAAACATATATATTATAAATAGGGTTGTTCCTTAACCCTAACTCAGTCTACACCCATCATAAACAAACAAGTTTGCACATAGATATCAGCTCGACCAGCGACGCTCGATCTAAATTCTTGAGTCCATATATATAATAGTCAGGCTAAGGCTTTTGCAAGAAGCCCAAGAAACCTTGTCAGGCTTTCGTTCAACCATTATAGATTTCCACCTGGATCATTTTTCCCTTTTTAAAAATTGTTTTGAAATTAATAAGGAAGCTAACCGTTGGTATTGAAACTAAACAGAGAAACAATAAGTGAATCAAACTTAAATTCAAAACTCAATACTTAATTACTTGATTTTAGTGGTCAATGTCATCAGATGTCCTTAAAATATCAAAACAAGAACGACCCGTGAATTTGAATATTTAAAATCAAGTGACCAAAAAGTGACTTTGAGCTCAAATTTAGTACATTTATAGTTTATAATATCTGCTTTTAATATAAACAGTTGATTTTTGAGTGGACTCAAATGAGCAAATTCAAGCTGAGCATTTTTTAAATCCTCAGCCTTTAACTTTACAAGGCCCAATAAATATAGATTTGAACTTGTTCAACATAATGACCACTTTCCATTGATTTAATCAGTGTGTAGAATGAACGATTTACGCATATCTATAGAATTAATCTCACCTCCGTCAAGATGGATTACATATCATTCCATCAATGTAAATTCTGAAAAAGCAAATAACAAAGAAAATAAGATAAATAAATATCAAAATTGGCTAGAAATAGATATGATGTGTCACTATCGTTAAGATTGGCGTGTTGGATAATTCATGGTTTTGTTTTTCATAATTATTGAGTTGGAAATACGAAAGTGTACATGTAGCGACGTATGTACGGCGTTGCGTAGGCTGATACGTGTGTTTAAATGAGCACGACTTTTACAGTGTACCTGTCAACCGTACATCTGGCGTCGTACGGTACGTCGATTTCAATTTCTTCCACTGATTGGGTAGATCTAATCCAGTCCAGTCTTTTCAGATT
This sequence comes from Chimonanthus salicifolius, assembly GCA_013350335.1. NCBI lineage: Eukaryota > Viridiplantae > Streptophyta > Magnoliopsida > Laurales > Calycanthaceae > Chimonanthus > Chimonanthus salicifolius. The sequence goes on along the minus strand of CM023532.1, from coordinate 26,704,513 downwards.
TCCATTTATATACGCAATTGAGGACGACAGCTACTTTATTGCGTTGATCCACAGTACAATTCCTTTCCAGGGCCATTTTTTTAAAAAACTTCCATGAAATTTATTTTTATTTATTTAAATACTACTTGTTTTCTTAAAAACTCGAAATTAAAAATTATTAATTATTTTTATGAATATATATATTATGGTAAATAGATTATTTTGTACTAAAACACAAAAACTGAGCCTATAGAAAAAGAGATTGGGGCTCAATCTCTGATACACATTAAATAATGGAGGGTTGCTGTTGAGTAGCTTGAATTTCAGTGGTTTTTTTTGAAATGTTGAAGGAAATTTTTCTAAGTTTTCATTACTTCATCTGCTGTATTTTAAAAGGAGTAGGTATCACTTATGAGAGTTTTATGTTGGGTTTTCTGCGATTTTTCATACGCAAATTCAAAAAAAAAAAAATACGATTAATTTAATGTTATATTATATGATTTTGAAAATTATTTAAATTGATTTTATAAATTTTCTATTTGAACATAATCTTCTTGCAACTAAATAATTCTCATGATCTAAGTGGGGTAAAAAGATATCAGCCGAGTTAAAAAAAAAAAAAAAATTCTTCGGGTGATAGTTGTCTTTTAGGGATATGATAGTTAATATTAAGCCTTTACAGAAAATCTACTAAACTGTACAGCATTTACTACATGTTTTTAATCTATCCTTTAATTCACATATAATTTGCATTTATGTGCATTAAAAGTGTTATATTATAGGAGGTGATAGAATTTAAGTGGCTCAGGAGTTAGAAAAATAATGACATGAGATGATTCCCATGAAAAATACCAGACATGATTTTTGTTTTAGTTTTTTCTCAATATTTTATGATTCTAATTCATGACCCAAAGTCAATTAGTTCATAGCTTCATATCATAAACAAATAATTAAAGTTGCTGTGGACCTAATAGTGATTAGGTTATATTTGGTTTAAAAGAAACTTTGTATTGAAAAGATGTGGGATTTCCGCTCTTAAAACGAGTAAAATGTTTTATTATAAAATTATAAGGCTAGTCATTTAGACAACCGACTTTTCTTTTATAAGACACTTGATTTCAAAATTTTATGTGAAATTACCATTTTACACTTCAGTTTTGTGTGGAGAAATCATCTTTTTTAAAAAAATGAGGGGTAAAATGATAATTTTCACACAAAATTTTGACATTGAGTGTCTCATAAAAGAAAAGTCGGGTGTTTAAATGGCCACCCAATTATAAAAGCTTGGCTAATTGTGCAGTTGGCAAGTGTGAATGTTGAAATAATAATGAGAGTTGAGTTTTTAAATATATTTAAATGAAAAGTCCATGGATTTTATTTTTTACAAAATGAAGTGGTAAAAAAGTCTTATTTTTCTTCATTAAGAGAAAGATATAATACTTTTAGAGAAATAATAAGGGTGGTGATATCACCTGTGAAAATTTTATGCTGAATTTTCTATGATTTCTTTCACATAAATTACAAAAAAAAGGAGAGGGAAAAAACAACAAATGGGGCAAGGGAAATGTGGACTCAATTGGACTGTGCCAAAAGTAGTTCTTAGGCCAAGTACTCAATACAATTATCTTTTTTTAAGGGAAAAGTCATGCTGTAATCATGTGTATTGTGTACTTACTACCAAACTCAGTGATTACTCATTGAGTCATTGCTCTTAGAAATTCAATGTTCATTTATGTGAATAGAGGACACATGAAATAGCTAATTAAATTTTATAAGTTCTAATTAAGTTTTGCTTTAATTGCACTCTCTTCAAAAAGTATAGGGCCTGTTTTGAAAAAAAATAAAATTTTAAAAAATAGGAAATACTTTTTAAATTTGTGCATTCATGGTTTAAAACTTTGAATTAAGTTAGCTAGTGAATTTTATAAAAACTTTACCCAATTACTCAAGTTACAATAAAATTTTAACTTTGATGCCTAAACCTAATCCCTTGACATCTTATAAATTTTAAATGGATCTTGTTTAGAGTTCTTAATATCTTAGTTTGTTTATTTTTAAGCTTTATATCTAAAGACTAAAGAGTCAAGATAAAGAAGGCTGAAAATAGGGTATAAGCGACATTTTTCCAACTCATTAGATTATAGTTTTATTTTTTTAAAGGTAGCTCACTAAAATTATTTTTAACTAAATTTAATGTTTGACTTAAATGTCAAATGAAATTTGTGAGTTCTTCATGAAAACCTCATAAGATTCAATCACTTATTTGATAATACAATTTCAAACAACTTTAGTGGACATGTTCGTTTACAACTATTTTTTTTTTTTTATGAAATCAAATTTTAAATAATTTTTTGTGAATATATTTTATTTTTATAATTACTAATTTTTAGCATTTTGTGCAATCAAAATGTTTCTATAATGATATTGTTAATCATTTTTTAACATTGTCAAATGGGCGAGAGATAACTTGGAGCTCCTAATTTTAGATGAAGATGAGTAATGCTTTAGCCCAACTACCTCGATCTAATTCATAAATACAGAAACTAGGTCAAGTTAAATCGGTTTATAGGCCAAGAGGTGTTTAGACATGAGATATTGATTTAAAGTTGTGATCTAAGTTGGTTAAAAAAACTGAGTGATTATGAAATTATTTTTATAAAGAATTTATATAAAGAAAGTTTTGATCAAGTCTCATTCAACACAAAAATGGTCATTTTCCATTGTTCTGTATCTAGAATGTGTGGATTAATCAAGTGAGACACCTCAATACTTTGGTCTTAAAAAAATAAGATTCATATAAAAAAAAATGATTTTTCAATTTTAAATATATTGTATTCAAGGATAACATAAATCTTAAGAATTTTAAACTTTAGAAAAAAGAATAACAAACCCTTCAATCATTTGAAGGTGCATTGCTCAGTCTACATTATTCATACAAGTATGGGTAAAGTCTTTTAAGAGACACGGGTTTTCATAGATTTCCCATTTTACTCTTTACCACTGCAGTACAAAAACATTTAAAAAAAAAGGAATGCTAGTGAGCTGGTCGGTGCACCGATCGTGAGTCTATTTATTGTTCTGCATGAAAAAAACAGTTTTATTTACATAAAATGAAAGTGATCCGGTAAATGAACTGGTAGGTGAATCGGTAAGTGAGTAGATTTTTGACATTTTTTTTTTAAATACTTTCGATACGATATGATAAGAGTAAAGTGAAAAGTTTGAAAAAATCCGTGTCTACTTAAAAACTTTACTCGTATTCGGTGACCACCCTAGTTAAATCATCAAAATCATAAACCTAGAATCCACGACAAAAACACTCACTCTCTCTCTCTCTCGAGTTTTATGTATAGGTGTACTGGGTACTATTACTCAACAGGAGGGAGAGGGAGAGGGAGAGGGAGAGGGGGGAGGTTCTTATCTACTGGTACTTGTATTTTGTCTTGCCTTTGAAGGCATGAGCCTTGCTTCCCTACCATACGACTCTTTCCAAAAAAGGAAAACGGGCTTCTTCTCTACTTACATATTATCTTGGATCAGTCGCTAACAGAATCTATTTATTCATATTTCCAACTCTTCTTTTTCTTCTTCATCCACCTTCTGCTGTGCCTTATATGTGTTGTTATATACAATCTTCTGCCTCTTGTTTTCTCTAATTCCTTGTCCAAAAAGAAAAGAGAAAAAAAAAAAAGAAATAAAAGAGACAGGAGACTGACAGAAGAGAGTGAGCTCACACCGGCGATTGTATAACGGTATGCACTCGCGGTGCGTGCTCACTCCTCTTGCTGTCAGGCCAGCTTCTCAAATTCATTTCTTTTTTTATTATTATTTTTTTAATATAATTGTTTTTAAGAATTAAAGTTCACAAGATCTGTGCAGTTGAACCATCCATTCACCATTTAAAAGTCGTGCAGATGTCATATTTTCATTATTTCTTGTTGCGCGACTTTCGAAGTGACTGTGCCTCAGTAAAGAGTACCGGTTTATTTTCTTATGTTATATTATCAGCAATAGATTTTATTTGTTTGATAAAGTTATTATTTATTTTTTACTTTAATTTCACTGTGCATATTGTAGCAGAAAGCTGTATTGAGCAGTGAAGCATTGACGAATCGATTCGCCTCTTTTTTGGGATTTGGTTTTCTTCTCTTTTGGATTTGAATGTGTTCCTGTTCAGGCAATAAAGCTGGTTGGAGTGGGAGATGATGAGATAGTTCCTCAATCATGGTGGGATCTTCTAATCTGCAAAAGGGTTTTGAGTGGCTCTAGTTATTCCTCTTGCATGTGCAATGAACCCCAGTTCCTTTTTCGTTTTTGTTGCTTTGTTCTGCCAACGTCAAAGATGGGTTTTGTATGGTGGAGAAGAAGAAAATCAGAAATAGGCCCTTCTGGGAATTGGGTTCTGGACTTCTTCTGGTAAGTTTTGAGAAATTCCTTTCGTTGTAATTTCATTTTTTCATATTTTTGAAAAAACCTTTTTTTTTTTAACAATCATATTCCTACTTTGTTTTTGAATTTAGACTAATTTATGAGAATGTGTAAATCTTTTAGACTTTTAATCTATATACAATGATTTAGTCAATAACAAATAACTTTATACGAACTGAGCTGGAGGGATTGAAGGCAAATCAAACTTCTACCAGAAATTTTTGAAAAAAAAAACCTTCCGAAATAAGTAGGAAAGGATAAAGGTCCTTTTTACCATTCCCACATGTAATATTCCATGGATTTTATTCAATTTTCCCTGTAACTGGATTCAAAGCTTAGATTCTTTTTACTTTGAGCCTTTGAATGCTTTGGTTGTGTCTGATGTGCTTTATACCAATGAACCAGCAGGAACGTGGGCCCCAGCCATGCAAAGCTATATGCATTCAGCAACTTGAGCGTGGCCAATCCCACCGATTCAGTCCCTCGGAAACCATTGGACAGACGTGGGAAAATTTCCAGCCATGCACTCAGCCTACTCACTGAGTTGAAGCGGTAAGGGAGACGTGTAGCAACATCAGCCAAACAATTCGTGGCTGAATTGAATTTTTATTTTTATTTTTGATTTTGTAGACTTGTTTTGGTCACAAGAAAAATCAAGGGTGGATTTGGGACAGAGAGAGGAGGGAAGAAAGGAAAAAAATATTAGTTGTAAAAAATCGAGTGGAGTGAGTTTTGAGTGACACTCAGCAGAGTCAAGATGTTTTGAGTCTGAGTTGAGATGATCCGAATCTGAGCCGGGATGTTTTGAATCTTAGCCAGGGACAATTCGAGTCCAAGTCGGGACGACGCGAATCCAAACTGGGACTTTTTGAGTCCAAGTCAAACAATTCAAGTCCCGAGCTCGAACAATTTGAGTCCTAGTCGAGATGTTTGGAGTCTGAGCTGAGATGATTCGAGTCTCACTAGGGACAATTCAAGTCTGAGTTAGGATGATTTAGGAGCCGAGTTATTTCTCTTATTTTGTAAGTGATTACTAATCGAGGTTAGTATATTTAAAAGTTGATTGAATCAAACAAAATTTTGCTTGCATGCTTTTTAAGTTTATTTTAATTTTGAATTGAAACTTGTTTATTTTCTCTCAATCACTCGAACTAGAACTCTGGGACTACTTATTTCTCAAGGTATGTGTAGCATTCCTCTTAGACAGGAGCACATCCGGCTGACACCAAAGATGAATTCATATTGCATGTGTAGTTCGTTGGATAGTTTAATTGGATTGTTATCTCAAACTACTATCAGAGTCGCTTGAAGCACACCTTTGATACATCACCACATCGAATGGAAGTTCAATTGGTTCTACATCACCTAGCGTACGTTCAATTCCAACTTGGACTAATAGTTTTGAATATACTCGTGTCTGTATATTTGATGGAAGATTATATTTCTTGAGCATTATTTTCCATTTCTTGGTCTCTCATTTATTTGCCATCTCACTGAACCCCTCTCTCTCTCTCTTCTTTTGTCAAAATCGTCTCATCTAATTGGGACAGAAAAGTGTGTGAGATTTATTCCATAATCTCTTTAATAACCAATGGACCTCTGATTTTTCACTACAATTTTCAAATGGAAGGTGAAGAACCTTAAGAATGAAGGGAAAAAATAAGACACTTCACACTCTGAAATGAAGAAGCAATACTCCCATGTTTACAAATAACACTTTGATATTAGAATGAAGTAGATAATCAAGCTGTTCTTTTCATCAAAACTCCTTCTGGCTCTAGTTTTTCATCGTTAATTAGCATATAATATGTGAATTACTCAAATCAGATACATGTTCCTTGGGTTAAATTAGATGTTTTGAATGCCTTATTGACTATTTTGTGTTGTAAAAGTTGTCTCTTACTTTGTTCGTCATCATCTTTAAAGACACCAATCCTATTTATATGGGGTTGGCTTTTTGAGTTCTTTTATTTTATTCTATCAAAAGTCATACCCTTTGTTCCCCATCTAAAGCTTTTCCTCCAAGGAATCTAAATTGTTAAACTTGAAAGGGAAAATATAGTCTCAATTGAAAATTTGTTTATAAACACGTTTATACTTATGTTCTAGTCAAATGGTTATATAAATGGGCCAACTTGGCCCTATACCGCCGAAATTAACCACAAGCATGTATCAAATATAAGCCACCTTGAAGTGCCACACATGTTTTAAACCTTTGACAATCTTAATAATGTTTTCTTTATCACTAAAGTGTTCAGCTCCCTTAGAGTATCCGATTAATTCTCAGGGTATATATAAGCCTTCCTATTCACACACTGAGTAACTCTATGGGGTAGTGACCCTTTAAGGTAGAGTAGAAAGGACTCCCGCTTCCTAAGACGTCTTCTTGGTCATCACTTCAACCCCTTTGAAATAACAATCTTAATAATGTTGTTATGTACTTCGTTATTTTCTGTCAAGTTTAAATTTTGAATGAAACAAAACATCCAGCTTGTGTCATTGCACTACACAAGCAAGCAAGAAATTACAGAAAAGTATGACAAATCCGGAAATTAAGAAGATAAATGACAAATTACAACTTACTAGCCTATGACGAGAGTGGTTTGAGTCTCTACAAGTGTGGGAGTCGTGGGTAGGTCACCTACATTACCAGCATCACAAGGAAGGGAGTCTCAAACTACAGAATTAAGGTCCATGATTCTTTCTTTTTCCCCCTTTACTTGGCCCATCCTGTTGATCATTAATACCTGTGCTTGTATAAGAAGAATCCTGCCCTTCAGAGAGGACCAAACTTTTCTAAACCTACTTCATAAACCATAACTGAGTACCTGTGCTCATCACACAATAAGATTTCAAAGATTTCATTGAGGAGAGCTAAGGTTTCATATCTGTTATTGGGGCTATGATTAGTTCAATGTTGGGTTCAAGCTAGCAAGGAGATTAGATATCCTTCTTTTATCTTTCCATTTCTTGTAGAAATGAATACCTTTTTTCACAATGCAATTGAGGACCATCAGGATGGACTAATTTTTGCGAGAGACCATCGAGTTTAGTCTAATATTGCACAATTGTTAACTTTTCTTGACACCGACAAGAGTCTTGACATAACACTACAACCTTGAGAGCTTTATGTATAGATGTCATTCTTCTTTTTGAATCTTTTTGATTAATCGTGTATGTGAATTTGCATAATTTTTGTTATATAATCATAGATATAGGTTGTATGTTATTTTAAGATTTTCTATACACATTTTGGATTCTTATACAAGCATCCATCTGTCATTTAGATACAAGCTTTTTAATATTTTGGTTTGTTCTACATCAGATTTGATATCAAGGCTTGTCTTACGTCAAATAGTTTGTCTTATTGAGTAATTCTTCTGTGCGAATAATTACGGTGAATTTATCCACTTGACCTCAAATAATAACTGATCAGCCATGATCAATAGCAATACAAATTTGGAAAAAAAAAAAAAAAGTGGTAGTTTCACATAGAGTGAGAGATATGTTGAATGGTTCAAAATGTATGGTAAGGCAACTGTCCTAATACAATACTTATGAGAGAGATACAAAAATGTACACCTTCATCTTACAAAAGGGCCCCACAGTTGGTCCAATTTAATCGTGGTTGGAAGTGGATGCGTTGATTGTGGATGTCACTAATGCATATGGGCTCCATGGTTAACGTTAAAGGGGCTATGTGATAAAAGCACATTAATTAGAGTTGTCAACATTTTATAGTCAGGAATAGATGTCCTGCATTTAATATTTAATGTACATGACCAAACTTTAGTCAATAGGGAACTTAAAGGGGTTAGAGTGACAGTCAATTCAAGAAGTGAGATTTCTGAGTTTAATTCTCACTTCACTGCAAAGGACCACTCCCCATAGAGTTATCTATGTGGGTGGAGAAGCTTGCAGATGTCCTAAAGATTAGTCGAGTGTTCTAAGAGAGCTAGAGACCTTAGTCATTAAAAAAAAAAATAGTCTGACAAGAGTCATGATCAGTACATTTCAGTTGGCAGTTGGTAGTTGGCATGATGTAGAAAAGTCTCCATTTTAATGGATTCTCACTTGTATGCATTTACATTCCTGTACTAGGCATGATGCTAAACAAATGTACTGCTTACTCTCACACTTCACCGTTTGGTAGGGTACTCCACTTTCCATTACTCCATCATAGATGCCCTTTTATTTGGAAACAAAATCATTCCCCTGGAAATCTAGCAATGGTTGATCGTGTTGTGTTACAGACTTCTCTTTTAAAAGTGTCCTTGAGTCTTATACGTTGAGTTTTGAGTTCGATTCACGTTCAATTTTAATGGGTCACTCTCTGTAAATTTACTCAATGTGTGTGGATCGGAAGGTTTACAGTGCCTGTATAATTAGTTTTACTTCTAATATAAAATAGAGATACCCATATTATAAAGAATAAAAATGAAAGATTATGATGTTGTCAGTTCTGGTGGTGAGACCAGGCCTCCCAGAAAAGGATAACCCACTTGCATGTCAGGCACTTTGGATTTTTCATAGCTTGCAAAGACAGGAATTAAATGGACATTTCATGTTTTCTTCTTCTGCAACTTTCTCTCTCTCTCTTCTTCTCTGTCGTTTTTTTTTTTTACAGAATACACACATATTGGTTTGATGAATAAAAAAAATTACTCAATCTCATCTTGTTCTTCAGCCTGGTTTGAACAATTGTAAATGGAGACAAACAAAAAGGCAGAATCTGTAATGTATCAATTGAATAATTTCTTGGCACCAGTGATTTCAGGTTCATGTCTTCAACCTGTATGGAAGGAAAGATCGGAGTGTCTTCACTTTTGGTGTTGAGGAAGAGTATTAGGAATATCCCTCAGCCATTATGAAGTTTATAACCACATGAATTTTCTCTCATTAATAACTAAATTTTAAGAGTAAGCACTACTCATGTATTTTAACAAAAGGTGAATTTCTAATAGGACCATCCCTATCTTGTTTTCGTATAAAGTGTCTAACAATTGTCGGCCATTAGCCCCTTGTTTCTTTGTATGTATTGGGCCATTATGGCTGTTTGGATTTTGGTCCCATCAGTGGGCTCATATGGCCCAAATCCATCAGGCTGGCTTTAGAGAGATTCAAGGCATAGAATATCAACAATTGAACTTTAGTCGGAAAGGCGTATTTGAATAAATAGTTTATCAAAAAACTACTTGATCAAATCGAAATACATCTTTTAAATCTATAAAATTTGAATAATTTTAAATTATTTTAAAATCTTTAAAATTCTAATATAGGTAGATTATTTCTCAAATGGTGTGCATAAAAGTTAATTATTGAGAGGCAATCAAGGATTGGGGGCGTAATGCAGTGTGAATACTCACAGATGGTGAGTCTTTTGTCATTCGCTTCTTCTCTAAGTTGATAATTGATGGATTAACACTTCATTTGTAAGGTAGAATATTCCTCACAATCTTTTAATTCAAGGGAACATTATCAAAATTTGGATGATTACTGTCATTGACCAAGGGCTTAAACACGATTTTACATTTCTTTCATTGAAAGTAAATGGGTTGGGCTATTAATGGGGAAAAAAAGATGAAAATAAGAAATGATTTACTTTATGGTTTTACTGACTGTATATTGGTAAATATATTGTAAATGGACCAGTTTATTTGACAGTGCCTATTCAAAATTCAAGTTGGGCCAGACCCAGATCCAAAACAAGAAGTGCCTGGTGAAAACAATATACGATGACCTCTTTCGTTCTGAAAAAATATATCTCAAAATTATCAAAATAAAATAAATTCAAATTCTGAAAATAAATTTAGAGTCATTGGTTTCCTAAATTAAATAATGTGAGACTCTTTTGCCACTACACATCCTCCCTCACGTGTAGCTACTCACCTTCTCTTACGGTCTTACCTGTAGCTGCATGAGGAACCTACTCTCACACCATGTTAGAAAATCATATAATTGATAACATTCTTGATGTAGAATTTACTCTCAAAAATTAATCATTGAGAGAAGAGTGACTAAAAAATTATATAGAGTCGTTCGTTTTTCAAATTAGAGGATGGGGGACTTTCTTGCTACTTCACAACACGTTCAAGACAATAGTAGATTGCGTCTGCACTGAATAGATTTAGGCTGGAGTCTTGACTCGTCTTAAATTTCATTGAGATTCAATGAATTGGGCCTTAATGGGCCAAAAGATTTCGGGTTGGATCCTAATTTTATAACTTTTCAAGAAGTCGTGCTTCGCATGAATGAAATTTCAACCGAGCATTGGGGTACTATTTAAATTGGGCCTATTTCCAAAAATAGTTCAATATTTCACATTATTTATGTATTACATGGCTCAGAAATTTGATAAACATTAGTCCATATTTTAGTTGAGATCGATTATGAAGCCATTATCAATTTGCTGGAGGGCTTTAAAGTCAGAAACAAATCAATTATTGTGACTGAGACATTTGAATTTTCTTACCCTCATACGACCATAAATATTCCTACAATCAGTGCTTCAATACGTGGATGAAAATTTCAATCAATAAGTGGGTGCCAAGTTAGAAAGCTACAAATCAACCATTCCTCTTCAAAGGTGAAGTGGCTCACTCTTGAGTGTTACCGTTGGCGGGACCCATCTCAATATTATTAGAAAAAAATAATCTATATTTCATTAACCTCTATTACACCTCTATATACATATAACTTCTAGTCGATCCTAAAACTATTACAGTAAATCAACTCAAACCAAATACTAATTCTAATTATATTCAATATTCCCCATTAAATTTATATTACCCTGTTTGATAAATGATAACTACGGGATATGGATAAAAAATCAACCTTTTACTCTCTCTTTTTTTCACTTTTCAAAACTTTTTTCAAATAAGGTGTATTTATAATACTAGGGTAATCTCCGATCAAGGGTAACCACAAGTACTCATCTAAATGCAGCCATAGTAACCCACAAGTGAAAGCTTCACCCATTCAAAATCATATCTGATTTTCATAACTTTTTAGTTATATACTTGAACCATCTCAATAGGTCACCTACACTAATAATTTAATGCTGAATTCATTGCTCGCATAGTCGTCATTAAATAAGATGGTAATATATGTTGAAAAATTATTTTTCTGTAAATATATATTTCTATCAAAAAATTATTTTAATTGAATCAATTAATTTATTCTTTTAGACTCGTCTAATCTTTAAAATACGTGAAGGCCTCTCTACTTACACATATACTAACTCTACAAGAAATGGCCTTTTGAGAAGAACTTAAAATTGAACTCAAGACTCTTATTTCGTAAAGCAGGTTCCTAGACATCACTTCAAACTCTTTTATAACTTTAAGAAATATGATAAGCTTTTATCCTCAAATGAAAGTCTTTTATGAACTTATCTTCACTCCATTTAATTAATTCTATACCTAAATGTGCATTATATTCTTTCTAGTCAATGAAAGCTTATCTTTTGTTTCAAACAAATACTTAAGATAATAGCACATGAAAGAACAAAAATAGGCCACTCTCCCTCCCAAATGGCATGATATAATTGTTGCCACGTGCGAAGACCCAACTGAATGATAGTATTTGGGCCCACTGAGGCCCTAATCTTGTGGCTCAAGTTTCGACACCTGGCATGTAGATTGTAGAGGGTTTTGTTTTTTTCAATGGTTCTCTTTTGGAAGCATTTCTGATAATGAGGTGTGATGTTAAAATTTTTATGCCACATGCCTCTGTAATAACGTATGGGCCTAAAATTGCGGGCCATGACTATTGGCCCTATTATTAAATATCACTCTCAATCACGACTCTTCCACTTCCTGTTCATACGTAGTTTGTTTGTTTTATGTATCTTTGTATGTTTCTTTCTTTCTTGGAACATTTGGTTAATTCTTTAATTTTTTTTTTATTTTATTTATATATTTATTTGAATTGAGAGTAAATTTATAAGAGTCTTTTCTGTGAAAAATTGATAGAGACATCGATATTTTTTATACTGTTTAGAAGATGACATATAGATAAAAAAAAAAAGGTTTAATGTGTTTTATTTGTGTCCGTATCCATGCTTAGAATAATACTCGCTTTTGAGTTTTTCTTTTATAAAAATTTAAATGAGAGTTACCGTTAAAAATTAAAATAAAATGTTAAATAGATAAAACAGTTACGAATGTACACTGTAGATTTTTTAAAATGAAATTGCAAAAATACTAAATGATAAAGTGAAATTTCAGTCAAAATTTTAGACATTTTTTAAAAAGTCTGATATTTCAGATACCCCAACCCTACCCGAAATCCAATCAATTTTGGGCAGTATTTGACTTGCAAGCCGAAAATTTAGCTCAATGTATGGCTGATGGGAACTTCTTTGAGTGTGTTTGAAAGTTGAGATTCATTGTCGCTAATAATGACAATATCATCACTAAATATTTGACAAATTTTGAATGATATTTGAATATATCAACCGAATTATCAGTTTTCATACAAAATTTCTTACAATAAAAGTGAAAAGATTTTTATTTTTATCCTTGTATAGTTAATTTTCTAGTCTATTTCCTTTCTTTTTTCTAAATTCTATAAACACGTGTAAAAACTAAATTATATGGATTGTAAGAAGACTCGGAGAGATACAAGTAGACCAAATCTTAGTCAAAAAATCTATTTTAGTCACTTGATCTCAATTATTGAAATAACTAGATATCCTTGTGTTTAAGAATTGAAGATGCCTCGTGATTTTAATCCATATGTAGTTGATCAAACCTATTTTCAAACCATATAGTTTAAATTTTAATAATACAAACAAAAATTTAAAGACAAAAACATGGTAACACTTTGCAATTTGCTTTGAAAATTTTATCTTTTGATACTCATTCACGAAATGATCACTCATACTTTCTTGTGAGTAGTATTGACCCGTGCTTATAAGAAAGGAATTCTGATGGATTTGTTAGAAAAGTCTTTTTTTAAATGTGAAATTCCCTGAAAATCACGTTGATGAGATAAATCTAGTTTAATATTTAAACTTTGTTTTCTTTCAAAACATAGTTTAATTGATTTGACAGGCCCATCACCGCTCTGTTTTAGTGGGCCTATGCTTAAACGTGTGGAATAAACGAGTAATATTGCTTACGCCAATGTGTGGGTCATCATCCTTTTATATTATTTTAACTTTATATTTTCAAATTGGTTTTTAAGTTCCACACAAATCTTAGAGATTTAAACTTTGAATGAGTGATTGGGCCACCGTGCTCAAGATTAAGGTTCAATTATTAGATGTGATGGTATGGGTTTAGTATGACATAACATGTCTTTAGATTCGGATCCAACCCATGATTAAAAATAACAGGTGAGTTCAAAATAATATAATAAAGATGTGATTTTTATCACATCAATACGGCCCACATGAGCAAATTAGTGCAGAAAGATCCATTTCAGAAGCTGATATACTAATTGATACTCCTTCTGTCTCAATTTAGTTTTTTTATATAGATTTTGGAATTGTCCTATAATAGTTGTCTCATTTATACTAGAATACTATAAAGTGTGTTGAAAATCAATGAGTTCATATAAAGTGTTAGCCTTATATAGAGAGTTCTTTAAAAAATATAAATGTCTCAAATGAGACAACTAAAATAAGATGGAGAGAGTACTATATTTGTTCACTAATTAGTATACCACCAAAGGCCTCGAGTTTAATATAATATGGATCAATATTTTAGATATTCTCTTGAAAGGCTTGGAAATGGTACATGAACTGTAAGAAATACATGCAAACAAAATGAGATTTTACCACTTTCTAGGAAAAAAAGGCCTTAAAAGTGTTGCAGTCGTGGATGACCTTATCTGATGAAACTGAAGAAAAAAAATAATCTGATTCTAACAAAATTTAGGGTCAATCAACTTGCATGATACGCATATTCACTCGAAAAGATTTTGTGGGCAACATCAAGAGTTTGGTGTGTTCTGACTTCGAATCTTATTTTATCTCAAAGGGGCACTTTGCATAATAATATTCGGTGTGTGAGTAAAGAGGATTGAACCCACGCTCTAAAAATTACTCAAATGCTCTAAGAGAATTGCTTCTCTCATTTACTATGGATGTTTCACTATATCAGCTGATATTCCCTTTAAGATTCATCTAAAGAGCATGGATCAAGCTTTTGTAAAGGAGACTCAATCTCAAAGCAATCATTTATCTCTCGTTTTTTATTTATTAGCTGCCATGTTAACTAAATTTCATGGGGCTGATGAACTTCACCCACTGCCTTTGTATTCTGTTGGGGTTGATTTCTTTCATTTTTCTTTTTAGAGAAAAATCCATTTTAAGCCCCTGTTTGGATGTTTCCATGGAAAGAAAGCAAAATGGTTTCAAACTTTCAATGTTGTAAAAGAAAATCAACTATTGACATGAAAACCAACACAGTTTTCAGAGGAAAAATGCTGCATTTATGAAAGATTCAACCCTGAATTTTAGAAGACATGAAATCCTTTTTACAAGTTTAATGGTGGGAATCCATTTTCCTTAGGTTTGACCCATATGGGTATAGTTTAACTAGTTGTTTCCCACTTTAAAAAGCAGAAGGTTGTGTGTGCGTTTGAACTTTCATGGCCTAACCTTTGTATACTCTAAGAGTAGTGGGCTCACTCGTAGGGGTTTTACGTTGGATATCCCACAGTTTTTCACATGTAAATTCAAAAAAGAAAAAAAAATCTTTTTTTCATTTGAATTAATAGAAATTATTTTAGATAATTTTTTTTATTGGATGGTGACACGTATTAATTTAAAACAAGAACACTTAAAATGAAGTGGACCATATGAGAACGACTTTAGAGTTTAGAGGTGCATGTCTTGTCTTTCATGGGCTAATTATAAGTAAGAAAACAAATCAGTGGTTGGTGAATACTGTGGTAATAGTGACAAAAAATAACAATATAATATATAATAAAATAATTTAGGCACCACAACAATATTTCTATATTGAGGGCCAATGATTCGATGATGAAATGGTCACTTTCCCCATTTAAGGTTTTTAAGGAAAAAAATGGCAACATGGGTAAAGACAACTCCATAACTACCATATTGTTACTTAGAGACTTAGAGTAGTAAACAAATGAATGAGATTATTTTATTATAATAAAATAATATATATTTTTTAAATTATATATAGAAATATGTAAGATAGTTTAACATTGGATCTATCACCTTATTAATATTAAAGTAATCTACAAACGAGTCCATTATCCTTAATACACACTAAGATTAAGCCATAAAAGTTCGAATCCACAATCTCCCATCACCTTTAAGACATACTAAAATTAGACCATAAATATTCGAACCCATGATCTCTTATTTCTTAAAGTGAAAAGCAACCAATTGAGATAAGAGACCATTAAGAGAAAAATAATAATAACAATAATAACAATAACGGCACACCCCCTCCCAAAAGTGGAATCTAACATTCAAGTCACCCACCATTCCTTCTAAGTTTCTAAATCATGGTGCAAGACAAAAAAAAATGGCATGATATCATGTATGCCACGTGTGGTAGTAATTGGGCCAACTGGGCCATGATTGTGTGGCCCAAGCTTGACACCTGGTTCGTAGATTGTAGAGGGGTTATTTTCTAGATGTTTCTCTATTGGAAGCATTGCTGACACTAAGATGTGATGTTTAATAGGTAGGAGTCACGATTTGAAGTACAATCAGCTAACATTTTTATGCCACATGGCTTTGCAATGACGTATGGGCCTGCACTCGTGGGCCTTGACATTGGCCCTATTAACATCACTTTTTTTCCTTCTTGGATCATTAGGTTGGTTGGTTAAAATTGGCTCATTTTCAGTTTTGTAATTTCACTTGGGAGATGGCAGGGGGGTGGCCCTTGAAAAGTGTCAAAAGAAGTTAATGAATTTACAATTTAATCCTTCAAAATTAAAATTTACATATTGATTTTGCCTTGAGAAAATTTCTGGTTCCGTCTTTAGATACTAAGTTATCAATTATTCAATATATCATCAACATCTTTAAACTCATATGTATCAGCTTTGGTGAAGAACTGCTGGTTGATTTATAATTATGATTTAATCTAAGTTTATTGACGAATTAGTATCTACATATTCAAAATAGATTAACAACTAATCTGGTTTGATGAACTGAACACTCTAGAAAGGTCTGAGAATGAGTTTGATGCTTTGAAGTTTGTATTTTGTTATTAAAGTATTAAAATTTATTACAGCATTCGACTAATCTTTAATATGCGTAGAAATTTCTTTATCTATAAATATTAAATAATTTTATAAAAAGTGATTTTTTAAAGTGGAATGAAAATTGAAATCAGGACTTTCTATTTCTATTTCATATCGATAATATCAGTTGGTATTTCAATATATCATGATTTTATGATTTTTTTTCAATTAAAATTTCAATTTTGATATATTTTCCTTTTAAGTTTCCATAGGTTTAATAAGGCTGGGCATATAAACACCGCAGAATTCTGTCACCAGACACCGATTTTTAGATTTTAAGTGGAAATTACCATGCTGCCCTTCCGTGCAGAATCGATCGATCGATTGTGCAGTGCACTTTTCGCATCGATCAATCGATTACACGAGCGGAAGAAAAAATGTGAAATTGATTATGTCAATCGATTGATAGCATGCTATCAATCGATCGATTCATACAGTAATTAAATAAATAAAAAATTTAAAATTTTAAAGTTGTTTTTTAACCACTGTATATTTTCAAAATTTCTCAAATTGAATATCCGGACTAATTACGATAACCTGATAAAAATACTTTAAGACTTCAAGGTCTTTTGACACTCCCAAATGTTTAAAACAGAGTGTTTTACAAATAAGGGTACCCTAGGGTATGCCGAAAACACATTTAGGAGTGTCAAAAGACCTTGAAGTCTTAAAGTATTTTTATCAGGTTATCGTAATAAGTCCAGATATTCAATTTGAGAAATTTAAAAAATACACAGTGCTTAAAAAATAACGTTAAAGTTTTAAGCACTGTGTATTTTCAAAATTTCTCAAATTATATATCTGGACTTATTACGATAATCTGATAAAAATACTTTAAGACTTAAAGGTCTTTTGACACTCCCAAATATTTAAAACAGAGTGTTTTACAAATAAGGGTATCCCTAGGGTGTACCAAAAACACATTTAAGAGTGTCAAAAGACCTTAAAGTCTTAAAACACATTTAGGTATGAATCAATCGATTCATAGCATGCTATCAATCGATCGACAGAATCAATTTCACATTTTTTTCTTCCGCTCGTGTAATCGATCGATCGATGCGAAAAGTGCACTGCACAATCAATCGATCGATTCTACATAGAAAGTAGCATGGTAATTTTCACTTAAAATTTAAAAATTAGTGTCCAGTGATAGGATTCTGGAGTGTCTAGATGCCCAGCCTATATAACTTGTATCGTTTGATCATGTGTGGTGGAAATCTTGGATGGGCAACTTGAGTGTACAGTCTTTGTCTATAGGCATGGCTCAGTCATGTGTCAGACATGTTTCAATTATGGGGCTTTCGTATTTTACAAGCACACGTCTCCACTGTACATTTATGATGATGCCGTAGGATTGTGGACACCTGTCATTTGACAAACATTATGTAATCTGATATCGTGGGAGGCAATGAAAACCTAACATTTCTTATCTTTGTTTTATAACCATTATTACCGTTGAAAATAAATGAAATAATGTCCCATGGATAAAGAAAAACTTCTCTCTTTAATTTATCCATTTTTTTAATACCCTTCATGGGAAATAGATTCCTTAAAAGAAAAAAAATGTATTATTTTTATATTATCGACAAACAACTCATATTATTTAAAAGAAAATAAAAAAGTCTCATTTTCTATACTCTTCATTTTTTCTATTAATAGAAAATGACAAATAGATCGTCATAATTTTTTCTAATTTTGTTTGCTTGTTGTATGCATATTCCTAATGCTTTTCTCTATTAATATAATTACCATTTGAAGTTATTTTGTTATCTACAATGACTTGATCTTGATTTATGTCTACTTTTGCTAATCTAATTCATAATGATTAACTCTTGAAATTTGAGGTTTATACTTGTAAATTCATTTTTTTGATAAATTTAAACTACAATTTAGGTGATCCTTTGGAGTAAAAACTAAAAAATAACTTAGACAAAAAGAATAAAAGTTTTGATCATTAGAGACATGATTTGTTTTCTCACCTTTTAAATAGCATCACAAGAAAAAAAAAGAGACAAGTCTAATTTCTTTTATTATTAAAATTTTTAGTGTTTTTATTACTAATCTTCTTTTTAAGAAAATGGTAGAATTGAGGTGATTTAAAAGTATTGAAAATTAACCACATGAAATGATGTCAACTTGCATGATTTCTCTTGCAAGAAGAATCAAAGAAAGTATAGATTCTAAGTAATGATTCTATGGCTACTAAACAAAAGAAGATTTAAATAATTATAAATTTCGTTGCAGCTTCCCCCTAATAAAGCCTTAATCTGCTCATTTTTTAGTTAAATTTTCACAAATTCTGAAAAAGAAATATATCTAATAGAAGGATGACACATGACATACATAGAGCTATAGAAAAGGTTGGAAATGAAATTAAATAATCTTCCTGATAATTGTCACGGGCCAACAAATAGGGTAATCAAATTTGACTCGTGTATCTACAAAAATAAAGTATTTTTAATGATAAAGATAATGATTCCATGACTGATACACTAATAATTTGATCTACATTGCATGTTGTCTAACTTATTACATATGGGTCAGTTTGGGTCTACATGTTCATTTAAAATGATTATATATGATAATTTGTCTTTTTCTTATTTTTCAGTCCAACTTGTGATTTTAATACAAAAAAAAATAAACATTAGATAAACATTTTCAGGTTAAATAAGGAATAATATGCAAATATTGGGAAATACCATATTTTTAGTTTATATCTTAAAATTTTCAACTTAAATCTTAAAGTTTATTTTCAATAAGGATTTTTAAAAATTAAAAAATTAAGGCTGAAATGATCAAATCTTTTTGAATCATCAAAAGCTCATAATTTCATATTTTCTTGTATTTAGTAATAAATGGGAAAAGGAAAATGGTTTTCCATCACTTTTCCTGGAAATGATTCCAAAGATATGAAGAGGAAATTTAGTGATTGAAAACTGACCTCTCTTTCAAAAAGTGTTATGCCAATTGCCAAGGGACCCTCTTTTACTTTTACATGACCAATTGGTAGCCAATTGGTCATTGCGTGTCTAAACCACATACATTTGATGATGAGAGGATGTCAGAGTGGATTCCAAATAATTGAGTTAGAAAACTACTGAAAACTTATTTTATTAAAATCTTAAGCAAGAAAAGTCTCCCATTAAAATCTTAACCCACATGGGTGTATGTTCAACCGTTTGCCTCTCGTCAAGTAGGAGATTGCAGGTTCGAGCTTCCATAGTCTAACGTTGGTGTGCCATAAAGGTAGTGGGCTCACTCATGGGATTTTTACATTGGATATTCCACAGTTTCTCACACGTAAATTTTAAAAAATATCTCGTTTTCATTTTAATTGAGGAAATTATCTTAAATTCCTCCAATAACGGGTTTATCGAGAAAATTGGTATTTCTGATAATCTGGCCCGGCCACAATTTTGACAAAAAATCATCTTTTTTTAAACACTTGAAATCCAACTCACAGTCAAACTATTTTCTCTCATTAGAATATCGTTGAATTATGAGCACGTAAAAAGAGAATCGAAATATTAATTGAATTAAAAGTAATAATCTCAACTTAATATTATAATAATAAGATTGACTCAATCTGACCCTTCCGTCCATATTATACGTGTAACAATAACCTTAATTAATAGATTGAGACATTTTTAACCAGCATTAGAAGGCTAGAGCATGAGATCATGGGGCCCACCACGCATAAAATGAAGTGGGCCATAGCAGGAAGACCTCTGAATTATTACATGTCAACTCTTTGTAGACTTTGAAATACGAATCTGGAGTAGAAATGAAGTTGGCTGGTGAATGTTGTGGCTACTGGCTATAGTGAAAAAAAATTAATAATAATAATTTACTATGATACAGTAATTTAGGCACAACATCAATAATTGTATATTGAAGGCCCAATCATGGAGGAAAAAACAGTCACTTTCCCTATTCAATGCTTGACAAAAACAAAAAATACAATCAGGGCAAAAGGCAACTTCATTGCCAAGATTGTGACGACCATGGTAATAAAAAAAAAATGAAGGAGAAGAATATTTATCATAATAAATAATATTAGTTCTTAAAGCTCTTTTTAGAAATATCTAAGGGAGTTTAGAATTGGATCCGTCATAATAATAATATTGTTCTAACCCATTTAATATGTTTCTTAAATTTTTAAAATTTTGTTAGTAAAGTAAAGAATTAATTTGGTCAAACTACAGACGTTTGATGATGATGATGCACATGGATGGGTGGATTTATATTTTGCGGGTCTATTTTTAACAGTCTAGTCCATGGTTTCATAGTTGCCATTGATTTAGTTGGCCCTATCTAGTATGAACATTGTTAAAAACTCGATCCAAGTTTCACACGTAAGTATATCAGTTGATATCGAATTTTAAACCTCTGTTTGATAGTATTATATTGCATTATATTTTAATGCATTACATAAACAAGCATGAATATTTAAAAAAATAATAATAAATATGAAGTCAAACAAGCACAACAGCCTCCACTTATATTAAGATTTCGAGGAAGCATTAAGCATTTGGCACACAAAGCATTTTAGTATCTAAATGATGTACCAACAAGACATCATGTCTTATAAATGTGTTTTAAGTGTCCCACACCTGCTCTACTGCTTTCCTTTATTTTTTCTTAAATTTCCTTAAGATATTGTGGGGAAATGGCATGCAAATTAAAGGACCACCTTAACTTAATTGTAGTTATATCAAAATTATTCTATATATTATCTAATTATCATAACTATTAAAGTCATTAATCTCATATATTTAAAGTTAGATATCATAATGAAATATAATATTTTCTATCTTATTAATTAAATATTTTTGAGTTGTATCAAATTATTGTCTGTTGCTCAGTACAGTAATACACTATTAAATAAATGCAAGTGTCTGGAGCAGCATGGTTCCATGTATTTGACTATTTTGTAGTTTTGTATACGAAAATCTCATATCAAAAGCATTGTCCAAGTTCCAGTTAAGAGCACCTGGACAAGCAAATTGGGTCTAGTACACTTCTCAATTATTATTATTATTATTATTGTTGTTATATACAATAATAGTTAATGATTACTTGATTAGAGAAGTCATTAATATAATAATCAGTGTTTTCTAGTGGCTTTGTAATAATGTATGTGCCTCATGAAATCTAACTCCAAAGGCCAGTGGTTTGGTGTTGCTTAATCTCCGTTCTCCATTCAGGTGGGACACACAATGGGCCCCAATACTTTCCCTCTGAGTTTCAAATATTGGCGTATAGTTTTGGGCGATTTGTAATTATTAAATAAGCGGCATCTTTTAATGATGATATGATGAGAAAAGTAATAAGAAAATCGGTGTTTTTTATAAGAAAAGACACTGAATTTTTCTTTTTGTCTATTTATAACTATTATTAAAAATATCGAAATGCTTCTATCAATTTCTAATGATGAAAGATACTGTGATGGGCCATTCTAAAAAATGTACTTTATATTATATCACATTCTATTGGAATCTTAATAGATCGATATTGCCCTATTCGACCAAACCATTCTAACATTCTCTACACTTGGACATGCATAGCTGGCAAGACCTGATTGGTTTTATTAATCACAGACACAAGATCCAGCCCGAGGGATACTGGGGAAGGCTGAATATGTATTGTTTGTATTATCGGTTCATAATAATAATTTAATCAGGGAGATTGTACTAATCTGAAATTATGAGAGGTAATTGAGAATATGCTTTACATAATTGGCATGTACCTCATAGATATAGGCTTTAAATCGTCGATAACTCAATATGGATGCTTAGATGTTATACTTAATTATAAGTATATGGACACTCTTTTCTTGTCAAATCGATTTTTGAGAATGAGTCCTACTAATGTGTTTTAATATAGTATTAGAGCAGGATTACTCTTGGGATGGGTCGACTTTATATCTCCCGCCCTACATGAAAGAGCAGAGTCGAGTGTTTCTAATCCTAACATTAAGGGGGAGTGGTAGCAAAGTCCCACATTGCCTCGTGGATCTTTAGGTCTTGAGTTTATAAGTACATGAACACCCTCTCCTTTCAATCTGATTTTTAAAGATAAATTCTATTTATGTGTTTTAACAGTGAAATAAAACGAAATATAAAATAGTCAAACACTCTTCACTTCTTGTAGAGTGCCACGATAGATGGATAGGATAAATAATTTTTTTTTTCATGAATTAAACTATATTCATGGCGTTCCGTTGAAGACCAAAATCTATGGTGATGAGATATTCATGTTTGGAAAAAAATGTCCTCTATTTGAAATTTTATTTAATATATCTGAAAACATTGTGAATAAATCTTCTTACATACTGTTACATAATAATTGATATTACTTAATTGTATTATAATTTATATTGGTGACATTTTATGATTTGATATCTATAGTTTATTTTTTTATATTCTTAATGAAAGGCTTAGAAGATACAAGATTTTTGATATGTGAATCGATTTTGGGCTCCACCCAGACTGGCTCATCTGTCGTATACATACGTCGAGGTGGAAAGTTAGGGGGGTGTGCTACTGCTTAGATCATCTGAAAGTTTTTAAATTTATTGGTGAAAACAAAGAGTTTTCTTTCAAGATTCAATAATTTGAAGGTTTTTTTCCTAACATAATGTTGGTTTTTAACTCACTTTTTAAGTACTCATGGATATTATTTATGCTTTAGATTTAAATTTGAAAGACGAATATCTTTAGCTATTCCATTTCCAAAATATTTAAAAGATAGAGATCACATGACTTCCTTATAAATTATATGGTCAATCACCCCACTGTCTCTAATATCTATTTGTATGCCTCTTTCTTTATATTTTCAAGAGTGCATGTTGAGTAAGAAATTACTACTTTTTTCGATCTATTTTATATTTAGAATGAGAAGTGAAACACAAACAAGAAATATTATTAATGTATTATATTAGGACTCGACTTCCAGTCCAAAAGACTATTTTGATAGGTGAAGATATCCAACTCTATACAACTCTTTATATTTTTCTCCATTGTTCTCTCACGGATAGAACATCGCCAATCATCCTATTCAATTAGGAAATCACTGACTTCAATTCTGATTCAAGAGACTGAACTTCCAGCCTAAAATTACTCTAACAGGTGAAAATATCCGTCTCTATATAAATTCTTATATTTTTCTTCGTCTCCAAGTGTGAGACTCATTGGTACCCTAACATCTTACAAGTAATGCATAGAACAATAGCAATGACAATGACCTGAATGACTTCATTCACAGCCGCTAACAACAAGAGCCCAACACCCAGAGTAGAGAGACTGGGTCTACCATTATCTGCCAGCAGATTCTATGTATGCGGGCCTAGTTCGTGTACATTAGAGTATGGGCATGTGTTATATTCTAAACTGCTGTTGATGTCATTGACTACAACTAGAAGAAGAAGACAACTTGAAGAAGAAGAGGTGCACTGACCATCTTCTTCTTCTTTTCATCTCTGCATGTTGCAGATGGTGAGATTCCCAGCAATTTCCATTTCCAAAAAGTAGATGGAGACACTGAATGATAGTGAATGGGAAGAAGAAAACGCCTTTACTATAGGAATTTGCAGAATACTCAGCATAATTTTATTACAAGTGAACTCACCACTTTTACGACAAATCAATGTTAGACTATAAGAATTCAAACTCACAATATCTCATTTATTGAGATGAGAGATAATCAACTCTCTTTACTATTTTTTCTATTTTATAAACAAAAATAAAATTAAATAAAAAAAAGAGAAAGATATTTTGATCAAAATAAAGAAGCTCATCTTCTCTATATATATATATATATATATATATATATATATATATATATTTATCAATTTTCTAATCGAGTCTCCCACCCTTCTCTGTTTTTTTATTTTTATTTTTCTCTCAACTTCTCTGCAGCTCCGTAAGCCAATAATTATAATGATAAGGCAGGCCAAAGAAGAGTGATGACGGCGTAAACGGCAAAACGAGTCGTGACTCACGCCTGCCGCCAAAGGCTAATGCACGTTTTGGTTGAATAAGCAGACTCATACGACCAAAAATTCCACGTACTGATTTTATTTAAATGACGACTGTTTCTTTTAAACGAAAAGATGGATTTTTTCTCTTTTTAAGGTCTTGACTGTCTAATAAGAATTATAATAATTCTTTGAATGAACGATTTGCTGAATATTTTTACAATATCAATATTCTTTTTCAAAAATTATATTTATTAAAATTTACCAAATTTTGGTCAAAATCTCAACAACTATTGATCAAAATTCAAATATTTTGATGATTTTGTTTATTTATAACTTTTTGGTCCATCTAGAGTTGGCCAGCTGTGGATACCTTGCTTTAGATGATAATGTATTCAATTATATGAGTAATCCCATCAATTAACATGTTGAAAATGTATTCAAATTCATGATAATTAGGAGCATCAAAAATTTATTAAGTCAAACATGATTAAATATATTATTATACCGAGAATTTAGGGCAGTCTAATACATAGTTATGATCAAATTGAAATCTAATGGCAGGTGCCACATGGTGAGAAAGTTATGATGACTTGTACACGTTAACCAGGTGCTTATCACATTTTCCATCCACCATCGAATACGAGATGCCAATGATGATTTATTGACTTGAATCTACTTAATGAATGAATTAATTAAAATTAAGAAGTAAAAATAAATAAATTGGTCACCTAAATTTAAATCCAGATTACATCTTATAAGCCTTATTCAAAAGTGGTACCTCAATCCATAATGTTTTGATGGGATAAGTTGGGTTGGACCACCTAAGTAGACCAAACCATGTCTATTATCACACGGCCAAAGTGTGAAAATTTTAACTAGAACAAATCATTGTAAATATGATTTTAAAGGTAAAAAGCACTAACCATCGAAATGACTTTAACTAAATTTAATAGTGATTATATCTCAAAATAGATTTAAATTGAACAATAATATAAATCTTCTTTAAAGAATCACATTGAGTATAAGAGAAAAATCTTATACGGAGTAGTTTAACTGGTAGACACCTTAATTTAAGAACCGAGGTCTCGTATTTGAAATTTGTAGTCACCCGATATTTGTGTCTTGTAAGAGACTGTATATATTTGGAGTTTTACTCAAAACTCTTGTACTGTAAAATTTCCTTATGATAAAAAAATATTCACCACCCCATTGATTATGTACACTCAATCTTAAGAAATCAAATTCATATGAAACATTGGTTATATTTTAATATTGGCTGAAGGATATATCAAACAACATATAGGAGTGACCAACATTGAATAAAAAAAGATTGCCCATGAAATATTGAGAGACAGAGAGAATATCCAATGAATTAAAAATACCATAGGGGTCACCCAACATTAGTTCCACTGAGCTCGACTTTAATTATATTGAAGTCATTAAAAAAAAGTTACCATTTTTTATTAGCTCATCTGTTATTATATCGTATTTCACCAAAATTGGTGCATATTAAAACTTTTTTTTTACTTGGACTGAGAAGCAGATTCATCATTTGAACTTTTAATCTGAAATCAATTGTTCATGAAATTTAAATTAATTTAACCTATTAATTAAATGGGTGAAACTATTTAACTTGAACTGGTTAAAAACAATCGAAATTTAAAACTTAGTACCACCCAATTGACATCTCTATATCTATTGATATATTCCTTCTCCTTTTATGATTTATTTAAAGGGCAAGTAATGAAAAAAAATTAAGTTTGATAAATCATGTTTAGAGTCATTACTAATATTAATCGCGGTGATAAGGTGTTGGTGCCAGACTAGTCTAAAACAAATACTAGAAAGAGGTGACCATCGAACCGCTCCTACGGAGTCACGTACCAAATAAAACGTAACACGTGCCAACGACAGTACATTTTTGCTGGAATTATAATAATTGTTATAATAATAGTAGTCCTAATACAACTGTACTGAACAAATGAAAAAATATCGGAGAAAGAGAAGGACTACCTACGTGAAGTCCTCTGCCTCCTAGTATACTACTACCCTCCTTCCCTCGACACTTGTCATTCAAGGTCATCTTAAATGGTGTCTCGCACTTATTAAGAAGTTTTAATTTTTCAAGTTTTGATATTTCTTTTATTTGAAATAAACTAGCTAACCATTTGAATATAATTTTTTTTGATAATACATAATGTTATTTTATTTTGCACTTTTTAATTGGTCAGTCATTAACTTTTTAAATGAGCAAATTAAAAATATAAATTTCAAATCGTAATTTGCACTTTTAATTGAATTTTTCTTAAGATTAGAATTTCAATCAAACAGTTATATATATTTGCACTTGAAGAACTATATATTTACATTTTGTATTTATATATAAATTGAAGTTAGATATACATAAATTATGAATGTATCAAATTTAATTATGTTTATAGAACATACATTCAACTTTAAATTGTATAATAAAAATATTTATCTATTTTAAATTAGAGAAATTTCTATGTAAAATATTTCAACTACACAATTCTAGATGGTCGTCAGTGCAGAATATCCACACGAATAAGTGGCGAAGCTGCGAAGCCGTCTCATATGACCTCCTTCACCGAAAACACCCATCCATTTGTCCACAATTACAACCTTAAGTCTCCCTCTAACGAGGGCATACAGGGGGTAAAATAGTAATCTAACACTTCCAAAAAGCCTATATAAACGTACCCAAGCTAACCGAAAGGCCTTCAATCCAATCAACCCTAAACGAAGAGTGAGCGCCTCGAGAAGGTAGATCTCTTCTTCCATTTCTCTATTCGATCCAACCAAAGAACCCCTCGTCGGGTAGGGAATGCAGAAAGATGAGAAGATCTCTGCTGTCTAATCCTGACTTCGGAGGTGAAGTTGTCTTCACAAGGAAGAAGAAGAGATCCAACTGCAGATCCAGAACTTCCCATCGCAAACATATAGAAGATGGGTAGCCTGTTTTCTTAAATCCCTTCTTCTGCTCCTCCTCCTTTTTCTTAGTTTCTGCCTCTGTAAATATCTTTATCTGGGTAGCCATTAGTTTTTGAATTTGAAATTTGTGATACGATGGAGGAGAAGAATGGCTCAACGGTCGCTTCTTCCAACGTTCTTCATGGAAAATACGAACTGGGTCGGATGCTGGGGCATGGTACCTTTGCCAAGGTGTACCACGCCCGGAATATCAAATCGGGGAAGAGCGTGGCGATGAAGGTGGTGGGGAAGGAGAAGGTGATAAAGGTGGGGATGATGGAGCAGGTGAAACGCGAGATTTCGGTCATGAAAATGGTGAAACACCCCAACATCGTCCAACTCCATGAAGTTATGGCTTCCAAATCCAAGATCTATTTCGCCATGGAGCTCGTCCGTGGCGGAGAGCTCTTCTCCAAGGTCGCTCGAGGCCGGTTGAAGGAGGACGCGGCCCGGTTGTACTTCCAGCAGCTTATCTCCGCCATAGATTTCTGCCACAGCCGGGGCGTGTACCACCGGGATTTGAAACCGGAGAATTTGTTGTTAGACGATGAGGGTAATCTCAAGGTGACGGATTTCGGCCTCTCTGCCTTTGCCGAACATCTCAAACAAGACGGGCTGCTGCACACAACGTGTGGAACTCCGGCGTATGTTGCCCCGGAGGTTATCGGAAAGAAGGGCTATGACGGCGCCAAGGCCGATCTCTGGTCTTGTGGGGTGATTTTGTATGTTCTCCTAGCTGGGTTTCTCCCATTCCAGGATGACAATCTCGTCGCCATGTATAAGAAAATCTACAAGGGCGATTTCAAGTGCCCGCCGTGGTTCTCACCCGAATCTCGCCGGCTAATTACCAAGCTTCTCGATCCCAATCCAAACACCCGAATCACCATCACCAAGCTGATGGAAACCCCCTGGTTCAAGAAGTCTATACCGAGGGCAGTTAAGGGAGTGGAAGAAGAAGAGAAGGAGGATGAATTGAAGAAGCCCCAGATGATAGAAACGACCATGAACGCATTCCACATCATTTCTCTTTCTCAGGGGTTCGATCTCTCGCCCCTGTTTGAAGAGAAAAAGGTGGAGAAGGAAGAGATGAGGTTCGGAACAACAGAGTCGGCGAGCAGCGTGATATCAAAGCTGGAGGAGGTGGCACGTCGAGTTGGGAAGTTCAGCGTCAAGAAGAGCGAGTCGAGGGTCCGGTTGCAGGGTGAGGAGAAGGGAAGGAAGGGCAAATTGGCCATTGCTGCGGATATTTTCGCCGTGACCAACTCGTTTCTGGTGGTGGAGGTGAAGAAGGACGGCGGCGATACGCTCGAATACAACCGTTTCTGC
The DNA here is from genome assembly GCA_013350335.1 of Chimonanthus salicifolius. NCBI lineage: Eukaryota > Viridiplantae > Streptophyta > Magnoliopsida > Laurales > Calycanthaceae > Chimonanthus > Chimonanthus salicifolius. Next base: position 26,675,568 of record CM023532.1, on the reverse strand, counting down.
AGTCAGGAGCTCCGGCCTGCGCTCAAGGACATAGTTTGGACGTCGCCTCCGACGAACCAGACACCTGTTTGATAAAATACCTCAAAGAAAACCAGCATCTGCAACCCTGAAATTGGTGCTAAGAGGAGGAAGAAGAACGACTACAAACGCTCAAAATATTAATTTCTTCAAGCCAATTATTCAATCTGTTTATTTTTAATCTTTCTTATTTTGTTACTTTTTAAATTAAATCTGTTGATTTCTGTTCATGTGGGTGTGTTGAATTATGATCTGTGGCGTCGGATTAATCAATAATCCGATAAGTATTGTGTGTCGTTTGGTGGAGACTGATAATGCATGTGAATTCCGGTCTGGTACCTAATTGGTCATTTCCTTTGGTTGAAGTTTCTTCTGATTTATTCGCTTTGGGAGATGCGTAATTGCGTATGCCTTGTTTCAGTATGCAGTATCCTGTTCTGGTGGGGCCCAATTTTATTTTCAATTTGGTGAAAATTTCCAGGCGATTCTTGCTTGCGGTAAATAGTATGCTGAAACTAGTTGGTGAAAATACAGTTTTGTTTCCCCAAGTGATGAAATTTGATAATTTTGTGTGGTTATAAAGTTTACTATTTACTTTAACCAAGTGCAGAGATTTTGACCCCTGGCCTGTACTACTTCTAATTAGGTCTAGTTATCACTTATCACCGTACCTGACCAGACTTTCTTTTATTTTTCTCTCTCTCTTCCATGATAAGTGATGTGGGGCAGCATTTGCCACTTGTTGGATTGAGTGACTAGAACCACTCAACTACCTGTTTCCGCCTTTTTCAATACTTGGCTTTATGATTTTACCTCTTGCTTTTCAATTCTACTTTTATGGGGAGGAGGAGAATTTAGAGGCAGAGGTTGAGATTATAAGTGTTGTTTTATTTTTCTGTTCCTTTATTTATTTATTTTTTTTTCTTAGGAGAAGATTTTTTTTTTTTATTTCTTTCAGGGGAAGATTTACTCTATCCATTCCACGTTGTAGTGTAGAATGAATCATTACGGGTTAATTTGATGGCCATATTCTTATTTAGGAGTCCGAATATCGATCGATACGAATAGTATCGGGCGATACGCCAATATCTCGGCCGTATTATATTGTCCGATATCACAATATTGACTGATATCGATCGTTTTTGTAATAAAAAAGAAAGAAAAAATATCGGTCAATATATTGATCGATATCAAATTTTAAACTCCTGGTCTCATTCTTATATGTCAAAGGTTTTCGAATCAAATTTTCTTCAATACAATAAAGGGCTATTCTTCATGATAGTGTGGATAGAGAAGTTTACATCTTAAGGATTAGTGGGACGCTTGCCTATATTAGATGAGATGCCTCGTTACCTTGGTCTTTGAAAAAATAAAAGATAGGGGTTAAACTTCATAGAACTATTTATTTATGTAGTTTTCTTTATATCAGATTCAATAATAGATTATTATATGTCTAGTTAGTTGTTTCTAGCTTAAGAAACTCTCAGTTTTTTTAATTAAGATGTTAATTTCTTGGAGAACAAGTTTCTTCAGGTTTGTCTATATGTGATGGTTCAACTTGTTTAGTGGTTTAAATTGGTGGGATGGAACAACTAGTTTGGTGGTTTAAGTTGGTGGGATGGAATTAGGGTAATTACAAATATTTTTATTTCTTCTCTCTATTATAGAAGTTCTTATAATTTTTGTAATTATAGAAATTATTTTTATTTTTTGCTCAAATGCAAAATACTTCATGTGAACTTATTAATGTAAAAAATGTTATTCATTAATTAAACATTTCAATAAGAAAATAGAAGAAAGATCTTGACAAGTCTGACTATCTCAATTGAATTGAATTTGAATTACAGACTGAGTTAAGGTCTTTTAATAACAATTAAGCTGCTTTAATTTTGAAGAGTTGGGTTAGAGTTCTTAACTACTACTTAAGGCCGGTAAAGTAAGGCCATGCATTTAGACACCCGGGTTTTCTATTACTAGACACCCGTTTTCAAAATTCTTGGTGAAATTACCATTTTGCCCTCCCATTTTTATCCTTGTAATGATTCTGCAGTTTATTTTTGGATCATTCGAATGATTTTAATCGTTCGAAGGATCAGTTTGATCCTTCGAATGAATGCCAGACTGCTACAGTAACCTATTATTTAAATAATAAAATTTTATTTAAAACTTCAAAGTTATTTTTTAAGCACTGTGTATTTCCAAAATTTTTCAAATTAAATATCCAGATTAATTATGATAACATGATAAAAAATACTTACTTCTAAATGCTTAAAATACAATGTTTTACAAATAAAGGTATCCCTAAACTGTGTCGAAAATACATTTGGAAGTGTCAAACGACCTTAAAGTCTTAAATTAGTTTTAGCAGGTTATCGTAATTAGTCCGGTTATTAAATTTAAAAAATTTTGGAAATACGCAGTGCTTAAAAAATAACTTTAAAGTTTTAAATAAAATTTTATTATTTAAATAATAAAGTACTGTAGCAGTTTGGCATTCATTCGGAGGATCAAAGTGGTTCGAAAACGATTAGAATAATGTGAATGATCCAAAAATAAAACTGCAGTATCGTTAGAAGGATAAAAATAGGAGGGTAAAATAGTAATTTCATCGAAAATTTTAAAAACTAGTGTCTAGTAACAGTAAACTTGGGTGTCTAAATGCGCGGCCGTAAAGTAAAAATAGACAAGGTGAAAATGTGAAATCAGGTGAAAGCGTCTTGAATTATGGGTGAATCAAGAATCGCAAATATATTCGTCCTTTTTCTGATTTCTGAGGGAGGGGATTTTCGCCACGTCCAGACCTTCACTTGCTGTTTCTCCAGTTAAAGGTGGACCGTTGGATACTGGTGGCCCACCATCTACAGATTCAAATGTTCTTTTTCTGCACTATTTCCTTTATGAATTATTGAATTTGGTCCACAGGCAGGTTACCCCCACTCACAGAACGAGCTATTGACTTTGGAGAACTTATCTCGAATTCCATTGAAATGAAAATTTTAGGTCCACATATTTTGATCAGCAGTGTACTGATCAATGGCAATTACTCATGGTCACAGATCCCACAAATGATACGTTCTGGATTACAGTAAAGCCTCTATAATATGGACAATGATTCTTAGATAGGCATTTTGTGTAATCCAATACGGATTTTACTGTATTGTTCATTTTGCCCTTCGAATCGGCTTACCGAATCCTTTACTATAAGTGATTCGAAGGTTTCAGCGAGCCAATTTGAAGGACAAAATGGGTAATATAGTAAAACCCATATTGGGTTACACAAAATGCCCATGAAAGTATCGTTATCCCTATAATATATTACTCTATAAAGTTATAACTTGTCATAAATAATATCGGCAGTCGGTCCCGACCTCGAACCCGTATAAAATGTAATAAATCTCTTTAACTCGGTACTTGATACTTTCAGAATAAAAATGTATGGTCTCAACGATTTTGTAAAATAATATGCCATACATTCTAAATATAAAATTACTGCAAAATTGATTAAGGACCTACAAACGCTCTGCAAAACGACCATAAAATGATTTGTTTCCAGATCTGGCCGAAGTAGTAGGGTTTCTCATTGGTCTTGAGGATTGCAGATAGAGAGGATCCAATGGCGGCAATAGGCGGTAGTCTGGCTTTCCGGCAACAATGGCCGATGGAGCAAAAAGAAAAGGAAAATAAAACAATTTAAGCCGAAATCACTTTTTAAGATGGATCATAGTTTAAAGAGTTTTTTTGGAAATAAATAGTGAATGTCATTTTTATAAACTCTCTAATCAAATAACTTTTATAATGAAATATATGTACTATGGCCCTACCATATTACATTATAGAAGTTTTATATAGTTTACAATGCACAACAAACAATTCCACTGTAATAAAGAAACTGATTGTTAATAAAAAAAAACAATTTTTTATCATTTAAATAATAAAATAAAATATAATGAGTAACTTGATAGAAGGTACAAAGAGTACTTATATCATGAAAATTGAAAGAGATGCCGGTCTTTTAGTTACAAAGGAAAGTGGTGTAATTTTTCACTGCTTAAATAATGACGAATGTTAAATAAAAAACAAGTTTAATATTTTATTCTAATAAAAACACCAACATCTTGTCAAGTCTCTAAATAATAACTTATTGCACACTTGAAAGTAGAATTCATGAATAAAAATAGTGATGAATCGATGTACTGAAAGTTATTTATTTAAACTAAGTATGTTTATTAAATTTGAAAAAAATAAAGTATTGAACAAATTTTAAGTCTAATTAGACTTACTTTTAAGTGTCATTGTTAGTGGGCCTTACCCTGAGGACCCCTTAGTTCACACAAAGACAAGGGGCTCCAGAGGGGTATTTGTGGATGATGTTGGATCCAGGTCCGGATCCTTGTCCTGGACCCCACCAGTCAGACATCCTAACTAGAGTTGCATCTGCTTTTTGAAACAGAACACATGGATCTGCAACTGCTGTATATATTAGAAGTGAACTCACCTCATGTCTCATTACAATTCCAATATCCATGATGAAATGGCTATTTATTAAACGATTAGGATTAATTAACCCATCATGTGGAATGCTAATTTCGAGTTATACATACACAATATATTGTTGACTTTTAGATTTTAAGATAAAAGATCCACAGGAAAATAATTACCTGCACTTAAATATAGATTTACTAAATGAAATGATGATGGATTCATTGAAAAAATATTTCTTTGAATATATAAAAAATCATTTTGATTGCATCAATTACGACACGTTAGGAAAAAAAAGAGGCATGAGTATGAATGAAGGTAATAGTGGAGAAATGAGTGGTCAACAAAGTATTATCAGTTGATGGTCTAAATAATTTATCACATTGGAAAGTAGCAAATCAAATTGCAGAGAAAGAGACTGTAGTCCTTGAGTTTCACCCACAAATCTACTTTCGTTGGGTATTATGTGAGCCTCTCTAACATGTCAAGTGGGCCTTTTGGAGTTTTGCCTAACCTAATGGGATCACACCATTAACCCACCATGGCCCATTTGAGCTCCACTTGGACAGGGGAATAAAAGGGTATATTCTAAGTTTCACCAAGAAAACAACAAAAATTTCCCTGTCGAGATAAAACACCTTTTGTCTTTTCGTATGCAAAATGAGAAAAAGAGTTTCACCAATTTGCCTTTCTCCTTCTATTTGTAATGTCCAAGAGCTGAAAAGGGTTTTCTCTTAGGTGATTTTTTTATTATTATTGTCAATTAGAAAGAGATTTTTTTCATTGTATATTTATAATTCTCTAATGAGTGAAAAAGAACATCGACGTCTTTTATAATCAAAGTTCGTAGAATCTATATTAGGAGTGAAATTCTTTATTCACTTCACTTCGAAGCATACATCATTGGTTTTTCACTTGGCTCCTTGAAAAGGGTCATGGAAACATATGTTCTAATGTGGTAGTGTAGTTGTATCAATGTCAAAATTGGAGAATTCATACCAACATGGGTTGTTCAGTTGGTATAAGTTTCTACGATTAAATTAGAGGTCTTGAATTCAAGATTTCTTTGACTTACTTCATACACGAAGATTGTGGGTGGTTTTATGTATCCATGAGATTAGTCTGACATTTAATCAGGGGTAGGAATACCCATGTTATTAAAAAAAAGTTGGAGAATTCATTGATGCTAATCTCTTATAATATTGTGTTTAAACATTAATGAAAAGTTGGAAGAGACATTTTTTAATAGTATGAGTAAAGGAATTTAATGTAAAATAATGTTATAATTAAATATTAAAGACAGTATTTTTTTCCAACCATAAAAAAGAAAAAACAACAAATATGACTCTAATTAATTGTAGAAAGATAGTCAAGTTTTTAAAGACGTAGTGTGATAACTCTAAAGTTTTAGAAGTTAGAAATTTTGATGTCGATATTTGACAAGTAAATTAAAAAATGAATGTATTATTGAACATTAGAAGAATAAATAAAGAGATTGATCTTAAAAGATTATCATTGAACTGTATTATTGGGTGAGATATATAAAAGACTAACATAAATATATGATATAAGTATAATTTCATTCCTTCCCAAAATCACCTCATCTCATATTCTCATTAGATAGGCCATGAAAAAAAAAAAAAAAATCAACCACTTACACCACTAAAAATTTCAAAGATTAAGATCAAAGGTTTAAAATAATCAATTGGACCTATTCTACTTATATATAGTCCTTATCTCAAACATGTGCTGCCACGTGAGTCTCATTTTCTAGTACTAAAACAGTGAAAGAAACAGTTTCCTTCTCCCTCTATATATATGCCTATATTACAATGAGCATACCATATTTATTATGAAAAAAAGAAAATATCCTAATGATATAGAAAGGACTAAAGTTTTTAAGCATGGGATAGATAGAGGACCTTATTGTCTGTTTCAAAATGAGAAAGAAATAGAACTCACTTACCAAGTTGTCTAACACAAAATGCAAAGGAATCTTATCCTTGGTCCCAACTTGCTTTTTAGTTATGCATTGAATGAGATTAAGATAAGATCATAGTTTAGATAACAAAGTTGGCCAACAATTGGTTAAAAAAAGAAAAAGAAAAAACCAGAAATTAACTTATTAGATGTGTTCATGTAATCAATGTGAGGAATAGAAAGAATAGGAACATGAATTAAAGGAATACCACTGGTTTCAAACTTTATTACATTTACGGTGTGACTCAATTTGCTCAACTCTCAACTTAAAGAGGGTTGGTACGACGGTTTTGAATTTGATTAACGCTCAACTCCTGCTGAGCCACTATTCATAGTTGCTTATAGGATATGTGTAGGATAGAAAGGCTTTCACATTCTCCAAAGATTAATCGAGTTAAAATGTCTCATGTTTAAATATAGATGAGACCCCTGGACTCTTTCTTCATAAAAAAAAAAAAAATATGCATCTTTCAACTTTCCAAGAAAGATAACTTCCAATTTCTCATTTCCAACAATTCTCTACCACCATTTTCCTTTCTCAACAAGAAACCCGTCTTCTCTATTTTAGTTTCATGACTGGGTTTGGAGAAAATGTTTTCCACAATTTCATTTGATTAGATCTAATATTCTTGGAAAATTCATTGAAGCATGTCCAATCATCTGGAATAACACGGCAGTCAATTTCCTGTAGTCCATGTGAGATCTCAGTGACACCATTCATCATAAAAGTTGGCAAATTAGGCGTCAACAAAAAATGACCCGAATAAAAAAAAAATAACAATTGACGATTTAAAGTTAAAAAGCAAATGGAAAATAAAATCAATAAATGAGTTTGATTCTCACTTCACTCTAAAAAGTCATTCTCTATAGAATTACTGAACGTGTGAATTGGAAGGCTTGCCTATGCCTTAAAAATTAGTCGAGTGCGAGACCAACCCGAACACTTTAGTAATAAAAAAAACCAGTAAAATACTAATTTTTGATAAATGCTTAATCTCATCTATAAAATTTTAGCACTTGTATTTCATGAAATAATCTTCGTATCATCCAAAGGGATTAGTCTATCTTCAACTTTTAATTTGTACATGAGCCATCCATGTATAAGTTTTGATAGGAAGACGGCATTTCCTTTGTTTAGGAAATCACTCTGAATATTTGAGTTGAACTCAACATTATTGAATATGAGGTAATTGGATTTAAAGTTTGTGAATATTATTGAATATGGTGATATCTGGTGATACTTTTTCTCTCTTATTTTTTTTAAATCTTGGCCGTATCGACTGTTATCAGCGAGATCTCGCTCTTACGATTGATACATCGCATATCGGCCGAGATATCTCGAGCGTAAAAAACTCTCTTATCTAAACACTTTTATGATTCACACATAACATTGATCCAATATAGTATTGGACCTTTTTTTTTCGGCTTTTTTGAAGAAAAATGGTCTCAAATCAACAAAGCCTTGGCCCAGTTGCTGGGTACGGGCCTAGCTGCCAACCAATCCTTTAAGAGAGGGATTTCTTCACGTTTATCTTCTTCTCTACATCTTCTGGGTAGAAAATTCGGCCCAGCCGAATTTTGGCCGAATTTTGCTAGGGGTGAAACTTGGGTTGGGTTTTGGCCCAACCAGACTGGCTCGATCCGAAAATAGTGTGGGCTGGGTTATAGAAATTGTAAACTCGGGTCGGGTTGGGTTAGGAAAAAAAAAACCCGACTGAAATCAGGTCGGGTTGGGCTGAAGAATTTAAACTTCAACCCGACCCGACCCGACCCAAAAAAACCCGACCCGGAAAAATCCGACCCGAATTCATAACTTAAATAAAACCCTACACCCCTACCACTTCCATTTCTCCTCTTTCGAAAACCGATATCCACCTCTTCCGCTTCCTCTTCCTCTTCCTTTTCCCCTCTTCCCCTCTTTAAAAAATCGGGCTAACTCGGGCTAACTTGGGTCGGGTCGGGTCAACTCTCGGGTTGAGAGTATTAGCAATTCGGGTCGGGTTGGGTTGACATACTCGGGTTTGCAATTCGGGTCGGGTCGGGTCGGGTTCAAAATTTTTTGACAAGGGTTAGGGCTGGGTTTGTCAATACCCGGCCCGCCCGACCCGAGTTTCAGCCCTAAATTTTGCTCTCAGCCGATATCTCAGTTCGGTCGAGATATCGGCAGAGATTTTTCTCTCCTTTTTTTTTTAAAAAAAAAATCTCGGTGGTTTTTTTTAAAAAAAAATAATTTAAAAAATAAAAGGCTATTTTTTTAAAAAAATAAAAAATATAAATATAGCCTGAGATATTGACTGAGCCCACACCGATATTTTTTTTAATAAAAAATAAAAATCAGCTGTATCGGCCGAACTTTTCTCTCTTTGGCCGATACTATACGTATCAGCCGAATTGTATCGGCATTTGAAAACCCGATGCAATTCGGCCGATACGCATAGTATCGGCCAAAATTTTGACCCCTGCTTCTACTACCCACTTCCATTTTCACCCCTTTTCAATAATTTTCCCCCTTATTTTTGAATATTTATCCATCTTACCTATGTGGAAGTCGATTTATACTTTCTACTATATAAATATGAGACTTGTTTTTATAGGATAAAATATAAATATAAAATTAGAAAAGTTCAACCATCACTGTGCGTTTTAGGTTGAGCTGTGAATTGCATAAATGATTCCTTTTCCTTCCGGGTGCTTGCTTTCCCTGTGATGAAGTAAGTAGTAACATTTTTGTTTTGGGTTTTAGGTGCATCACTATGTGGTGTCCCGTACACTTTGCCATCATATGAGACATTTTGTGGAAGTGCAATAATAGAGTTTTTCAAAATAATATTAAAAGTTTCCATTGTGTTGACAATTGTGTTCTTGCCAAATGTGTTGAATAGACTTCTCTCTCTAACTTCCAGCATTATTAAATGACTGACTTAATGCGTGTTTGGAAAGAATGTATCGACCTTTTCTAATTTTTTTTGTCTTTTTGACGGTATCATTTTAACAATTAGGAATTAGGATTTCTCTTTCTTTTCTTTTCTAGATGAAATAGCTCTAGTTCTCTGTATTCATATTCCTGACTCGAACATAAGTAGCTGTAATAAGTACATGAACTAACGAGTGAAAGGATTGGAACAAGAACATGAATACAACGGACTTGTGATACCCACCTCTTTCCCTAAGGAGAAGAAAGTGATGTGAATTTTAAATTACTCGTAAGCGTACGAACCAATTTATAGTATAGAGTATGAGTGCGAGGTCGTACCCAAGGAAAATCTACAAAATATATGTACGAAATAAAAAAATAGCACTATTTAAAAATGATGTGATTTAAGGAAATAATTTTCTAAAATATTTAGTTATAGTCTTAATTTAGAACAATGAATAGTTTTGATGAATTTTTGAGAAAAAGAAAAAATAAATCAAGAATAAATAATTTTTTTACATAATCTATAATGGAATCGGGTCAAACATCGACGTGGCATATTATCCAATTTAAAAATAATAAAATCACGGCCTAGACTATGTATTGTTCTAGAGTTATAAAATATAATTCAAATTTATTTTCTATTAAAATTCTAATTAGAATTTTTATGTTATCCTTTAAATCAGATTTTTTTTTCAATTCAAACCTTAGGCTTGAGCGGGTTTTATACTTGTGTTTCTCCAAATCTAAAACAACTGTTCTTGATAAGAACCTTAGATTGGAAAGACGGCAAGTCCCACTGATCCTAATAGGGGTTCTACTTTCCTTGAAAAAAATTCTAAAAATAATTTTTTTTTTACATAAAGTTCATAAAAAGAATAAAAAATAGAATACAAATCATCATTATTAAATATTTTAATAACTGGGAACATCATAAATCTAAACAACTGCCATGAAATTTTTATTAATAAATTGGAAATGAAATATAATTATTTTGGATTTGACATAAAAAATAAAAATAAAAATAAATTAACTTACAAGAAATTATTTATTTTTTTCTTTTATCTTTCGGTCATCCAATTTTAGTCCCTTCGATGTCTTGTCCGATTCAACTTTCAATAGACCCGAACCCTTGAATTTATAGGAGAGAATGGATGAGATAAGAGACCCATCAAACTCAGTCGAGTTAAGACCATTTCAAATTCAAAATTCAGCCGAGTGCAGGATCGATTAATCCTCTTCTTTATCTTCGTGTGCTTTATCTCTTTCAAATTTCTAACTCCAACTTCTATCGGTTAAGCTGCCAGCTGCTACAAGGCAGCTTTTCAAATTGTTGCTTTATCTTTATCTTCTTTTGCCTTCCATTCCTCTCACAGCCGTTTCTCTCTTTCTTGTCTTCATCTTCTTTTTTAAATTTGAAACCAGCTGCTACATGTCAGCTGGTTTACGGCTCAGCTGCCTTATCTTTAACCTCTTTCTTCCTCTGATCAATCCTTCCCTCATCCTCTCAGCAGATAATTCTTTCCGGATCTTTCTCAGTTTCAAACAGCAGCTGCTATCCAAACCTTATCTTCCAAATTTGAACCCCAGCTGAGGATCGGCTGCTTCTTATCCTCATCTTTCCTCTGTTTTATCTCTGCTTTCTATCCTCTTCTTTCTTATCTTTGTCTTCTCGGTAACCCACCTTCCTTTCTCTCCTCGGCAGATCTGCACAACTCATCTCAAAACCGAGTTGTTCTGCTATTTCTCTGTCTCTGCAACTGCCTGGAACATGTTTTCAGTGAAACTGCAACTGCTGGGTGCTGCCGAGATTTGCTGGTCTGGGTTCCACTGCTGCTGCTGTCTTCCCTTCTTTCTCTTCTCAGCTGCCGTTCTTCTCAACTGGCTGCTGCTCTGGTGCGCCGCTACTCTACTCGGACTGGCTGCCATCAGTCGCTACTGCTGCTCATCTTCTTCTCTGCAGGTGGCTGCTGCCTGCTGTTCTCTGTTTCTCATCTGGTTGCCTTCAGCTGGCTGCTTGTTTCAGCCCTCGCTGGCTGCTGTGCTGCTCACCTTCAGGTGGCTGCCGTGTATGGCTGTCCAGACTGCTCTTCCTCTGCTCTAGCCGTTCCATCTCTGCTGGTTGCCGCTTTCATGGCTGACTGTATCTCAGCTGGCTGCTGATTGCTCTTCCCCTCGGATGATGGCTGCTGTTTGCCGTTTACTGCTGCTCGGGCGCTGCTGGCTACTTCTTCTCCCATCGCTGGCTGCGATGGAACCTTGCTGCAGCTCTGTTTCATGCCTTCAGCTGCCCTCTGTCTCTCAGTTTGGCTGCCGCCTGCTTCAGCCACTCCATCTCTGCTTGTCGATGCTGCTCTGCTTCTGCCGCTGCTGTCTTCTGTTTCAGCCGCTTGAGATCACAGCTGTTGTCCACCGTTGCTGCTGTGTTCACTGCTGCTCGGGCGGCCGCTGTTTTGCACTCAGTTGCTGCCTCTTCAGCTAGACATTGCTGGCTTCAGCTCTGCTTGCTGCCCGGGTCAGCTGTTCAGACTCTGCTTCAGCCGGCTGCCTTCTTTTCTCCATCGCTGGCTGACCATAAGTCCCATAAGTCCCCGTAACCTGTAACCATAGAAAGAAAAGATTAGAAAAGAAATAGAAATAGAAAAAGAAATGGTAATAATTTATTTAGGCTTTCCTTCGTGTGGGCACCCGATCGACGGTAAGTGAGAAGGGTTGGTAAATGAAACTCGACTTTCACCCAAAATTTGGATAATAAAATTTAAATATTAATCTGAGTGTAGAAGGTTGGTTCTGAAAATCCCACTGGTTTAACCAACTTGACCTGACCCTTCTGAAGGTGACGTCGACCGTATTTTTGACATAACCAATTTTTATCATTTTCATTTTTATTTTTATTTTTATTTTTATATATATATATTTTTCAAAATAAACTATAAAACTAAAAACAACCCTAAACATATCTAATATTTATAAAATAAGGACTAATTAATCTAATATTAAAGGGTAAAATTGTAATTTTACGATGTTCATCAAAGAGAAGGGGATATAAGTGGTGTCTCCCTCTTTATTCAAGTGTGAGGCCTTCCAGCCCAGCGGGGTAGTGGAAATAAAATTTTGAGGGGATGGACCCCAGAGAGGACAATATCATGCTGTGTGTTATGAGCTGCGTACTCTGATACCGTGTGAGGCTTTTTGGACGGGGCCAGATGGGCCCGGGCTCAGAAACAAAACCGTGCTGGTTTGAGCTATGTGCGAAGTCCAAAACGGACAATATCACACTGAGTCAAGTCTTAAGCCTTGTATGTTCGGATCGGGTCGTTACAGGACTAGACCTTTTAGAGCTATTCTTCGAATATATGATCATGAACTTCATTTGGATAGTAAAATCCCCCTCCCAGTTGTCATCTTTCTGGGTCTTTCTGGCCAAAATGACAATCTTGTTTGTAGATTGTTTAGATTTCAGCCAGTCACAAATTCAATGACTGACTATCTACAAACATGATATTTGTTAGGACTGGGTATCCAGTCTAAAAAGCTAATCTATTAAGTAGAGTGATACAAATTTTTTATAAGTCCCTAAATTTCTTCTTTCACAATCAATGTAGGACTGGTTTGTTACTCCAAAAAAATCTTCATTGAAGTATCAACAAAATGCAATGTGTCTTGGACTCTTAAACCAAAATAAACCCTGAAATCTATTTCAAAGGTTATTAATGTGGAACATTCCCATTGGACCTTCATCACAATGGAAATACTGAAATTTTCTCTGAATTTTTTATTTAATTTTGGGCCATTTTCAGCTTCTACTTTTATGTTTGTCTTCCTCTTTTTTGAGATTTCATTAATTTTTTGGAGAATGTTCGGCCTTTTTGTTTCTTGGCCCATATTGTTGGCCGCCTTTGCTTGGTCCAGACTATAAGCTTCTGTTTATTTCTTTGGGCTTTTGCCTTGAATGAATACTCACCCAACATTAAAAAAAATTGATTTAAGCTTTCCATGGTTTTGAGACCTATATTTCCTTATCCTCAGACAAATGCTGATCAATTAGAAGTCATCTTCTCAATAAAGTACACTTTGACGACTAGAAGTAGCAGACCAGAATCACCAGACAAGTTGGAATATTCCAAGTACAAATGTAAACTATGAAACAGCATGCAATCAAGGCAAGAGCAGTCACAAATTCAATGAGTGACTGTCTACAAACATGAAATCTTCATCATAGAGAAATGCATATTGAAGTTAAGGCGTCAAGGAACAAAATCCTGTCCCAAGTACTTTGCTCAGTCAAAAGCAGAGAGATCCAACGCTAAAATGGATAACTATTTCATGCTCATTGCCTCATTGGCAAACACTTCAAAATCCACAACAAAGAAAATATATAGGAATTTGTCTAAAAAAACTGAAAAAAAATCAAGGAAAGAAAGAAATAATATATATTCCTCACATTATCCTGATACCAACAACCACATCTCAAAATCTTCCAATACCGAATTTCCCACTTTCCATTAACTCAACAAATATTTCTTTCTTTCTTTTTCAGAAAAAAAAACAGAATTTACCAATGACAAAAAGAAAGCAAGGAAATGCACATTACTAGAAAATCCCAAAATATACTATCTAAAGCAGTTTAAATCGAAGAGAGGGAAACAAATATAAAATAAATAGATAAATTCTTTTATATAAGAACAAATAAAATGCACTAGCTATTGTGAAATAAATCAAAAACAACCACAAATCAATCCATCACATAAGCAAGAACACAGAGATTTCACATGGTCCACCGGAAGGCTACATCCATGAATCCTAATGCACATCCACTATGAAGAAAACTTCGAGCAATACAAGAATTACCCAACCCTTTCCTTTGTCCCCTTTCTTACAGGTCTCCTGTCTCTCTGATTTCTTTCTTCTTTTTTCCCAAACCCTTCGAGAAAGATCACAGCTCACACAAACCCGAGCCCTTATATACTTTGGGCATACACGAAACACAGCTGGGCCTGGTGGGCCTAACATAAATACAGCCCAGGCCCAATAAAGGACTTTCTGAGCCAAAAAAACCAACACTAGCTTTATCTAACTCTAGACATAAGTGGCATACTAGAACAAATATATAAAAGAAGGGCACCTACTAAAGAAAATATTGCAAAACTCTATCGTATAAGATGAAAATAGGAACCCAGAACTCATTTCAGGAGAAAACTCAGAACTTGGAATTACTTAAACTCAACTTGCATTCAGTATAGGTGTCCAAAGCCCTTATTTATAAATGGCTGCAACTCACGTCGGGTTTTGGCCAGACCAACGTGACCCGATCTGAGAAATCATGTGAGTTGGGTCGAGAATTTTGGGTCAACGGGTCGAGTCAGGCTGAAAAGATAAAAACCCGCATGAAAACCTATCTTCTTGCCCTTTTAAATTTTCTAAAATATTCCAAGCCACTTTCCACCTTTAGGCCCGGCCCTGCGTATAGGCGGCCGCCTAGGGCCTCCAAATACACAGGGCCCCGAGTCCATTAAACTTCTCTAAGAGCTATGTTCAAAAAGGCCCCAAATCCATTTCCCACTTTCCGCACTCGCGCAAGTTGCACCTTCATGCCACGAATGCGGAATGCGGAACGTTTTCTGCGTCCCACCCCAACGTCCTGCGCCCGCGC
Organism: Chimonanthus salicifolius; assembly: GCA_013350335.1. Lineage (NCBI taxonomy): Eukaryota > Viridiplantae > Streptophyta > Magnoliopsida > Laurales > Calycanthaceae > Chimonanthus > Chimonanthus salicifolius. The sequence goes on along the minus strand of CM023532.1, from coordinate 26,660,524 downwards.
TAGCGTCCTGTGCCCGCACCCGCGTACGCTTCCCGTGCCCGCGTCCTGCGTCCCGCGCCCGCATACTCGTCCCACGCCCGCGTCCTGCGTCCTGCTCCCCCACCCGCGTCCATGTCCTCGTCCTGCGTCCCGTGCTCGCGTACTGCGTCCGCGTCCCGCGCCCGCATTCAGCACGCGCGACTTCGAATTCCAAAATCTTAATTGCAGCGTTCATTTTCACATCTCTTCCACAGGAAATCCCTAATTTTTACTCGTGCCTCTTCTCCAAAACGGCAAAACCTTATCAAAATAAAATCTCAAATTACCGTTTCCTCTTCTCTCACTGCTCTCTCTCACTCTCACTGCTCTCCCTATCTCGTTGAGTTGTTGACTCACTCTCTCAGTCTCTCACTGCTCTCTCTCTCGCTCTCCTCTGAAGCTCTGACCTCTCTTTTCATGCTCTCTTTCACCGCCAATCTACACTTAATCATGTAAGTTTTTCTTGAGACAATCATTTACAAAAAATTGTGTCATTGTGTTAAAAAGTTAGAAGGACCAGTTAAATATATCTTTACATAATCTTAAAATAACACTAAGATTGTTGATTTGCTGGGGTGGTCAATCTGAAAGGTTACATATGCTCTGGATTGTCTAAGCGACTAAGCTAATATTCAACTCAGTCTTGCTCTTTCAATTTTTTTTTAGAAAAACTGAACAATTTTTTAATTTTTTTTCTAAACAAACCTCTATCATTTGAGTTTATTTGAAAAAAAAAAACCTTTAAATTTTGTATAATTCTAAAAAAAGGCAAACGTTTAATAAAATAAAAAAAATCCTTCATCTTAGAAAATAGCAAATTGTTTTTTTTTTTTCCTGAATTTTTTTTCTGTGTTAGAGGACTCATTTGGAGGTTAATATCACTTAGTGAGCAAGGTAGTTAAAAGTCATGTCGGTAAGAAAGAGAATTCTGTATATCTGTATTTGGATAAAAGGGTTTTTGGGTTTTAAGAAGGATCAAAGAAAGATAAGGATGAGTACAAATTTTATAAATACTGTGTTATAAATTTGATTATAATATTTTATTTTGGATGTTTTACACTTTGTTAAAAAAAGTATGATTTGTTTTTTAAGTGTAAAGGGCCCATTTTGAAAGTTCGTCTAGGGCCCTCGAAATCTCAGAGCCGGCCTTGTCCACCATACATGTGTCCATATGGAGAAATTTTATAGGGTGTAGGTCTAAAAAGAAGATATAAAAGGGACGAATGAGTAAGTTTTATTTTTTGGACAGGGGGGTTTTGTAAAGTTCTTCTTCTTTTTCTTTTGTCTTGTTTTATTTTATTTTATTTTAATAAAATTTTATAATCATTAAAAATATTCTTTAATCCTGTATTTGCTGATTGAATTTACGGTGTTAAGACTGAAGAGGCTACGTACGTTTCAGGAGTAGCGTCATCGTATGACCACATCGTGGTCGGCAGTGTGAGTGACACAGAGCTAAAGACGGTGGGCGGGCGGGGGCGGTGGTGGACCGTCGGAAAAGTCCGAGCACGTGGGAAAAAAATAATTCCAAGGAGCGGTGGGAAAGAGAGCTAGCTGTCGGACCTGACAAAGGAAAGTCCCGCCAATTCTGTTTCTCCTAAATCCAAATCCAAATCCAAATCAGTCCTCTGTCCTCTTTTGACTGTTGACCATGGATGTCTCCATTGTCAAGATTCAAGACTCTTTGATTTCGGATCATTTCATTTTCTTACGTTTATATTTGCATTATAATCAGATTTATTATGAATGCACAAAAGTGAAGTTGACATCTCTATTTTCAAATTCAATGGAAAGATTGAAGTCTTTTTTATTTGAAAAATGTAATTTCAGTCTTAATGCACCTGCCATGCTACCATTGACTTGAACTTTCAAATATGGCTAATATTTATGAATATTATTTTTAGACATTAATATTAAATTCAGATGTTTGGACAGACACACATCACTCACATAATATTCATATTTTTTTTAAAAGATATATTTTTTATATTGATACTGCTGCATATTATTCATATGTCAAAATTTAGTTATATTAATTTCAAACCGACTTTTAGGTGAAATAAAAATAAAATCTTAGTACAGAGAATAGGACCTCTGTACTAAGAATTTTTTTTTTTCACCTAAAAGTCGGTTTGAAATTAAGTTAATTATTGATATGAACTTAAATTTCAAAGAAAATTCCACATTTTCAATCATTTAAGTTAATTATTAAAGGACTTCTATTTATATCTAGTCAAAAGATCCATTTAAAATTTTTATAATTTTTTTGAAATAACAATGCAAGACACCGAATCGTACAAATAAAGAAAGGGAAATGATCTTATATTCTGATTCTAGCAATAAAGATGACTTCAATTGGTGTTATTTAGAATATATACAATCCAACTCTTAAAATTTAATTGGTTCATTAGTTTATATATATATACAATCCACCTCTTAAAATTTAATTGGTTCATTAGTTTATATATATTATAAAGGCCAACCATTTTAACAAGGACAAAATTTGTTAGGAGACATGTGATAGAGTGAAATTCTCATTTTACCTCTACCAGTACCGTTCATCAAGTACTGGTTACCGATAATACGCCGCTCTGCATGTATATGTTCTGCATATCGGTGCACCAGTACTTGATGAGCGGTAGATTGGTAGGGATAATATGAAAATTTTACTCTATCCCGCGTCTTCTAACAAATTTTGCCTATGTTAAAATGGACGTCCTTTTATAAAACTGTTTGATTCATTATTGAATTAATTAAATTGTAAATACTTGATTAAAAATCTATAAATATTTGTCACATTTTTCTTATTAATTCATTTAATAGTAAATCCAATAGTTTTACAAATTTTTCAAAAAATTGATAAATAATTTAAAGATGGGCATTTAGACACGGGAGTTTTCTTTCAGTAAACACGGGATTTCGAAACCTCATGTGAAATTACTATTTTGCCCCTTTTTTAAAAAAAAAAAATTAAGTTCCTCTGCAACGTCTGAACCTTTATTAATACCCAAAGATCGTTCGAACGATCCTAAGGATGGTTCGAACGATCATTAAGTACTAATATGGATAGAAATTTTCAAACGAGATCATTTGTCGACCGATTTCTACAAACAAGGTATCAAAATTCATCTACTCAGAATTTTAAGAACTTTAGGAGTGATTTTAAGTGAAAAGGGTATAGTTTTGTGCTTCAAAATCGTATCTAAAGACTTAAAGGAAAAATGACATTCCCTCTTAAATCTTTGGGTACGATTTTTTAAGCCCAAAACTATACCATTTTCACTTAAAATCAGTCTCGGAGTTCATAAAATTTAGAGTAGATGAATTTTGATCCATTGTTTGTATAAATCGGTTGAGAAACCGTCTTCCTGCTAACTGTAACCTTTGTGCGTTTGGCTCGAGTTTTCGAATGAGCATGTTTCTCAACCGATTTCTACAAACAATGTATTAAAATTCATCACTCCGAATATTATGAACTCTGAGATTGATTTTAAGTGAAAATGATATAGTTTTGGACTTCAAAAATCGTATTCAAAGTATTAAGAAGGAATGTCATTTTTCCTTAATTCTTTGGATACGATTTTGAAGTATAAAACTATACCCTTTTCACTTAAAAGCAGTCCCAAAGTTCTTAAAATTCAGAATAGATAAATTTTGATAACTTATTTGTAAAAATCGATCGATAAATAATTTCATTTGAAAATCTCTCTCCACGTTAGTACTTAATGATCTTTGGATATTTTTCGAACGATCTTTTAATATTAATAAAAGTTCGGACGTTGCAGATAAATTTAATTTTTAAAAAAAATAAGAGATAAAATAGTAATTTTATATCAGATTTCGAAATCACGTATCTCCTTAAAGAAAAATTCCTGTATCTAAATGCCTAGCCTAATTTAAAATAATAGAACAACGTAAATCATTTCTCAAAGAAAAACACTGTACGAGTGATTGCCTCTAATTACTGTGGATGTCGGCTACATAGTATATAGTCTTTGTTAGGTTGAAAATAGGGTACCTGACATGCGATGACATGACAAGATGGGTTTGGGTGAGATTCAATGATACAACTTTATAAATACAGGACGACACGTGGGTGGATTCACATCCTTATTAACAATCATAGATTTCAATTACGTGATTTGTCACTTCACTCCTCTACAATAGTTTGTGAAACTTAAAATTAATAAAATTATTGACTAAAATATTAATGATTATCTTTTTCCATGATACAAAATTGGGCTCCGTCCAACAGTTGTATAATTACTTTAAGTGATTAAATTGAAAACCTTCAATTAATTTTAAATTATAGAAAAAAATTTATAACTATAAAACAAGAACCTCCAAAAAATGATTTTCTAAAAGATATGACTTAGTCTCATATCGAAATCATCTTTTTTAGAATCTTCAAAATTTAGTTATATTTAATAATGTAAATTCATTAGGTAAGATCAATTTATTTTAAAAATCAAATTGAGTACAAATACATTCAGAAAAGAGATTGAATCCATTAACTCTAATATAGATTCCATAAATTAAAGTTCTTTTCAAATTCTTACAAGAATTGTTATTAAAAATTATTGCTATATTTATATAGATATATGATCAACATCACTTTCTGTACTTTACATAAAATTTATTGATGAAGTTTTGTGAGAAGAGTGATAGTAATTAATATCTTATTTTAAATATTTAATTAATATATAAATGATTAAATTGGAACACTTTCATTATAACTTTATTATTATTATAAATTAAAATTCTATCCATTTAAAGTTGACTTTGTAAGTTAATATTTTAATTGACCCACAGCTCTAAAAGAATATACGTTTTCCAACTTTATTTGGTTAAACTAACAAAAATACCTTTATTAAATTTTTAATGAGCGAGATAGTTATTATTTTAAAAAGAATTCTTTCATTTTAACTAAATAAAGTAGTGGAAAGCATCCCTTATAAAAAAATATATATTTTTTTTATCGAAGTTATAAATTAAGCAGTGAAAGTGAAGTACTTAAAATATTTTATTTTATCTAAATTAACCCCAAAAACTTGTTAAAATAATTAAAAACTTCTAAATATGATTGATAAGAATTGAATTGACCATTTAGATGACATCCAAAACTTTGGTATAAGATGTTTCTACTTCTAATAAACTCCTTTTACAACTTTCTAATGAAAATCAAAATAATTTAGAAGAATCTTAAGTTCCACGTTTGGAATTAACCAATGTTGGGATCCTCGATGGAATCCAAATCTGAATTTTCCATTAAAAGTTTGTAGTTTAGAGGTAGGACCCAAACATTGAAAATATTTTCTTTTCTATTATTTTGGCGGTGGTCGTGCATCTGTGTTTCACGTTTGGAGAAAATTTGGCTTGACAATTGAATTCACTTTTCAAGCCTTTACCAAGCACATAAAGAACAGTCAAACACGTGCATGTTTTATTTCTGTATTTAATTATATATCTTCATATTTTTTATAACTATTTTCTTCACATTTTTAGTGATTTATGTCTTCTTCTTGCATATGTACTTTGTAACCTTTCAATTATATTTATTGAAGCTGGTTTCTCTCATTTTGTAGGGATATTTTTAAATATATTTTTTAGAGTTAATCTATATGTCTAACTGAGCATGTATATGTCCTATAATAATGATCTCAGTTTTATAGTATAAAGTATTCTATTTCATAATAATTTTTAAAAATTAAAATTAGAAGATTAAGATGAATGAATGAAGTAATTACATGGTCTCAAGTCGATTTTAATAATCAATATACAATATCTTAATTTTTTCTAGAGGATAAAAGTTCAATCTTTGCAGACTTTTATTAGTCTTTGTAACAAAATCTTATAAAAAACTATAATTGAAAAAAAAATCTCTTCCCCATCAAATTAATTCAACTAATTTCTAATGAAATAATTAATATTTATGAAAAAAATAACTATCTCACTTTTTTTAAAGTACAGTGAGGTACCCCACCTCGATTAATCTCTACTGTACACAAAATCACTCAAAAATCTCACACATTAAATTGATATAAAAAGAATGAAAATCAATATTTCTGATCTAAGACTAAAAAGATCAGATCAATTAAACTGCCCATTCAAATTAACCTAAACATGAAACTAATTTCACGAAATTATATAAATCTCTCAATCTACACGCATTAATTAAATCTACTTAACATTAAAATTGAAGGTGAACGAGAAAGACATCTTAATCGTCGAACAAACCCCGGTGCTGTGAGTCACATTTCAAACTATAAAGCTCATACACGGCAAGACCCGGGACTTTGCCTATTTTTTGTGGGTCAACACAAGTCGACAACATAGAGATAAAAAGAAATTGAATAAGAAAGGAAAGATTGAAAACGTGGAATGAATTGTTTTTAGATGATTTCTATCTCTCGCACAAGTTGCATGTGATGGTTGGTGGGTGGGCTTGACTTACGGCCGACATCCTTCCCCCATGATACTTTTATATAATAATCTCATGTATACACCCGACTATTTTATATACACTTCCAAGCCTTGACTACCTACACCTGAACAAGCCCAAGTCCATACAGTATCTTATCCGTGTACTGTCAAGTTGTCAACCATTCAAGTCCATGACCTTTACATTCATCTTCCCCTCACCCACTCTTCTCCTTCCTACCACTTTCCTTCTTTCCATTTAATACCAAAACCTTGTCTCCTAGGTACACACTCCTCTCCTTTGCTCTATATATATTTATACAGCAATCCCATTTCTCTTATCCAACAATCACAGCTCAAAGGTAGAAGAGAGAATTTTGTAGGATTTCTCCCGAAAGTAGCCGGAATTTTAAGTTTTGGATCTCGGTAGACATGGACTCGACTTGGGTTACTCCTCAAATTGGCTTTGATCTCAATATCGATCCCCTACGGTTTCCGAAAGAAGTCGAAGGGAGGATAGAGAGAAATTTCATGAAAGATGAGGTGAGTGAGATGTTGATGAATTCTTTATCTAGTTGAAAACATTAGTCCTGATTAATTTTTTTTTTTTTCAAATTCTAAGCATGTTTAACTATGGAGTTCTGATTGAATTTAGTATATGTTATTTCAGGCGGGCGTGTTGAGAGAAGAGTTGAATCGAGTGAAGGAGGAGAATGAAAAGTTGAACAAGATGTTGAGTGTGATGTCGGAGAATTGTTGTAGCTTGCAGAGTCAAGTGATGGATTTGGTCAGTAAGATGCCCGAGAAGGAGTCGACGTCGTCGAAGAAGAGAAAGAATGAGGATTGTGATCAAGTGGAGAGCAGCTCCAGTGAAGATTCATGCAAGAAGCAATCCAAATTGCAGAAAACTAAGATCTCAAAGCTCTGTGTGCGGACTGATCCATCCGATTCGACCATGGTGAGTTAAAAATCTACTCTGTAATTGCTTCAATAGGATAAACATCTATAGCTGAATTGTGGTAGAAAAATGAGGAGAATTTAGAAAAGGAATTTTCTCCAAGTGAATCAATTGTCAAATGGGTGATTCCCCACCTTTTTCAAGTGATTTAATATTCTAATTCTTGCAGAACATTCCTAAAATTTCATCAGGAGTGAGTTTCATTGTAGGATTGATATGTAATAAAAATTGGATGGGCTCTTCCAACCTTATCTGTATTGGCCACTCAATCCGTAGCATCCAATCATCTTTTTAGGGCTTTGCCTGCATGTGCGACCATGGTACACGTGAGTTCAGGTTGCTCGTCGGGTGGGCCTAATCTCTAATCTGCATTCGGCCCAAGATCAGGCCCAAATCATTCATCGACTGTATATGGGTCAGCTCATACATAGATGGCCCACACGGGAGAGTTTCAAGTTCCAGCAGGGTTGGTTGGCCCAAAATTGGATTTATTTCAAGCATTTCTACCCTGATTAATAATTGGATTGAGTACGAGTTGAACTATTAAGTACTCTCTCTGTCCCAAATTAGTTGTCCTATATGGATTTTGGAATTGTTCCAAAATAGTTATCTCATTTTTATTGAAGTAGTATAAAATATGTTGAAAATTGATGAAATCACATGGAGTGCTAGTCTTATATAGAGAGTTATTTAAAAAATACAAATATTTCAAATGAGACAACTAAAATGGGACGGAATGAGTAATTTAGAGTGAATAAATTCTAATATTATGGTTGACAAATGCAGGTGGTGAAAGATGGGTACCAGTGGAGAAAATATGGTCAAAAGATCACTAGAGATAACCCATGTCCAAGGGCCTATTTCAAGTGTGCCTTTGCGCCAGTTTGTCCAGTAAAGAAGAAGGTAAGCCCACCATCAAATAGAATCTCCACCGTCCATTACATGTGGAGCAATTTTGCACCATTTGACTTGATCCCAAGATCCTAACTTAATCCCCCTTCAAATTTTATGATTCAGGTCCAAAGGAGTGCTGAAGATAGATCGTTGTTGGTAGCTACATATGAAGGGGAGCACAACCATCCAAACCCTTCTCAAGTTAATGGAACAAATGGTCTGAACCGAACTGGGCCTGTTGACTCGGTCCCCTGCTCGCACCCTGTCCCTCAATCGGGCCAAGACTTTACGCAAGAAATGACCCAACCCATATTGAATCTGGGTCAAGACGTCAAGAACCCACGGTCGGACATTCATTCACCCGATTTTCATCGATTTTTAGTTGAAAAAATGGCATCATCCTTGTCTAAAGATCCGACATTCACCAAAGCACTTGCAGCTGCCGTTTCCGGCAACATTCTCTTGTCCCCAGCCGAAAAATGGTGAAACACGCTCCGGTTCTCTCTCTTAAGTAGAGTAGATACATTGTACATACGTGTTGAAACAAAAAATGGATATGGCGTTTGAAACATCTACTCGATTTGGTGTCATTGTGGGCCTGTGTATTATTAGATAAGCAAAAACAAGCAACAGTGCAACATACAAATGGGCTGGGCAGAAAATGTCCAAACCTAGCCTGTTTTTACTACATCCACTGTATAGGACTGGAAATTTATTTGGGCCTTCCAGTTGACGAAACTAGCTTGTTTGAATGGGTTAGTTCTTTGATGATTTTTGTCCAGTTGTGTTCATGAAATGAAATGAGTTGTTCCTTCTTAAGCATGTTCGACGTTAGGGTGAAGTAATTGCCATCTGAAATTTCATATCCAGCAGCCGGCGATTCTATTGATTCTTGTGAAGGCCATATTTGAGTTATGAATTAATATAGTAGATCAGGCAAATGTTGAGGTGTGAACGCGAATCCCACATTGGTTGTGAGAGGCGGAAATCTAAAGATTTATAAGTGATTGGGTCATTCCACCTATCAGACTAGACTTTTAGGCTGGACGTCTAGTCTTAACAATGGTATCAGAGTTAAGTCCCCAAGCCACAACCAGGGCCGGCCTAACCATAAGGCAAGTTAGGCCGGTGCCTTAGGCCTAGTTTAAAAGAAGGCTCACTCTTGGTTTCACGTTGGGGATGGGTTTCAATTTTGAGCATCACCATTTTGAGGGCACGTTTATTTGTGGGATAAATTTGAAGGACCTTCTCTAATTTTATTAAATTGGAGATTTTAAATTGTTGTTTCAACCCTTTGAAACAACATTAATTTTCCGCCCTTTCCCACTTAATTTGATCCAACACCAATCATTAGCTATTCCGCAAATTGGTTTCATGTTGGGGATGGGTTTCAGTTTTGGACTTCACCATTTTGAAGCCAGATTTATTTGTGGGATAAATTTGAAGGATCCTTCTCAAATTTAATTAAATTGAAGATTTCAGATTTATCTGTGGGATAAATTTGAAGGAACTTCTCTAATTTAATTAAATTGGAGATTTTAGATTGTTGTTTCAGCCCCTTGAAACAACATCAGTTTTTCCCCATTTACTACCTAATCTAATCCAACGCCAACCATTACTTGTGTTAGCCGAACTTAGGGTGCAGATTTTTCAATTCCTTTGTCTTTTGATTACTTTATTTATTCTTTTAGTTCATTTGTGTTTTGATTACCTTTTTAATTCAGTTATTTATTCTTTTATTTGGTGAATGGTGATTGATACAGGATTGGCAATGCCATAATGGAAATATTGAAACAATAGAGTTTTGTGGTTTAGATATTTGAATATTGGTAGAATAATAATTTCTTCCGGCTTGAAATGACGTTGAAATGCTGAAAATGTTTGGATATGGTAGAATAAAAGTTAAAGACATTGTTTGAAATGTCCTGTCACAATGCAGTCGAATGGATGAAGAATTGAAAAAAACGATGGATGAAGAATTGAAAAAAACGACTGTAAATCATCATTCTCTTTAAGGAGAATGAGAATATAAATAGTTTCTCATCTAAACTCAATGACAAAATACAGATGAAGAAATTATTTTCAGTTTGGACTTAGTTGGATATTTGAATCAGAGATATATAAAAATTTTAGATAAATTATTTTTATCATATATAATTAAAATTTTCATTAAATATTACTTATAATAATATGTTAAATACTAAGAAGGCTCCATTTAAACTTTTTGCCTTAGGCCTCAACTTGTGTCTAGCCGGCCCTGGCCACAACATGTCGACTCAGGGATCCCCTAGTCGAATAGATGGTTGGCGACGCTCTATCCACTATAGAGTCTCGTTCGAAGAGGGATTGTTGAGGTTCGAACAAGTGTCCCACATCGGTTGTGAGAGAGGAAAATTTAAAGACTTATAAGAGACTAAGTCACTCCACCTATCAGGCTAGTCTTTTGGACTGGAAGCCCAGTCTTAACAGCAAAGAAGGACCATCTGACATTTAACCTGTAGAGCCATGCTTGGTGTGAACAATCATGGACAATACAATTACGCCCAGGCCCAGTTACAGCCACAATCTTCCAGGGGTATAAATCTCGGCCGATATGGCCGAGATCTTACCGATATTGGCCGATACACATTGAGATTTTTTTAAAAAAATTAGGAAAAAGAGATATCGGTTGAGATGCCAAGATTTCGATAATCCTGTTTTTTTAACCCTGCAATCTTCACAATACGTATTCCAAGCTTGTTTTGTTAAAATGGAGCTTGAGCCTTGAAGTCTCTCTCTCATTTTTTTTAATTACTTTGAATTCCCCGCTAATCAGCTCTAACAGTGTCCGAATATTGTTCTATTCTAAGACTTTAAATGGATCAGGTCCAAGTTGAATCAAGTGTACATTCCGATCCAATCATACTGGATTACTATATTATTTTATATATATTTAAATATAGCATTATCGATTTTGACTTATAATGATGATGATAATAAAATATTTATTTAATTTTGTTGACTTAAAAGACTACTTAGGCTAAGGAGACTTCTTTCTAGGGATATTTTTATTAAATACATTATTTGTCAACAAATATGAGTTAGGCCAATGAGAAACACGACGTGAGTCTCTTTGCCAAAGATATCATCAAATGATTGATGAGTCTCATACAATTCGACTTATTTAATAGGTGATTATGTGAATATGATTTATATAAATTTTTACTATTAGTTGATAGCTCAAACTATATAATGTTAATATTTAAATTTTGATAAATATAAATAATTGACTTTTAAATATTTAAAAACAAATGTAGATAAAAATTCATAAATAATACATCACTTTCCATCATACTGGATTCAACATCTATTCGAGTTGGGCCTTCAATCAGAATCTTCCTGGTCTCCTTCAAAGTTCAATCAATTCCCACTTCAGAATGTCAGCCACGTTTGGGTTCTTCTGAAGAGAAATTCTAAGGCCCTTGACGGGGCCCTAATGCCCTATTCCATTGTAGTACCTAGTAATCCCCACTAAACAACGAGATCTTAGTTTTCCTCTACCCCTGTGTTTCTTCATATTTATTTGTTTATATTAGAGTTCGAGTTTTGAACTCAAAATCCAATCGTTGAGTAATTTGGATGAGTTTTTCGATGATTTGAAAAAAAAAATTAGTAAAATTCGTTGACTCATTTAAGTTGAAATCTTATGGAGACTAATTTAACTGAAAGTTTTTAAGTTTTCATACAATACTTATACCAAGAGGAAATAAAGGTGTGAACGATGGTTGAGCTCAAGAAGGTTGATCATTTTTACTATGATATAAAATTGAATGTTTGAAGCATATAAAAATATGACTCTACTTATTCAATCAATATTTTTTTTTATAAACATTATATTTTCAATTAATTCATTAACATAGGCTCTGTGGGCCCTATTAAGCCCTGTTCTGTGGGCCCCATTAGTGCATTCCTTATGATGAAAGTAATTTGTACTTGAATCAAATCAGAAGAACAAAATAAGCCCACAGCCAGGACCAATCATAACTAACAGAACGAAGCCCAAAACAAGGAAAATCCATAACAGACCCAGAACAATAAAACCCCCCAAGCAGCGCACAGCCTGGGAAAGCACAAGATTACAGCACGGACAAAGTAATCCCACTCCAGACCATAATCGCTCCGGCCGTTGATGACAGTTATACAGGAACAGTGGCAAGAAGGCCACTTCTCAAGTTGTCTCGACCGTTATAAAGGAAGCTTCTACCCAATGGATCTGATCCCTTGTCATCTTGCCCATGCAACTAATGGAGCAGTGAAGCTTGATCAACATCTCCGAGTCAAGGAGGAGTGAGTTTGCTCCCCACGTCCTGCCATCGACTCCTGGCTGCCTCTGACTTAAGGGGACTAGCTTTGTGGGCTAGGCGGTGTGGGCTCTAGAGGATTAATCTTATTAAATAAATACCTCAGAAATATCCTCGTTATAGTGTAAGTACATGAATTTTGTCTCACAAATGCGGCGAGCTTCTCCCTTTATTTATTTTTTTATCCAAATTCACCCACTCAATCCCTCCCAAAAATGAATCTACATCAACAAGGACCGTGCAATGAACAGATTTCAAGAGGATCCTCATAACTCGTGACATTGAAATATCTAACACAATTGTTACTTTTACATGTTACCAAATGAAGAAAGGCCGATAAGTTGGGTAGCAACTTTAGCAGCTAATGTTGCAGTGAACTTAGGATCCCTAGTCAAAGAGACCACATAATCTTCCAAACAGCTGCTGCTGCTGTTTTGCATGGAATTTTTCAAGGGTTTTCTCTCCTCTTGATTAGTGGGATTTAGAGTTAGATCAAGGGTCGGAGATGTCTGGGAAGGATTGACAAACGGGCCGCTGTCTAGTGGGCCCTGTGTTGAACAATTTGGGCCTTTAGATTCACAAGATACTGCATGAGTGTGCTCTCCTTCATAAATCGCCATAACAATTGATTTATCCTCCATGCATCTTTGCACCTGCAGAATAATATCAAACTGTTACTTTTAATGTAAGATTTACAACAAATTTGAATTTTTGTCTACTTGTCATCATTTAAGTGGTAAGAAGATGTACTATTTTATCTCATTATTAAAAATATCGATGTCCATGTCATTTCTTATTAATTAATATATGAAATAAAAGTCAATTTTTTTATCAGGTTTCTCATCTACTAATTTAATATTTTTGATATGTGGTCTTTGTCAACTAATATAAAATACGATACTGACACTGTATGGAACTAAATAGCAACAAATATACTCAAAATATTAATTAAATATATGTTGGGTTTTTTTAAGGATGATATTTCAGCAATGATCATTTAAAAAAAAAAACTCACATTGAATGCATTTTATCTATAAACCGGGTGGATAGTGTAATTTGGTGCAATTTTTGTTAGGATCTGAGTATTCAGTCAAAAGACTAGTTTGTTAGGTGAAGTTACTTAAGTCTTTTATAAATCTCTAAATCTCCTCTACACTTCTAATGTGGGACTTGTTTGTAGCCTCAAAAATTCCCTCTTTGAACGAGGCCAGCCATCCCTCGTCCGCCCAGGAGATCTCCTCAATCTATATGAGGTAGCTTGATACCTGATTCTGATACCACTTATTAGGACCTGGGCATTCAGCCGAAAATACTAGCATGTTACGTGGAGTGATCCAAGTCCTTTATAAATCTCTAGATCTCTCTCTACATTTTCAATATGAGACTCGTTCGCAGCCGCAATAATTTTAACTATTGTTATTCCTAAAAGGAGAAAAGCTTAAGAAGTTGTTGATTTTTAGAAATTTTGGAAGAAATTTATGCATACAAATGACCATGTTGGAAGAAATTTATGCATACAAATGACCACTACTTTGCTGTGAGCTCAATTTCTTGAAATTGTTAATTACTTAATTCTCTGTCTCTATCTCTCTCCTCCAAAAACTGGTTCAAGTATTGAAGTGTAAAACAAGAAATAGAAAATGTGATGGTGGCAAGAAGATGAGTTTAGTAAATGACCTTCTTCTTAACTGGGCAACCAGGAGCAGTGGAGCATCTAAAATAAGCTCTAGGCCATGGATTATCTTTAGTGACCTTTTGTCCATACTTCCTCCATTGGCAACCATCTTGAACGATCTGCAATGGAAATTAAAGAAAAATGAATAACGAAAAAATATAAAATCAATGAATAACAATAGAGAGATGTTCATCAATGGATAAAATCAAGCCAAAGTATTGTTGCATTGCCCTTTATCTTTAGAAGATAAATTAAGAGAAAGTTTCCAATAAAGAAAGAAATTTCCTTTCTCTCTTTCATTTTTAGTAAATAATCTTACAATTATGTTAATGACTTGACCAATACTCTAAAAGCTCAAGAGCTAACGGAACCCTATATCACAGGTTGGGCCTCGCAGACATGTAACTGGTTATCGATGAATCTCAACAAAATATTTAAAGTTTAGTATTTACATCGGAATTGCAATGAATATAATTTTAAGAAGGTATAACCTTTACTTACCTTTTTAATATTTTATTTTAGTCATACACATATGGTATGGACTTTATTGAGTACCCATATTATACTGGTAGCGAATGATTTACAAATTATTCAACAATTCTTGTTGTTACCTTCTCTACTATTAATTATGATTTACTGTATTATTCATTTTTTTAAGATTTCGTCAAAGAAGAGAGCTATTTAAAAGGCTCCTTTTGTGATTAAAACAACAAAACTATATAATGATGCATATAATTTTGAATGTATACAAGAAACTCTCTAAATATATAATTTAAATATTTTTCTAAATATACTTGGCGGAGTTCTAAAGAAATTCATTAGTATCTCATTGTGCCTCTTTCTCTCAAATCTTTCAAATAAGATGTATCATATCAATACATATTAATTTTTAAAATTTTGACATATCTATTATGTCTGAATTTTTTCATATTTTGAGATAAAATGGAATTGTATATTTACTATTTCTATCACGATTAAAATAATGGTGTGGTTGAGAGATCTAAAGTAACTATTGTTAGACAGAATCTCTAAAGAAACCCGTTATTATTTGTAGAAAATGAGAAGTGAAGACTGAGAGTCAAACTTTTATAATTGACTTTTGATTTCTGATATTATTATTTCCTTCAATATATTAAGTCTAATTATTATATAGAAAAGTGTCAATTTGATTCCCTGTTAAGCAAGTGCCTTCTCTTCTAATTGATAGTCGAGAGTCAGTGTGGGTAGAGAGGTTTTGAAGTCAGTCGAATACTCTATAATATTTGAACATCTTGATCGTGAAAAAAATTTCTATCTATAATAATATTTCAATAAAAAAATACAACTAAGTCACCATTCACGGTTTGACCAAATGGTTGAAGTTGAAGGGAAGTGGGCCCATAATATTGAATTTCTAGAAGGCATTGACATGGTCAAAAAACACTTACTAAGCTAGTGTCTGTAGCATCTGTTCTTATAAAGACTCTTGATGTCTTGGCTTTGACAGGATCCATGGTCTGTATCTGGCTTGAATCGTAAACTGGGAAACATTCATTCTCGTCTGCTCTTTTCCTTTTTAACTGTGTGCGGAGAACATTGTAGTTGCTTCTCATCACCATTAGCATTTGGCTTAGTTCCTCGTTTTCTTTGTATAAACGCTTCAGTTCTGCCTCCATGAATTGCACCTACATTAATTAATTAATTTGGATTTTAAAGCAGCTGCGTATGAAGCTTGTAAAAGTATCGTTGACTCGAATGAAAACGAAGGTTATCAATCTAAGATATTACATATACAGACCACACAAAACATACAAATGGCTGCAAGCAGGAGGAGGAGAAAATAGTGAAAAAAGAAGGAAAAGTACACACAGGATTATTATTTTTAACTACAAACGAAAGGAAAAATATGAGGCTTAGATTTACGTCTGAATAAAAGGAATGGAGAGAGCAATATAAGACATCCAAACTCAAACTCTCTGAATTGAAATTATACCCAAAACCTAAGAACAATTGATATTTACAATAGTTTTGCACTAGGGTTTGAATCCCTAAAAACACATGCCCACAGGAATTGGTTTCTCTCTCACATTTGTTTCCAAATACAGCATGGCATGAGTTTTCGGTGGGGGTCTCATTGCCTTAGTAGGAAACAAAGCCCAAGATAGAAACAGTGTTGGAGCAGCGAACGAGTCTCACATTAATTATGATGGGAGAGATTTATGGACTTATAAAGGTCTAAGTCACTCCCAGATTAGCCTTATGGGATCACTTCCGGACTAGCTTCTGGGATGGATACACAGTTTTAATAAGTGGTATCAAAGCCATATCTCCAAACCAACACATGTGGACTTAAGAGATCCTCCAGTCTAATGGGATTGCTGATGCATTCTATCCACTGGAAAGCCTCGTTCAAAGAAAGGATTGTTGGGGCAGCAAAAATAAGCACTTGTCCACGAAGATATTTGTTAAATTCATCAATGAGTCTTAAAACTTAGATGGATGAAATATATTTTTTTTTTCTTTGAAGACAATGATATGCATAAGCATGATGCGTGGTTTCTGAATATTACAGATGACAACAATGTTGTGCTAAATTCCCAATTACAAAATGGAAGTGAGAAATCAAATAATTATTAATCCAAAAAATTGGCCGAAAAATTAAGTCAATAATCAACAATCAACTCAACATGTTTTATATTTTACAACTTAATTATGGAACTTAACAAGAAGAAAAAAAATTGCTAAGATCTATTTCAGATGATGAAGATATCTCAGCCCATCAAATTGCTCCTCATGTTAATGGACACAAACCAACAGAATATTTACAGTTAAGACATCTTGGGTTTGTGCCATCAACTGTTCTTGGATTTATTTTTTAAATACAGGTACTGCTCAAGTAAAGCCCCTCCTCTATTTTGATGCTTAGAAACACCAAAATCAAACCAGTTTTTGGCATTAATCCACCATGAGGTCTCCTATAAACGTTACTACATTGTTTCTCTCTAAATTATAATGAAGACCATCTCCCATGACCTACTTTTCATTTCTACTTTCCACAAAACTCAAAGGAACATGCCTTAGAAATTAACAAAAATGAAAAACTAGCCAAAAAAGAAAACCCAAAAGAGATGAACCCAAATACCTTATCTTTGTGGTAGATTTCCCCTTGGATACCCATGAATTTGTAGCGTCTCTCTCTCTCTTCTGTGAAGAAGAAGAAGAAGAAGAAGAAGAAAGAAGAAGAAGAAGAAGAAGAAGAAGAAAGAAGAAGAAGAAGAAGAAGAAGAAGAAAGGCTGGTCCAAAAGAGAGGTGTTCAAATCTTGTGAGGATGAAGACAATGGATGATAGGTGTGTATATAAGGGCAATAATCTGACTTGTTAAGAGTATGGTCTGACTGACCTCGTTGGGACGACTTAATGGTCTGCCAAAATGGAAAGTCGAAAGCAACGCAAGTTGGCTACATATTCACAAGCAGTATCTATTGATTGAGTTACTATTATCTTGACCATCCAAGTTTTCACATGCAACCCATCTAAAGCCCAACTCAATGGCCATTTCAATTTCCAACCCAATGATCCTTACTAGATTTGAGTCCTATGTCTATATATTTATATCATATATAAAACTACATGATCATGATTTTATGGGAGAGAGAAATTATCCCTTGTTAAAAGGTTTATAATGAATTGATGTAAATTTTCGACCATAATTTTTTGTCAATATTTTTTAAATTCATCAAAAACTTTAATTTAAAGGTAATAATTGAAAGTTAATATCAATTTATAATAAATTTGATTCATAAAACAGTGTGAAAAAAAAATTGACTTGAGTTCCATTTATCCATTCATTCTACATTGTATGAACTAAGTAAAGATGGTAAATTTTTATAACTGAGCACCAGTCGTGCAGAATGAGTACAGAGGTGAATAGATCTGATACAACTATGAAAACTAGGTCAAAGCTAGCAAAAGACCTCAAAGACTGCATAAATAGAAAACATTTGAGTCATTTAATTTTATAGTTATATCTGTCTATTGCATTTCTGCTATTTTAATTGAATGAGTCTATCTGACTTATTAAGCTCTAGACCATGTCATTAATCAATTGCAAGTTTGAGACTCTTTGATTTAAAATACAGAGAACAAAGTAAAATAAACAAATGAGTTTAAATATTTTAATCTATAATTTAATTTAAAATTAATAGAAATTATTTTTATTTATGGTTAGGATCTGCATATTATGAAATAAGAACATGTGTTGGATATTAAAGAGAATATTTTTAGCTTATCTAGAATGTAAAGACTAAAGTCTGATATTGAGCAAAATGGTCCACAGGAATAACAAATGAGGAAGACATTCGAAACAAGCAGCCGGCCGGCAGTACGGAGTAACAAATTGTTCTAGAAAAGATTGGACAAAAGAAGTGAGATATTTGAATATTGAATAATTAATGGGAGTGAGAAAGTTCAACTAGATGCAGCACTGGTTGAGGTGAGTTTGATTGGAGAATTTATTTATTTTTAATTAATTATTCAATTAAGCAAATTTAGATTGGATGAATTTATTTGTTAAATGAGTTCAGATACTCAAGTTGAATTACACTTTTTAGGTTAAGTTTCAAATAGAGTTAAGTATAGTTCAACTGGTAAAGGTTCGAGCCCTTATGACCTCATTTGATGTGTCTTAAGAGCAATAGGTATCACCTGTGGAGAGTTTACGCTGGATTTCCCAAAAACAAAAGTGTTGAAAACTTAGATTTACAAATTTAATATGAAATTAATTTATTAAGTAGGTTTCGGTCATACCAACCTATTAATTAATGAAATGTTCACTACTTTCTTAATATGGGCTCAGGTTAATTCATGAACTACCTCTTAAGTTTCACATTGGTTGCACATTTCAGTCTTCCTTTATTTTAATTTATGACTTGAATCACCCATAATGCAATGTTATAAATATAACTTAAATTCGGATTCGGTCGATATATCGTTATCAGATGATATATCGGCCGAATTTATTCTCTCTCTCTTTTTTTTAAACGGCAGATATGATACGGCTGTGATATCGCCCTATCAACCGATATGATGCGGTTTCAAAATCGTATCATATCGGTCGATACGATATGTATCGGCTAGCACCGTGTATGCCACAAGCAAAGCATTTGGAAACTATGGATGGTGGGTACTAGGGACAAGAAGAAGGAGATCTTTAGAAAAATTATAGATGTGTTTCTCGAGTCTCTCCTTCATTCTAATGCTAATTCAAGTTTCACTCTAAATTTGTACAACTGAAAACTCAATTGGTAAATAAAGAACCTTGGTCGAATGAAGAACTAGGAAAATAGAAAAGGCTCCAAAATTCCACCCGAAATCGACAACTCACGAAACTCATGGTGAAATCAAGTTTCCAATGAAACTAGATTTTTATTTGCATGAATTGAAATTTAAGCATAACCTTGGTCGAATTTTGAATTTTAAAAACAAGAATATAATCAATAAATAACTGATTGAATAACCTTTTCCACCTGCTTTACTTAATGAATAATTGAATATGGACTATTGACTCACCATTTTTTCAACGGTCTTTTCTGTGATGACACTTACTATTCTAAATATCACTGTTTTGGATTGGGATTGATACTCTGATGAGAGAGTCTAATGCATGTGCTCGTCCATTGTAAGACAATGAGACCGATAGTTTGAAGTAAGAATATTGAAGTTTGAAGAAAGATGTCTGTTGAGACTAGGTATATATTTTAAAAGATTAGTCTGTTAGGTGAAGTGACTTATATTTTTTATAAATATCTAGATTTCCTTCTACACTTTCATTATACGACTTATTTGCAGCCCCAACAACCCCGCCTCGAACGAGGTCAGCCATCTTGTTTGCCTAGGGGATCTCTAGAGTTCACATGAGGTAGTCTGAGACTTAGCTCTAATACCACTTATTAAGACTGGGTATTCATTCCAAAAAACTAGCTTGTTAGGTGGAGTGACTAAAGGCTTTTATAAACTCATAAATCTCCCACTACACTTCCAATATTAGACTCGTTCGCAGCCCCAACAAATTAATCTTTTTTTTTTTTTTTGAATGGTTAATATATTATAAAAAAGAAGCACCAGAGGTGTAAGAACAAAAAACAAGACCAAAAAAAATAAAAATACACTATAATTACAAACTCGATGAAGCCAAGAAAAAACGCAAAAGCAGGAAGCACTTGAAGGAGAAGGCTAAGCTAAGTCAACACTTTCTTTCCAAGCACGCAAGATCTCATTGATAGAGATATTCCTAAACTCCACTAGGGTAAAGGCCCAAATAGCACACTTGGCAAAAACTTTAGTAGAGACAACATCAGACGTTTCAGCATGATCCTTAAATATTCTGTTGTTGCGCTCCCATCATAAGCTCCACATAGTTGCAAAGAAAGCCAAGCACCACAATGAAGAGCACTTCTGGGAGACCGAAACAATGTCCCAAGCAAAGGACAAGGTGGCAGCCATAGAAGACATGACCCAAAGCATACTAAACTTTTGTAACACTGAGTTCCACAAGGCATAGGAGAAAAGACAAAGGATAAGGAGATGATTTGTCTCTTCCGAAGCTTGGAGATGATTTGTCTCTTCACAAAGGACAAGCACTGATCAATATTCTTCCTCTTTTGCGCAAGTTGTCAATAGTCATAATTTTTTTAAGACCCGCAGTCCACAAGAAGCAAATAGCATGGGGAGGAGCTTTAGATCTCCAGATTCCAAGATTAACAATAGCAGGAGTAGTCACTCGATTGTTCCACATAATGAAGGACTTGACATAGAAGCAACCGTCATTTAACCTATGACCCATCAAATGAATGGCTTGGATTGATGCAGACAATCACTTGAATAAACACGATAAACAATTTAGCTTTTTTTTCTTAAAAGAAGTAACAAAATTAGAAAAAGAAAAGGAAAAAAACGAAAATCAGAAGTACCAGTTATTATTATTATTTCTTCATTCTTTTACTTTCACGGTGACCATGTTTGAGAGGGTCGACGATGATGAAAAAGCCAGTCAATCGACTGAGACACATACCTTCTCCCTCATTTAAGAGAGATGGATAAATTCATGACTGCTAGGAGCCGATGCTGAAGGTTTCCCGTTTCAACATTTAGTTTGAAAAAATCTCAAGAGATTGGCGTTGTAGAAAAACATGTCTCAGAAAATGGAGTCTTGTATTTGATTTTGATTTAATCTCAATAGACCACTTCCTTTAATTTTATCCCGTGTTTGTACAGATTGTGAAGTTTTCATAGTGCCTTAAAAGAATAGTCAAGTGAGACCTCTAAACACCTTCGATCATAAGAAAAAAATTTAATTTGATAAAATATTAAAAAACCTTTATTAAGTGTTTTTATTATCATCAAATTTATTTTAGTTTATTTAAATTGATTTTAAGTTACACATTTTTACTCTACTTTAGTAAGAGTTTTCCCATCAAACAGTCCATCATGTCTTTACTCTTTAATACAAGTCCGACTTCTCATTCTTCTCATACATTTGCCCTGTAATCTTTCAATTCTTTATATTAAAATTCATTTTAAAAACGTGTTTGAATTTTAATATATTAATGCATGAATTCATATCACCATTACTTTTTTTTCATTTCTTTTTTTTATCACTAAACAGATTATTTTAACTATTTGCAATCTTGATATTAACAAATTATTATTTATGATGAACCAAACAACACTATTCATATTCATATTTATATTTATTACAAACTGTTGTTACTTTGACAATTTCCCTTTTTTTTTAAATAAAGAATTCTAATGGTGTTTACTTTAGCAGTGAATTTCATTTTCGTAGTAGACTTTTTATCACGAAGTGACTCAAAACTGTAGTCATGTCTAAATTCAAAGTCAACGAAGCCCTCCATCAAGTGAGTCCCACAAGAGAAGATATGGATTGAAATGTTCTGCACTTGCTAGCTTTTAAAATTCCCATGATTTTGATCAGGGCTGTTCTTTTTCAGTGGGCCCAAAATCCAACCCACAAATTTATTTTATTAAATGCGACAGAACTGTGATGGATGCTATTCAATGGGTGGGCCCCAAATGTAAATGTAAACTAGAACCTTCAAGTCTACTTCAGTTGACCATTTAAAGATTAAAACAGAGGAGATTTGAATTTTGCAGTCGGGTGTTGCATCGATAGAAGTGGATAAGGGAGACTTTCTTTCTTTCTTTCATATTTGGTGGGCTTACTTCTTATTGTTGGGGCTACAACGTGCAACATGACCAATTTCTTTTTTTAAAAACTTCTTATTGTTGGGGCTACAACGTGCAACATGACCAATTTCTTTTTTAAAAATCATTTATACACATTGATATAATTTAACTGATAATTTACTCTCTCCAAAAGTAGGATGTGTCAGGTCCAAGACCTCATGGCCTTACGTAGTGAATCTTAAGGACAATTAATATCACTCGTAGGAGTTTTACGCTAGGTTTTTCACAGTTTCTCACACGTAAATTAAAAAAAAAAAATCATTTATGCACTCTTTTATAATATATATTTTTGTATTTATAATGATAATAATAGATTCATTAGATATTGGGTATCACCCATAGGGGTTTCACGCTTGGCTTCCCGCCGTTTCCCATACATAAATTCAAAAAAAAAAATTATTAATTTAATTTTTTATAAATTTTAAATAATGACTTGATTTATCAATCAAAATAATTTGTTATTAGTACGTATTCAGAGATGCAATTTTTCAATAGAAAAGTAAAAGAATATAATTACAGAGACCGAAATAAGAAGCATCGTGCTTCAAGATATCCACTTAATTTTCTACGGTGATGGAGGAAATTCCAACAAATAACATGTCAAACGATGGGAATTGGATCTCGGGTCTTGAATCCTAAAAATATTTTTTTTTCTTTTTATAAAATAGTTAAATATGCTCTTTAAAATAAAATTGTATACAAAAGAGTCTTTAAACTTCAATTTACTTAAAAAAAAAAAAAAAATGAGCTCCTCGCATTGCACTACCACATTTCTATGTAGAATTCTCCCAAGGGTATAAATATCAGTCGATATGTATCGAAAAATTGATGGCTGATACATATCGACCGATAGGATATGAATCGGCCATCCCAAGTAAATATCGACAATACGAACTATACATACTGTTGAATATGTATAAATATCAGTCAAATATCGGTTTTAAAAAATAAAAATATTGTTGGTTCGCACCACCGATATATCGTCTATATTTGGTCATATCGGTCAAATATCGGCCATGATATCATCTGATATTTTATTTTATTTTCAGAAATTTTTTTTTTTAAAAAAAAAGACTTTTTTTTTGGCAATAACCAAAGTTGCACCAAATTGATGCAGTTGGATATGGAGATGAGCCTAACTCGACAGAATTTTTTTTTAAATAAAAAACCCTCTCAATATTCTTTCAACAATCAAACAATCAACGGATCCAATTGATTGAAAAATAAATGTCTAGGTTTTTTTCAAGAAAAATACCCAAGCTACTGTCTCAATCAAGACAAATGTACCACGTCTCCATTCTTTTAAAAAAAGCCCATGATGCCAAGTTTTAGTTTGATACTTCATTCATGACATTTTCATGGATTTGGTTTATTTTGAAAGGATAAGGGCATGCTCCATTAATTTTAGACCATTGACTTGAAGTCATTTAAATAGGAAAATTATATGGGCCAATTGAACTAACAAGGACCTAATCTATAGTTTATACATTACATGCATGAATGCAATCGAGAAGAACATTCTAATTTCTAATCTTATGATCTCATTATATATGAGTCAATTGCAGTCCTCTAATCCAAATGCTTCTAGAACTCACCCTGACTTTGTCCATACTTGGATTGATTCTTCAAATAATTCAATTATATATGAGACAAAGTCATGGCATGCATTCGTTAAAAAATATTAAAATCAAGTTGCACCTTGACACACACGTCCTAACTACTCAATATTAAATGTTTAATAATTGTTTCTCTCATATTTAGTCATTACTAATCAACATGTGTAAACCTTTCAATCCACACACATTGATTAAGTCGATGGGAAGTAATCTCACGGAGAGTGGCTTAGAGAGAGTTGAGCGTGAATCGAACTCAAGACTTCACTTCATGATACAGGCGTCTTGACCATCATATTACATTCGTCGTCTTCTCATTTAATGAGGTTATTTTAACATTTATATAATACTAAGTTATCTGAAAGGTATGTGCTCTTGAATTTAATTATACAATGGGTATACTAGAGATTCAAATATTCAGTTTAGAAGGGAAGTGGCAGCAATATAACAAATATCTCTGATATTTTCATTTTTATCACTAAAATATCGGCAAAATAAATTTTGCACATTAAAGACCCAAGTTTATCACGTGTGCTGTTTTTAACAGTAAATTCCCGCTAAAAATATGTTTTTATCACGAGAAAAGTAAATTCCCATTAAAATCCCGAGATTTTACAATTAAATTTCTGTTAAAAACGCTTGGGCCAAATACACATTTTTTATTTTTAAAATATCATCTATATTTTCAAACTCCGCCACATTATTTATTTTTATTATTTTTTAAATAATATATTTTTCACAAGATTTTTTCGATAAAAACTCGAGAATTTGAAAAAAAATCCCGCTATTAACAGTGTCGTTAATATCCCAAGAACTAGATTTGTGACCATGAGTGCCAGGAGGAATAACGAGTCATTACTTGAGTGAGTCAACGAGTCAAGCTGTAAGTGCCAAAGCCGGCTATCGTAATCAGCTTCCAAGATTGACCATGGACCGACCCGTCTCCTCTCTTCTTTTATCAATTTGAGTGGAGACGTCAGTTTCAAAGACTCCTACTTTTGGAAGAAGAGAGAAAATCTGAAGAGTGTGTCGTTTGCTTTATTCTTTGATTCCATCGCTACTTTGAGAATCATTTTTGGACTTTCACTTCTGGCGTTTTATAAGATTGAACTCTCATTTGAACGATCTGATAATATTCTAAAACCATGTCATGTAATCTCACTAAGAGAAAGCCATAAAAACATAAGTTTTTTTCTTTTTTTCTCATATTTTTTAATATCTTTTCATTATTTCCTGTGTCACAGCTTGAATGAGGCCTGAATAGAACTTAAAAGCAGTCAAGATGGACCATAAAGTGTTTTAAAAATCAGCTGATAAATATTGTATATAACTAATATGATCATTGAACAACTAATATACACATGCGGTATGACTTTCCACTTGAGTGGATTTTGCTCATTTTTGAAGTGCGATCATACTACCACTGATGCATCAGAATTCTAAAGTTAAGTATGCTTGAGCCAGAATAGTACTAGAATCGATGACCTCTTAGGAAGTCCTCGTGTCGCATCCCTTTTTTATACTCCTCTATAAATCTAAAGGTGTTGGAATGATGGATAGGAACCCGCCTCAGAAAGCAGAATTCTTGAGTTTGGTTTCCACACCATCACAAAGGATCACTCCCGTAGACTTATCCGATGTGTGTGCATAGGGAAACTTGCACATGTCTTGAGAATTATTCGAATGCTCTGGGTGAAACCTAGACACCTTGATCATTAAAAAATATATATGGTCATGTATTCAGTTAAGGCCTGATACATAATGGTTTGAGATCTCAGTCCGTCTCGGCCAATATGTTTCACACTAATATAAAAGTTAATTATTTTCTTTGATTTTTTATTATAAAAAAAAAAAAGGTTGGAGATAGTTACATTTTGGACATAAAAATGACATGTATCAGCTGTTGCGGCAATGTTTAAAAAGCTGGTCTCAACATTGACTCAGTCTGGGTTGAACCTAGACAATCCAAAGGCACCGAATAGGAAAACATTCAGTTCAATGAATCTATTCTAATAGGATTTGGCTGCTATAATTACATTGATTAAAGAAACATACCATCTTAGAACTATTTTAAGTATGTTATTTTGCATCGAATTTCTAATACACAACTGAAACATATGTTAAAAAACTTTAAAAGATTTAAAAATATAAAAGGTAGAAAAGTGGAAAATAGCTGTAATACCCTGCCCCAAATTAGGTGAGTTTAGCTCGTTAATCATGTTTAACCGGTTGATCTTGAGGTTTTTGGTTAGGGCTTCGAGGAAAGCCCAAGTTTGGCCCGATCTGAGCCCGAAAACTCAGTGATTCAGCTCGTCGAGCTGGAGGGGCATTTTGGTAATTTACCACTTCTTGTGTATATTTTTATAAATTGTGTGTTTTGTGAATATTATTGGTGAATAATGTTTTCCTTAATTAAGGATTTGCATTTCTGATTTTAAAATAAAATTATTTTCGGAAAATAATATTTAAATATCGCCCGTCAAAACCCCGAAAGGGAGTATTAATTATTTTAAAGGGTTTTGAAAATGAAATAAATTTTGAAATTAGTATTTTATGGTAGACCATTTTAAAAATGGTCTAGTTATTTCATTTCATTTCAAAATAAGATTTACAAATTAGTTATTTTTACATTTGTTTAATTAAGTAATTATGGGTAAAATATGAATTTTATTTAAATAAATGATTTTTAATAAGAGATAAAATCTGAAATTTTTATGGTGATTAATATTTTTAAAACCCAACCTATCTGTAAGGTTGGATTAAATTTTTGAGCTTTTGAAATTATTGTTTTAGTTAAAAATCAAGTTTTTAATAAAACTAGGGGCTTTTTGCAAAAATGGAAATATTGGAGGGCTGATTTGCAAACTGCAGAAAATCTGCAGTAAACTGTATCAACGTCACCAGCATGAACCTTGCCCGATTTTCCGACGTCCCGTCCCATCGCGCGTGCTGGATTTCCCGGTCGAAAAACCTATATAAACCGGCTTCCTTCGATCAGTTTTAACTCCCACTGATTTCCTTCTCTTCTCCCTTCTCTCTACTCTTTGATTTCAGCCGACCCTCTGCTCTTTTTTTCAACCAGCAACTTAGAGGAGATTTTCAGAAAAAAATCTGGATTTCAGCCTAAAAACTCAATCCAAGGTAACCATTGCATTCCCCTTTCAATTTCGATCGGTTTTGAATAAAAAAATTTTGAATTTGGCTCTGATTTCAGTGAGAAAATCGATTTCAAAAATTTAGGGAAAATTTTAGGGTTCCTCGTACCAGTGAGCTTCCGGTGTTAAGATCGGATGGCTCACTGAGTTTCAAATCTCCAAACCTCTTCCTGTGGAAAGAGGACTCCCGGAGGAATCCATCGGACCGGTCAGATGTAAAAACTGAGTCTCGAAAATACCCTATTTTCCATTTTCGATTTTACTGTTCACCGGCCGTTCACTGTCTGTTGCAGACAGTGAACGGGGAAGAAGAAGAGGAAGAAGAAAGAGAAAAAAAAATGGAAAAAAAAAATGAAAATAATAAAAAAAAAAAAATTTTGATATTAATGTTGCTGTGCTTTTAAAAGGTTGGTTCCCATTGGGAAAAAAAAATATATATATATATATATATATAATAATAATAATAAAATAAATGAATAAATAATTAAATATTATTATTTTTTTATTCCAAAAAAAAAATTTATTTGAGAATATGGTTGCTTATGATTTCAAATGGTGGTTCCCACCGAAGAAAAAAAAATGAATAAATAATTAAATAATTAAATATTATTATTTTACTCCCAAAAAAAAATATTTTTATTTGAGAATATAGTTGCTTATGATTTCAAATGTTGGCTCCCATCGAAAAAAAAAATGAATAAATAATTAAATATTTAAATATTATTATTTTATTCAAAAAAAAAATTATTATTTCGTTAGATTATGTGATGTGATGATTTATACCCCCTTGTTAAATAAAACTGTACTAACCCCTTTCTCTTATTATTTATAGTGTAAATATTATTGTATCCGCTTTCAATCCGACATTAGTCGGGAACTGAGTGATTCACTTTCAGGCCGACACTACAGTCGGGCACTGGGTGACCTCGAGGCCTACTCAAAATGTCAGCTCTAGTCCTATCCAGAAGACAACCGAGAAGTGACCCGAGGATCTAGACCTCACTCAATACGTCAATCTGGTCAATGCCCAGAAGACAATATGAGTTTGGACTGAGCCCCTTTTTATTATTATATTATTATCTTGTGGATGATTTAAAAAGGCTAGAAACCAAGTAGGAGACTCATTTCCATGAACCCTGGATATTTTGTGGGAAAACGTGTGATTTCCAAATACTACGTATATGTACGTATCTGATATGTATATTGATTGTGCACTTGTATGTTGTTTGACAGAGACCGCGAAACCACACGATCACGGTGAGGGAACTTAACTCTGCAGATTTTGTAAACAAGTGTTATTTTGAGCAATGAGTGGTTTCGGTTTTGACGAACCCACTCATGTGCCGATACATAATGCACTGGAGTGCTGTGATTATTTGATATTACGGTGTTGACCGTATGTGTATGTAAGACTGCTTCCACGTACCTGGGTTATTGAACCAATATCGGCCATATGAGAGATGGTTTATGTCTACTGGACCATGGGCGGACCATGCTGTCGTCAGTTGCTGACTTGAGGGTGTCAGTATCGGTTAAGTTTAAGAGCCGGAGATGTACTTGCAAGGATGTATTTTGACCGTGTCGGGACTTAATACTGGTCTCAGTGTAGTCGGCAGGCGTTACGATGGATAATGGCAGTGATTGATAGTTGATGATGTTATTATCTTATTTGAGATTATGCTTACTGTTATCAAGCATGAGATATTAACTGTTGTTAACCTGTTTTACTATTTGCTTAATGTGCATTGTTAATTATCCTTTACTGGGCTAGTTAGCTCACACCACTCACCTTTCAGGCGATGAACCCGAGGAGGAGGACCCTCTCTTTCAGGCTTAGGGCGTTTGAGCTAAAGTAGTGTTTTGGGATTCCCCCGGAGAGGAATGCCCTGATCTTTCTGTTCGTTCTAGGAACCGTTGTTTTTGTATTAAGTACTGGATGTGGTACTTAATTTATGTTTAAATGTTGTAATCGGCTATGTTGCCATTTGAGACAATGTTATAATTGATTAATCAATGTTGGTATCTGTTTGATCATATTATGAGTAGATGTTATTGTTGTGTTGTTTTTGCTTTGTCTTTGGGGCAGGCATATGGTACATGTTTGAGTCCACTTAACAGGCTGATGTATAACCGCTATGCCTAACTATTGATCCGGCCCAGTAAGAGTGCTTGTGGTTTAGTTTACTTACCTTTCAAAAAAAAAAAAAATCAGTCGCGTTCCGGGCCCACCGGTCGGGTCGGGGCGTGACAATAGCAATCTTTTTTTTTTTGAATTTAGATATAGGAAACCGTGGGATATCCAGCGTAAAACTCCGATGAGTGTGCCCACTACCCCTAAGGTACACCAAGGTTTGGCCATTGGGGGTCGAACCTACAACTTCCAGCTTTCTGAGGTGGGAGGCAACTAATTGAGCTGCACGTATATGGGTGAAAATAGCAATCTTAGTACTTTGTAATTGTGTTAGCCCATTTTTGTCTATGGGCAGCCTCTAATCCAAGATGCAATCCTTATCTTTTATTTCTCTCTTGTTTCTTTATTATTATTTTTTTTTTTAAGATTTACGTGTAGGAAACTCAGATACAACAGTTCTATTAAAACTCTTAGAGGTGAGCCCACTACTTCTAGGGCACACCAAGATTAGGTCATGGGAGTTCGAACCTTCAACCTCCCACTTTCTGAGTCGAGAGGCAGCCAATTGAAGTATACCGATATAGATTGCTTCTTTATTTTCTTACCAAGTACAACACTATGGTAATCGTGGGCTTGCTTAAAACTCGCCTGAAAATCAGCCAAGCTTCTGATCTCTTCATCATAATTCTCGGATTTCTCAACTCTGTCGATCATCCCATCTTCATTGGATTGCAGGGACAGCAAAGCAACACCGTGTGTTTGCTGATTTCTCTCTTTACAAGTTTGAGCAACAAGCCATTTGGGTCGGATTTTCCTTGCTGGAAGTCATCCACTCAGCCATTTATTTTCTTCTTTCCTTTTTTTTCTTATTTGAAATCAAAGATGGGGACCGCATGGTGATGACGTGGATTTTGAAGTGGGGCCCTCTCTTTCCTCTATCCGTCCGTGCCGATTCAGAGAACAAATTCATCAATTCTGATTAATTGGGTTGGTTCGTCTTCGATCGAGCTTGCATCGAATTTGTCGGGTTGATGTCTGCATCAGTTAACGTGAGGAGTTGATTGGGACTTTAAAGTAATTGTATACAAATTTCTGAGTTCGAACTCTCATAATTTATCTTTGGTATATCTTAAAGGTAGTAGGTTCATTCGTAGGAATTTTAACTCAAAGAGATGATTAGGTGCAAGATTTCCATCATCAATTTGCATAAAAAAGAGAAATGATCAAGTACATAAAATATGACTTTAATATAGTAGTGCATGCATCTCTACCCCTCATTTAATGAATTTTAAATTTTAAAATATAATGTATTTATTAAATGACTGGTAGAGCCGTAGGACCTAAACATATTATGGTTGGGTGTTTCATTAAAAAAACACTATACTTTAAATTTTTAAATTTCATATTTAACATCTTATTATGAAAGTAATTAGAACAGTCATTGCTATATCTCAGCCCATCAGATTCCTGCTCATGTTAATGGACACAAACCAGCAGAATATCTGTGGGTAAGCCATCTTGAGATTGTGCCCCCACAAGTTCAAACCCATCAGATCCATCAACTATTTTCTTTTGAAAAAAATGTAGCAACTGCAAGTAAAGCCCCCATTTTTCGATGGTTAGAAACACCAAATTGGACCAAGTAAAGCCCCCATTTTTTTTTTTTCACTTTATCAACAACTTTTGTATATTTAGCTTATCCAGAATGTAAAGACCTAAGGCCAATATTGGGCAAAATTGTATTTTGTTTATTTTAAAATTTTAATCTAAATTATTTGATTGAGTTATTTTAGTTTGCATGAATCTAGATTGCGGTTTTCAATTTAAACTTTATTTTATAAATTATAAGTTAAATGTCATACATTTTTTAGTTTAGGATGGTTGCAACTTAGATTTTATACATTTAATAGGAAAGTATCAATCATCTATTAAGCAGATTTGATTCAGAACAATTATTTATTAAATAGGTTGAGATGTTTTAATGTTTTTCTAAAATAAATTCAAATTTATTCAGACTTTTAAAGATTTAGAAAAAGAGGTTTAAAGGGCATAATTAAACTCAGAAAACTGACTTAAGATGAATGAAAAATGGTTTATGATGATAAAGAAGAAGAAAAGATGCTTTGTATAAAATAATATAACTTAAATGTCCCACATTAAGTATTAAATTTGGTATATGAAAATAAGGGTATAATTAAGGAATAATTGATTGAACAATGTTATGTACCTGCTTTTACTTATTTAATATAGATTGTTGACTCGTCATTTTTAAACCGTCTATTCAGTGATGACCCTTTCAATGGTGATTGATATTCTAAATATCAATGTTTTGAATTCTGATTGATACCCTAATCAGAGAGTTTAATGCATGGTCCCTTATAAGACTCACCGTTTGAAATTGAATATTGAAATCTCGTTGTTTGAATGGGTGTGTCTGATCACCACAAATTTCATGCATTTTATAAAATAGAAATGATTAAATTAGTTTTATCATATAGTATTAGATTAGAAGTCTTAGACCTTTTTTAAGACTTACTTGATATATGAGTTATGCAGGTGGTTTCGTTG
Source organism: Chimonanthus salicifolius (assembly GCA_013350335.1). Classification (NCBI taxonomy): domain Eukaryota; kingdom Viridiplantae; phylum Streptophyta; class Magnoliopsida; order Laurales; family Calycanthaceae; genus Chimonanthus; species Chimonanthus salicifolius. The sequence continues at coordinate 26,628,507 of CM023532.1, read as the reverse complement.
TGTATAAGAAATATATAGTAAGTCCCATGTTATAAGAAATATATAGTAAGTCGAGTTAGTTTAAAATGTGGAAATCACTTTTTATAACAGTAAAGAAAAACCTTTGATCTCATCTCCATGTGATTGTCAATAGGCTCAAATGTCAATTGTTGATGATAACACGAAGGGGTTGGAGTGATAGATAGGAATTCGTCTCACAAAATAGGAGTTCTGAATTTGATTCATATTCCACTCAAAAGGGTCACTCCCTGTGAATTTACTCATTGTATGAGTAGGGAGGCTTGCACATGTCTCGAGGATTAATCGGGTGCTCTGAGAGGCCTAAACACCTTAGTTATAAAAAAACTAATTACTAATTGAATTGAAATACATTATAGTGTACAGTAGATTAAGAGACTGTAGAAAACTGAAATTCCTTACTTATCTTATCATTGTCACTGAGTATAAATAGGATTACAATACAACCTCTTTAAGGATTAACACAAAAGGATTAGGATAAAATAGAATCCAAATTTGAAGAGTTCAAACTTGTACAACCTCTTTGAGGATTAACACAAAAGGATTAGGATAAAATAGAATTCAAATTTGAAGAGTTCAAATTTGAATTGGATGGTGTGTTGCCGTTAATACTCCCCACAAACTAGATGGTGGAAAAAAGACGAGTTTGGAACTAAGCAAGGAGAAGCGTTGCTTCGGGAGCCCTTTAGTGAAGATATCCGAGAGCTGGTCTGAAGAAGATACAAATTGAATCCGATGAGAACCAGCTGTGACACGTTCCTGTATGAAGTGGTAGTCAAGCTCAATGTGTTTTGTTCTGGCATGGAAGATAGGATTGGCTGCCATATACGTGGCACTGATATTATCACAAAGAAGTATAGACGGCAGGCGAATGGGAAAACCAAATTCGCGCAGAAGGTGATGTATCCAAACGGTATCAGCACAAGTGACCGCAAAGGCTCGATATTTAGCCTCAGCACTGGACCTAGAAACAGTAGGTTGTTTCTTAGAAGTCCAGGAAATTAAATTTGGTCCCAAGAAGATACAAGAACCTGTAGTGGAGCGACGTGTATCAGGGTAACCAACCCAATCAGCATCAGAGTAGGCAATCAAGCGGAAGGGGTGTGATGAGGGTTGTAGATGCAGACCACGACCAAGAGAACCCTTGAGATAGTGAAGGATTCGTTTAACAGCCTCCAAATGTGTGGTACAAGGTTGACTCATAAACTGAGAGACAAGATTAACAGCAAAAGCAATGTCGGGTAGGGTGAGACTAAGATACTGAAGAGTGCCAACAAGACGGCGATATTCAGACGGATCCGAAAGCAAATCACCAGTGGAGTTAGATAAGTGGGCTTTAGCAGCAATGGGTGTCGAGCAAGGTTTATAACCATGTAATTGACTACGCCGAAGGATGTCAAGTGTATATTTGTTCTGAGAGAGATGTAATCCTTGAGGAAGATGAGTCACTTCAATGCCCAGGAAAAAGTGAAGTTTACCAAGATCCTTGATTTCAAACTCGATACCCAATCTGCGAGTGAAAAAATGGAGGAGAGATGGAGTATTGCCAGTTAAGACAATATCATCAACATATAGCAAGAGAACCATAACTGTAGAGGCCCGTCGAAAAATGAACATGGAAGTATCCGCTTTGCTTTGAACAAAATCATGTGTCAGGAGGAATGAGCTGAAGCGTTGGAACAAGGCCTTTGGTGCTTGTTTCAAGCCATAAATTGCTTTATGAAATTTACAGATGTGATTAAGGCGAACGGGGTCAACGAAACCTGGTGGTTGAGTCATGTAGACGTCTTCAGTGAGATGTTCATGAAAGAAAGCATTCTTGACATCTAACTGATGAATAGGCCATGCACAACTGACAGCAAGATTAAGGACTGTGCGAATAGTAGCTGGCTTGACAACGGGACTGGACGTCTCATCATAATCAATTCTAGCTTGTTGATGAAAGCCTTTTGCAACAAGGCGTACCTTATAGCATTCAATAGTGCCATCAGAACGATGTTTTATTTTAAACACCCATATACAGCCAACAGTATTAGCTTGAGGACGAGGTGGAACTAGAGACCAAGTTCGTTGCTGTAAGAGAGCATTAAATTCATCATTCATGGCTTGTCTCCATTCTGTGAATCGAGTAGCCTGAGTACAGCAGGTGGGCTCTGAGTCAGAAGAAGAAACTAAGGAAGCAAAGGCCTGCGGTAAATGATGCCTACTAGCAAAGGTGTCCCTCTTGTTGGGCTTGGTGATGCCATCCTTTGCTCGAGTCACCATAGGATGTATATTGGCAGGTGATGGCTCCAGAGTTGCTACTGGAGAGGGAGCAGTGTCTTGGAAGAAGGCAGCAGGTGATGGCACCAGAGTTGCTACTGGAGAGGGTGAAAGAGCAGAAGGAGACTCCGTGGGTGAAGGAGTTGGAGCATCAAGTGTGCTTCTAGAGGTGCAGTCATGGGAGAAGGGAGTTGTGTTGTAGAAGGAGCCATGGTGACTACTGGTATAAAGACCATGTCTTGAGTCGTCGAGGTTGTATGTCGCAATGTGCTAGAGGCATAGGGAAAGACAGCTTCACTGAATAAGACGTGCCGTGAGATGTAAATTCTGCTGGTAGAAGAGTGAAGACACCTGTAGCCCTTGTGGCGAGAACTGTATCCAAGAAAAACACACTCAACCGAACGAGGTTGCAATTTATTAGTAGCATAATCTCCAAGATAAGGATAACAAGCACAACCAAAATTATGAAAAGAGAGGTAATTATGCTTGGTGTGAAAGAGCTTCTGATATGGAGTGGACCAGTCGAGAAGGGGTATAGGGAGTCTATTAATAAGGTACACAGTTGTACAAAAAGCTTCAATCCATAGGTTGGAAGGGAGATGTGCAGCAACTAGGAGAGTGTGACCCATTTCCGACAAATGACGATTTTTTCTTTCTGCAAGACCATTTTGTTGGGGGGTATAAGGGTAAGATAGGCGGTGATTAATTCCTTTTTGCGCACACAAGTGACGAAAATATGTGTTATCATATTCCTTTCCACCATCACTTTGAAAATGTTTAATGGTTGTAGAAAAATGATTTGTAATATAAGCGAGAGAACTGGTAAAGTGAGTAAAAACTTTCGATTTGTGTTTTATTGGAAAAATCCATGAAAAGCGAGTATAATCATCTGTGAATAACAAATAATATCGAAAGTCAGAGACAGAGTAAACAGGAGACATCCAAACATCAGAATGTACTAAATCAAAAGGTGCAGTAGTATGATGTGTACGAATAGTGAAAGGAAGTCGTTTAGACTTTCCCAACGCACACATATTACAAAACTTGAAATGTGAAAAACGGACAGAAGAGCCTAAACAGTTATGAACTGCAATAACTTGTAGAATTTTATTGGAAGGATGTCTAAGGCGCTGGTGCCATAGTGATGACGAGTAGCAGGAAGCTGTGAGAGCACGAGTGGGAAAATCACTAGGTTTAATAGGATAGAGGTCGGCTTCACATTGGCCTTGAAACAAAGAGCACATGTTTGTAAGTCTCGAATGGCAAAACCCCATGGATAAAAAATAAAACTAACAGAGTTATCTTTAGTGAACTGAGCAACAGACAACAAATTCTTTTGCATATGAGGAACATGAAGAACACGAGAAAGACGAAAGTAAGAGGCACTAGAAGAAATGGAGAAACTACCAGTGTGGGCAATAGGAAGGGAATCACCGTTATCCAACAACACATGATCCATACCTTCGTAATCGGACTTGAAGCTCAAAGATTGGGCATCACCAGTCATGTGGTTAGTAGCACCAATGTCAGGATACCAGCTTGGATCAGAAGATTGTATAATCTGCATACCAACAAAGGAAGAAGAGAGATCTTTCTCAGGCTGGTTTTCGTGACGGTACTTCTGGTAGCAAGTAGCGGCACTATGTCCAAGTCTGGAGCAAATCTGACACTCAAGAGGAGGACGACCAAGAATACTTGGAGAAGATTGACGATCACATCGAGAATGACCACCACGTTCATAACTGCCTCTACCAGCATAATAGTAGGAGGATGAATCAGAGCGCCCTCCATTGCCAGAGCGGCGATTGCGACCGCCGCGGGAGGAACGTCCACGTTCGCGAGAAGAGAGGACTGTCGTTGGTGGAGCTGTGCTGGAGCGAATGGAGGCATCATTTGAAGTCGGATGTTGAAGCTAAGACTCAAATGATAACAGTCGAGCACAAAGATCCGAGAAGACTGGCAGTGGTGGAAAGTTGATGATGGCGGTGACAAGCATAGCAAAATCCGGTCCAAGACCATGGAGAACAGAGGTGACTAAATCACCATTAGAGACAGGTTCGTTGATGGCAGCAAGAGCATCTACAAGTGACTTAGCATGCTGGAGATATTCAGAGATTTTCTTGGTGCCTTTGGATGTAGATAGCAGCTGAAAACACAAGTGAGTTGCATTGGTGAGGGAGTGTTGTTAAAAGTTGCGTTGGAGACAATTCCAAACTTCATGAGATGTAGAGAGACCCACAACCTGTGCAAGAACCGGTTCAGATAGAGTTGCATTAATCATGCTGACCAATGTCTGGTCCATCTGAAACTATAGAGTATATTCTGGGTTGAGGGTCTGAGAGGACGTCTTTTCATCGATGAGATATTGGGTAGGACAAAGATGAGATCCATCGATAAAGCGACAATGGTTTTGACCAATAAGGAAGGGCTTTATCTAACTCTACCAAAGAAGAAAGTTTGTTTCTGTGAGCTTGACAGAGACAAGACTGGCAATGTTGGGGAGGGTAAGGGTATGGTTAGAGCTAGAACCCATGACTTTTCCTTTTCCTTTTTTTTTTTTTTTACAGTACTTTGTATTACTGTTCAGCAGTGAAAAAAAAAAATAACAAGTAACAAATAACACCTTCCCTTGGAAAAGAAAATGAGGGAATCTCAAAAACAGTCCACTGTGTCGTACGACTCTGCTCTCGGTGAGCAAGATCGCCGTGAGTGGGATCGCCATGAGCAGCAGAGGGAGTCCTCTATCTATTGGACGATGGCAGTGACTCCACCGACAACCCCTGACGAATTGGCGTAGGAGAGGGGGACGGCTGGTCTTCTCGTCAAGAGCCCAAAGCTCGATCTGGAAGGGTCATGACCGAAGTCTGGGTGCGATTGGCGCCGGAGAAGGAGGGTCAGAACAGGATCTGGACCGAGGAGGGTCTCTAACAGAGCAGCAATAAGGAAGCAGAGGGGTCGGAAATTCGTTGAAATCCGTGAGATCCGTCGAGCAGCAGAGGGGTCGGCGATTGCGCTGCGAGCAGCAGGATCCGTTGAAGGAGTGGAGTCGGCATCGGGATTAGGACTAGTAACTACAGAGCCGCAAAAGGGGGGTGGGAGTTCGGCTGCACGGCGAAGGCACTGTAGATCTGAGATACCATCTCAAATCTGAAACTTGAAGAAGGGTCGCTAGTGGCTTGAGTAGGAGTCAAAGTCAGGTGAGAAAAAAAACTTGCCGGAGAAGTAAATGCTGTGGAGATGTGGGTTTTGCCGTTGGTGATGAGGAGAGAGCAGAGAGAACCGACAGATCAGTGCTGAAGGAGTAAATTTTTTTAAAAAAAAAAAACTTGAATCCACAGGTAGATCAATCAGCTCTGTACCATGTAGAAAACTAAAATTCCTTACTCATCTTATCATTATCACTGAGTATAAATAGGATTACAATAAAACCTCTTTGAGGATTAACACAAAAGGATTAGGATAAAATAGAATTCAAATTTGAATAGTTCAAATTTGAATTGAATGGTGTGCTGCCGTTAAAGTTCAAATTTGAATTGGATGGTGTGCTACCGTTAATAGAGTCCAATAACATATCACAGTCAAACGGAAACTGAGCATTTTAAATAAGAAAGAACCGGCAGATCAGTGTTGAAGGAGGAATTTAAAAAAAAAACTTGAATCCACAGGTAGATCAATCAGCTCTGTACCACGTAGAAAACTAAAATTCCTTACTCATCTTATCATTATCACTGAGTATAAATAGGATTACCATACAACCTCTTTGAGGATTAACACAAAAGGATTAGGATAAAATAGAATTCAAATTTGAAGAGTTCAAATTTGAATTGAATAGTGTGCTGCAGTTAAAGTTCAAATTTGAAGAGTTCAAATTTGAATTGGATGGTGTACTGCCATTAATAGAGACCAATAACATATCTTAGTCAAATGGAAACTAAGCCTTTTAAATAAGAGAGAACCGGCAGATCAGTGCTGAAGGAGGAATTTTTTTTTTTAAAAAAAAATTGAATCCACAGGTAGATCGATCAGCTCTGTACCATGTAGAAAACTAAAATTCCTTACTCATCTTATCATTATCACTGAGTATAAATAGAATTACAATACAGCCTCTTTGAGGATTAACATAAAAGGATTAGGATAAAATAGAATTCAAATTTGAAGAGTTCAAATTTGAATTGAATGGTGTGCTGCAATTAAAGTTCAAATTTGAATTGAATGGTGTGTTGCCGTTAATAAAGACAAATAACATATCTCAGTCAAATGAAAACTGAACCTTTTAAATAAGGGAGAACCGGCATATCAGTGCTGAAGGAGAATTTTTTTTAAAAGAAAAAACTTGAATCCATAGGTAGATCGATCAGCTCTGTACCATGTAGAAAACTAAAATTCCTTACTCATCTTATCATTATCACTGAGTATAAATAGGATTACAAGATAACCTCTTTGAGGATTAACACAAAAGGATTAGGATAAAATAGAATTCAAATTTAAAGAGTTCAAATTTGAATTGGATGGTGTGCTGCTGTTAAGGTTCAATTTGAATTGGACAGTGTGCTGCCATTAATAGAGACCAATAACATATCTCAGTCAAACGAAAACTGAGCCTTTTAAACAACTGATTTTACAGTGTATTATATAATTTTTTTGATAAATAACATACTTCACATATAAAATTCATTGTAACTTAAGCTTTTTTACAAAGAAGACCGAGTAAAGCTAAAAGAAAAAATGACAAGTACAACTTTATTATTATCATTATTTTAATAATAAATTTTATTTTCATTTTTTACTTTGTCCATTGACGTGTTTGAGAGGGCGACGACCGTGGATGTTACCCTTTGCGAAGATGAAAAAGCCAGTCTTTTGACTGAGACACAACTTCTCCCTTGTTAAAGGATTATGGATCACTGAAGGGACGGCTGTTGATGAGTTGACAAGAGCGACTCAACGAGTCAAGCAGTGAGGGACAAAGCACTCTATCCTATTGCCTGTCGCTAACATTGACCATGGAACCTTCCTCTTTCATCAATGCGATTCTCATGTTCACATAATTCTTGGGCTTCACTTAGGCATTTCATGAACAACTTTCATAATGAATTGATAAAAGAGTAGTCTATTCACTTACAAAAATTTAAAACTATTTTTCTTATTTTTGTTAATTTTTGCATGGGTTTTTATTTTAAGTCTCGACTTATTTTATTCCAATGAAGTTGACAAAAGTCCTACATCATTTAGATTGAAAAGTTAACGACTATATATAACATTTGAGTTACCATCTTCTCAATGACTAGCTTTTGAAAGTAAATTCTACCTTGAGAATATTAACATGATTTTATTTCATGATATCAAAGAAGATTCAACGTGCCAAAAGGTACCGGCCGCTGAGGAGCGTGCTCCTTGGTGGAACTGTCTCGGATGAAATGAAATTCCATTGCTGTTAACTGTCTAATTTCTTACCTCAATTGTCCCACATTTCTTGGGCCTTCCAAGGAGCTAACTAACAAGGTCGATTGTACCCAGTTGTCTAAGTTCAGCATCTAGTTCAGTGATCTTGGTCCATTGGGCCTTGAATAAGGCCCAGCTACTGAAAGCTCAAACAGGGCTTGGGTTACTTTCAGCCTAAGCTGCCCCAGTATATTTTAATCCCTGAAGAGCCATTCCAATATTCCATCTTCTGCACTTGCAGTTCATGCTTTTCTCATCATCAAACAGATAAAGAACTTAGAATCATGGTAGAATATTGAGAAATTATTTTCAAGAAAACCATGTAGGAATAAACATCGATAAATACGGTAAACTCTGTATTAATTATGTTTGTAGCCTTGTCATTGCAGTAATGTATGAGAAAAATAATTGCTTCTCCATGTCCTTCTAAAAAGGTTTTATAATTGCATAAACGTTCAGAACAATGTATACGCAATATACCAATGGTGATGTATTGATCTCGGTATCCAGTTTATGCGAACAGCAAGAGTTAAGAACCGGGCCAATACTGGGCCAGCCATTGGACTCAGCCCACAAGCAATTTAACTAGGACCAGACTTTTTCTTCTGAAATGACCTGCTAGACACAAGAAATTCAGCACTTCTTCTCCCATTCATCAAAAGTGGCAGGGCTGAAGCTTCACTTTTAGACCCAAATCTAGATTTGGGCCTACTTTCTCGGATTGGAAATCTTCGTTAAGTCTAAGCCCAACTGTGATTTGTGTACACAGACAATGCGACCAACTTGCAGTAGGTCTTAAATTCATTACTTGTGGCAATGAATTATATGCTAATGCAACAATTATCCCAGCCTATGATTTGGCTTCTGGAATAAGGTATACAATGGCCTGATCTTTGAAAATCTCATATTCGGGCCCTGATCCATTCTATAAACCGGAGTCATGTCCAAGTGCAGATTGTTATCCTACATGGCTAGTTCTGCTAAATCAAGTCAGGCGGACGAGGCCCAGCTAACTGGTTTATCAGATTGAAACCCACCTAGCTCAAAGTAATTAATTCTTTGATCCTAAAGTACAAGCTTCTCTGCAGAGCCTTCACTGGATTGATGGGTCAATTTACTCAGTTCAAAGGTGGACACATTTTTGGGCCCAAGTTAGTATGTTAATCTAAAAGTGTTTTACTGGACCAGCCTGGTCCGAAAGCCTTCATGTAACTTGCCCGTTTAGAATGAAAGTGTGTAATACCAATCAGTGCCAAACTAAATTTGAAATGTCATCAATATCTAAAATATATTTGGATTGTTGAAGGCTGATAAATTTCAGCTGATACTTTAGTTTATTTTAGTGAAGATTTTTTTATTTTTTAAAAAAAATTAGCACACCTAAATTATTGGTATATCAGATCAAATTAAAAAAGTTTTCATAGTTTACAATATTTCCATATCACATTCTCCAAAATTTGATAAACATCAGCAGAAATTTTAAATTTCAACTAATAATTAAAACTCAAATGCCATTCTTAAATTTAAATTTTGTGATAAGAAATAAACTATGCTGTTTCTGGTCTTTAATTTAGGATGGGCCAACTTGAAATTCAAGGCCCAGTCAAATACAAACAAGCTGAAAATCTTTAATATTGTATTTAACTCAGTTTTAAATTTTAACATAAAAGGAATGCTCTGATTGAATTAATTCAAACTCTCAATTGTAATAATTTTATCATTTAATCTACGCAGCACCATATGTTTAAGAAAAAAATTCTCCAACTAAAGATTTAAATTTTGTTTTGTGTCTATCTAGCATAAAAATGAGTAATAAATTTATCAATATTCTAGATATATAAGTCCATATTTGATGCGGCCATTACATCAAATCATGAAGACCAAAGTGAAGACTATGGGACCCAATTTGATCAAGTGGACGAGATCGAATCTGGAATTTTATGAATGAATGGTTGAGATTCAACAAAGAAATAGAATGAAGATTAGCTTGGGCGTGTTGACCTAGTTTGGGTTGGATTTGGAAGCAACAAGTATAGCAAGAAATTCAAATTTGTGATTGCTTTAATCCTATCCAAATTCGCTCATGGATATTAAAAGATTATGATGTAAATTTTTTTAAGGTAATAAATCCACATGGCAATCAACCATTGGAGGGAGCCTTGGTTAGCAAGTAACCCATTTAGATTGGGCTTTGGGCATGCAAGCCTTGCATGGCTTAGCAAGCTTGAGTTTTTTAATATTATTTTTCTCAAGTTTTAGTTGCCTTTAAATACAAGGCTTGATTGACTATTGTAAAACCCAATTGAAGTGAATGAAAATTGCAATTTGAAGCTTTGAGAAGTTTCTATGAGTTTTGACGAGTTCTAGTTTGGTTTTTTTGAATTAATTTGCTTTTGTATCGATTTAATTTTAATTTAAGTGTTTTGTATGTTTATTTGCATTGTGAATTTTAAGTGTTTATTGATTGCATTTATTTCAATATTAGATTAAAATTGGATTTCACAATCTAAATTATTTCATTAGAAGGTTTATAAATTTTCAATTTGAGTTGATATCGGATTTGATTTCGTGCATGCACTTTGGTTCTTAATGTGAATTTAATTTTGAGGGTTCAATTATTTACATTAACTTATTGCATTCAGAATTACAAATCCACATTCTAATTGAATTTTTTAACACTTTAATTTTGAATTTGAGATACCAAATTGTTCCAATAAAATTATAATCATCTCTTTCTTTCAAGAGTACAAGTGAAGGTTAGGTTATCAAAGCTCATCTCATTGAAATTCTTGATTCGAAATGTAAAATTTAATCTCAAGTCGATGGCTAAAAAAATTAAGTGGAAACAACATCACTTTCATCAGTTGGTGATAGATTATCTTGTAATTATGACTCTAGTCATCATCAATATTGTTTAAATTATATCATGTTAAATTTTTTAGTGAGATTTAATATTAAAATTGATTTTAGATGGATTTTGTACTATATCCAAGATTATAGATCTAAACTGTAAATTTATTATCATTATTTTTTTTTCAAATTGTTAATGCATAATCAAGAGTAAATTTCCACGACTTTAAACAATTAAACTTGAATTAATCAAATCGAATTTGCTATGTTCAAATCAACTCACGTTAGGAACAGATTGTAAGATAAATTATGTCGATTTTTTTGGGTCGGATCCGATCCGATCCGAGTTTCACCGCCAATTGGCAAAGCATCAGAAGTATAAATTAAGAAGCGGCGGACCATAGCAAGGAAAACCCAAATTGCCTGAAATCACAATTCCCCGAATTCCTTCCTTCCAAACGAGGAAGAAAAACCATGGAGTCCTGCAATTGGAAGAAGGAGAAGGGACTTGTCCATCTTTTCCTAGAATCCCCTTTCCGTGAAATCCCATCACGCTTTCTCTCCGTAAACCCTAACCTCTCTCTTCGTCATCTCTCCCTCTCCCTGTGTCTCCCTTCCCATATCCTTGATTCCCTCTTCTTCTCCCTCAATGGCAGGCCCCTTCCCTACACTTCTGCACCACTCCATTCAATACTCCCATCCACTTCCTCTAATTCCGCCACCATCTCCATCCACCTCCGCGCCCCAGGTGGAGGTGGCGATGGCGGTGCCACTGGTGCCGAGTCCCGCGACTGCTACCTCAACATGTACGCCGTGAAGAAGCCCGATAAGGTGGACCCCAACGAGACGCGCCTCTCCAAATGGTGCACCTGCGCTCTCTCCTTTGAGCCCCTCAGGCGTCCAATTGTCATAGACCGCCTCGGCAATCTCTTCAACAAGGAGCCCCTCGTCCAAGCTCTCCTCTCCAAGAACCTCCCACGTGAATTCTCCCACATCCGGGGCTTGAAGGACATGATCCCTATCCACGTCTCTGACATCCCCGGCTTGAGTTCCGATGATGAGATAAGTTTCCGTACCCGGTTCCAGTGCCCCATCACCGGCCTCGAATTCAATGGCAAGTACAAGTTCTATGCCCTCCGTGGCTGTGGCCATGTCTTGAGTGTCAAGGCTCTCAAGGAAGTGAAATCGTCTGCCTGCCTCGTCTGCCATGTTGGGTTTTCAGAACCGGATAAGATTCCTATTAATGGGACTGCAGAGGAGGTTGCAGACTTGAAAGAGAGGATGGAAGAGGAACGGCCCAAGTTGAAAGTGAAAAAGGAGAAGAAATCAAAAAATGGGGCAGAAAGTGTTTGTTTGGATTCTTCTCGGGTTAGTGGAGCTAAACATGGTTTGGATGAAAAGGGTGAGAATGCTTTGCTGCCTCCATCTATAGCTGGCAAAGAGGCAAATTTGAATGGTGGGAATGGGAAGAATTTGAATTCAAGTTCGGTTGGTGGAATGAAAGCAGCAAAGGCCTCGGCGAAACGGTTCAAGGCAGTGGATGTGGCACCCCCAAATGCTACAAAAGAAGTGTATGCATCTATTTTCACCTCATCGAAGAAATCAGAGTTTAAGGAGACTTATATGTGCAGGTCTCTTCCACTAGGTAGAAACTGAGGTAAGTGCAGCAACATAATGATGATTCTGTTGTAATTTTGTGGTCATTTGTTGTTAGAAATGCTTTGTTTTCTAATTGGTATGTGCTCATTGTCATCTTAGTTACAACCTTCCATTCATGTGAAAAGAACCTTATTTATCGTCATTGAAACTTGATGGTGAATGTGTTTCTCTGTATGGAGATTATTGCTAAATTTTGAATGCATTTTAAGTGTTTTGGTTTTCTTCCTCTGTGGTAATTTACTGTGTTTATTTAACTTTTGGATTGCATTGTGTTGATGATTCTGTATCTTTTAATTGATTGATTGGATGCTCCTATAGGAAGCTTATTATGAAGAAATCGATAAGCACAGTATTTTGTTGTTTTTTAATAACTTGGGTATCCCCACCCCACATGGAGGTGAAACTATTTCCGTGGATGCACAAAGCCGCCGGGAGCCTCGTGTTTCAGGGTACTCCAGGAGGAGTTGAACCCAAGATGATGTAGGACACGAGAGACCCATCTCTCTTAGGATTTTCTATTTTCGCATTATTTTTAATTTAGAATTCTTGTATCATAAGGAAGCTAGGTCGGTAGCTTTCCTATTTGATTTAGGAGTCCTTTTCTATTTTGAGTTCTTAGTATTCTTATAAATAGTTGTAGATGTAAGAGAGGGATTGACCCCTTTTTCGAATATTTGAATTAATAAGAAATTATCTGGTTGTGTTTAGCTTCTCCTACCTATTTCTGCCCGAGTTGCAGACGAACCCTTGCGTTGTTGCAGGACATCGTTGTGGCTGGCCAGATCTATCATCTCCTTGGGCTTAATCCCAAGAAGATACCTCAGTTTACCTGGGCTTCATCCCAGAGTTCCACTACCATCTCTTCCTCGTCGTCGTATCCGGATTTTATCTTCACTCACAGCAGCAACTTCGTCTTCTCTGGCTGTCTACATCCTTAATCCAGGTACTACGACTCTTTCCTTCATCTTCTTCTTCTTCCCTTCCCTTCGATCTCTCCCCTTCTCTTCTTCCACTTCCGCCGCTTCCTTCTTCTCTTCCGCTGCCCCCTTTCCGTATTACTTTTTGTTCTTTCCCCTTGTTCCATTCGTATTTCAGCCCTAAAATTAAGTCTCCCACGTGCCAGTCATTTGCCCCTTTAAGTTGCTTTCACACGTGTGAACCATTTCACGTGTGTGAGTCCCGATAAGAGCCGGAATTTACTTAATTTGATTTTTATCCCCGCTTCCGCTACATTACGAGACCTCTAGTGTATTCTTAGATATAGAATTTTGTTGTTGCCAATCAAAACTTCTAAATCCTTTTAACTATGAAATGTTCCCCAAGTGGAAAGACAACAATACTTATGATTTAGAATAAGTCAAGGTTGTTGTTAAATATGTACATTGAGTGGATCCCTTCCTTTAAATGACTTACTGAGTTTACGAGGTGAAGGAAGTGATTTCAATTTAAATTCTCGACTGAGAAGGTTGGAGGAAGCCAACGAGTTTGGTGGCTTCATAGCAGTAGTTTGTGGGTGGCTGACACAGCCCACATTGATGGGTTTGTTAAAATATCTTGAAACATCAAGATACTTTGGCAAAGCAGATGGCCACTCGCTCGATCAGTGGGAGGAGCCTACTCCAGCAGCTACTTGCTAAGGGAGACAGATTCTTTCAAACAAAGCACCTGGACTGAAAGAACTCACACCTGGCTGGGTAGATATAGGTACCTCCCACCTCCTTGCTTGGCTTGACTCGTTCGCAGAGACTTTATATACTTACCTAGGCAGGCAGCTAAGCTGCGACATTCAAATTCCCGAAGGAAGAAAATTTTGTGGTGACATGTTTTATGATCAGATGGATGCATGCTTATGTAGTACTCAAGAGTTTGAGCATGTCTAAGACGAATGGGTTCAAGGAGGATGAATAAAGAGATGGCCAGGGTTGCTAGGGTGCGACACACTACTCTAGTAATTTTGTTTGCTATGTGGTAGATTAGATTTTTACAAACAATCTATATTTTTAACCTGTTATATTCATGTATAGATTTTGTGAACAACAATAACAAACAAGAAGTTCATAGTTGGCCAGTTCATTAGGTTGGGCTATACATAACGAATAATGTCCGCCTTCTTTCCACCAAATGCACTCCTTGCTCTCATTCATTAGCTCGGACTATACATCAGAGACATTTAGCCTTTTTCCTCCAATGCACTCCTTGGCAAATCTCATTCTTCATATTGATATTCCACATGGACACCTTTGATATTTGTCAACAATCTCTCTTAATTTGAATCCTTGTCAGATGTGGCTAAAACACCAATCTCCTCCCTTGTGCGACACCCTCAGATACAAATCTGCAATAACAACTCTTTCCCCACCCAACATTTTCTTTCAAAGGGGTATTCTGGGGCATGGGTGTTGATTCTAGACTACATGATCTCTTTGATCTTTGGCACAGCAAATTGCCATTCCTAAATGTAGGAGTTTCAATGCAAGAGCTGATGCTTCAAGAGATTGCATGATCATAGAGCAGGTGTCACAGTAAGCTTTCTAATCAATAAGTTCTCCTTTCAGTTCCCTTGGTTTATCACTATACCATCTAAATAGAACACCTTCCATGTGGTATAGTCATTTAGGTTTGAAGCGCCCCCCCTGGAGGTTAATTACCTTAGTAAGGGAGATTAAAGATTTGATCTCGACCCGGGAGGTGTCATTTGTTCATATCAGTCACACAACCAATGGCATGGCAGACTTTTTTCGCGAAGAACGGTGTTGGTGGATCGAATTGTGGCACCTTCCCGTTACCAGGAGGATAGCTTATTGTGTTCTAGTGGTGCTTTATTTCTAGTTTTCTGTATTCTCTTGTTGTTTTGTTGTTTCTTTCTTTTCAGTTGGGTTCTCTTAGACCTTATGTCCCTTGTTTTTTTGTATTTGCTTCTCTTTTTTATAATTTTTTTCTCTCTTATCGCTCAAAAAAAAGATACAAATAAGACTAGCGTCATGGACATTCAAAGCAACCCTCTCTAGATTTTTTTTTTTTTTAAAAAAAAAAAACTAAAGTAGAAATGGATTAAGAAGAGAGGGAATGCAAGAAAAGGTGAACTTTTGTTTCAAGGACAAATAGAAGAAAAAGGAAATAAAGAAATACCGGCATCCCAGCTCTAGGAAGATGATCTGCACCTTTATTAGCTGAATGATGAAATCTTCCTCACAAACGATCCTTTTGAAACAATAATATCCTGAGTCTCAAGAATTAGATAATCTGTATTAAAAAAAAACCCTCAATAAGTAGATCTGTAACGACCCGTCCCGCTAGCATAATATTGTTCGTTTTGGGCCTACACATGGACCCACACAACTTTGCTTTGGCAAGCCAACCCACTGTTGCTCCCAAAAGGTCTTGTGCTAGAAAGAGGAAGGCCACTACTTATATACCAGGGAACTTCCAATGCCACTAGCAATGTGGGACTTTTTGGGGCAGGGTATTACAATCTACCTCCCCTTAAAGTCAGAGCCGTCCCTGGCTCTGCACACTCAACCACCAAGCCCACACCCTCAGGCAGAGAGTTGAATCATTCTCTGATACCATTTGTAACGACCCGTCCCGCTAGTACAATATTGTCCGCTTTGAGCCTACACACGGACCTGCACGGCTTTACTTTGGCGAGCCAACCCACTGTTGCTCTTAAAAGGCCTTGTGTTAGAAGGAGGAAGGCCACTTCTTATATACCAGGAAACTTTCAATGCCACTAGCAATGTGGGACTTTTTGGGGCAGGGTATTACAAGATCTAATATATTCCAAGGAAAACCTCTAAAAGAACACTAATTGATGGCATTCTTGGAATTGCCTTCCACCAGTGCGTTAGAAATGTCTAAAGGATTTAACGATTGGCAACTTTTTAGAAACCTAGAACTCATTAGCATTGCATCCAGAGATTGACGTGGAAAAAGAAACTATTAGCAGAAGTAGAGCTATGCCTGATAAGCCTTCCTATACCCCCTCAATGCATATCAATGACAAAAACTCCCACAAAAATTGAGCTTCAATTCCCAATAGATGGCAAGTCCAATGAGAAGCCAAACTGAAGCAAAGGAGAGCACCAATTTTCATTTCCAATTTTTTTTTTTAAAAACATAGAGAACCAATTTCAGTGGAAGTCTACTTTTCCCAATCCTCGAAACTCTCTAAAAGAGAAAGCCTTGCCTTTGTAGCCACCTTAAGAAGAAGACTCATTGTTGTTGTTAAAAGCATGGTTATTACAATCATTCCAATGGCACAATCGTTAAAGATTCTATTGTTTGTTCCCACCATATTCCCTTTTCCTTTTTATCGAGCTTCTCCTTTTTTCCCTCATAGCACGCGTCAAGTGTTGCTCCTCTGCAGCCTCTCAGTAGTGGGCCTTCCTCTGTTGGGCCTGCTCCAGCCCATCCTTGTGACCCATTGCAGGATGGTTCTCTTGGTCTTCTCCTCAGCCAAGCTCCAGATCTCAGCCTCAGCCCTGGCCTGCTTAGGCCCAGTTACCTAGCCTAACCCCAGTTCTTTCCTCTCCCCCTCCCCCCTTTCAAGCCCAAGTTCCCTAGGCATTATCCAGCCTAGCCCAGCAGCCAGACTTGTCCTCGGCAAGCCTGAGATGAGAATTTAGAATTGATTTAACTTTAAATTTCTGCAGTTCTTTTCCTTTTTGTCTCCTGTTCCAGTGTGATTCTGGTGTTAGTTCAGTTGTTCTCTTTTGCTCTCTATACCTACACCTCTGGTGCTTTTATTCTATTAATATAGTTACCATTTCAAAAAAAAGAAATTGTTTTGATTCCAATCCATTGTAATTTTGAAATTCTTGAAACCCCAATTTGTAATCTGTGGTCAAAGTTCATCCCTTGTGAAACAGATGATAAGTTGATAGGTAAATAGGAGCAAAGGGCTTCAAGCTTAAAACCATTTTACTCGTTTCATATTCAAATTACAATGTGCAAATCTGTGGATTGCATTTCTTCTGGGAAATTGAGTGGACTGGTTATCTAAGTAGACAGCACATCATTGTGGATGGAGGTCCCCTATGCTCAAAGGCACATCTAGTTGTTGATCACCTCCTAAATGATTTGTTAATTTGGTAGGGGATTCTTTCATTATTTGATGGCTGATGCATGTGTGGTCGGCTCAAAGATTCTTTCATGCGTGCCTGGTTAGAAAGGATTGGTCTCGAAGATGCAAATGCTGGCAAGTAAGAAACAGAAGATTTTGCAATTAATGTTCTGATGCATCCCCTCTTATAGAAATAGATTAACATGGAAGAATTTCTTGGGGTTCATAGTTATTAGCAAATGTTGAAAACAACTTGTTGGGATTGATCTGCAGGTCCTAGTGGTCTGTAGGCTTCATTAAATTAGTGCAGGTGTTAGGTGTTTGGTGTGTGTAGTCTAATGTTTTTTGAGTCTTGCTTTGTTGCACCATCTCTTTAGTCGCCCTTTTTATTGTGCTATCAAAAGTATGGAACCAAGATTTATGATGTGATTGGATTGATATAGATGGGAAAAGGCTTCATAGTGGTGGGCTAAGGATTGTGTATATATTTGTGTTGAAGGCTGTAACTTAAAGGTTATATCATGCATCCCTTCTCCTTTTCAATGAGCTGATACACCACTTTGGAATGACAAATTGGATCCACCGATGATTTATCAGACATTTGACACATTATCTTCTTTCATGAATTTGTAGAATCAACTCAGGCAACCATGATTTGAGCGATGATGACTAATGATAGAGATAAGAGATGTTTAGCATTGCCAGTATCATTTATACGGAGTCGTGAGGCTGATGGCTTAATGGTAATGTTTAGCATTGGAAGTATGGATTTAAATCATGGTTTGGTAGTCGGGACCCGATTGCAGAACAGGAAATAAATCTAACAATGGATGCGTCACTCTTGCTAGATTTTTGTGTGTTCTAATAAAGGCACCCTTCCGTGCATGCACTTGTACTACATCTCTGCAGAAAGGCAATTGATGGAGAAGCTATTTTTTTACTGTATTTTCAAAATCCAAGCTCACACTTAGACAAGCTCACCCATAGATAGTGAAAAGCCCAAGCCTAGCGTACTTAGACAAAGTGAATGTAAAGTCTACTTTGAGGGTAATTTTATACTCCAATTAAACAGAATATAAAGCCTATATCAAGGGATAATTTCAATATTCAATGAGATGTTGTTTTGAGTAGAGGCCTGGAAGGCTCTAACATAAAATAATAAACTATCTTATATCATGTGATTGTTTTATATTTATCTATATAATTGGTTAAATGGGCCAAAAAGTCAGATGGTTCTCATGGGCTTTCTTAAGAGTCCAAGCCCATTTATTAAAATGAGTTTGAGCACAACCCATCAGTGGAATGTGAGAGCCCATCTTTTACAATGGGTTTTCGTTCGGACACGAGCCAAGCTTGAGTCCTCATACTCCACACATTCATTCTTTTTTTTTTTTTTGAATTTGAAAAATCCTACGAACAACTCCTACGGATGATATCCACTGTCCTTAGAGGACACCAGGTGAGGCTATGGAACTCCACACATACTTTAGAATAAAGCAGTGATAAAGTACAATTTTGACAGGGTTTAGGGTCTCATGTCATTATCATAAACAGGAAATTTGGAGTTGATTAGTCACTGCCAAAGTTGTTATGGAACTCTGAGTCTTTGAAGGTGTGATTGCTGTAGGACCAGTCTCCAACCCACCACATGGGATGTCGTCTATTATTTGAAGATGTGAATAAAAAACTAGTGTGGCAGGTGATGAAAGAAAGCAGCAAAATAGGTCTAGAAACTAGTAAGCAACTGTTGCGGCGTATTCGTGGATCACATGCTGCAGAAATATGCATTATATAAAAAATGTATTTCATTAAATTGTCTGATATTCTTCTCGTTGTTCTTGACAAAGATGGATCCCTTATTTCATGAAATAAGAAGAGAAAAGAGTTTAGATTTCCCATACTCTTTATTTTTAGCAATTGAAAATGACAAACAACTCTTTAGAGTTTCTCAATAGAATTTCGATGGGTCCTAACTTCTTCTTTTCCAAATAAATGATAGTTTTGTTGGTTTTCTTCTTTTAATTGTACATGTATTGACATGGAAATTTTAGTATTAGAAATCTAATATAAAAGCTTTTTGGTGTAATAATATTTTCACTTTATAGATGAAGTAGTGAGACAGGGTAAACTAAAAATGTTCTAACAATTAGAAAATTAGGAAAAGGATAGAGAATACAAGCAAAGTTTAGGATAAAATAGGGCTGAAACTTGGGCGGGTGGAACCGAGTTTTAATAAATCCAACTCAACTTATATTAAAAATTATTGAATTCGACCCAAATTGTTGATCTAAATTGTTCAACCCTTCTCGATCTGAATTGCTGACTCAACTCAACTCAAGTGTTGGTCTGAATTACTAGTCCGGCTCAACTCGAGTGTTGGCCTGATTCAACCTAAATGCTATATTAACTTTTTGAGTGATTTGGATGGGGTCGGGTCAATTTTAAAAAATCTTCGACGCAACTCGATCCGAATATAATTTGGATTTTTTTTTTTCTACAACTCAAATCGACTCTAATTTTAAAAATATAAAACTCAACCTACTTGATTTCTCGGGTTGGGACCCGACCCAAATTTCAGCCTAGGAGAAAAATTGGCCAAAGTCTGAAATTTTGACTTATTTTGACTGAAATTGATAAATTTAAAAATACAGAAGTTCATTGAGGCATCAATATTTGTTTCACTAAAATTTATAAATTAGGTGAGTTTAGTAATTTGAGAGGACCGGAGATGGGAGTAATTGAAATTGTCCAAGTACTACAGATGAGATTCTGCATACAAAATGAAAAATTAAATATTGACACAGCTAATAAGATGATTGCAGCACTTATTATAGACGAGCTAAAGAATAAAGATAGATGTATTTAAATGCTAAAAAGAGTCTCACATTGATGAATACCTTGTTTCCATAAGCAAGTATTTAAACCTAAAATTCTATATGTAAGAATAAAAGATTAGAGAGTTGACAGAAAAGAAGATATCACTAAGATAGTTTAAGCATACTTTGACAAGCCTATAAATGGCTCCATTTCAAAGAGCTGAAGGATTACTGATCATAGGGAGAAGTAAAAACATAGTCATTTATCCATTTCCGCTACATTTTTACAAGTCATTCTGTCCTTCGCTACTTTCAATCTGTAACTTCTCAACCAGTTTTTCTCAATTTACTATCTACTAAAATTATTATGAAACCATTATCTTTATAAATACTACTTGTTTCATTTATCTAGAGTTGATTTTAAAATTTTACTAAACGTAATCCTATTAGTATGATCATATCCACTTATTAGCAGTACATCGGTAACTTGTGGATTTGGAAGTTGACTCAGAGACTCTTTTTTCTAACTAAGATGTTCAGGCCTCTTACAGCATCCGACTAATTGTCAGGATATATGCAAGCTTTCTTACCTACCCACTGGATAATTCTAATTGTCAGGGTATGTGCAAGCTTTCTTACCTATCCACTGGATAATTCTAATTGTCAGGGTATGTGCAAGCTTTCTTACCTACCCACTGGATAATTCTACAGTGAGAGTGATCTTTAAAGATGGAGTGAGAATCAAACTCAAGACTCATATTTCCTGAGATAAGTTCATGTTCATCTCTCTGAACCCTTTTGGTTTCCAACTTTGGTCCTTCTTTCTGATAGCTAGGCCGAGCGGTCATTTTCAATTGGATATTTAGTTGAATATATTTTGTCATTGTTTTCATATAGAATCACACAAATGTTCTATTAAATATTTTTATATCAGAATGTCATGTGGAGGAGATTCTGGTTCAAACTTTGAAGGTCATTTTATAATTGTATTCACCTGCTCCCTGATTGATTTGAAAGAGATGCCTCTCTCTTCATTAAACAGGGTCTGGTTCCTACCTTCACAATAATAGCAAGATCCTCTTTGCATCTGGCCAACATCTTCCATGAGGATTCTCATATCAAACTTGTATTACTAATGTGGTTAAGATACGAGTTGAAATTCCATTCATTAGTTGTGGGTGGGTACAAACTGTTGACTATGTCCACCAAACATATATTGATTCCAAAAGAAAATCAGGCAAGTATAAAGCCAACCAGTAAGAACAAATGATTTCTCCATTGCTTCATTATTTCAATTCCAATGGTGCTTGCCATGTTTCAGCTCTTCAAATTCCATTTCACTTGCTTTTAAATTCATGTGATCCTTTGGATAGAGAATTTTTTTTTTTGAATTTACATGTGAGAAACTGCAGGATACTCAGCGTAAAACTTCCATGGATGGACCCCTACCCTTAAGGCACATCAAAGTTAAGCCATGGAGGTTCGAACCCATAATCTCCAGCTTCTTGAAGTGGGAGGTAACCAGCTAAACTTTGAACAGAGAATCTTTAATGATATATGTATATAAATATAGTTATTATTTTTTATTATTGTCAAAAACATTTATCCATCTATGTTAAGCTTTTGTCCATAAGCTAAACTCTTCTCCCCTTGTGCTAGATTGTAAGTAGATGAACATATAGGTATTAAAAACACAAGCCCAATCATATGGAATGTTCATCTTAAGAAGATCAATTCTCTCAATAATTAGGAAAGTAATGATGTGAGCAATGTTTAAAATTATATGCACCCATCTGAACCCTTCTAAGACTTCTCTCATTTTAGACATGAAGAGTCCATTTCTTAAAAATCTAATAATTCATAAGTTTTGAAATGCAAATATATTAAAAATAAGAACTTCTCTCATACATCATGGTAAATTATATGTTTCAGCTTTTTTAAAGATTCACATGGCACCTAAGTTTATGAAATTGTCTTTTTCTTGGTATAAAGTTTGATACCGCAATGGAAAATAATAAAAATAATAATAATAATAAAATCAAAATTAGGCCCCACAAGTTGGTTAAAAGTGACAGCAACCCATGCAGGAGTATGGGAAATGGGTGGGACCCAAAAGAAGTATGACCAAAGACCTCTTTTCCCGGTTCTAAATCTCAAACAAAACGACAAAAATATGGGACTGTGACTCTGAAAGAGTATAGTTAGGATTGGTGAACCAACCTGTAAAATGTGGCCCTGTTTCTCCCGTGCATGCTTATTGCCGAATGACAATTGTCTAACTTGAGTGTTGGTTTGGCAGATTTTAATTTGATTCGTATGACTAGATTTGAAAAATTAAATGGTATGAATTTTAGATTTTTAAAATTAACCTGACTCGATTCAAATTAATTTGATCTTACTCACTTTAAAAAATTAATATAGTATTCGGGCTAAATCTGACTAACAATTTAGTTTAGCACTCAGATTGAGTCGGTTCAACAATTCATATTGGATTTAGGAATTTGAGTCATAAATATAAGTCAGGTCAGAGTCAAGTTCAATAATTTTTTATATGAACATTTCATGTGAGAGATCTTAATTTCAAATAACTCTCAACACGAATGTGTCACTTTTTATATTGTTATTTGATTTGTGTATGTGATATGGAGGTTTCCAAGTATTTCAAAAGTTAAGCAGATGCTCTATAATATGTCGACACCTTAGTTTAAAAGAAAAATTGCCTAATGCCTTGTCATCTTAAGAGGTAATTTAGGCAACTACTGTCAGAGAGCGTCGATAAACCCTATATCGAGTCTAGGGTTTAGACAGTCCACATCCGTCATCCAGTCCACCATGCATATGCAAGTATGCAACTACTATGTCAACAGGATTATAAATCTTCATCATTAATGTGCATATCGACCGACACATATTTATATAGTTAAGATTCATTGAAAAAAAAAATTAGAAGAGTTATATATCAGTCGAGGTGAGTCGATATATCGAGAGCGATTTTTTGACCCATGGATGTCAACCATTGTCCATCAAAACTGGGTCCCACTCAACTGTACTGGCTACTCACGTCTAGAATTTGAAATGTTTCACCGTCATCGGCTCAGTCAGCATAAAGAATTAGGGGCATTTCGCTGATAGGTTCTCATAGACAACAATTAAATTAAAAAAAATATATAAAGTTAGGGATTAGAGGTGTATATAATATATAAATATTAAAAAAGTATTTGTAAGATGGTACATTGGAATCACTTTCATTTCATCTAGCGGATGTTCAGTAGTATCTCTTTCTCGGTAACGTAGGGTAGGGTCGAATGGGTAAATCTTAATATATAAAAATTATACATTTGAAGAATATTTTGAGGATAATTATTATATTTGAAAGTCATAATTTTTAAGTTATTAGTAAATAAGAAATTAAATTTTAATTTAATGAAAAATAGACTTATTCAGAGCTTTCAAATTTTGTTTGTCAATGAAAAAACTAGTTTTCTGTAGGATGTTAGACCATAAAAAGAAAGCAAGTAAATAAATAGTAACAAGTGACATGCAGAAAATAAGAAGAATATATAAAAAATAACTATATTAGAAAATGTTTAAATTTTATGTTGATAAAAAAGATAATATAAAATAAATTATAACTATAATCATTTTAATTATCATTAAATATCAAATCTCATCTATCTAAGATAAGTTTGGCAAAATCTTACTCAATGTCTCAATCCAAATCAAAGTGACCCATTTTGATGACCAAGCCAACCCGTTTAATATATGATATGAATTATTTAGAACTCATTTATTAATAAATAAATTGGACTGACCTCAAAAATAAACAAATAAACTAGACTAATCTGATTATTGTCATGTTTATACGTAACAAATGTACTCACATAATTTATACCCATTTTAAAGGTAATATTCATTAACTCATCCTAATTTTAATCTAAGATTAGATGTGAAGTGGCTTAATTCATTTAAAAATATTCACAATAAACTCAAATCTAAACACACCTGAGTGGAATAAACAATATGATCTGACTAATTGCTAGGTCTAATTTGAGATCAAAAAATTACAATTATATTAATTTTATCTAATAAATGCTTTGATGAAGATGGGAGACGGGTCATGATTCAGGGACATGTTAGTCATTTTCAAAAAGTAGTGAGTGCAGGTTCGTAATTTGCTGAAAAGATCAACGGTGCACTGCTTTTAGACAGAAGCCAATCCTGGAATAATTCTATGCATACATTATGTCTCCACGTAGTCCGGCCCCACCATTCCATAAATTATTTTTATGAGATAAAACCTTCACGTTGAGTCTCAAACTATTGTTATATAAACTTAAGTATATGATCTACTACATAAGACGGTGATAAATTAATTAAAATAATCTTCTTCTTTTTTAAATATTGTTCACTAAAAGTTATTTTACTTAGATTGATTAAATCATATTTTTAAAACTCTTAAAAAATTATTATTAAATTGTTTTTAATTTCTAAATGTTATGACCTCTTAAAAATGTGGTTTGATCCAGGGGTTCAAAAATCGGCTCGGCCAATATGCGATACGGACGATATATCGGCCGATATTTTTATCTCTCATACCGATATCGGCATTTTCTCTCTCCTCTGATATCGGAACCTTGAAAAAACCGTAAAAAACCGTGATGAACAGTGATGAACCGTGAGAAAACCCTAAAAAACCGTGAACACCACTGAGAACCGTAAACTCTGAACCGCGGAAAATCGTGGAAAACTCCGAAAACTGTAAAAAACCGTGAACCCCCCTGAGAACCGTAAACCGTGGAAAACCGCGAAAAACCGCGAAAAACCGTGTAAAAACAGTGAAAAACCGTATCGGTGTTTTAATTTTTTTTTTTTAAATACCGATATTTATGAATATCGGCCGATATTGTGACCGATATTTCGGACCGAATATCGACCATATCGGCCGATATTTGGACATTAGGTTTGATCAATATGATTAAAATATTTTTTTATAGATAATAGTTGAAAAAAAGACTATTCTAGTTTATTTTTTAGTATTTATTTGGTGAGTGAATAACTTAGGCTCTTATCTTTAACTTTCATATATTTAAATCACCAGATGTGACATGATGTGAGGTAATACATAGTCCTTTGAAAAATTCACACTTGTGTAATGATTTTAATATATATTTTTTTAATTTAATTGTAGAAACAGTAGAAACTGAATGAAGAACTCGCACCGGTGACAATTAATATTGAATTTAAACTTTAAAAAGATTTTCAATATAACTTAGTCGTATTTAATAAAAATATGAGGTTTTAAAACATTACGCAGTTATGCATCTCTTAAATGACATGCATTTGACTAATATCAGTTATTTAATAAAAATGTAAATATTTAATACATTATTTATAACAAAACTTAAGAAAAGTCTAACGTCTAAACATTTCTGCATTTAGGCATAAGTAACTCATGTGAGATTTCTGATGATAGAACTAAAGATATTATTATTTTTTCTTCTAAATTAGATTTGATTTAACTTGATACAAATTTGATACATAAGTAAAAGTACTTATCTAATAATTTTAAAAAAGAATAATTTGAGGAGCTCATTTTTCAACAATTTGATAACTTTTATAATTATATATCTAATTATTTATTTATTTCTATTATTGAATCAGTAATCCACCGATGTATCATAATTGAGCAGCTGCCCTAAAGTTAAGTGGCAGACCCATTCTTCTTTTTTCTTATTAAATTCAAACCACTCAAATCATATGTCAGGAGTTGGGATTTTTTTTTATATCTTTTATTTATTTGAATGAAAGTTTTATCTTCATACCATGCATATTTTAATAAATAATGCTTTGTAGCAAGTAAGCACTCTTACTTGGTTACTTCCAATAAATAGTCAACATCAAATGGGTACATGAATTATTAATTCAAGATCAAATCAACACTTTAATTTTCAAATTTCATCTCATATTATAATATTACACAGATGTCACATCTCATCCACAAAGCGTGTACTTTCATAGTTTGGACTTTGGAGGCATGAGAGTGATTCTTATTTCATCTTATATGCAATAAATTTAATTTTTTAATAGTGAACAATTAATAATTTATAGTCCAGGTTTATAAGTCTGTAAAAATTATTATCATGTTCACTATCATGACTATTATTAATTTTTATTTAATCATATAAACAATTGCATTTTATTTTATTCTTTAATCTATTGTGTCTTTTCTTCATTTCAAATACTCTTTTAATTTACTCACGTAGGTGTAGTTCAATTAGTTAACTCTCGTATTGGAAAGCAGGAGGTTGTAGATTTGAGACCCCATGGTCTAATTAGGGCTGCAACTCTAGTCGGGTTCCTTAAAACTCAACCCGACTCAAGTTGATATAAATGGAACCCGACTTGACCCGATCCGAACTTTACAACCCGACCCGAATTCTGACTTGACCCACATTTTAAACTCATTTTAACCTAATTTTAGTTGGGTCGTGTTGAGTCGGGTTAACTTATAAAATCCTCAACCCGACCGACTCAAATTTCACGCCGGTTTTTATCTTCTAAATCCGACCCGACCCGCTGACATGAAATTCTCTACCTGACCGCATGATTTCTCAGGTCGGGCATGCAGGTTGAGCCAAAACCCGACCTGAGTTACAACCCTAGGTCTAACCTTGGTGTGCTCTAAGAGTATTAGACTCACCGATGGAGGTTTTACGCTAAGTATCCCACAGTTTTCACACGTAAATTAAAAAAAAATACTCTTTTAATTTATAATAGTTGATTCTTAACACTTAAAAAATTATTATTTTAATATATAATACATCATAAATAAAACAATCACTTGTATACTTTTAAACACCTAATATCATGAAAGTGTTCATATTCCTAATGAGAATCATCATCACTGTTGTTTCCTTCTTTCATCATCTAATTCAACATTACACACTTCCCTCACCGCATTTGCAATCATAAAAAAGGTGCTGATATTGACCAATTGTCTGTCATGATAAGGTGGTCCCACCCCCTTAATAATTCCTCATATTACGGCCGATATTTCTTTCTTTCGATATTTGTATTTCGCTCTCCTCCGATATTCAAATAATCGATTTTTATGCATATCGGCTGATATGGTGACCGATATTCTGGACCAAATATCGGTCATATCGGTTGATAACCTTTTTGATTGGTCGATATGATATCATTCGACCCTTGAAAAATCGATACATATCGGCTGGTACGATATGTATCGACCGATATTTCGACTCGTGTGTGTAACTGAAGAATTAAGAATTGTCGACCACAATTTTAACATAGGCAATAGACTATCAAATCTCCTTCCATTCATTTTTGAAATGGGGTGGATTAATAACTCATATAAAATTTATTGGGTCTAATCTGACTTGTCCAATGTGACTCGAATTATTGGCTTGATTCAACTCAAGTTAGTGACTCTATAGTCTAAATTTAAGAAAAAAAAACTATGAGGATGTTTTTATATTTCATGAAACTGATATCAAATTAGGTTAATTTTAAATTTATAAGCTCAGCTAGACCCAATTCTATGCAGGTTTTTTTTTCTTCTTCCAAATTCTACATGATCCTAAATTTTTAAATATATAACTCAACCCACTGATTTCTTGGGTTGGCACGGGTCGAGTTAAAACCCAAGCCCAAGTTTCACTCTTACTTTTCATTTTTCATTTCTTTTTAAACTAAAAATGTGAGTGTTCCAACAAGTTAGGTTAATAGTAAAATTCATCACATTGTTAAAATAATTGAATGCTTAATAGATTATGATAAAAAAATATCTATTTAAAATGGACCTAGTGAATCATCTTAGGCCTTTGATTTTCAATATTAAAAATAAAATCACTGAATACATTTTTTATTTATAATAAATCATCATAAGGCTCTCTAACTGTCTAAAGTGGATTCATTGATTCATCCTATTCTTTAATTTATTTTTTTACCAAAATCAAAACAAAATCATTTGATAGAATTGTTTACTTATGGTACTCAATCCAATTTTAAAAATATACCAAATGAACGGTAATCAAAGTTGGATATAAATTTAAAATAGAAAATAACATTTTAAATAGTTTAAAATTTTATTAAATGATTCATGCATAGGGTCTTTACACTCGAGTGAAATATATGCATCTACTGATTTAGTTTCACCCTCTCTGAAGTCTATGATTTTACGTAGCAATTGTGAACGTGCAATTTAGAAAAATAAATTTCAGAATTGATATATCGATTTGTTTAATAAATGAGTTAAATTTAGATTGAGAGTTTAAGATGATTGTTTTTCTCAATTATTATATTTTTTCATGGGCTTTAAAAAATTAGAGTATAAAGAAAATAACATATCACTTAACAATCGGTTAATATTTTAACTATAAGATTTCAAATATTCAAAGTCTAAATTCATATGAGCGAGGGTGTAAATAAATATTATAAGGTTCAATACTTCTGTGACATGAAATAAGTAAAGTTTATATTTCTAAAATTTGTAAATTCAAATATAATCTAAAATTAATATTTACTTAGCTTTTTGTGTTAGAATTTTAACATGGTCGAATTTAAATTTTAGAACTTGTTATTTTGTACGACATAAGTATAACATAATAACACAGATTCGACCGATTTTCAAAATCATAATTCAATTATTATTTATTAAAATAAATGCATATACAAATTTACTTTCATCTATTAATATAATGACCCGTTTACAACCATGCAAATTTACCAAGATGTGACCCAAATTGAATCCAACGCGCTTACATCGTGACCTCTCAATACCGACCATGCCTGACGTCGTGTAGAACGCCCGTATTGACCGAATTAGTCTTCCCTTCTCTCTCTCTCTCGTCGATATTTATTTATTTATTATTTAATATTTTCTTTTTCTTTTTCAATTTAATTCATTTTTTTCCATTTATTCTCTTTTCGGCGTTTACCACCTTCTTATTGCAATTTGGAGGTTTGCAGGGGGGAAGGGCAAAACAGTCCAACCAATTCTTACCCCTGGCCCTCTCGTCGTCTTTCTCCTCCTTTCTCACGATATTTTCTCCGACTCTTCTCCAACTTCTGCCCTTTAAATTCCAGAAATCCCTTCTGGCTCCCTTTGGCCGCCCTAATCCCACCTCCATCATCTCCATCTATAAATAAAGAAATACCCTTTCCCTCGCCCTCCCGATAGCAAAAAAGAAAAAAAAAATCCCTCTTCTTCGATTTCATTTCTTTTTCAATTTCCCTTCTTCTCAAAATTCCAATCTCAATCTTTCAGATCTTTGTTTTCCGATCTCCGTTCCCAGATCTCAGATCTGGTCTCTTCCCCCTTTCTGGTTAGGGTTGCGGTCAAGATTAGGGATAGGGTTAGGGTTTTTAGGGTTCTTTAGTAAAAAAAAAGGAAAAGAGAAGAAGATGGGGAGTTTTCCCAAAGGCGACGACTCGATCCAAATCAGAGAGGTATGGAACGATAATCTCGAATCGGAAATCGCTCTAATCCGCGAGATCGTCGACGACTACCCGTATGTCGCCATGGACACGGAGTTCCCCGGCACCGTTCTCCGCCCCGTTGGCAACTTCAAGACCACGTCCGACTACAACTACCAAACCCTCAAAGCCAACGTCGATTTGCTCAAGCTCATCCAGATCGGCCTCACCTTCTCCGACGCTGACGGCAACCTTCCCACCTGCGGCACCGATCAGTACTGCATCTGGCAGTTCAATTTCCGCGAGTTCGATGTCTCCTCCGATGTGTACGCCCACGACTCCATCGAGCTGCTCCGCCAGAGTGGCATCGACTTTGAGAAGAACAACCTCTGTGGCATCGACTCCCAGCGATTTGGCGAACTACTCATGTCATCCGGCATCGTCCTCAACGAGGCCGTCCAGTGGGTCACCTTCCACAGCGGTTATGATTTTGGGTACCTCCTCAAGCTCCTCACTTGCCAGAATTTGCCTGACACGCAGGTCGGGTTCTTCCATCTCATCAACCTATACTTCCCCACCATCTATGACATCAAGCATTTGATGAAATTTTGCAACAGTCTGCACGGTGGGTTGAACAAGCTTGCCGAGTTGCTTGATGTGGAGCGTATTGGGGTGTGTCACCAGGCTGGGTCGGACAGCTTGCTTACTTTGTGTACATTCAGGAAATTGAAGGAGTCCTTTTTTAACGGGTCAACAGAGAGATATGCAGGTGTCTTGTATGGTCTCGGTGTTGAAAATGGGCAGAGTTGAGAGTAGTGTAGTACCCATTGAAATGTGAAGCAGAAAAAAGAACAACCAGACAAGGGAAGAAAGCTGGTTTTGTTTGATTACATTTACATGTGGGTGTGTTGACTACTTACTTGACTCCCCCATTTTTTTTTCTTTCTTTATGTACAACCTTCTTGCAAGAAAAAAAATGTTACTTAAGTTGTGAGTTCTCTCTATTTTTTTATCTTGCGTTGTCTTTTTCTTTTTTTTTTTCCCTGGTTTGAATGATGGTATGTGCAGAATCTCATTTGGGTATTCAGAGAGGGGGAGGGAGGGAGTTGGGGTTCGTTTAGGCTCGTGTTCTGTAGTATACAATTTAGGTAGTCTTGAAACTTGAAATTGAACTTTTGTCACTTGTGAGAACATGGCAAATTAGTGATCATGCTGTTGTTTCAGGACATGGAGCATCAATTTTAATGTCACTTTTTTTCTTTGAACTTGAACTTCCGTTACTTGTTGGAACATGGTTAAACAATTTTAATATGAAATGCTAGTGGTCTATTATCAAGAACAGCAGCAGCAGTAGTAGTGGAAATGCCTTTTTTTTTTTTTCTGAAGTGATGAGGAAAAACATGCAAAGGGAACAGAACTGATACGGGAGGGTAAAAAACAACCCAAGAATAAAAGGAACGATAGAATAAGAAAGCAGGAGATTCTTTCACCTGGGGAAGGACAGACAGGAAAAAGAAAAAAAAGAAACAGAACCCACTTAACCGATGCTGATGTTTCCTTCCAAGTGCAGAAGAGGTCACTCTTAGGGATACTAAGAAATTCTTTGTGAGCAGAAGAGAGCTACTTCCTGATGAGTTTCTGCTTTATCTCTGAAGATGCTCAGACCATCAACTTTGATGTTACTTCCTTTGTGATTGTGTTGCTGTTTTTGTACGATAGAAGGTAGGAAGAGTGATTGCATGATGCAGAAGTTGGCTGGATTGAGTATGGAGCCTGTTTGATGTCAAACATTGTGAGGTATGTGAACTAACTCTTAGGTTATTTAAATTAAATGTTGTGGATAATGGGCAGAGTTTGTTGATAATTTCACTGTTATTTTTCAAATGTGTCTTTGTTGTTTCTCAACCTGTTGAGCATCTGAAATCAGTAGTCTTAGATGTTAAGTTGATGCTTGCCTTCCAATTTGTTTTCTCCTAATTATGAAATTGTTGACTTTGCCATGGTTTTAGATGAGGACATGGTACTTGAATATGTAGCACACCATAATTTTTTTTTTTTTTGTTTTCTCGAATGGTAGTAATTTATTGCAAAAAAGGAAGAAAGCTACAAAGATACCAAGGCCATGGATACAGCACAGGCCCCAACGAAAGACAAAAAAGCCCATAGGCTGAAAATGAAAACCACCTAGACAGGAAAGAACAACCAATTGGATAGCCAGCTCACCACAACTACGAGTTACATAAAGAAAAATCACCAGATGGCATGCACCTGAGGCCGGAGAAAACCTTTCTTTGCCTATTGAGTCAGCATCTCCGTTTGACCCCTTCAAAATGTGAACAAAAGAGACTGACCCTGAAAAGCTTAAATGGAGGATTTCCTCAACAGTATATGCAGTCGACCATGGAAACTCAGCAGGACGCCCAGGCAAAATGTTGCAAGATGAATCTCCTCTAGTCCTCTACAACTATGGGGAGGACATTATGCTGGAAGGCGAGCTTCAACCCAAAGAGAAGCGCCCTAACCTCTGCAATAAAGGCAAAACAGGAAGGGCGAGGGTCAGAAAAGGCAAGTCATGCAGCATTCCAGATAAGGCTGCCGATACCCACAGGGCCTGGAGCACCTAAAGCACATTCACCAAAATTTCCTTGTGCTACTGGAGTATAGGAGCTGAGACACTCGGGTTACTGGCTAATAATGACGAATATTTACTATAGTTAAATGTCTTATCGGTTGACCTTTCCTTGTGCCTTCACTATTATTTTTAAGTGATTCTACAACTGATGTTGTTTTGTACAACTCTCATGCCACCTTTGAGAGATTGTTGTTTGCTCAGTTCATTCAAAATATCCTAAATATGCCTCTTGGTTCCTTTAAAGGTTTGTCATCAGGGGTAGTGCGATATAGACGATGTTCATATTCAAACTGTTGATGTATGTTGTGAAATTCAAGATAATTGTAATTTGCCTCTTTTGAGTTCATTGTTCATATTACATGTATAAGCTCTTCATATATTACCATGAGTTTGTCCTCTATTTGAAGTTGCTGATGTCCGCTTGTTCATATGCTTCTGTGAATCTAGAATCTTTGTTACTACTGATGAGAACCTTGAACTACTACTACCCGTCCCTCACATGGTCTTCCTCAGGTTGATAAATATGTGATCTGTGGATGAAGTTTGTCTACTTTGTCTCTAGTTCAAGATACCGTCTGTTCTGATCTTCTGTTTTTTGGTATTTCAATTTTCGAAGTTCAAGAGTGTGATGTGTATCAGCACTATGTCCAAACTCCGAAGTGATACTTTTATGGGTGATTGCCCCATATATTTCCTGTTCCATTTATGTAGAACATGTTACCACTCAAAAAAATGAAAAAAAACCCACCAATCTACATAAATGCAATGATTGTTTGGGATGACGTGTGTAATATGCTTTCTTCTACAACTTTCACCACTGCTTTGTAAGGCAGCTCAAATTCTTTTAACACGAAAATTGTATTTTGTTGCATCGATCTATTTACATTTTAACCTTGTATCGAGACTACTCATTACTCCTCGCCATATTCCTCTTCCTCCAATGGCAGCACCGTTAACCCCCCCCCCCCCCCCCCCCCCCCCCTCCCCCTCCCCCTCCTACTCCTTCTCCTTCTCCTTCTCCTCCTCTCTCTCTCTCTCTCACACACACACACACACACACACATTACTTGGAGTTAAATTGGGCTGGTTGGGCTAGACAGAATTTTATGTTTCTATGGTGGTTATGCAAATTTGCCAATTATGGATTTTTTAACTATATTCTACCCAATAATGATTTTAATTTTAGGAAAGGCAGATTAGCCAATTATGGTTGTTACGTCCCATAACCATCTGAAAGAAAGGTATGTCTTTTAATTTGATTGTGTCAGTGTTGCTCAATAATTCCATGGTTCTGGGTTCCTTGTAGTTTTGTAGGAGCTCTCTGCTATGGTAAGCCAATTTTTTATTTTTTATTAATGATAGAAGGTGTCTAGGCGTCTCACCCGACCAATCCTTCGGGGCATGTGCACACCTCCCTGCATACACACACCGAGTTCTTTAATGGAGAATAATCCCATGGGGAGTGGTCCGAAGAAGTTGAGCGTGAATTGAACCTCATGAGGGGAGCTTTTGACCGTCAGGCCAAGTTGCCTTCAATGCTGCCCAATAGGTGAATCTTTGGATCCTATTTAGATCAGAATAGACAAGCTAACACACACTTCTACAAATCTTTGGATCCGAATTATAGATCAGAATAGACAAGCTAATGCACACTTCTACAAATCTTCTGTTTTTCAATTAATTAGATGCCCCCCTTAGCATCGCCATGAGCACATAGATATTCATATTGTTGTCAATGAAGTTGAACCCAACTTTACCGTACATAAAGCTTTATGCATGCTTTCTCTATTACTTTTTGTCTTTGTCAGTATTTTTTTTTATTTCTTTAGCAGTATTTTAAACTCTTGCTTGTGAGAAATTTCTTTAAATATTTAGTATTTTTGCTCAAATTTTTTACATGAAGTCACAGTGAAGCATTCACCCCATAAATGTGTTCATACATCTTGTAAACCATTCGAGGAAAGACCTATGAGGTCCAAGAAGTGGCTCAAATCTTTTGTCCATTGAAGAATTAGTGCCAACTTGATTAGCAATTCTCTGTGTGTGTCATCTTGGTTGGGTGATGGGGTGACTATGATTTTGGTTGGATAAGTGGTAGTGGAAAATACCTAGAAATCCTGTTACTCTATTTTATATCTAGAAGCACTCAAAAAGAGTCTTATCCAAAGAGAGTGTTGATCACGCGTTTGGGTTCTTATATTTAGAAAAGACTTGATGAATTGCAAGATGGAGCACTTAGAGACATGCCATTTTAAACCTGATTAATCATGCATTCCGAGTGTTGTTGGAGAAGATGGAGAGTTTGGGGTAAAGATCCCTCGAATGGATTTTTGAGCAAATCATTATACTCCCAAGATCCCTAGGGTGGATTTTCAAATAACGACAACAACAACAATAAAAAAAAATACTTTACTCCCTTCTAATCCGTATACCTATTATGATGAAAATAGGGAGAAAAAAGGAGGAGATGGTGGAAAAGGGAAGAAAAGAGAAAGAAATAATTCTCTATATATTGTATTGATTGTTCTTCTAACAAAAGATGATACATGTATATAAAGAGTACAAGGAGCCAATCAAGGCGAAGAAAAAGGAAAGAAAAATTACTTACAATCATTTACAATAAATGATATCTAGCAATATCAAAAGTCAACTTACATGTGTAAATTGTGATATACCATATCCTACAACACCTCTTTCTCAAGTTGGTGCAAAGATATCAATCAAGCCTAACTTGTTGAAAACATCATCAAGTTGAGAGTGAGGGATGGCTTTCGTTATCATGTTTGCTAATTGATTTTTGGACTTCAAATATGGAGTGACAATATTCTCAGAGTATATATGATGTCGAAGAAAATGACAATCAATCTTGAGGGTTGATCTCTTTTTTTTTTAATCTTTTTGCCCCCCTTGAATCTTTGTCATGTGCTTTTCCCTCTGAAGCCATTTGGAAATCCTTGGTAACTCCATGGGTGAAAGTGTTGTTGGACTGCCACTACATATCAGAAATTAATCCTGGGTCACCTCAAATCCCCACAATTTCTTTGTTGGGCCAATGGAGAATCCATTGATTACTCATTCTTGCATTGTCCTTCTGGCTATGCAATTAGAGCTCTTTTTTTTTTTTGAAAAATTCTGCAATTAGAGAGCGCTTTGATACTTTGCCTTTTCTTTTTTTTTTGGGCCCTTATGGAAAGATGGGTCATGAATTATACGAATGCCAATTATTGTGGAAAATTGTGCCGCTTATGATTGCAGTGGTATTTGGGAAGGAAGAAACGAAAGGATCTCTTGGGATAAAAGCATTGACCAGAGTCTCACTTGCATCAAGAATAATCTGAGTGTTGGATTCAGTGGTGACCCTAATCCAAGGAATTGGTGTACCAATTCACTGGGAATTGGTCAAGTATTACTCAACATAAAAGCTTCTGATCCATGCTCATTGTTTAAGGGGCTTCATTCTGATTGGCTGTGACCTTTCTGGCTAACTGTGAAAGAATTCAGATTGTGCAGTCTTTCTTCTTCTAATAAAATTTGCTCTCTCAATATACATATATATAAATGGAAGTATCTAAAATAATCTGTGGCTGAGGCGTATATGCATCAGACTATATTAAGCTTCGATGGCTCAAGACCCCCACCCCATTGCTTTGTGTGGCAGTAATGTGGTGTACAGCATGTCACCAGTATTTGAAAAAGACATGTTAATAGATTTTCTTTGAAATGGTGAGATGTTGAAAGATGTCACTCTGCTCCATGTGAAGTATTCTACCTATCTTGACAATCAACCATGCATGTTAAAGTGTTAAAGCATGTGATCACATGTTAAGTAGTGTTTGTCAATTCACAAGGTTCATAGCCTCAAGAGATGATCATTATCCATTGGGCCTTGGCTGGAAATCTCTTTTCTGGATTTTTAGTGGACCAATTCAATGGGAATTGTTCTTCTAGGACCTCATAATGTGCTTTATCTGTTATCTTGTTTTGCCATGCTCTTACATTCCCAATCACCATTTTTAGTCTTAGAAATTGGTTTGAAATGATTCTTTCGAAACTTTTAATTCAAATTTAACTAATTCAATTGTTTTTGGAAAGTAAAGTAAGGAAGGTCAAGGTTCAAAAGTTGTTACATGTAAGGATTTCGGATTTCTCACATTTCAATGGATGGAATCAAATCAATCAACCATAAATCTTGGACGAGGAGAGAGAATTTAATCAGTCAATACCAATTCATGTTTCGATGTGACCTAATCCTACTCGGGATATCTGAAGAGATCTTTTCCCTCACAAACTTAAATCTGGACATTTAGTGATTTCCAAATTGATGATTTTGGCCTTGAAGTGTATGATCCAGTCCCAGTTGTATTTCGTTTGATACTATCTGTAAAACGAGAGGGCTGATATGTCCAATACATGTTGGCCTTGAGGCCTTGGAAATGTCAATTGTAGACAAACCCTAAAATTGTAGGATCAGTGCTCATTTTCAAGATTCAAAATGGCTCAATCATGATGTCAACATGCCACAGTTAAAAACCCAAATCTGCAAACGCATCAATCCAAAGCAGAGGAATATGAAAGTCCAGAGCACTTGGCAAATAATTAAACGTAATTAGACCATGCTGCAGATAACCCAGTCATCAAAGATTTTTGTTGGAAAAGACTGCTATTGTATTTGAAGCAATGCAAGTGGCCGATGTATGAAGTTACAGAATTGGACACATTCGTTTTGAGATCATTAGTTTGAATACATTTCCACAACTCATGACGCTGCCAAAAGAACTTTAAGCATATATGACACTGTTAGTATGAGCTTCAACCCAGACGTGCCTCCCTTCGAAGTACCTGGAGACATGTAAACAGAAATCAGATTAACCAGTTCGTCTCTTTTCTTTTGATGATAAAGTTTCCAGAAGATGGTGGTCAGTGCCTAAGTGGGAAAGAGAAAAAAAAGTACACAAGACATGATTAATCAAATATGGACTGTAATGTATGGGATGATTTACACATGCAATGCATGTGGCCCCATCTCAATTGATGTGGCAACCAGGGTTTTCTCTGTGGAAGTTTACAGCAGCATTGGAGCCAGGGTTAGTACCAAATTGGGCTTTTTAGCCATAGGTTTCAACGTTCAACTATATCACTTCAACAATTACTCTAATTTTCTCAGTTGCCAAATCCTACTAAGAAAACATTACTCAAGGTTGAGCTTGAAATTTAATGGATAGATAGCACTCAAGCAATGTACCATAAATCAAGCATCTAATGAGTAAGATTGCAGGTGTCGAAAAGCGAAAGGAAAAAATGGAGACTTTTCATCCACAGATTATTGGGGGTGTGGTCTTTTACATTCTCTGTATTGAGTGTTCCATGTCGTGATTAATCTGTTTCATTTTCATTAACTTCATATTTCGACATCCATGTCTAATAGTCTACACATTCACATGGAGAGAGCACAGAAACAAACTTTATCTAAAACTGAATAAACTCTAGGTAACCTTTTTTAGAGGCAAGGTTTTTATATAAATATAATACAAAATTATATGAAAAAGGAAAACCAACCCAGATTAAATTCTTAAGCACGGGTTCTGCTTCAAACAAGATCTGATTTGTCGGGATAGCAGTAAAACATCCCTAATAAACTTCTAGTTAGAAAAAAAAAGAAGGAAAAGAAGGCTCAGGATTGATTAGATTGTTTGAATGCTGATTATAAAGATAAAGACATTGAACACCTAATCTATTACACAAGCCATGCACTGATAGCTGCCCCGATACAACATGGATACAACGGGGGAAACAACAAACAAGACTTTTTTTTTCAGCAATAGCTGATTTGATTAAAGAAAAGGAAACAAAGAGAGTAGAGAATGAGAAAGAGGCCATAAAAATGACTCGTAGAACATTCATCCGTATGAAAAGTATGGCCAAAATAAAAATTCTTGCAGCACTCCTTGTTAACAAATCAGACTCCATAAAACCAACTCCACTGATGTGCATAAAAAATACCAAAAGATAACAATACCTACCCAGATGTCCTTATGCCGCATTTGACAGTCCACACCAAATTCGGGGGGTGGGGGGTTGTTTCATCTACCCTTAGGTCATTCTCAAGTTTATCGTATGTTACTACCTTGTAGACTACCATTAGGTCCTATCAAGGTCACACAATTTCAGATTTCCAGCTTTGTTAGCCTCATAGAAACCCATTGAACCAGCCTCACAGAAGTGTATCAACCACTTCCACACCATCTGTACTGAGATTAGCTCGTGCATTATGATCGAAATTCACCTCAAAGAATTCAAGAAGCAGACAATTCCATCCATTTCCTCACAACTGGAGTAATATTTGGCCCATCATCAATCACTTCTAACCAATCCCTGTATAACAATCTTTGCTGAAACACCTTTGAAAGGATAAAAAGTAAAGGCCCTGAAGCCCACTATGAACAAAATGAGTCGGACTCCCTCAAAGTTGACACAGATCATTTCAAACTCTTTTAACTGAAATATATACCTTCATTCTTCAAAATGCACCTCTGAGTTTTGGCAACAAATAGCTAATGCCAGACCTTGGTATTGCTAAAAAATGATGCAACATGTTTCCATATAAGCATACAAGAAGTTTAATGGCAAATGTACTTTGTCAGCCAAGGAGTAATACACATTGAATTGGAGATGAGGATACCACATGTAGAAGATCAAGTCATTATTCTTCTGGCTCCATTTATATTGTCATCTTATCCATCTGGGAGCCCCTATAAAAGTGACTAATGGGCACCGTACAGAAATTGGCCATCACGAAACTGAACTTTACTGAGACTCATGATTCCATACCTCCTCTCAGGATAAAGGAGAAATAATCCGTTATTTCTCATCATGGTTCAGCATAGTTTCCTAGTGCTGATAGTGGTAATTGGTACACACTAACAACTTGGTCATCCAAGCAAAATACAGAATTGAACCAATAGGAAAAAGATAGCGATCAAGGAAATGATCTAACTACACTAGGTGATTAATATAGGAATCATCATAAAGTGATCTTACCCATAATAAGGTATCTTGGAGATCATTCAAACAAAAGGTCAACAGAAAGGGAGTGAATATATCCAGTCATCGCTATTCTGATAGATGCATAGTAGCTATAAAATTGTAATGATAGCTGACACTCATAAAAAAGGGAAACTAGACCACCATTATTGTGTGGAGTTGAATGTGGGGCAATGAAGACACATGATGTATGTGAGAGCAACAGCGGAATATATAATTAGAAACAAGTACATGGGAAACCTACAGTTGACTTCAAGAGAGTCAGTGAATACCTTCCAAAAAAGAAGAGATGGTAAATGCTGTCACAAAATGGTCCTGTATGAAGAATGAACACACACACACAAACAGAGGTGGGGCATTTTTCTTTTTGTTGTGCGGGTGGGTGGGTGGGTGGGGTAGAGGGTAGGGGTGTGCAGCTTCCTTTCTTCAAGGTAACAACTTCTGTTAAAAACTTAAAACAGAACTGAGTACAACAGATAAAGGCCCAATGAGAGGCTGGCCAGGAATCAATTTACAAACTCACATCAGCCAGAAGAAGTCTTAAGGAAATTACATTATGTGACTTGATCTTCTGTATGAAGGCTTACATTAGCAATGCTTAGCTTCAAATACCCTTCTATTCCTCTCAAGCCAAACAAACTGTATGATGGTCAGGGGAACCATTTTTCATACACCTTGCCTTTTAATCAGGGAGAAAGTGGGGTCTTTTTATTTTTGTGCGGGGGTAGGTGTTTGGGTGGGGGGCAATTGTTGGATATATTAATGCTGCAAAGATATTGTGTCATTTCTTTTGTTGCAAATAAAATATGAATAGTGAAGCATCTTTATTTTTATTTTTTTTTGTGTCGCAAGTAGCCATAGAAAATATGCATGTCTGACATGACATACAGGCATAATCCAAACACAGGGAGAGGCGCTGGACGTGGATATGGAATATTAAGTGACTTAAAATCGATCTAGAAAAGATTGTTTGATCACTAGTGCTTAGACAAGTTGGATATCTAAAAAAGCATGGTTGGTAACAATAGCAGAAATGCTAAGTTGCATGGGTACAGGTATGTGTGTCAAGAGTCCAATACCTTATGTGTAAGGACTCAGCGAACCAGAAAAAATAGCACACGGGGGGCCATATTTAAATAAATTTAAAACTAAATTTATTTAAAATGAAAATAAAGTGAAAAAATAACAATAATAGAAAACAATATACAAGTTTTACTCTATTTAAGTGACAAAAGTATTCTTATCTCAATTAGGTTTTAAGAGGATAAAGGTGTCGTAGTATTGTAGTCATCTTGAAAAATAAAGTCACACTTGAAGAGTACATGAAGAACAAGTGAGAGTGTTTGATATAGGTATGTCATACATCTTAAAGTGTCTGTGCAACATAGCAAAAATGCATTTAAAGAGATACGAAAAACACTGGAAGGCAAAAATACACAACTTGCCTCTTCAGCAAACTTTATCAAGATGGTCGTCCGTGGTCGTTGTTGACCCTCCATAGGAACAAAATGAGCAGTCACTACAGCTGGGAAACCTGCACTCTCCAAGACACCCTTCACAACAAGAAACACTTCTCAGTGACCCTCAACACTGGATTATGAATTAAACAAGATTAAATAAATAGTCAGTAATCAACAGTGTTGCGCACTTACTCTTACAATCCCAGCAACAAATGCCCCACAGTTGAATGTCCCCATATCTTTTGGTATGGAAATAAACCTTCAGAAGAGAGAGGACAGCAATCAGTAGCAACATTACTAACTCCCTAAACAAATGACTTCCATAAGTTGACCCCAACAGCCCTTTTATAGGAGGCAGTTGACACAAACAGTCACATGCTGGAAATACTGTTACCTGTTCACAAGGAGTTCCTTTTCACTGATCATGTATTCATCTTCATGCTCAGTACCTTTTTCAAGTGAATCAGCCACCTGGTGGTGTAATTAACCACACATGCATAAGATGTTTGCATAAAATAATTGAGAGGACAATGGTATCTCTATCTAACACCATAATTAATACTACTGCCCCAGTATGTTCAATACCGGTAGGCATACAGGGGAAACAGTCACAAATCATTGTCAACATTGTGGTATTCCTTTTAGTGATTAACAATTGCAGTTTTTAAAGCAAGTTCATGTTCAAAGTACACTACACTATCCAAAACTGAAGGCAGTGCCTTCTCAACAAAGATAACAGCATGTCAACACCTTGAAGATAAAATTGATCGGACACTGCATTGACTTTCCTTTCAATGGTACAGTTAACATTTCAGTATTGGACTTACCAAAATATGCAATAAATATTTACAAGATACCTTTAAAAAAAATTATTTAGCAAGATACATCCCGTGTGTGTTAAAACTCATGTCAGATGGATGCTGGTACAGTGCCCCACATGTTAGCCTGTTAGGCACTTACCCAATTGGTAACTGCTCAACAAACAACCTCAAAGTTGTGGGGTTATGTCACAATAAAAAAAGGAATTTTTGGTCATTCATTTACTTCCATTTAAGGATTGAAAATTAAGATATTTTTACAATAAATGACTGGGTACTTTTGCATCATGCACCAAGTGACAATTAACTCTAGTTTCAAATGGCAGAAGGGGAGTGGAAAGAGGAGGAAGGGCCAGGGGAAGAGGCAGCCATGAGGTTTGGAGAACTCAAATTGGAAATATAGAAAGTGCTCCCTGAAGAATACTAGAATTGCTAGTTCCATGACTCTGTTAGTTACTTTAAATGTGGAAAGCATTATAAATTGGTGATCAAGGTTCTAAAGGTGGCATATAAATCAGTATTTGCAGTTTCCTTCATCTCCCAAAAACTAGAGAGCTGACAAATAGTAAGACACATAAAATGGAACATTTTAACATGCCATTCTTATTGTATAGGTCAGTCACAAACAACTTTGAGAAACTTTTGGTAACCAAAACCTAGAAAAAACTTCCCACAAAAAAAGAAAAAAAGAAAAAAGGATTGCACATACTTTCTAATTATAAAATTTGAAATAAGAAACAAATGTAAGCTTTGAAATTATAGACCTTTCCGAATAAGACCTTCCATACTGTGCTGTGCACAAAGGACAAGATTCCCAACAATCGTGTCTCCCTCCTGTTTCCCTGATCAAATTGAATTACTATCATGACTATATAGTACTAATCAAAGCAACAAAAAGATGCATTATAATGAAGCCAAAAGTGGATATGTGAATACATAGTTATGTGGTTGATATGATTATACCAACTGAACTAAATGATGCCAAGTTGCCAACACTCAAAATCATCTTTTATATAGAATAAAGAAAATTCCTACAATGAAGCCAAGTAACCTTAATTGTTTACTCTCTCTTATTTTAATCTTCCTTTATTTCTTTTCATTTCATTATTTCATCTTACCAATGAAATTCATTAAGATGAAGGAAAAACATGAGGACGTAAAACAGTTATTAGACCCGCAATGCTCTATAGACCAGAATGTTGGGCAACAAAGAAAAAACAAATGGATGATGTTAGGGAGACAAAGATGCACGTTATGTTGGATGAGTATAGTTCTCTTTTCGGTTCTGAGTATAGTTCCCTTATACTCGGGTCATTCTTTTGTACTACCCTCTTATTTATGGAATCAAAGCTGTTAATGTTTAAAAAAAAAAATGTTGGATGAGTAGTTTAACTGGATAGAGTTGGAAATGACCGCGTTAGGGACAATTTAAAAATACCCCCAATAGATGACAAAATGAGAAAAACTCATTTGAGATGGTTTGAACATATAAGTAGAAGACTAGAGACAACTTCAGTTAGTAGAGTTGAAAGATTACAAGTTGAAGGTACAAGAAGAAGGGTTAGACCAATGAAAACATGGAGGGAAGGGATAAAAAAAGACATGATAAATAGTGGAGTGATAAAATGTATGGTTTATAGTAGCATCAAATGGAGAAGTATGACTCAAAAAGTTGACCCCAAATAGATGGGTTTTTGGCTTTGATGATGACGACAATGATATGATGATGATGACAACAACAATGATGATGATGAAAAACATGAGGAAGATACACGGAAGGAAAATAAAACCCATGTAGGCTAGAAAAGCTTAGATGCCTCATACAAATAACACTTTAAGCACATACTAAACATAGATAATGATCCTTCTATTTTAGCATATGTAGCCTTGAGTTTCTTATAACTATTTTCTTGCAGATATTTCATTTAGCAAAGCAATCTTGATTTTGCAGACATTATAAATGCAAACTTGATTTCCTTGTAAATCCTTTTCTAGTACCCATAATGTCAAATTCAAGAATGACATATTAAGTTTACCAAAAAAAAAAAAAAGCTAAAACACTGAACATGCATTGGTTTCTGGAAATTAATTATTAGCATAATCTCATATGCCAAACAATGCCACAAGTCACTAGAAGGAATGGACCACTGCAAAGGGGACTGTTATACCTTTTCCCTGTGACACAGAAGTTCTAGAACTCTTGCACCAACAGCATAGCCTGCGTCCTCTAGCCTGCTCCATCTCCAAGAAAGTTATATTATATCTACTACAAAAGATACATTCTCAACAGTTCCCTAGAAATGCCAGAAAATGAATAGAACTAACAAAAATGTGATTTTGACCAAGAAGAAAATAACGATGTAAAGAACATGTGAAATGAAACCTCACAAAACATTTTTTTTTTCCTTCTTTGGAATTTACATGAAATAAGCACACGCACGTAAGCTCACATGCACACAACACAGGTATATTCATAGAACAATGATCCCCTAAGGTGCCTTATTTGAGGTTCCCACATAGGCCACTATCAATTGGTTGGTTGGAAAGATATTAGCTAGAATAAGGTGCCTACAAAAAGTCACTTTGATTGGATAAGTAAAGCCATGTTTCTTGAGGTCTCAAAAATTCATTTTTATCTAACAGTGTAAACTTCATGGAGTTAGACCAAAGCTCCATCTAACTCGGAATGAGGTCAAATTGGGTAAGCATCAAATTCATAGGAGGTAGGTAGGTGTGAGGTGGGGAAGGGTGTGATTGGGGCCAAGGTGGAAAAGTTGCAACTAATGATGAAGAAGATGCTCCAATGTGCTCATGTCATAAGGCGAAGAAGGCGTGCATTAACAAAATGATGAAGCCACATCACGTTGATGATCCTGAATAATGCCCCCTATAGAGCTCTACCCACTGATGAATTAACACTACCATCAAGTTTCTCCATATGCAGATTCCTAAATGTTGACATATATATTTCTAACATTAATGGCTAGGCCATTCCCATCCCTCAAGGCTACCAATATCCATACAATAAAACACTAGATTATAAGATTGGTAATTTAAGTGTCACATGGCTCACCAACACATAAACATACACATTTTAAATGCTTAAAATTATCACAAAGTAATATCATGTAAATAAGAATTATAACTTGTGCAATGGTCAATCACCATAACCTCGGATCGTCAGATCAAGATAACACTATGAGGCAAAAAAATGAGCTAAATTGGTAGCATATATCAATTAAAAAAGGATTGACATAATGTTTAAAAAAAATGAGGATCAACATGTAACCGTTTTAGAAAGTTCCAAAAAAGAAGAAATGGGCATGATAAGCATGAAGCATTATCAACATAGCCACAATGTCAATAATGAATATTCTTAAGTAGCAGATAAAATTGATGAGAATCACCACCTTCGCTCCAACTCTGCAATATTGTCAACCTGAGTCTGATTG
Source organism: Chimonanthus salicifolius (assembly GCA_013350335.1). Classification (NCBI taxonomy): domain Eukaryota; kingdom Viridiplantae; phylum Streptophyta; class Magnoliopsida; order Laurales; family Calycanthaceae; genus Chimonanthus; species Chimonanthus salicifolius. Next base: position 26,583,557 of record CM023532.1, on the reverse strand, counting down.
TACTGCACAAGCTCCGAAAACAAGAAAGCAAATGCACTCAAGCTAACCTGCAGAAAATTAACAACTCACTCATGCCAGGCCCATGGATGATTGAACTCAGCAAACAAAAAATACCATGAATATACAGAAAAGGTGACAAAGTAAAAGGTCCTGCTCATTAAATATAGCTTCAAATGCTAACTGGCATCTCTCAAAGTAATGTAGCGCACAACATTTCAAATATATATATATACCTTTCAAATCTACAAGACATTGGAATATGTGGGTGTAAAAATCATTGGGAAGAAACTCCATATTATACTGTGACGTTGTTTGGTGTTCTTAGTGAGGAAAGTTAGTAAACTCCCATCGTTGGTAAGTGCTTAACGTTTGCTGGTTCCATTTATATGGGCATCAGATAGGTGGAAAACAACTTGCCAGTTCCAATTATGAGTGCCAACCAAAGATATAGGGATAAATGTCTTTGGCCATAATGATAATGGGCTGATCATTGTAGGAGGTGAAACTCGAATATGAAGAATAATTGTACACCTAGTCATTTCATCGAAAAAATGGAGACCAATAACGGGGAGGTCAAATTGGCAAATGGTGATCACACTACTCCATGGGGACGTCATGATGATAAGGGTTGTGAAAGTTGAAGTGGAAGATCCTAAGGATTTCATCAAAGATTTAGAGAAAGAAAAAAGAGGAAAAGTTCAACTTGGGCAGATGGTGATCAGACCACTCCCTAAAGATGCAAACGTCTGTACCAGCAATTGGATCAGTATTCTCCAGTTTTCTCCACTTGGGTTCATTCGAAAGAGGGGAAAAGCACCTTACCCTGGTGAAATTTTGTTACCGAACCCATTTTCCACCAAAAAAATCGAGGGAAAAAAGAGAAAAGAGGGAGGAGAAGACCTCTTGTTTTCCTTTGCCGAGTGGTTTGTCGAGGACGTTGGTATACTGCTTCATCTTTCCCACTCCGATCATTGTTGGATCCCCTTCTCTCTTTTCTTGCTCTCTATTCTCTGCAAATTGGCTTCCTTTCTCCTGTTTTCCTTGCCTTCTTCGGAGAATTTTGAGAAACCGAGCGGGCCCTATCTGAAAAGAACTGGGCCGGAAGATCTACATCTCAATGTGGGGCCATGCAAATAACCATTCCATATTTCCATGTGTCCAATAATGATGAATTAAATAGTCTAATTTTATTATTGAAGAATTAAAATATTTATTCAATAGTCTAATTTTATTATTGAAGAATTAAAATTTATGATGATTTGATTTTTTTTTTTAAATTGTACTCTTTATTGATCCTATCAAGGGTGTAAAAGACGCCCCGGTCGATACGATTCTCTCTCTCCTTTTTTCTTTTTTAATATCGGTATTATTTTATTATTTTATTTTTTCTAAATTAAAAAATATTTAAAAAACTGAAAAAGAAACTATTTAAAAAAAAATTGAAAATATAAATATCGGCCGATATTTTGACCTGGATTCATCATCGTTTTAGTTTTTTTTTTTTTAAATACCGATATTAATCATATCAGCCCATATCGGATCAATATATATCGGCGATATATTGGCCATATTGGCCGATATGATTACTGCACGGCTAATACGTTTCGTATCGGCCGATATCTCGTCTCATGGATGCTATATTGTGACTCTCAACTTAAAAAACTCAAGTGTTTTGTTCTTTAAAACTAAGTTAACCTCTTAACTAGTGGTAGGACTACCTACTCTATGATAAAAAAAAAATGGATGGTTGGATGGTTAACTATGAAACTATCGAGTCGCACAAAATAGTGGTTGTTGAATCATCTTAGTTACTTTTTAAGATAAAATAAAATTATTAAATAATTCTATTTATAATACTCAATGAATCAAGTAGATATCAATGTAAACTCAATTTGAAACTAAAAGGAAAACTGCATTTAAGTTAACTTAGATTCATCATGTAATGGGTCATACATGGGGCCTTTTTGTCTAATTGAGATGACTGGTGATGTAAGCTTGTCCAAAGTTTTGGATCCATTTGCAAATAGAATTGAAGTTCTAAGTCCAAACAAGGGGTAAAAATCTCGGTCGATATGGATTGTATCGGCCTAACTTACGAATATCGGTCGATATGGCTAAGATCTCACCGATATCGGCTTATATACACTGAGATTAAAAAAAAAAATAAAAGAGATATCGACTGAGACACCAATATCTCGATAAACTTGATTTTTTTACTCCTGGTCCAAACATGTTAGGTTCAGCACCCATTTGTATCGATGTCGGCTCAAATTTTGCATATTTTATATACAGTTCTGAGATCCACTTTAGTACTATGATTATATTTGAATATAGGGTATTATGAAAATATTATCTTAATTGAATTAATTAAGCTATTTTTCTTCTCTCTAAAAATTTGATCATATTAAATATTTTTTTTTAATTTTTAAACTTTTAATGAAATTCAAAAGAATAACTTGATAGATCTAATCAGTGCGATTTTTATAGACTCCATATTTAAACATAGATTTTTCTAATATATGACTGTCCATTATCAATCAATGGCCCCACAAAGAGGTCACTTCATTACTTTGCACCCACATATTTGAAAAATGAGGCAGTTTTTCATGATAATTGATGGGCTGTATAATAGGGATATGCCCAAAGAACATCTCTTAGCCACATTTTTAAATAGGGTAGATGGACAATCCATTCTTTCATGAAAGAACATAGAGCTACCAGTCATGAAAGAACTTCAATACAGTCATGAAAGAACATAGAGCTACCAGTCAAATATAAATGTTAATTGATTTTAAATTACTTTTGACATCTGAACATTAATTTAATGTTAAAAATAATAATAATAAAATAGAATAAACGGAATGAACTTGAATTTCAAATCATTTATCTCATATCATTCTCTTTTCACAATTCTTATACGCTCCCAAACTAAAGAAAGAACTCAAGAAGTGATTTTTATATAATTTATTTTCAAAGCTTCTTAAATAACTTCACAATTTAATGTAAAATCATGAAATGAACATTGAAAGTCATTATTTGGATTAAAATCTTGTGATTTTGGCATTAATTATTCATTTGAATCTCTCACTTCATTGGGTCAAAAAATTTGGCACAAATCAATTTTGATGGTTGAATCGATGTAATCATCTTTCTCATTTAGTATAGACGGTTGAATTTCATTATCACGTCACATTCTTCATGAAAATTCTGACTCATTTCATGAAGTGTACTTGAACAACATAGGCCACTCAAATCACGTCAATAGTTGTGGTTAAATGTGGCCCACCCCATTACATGAGATGACTGGCTAACTGGGTTTGGACGAGAGATAAATTTTAAGGGGGTTACTTGGGAATAATTGGAATTATCTTTAATCCTGAGTATTATAAATATCTTTGTTTAGAAAGAATTTTAAAAAATAGAAAAAAAAAAAGTGTAAAAAGTTGATTTTTAGCAAGTTTAGAAAAGCTCTAGTATCTGAAAAAAATATAAAAGAATGTCGTAATCCATGATGTATAGGAGAAGCTCTCTTGATCATAATAAGTAAAAGTATTTATCTATTTTTTTTAATTTTAAAAGATGAGAGTTTAGATGATTTAATAGGTCTCATATTTTACAATTTGACAATTCAAAAGTGGACAAATGACAATTGATCCAATAATTAGCACCATCAACAATTTTTTGCTATTTTTTAAATAAGTAATCACTAATCTTTGGGGTTGTCTTTGTAAAAAGCAGCTGTCCTTGTCTCTTTCTAAAACTATTAAATTTTCAAGAAATTTATTAATAAGATAGAAAATGTGACTATACAGAATATTTTAATCTAAATAGATAGTCGTAAAGAGAGAGAATGAATTTTCTTTTAACTTTTGGTTGGGACAGGGCGGGCTCTGATTTTAGACCATATAAGCCACCGCCTAGGGGCCTTTATATGGTCTAAATAGATAGTCATAAAGAGAGAGAATGAATTGTAGGATCTCCACCAATACATTGTGCCTAGGACTCCTGAAATTTCAGGACTGGTTGGGACCCATGTGAGGTCAAGTAAATCCAGGCCCTTCTCCAACTTTATGGCCTTCTCCCAATGGGAATAACATATTCTGATTAAAAGAGAATAACTATATAATCAATGTAAATGAATAAAGCTGTAACAAAAGAACCTGATAAGACACTAAACTCACCATTCTCCAATCCAACACAGAGGAGAATCCACACTAAAACTCTGAGCATTTTGAGGAAACAAAGAGAACCTTGGACTAAAGGACTCAACCAAGATGGTTGCAAATGCTTGTAGTGATTTGATGGTTCGAAAGCAATGGGCCTATTTTAATTGTGGCTGAGAAGAGTTTGAAATCACTGAATGATTGCTAACATGATAAAAATAAGAAAAAAAAAAAAAAATCTTTGGCAAATCCATCTGTCCACATGATTATTTTAGTCTAAATAGGTTTAGATTCTAGCTGCAGCATCCATGCCTGTGATTTATTTATCTTTACTTCCGAGTCCGGAGAATATTACTCTCAACATCTTATGTGAATAATTTCATATTCATATACTAGATAAGAGTATGGAGAAGCTATTTTTCTGCTTTTTGCTGTAGAAAAAAGAAGAAGAAAGCATCTTCATCTCCATTTTTCTTCACGGGAGACTCGGATATCGAACCTAAATAATAAAGTGAGGTCCTTCCCATTCTAGGGATTCTCAGTTATAACAATTTTTTTGTTCTCTGCAAGTTGGCCTTTCGGCATTTTTTTAGTGTAAATTGGTTATTATTGTTAAGAGTCAATTGATCTAAGATGTAAATATCTGTGTTATAGTTTGTTTCTATTTTCTATTTTCTCTTTAGGGAGACATAGGTATTGGCCCAATTTTCTATCCATTGATTCAGTAAATAGGTCAGCTAGTATGTTAGGTGAAGTAACCTAAGTCCTTCATAAATCCATTGTCTTTCTCTACATTTCTAATATGGGACTCATTCGACAATTCCAATAATCCTCCTCTCGAATAAGGCCATCTATCCCATACACTTTGGAGATCTCTTGAGTTCATAAGAGCTAGCCCCTCTTATACAATTTGTTAGGACTAAATATCTATCTCAAAAAACTAACCATTAAGTAGAGTAACCAAAATTCTTTCTAAATCTCTAATCTCTATCTACATTTTCAACGTGGACTCTTTCGCAACCCTAAGAGTCCCAACACATCTCATCCAAGCATCCAAGTCTTTCCATATTTAAGGGTGATCTCAAACTCTAAATTGGGCGTTTATGTAAGGAGTTCTTGCTAGAATTTTTCTTTGCACATTCTTACAATCAAGACGATAAAACGTTTTTCTATGACATTAGCAGTTCTCGATGGCCACTTTCTTTCATCTCATGGTCCTCGGTTGGAATAGTTAAGAACATCTGCTAGGTATAAGATTCGGCTTGGAGACCATAATCTGGCCCATGATTTAGAATAAAAAACATGAGCAGCAGAGACTGCAAAGCACATGATGCATGTCTGAAGAAGCTAAAGCATCTTTCAAATTCCCCAAATGCAGAAGCTTCCTTGAGTCTCTTCTCCATTACTCTTTTCCACCTTTCTATCCATACCCAAATTTCTGTCCAAACCATCTGTATTTTCTGGTCTCCTTTGGAGATCTTCAATTCAAAAACCACAAGCTCAAGTATAAATTAACTCAGCAGCTTCCAAAAGAAAGACCAGGACAAGAGTCTGAGTAAGAGAAGAGCCTACCATTTGCTTTTCTTTTACATCAAAATGAAAGTGATGGTGGATTCTGAAGACGTTCCTTCATCTCCTTCAACTCCTGCAACCCCAGGCACACCTGGGGCTCCTCTGTTTGGTCTGTGCAAGACGGAAAGTAGTACAAATGTTAGAAGATCCCTGCTCAGAAACTTCAGCTGTTTGAGTGCAGATTCATGGGTAATGGAGGAAGGAGGCTTGAGCGCTCCTGTATGTGCTCTGCCTCCCCCTCTATCCTCTCTCACGAGAAAGGTGAGACATGAAAAGTACTGTCTGATTAATTCAAGAACTCGGCAATCTAGAAATGCGTTTTAGCTGCTCTTCTTGAAGTACTGAATCATGTATTTTTGAGGGGGAAAAACTATGAAATCTCTGTTTGGTATCATATTTTCATTTTGTAGATGTAATAAGATCTTCATTTCATGAATTTTTCAACAAAATTGGATTGATTCAGGGAGGAAATGGGTGACTATGAACAAAAGACTTGGTCCTTTACGGTGACATTTTACCTAATTTGTACCCAAATACTACTCCATCAGAAATGTTGTGTACCTTTTTCTCCTTTGTAAGTTTTCAGAAAAACAAGTAACTGAGAACTGTTCATAAACCTTCCAATGAAATTGGAACAGTTTGGAGGAGATAACAGCATTAATTAAAAAGAAACAGCTTAGGTTCAAGTTCATGTAGTCTATTAGATTCTCATCCATCATTAATCTATATTTCCTGCAAGTGAAGCTTACAGAGTTTCCAATATCTTAACTTTTTATGGCACTCCTTCACCATTCCCTCATTTGGGCATTCTATTTAATTCATATTTTTTTCTTATTTCTTTACTTATTCACAATCCAGAGTAATTTTGGATTCACAATCAATATAAATGTTATGCAACTTTGCATGTTGCTGAGATTGTTATATCCTCAATCTTTCAACTTGATCTGATTAACTTGGGTAGATTGAAAAGCACTGCAAATTCAAGAATGGAAATTGACCAAGCTTTCCTTTTTCTTTTTTTCTCTGTTTTGTGAAGCCAGGTGGGAGCAGAGTTCATTGGCACGTTCATACTAATGTTTGCAGCGACGGCAACAGCCATTGTCAATCAAAAGACACAAGGATCAGTCACATTAATTGGCCTTGCTGCCTCAAATGGCCTAGCTGTGATGATAGTAATCTTCTCAACTGGCCATATTTCTGGTGCTCATCTCAACCCATCAATTACCATAGCATTTGCAGCCCTCAAACATTTTCCATGGAAACAGGTACCTCCTATCACCATCTGGTGTTTCTCTGCTCATCAGCTAAACTTCTCATTAACATTCCAGAAAAAAAAATTCTAGAAACTTCTATTTTGATGAGTTGGGTCCACTTTTTAGGTTCCCCTGTACATCGGAGCACAGCTGATGGCCTCCATTTGTGCATCATTTGCATTGAAAGTAATTTTCCATCCATTCATGGGGGGTGGAGTGACTGTTCCTTCAGGAAGCTACGTACAGGCCTTCGCTTTGGAGTTCATCATCACATTCAACCTCATGTTTGTTGTTACTGCAGTTGCTACTGATACAAGAGCTGTAAGTCCTCCCTTTTTTTTCTTTTTTGAGGTCCGGAAGTGTCCAGGCGTCGCACCCAACTAGTCCCCCAGGGTGTGTGAAAACCCCCTATCTGCACACACTGGGTAATTCGATGGGACCTTACTCTATACATATTCCCATGGGAAGTGGCCCTTCATTGGGGCTCCCATGGTTTAAACCCAATACCTCCCTCTAGAGATCTTGCTCCCGAACTCACTGGGATTTGAAATTCGATTAATAGAGACACCGGCATACTTTTTCACCACTTAGATAATACCAAATGGACAAAAGGACAAGCTCGATATTCCTTCTTGTTGAAAACAGAGGTGTCCCTATCAACTTCCATTTTGAAACTCCTTGCCTTCTTATGTAAAAAATTACAGAAAGAAGAACTCCCATGAAAGAAAAAAATGAATGACCAAATTAATCGTCTTAGAAAAGGGAACTTTTGATAATCATATAATAAAATGGAGGCTTTCTCTTTAATTTACCTGTCATGTTTAATTAATTACCTTCATCCATGCAGGTGGGGGAGCTTGCAGGTATTGCTGTTGGGGCCACTGTCATGGTCAACACACTTATTGCAGGGTACGTGGATAATAAAAAAAATCTGCTGAAAAAAAATTGATGAGCTATATAAATAATATATCAATAATTATGTTAATAAGAGAAGGAAAATTTGATGGTTTAGAAAAATATCTTTAAGAAAAACTAATGGTCTAGTTCCATCCTAGCACTCAACAGCTGATTCTTTAAAAATTATGTTCTTACTCCACTGTCAATTCTTTAGAATCATATTCTTTGTAACTTCACATTTATCTATTATATTACTTTTGTTAATTTAGATTATAGAGAGAAGACTTAAGATTCAAGGAGAGCCTTTCATGCAATCTACTAAGTTCATAGGTAAACCCCATTGTTAAATGTTTAGATCATCACCCTCTTTTCTAAGAAACCTTTTAAGCTCAAAATAGTCTATTAATGAGGAATTGTTTTCTGTGAAACAATTTTCCTGGTTCTGATTCTTCTCACATTTCAGCCACTTATTTGTTTCTTGGTGGACCTCAGACATGATTAATTGCAATTATAGTCCCCATATGTGATTGCAATATGAATAGACATATGAGGTCTCACTTAATCTTCCCTCTTGTTCAGAACCACTAAAATTTGCATTTACATTAACTAAGAACTGAAGGAACTTAGAATAATCAAATCATTTCAGATTGAAACCCCTCTCCTCACCCTCACTCCATGCAAGTTGTGATGGACAGGGAAAGCACAGGCGCTTCCATGAACCCAGTGAGAACTTTGGGGCCTGCCATAGCTGCAAACAACTACAGGGCCATCTGGGTATATCTCACAGCCCCTATTCTCGGAGCGCTTTGCGGGGCGGGTGCCTACACTGCTGTCAAACTGCCAGAAGACGAGACCCTAGAAAGGACATCGAGAAGCCTAAGAAGGTGATGGGACACCACAGCATCCTCTCCGCCACAATCAAAGATAACGCACGTGTCATAAGACAAAATCAAGTCTGAAAGAACTTGGAAGAATCCTTTGAGGGTCCATTTCCTGCACAGCTATAGAGGTCATCGATTTCATAGATTTATTAAATGTGGACCAATAATAGATATAATCAAGGGATCCCTAAAATAAGTATGGGGATGAGGTTGGAAAGTTGACTCTTGTCTATGCAGCTCTCTTGTATTGTCATTTAGTAGACATGTTCCATAAAATATTATCAAAGAATGTGGTAGGAGAGTGCAGTATGGAAATTTTTTTGAAGTTCAAAAATTATAAGCATTGAAGTTATCAATACTGTAGGAGAACATGCTAGAGAAGAACCATTTCCACTTGAGATTAATATATTTATATGTTGGCATTATTGATTTTTCTCCCTTCTATTTTTTTTTATATTGTTGTTTCGATGTGATGGCAAAGACATTTTTCTCCCAACATGGTGCCCATATGCAACTATGAGAAGGATAGCAAAGTCAATGATTGAATTAGAGTTGTATTGAAAGAGGAACGAACCCCCTTGGAAGGGTGCATTAGCTACTGAATTGTTTGGTTCAGATACATGTGGGCTTCACTGCTCAGGCTCAACACATGCAAGCAAACTGGAGTTGATTTGACCCAAAAGTTAGGCCCATTCATAAGGTGGGCCATTTATCAATGTTCTGAATCGTCCAGTCACTTCTGTCATGTAGTTGCCTTGCTTGGATGTTGCAAAACAGTGCCGTGCCGGCTTTTCCACTCATGAAAGATGGAGTACAAGCACAATGCAACAAAACCAGCATTGTAAATTCCATCTGTGATACAAAAATGCAAAAATGACAAACAATCGGCGACTTCTAGAACCGTGATGATCGAAATTGCAAGCGACTCAGTCAATGGTGGGTTTTGAGAACTTTTCATTTGATTAAACTTTCATTATCCATCCCATTGCTTTAGATTGGATAGAAATGGGCCACCAAGGCTAATTTAGATTACTTTAGATGCTGAAAAGCTGTCTGTTCTGTTTTAACATGATTGTCAATTGCAAAAGGTTGTCCTACCAGAATGAACTTCAATCCTTGGAATTATGGAAACCTTGTTCTAAATTTTTTGTAGCATGGGTTATCATGGATTGATATCAGTTCCAGAGATGGCCCATGACATGATGAACCATGTGGTTCAGGAACTGAATAGCTGTTTCTGTGTCACTATCTGAGCCCCTGACTTCATGTCCCACTTGGGAACTTGGGATACATTTAGATAAATCTATCACCCTCCCTACAGAACATTATTAGAAAGTTTCAGCAGAGAAATTATGCTCAACTACAACACCAGAGAGATGGAGGCAAAAGATTCTGAAGTCGAAGTAGATGACATTGAAGTCCAGATAGATGACATTAATGAAGACTGGAAGGGTATCAAATCTGCTGCTCGAGTACTTCTGCCACGCAAAAAGCACCACCAGATCAAGAAACCAGACAGCTTTGAGCCATCAACTGTTTCGAATGGTTTAGATGAATCCGATTCTTCATTGGTGAATTCATTTAAACAGAAACTTCTTATCGAGCCACAAATATTTAGATGATCATCGGGCAATCGTAATTCATGTTGCATCCACAGAGTCGCCCAATGCCTAGGTCGAGCCAGTGATGAAAAGGCCTACTCGCCTCAAGTTGTCTCTATAGGGCCATTTCATCGCAGCAACTCTGCTCTGAAGGCCATGGAAGAGCACAAATGGAACTATCTGTCTAGGGTCCTCTCTCAGACTGCCCGACAAGACATCGGCTTAGAGGCATTCTTGACGGTTGCCAAGGCATTGGAAGAACAAGTGCGAGATTGTTACTCCGAAACAATCAATATAGACCGCGATGCCTTTGTGGAGATGATGGTACTCGATGGTCGCTTTGTTATTGAGTTACTGTGTAAGGCGACTGGTGTGTTACCTATTGATGCAAGCGATCCCATCTTCAACACGCGGTGGATATTGCCCTTGGTGAAGACTGTTTTGCTCATGCTTGAAAACCAGCTTCCTTTTTTCCTTCTCCAACGTTTATTCAATCTAATGAATGTTTCATCTTCCTTGACGGGCATTGTGCTTATTTTCTTTAATGATTTAGTACCTGGCAATGAAAAGGCCATTGAACAATATCCACATGTCCGAGGCCTACATTTGCTTGATTTAATACACACCCTTCTCCTTCCACAAACAGTTTATGTGAAGCAAAAGAAGGAAGATACATCCATGAACTTGATTCATTCTGCAACACGACTTCAAGAGGCTGGAATCAAGTTCAAGAAGAGCAAGTCAGACAGCTTCTTAGACATTAAGTTTAAGAAAGGTGTTTTGGAAATCCCCCTGCTCCCAGTTCAAGATTTCACAGGTTCTCTTTTCCTCAATCTTGTTGCCTTGGAGCAGTGTTATTCCGGCTGCAGTTGTCATGTTACAGCTTACGTGACTTTCATGGATTGCCTCATCAACTCTGCTAAAGATGTAGGTGTTCTCTACCAAAATGGGATTGTTGAGAACTGGTTGGGCAGCGACGAACAGGCAGCTGATCTCTTTAACAAAATTGGAAGAGAGGTAAATGTTGATGTCAATGACTTCTATCTCAGGGATGTTTTTGACGAAGTTCATCGGTATTACAGATCTGATTGGCATGTATGGAGAGCTAGTCTGAGGCATGATTACTTCAATAATCCTTGGGCAATTCTTTCCTTCTTCGCCGCAATTCTTCTCCTTGTTCTTACTCTACTTCAGACCTTCTTTTCTGCATTTTCTTACTTCTACCCTCGGTAGTTGTAATGTTCTAGCACTTGATGTTTTTGAGGAAGTTCATCGGTATTACAGAGCTGATTGAGAGCTAGTCTGAGGCATGATTACTTCAATAATCCTTGGACAATTCTTTCCTTCCTCGCTGCAATTCTTCTCCATGTTCTTACTCTACTGCAGACCTTCTTTTCTGCATTTTCTTTCTTATCCCCTCGATAGTCGTCATGTTCTTGCTAAAACACTTAGCACCTTGAAGATGTGTCACGTTTTGATGGTCTATTAAACTGAAAGATGGGCTATAAGATGAAATGGTAAAGTTTCCATTAATCAATTGCTCCTGAAGAAGCTCTCTGTTGAGAATGCATTCCGCGTACTCAAATGAATGATCAGCTTCGTCTCCAAACTGACACAGACTTGAGCCCCTGATCAAAGAGAAATTCATTGACGTTGGACAAATTTTCTTTAGATGATTTTCTAAATTTGAGAATTGAGCACTTCTGAACTACTTTTAGATAGAGCTGGTTCCAGCTTGTAGACCCGGCTTGAACTGTAGACGAACCTTAACGTGACCTAATCCAACTTGAGCATGACCAGTGATGCCATTTTCTCAGCCTGTGTTAGCGTTTGGTTGAGCTGTTTTAGATCAGGTTAAATTGGATTTTCTGGGTTGGGTATTGACAACAGCTCAGTGTCTGTCCAGAATTAGCTTCTGGTTGAGAATTCCAGACCTTGACCCAAACCCTAAACCAAGCCCAAGCTTAGGTTGACTGGTCAGTTGGGTTCAGATTGGCCCTAGTGATGGTCCATTTATCTATTAGATCAGGAGAACAAAGACCGGACTGGGTCACAGGCATGACCATATATGCCATTTCCATAGCATGCAGGCTAGGTTCAACCCATTCTAAGCTGATCGAACCAGTGAAAAGTAAAGGGCACATAACTAAAGGTTTGCACAAAATGTATCCCAAACATTGATCAAGTCGGGTGCATCAGATACAAAATCATAGCTTCAAGATCAGAAAACTTGTGGCTTCATTTGGCCCTCCATATGTAGATCTTCGTCGAAAAATACTTTTATGGATTTGAACTTTTATGCCTGAACGGGTGTGTATACATGTAATTTAGGGCAAGTACTTTCAGAGATAATACGCAATTCCTTATTATATGGGGGGAGTATTTGCAAAATTCTTTACAAATTAATGGGCTGCTTAAAGCATGAGAAGCAATTTAGCCCAGACCCCGCCCATTAATGAAAAGCTCGCTCCATACCTTAGTGGCCCATCATATATAGATGCATGACCGAGCCAGTTCAAGTGGGCTGGGTACATTCTAGGCTGAGGCCCATGAAAAAACCAGTAGAATCCATTCCACACTTGGAGGGAGTCATGGAATTGGACATTTTCTCAAATCCACTTGAAGATTACTAGGTGAGTGACCAGTGGTGGCAACATTTCTCACAGGGTCGTAGAAAATGGGCTTGATGTGTACAATACGGTTGTTTCTTAGTCCGAATTTGTCACAAAATCTGTCCAAACTTATTGTAGACAATGGGTTTGAACACTATGCAAGTACGTCATCTCAGGCTCGGGCTAAATCCTTGAGCTCATTTATATAAATGTGTGCATTTGAGTCATTTCCATTTTTTTTTTTGAAATTAATTAAAATTAATCTTCAAATTAAAAATAGATATGGTGTTTGAGCCTTGAACTCAATTTTTAATGATATGATTTTAATGGTCGAAGTCATCAGATGTTCTTAAGAATACCAAAGCAACATGCTTGATGTTGACCACTAGACATCCTTAATAATAACAAGACCAAAACGCATGATGACTTTCATCATTAGAATTAGTGATTTGAAATTTAAATTTGATCAAACTTGTAGCTCATAATGTTTACTTTGAATTTAAATTTTTTTTTTTTTATAATCTCAAATGAGCAAAATCAAAATTAATATTTTTCAAGCAGATAGACTGAAACTTCTGTATATATAAATGAACTGAAATTGCTATACAGGCATACCGTGACATGTGACTTGTCCTTTTTACTAAAAATAGCCAGAAGTGACACCATATGGAGTTGTGGGTGCGATCTTCCAACTACCGCTACCGCTACTGCTCTTTCCACAGTTTGCTTTATTCGCCAAACAACCTATGGCCCTGTACGACTGTGATTTGGAAATAGATGCTTGATGGCTCCCCACCAACCTAAGAAAAACAAAAAAAATAAAAATTATTTCATGAATTTTCAAATATTTTTACATTTGATGACCAGTTTTTTCTTAATCGAATGTATGTGAAATTTATATTTTGATTTTCTAATGAGATATCATGGTGCAGATTTGACGGATTTATATTTTTTCTCAATAGTCAGACTTTCTAACATTGTCCACAACATGGGTGTATTTTTTTTATAATAAAAGTATTCATATCTTTTAGAGTATTTGACTAATTTTAGATATATGCATTAGGTTATGCTTTCTTTGATGGCCGAGCTATCTTATGCTTAAAATATTTCCTCAGTCTCTCCAAAATGCTTCTCTCTATAGCACATTTTCCTTTTTGCCATAGTTTAGAGTTTGACTGACATCTTTCGTGCTTGGAAAGAATGTGTTGATTTAATTTAGTTTTCTCCTTTCTAGTGTTCAGTTGTCCTGCGGGTGTGTCGGGTTGTGTTTTTTTTTTTGGAATTTGCATTTGGTACCTTTCTTTTTTATTAATATATTAATTATTCAACAAAAAATTTAGATACATACAAGTCTCTCAACCCGTATACATACAGTAACTTCACATGGAGCACTTACGATTAGCCCAACATCCAAATCCAGCAAAGGTGACGTGAGTGTTCTTCTTAGGATAAGTTGTTTCCAATCACATCCATCATAATGTTTTTGTTTAAGGTTTCGTGTGCGTTATTAAGGATGGTTTGACAAATAAAAAACTTATTAATTAAGTGGTAATGGGAATTAATATTGGTACCTTGGAATTAGAAACACCTCAATAATGCAGCCTTCACTCTTTAGTACGAGGCAGAGTTGATGATAAGGCCCACTGTCCTCTCAATTCCATATACGTAATCATTCTCTCCCATTTCTGGATTAAGAATTTTACAATTCAAAAGACTAATAATGAGTTTTTAATTTTTCGATGAATATGTTACTCAATACTATTTTTCCTGAGTCCGTGACTCGGTGTGTTTTAGCTGCTTTAAAACTAAAAAAAATTAATTTTGAGAAAAAAGTATAAAGAATATTGTAATAGCTCAACAACAGAACGTGCACATAAGTGGACTGAAATGTAAAGCTTTATCAAACCTGTCAGTTGCCCATGTTAATTAATTAATAAATTAATTATTGATTCATAATACTTCCATTTAGATTACCCACGTTTTAGTCTCTTATGATCGTTCCATCTTAGTTTTTTTTTTTCCTTCTTCTCTTTTCCTAGTGGAATCATTCATCCATTGACCATCTGCATTGGGGTCTCACAAACCAACGGTGTGGATCATCAACTTTGAGCCCCTTAAGGGCCCCACAGCTGACGGCCATCTAATCATGTTCCTCCTCTCTGTCACCCAAATCCAATGAAGTCCAAAAATCCGAAACTGTTCAATGTTGCATAGGTTATATCCATTATTTCATGTCTAAATCATAGTTCACATGCTTCTTATATACTTTTTCTCTTGCCTCTCTGCTCTGCCAGTTGATGGCAGTTGCTCCAGTGGAGGGAAGAAAGGAAGAGAGTAAAGAAGGTGATGTCTGTGATTGGAAGAGGAGAAGACCTTGTTCTTCTTAAAAAATATTAGAAAAAAAAAAACTAACGGTTTTGATGATGGGTCGGGGTCATGATCGCCATCTCCACCCTTCATGGGCCTGTACCTTGTTTACACAACTTTCTCTATGCCTCTCTCTCTACATGGCCTTCAACATAGCTACACCTCCTAAATCCAATGCGAACAGCAACAGAGATATTGATCTCTACTTTCTCAGTGTCTGTGGAGGCTACAGACCTCTCAAGCAGCAGACCCATCTCATGAAACTGGTCAGTTTATTGATTTCTCCAATGCCATTCCTGTGTTTCATGTATCCATGAAATTTGTATTTATTTATTTTGCTTCCTGTGTTTTGCTTTTTGCCAATTGGGAAATGGTTTAGATGTCTCTTTGTGGATTGCTTGTGAAATCGATTTTTTTTTTTAGCAGTAAAGAGAAGATTTTCATTATTGAAAAAACAATAAACATTATCCTCCTTGAAGCCAGGAACATGCCACGATTTGAACCATCCAATCCATTTTTCGCAAGAAACGGCCAAAACCATTGACCGTGCGACTAATATGAACAAATGACACCTCAAGGTTCGAGGACCAACTTCTTTATCTTCCTAACCAAGGGAGTTAATTCTAAAGGGACCGCTTCAAACCCCCGGCCTATTGATGGCATTGGAAAGAATCACTTTCAATCACCAATTTCCTCTCACCGTAGTCAAGGCTCTCCTAATGCTTGTGAGATTTATGTTGGACTGTATAAGGATCTTTTATTATTTATTGCTTTATTGTTGGGTTGGATTCCCTTCTCTAATTATCAGCATGCAGAAATTTTCTTGGTGCGATCTTCTGGAGCTTATTATTTCAATTTTCGGTTTAATTATCTTTTTTTTTTCATTAAGGACAAGTCTTGTTTCTGTTAATGGTATGTTCTCCTTTTCTCCATATTTCCAATTTTTTTTTTTTTGCTAGTTCCTTTTCCTTTTTAATCTTCTAATTTCCGTATGGAATTTTGTTATTGTTCATGGGTGTGGATTGTTTTCTATTTCTCTCAGTTGCTTCTTGCAAGGAGTGTCATTTTCTGTTTGTTCTTTTTCTCCTTTTGCATTCAAAGACTTGGTTTTTCATTGCTGGGACGATTCTCCTTAACTCCTCTCTGCTGCTATGTATGACGGATTTTGTTCAATGTTAGGGATTTCCATGTTACGTTTTCATTTCTTTTTAATGGAATTGGCTTTGTTTTTTTTTTTTTGTTTGCCGATGCTTGCTTATTATTTGGCTTATTTAAGTAAGTTCCTTTTTTTTTTCCATGTGCCGTTTCTTTTTTTTTTTTTAATTGTATGCTTCTTTGCTAATATTCCGTGGGCAATTGTGATTTTGTTTTGTATGTTCCATCCATTATGATTCTGTCTTCTACTATGTGGGTTGAAAAATTCCTGTTGTTGATGAAGATGGAGATGGTTGCAAGGAAATACAAGATCAAGTTCGTGGTGAATATCAGTGAACTTGGAGAGGATGACCCACTTAGTCATAATGTAAGATTTTCGTCATCGCTGAGGATTAGAACCATTCTGTAGGTTTTTCCCCTCTCTCTTTGCAGTACTTTCAGAATTTGTATGTCTCCAAATTGCAAATATTTGAACATTGGTAGAACAGATGATTATCTATTCTATACACAAATACAAGGGAAAAACTATTTCAGCACTGAACCCACAAATGAAAATGGGGCATAAAAGTTGGAGCATGGTTATACTACCAGGTTGGTTTTGAGTTTCTTTTCCACTGCAGGCTTTGGGTGGGACATACTGTCAAAGTATTTTAACTTGTTGCAATTTGGGGCCATCCTATTGCACATTCTTTCGAGCTTTAAACTTTCTGATCAGGCATAACAACTTTGTACACAATGACCTGAAAAACAATATGATTGAATTGCTGTATTCTATCAGTTCAAAGAAACATGTGGCCTTTTTGAGAGTAAATGACTTGAAAACGGTTCTCGCAGGGCACTTTGAATTATCCGTCGCTGAGCGTTCCCTGGTACTTTATCCTTTTTGTGAAACATTTCATGATTTTCTCCTGATTGAAACTATCTTCTCACAATTTCTCATTCAAAATTATGCTTTTAAATATGAATTGTGATATAAGTGTAGGTATACTACTAAAGCCTCTAAAGGGCAAGGGATAGGTTACTTCCTGAAGCAGATCTCATTACCACATAACCAGATCTTAGACATCATTGGCTTGGATACAGGTTTTTTACATGTAAGGGCATGACACTGGTTACACTGGTTGATTTTTAAAGGGTTTATTAATCTATTTAATTTTCATTTATCTTTATGTTTGAGTATGTCCAGTGAGTAGTTTAATGAGGTAATGACACATTTTGCTTTCTTGAGTTATTGATATGTTAGTACAGGAAGCATACCAAAACTTCTTTAGACGTCTTTGAGTTCATAATTCAAAATTTTATTAGTTGTAATGGTAGAAACTGCTACACGTACTACAATCAATATGGAATAGCAAAATATGATCTTGAGTTTTACCACTTTTTTAATTTTTGGACAGTTATTCATGAGCATATATAATAGAATATTATTTTTTTGTATATATTGATATAGGATTGTAGATGTTTCTATCGATATAAAGAAGGCCTATGCTTTGATTTGATACTATGAATCTTTGAGAAAGAGAGAGTAATAAAATGATATCTAAGAGAAGAATCTGGTATTTCGAAGAACCTTCTTGGGTTTTAGTCAGATCAACAATGGAAGGTATTCCTATTGAGACAATTCCTGGAGAAGTTTAAGGAGAAGAGAATAAAATTACACATGGCTTTATTGATTTGGATAATGCATACAATTCATTTGGTAAATTTTATGGAAATGTGTCTCTAAGGATACGTGGGATTGTATAGACCATGTACAAAGGGTTGAGAACAGTAGAGACTGGAGAGACAACATGTCTCTCAGTTGGAGTAGGGCTTCACAAGGTTCTTCTTTGAGCCCTCATTTACTGGCACTAGTTACAGATAATTTAACATCAGAATTCTAAGATGAAGAACCCTAGTGTATGTTGTTTTCTAATGGAGCATAAATATCTACATCTTTTGGATCTACAACAACGGCACCCAACAGAACTTAAGGATTCTATCGAAATTCTTATTTTCTGTGACCTAACCACTCAGATTTGGTTACTAGCTTTGGCATCAAGTATTGAGGTGGGTGAGAACAAAAAAGGTGGACTTTGTTTTCCTACATATGTCATCATCCATCACAATCTGTAATTTTTTGTAGACCATGAAATTCCTTGTACCAATACCAAATTAAAAGGCTTGTTTTTAACTTTGCAACTGATTCCTTAACACTCTGCATTGCACCTCAAAAGTTCTGTTCTTACCCTTCCATATTAACCAAAAGTTGGCAAGAGAAGAAGATTCATAAAACTCATTCCCTGTTGAATGAGAAGCAATACACTATGCATCGATCAACTTATCAAAAATCCCTTCTCCAAGCAATCCATATCATTATGTGAATGAAGTGCCTTTCCTGCTTTTTTCCAAAAGATGGAATTGTCTTTATGAATTGGGGCCAAGTTGAATGTTTACTTTTGGGTGTTACAGTGTTATGATCCATTTAATCCTGTTCTCGGGATTCTTTTTGTATGTTTTCTTTTTTGATCTTTTAATCTAATCAATTATTTCTACCGGAAAAAAAACCACTTTACATTAGGAAGAGTCAATAATTTTGGTTGAGAAAATAATTTGTTGAGAGCAAAATGTAAAATGAAAGGGCAAAACTTTCAACCCCTTGTGTGGAGATTGTTAGAGCTCAAACTGAGGATTTCATGATCTTAGTTTGGATTTTGATTTATCTTTGGCTTGCAATTCCAGCCCTTTACAGTAATGATTAAAAAAAAAATCCAGCCTTTTACAGCATTTGTTATCAGAGCTTCTGATGGATGGTATCTGGACTACATTAGCAACAGTCCAACTGGGAAGTTTCAATATCTTTGCTTATAAATGGTGCATCACATCATATGATGTGGAAATTGAGCTGTTTTGTCCAAGGTCGCTCAAAGTGAGGCAATTGTCTAAATGATTTTATCATCATAGGAGTGATCCCATTCCTTGAAAGTCATGATCGAAGGTCAGAGAGTATGGGAAAAATAAAGCAGAATTTTTTTGAAAGTACCTGTTTCTTCTTCCGTAAAACACCCAAAACCATGGTTGGATCTGTTTTTCTTTTGTTTGAGATGCTTGACCAGCTCCCACTGTTGTCCATCAACTGGCTTTTCAGAATATTCACATTAAAAATAATTACATTGGTTTTTTTTATTGTTTTGTCCAATGAGATCTGAAGCTTAAAATGCAGCTTATATTTAGCTTCAATGCAGCGGGATCAGTGCTTGATCATTCCTCTTCTTATCAGTTCACTGTCATTAGCAATTATGTAAACAACAATATAGGTCATTTCTGTTCTTATCAATTGATGTAACTTGACATTTCAGGACTTTTTACATACAGATCAAGCAAGAGTTGCTGAAAATCATGCTATGAACTGGCTGATGAGAACTTTGGCATTCAGTGATAGTAGATGGTAAGTCATTATGTTAAACATTTTGTTTCTGTTTAACTTTTTTGTCATCTCTTCCAAAATGTTGACTTGGTACTTGGCTGTCTTACTCCTGAGAAGTGGAGTAGAAAATGGAGGAGGAATCTGGAAATGATGTGGAGGTTGGGTGGGATGGAGGTGTCAAAAGGAGTGAGTAATGATGGATAACCATGGACCTGAAGCAGTAGCTTACATTCACACATCTTGAGGAATTTATGTCGGCTTGGTCACAGGGGCATAGAAGAAGCATTAGAAAAAAATTCACCAAATTAGCTTTCGTATTTTCTCACGGTATACTGTTTCATGAGAGAGAATCTCCGTATATATAAAGAATAATGTTCATACACAAACTAGTTTGTATGAACTTCGATACGTTGGATTGTGGGGCCCATAGTAGATCAAATGGATCTATTTTCCCCTTTCACACTCACTTAGCCCTTTGAATTACACTTGTACCTAATTTAACACCAATTTGACTTCTAAACCTATTGGTCTAACCTGATAAATTTTAACTATTAGATAAATGTGAAATTTTGAGGGCCTTAAAAAACATGGATTTTCTTATCCATTCAATATGAAATTTTATAGGCATCATACACAAGCCAACGTCTTTCAAATCCACCCATCCATGTGGGCTCAAGTGGGACCATTAGGCCTTTTGCACCAAACTTTGGTGCAAACAAGTTTGCAAGAGATCGCTACTATATCCATGTGGGCTCAAGTGGGACCATTAGGCCTTTTGCACCAAACTTTGGTGCAAACAAGTTTGCAAGAGATCGCTACTATATATATATATATAGAGAGAGAGAGAGAGAGAAAGAGAGAGAGAAAGAGAGAGAGAGAGAGAGAGAGAGAGGTTCTTATGTACTCCAAGATGTATTAAGCCAAGCACGGGTTCCACATGACAGGTGGGTTCCACATGACAGGTTGCCATTTTTAATAATTGATTTTTTCTTACATTTGCATAATCTGGTGTGCTGTAGATGGACAACGATCTTTTATTTGTAGAGTGGGGCACGATATGTATAGTCAAAGGTTCAAATAATATATCCATTAAACAATTCTAGCTGTTAGATTATTGGCATTTAAATGGACATGAAAAAAAGAGGAAAAAGAAGAATTTAAGTGAACATTCTATGATATAACATGTCGAATGAGAACCATCACTTCATGTTGAGCTATGGCCAGACCATGGTTCAGAAACCATGCTGATTAGAAAATCCTATAACTCAATGGAAAACATGAATAAAGTGTAAAATGAAAATTTGTTTGTGTAGGTCTTGAACCTTGTATTTTTTAAAAGTTTAAAGCTCTCATTGAGTTACTGTCATATACAAGAAGTCTATTGGTGTACAACCTTGATTTTCATTTTGTTCAAGCTAGGCGCATTGTTGTTGGATACCATCCACTGATGGTCTGCAACGAGCAGCAGAACACAATGGTAACTGCTAAGGTTTCCAAGTCTCTACACCAAATCTTCTTGAAATATCAAGTGGTAAGACAATAACATTTCAAGAATTAGAACTGTTGATTCCTGCAATTCCTAAATGGCATCAAACAAAGTACTTTTACCTTTTCATATATTTTTTCAGAATGCCTATGTGAGCAAAAAGGGATGTAGTGGTCATTACACTCGTGATGAAGGAATAGCATACATTGGTAACCTTGATCACATTGACGAGACTCATAGAGCTTCCTTAGTAAATCGACCTTCTGGCATTCTTAAGTGAGTTTCCTTTTTAACTTTGTACGAAAAAGATATATGCATTTCCTCACCTCTTCAGTGGTTTCAATGATGATCTGCTGCTTTTATTTTTTCAGAAACATACATGATGATGGATTCCTTCTGCACAGAGTTTCCCCCCTAGAAATTGTGGGTATTCGCTCTAATTTAAGTAAATACGATTGGAGACACTTGGACTAGATTTTGCTGGAAGGTTGACTGGTGCTAGTTTTCCACCTTGCTCTGAATATTGCAATGTTTGGTAAAACCAGTGCTAAATCTTTCAACTTTTCTGCCTATGGATTTAAGAATCCAACAACATGTCAATAAAGTGATGATATAGTGGAATATTGCATAGTATTGCAAAATAAGTCTTGTAATTGGTTGGACTCTTGTCTTAGTTGTAGCTCATCTGTGATTGGTTATCTCTCTTCCAATGCTAGGTGTCGTACTTCATTGACTCCACAAACAAGGTGATTTTCAAGTCTACACTTCATCAATGGGGCAAAGAAGTCATGTGAGTTCTAATGAAGCAATTGATCTTCATTCTTTCGATCATCCTCTTCATTTCTTGTGGATATCTGCACAATTTGTTGTTTTATTCTTATTTTTGGGAGAAATGGCACTTGTAGAATGTACATCACTTTGGCAACTACTGCATAAGAGATTTCTAATTGTAAAGAGCTTTCAATTTAAGTTCCTTTTCTCCCTGAAGTTGTTCTTGCTTGTAATCTAGTAACATGGTTATGTAGTGTTAATCCTAAAACAAATGACAGTTCATAACCCTTGAAAGATTTCAAAACCAAAGTTCTTGTTGCAATCGCGATGCATTTATTTCATGTTGGTGCTATGGCACAGTGAAAGTTTGGAATCAGCTTAAAATTGCTGGTTTCAAGGATGAAAAAGGAACAAGGTTAACGCGTTGGTAAAGGAATGTTGGAGGTTGGAGATGAATTTTATAGGTAGCACATCTCTTCTTGTTGCAGCCTTCTTCTTTGCATTACAATGGCTGTAGGAAAGATAAATACATTATAAAGAAAATTACTGTTATTTTTAACTTGGTTAAGGGACTTTGGATTGCAACCATTACAGTTGTGACAATGAGTAATAATATCATTTTTAAAATTGAAAATGTTTGAAATCAATTCTTAGTAAATGGGTGTTCATTTTTGTCCAATATTTAAGTTTTCCTGGACCATTTTTCCCCTTTCAGGTAACAGGGCTTGAACTTTAGCAACCTCTCTAGTTGCAATGGTCAGTACTTTCCAACCTTGTTATGGACTTACCATTTGTAAAATATTTTTTTATGTTTGATGCATCATTGCCTCAAACATGTTTAGGGCCGAGCCAAGGCTTATATCTAGGCTAAACCTCTTAATAATAGTGCCGAAAAGTTACAACTACTAGCTAGTCTACTGAATTTGGTCCAGACGCCAAATGGGTAGAAAATTTTGGGCCATTGGGCTGACATAAGCCTAAGCCCAGCACAAGCGATTTGGACTTTTAAACTAAGGGCAAGCCCACTGCATGGACCTGTAAATTGAACTTGAAACCAGCCCTCTTCCAATGCAATTAAATGGGGTGAGGGCTTGAAGCGTCCTCCTTGGAGATTAATTACTTTGGTTAGGGAGATTAAGGAATTAACTGCGGGTATAGAGGTGTCTTTTATCCACATCAGTCGCTCTGCTAATGGTGTGGCAGACTACTTTTGGAATAACGGCGTGGATGGCACGATTCATGGGGTCTTCAGCTTCCCTGGAGATTAATTTTTTGTTGGAGTGGGTTTTATTTATTTTTCTAACAGTTTGTGTATTGTTGTTTTTTCTTTTGGTCTAAGTTTCTTAGGCCTTTTTGTATATTTTTTTCTCATTTTGTATCTGCTGCTTCTTAATATAATATTATTCTTTACTGTTAAAAAAACACCAGCCCTGGCCTGGTTACAATCCTTATAGGCTCAAACTCTGAATTCAGGGGATCCAAAGGGTAGATTGGCTGCATAAATTTCCTACAAAAATTTATTTTCTAAAATTGGGTTTTTTATAAGTTCACTTCTCTATTGATCGATCATAAGGCCCACTTTCCCGTTAAGGTTACAAAATGACTCTTGAAAATCTATAATTTAGGTTATTACCGTACCAAACAAAGGAAATTTGTGTCGTTATGGAGTTCTTTGTACACTTCTTTTTTTTTGCCTTTTCTTTTTAGCAATCTCTCCAAGCTTGGGTTCACCATATACAATTGTCCAAATCAGTCAGGGCGCAGGGTCTATAAAAATAAATATGAGGACCGCAATCGAAATGCAATGAAAAAATTTAGATTAATGTCATACTTATGTTTATCCAATTTTTTTTTCATGACAAAGGTATTCAAACGTATCACTTGATTGGTCATTAGGACATGTGTAAATATTTCAATATGTACGTACCGAATACAGAATTAAGAGAAGTGATCCTTTTTGTATCGAGGGAGACTTAATCCAAGACTTAATTCATCCAATCGTAATCCAAATAATGACTACAATTGGAATGCAATAAGATCAAATGACTTATTAAATTGAAGTGACCATTATTGAAACTCTCATTCACAAGTATATTATTTTAACAAATTCATCAATTATACTTACTATCAAACTTGACATAAAAGTGAAAAATTGAAAAATAAAATAATAATTAATGTTAATGGGCTGTAATGACTTCTAGATACATGTACTTGCCATGGACTAAAAAATTGAGTTCGACTGGAATTTAAATATTAGCTACAATTCCCTAATCCATGGCCGGGACTGCGAATTACATCAGTAGTCACACGTACTACTAAATCTTCTTCCCTGTGAAACAGCTTTAAATGCAAAACCCTGAGAAGAATCCATCTTCACTGCTCCTTCGCTCATCAGTTT
Source organism: Chimonanthus salicifolius (assembly GCA_013350335.1). Lineage (NCBI taxonomy): Eukaryota > Viridiplantae > Streptophyta > Magnoliopsida > Laurales > Calycanthaceae > Chimonanthus > Chimonanthus salicifolius. Next base: position 26,558,995 of record CM023532.1, on the reverse strand, counting down.
GAGAGCTGAGGCACTAGACGATCCGACCCGACCAGACCCGACCCGACAGATCCCGTTACAGAACGCAGAGAGATGAAGGTTTTAAGGGTACACCCTCTCTCTCTCTCTCTCTCTCTCTCTCTCTCTCTCTCTCTCTCAATTCCTCTAAGAGGATGAAACTGCGAAAAACCCTTCATGCTAGTCTTGTTCTTGTTCTTCTTCTTTTCCCCAAATCATGATCGCCACCATCTCCTTCTTCTTTCACGAATGGGGGTTGATATATGGATGGCATGGCCAAGTTAGGGTCAGGTTTCCTGCACCTTGTCATTTCTCTTTCTTCTTCTTCTTATTATTATTATTTTTGACGACCGAAGTGTCCAGAGACTCTTAGAGCACCCAACCCTTTGGGTTGGGATGAGATTTTAACTCAAGACTCGCGCTTCCGCGGAGACGGGTGGCTGGCCAACACACCAACCCCTTGGGGGTTTTTTTTTTTGAATCTACGTGTGGAAATGTGGAAAACCGCGGGATATCCAGACTAAAACCCCCGTGGGTGAGCCCGTTACCCCTAGGGCACACCAAGGTTAGGCAGGGGGCTCGAACCCACAACCTCCCGCTTTCTGAGGCGGGAGGCAACCAGTTCAGCTACACCATGTGGGTTTTGATTATACAAGAGCTATTCCTCTCTTTTAATGAAATCATTTTGTTACCGCTCAAAAAAAAAAAAAGCAAGAGGCTGTGATGATTTTATAAATCAGCTTCTGCTGCTTTCCATATTCTCAGATAGAGACTTGAAGAGAGAAATGTGATAGTCAGTGAGACGCCTGGACACCTTGGTCTGAAAAAAACAAAGGGGATCTCCTTTACCATTTTCTCCACTTTGGCTTTGGCAGCTTTGGAAGGCTTTTGAGGCAACCAGCTGTTTCATGGCCATTGGGTGGTAAAGAGAAGGAAACCCACCCACCATCTCCCATGTCTTCTTTTTCTGAAGAAATGATAATCTGAGCCTCAAGCAGATTATTCATGTTGATACCTGAGCTGCAATGTCTAATGGGTTTTGCCTAAAACTTGAGAGAAATTACTTTTGTTATTTGTTTTTAAACTTTCTCTCCCTTAATGTTGATGCTGGTAGGGCTTTCAGGAAGGACTATTTTTTTCTATTGCAGAGTTCTTGATCATGAAAATTGAGTGCATGTATAGTTGAAGGTGTGCAATTTGGCTGGCCCTAGCCCGAGGCTGCATGGAAAACTTAGAAAAATCAGGTCTGAGCTGACTCGGGATTGGGTTGGCTCAGTTTTGGACTTAAAAAACTTGGGTCCAAACTAGAATTTGGATTGGGTGGGCTACCTTAACACATGAAAGACCGAGTTTGCAACTGAGGTCCAATTTGAACTATCTTTTGTAAAATATAAGTTTTAATCTAATATGATTTTACATATATAAAATTTAGGGATTTTTGTATGGAAATACCTCAAATGTTGCGATTTTGTGTTAGTATGCCTTCAATTTTTTTTTTTTTTTAATTATTGGACAATCCGATCTGATCTGATCCACCCGATCCCTGTATTGAACGCAGAGAGATGAAGGTTTTAAGGGTATACCTTCTCTCTCTCTCTCTCTCTATTCCTCTAGGAGGATGAAACTGCAAAAACCCCTTCCTGCTTTTCTTCTTTTTCTCCAAATCATGATCGTCACCATCTCCTTCTTTTTTCACGAACTAAGGTGGATATATGGAGGGCATGGCCAAGTTAGGGTCAGGTCTCCTGCACATGGTTATTTCTCTTCTTCTTATTATTATTAGTTTTGATGATCGAGGTATCCAAGTGTCTTAGAGCACCCAACTCTTCAGATTGAGATGGAATTTGAACTCAAGACTCCTGCTTCATGAGGTGAGTTCCATGCCAACACACTAGGGCTGCAACTCGGGTCGGGCGGGCTGGATTTTAATAAACCCAACCTTGACCCGACTCACTCCATATTGAACCCGACCTGAAAAAAAATCCGAGATAGTGAACCCGACCCGACCTGACCCTTAACCCGACCGGACCCGACCCGACTTGACCCTTAACCCGACCGGACCAGACCCGATCCGATCCGACCCGAGTTGCAGCCCTAACTGGAATGAGTTCCCAGTAGCAGTTCCATTTCTGGCCAACGCATTTGCGTCCTGCATTGTCACCTTTTGCCCAATCCTAATTCATGAATTCCATCGAGCAATTCACCTCCGAAGAAGTAGTGAAAATAAGAAAAGAGGTGAAGACAAGAAAGTAGATTTGACGTTGGTAGAGAGGCAGAGTAAAGGCCGGCGGATGCTGCTGCTGACATGATGGGCTTTGAATTCTGCCACTGCAAGAAAGATTTTGAATTGGGGTATTTTTCAAATTCCCCCTTACTTCATGACATTTTAACAGAAGACCCTCTCCAGTTTTCATAACATTCTCGGGTGGGGTCGGGTTGAAATTTAAAGGCCTCAGCCCAACCCGACCCGAATTTCGGTCGGATTTTTCTTTTTTCAACCCGACCCGACCCTATAACCCAACCATTGTAACCCGACCCACATGATTTCTCAGGTCGGGTCATGTGGGTCGGGCCAAAACCCGACCCGAGTTGCAGCCCTACAACACACCAACCCCTTGAAGTTCTTATTAACATGTTAAACACACGAGTAAAACTCATTCTTAAAAATCGGCTTATAAGGAGGAGGGTGTCTATGCATTTATAAACTCTAAGACCCAAAGGTCCACTGACAATGTGGGACTTTTGCTAACACGAATGTTATCATGTCATGGTTTTCTAACAATACAAGAGGCTGTGATGATTTTTTAGATCAGCTTCTGCTGCTCTGCATATTCTCAGACACACAGACTTGAAGAGAGAAAGGGGAATCTCCTTTGCCATTTTATCCATTGTCACAAATACCGTTCTTGGGATATTAGCGGCGATTGGTCATATTGGGATAAATCTCGGGATATTAACGACGATTGTTAGTTTGCCAATAAAACCATAGTGAATTTGAAAATATTGCCGATATTTGTTACATTGATTTTATCTTCTTTGACTTAGGCAGCTTTGGAAGGCCTTTGAGGCATCATGGCCATTGGGTGGTAAAGAGAAGGAAACCCACCCACCATCTCCCATGTCTTCTTTTCCTGAAGAAATGATAATCTGAGCCTCAATCAGACTATTCATGTTGATTCCTGAGCTGCAATGTTAAATGTATTTCAGGGCTCCTGCACCTGGTCATGTCTCTTCTTTTTCTTATTATTATTATTGTTTTTTTTATGACTGAAGTGTCCTGAGCCTCTTAGAGTACCTGACCCTTTGGGGGTTGGGATGGTATTCGAACTCAAAATTCTCGCTTCTGCTGAGGCAGGTTCCTGGGTTGTTTTTGGATGAGGGGTAAATTTTACAGGGGTTACCCGCGGTTCTTATTATAAGAGGCTGTGATGATTTTATTAATCAGCTTCGGCTGCTCTGCATATTCTCAGACAGAAACTTGAAGAGAGAAAGAAGATAGTCAGGTGAGATGCTGGACATCCTGGTCTTAAAAGAAAAGAAAAGAGGGGGGATCTCCTTTGCCATTTTCTCCACCTTGGCTTAGGCAGCTTTGGAAGGCTTTTGAGGCAACCAGCTGTTTCATGGCCATTGGGTGCTAGGAATTGGGTCTCCAGCTCGAAAGACTAGTTTGTGTAAGTTCCTAGATCTCCCCTTTCTCAACCGATTTGGGACTCATTCGCTGACCAACATCAGATGGGGTAAAGTTTAGGAAACCCACCCACCATCTCCCATGTCTTCTTTTCCTGAAGAAATGATAATCTGAGCCTCAATCAAACTATTATAGTTGATTCCTGAGCTGCAATGTCAATTCCTGCTTTTCTTCTTCTTCTTCTTTTTATATTGATGGACACGGTTTTGACCGAGTTTGACCATAGTTGAACCCAGTTGAAGTTTATTTAACCCAACCTTCCTTGGAAACAGTTCGGTAGACGGTCCGGTTCTGATAACATTGCTTATTATACAAGAGGCTGTGATGATTTTATAAATCAGTTTCTGCTGCTCTGCATATTCTCAGACAGAGACTTGAAGAGAGAAATGAGATAGTCAGGTGAGATACTGGACATCTTGGTCTTTAAAAAAAATAGAGGGGGATCTCCTTTGTCATTTTCTCCACTTTGGCTTTGGCAGCTTTGGAAGGCTTTTGAGGCAACCAGCTGTTTCATGGCCATTGTGTGTTAGAAATTGGGTCTCCAGTCCGAAAGACTAGCCCATATAAGTCCCTAGATCTCTCCCTTCACAACCGATGTGGGACTTGTTCGCTGGCCAACATTGGATGGGGTAAAGTTGAGGAAACCCACCCACCATCTCCCATGTCTTCTTTTCCTGAAGAAATGATAATCTGAGCCTCAATCAGACTATTAGTGTTGATTCCTGAGCTGCAATGTCAATTCCTGCTTTTCTTCTTCTTCTTTTTCCTCAAATCATGATCGTCACCAACTCCTCCTTTCATGAATTGGGTTGGATAGATGGAGGGCATGACCAAGTTAGGGTCAGGTCTCCTGCACCTGGTCATTTTTTCTTATTATTATTATTATTATTATTTTATGACCGAGGTATCTAAGACTCTTAAAGCACCCAGCCCTTTAGGTTGGGATGGGATTCGAACTCAGACCTCCCGCTTCATGAGGTCACTTCCTAACCAACAAACGAACCCCTTCGGTTCTTATTACACAAGAGACGGTGATGATTTTATGGATCAGCTGCTGCTGCTCTGCATATTCTCAGACTCAGAAACTTGGAGAGAGAGGGGTATCTCCTTTGCCAGTTTCTCTACTTCGGCTTTGGCAGCCTTGGAAGGCCTTTGAAGGCAACCAGCTGTTTCATGGCCATTGGTTGGTAAGAGAAGGAAATCCACCCATCTTCTGGATCAAACCCCTTACCAGAGTCGACCAAAGTTTCCAATAGTTGCAGCCATGTTACACATGGGCAACTTTAGTGACATTGACTTGACTAGCTATCAGTAGTTGCAGGCATTGCTTTTCATTGACTTGACTAGACTTCAGTAGGTTCACTTTCTTTCTCCTCTTTTTTTTCCTCAATCAATAGAGAAAAAAATCTTAACTTATATTCAATATTCAATTAACTTGATTAACCTAGTAAATTTTTTCCACTGAAGCTCGCTGACTTTGTTGACTCAAAATCCAATATTACAAAATTAAATTGACATAATAATTTGTCCTGAAGAAATGATAATCTGAGCCTTGATCAGAGTATTCGTGTTGAGTCCTGAGCTGCAATATCAAATGGGTTTGAGGGCTTCTACACCTGGTCATTTATTGCTAGAAAATTAAGACATGATAATATTTTTTAAGTATAACTCGCTCTCAAAAGTTAGCCGTTGAGAGGAGGGTGTTTCAAGTGTTATATAAAGTCGTTAGTTTTTCAAATTAACCGATGTGGGACTTTTGTCACTTTCACATTTCTGTTCTTATTTTTTTTCTTCTTATTATTACTCTCTCTGTCCCAAATTAGTTGTCTTATATGGATTTTAGAATTGTTCCAAAATAGTTGTCTCATTTATATTGAAGTAATATAAAGTGTGTTGAAAATGAATGAGATCGCATAGAGTGCTAGTTTTATATAGAGAGTTCTATAAAAAATACAAATATTTCAAATGAGACAACTAAAATGGGACAAAGGGAATATTATTTTTTATGACTGAAGTGTCCAGAGCCTCTTAGTGCACCCGGCCCTTTGGGTTGGGATGGGATTTGAGCTCAAAACTCTCGCTTCTGCTGAGGTGGTTCCTGACAAACACACTAACCCCTTGGGGATTCTTATTACAGTAAAACCCCTATAAAATAATACTCTTGGGACCAAGAGAAATTATTAGTTTAACGGGGTTATTTATCTATCGATGAATGAATAATTTATTAATTTATCGATAAATGAATATTTATTAATTTAGAGAGAGTATTATGTTTGTACTATTTGTACATGTATGGCTTATAAATTAAAAAACAATAGATGTGGTCAAAAGTTAATACATAGAAGTCCAAGAGACTAAAAAATAAGATATGACAGTTGTGTTTTAAGAGGCCTTTCAAGCAGTTAGATGCATATTTTAAGAAAGAGTTGAATTGAGAAAATAGAAGTTGTCAAGTAAAAAGTTATTCAATATTGTATTATGAATTTTTGTTTGCTATTTTTTTTATATATTTCATAAATTATTAATTTATATTTCGTTGGGCCCTTAATGATTTCTAAAAAATTATTATCTTATGCATTTAGCGAGGTTATTAATTTAGTATACTGGCCCGAGTTGGGACCAGAAGATTTTATTATTTAAGCGAGGTTATTAATTTATCGAGGTTTTACTGTATATAAGAGGCTGTGATGATTTTATAACTCAGCTTCTGCTGCTCTGCATATTCTTAGATAGAGACTTGAAGAGAGAACACCTTGGTCTAAAAAAAATAAAGGGGTCTCCTTCACCATTATCTCCACTTCGGCTTTGGTAGCTTTGGAAGGCTTTTGAGGCAGCCAGCTGTTTCATGGCCATTGGGTGGTAAAGAGAAGGAAACCCACCCTCCATCTCCCATGTCTTCTTTTTCTGAAGAAATGATAATCTGAGCCTCAAGCAGACTATTCATGTTGATACCTGAGCTGCAATGTCAATTCCTTTTCTTCTTTTTCCTGAAATCATGATCGTCACCATCTCCTTTCACGAATTGGGGTGGATATATGGAGAACCAAATTAGGGTAAGGTCTCCTGCACTTGGTCATTTCTCTTATTATTATTATTATTATTCTTTTTTTATGACCGAGGTATTCAAAATTTTTAAAGCATCCAACCCTTTGGGTTGAGATGGGATTTGAACTCAGACCTCTCGCTTCATGAGATCAGTTCTTGACCAATACACGGTTAGGATTGGGTATCCAGCTCAAAAGACTAGCCTGATAAGTAGAGTGACTCAAGTGTCATATAACTCCTTAAATTCTCCCCCTTCATCAACCAATGTAGGACTCGTTCACTACCTCCTTCGGTTGTTATTACACGAGACGGTGATGATTTTGGATCAGCTTCTGCTGCTCTGCATATTCTCAGACACAGACTTGAAGAGAGGATCTCCTTTTCCATTTTCTCTACTTTGGCTTTGACAGCTTTGGAAGGCCTTTTAGGCAACCAGCTGTTTCACGGCCATTGTGGGGGTAAAGAGAAGGAAACCCACCCACCATCTCCCTCCCATGTCTTCTTTTCATGAAGAAATGATAATCTGAGCCTCAATCAGCCTATTCATATTGATTCCTGAGCTGCAATGTCAAATGAGTTTTGTCTAAAACTCGAGAGAAATTACTTTTATTATTTATTTTTGAACTCTCTCCCTTAATGTTGATGCTGGTAGGGCTTACAGGAAGGATTTTTTCTATTGTAGAGTTCTTGATCATAATTTTTTTTTTTTTTTATCAACGTGTGGGAAATTCAAACATAGTTCTAATCATGAAAATTGAGAGCTGTATGGTTGCAGGGGGTGCAATTTGGGCCTGTCCTAGACTGAGGCTGCATGAAAAACTCAGAAAAATTGGGTCTGAGTTGACTTGGGATTGGGTTGGGTCAATTTTGGACTTGATATATTGGATCCAAACTAGAATTTGGATTGGGTGGGCTGCCTTAACATGTGAAAGACCTAGTGTGCAAAGAAGGTTCAATTTGAACTATATTTTGTAAATTATATTTTTTAAAACTAATATGATTTTACATATATAAAATTTAGGGCTTTTTGTACGGTAATACCTCAAATAAATTTTTTATTGGACAATCCAATCTGATCCAACCCTATCCCAATGCAGAACGCAGAGAGATGAAGGTTTTAAGGGTATACCCCTTCTCTCTCAATTCCTCCAAGAGGATGAAACTGCAGATTGCAAAATACCCTTCCTGCTTTTCTTTTTCTTTTTCCTCAATCATGATCGTAACTGCACCGTGTCATTTCTTTCGTATCATTTTTATTTTTGATGACTGAGGTATCTTGAAGCACTTGTTTCAAGACTCACGTCATGAGTCGAGTTCTTGCCCAACACACCAACCCTTTGGATTCTCGAGTGGGTTTTAATAAGTCTAACTCAATTCATGTCAAAGATTATTGAACCAGCTTGATCTATCCTGAATTATTGTTGATCTGAATTTCTCAACTAACCTGACTTGAATTTCTAACTTGATTAACCCAAGTGCTATCTTGACCCGACCCAACCCGACTTGGACCTACAAGCTAACCTGTTTTTAGCCCAATTTTCATTAATTTAAAAATATCAAAATATAGCTCATCTGCCAATTATTTGACACCATTATATGTATATGAACTCCTAATTTGGTTCAAATTTCAGAGCGATGTTCCCCACTTACAGAAACTAAATGGATCCCGTAGCAATGGTGAGCCTTCATGAGAATTTGTTTACACAACTTGTTTACTTGCAGACTTTGACCCACACACAATGAAGCAAAGAGTCACCGCAGAGAATAGCTGGAGAGAAGGGTCGAAAGAGGAAGCTGAGAGGAATAGCTGCATTGCTTCAGGGAACGGTTGGAGGGTTAGAGGGCTTTGAAGAAAAAACAGAGAGGATTAGGTTTAGGAATGGTTGCAGGGTTAGGGCTTTGAAGAAAAAACAGAGAGGATTAGGGTTAGGAACGGTTGGAGTGTTTTATGCTTTGGAATTCAGGTTGGAGTTTGTCGGTTGATTTAAAATTTTTCAGCTTAACTCATCTTGAATTTCATGTGGGTTTTTTACCTTAACCTAATCTGATCTGAAATATACATATACATAATCCAATCCACTGATTTTCTCAAGTTGGGTCATGCAGATCAGGTTAAAACCCGACCCAAGTTTTACCCCTACAAGAGGCTGTGATGATTTTATAGATCAGCGTCTGCTGCTCTGCATATTCTCAGACACAGACTTGAAGAGAGAGAGGGGAATCTCGTTTTGCCATTTCTCTACTTTGGCTTGGGCAGCTTCGGAAGGCCTTGGAGGCAACCAGCTGTTTCATGGCCATTGGGTGGTAAAGAGAAGGAAACCCACCCACCATCTCCCATATCTTGTTTTCCTGAAGAAAAGATAATCTGAGCCTCAATCACGAGAACTCACGACTCAGTTGACTCTGTCCAGAGTCCAATCTGAGGGATGAAGGTTTTTAAGGGTATACCCCAATGTTATCAGAACCGGACCGTCTCTCGAACCGTCTCTGACGGGGGTCCGAATATCGGCCGATACCGATGGATTTTGTGTAAAAAAAAAAAATGAGAGAAATTTATTGGCGGAGAACATTTTTTCACCCCTGGTTTCTGAGTTTGACTGTTTTTTAAGGGTATTCTGTACCCTCTCTCTCCCCCCATTCATCTAAAGGATGAAACTGGAAAAATCCTCTCTTTTTCTTCTCTATTCTTCTTTTCCATCCATCAACATCTCCATCTTCTTCCATGAGGATGAAAGCATTTGATTTGTTGTTATTATTATTATTATTATAAGAGGCTGTGATGATTCTATTGAAGCATCTTCTGCTGCTTTTCATAATCTCAGACACAGACTGTAAGATCGATAGAGAGAGAGAGAGAGTAAAAGGATTCTTCTCTGCCATTTTTGCCTTGGTTTTGGCAGCTCTGGAAGGTCTTTGAGGCAACCAGCTGTTTCATCGCCATGGGGTGGTAGAGAGTGGCAACCTTCCATCTTGCATGTCTTCTTTTGCTGAAGAAATGAGAATCTGAGCCTCCATCATACTATCCATCTTGATTCCTACGCTGTAATCTTAAATGGTCTTGTCAAAATTTTATTTTATTTCATTTTCTGCATTAATGTTGATGCTGGTAAGCTTTTTAGGGCTTTTGTCTCTGTTTCAGAGTTTCTGGTAATGGAAATTGTTAACTCGAGACCGCGTGAGAAAACCCTGAAAAAATGGGCTCAGCTCGACCTGGGTTGAGTTTGACTTACCTTTGAGCCCAACATTAGGTCCAAATTAGAATTTAGGCCGGCCCAACCTAGTACATGAACAACCGATTTGACGTAAAGGATCAGATTTAAACTACATTTTATAAAAATTATGTAACATAATTTATTATATTTTATAAAATAATAAAACAAAAAATTCAATTTGAGCCAGAGAAATCCGAGTCAAGATAAGCTCACGTATACATTTGGGCTTGAAATTGTGCTTGGGCCAATGCGAAAAACAATTCATTTTGGGTTTGGGTTTCAGTTTGATCGCTTTGCATTACTGGGCCCAAACTAGGGCTCTTGGCCAGCCCATGTTACAACCCGAGTTGAAAATGAGAAAGCTGGATGGGTTTACAGGATGGGTTTCATCTTTTTGATGGCTTGGATTCATCAGGTAAGTGCCCCATTTTTGAAATAGGTCTTGGTTTTGCCGGGGGGGAGGGTGTGGGGGGAACATTTGTTAGTTTTTTCCAAAAAAAAAATTTGACCGAATTTTTTATTTTTTTAAGAAAATGACTTGGTAGGAGATTGATTTATTAGAAATACCTTTTCCCTATGTTTCTATTAACTTATATAAGAAAAATTGGTTAATAAATAAATCAAGTTCGATTGGATAATATATTGTCAAGTTGACAAAGATTTTAATACCCTTACCTTAAGATTTTTTTTTTTTAAAAAAAGAGTATTAATGAACCCATTTTCCTAAAAGGTTTTTTTTATAACTTGCATGGGTTTCTTTTTAATGAAAACAGTTTTGAAAAAACAATCGAGGGGTCCATATAGTTCGAACAATTCATCAAATGGATCATTTGAATTTGAACTCTAAGATGCTCACTTCATGGCAGTCCGAAATATACACATACATAGGGCTGCAACTCGGGTCGGACGGGCCGGGTTTTAATAAACCTAACCTTGACCCGACTTACTCCATATTGAACCCGATCCGACCCGAGTTGCAGCCCTAACTAAAATGAGTTCCCAGTAGTTCCATTTCTGGCCAACGCATTTGCGTCCTGCATTGTCACCTTTTGCCCAATCCTACTTCATGAATTCCATTGAGCAATTCGCCTCTGAAGAAGTAGTGAAAATAAGAAAAGAGGTAAAGACAAGAAAGTAGATTTGACGTTCGTAGAGAGGCAGAGCCCGTGATCAAAGAGAAATTCATTGACGTTGGACAAATTTTCTTTAGATGATTTTCTAAATTTGAGAATTGAGCACTTCTGAACTACTTTTAGATAGAGCTGGTTCCAGCTTGTAGACCCGGCTTGAACTGTAGACAAACCTTAACGTGACCTAATCCAACTTGAGCATGACCAGTGATGCCATTTTCTCAGCCTGTGTTAGCGTTTGGTTGAGCTGTTTTAGATCAGGTTAAATTGGATTTTCTGGGTTGGGTATTGACAACAGCTCAGTGTCTGTCCAGAATTAGCTTCTGGTTGAGAATTCCAGGCCTTGACCCAAACCCTAAACCAAGCCCAAGCTTAGGTTGACTGGTCAGTTGGGTTCAGATTGGCCCTAGTGATGGTCCATTTATCTATTAGATCAGGAGAACAAAGCCCGGACTGGGTCACAGGCATGACCATATATGCCATTTCCATAGCATGCAGGCTAGGTTCAACCCATTCTAAGCTGATCGAACCAGTGAAAAGTAAAGGGCACATAACTAAAGGTTTGCACAAAATGTATCCCAAACATTGATCAAGTCGGGTGCATCAGATACAAAATCATAGCTTCAAGATCAGAAAACTTGTGGCTTCATTTGGCCCTCCATATGTAGATCTTCGTCGAAAAATACTTTTATGGATTTGAATTTTTATGCCTGAACGGGTGTGTATACATGTAATTTAGGGCAAGTACTTTCAGAGATAATACGCAATTCCTTATTATATGGGGGGAGTATTTGCAAAATTCTTTACAAATTAATGGGCTGCTTAAAGCATGAGAAGCAATTTAGCCCAGACCCCGCCCATTAATGAAAAGCTCGCTCCATACCTTAGTGGCCCATCATATATAGATGCTTGACCGAGCCAGTTCAAGTGGGCTGGGTACATTCTAGGCTGAGGCCCATGAAAAAACCAGTAGAATCCATTCCACACTTGGAGGGAGTCATGGAATTGGACATTTTCTCAAATCCACTTGAAGTTTACTAGGTGAGTGACCAGTGGTGGCAACATTTCTCACAGGGTCGTAGAAAATGGGCTTGATGTGTACAATACGGTTGTTTCTTAGTCCGAATTTATCACAAAATCTGTCCAAACTTATTGTAGACAATGGGTTTGAACACTATGCATGTACGTCATCTCAGGCTCGGGCTAAATCCTTGAGCTCATTTATATAAATGTGTGCATTTGAGTCATTTCCATTTTTTTTTTTAAATTAATTAAAATTAATCTTCAAATTAAAAATAGATATGGTGTTTGAGCCTTGAACTCAATTTTTAATGACATGATTTTAGTGGTCGAAGTCATCAGATGTTCTTAAGAATACCAAAGCAATGATGCTTGATGTTGACCACTAGACATCCTTAATAATAACAAGACCAAAACGCATGATGACTTTCATCATTAGAATTAAGTGATTTGAAATTTAAATTTGATCAAACTTGTAGCTCATAATGTTTACTTTGAATTTAAATTTTTTTTTTTTTATAATCTCAAATGAGCAAAATCAAAATTAATATTTTTCAAGCAGATAGACTGAAACTTCTGTATATATAAATGAACTGAAATTGCTATACAGGCATACCGTGACATGTGACTTGTCCTTTTTACTAAAAATAGCCAGAAGTGACACCATATGGAGTTGTGGGTGCGATCTTCCAACTACCGCTACCGCTACTGCTCTTTCCACAGTTTGCTTTATTCGCCAAACAACCTATGGCCCTGTACGACTGTGATTTGGAAATAGATGCTTGATGGCTCCCCACCAACCTAAGAAAAACAAAAAAAATAAAAATTATTTCATGAATTTTCAAATATTTTTACATTTGATGACCAGTTTTTTCTTAATCGAATGTATGTGAAATTTATATTTTGATTTTCTAATGAAATATCATGGTGCAGATTTGACGGATTTATATTTTTTCTCAATAGTCAGACTTTCTAACATTGTCCACAACATGGGTGTATTTTTTTTATAATAAAAGTATTCATATCTTTTAGAGTATTTGACTAATTTTAGATATATGCATTAGGTTATGCTTTCTTTGATGGCCGAGCTATCTTATGCTTAAAATATTTCCTCAGTCTCTCCAAAATGCTTCTCTCTATAGCACATTTTCCTTTTTACCATAGTTTAGAGTTTGATTGACATCTTTCGTGCTTGTAAAGAATGTGTTGATTTAACTTAGTTTTCTCCTTTCTAGTGTTCAGTTGTCCTGCGGGTGTGTCGGGTTGTGTTTTTTTTTTTTTTGAATTTGCATTTGGTACCTTTCTTTTTTATTAATATATTAATTATTCAACAAAAAATTTAGATACATACAAGTCTCTCAACCCGTATACATACAGTAACTTCACATGGAGCACGTACGATTAGCCCAACATCCAAATCCAGCAAAGGTGACGTGAGTGTTCTTCTTAGGATAAGTTGTTTCCAATCACATCCATCATAATGTTTTTGTTTAAGGTTTCGTGTGCGTTATTAAGGATGGTTTGACAAATAAAATACTTATTAATTAAGTGGTAATGGGAATTAATATTGGTACCTTGGAATTAGAAACACCTCAATAATGCAGCCTTCACTCTTTAGTACGAGGCAGAGTTGATGATAAGGCCCACTGTCCTCTCAATTCCATATACGTAATCATTCTCTCCCATTTCTGGATTAAGAATTTTACAATTCAAAAGACTAATAATGAGTCTTTGATTTTTCGATGAATATGTTACTCAATACTATTTTTCCTGAGTCCGTGACTCGGTGTGTTTTAGCTGCTTTAAAACTAAAAAAAATTAATTTTGAGAAAAAAGTATAAAGAATATTGTAATAGCTCAACATCAGAACGTGCACATAAGTGGACTGAAATGTAAAGCTTTATCAAACCTGTCAGTTGCCCATGTTAATTAATTAATAAATTAATTATTGATTCATAATACTTCCATTTAGATTAACCACGTTTTAGTCTCTTATGATCGTTCCATCTTAGTTTTTTTTTTTTCTTCTTCTCTTTTCCTAGTGGAATCATTCATCCATTGACCATCTGCATTGGGGTCTCACAAACCAACGGTGTGGATCATCAACTTTGAGCCCCTTAAGGGCCCCACAGCTGACGGCCATCTAATCATGTTCCTCCTCTCTGCCACCCAAATCCAATGAAGTCCAAAAATCCGAAACTGTTCAATGTTGCATAGGTTATATCCATTATTTCATGGCTAAATCATAGTTCACATGCTTCTTATATACTTTTTCTCTTGCCTCTCTGCTCTGCCAGTTGATGGCAGTTGCTCCAGTGGAGGGAAGAAAGGAAGAGAGTAAAGAAGGTGATGTCTGTGATTGGAAGAGGAGAAGACCTTGTTCTTCTTAAAAAATATTAGAAAAAAAAAACTAACGGTTTTGATGATGGGTCGGGGTCATGATCGCCATCTCCACCCTTCATGGGCCTGTACCTTGTTTACACAACTTTCTCTATGCCTCTCTCTCTACATGGCCTTCAACATAGCTACACCTCCTAAATCCAATGCGAACAGCAACAGAGATATTGATCTCTACTTTCTCAGTGTCTGTGGAGGCTACAGACCTCTCAAGCAGCAGACCCATCTCATGAAACTGGTCAGTTTATTGATTTCTCCAATGCCATTCCTGTGTTTCATGTATCCATGAAATTTGAATTTTTTTATTTTGCTTCCTGTGTTTTGCTTTTTGCCAATTGGGAAATGGTTTAGATGTCTCTTTGTGGATTGCTTGTGAAATCGATTTTTTTTTTTAGTAGTAAAGAGAAGATTTTCATTATTGAAAAAAACAATAAACATTATCCTCCTTGAAGCCAGAACATGCCACGATTTGAACCATCCAATCCATTTTTCGCAAAGAAATCGGCCAAACCATTGGCCGTGCGACTAATATGAACAAATGACACCTCAAGGTTCGAGACCAACTTCTTTATCTTCCTAACCAAGGGAGTTAATCTCTAAGGGGACCGCTTCAAACCCCCGGCCTATTTGATGGCAATGGAAGAATCACTCTCAATCACCAATTTCCTCCCCACCGTATCAAGGCTCTCCTAATGCTTGTGAAATCGATTTATGTTGGACTGTATAAGGATTTTTTATTATTTATTGCTCTATTGCTGGGTTGGATTCCCTTCTCTAATTATTAGCATGCAGAAATTTTCTTGGTGCGGTCTTCTAGAGCTTATTATTTCAATTTTCGGTTTAATTATCTTTTTTTTTTTTTTTATTAAGGGCAAGTCTTGTTTCTGTTAATGGTATGTTCTCCTTTTCTCCATATTTCCATTTTTTTTTGCTAGTTCCTTTTCCTTTTTAATCTTCTAATTTCCATATGGAATTTTGTTATTGTTCATGGGTGTGGATTGTTTTCTATTTCTCTCAGTTGCTTCTTGCAAGGAGTGTCATTTTCTGTTTGTTCTTTTTCTCCTTTTTTGTTCAAAGACTTGGTTTTTCATTGCTGGGTCGATTCTTATTAACTCCTCTCTGCTGCTATGTATGCTGGATTTTGTTCAATGTTGGGATTTCTATGTTACGTTTTCCATTTCTTTTTCAATGGAATTGGCTTTGTTTTATTTTCTGTTTGCCGATGCTTGCTTATTATTTGGCTTATTTAAGTAAGTTCATTTATTTTCCATGTGCAGTTCCTTTTTTCTTTTTTTAATTTCTATGCTAATATTCCGTGGGCAATTGTGATTTTGTTTTGTATCTTCCACCCATTATGATTCTGTCTTCTAGTATGTGTGTTTGAAAACTCCTGTTGTTGATGAAGATGGAGACGGTTGCAAAGAAATACAAGATCAAGTTTGTGGTGAATATCAGCGAACTTGGAGAGGATGATCCACTTCGTCAGAATGTAAGATTTTCGTCGTCACTGAGTATTAGAACCATTCTGTGGGTTTTTCCCCTCTCTTTGCAGTACTTTCAGAATTTGTATGTCTCCAAATTGCAAATATTTGAACATTGGTAGAACAGATGATTATCCATTCTATACACAAATACAAGGGAAAAACTATTTCAGCACTGAACCCACAAATGAAAAGGGGGCATAAAAGTTGGAGCATGGCTATACTACCAGGTTGGTTTTGAGTTTCTTTTCCACTGCAGGCTATGGGTGGGACATACTGTCATAGTATTTTAACTTGTTGCAATTTGGGGCCATCCTGTTGCACATTCTTTCTAGCTTTAAACTTTCTGATCCGGCATAACAACTTTGTACACAATGACCTGAAAAACAATATGATTGAATTGCTGTATTCTATCAGTTCAAAGAAACATGTGGCCTTTTTGAGAGTAAATGACTTGAAACGGTTCTCGCAGGGCACTTTGAATTATCCGTCGCTGAGCGTTCCCTGGTACTTTATCCTTTTTGTGAAACATTTCATGATTTTCTCCTGATTGAAACTATCTTCTCACAAATTCTCATTCAAAATTATGCTTTTAAATATGAATTGTGATATAAGTGTAGGTATACTACTAAAGCCTCTAAAGGGAAAGGGATAGGTTACTTCCTGAAGCAGATCTCATTACCACATAACCAGATCTTAGACATCATTGGCTTGGATACAGGTTTTTTACATGTAAGGGCATGACACCGGTTGATTTTTATATGGTTTATTAATCTATTTAATTTTCATTTATCTTAATGTTTGAGTGTGTCCAGTGAGTATTTAATGAGGTAATGACACATTTTGCTTTCTTGAGTTATTGATATGTTAGTACAGGAAGCATACCAAAACTTCTTTAGACGTCTTTAAGTTCATAATTCAAAATTTTATTAGTTGTAATGGTAGAAACTGCTACAAGTACTACAATCAATATGGAATAGCAAAATATGATCTTGAGTTTTACTACTTTTTTAATTTTTGGACAGTTATTCATGAGCATATATAATAGAATATTATTTTTTTTTGTATATATTGATATAGGATTGTAGATGTTTCTATCAATATAAAGAAGGCCTATGCTTTGATTTGATACTATGAATCTTTGAGAAAGAGAGAGAAATGAAATGATATCTAAGAGAAGAATCTGGTATTTCGAAGAACCTTCTTGGGTTTTAGTCAGATCAACAATGGAAGGTATGCCTATTGAGACAATTCCTGGAGAAGTTTAAGGAGAAGAGAATAAAATTACACATGGCTTTATTGATTTGGATAATGCATACAATTCATTTGGCAAATTTTATGGAAATGTGTCTCTAAGGATACGTGGGATTGTATAGAACATGTACAAAGGGTTGAGATCAGTAGAGACTGGAGAGACAACATGTCTCTCAGTTGGAGTAGGGCTTCACAAGGTTCTTCTTTGAGCCCTCATTTACTGGCACTAGTTACAGATAATTTAACATCACAATTCTAAGATGAAGAACCCTAGTGTATGTTGTTTTCTAATGGAGGTTAAATATCTACATCTTTTGGATCTACAACAACAGCACCCAACAGAACTTAAGGATGCTATCTAAATTCTTATTTTCTGTGACCTAACCAATCAGAGTTACTAGCTTTGGCATCAAGTATTGAGGTGGGTGAGAACAAAAAAGGTGGACTGTGTTTTCCTACATATGTCATCATCCATCACAATCTGTAAGTTTTTGTAGACCATGAAATTCCTTGTACCAATACCAAATTAAAAGGCTTATTTTTAATTTTGCAACTGATTCCTCAACACTCTGCATTGCACCTCAAAAGTTCTGTTCTTACCCTTCCATATTAACCAAAAGTTGGCAAGAGAAGAAGATTCATAAAACTCATTCCCCTGTTGAATGAGAAGCAATACACCATGCATCGATCAAGTTATCGAAAATCGTGTCTCCAAGCAATCCATATCATTATGTGAATGAAATGCCCTTGCTGCTTTTTAACATAAGATGGAATTGTCTTTATGAATTGGGGCCAAGTTGAATGTTTACTTTTGGGTGTTACAGTGTTTATGATCCATGTAATCCTGTTCTCAGGATTCTTTTTGTATGTTTACTTTTTTGCTATTTTAATCTAATCAATTATTTCTGCCGGAAAAAAAAGAACACTTTACATTAGGAAGAGTCGATAATTTTGGTTGAGAAAATAATTTGTTGAGAGCAAAACGTAAAATGAAAGGGCAAAACTCCCAACCCCTTGTGAGGAGATTATTAGAGCTCAAACTAAGGATTTCATGATCTTAGTTTGGAATTTGATTTATCTTTGGCTTGCAATTCCAGCCTTTTACAGTAATGATTAAAAAAAATCCAGCCTTTTACTGCATTTGTTATCAGAGCTTCTGATGGATAAGTATCTGGACTCCATTAGCAACAGTCCAACTGGGACGATTTCAATATCTTTGCTTATAAATGGTGCATCGCATCATATGATGTGGAAATTGAGCTGTTTTGTATGGCATCCATGGTCGCTCAAAGTGAGGCAATTGTCTAGATGATTTTATCATCATAGGAGTGATCCCATTTCTTAAAGTCATGAAAAATAAAGCAGAAATTTTTTGAAAGTACCTTTTTCTTCTTCTGCATAACACCCAAAACCATGGTTGGATCTGTTTTGCTTTTGTTTGAGATGCTTGACCAACTGCTGACCATCAACTGGCTTTTCAGTGGATTCACATTGAAAATAATTTCAGTGGTTTTTTTATTGTTTTGTCCAATGAGATCTGAAGCTTAAAATGCAACTTATATTTAGCTTCAATGCAGCTGGATTGTGCTTGATCATTCCTCTTCTTATCAGTTCACTGTCATTAGCAATAATGCAAACAACAATATAGGTCATTTCTGTTCTTATCAATTGATGTAACTTGACATTTCAGGACTTTTTACATACAGATCAAGCAAGAGTTGCTGAAAATCATGCTATGAACTGGCTGATGAGAACTTTGGCATTCAGTGATAGTAGATGGTAAGTCATTATGTTAAACATTTTGTTTCTGTTTAACTTTTTGTGGTCTCTTCCAAAATGTTGACTTGGTACTTGGCTGTCTTACTCCTGAGAAGTGGAGTAGAAAATGGTGGAGGAATCTGGAAACGATGTGGAGGTTGGGTGGGATGGAGGTGTCAAAAGGAGAGAGTAATGATGGATAACCATGTATCTGAAGCATAGCCTACATTCACACATCTAGAGGAATTTAAGTCGGCGTGGTCACGGGGCAGAGGAGAAGCATTAGAAAAAAAATTCACCAAATAATGCTTTTGTATTTTCTCATGGTACACTGTTTCGTGAGAGAGAATCTCCGTATAGATAAAGAACAATGTTCATACACAAACTAGTTTGTATGAACTTCGATACTTTGGATTGTGGGGCCCATAGTAGATCAAATGGATCTATTTTCCCCTTTCACACTCACCTAGCCCTTCTGAATTACACTTGTACCTAATTTAACACCAATTTGACTTCTAAGCCTATTGGTCTAACCTGATAAATTTTCATCATTAGATAAATGTGAAATTTTGAGGGCCTTAAAAGATATGGCTTTTCTTATCCATTCAATATGAAATTTTATAGGCATCATACACAAGTCAACGTCTTTCAAATCCACCCATCCATGTGGGCTCAAGTGGGACCATCAGGTCTTCTGCACCAAACTTTGGTGCAAACTTGTTTGCAAGAGATCGCTGCTGATATATATATATATATATATATATATATATATATATATATATAGAGAGAGAGAGAGAGAGAGAGAGAGAGAGAGAGAGAGAGAGAGAGAGAGAGAGGTTCTTATGTACTCCAAGATGTATTAAGGCAAGCACGGGTCCCACATGACAGGTTGTCTTTTTTAATAATTGTGATAGCGATAAGTCCCAAAAGATGATTTTTTCTTACATTTGCATAATCTGGTGTGCTGTAGATGGACAAAGATCTTTTATTTGTAACGTGGGGCACGATATGTATAGTCAAAGGTTCAAATAATATATCCATTAAACAATTCTAGTTGTTAGATTATTGGCATTTAAATGGACATGAAAAAAAGAGGAAAAAGAAGAATTTAAGTGAACATCCTATGATATCACATGTCGAATGAGAACCATCACTTCATGTTGAGCTATGGCCAGACCATGGTTCAGAAACCATGCTGATTAGAAAATCCTATAACTTAATGGAAAACATGAATAATGTGTAAAATGAAAATTTGTTTGTGCAGGTAGTAGGTCTTGAACCTTGTATTTTTTAAAAGTTTAAAGCTCTCATTGAGTTAATGTCATAAACAAGAAGTCTATTGGTGTACGACCTTGATTTTCATTTTGTTCAAGCTAGGCGCATTGTTGTTGGATACCATTCACTGATGGTCTGCAACGAGCAGCAGAACACAATGGTAACTACTAAGGTTTCCAAGTCTCTACACCAAATCTTCTTGAAATATCAAGTGGTAAGACACTAACATTTCAAGAATTAGAACTGTTGATTCCTGCAATTCGTAAATGGCATCAAACAAAGTACTTTTACCTTTTCATATATTTTTTCAGAATGCCTATTTGAGCAAAAAGGGATGTAGTGGTCATTACACTCGTGATGAAGGAATAGCATACATTGGTAACCTTGATCACATTGACGAGACTCATAGAGCTTCCTTAGTAAATCGACCTTCTGGCATTCTTAAGTGAGTTTCCTTTTTAACTTTGTACGAAAAAGATATATGCATTTCCTCACCTCTTCAGTGGTTTCAATGATGATCTGCTGCTTTTATTTTTTCAGAAACATACATGATGATGGATTCCTTCTGCACAGAGTTGCCCCCCTAGAAATTGTGGGTATTCGCTCTAATTTAAGTAAATACGATTGGAGACACTTGGACTAGATTTTGCTGGAAGGTTGACTGGTGCTAGTTTTCCACCTTGCTCTGAATATTGCAATGTTTGGTAAAACCAGTGCTAAATCTTTCAACTTTTCTGCCTATGGATTTAAGA
The DNA here is from genome assembly GCA_013350335.1 of Chimonanthus salicifolius. Taxonomy (NCBI): domain Eukaryota; kingdom Viridiplantae; phylum Streptophyta; class Magnoliopsida; order Laurales; family Calycanthaceae; genus Chimonanthus; species Chimonanthus salicifolius. The sequence continues at coordinate 26,537,986 of CM023532.1, read as the reverse complement.
ATCCAACAACATGTCAATAAAGTGATGATATAGTGGAATATTGCATAGTATTGCAAAATAAGTCTTGTAATTGGTTGGACTCTTGTCTTAGTTGTAGCTCATCTGTGATTGGTTATATCTCTTCCAATGCTAGGTGTCGTACTTCATTGACTCCACAAACAAGGTGATTTTCAAGTCTACACTTCATCAATGGGGCAAAGAAGTCATGTGAGTTCTAATGAAGCAATTGATCTTCATTCTTTCGATCATCCTCTTCATTTCTTGTGGATATCTGCACAATTTGTTGTTTTATTCTTATTTTTGGGAGAAATGGCACTTGTAGAATGTACATCACTTTGGCAACTACTGCATAAGAGATTTCTAATTGTAAAGAGCTTTCAATTTGAGTTCCTTTTCTCCCTCAAGTTGTTCTTGCTTGTAATCTAGTAACATGGTTATGTAGTGTTAATCCTAAAACAAATGACAGTTCATAACCCTTGAAAGATTTCAAAACCAAAGTTCTTGTTGCAATCGCGATGCATTTATTTCATGTTGGTGCTATGGCACAGTGAAAGTTTGGAATCAGCTTAAAATTGCTGGTTTCAAGGATGAAAAAGGAACAAGGTTAACGCGTTGGTAAAGGAATGTTGGAGGTTGGAGATGAATTTTATAGGTAGCACATCTCTTCTTGTTGCAGCCTTCTTCTTTGCATTACAATGGCTGTAGGAAAGATAAATACATTATAAAGAAAATTACTGTTATTTTTAACTTGGTTAAGGGACTTTGGATTGCAACCATTACAGTTGTGACAATGAGTAATAATATCATTTTTAAAATTGAAAATGTTTGAAATCAATTCTTAGTAAATGGGTGTTCATTTTTGTCCAATATTTAAGTTTTCCTGGACCATTTTTCCCCTTTCAGGTAACAGGGCTTGAACTTTAGCAACCTCTCTAGTTGCAATGGTCAGTACTTTCCAACCTTGTTATGGACTTACCATTTGTAAAATATTTTTTTATGTTTGATGCGTCATTGCCTCAAACATGTTTAGGGCCGAGCCAAGGCTTATATCTAGGCTAAACCTCTTAATAATAGTGCCGAAAAGTTACAACTACTAGCTAGTCTACTGAATTTGGTCCAGACGCCAAATGGGTAGAAAATTTTGGGCCATTGGGCTGACATAAGCCTAAGCCCAGCACAAGCGATTTGGACTTTTAAACTAAGGGCAAGCCCACTGCATGGACCTGTAAATTGAACTTGAAACCAGCCCTCTTCCAATGCAATTAAATGGGGTGAGGGCTTGAAGCGTCCTCCTTGGAGATTAATTACTTTGGTTAGGGAGATTAAAGAATTAACTGCAGGTATAGAGGTGTTTTTTATCCACATCAGTCGCTCTGCTAATGGTGTGGCGGACTACTTTTGGAATAACGGCGTGGATGGCACGATTCATGGGGTCTTCAGCTTCCCTGGAGATTAATTTTTTGTTGGAGCAGGTTTTATTTATTTTTCTAACAGTTTGTGTATTGTTGTTTTTTCTTTTGGTCTAAGTTTCTTAGGCCTTTTTGTATATTTTTTTCTCATTTTGTATCTGCTGCTTCTTAATATAATATTATTCTTTACTGTTAAAAAAACACCAGCCCTGGCCTGGTTACAATCCTTATAGGCTCAAACTCTGAATTCAGGGGATCCAAAGGGTAGATTGGCTGCATAAATTTCCTACAAAAATTTATTTTCTAAAATTGGGTTTTTTATAAGTTCACTTCTCTATTGATCGATCATAAGGCCCACTTTCCCGTTAAGGTTCCAAAATGACTCTTGAAAATCTATAATTTAGGTTATTACCGTACCAAACAAAGGAAATTTGTGTCGTTATGGAGTTCTTTGTACACTTTTTTTTTTGGCCTTTTCTTTTTAGCAGTCTCTCCAAGCTTGGGTTCACCATATACAATTGTCCAAATCAGTCAGGGCGCAGGGTCTATAAAAATAAATATGAGGACCGCAATCGAAATGCAATGAAAAAATTTAGATTAATGTCATACTAATGTTTATCCAATTTTTTTTTCTTGACAAAGGTATTCAATCTTATCACTTGATTGGTCATTAGGACATGTGTAAATATTTCAATATGTACGTACCGAATACAGAATTAAGAGAAGTGATCATTTTTGTATCGAGGGAGACTTAATCCAAGACTTAATTCATCCAATCGCAATCCAAATAATGACTACAATTGGAATGCAATAAGATCAAATGACTTATTAAATTGAAGTGACCATTATTGAAACTCTCATTCACAAGTATATTATTTTAACAAATTCATCAATTATACTTACTATCAAACTTGACATAAAAGTGAAAAATTGAAAAATAAAATAATAATTAATGTTAATGGGCTGTAATGACTTCTAGATACATATACTTGCCATGGACTAAAAAATTGAGTTCGACTGGAATTTAAATATTAGCTACAATTCCCTAATCCATGGCCGGGACTGCGAATTACATCAGTAGTCACACGTACTACTAAATCTTCTTCCCTGTGAAACAGCTTTAAATGCAAAACCCTGAGAAGAATCCATCTTCACTGCTCCTTCGCTCATCAGTTTGAGAGCTGAGGCACTAGACGATCCGACCCGACCAGACCCGACCCGACAGATCCCGTTACAGAACGCAGAGAGATGAAGGTTTCAAGGGTACACCCTCTCTCTCTCTCTCTCTCTCTCTCTCTCTCTCTTCTCTCAATTCCTCTAAGAGGATGAAACTGCGAAAAACCCTTCATGCTAGTCTTGTTCTTCTTCTTCTTCTTTTTCCCCAAATCATGATCGCCACCAACTCCTTCTTCTTTCACGAATGGGGGTGGATATATGGATGGCATGGCCAAGTTAGGGTCAGGTTTCCTGCACCTTGTCATTTCTCTTTCTTCTTCTTCTTCTTATTATTATTATTTTTGATGACCGAAGTGTCCAGAGACTCTTAGAGCACCCAACCCTTTGGGTTGGGATGAGATTTTAACTCTAAGACTCGCGCTTCCGCGGAGACGGGTGGTTGGCCAACACACCAACCGCTTGGGGTTTTTTTTTTTTTGAATTTACGTGTGGAAATGTGGAAAACCGCGGGATATCCAGACTAAAACCCCCGTGGGTGAGCCCGTTACCCCTAGGGCACACCAAGGTTAGGCAGGGGGCTCGAACCCAGAACCTCTCGCTTTTTGAGGCGGGAGGCAACCATTTGAGCTACACCATGTGGGTTTTTATTATACAAGAGCTGTTCCTCTCTTTTAATGAAATCATTTTGTTACCGCTCAAAAAAAAAAGAGCAAGAGGCTGTGATGATTTTATAAATCAGCTTCTGCTGCTTTGCATATTCTCAGATAGAGACTTGAAGAGAGAAATGTGATAGTCAGTGAGACGCCTGGACACCTTGGTCTGAAAAAAACAAAGGGGATCTCCTTTACCATTTTCTCCACTTTGGCTTTGGCAGCTTTGGAAGGCTTTTGAGGCAACCAGCTGTTTCATGGCCATTGGGTGGTAAAGAGAAGGAAACCCACCCACCATCTCCCATGTCTTCTTTTTCTGAAGAAATGATAATCTGAGCCTCAAGCAGATTATTCATGTTGATACCTTAGCTGTAATGTCTAATGGGTTTTGCCTAAAACTTGAGAGAAATTACTTTTGTTATTTGTTTTTAAACTTTCTCTCCCTTAATGTTGATGCTGGTAGGGCTTTCAGGAAGGACTTTTTTTTTCTATTGCAGAGTTCTTGATCATGAAAATTGAGTGCATGTATAGTTGAAGGTGTGCAATTTGGCTGGCCCTAGCCCGAGGCTGCATGGAAAACTTAGAAAAATCAGGTCTGAGTTGACTCGGGATTGGGTTGGCTCAGTTTTGGACTTAAAAAACTTGGGTCCAAACTAGAATTTGGATTGGGTGGGCTACCTTAACACATGAAAGACCGAGTTTGCAACTAAGGTCCAATTTGAACTATCTTTTGTAAAATATAAGTTTTAATCTAATATGATTTTACATATATAAAATTTAGGGATTTTTGTATGGAAATACCTCAAATGTTGCGATCTTGTGTTAGTATGCCTTCAAAATTTTTTTTTTTTTTTTTAAAAATTATTGGACAATCCGATCTGATCTGATCCACCCGATCCCAGTATTGAACGCAGAGAGATGAAGGTTTTAAGGGTATACCTTCTCTCTCTCTTTCTCTATTCCTCTAGGAGGATGAAACTGCAAAACCCCTTCCTGCTTTTCTTCTTTTGCTCCAAATCATGATCGTCACCATCTCCTTCTTCTTTCACGAACTAAGGTGGATATATGGAGGGCATGGCCAAGTTAGGGTCAGGTCTCCTGCATGTGGTTATTTCTCTTCTTCTTATTATTATTAGTTTTGATGATCGAGGTATCCAAGTGTCTTAGAGCACCCAACTCTTCAGATTGGGATGGAATTTGAACTCAAGACTCTCGCTTCATGAGGTGAGTTCCTTGCCAACACACTAGGGCTGCAACTTGGGTCGGGCGGGCGGGCCGGGTTTTAATAAACCCAACCCTGACCCGACTCACTCCATATTGAACCCGACCCGACCCGACCAGAAAAAACTCGAGATAGTGGACCCGACCCGACCCGAGATTGTAATACCCTTAACCTCGACCCGACCCGACCTGAGTTGCAGCCCTAACTGAAATGAGTTCCCAGCAGCAATTCCATTTCTGGCCAACGCATTTGCATCCTGCATTGTCACCTTTTGCCCAATCCTAATTCATGAATTCCATCGAGCAATTCGCCTCCGAAGAAGTAGTGAAAATAAGAAAAGAGGTGAAGACAAGAAAGTAGATTTGACGTTGGTAGAGAGGCAGAGTAAAGGCCGGCGGATGCTGTTGTTGACATGATGGGCTTTGAATTTTGCCACTGCAAGAAAGATTTTGAACTGGGGTATTTTTCAAATTCCCCCGTACTTCATGACATTTTAACAGAAGACCCTCTCCAGTTTTCATGACATTCTTAGGTCGGGTTGAAATTTAAAGGCGTCAGGCCAACCCGACCCAAATTTCGGTCGGGTTTTTCTTTTCTCAACCCGACCCGACCCTATAACCCGACCATTGTAACCCGACCCACATGATTTCTCGGGTTGGGTCATGCGGGTCGGGCCAAAACCCGACCTGAGTTGCAGCCCTACAACACACCAACCCCTTGGAGTTCTTATTAACACTGTTAAACACACGAGTAAAACTCATCCTTAAAAACCGGCTTATAAGGTGGAGGATGTCTATGCATTTATTAACTGCAAGACCCAAAGGTCCACTGACAATGTGGGACTTTTGCTAACACGAATGTTATCATGTCATGGTTTTCTAACAATACAAGAGGCTGTGATGATTTTTTAGATCAGCAGCACAGCTTCTGCTGCTCTGCATATTCTCAGACACACAGACTTGAAGAGAGAAAGGGGAATCTCCTTTGCCATTTTATCCATTGTCACAAATACCGTTCTTGGGATATTAGTGGTGATTGGTAATATTGGGATAAATCTCGGGATATTAACGATGATTGTTAGTTTGCCAATAAAACCATAGTGAATTTGAAAATATTGCCGATATTTGTTACATTGATTTTATCTTCTTTGACTTAGGCAGCTTTGGAAGGCCTTTGAGGCAACCGGCTGTTTCATGGCCATTGGGTGGTAAAGAGAAGGAAACCCACCCACCATCTCCCATGTCTTCTTTTCCTGAAGAAATGATAATCTGAGCCTCAATCAGACTATTCATGTTGATTCCTGAGCTGCAATGTTAAATGTGTTTCAGGGCTCCTGCACCTGGTCATGTCTCTTCTTCTTCTTATTATTATTATTGTTTTTTTTATGACTGAAGTGTCCTGAGCCTCTTAGAGTACCTGACCCTTTGGGGGTTGGGATGGTATTCGAACTCAAAATTCTCGCTTCTGCTGAGGCAGGTTCCTGGGTTGTGTTTGGATGAGGGGTAAACTTTACAGGGGTTACCCGCGGTTCTTATTATAAGAGGCTGTGATGATTTTATTAATCAGCTTCGGCTGCTCTGCATATTCTCAGGCAGAAACTTGAAGAGAGAAAGAAGATAGTCAGGTGAGATGCTGGACATCCTGGTCTTAAAAAGAAAAGAAAAGAGGGGGGGATCTCCTTTGCCATTTTCTCCACCTTGGCTTTGGCAGCTTTGGAATGCTTTTGAGGCAACCAGCTGTTTCATGGCCATTGGGTGCTAGGAATTGGGTCTCCAGCTCGAAAGACTAGTTTGTGTAAGTCCCTAGATCTCCCCTTTCTCAACCGATGTGGGACTCGTTCGCTGACCAACATTAGATGGGGTAAAGTTTAGGAAACCCACCCACCATCTCCCATGTCTTCTTTTCCTGAAGAAATGCTAATCTGAGCCTCAATCAAACTATTATAGTTGATTCCTGAGCTGCAATGTCAATTCCTGCTTTTCTTCTTCTTCTTTTTATATTGATGGACATGGTTTTGACCGAGTTTGACCATAGTTGAACCCATTTGAACTTTATTTAACCCAACCTTCCTCGGAAACAGTTTGGTAGACGGTCCGGTTCTGATAACATTGCTTATTATACAAGAGGCTGTGATGATTTTATAAATCAGTTTCTGCTGCTCTGCATATTCTCAGACAGAGACTTGAAGAGAGAAATGAGATAGTCAGGTGAGATACTGGACATCTTGGTCTTTTAAAAAAATAGAGGGGGATCTCCTTTGTCATTTTCTCCAGTTTGGCTTTGGCAGCTTTGGAAGGCTTTTGAGGCAACCAGCTGTTTCATGGCCATTGGGTGTTAGAAATTGGGTCTCCAGTCCGAAAGACTAGCCCATATAAGTCCCTAGATCTCTCCCTTCACAACCGATGTGGGACTTGTTCGCTGGCCAACATTGGATGGGGTAAAGTTGAGGAAACCCACCCACCATCTCCCATGTCTTCTTTTCCTGAAGAAATGATAATCTGAGCCTCAATCAGACTATTAGTGTTGATTCCTGAGCTGCAATGTCAATTCCTGCTTTTCTTCTTCTTCTTCTTTTTCCTCAAATCATGATCGTCACCAACTCCTCCTTTCATGAATTGGGTTGGATGTATGGAGGGCATGACCAAGTTAGGGTCAGGTCTGCTGCACCTGGTCATTTTTTCTTATTATTATTATTATTATTATTATTGTATGACCGAGGTATCTAAGACTCTTAAAGCACCCAGCTCCTTTAGGTTGGGATGGGATTCGAACTCAGACCTCCCGCTTCATGAGGTCACTTCCTGACCAACAAACGAACCCCTTCAGTTCTTATTACACAAGAGACGGTGATGATTTTATGGATCAGCTGCTGCTGCTCTGCATATTCTCAGACTCAGAAACTTGGAGAGAAAGGGGTATCTCCTTTGCCATTTTCTCTACTTCGGCTTTGGCAGCCTTGGAAGGCCTTTGAAGGCAACCAGCTGTTTCATGGCCATTGGTTGGTAAGAGGAGGAAATCCACCCATCTCCTGGATCAAACCCCTTACCAGAGTCGACCAAAGTTTCCAATAGGTTGCAGCCATGTTACACATGGGCAACTTTAGTGACATTCACTTGACTAGCTTTCAGTAATTGCAGACATTGCTTTTCATTGACTTGACTAGACTTCAGTAGGTTCACTTTCTTTCACCTCTTTTTTTTCCTCAATCAATAGAGAAAAAAATCTTAACTTTAGAATATTCAATATTCAATTAACTTGATTAACCTAGTAAATTTTTTCCACTGAAGCTCGCTGACTTTGTTGACTCAAAATCCAATTTTACAAAATTAAATTGACATAATAATTTGTCCTGAAGAAATGATAATCTGAGCCTTGATCAGAGTATTCGTGTTGATTCCTGAGCTGCAATATCAAATGGGTTTTAGGGCTTCTACACCTGGTCATTTATTGTTAGAAAACTAAGACATGATAATATTTTTTAAGTATAACTCGCTCTCAAAAGTTAGCCGTTGAGAGGAGGGTGCTTCAAGTATTATATAAAGTCGTTAGTTTCTCAAATTAATCGATGTGGGACTTTTGTCACTTTCACATTTTTGTTCTTATTTTTTTTCTTTTTATTATTAGTCACTCTGTCCTAAATTAGTTGTCTTATGTGGATTTTGGAATTGTCCCAAAATAGTTGTTTCATTTATATTGAAGTAGTATAAAGTGTGTTGAAAATGGATGAGATCAAATAGAGTGCTAGCCTTATATAGAGATTTTCATAAAAAATACAAATATTTTAAATGAGACAACTAAAATGGGACAAAGGGAGTATTATTTTTTATGATTGAAGTGTCCAGAGCCTCTTAGTGCACCCCGCCCTTTGGGTTGGGATGGGATTTGAGATCAAAACTCTCGCCTCTGCTGAGGTGGTTCCTGACAAACACACTAACCCCTTGGGGATTCTTATTACAGTAAAACTCCTATAAAATAATACTCTTGGGACCAAGAGAAATTATTATCTTAGCGGGGTTATTTATTTATCGATGAATGAATAATTTATTAATTTATCGATAAATGAATATTTATTAATTTAGAGTGAGTATTATGTTTGTACTACTTGTACATGTATGGCTTATAAATTAAAAAAACAATAGATGTGGTCAAAAGTTAATAATAGAAGTCCAAGAGACTAAAAAATAAGAGATGACAGATGTGTTTTAAGATGCCTTTCAAGCAGTTAGATGCATATTTTGAGAAAGAGTTGAATTGAGAAAATAAAAGTTATCAAGTAAAAAGTTATTCAATATTGTATTATGAATTTTTGTTTGCTATTTTTTTTTATATATTTCATCAGTTATTAATTTATATTTCGTTGGGCCCCTAATGATTTCTAAAAAATTATTATCTTATGCATTTAGCGAGGTTATTAATTTAGTATACTGGCTCTAGTTGGGACCAGAAGATTTTATTATTTAAGCGAGATTATTAATTTATCAAGGTTTTACTGTATATAAGAGGCTGTGATGATTTTATAAATCAGCGTCTGCTGCTCTGCATATTCTCAGATACAGACTTGAAGAGAGAACATCTTGGTCTTAAAAAAAATAAAGGGATCTCCTTCACCATTATCTCCACTTCGGCTTTGGTAGCTTTGGAAGGCTTTTGAGGCAACCAGCTGTTTCATGGCCATTGGGTGGTAAAGAGAAGGAAACCTACCCACCATCTCCCATGTCTTCTTTTTCTGAAGAAATGATAATCTGAGCCTCAAGCAGACCATTCATTTTGATACCTGAGCTGCAATGTCAATTCCGTCTTTTCTTCTTTTTCCTGAAATCATGATCGCATCTCCTTTCACGAATTGGGGTGGATATATGGAGCAGGGGTTGAAATATCGGCCGATACGTATCGTATCGGTCGATATATATCGATTTTAGAGATGTGAATATCGGCTGATATGTATCGTATCGGCCGATATTCACAATATCGGCCTTGATATCGGCCGTATTATATCGGCCGATATCAAAATATCAGCCGATATTTAAAAAAACGAGGAAGAAAGAGAAAAATATCGGCCGATATATCGGCCGATACCGATTTTTAAACCCCTGATATAGAGAACCAAATTAGGGTAAGGTCTCCTGCACTTGGTCATTTCTCTTATTATTATTATTATTATTCTTTTTTTATGACTGAGGTCTTCAAAACTTTTAAAGCATCCAACCCTTTGGGTTGAGATGGGATTTGAACTCAGACCTCTCGCTTCATGAGATCAGTTCTTGACCAACACACGGTTAGGATTGGGTATCCAGCTCAAAAGACTAGCCTGATAAGTGGAGTGACTTAAGTGTCATATAACTCCTTAAATTCTCCCCCTTCATCAACTAATGTGGGACTCGTTCACTGCCTCCTTCGGTTCTTATTACACAAGAGACGGTGATGATTTTGGATCAGCTTCTGCTGCTCTGCATATTCTCAGACACAGACTTGAAGAGAGAGGGGGATCTCCTTTTCCATTTTCTCTACTTTGGCTTTGACAGCTTTGGAAGGCCTCTTAGGCAACCAGCTGTTTCATGGCCATTGTGGGGGTAAAGAGAAGGAAACCCACCCGCCATCTCCCATGTCTTCTTTTCATGAAGAAATGATAATCTGAGCCTCAATCAGCCTATTCATATTGATTCCTGAGCTGCAATGTCAAATGAGATTTGTCTAAAACTCGAGAGAAATTACTTTTATTATTTATTTTGAAACTCTCTCCGTTAATGTTGATGCTGGTAGCGCTTACAGGAAGGATTTTTTCTATTGTAGAGTTTCTGATCATATATATATATATATATATATATATATATATATATATATATATATATATATTTTTTGGATTAACGTGTGGAAAATTCAAACATTGTTCTGATCAGGAAAATTGAGAGCATGTATGGTTGCAGGGGGTGCAATTTAAGCCTGTCCTAGACCGAGGCTGCATGAAAAACTCAGAAAAATTGGGTCTGAGTTGACTTGGGATTGGGTTGGCTCAATTTGGGACTTGATATATTGGATCCAAACTAGAATTTGGATTGGGTGGGCTGCCTTAACATGTGCAAGACCGAGTGTGCAAAGAAGGTTCAATTTGAACTATATTTTGTAAATTATATTTTTTAAAACTAATATGATTTTACATGTATAAAATTTAGGGCCTTTTGTACGGTAGTACCTCAAATAAAATTTTTATTGGACAATCCAATCTGATCCAACCCTATTCCAATGCAGAACGCAGAGAGATGAAGGTTTTAAGGGTATACCCTTTCTCAATTCCTCCAAGAGGATGAAACTGCAGATTGCAAAATACCCTTCCTGCTTTTCTTTTTCATTTTCCTCAATCATGATCGTAACTGCACCTTGTCATTTCTTTCGTATCATTTTTATTTTTGATGACTGAGGTATCAAAGCCTCTTGAAGCACTTGACCTTTCAAGACTCACGTCATGAGTCGAGTTCTTGCCCAACACACCAACCCTTTGGATTCTCGAGCGGGTTTTAATAAGTCTAATTCAATTCATGTCAAAAATTATTGAATCCAGCTTGATCTATCCTGAATTATTGTTGATCTGAATTTCTCAACTAACCTGACTTGAATTTCTAATTTGATTAACCCGAGTGCTATCGTGACCCGACCCAACCCGACTTGGACCTACAAGCTAACCTGTTTTTAGCCCAATTTTCATTAATTTAAAAATATCAAAATATGGCTCATCTGCTAATTATTTGACACCATTATATGTATATAAACTCCTAATTTGTTTCAAATTTCAGAGCGATGTTCCCCACTTACAGAAACTAAATGGATCCCGTAGCAATGGTGAGCCTTCATGAGAATTTGTTTACACAACTTGTTTACTTGCAGACTTTGACCCGCACACAATGAAGCAAAGAGTCACCGCAGAGAATAGCTGGAGAGAAGGGTCGAAAGAGGAAGCTGAGAGGAATAGCTGCATTGCTTCAGGGAACGGTTGGAGGGTCAGAGGGCTTTGAAGAAAAAACAGAGAGGATTAGGTTTAGGAACGGTTGCAGGGTTAGGGCTTTGAAGAAAAAACAGAGAGGATTAGGGTTAGGAACGGTTGGAGTGTTTTATACTTTGGAATTCAGGTTGGAGTTTGTCGGGTTGATTTTAAATTTTTCAGCTTAACTCATCTTGAATTTCATGTGGGTTTTTTACCTTAACCTAATCTGATCTGAAATATACAAATACATAATCCAATCCACTGATTTTCTCAAGTCGGGTCGTGCAGATCAGGTTAAAACCCGACCCAAGTTTTACCCCTACAAGAGGCTGTGATGATTTTATAGATCAGCGTCTGCTGCTCTGCATATTCTCAGACACAGACTTGAAGAGAGAGAGGGGAATCTCGTTTTGCCATTTCTCTACTTTGGCTTGGGCAGCTTTGGAAGGCCTTGGAGGCAACCAGCTGTTTCATGGCCATTGGGTGGTAAAGAGAAGGAAACCCACCCACCATCTCCCATGTCTTGTTTTCCTGAAGAAAAGATAATCTGAGCCTCAATCACGAGAACTCACGACTCAGTTGACTCTGTCCAGAGTCCGATCTGAGGGATGAAGGTTTTCAAGGGTATACCCCAATGTTATTAGAATCGGACCATCTCTCGAACCGTCTCTGACGGGGATCCGAATATCGGCCGATACCGTTGGATTTTGTGTAAAAAAAAAATGAGAGAAATTTATTGGCGGAGAACATTTTTTCACCCCTGGTCTCTGAGTTTGACTGTTTTTTAAGGGTATACTATACCCTCTCTCTCTCCCCCCATTCATCTAAAGGATGAAACTGGAAAAATCCTTTCCCTTTTTCTTCTCTATTCTTCTTTTCCATCCATCAACATCTCCATCTTCTTCCATGAGGATGAAAGCATTTGATTTGTTGTTATTATTATTATTATTATAAGAGGCTGTGATGATTCTATTGAAGCATCTTCTGCTGCTTTTCATAATCTCAGACACAGACTGTAAGATCGAAAGAGAGAGAGAGAGTAAAAGGATTCTTCTCTGCCATTTTTGCCTTGGCTTTGGCAGCTCTGGAAGGTCTTTGAGGCAACCAGCTGTTTCATCGCCATGGGGTGGTAGAGAGTGGCAACCTTCGATCTTGCATGTCTTCTTTTGCTGAAGAAATGAGAATCTGAGCCTCCATCATACTATCCATCTTGATTCCTACGCTGTAATCTCAAATGGTCTTGTCAAAATTTTATTTTATTTCATTTTCTGCATTAATGTTGATGCTGGTAAGCTTTTTAGGGCTTTTGTCTCTGTTTCAGAGTTTCTGGTAATGGAAATTGGTAACTCGAGACCGCGTGAGAAAACCCTGAAAAAATGGGCTCAGCTCGACCTGGGTTGAGCTTGACTTACCTTCCAGCCCAACATTAGGTCCAAATTAGAATTTAGGCCGGCCCAACCTAGTACATGAACAACCGATTTGACGTAAAGGATCAGATTTAAACTACATTTTATAAAAATTATGTAACATAATTTATTATATTTTATAAAATAATAAAACAAAAAATTCAATTTGAGCCAGAGAAATCCGAGTCAAGATAAGCTCACGTATACATTTGGGCTTGAAATTGTGCTTGGGCCAATGCGAAAAACAATTCATTTTGGGTTTGGGTTTCAGTTTGATCGCTTTGCATTACTGGGCCCAAACTAGGGCTCTTGGCCAGCCCATGTTACAACCCGAGTTGAAAATGAGAAAGGCTGGATGGGTTTACAGGATGGGTTTCATCTTTTTGATGGCTTGGATTCATCAGGTAAGTGCCCCATTTTTGAAATAGGTCTTGGTTTTGCCGGGGGGGAGGGTGTGGGGGGAACATTTGTTAGTTTTTTCCAAAAAAAAAATTGACCGAATTTTTTATTTTTTTAAGAAAATGACTTGGTAGGAGATTGATTTATTAGAAATACCTTTTCCCTATGTTTCTATTAACTTATATAAGAAAAATTGGTTAATAAATAAATCAAGTTCAATTGGATAATATATTGTTAAGTTGACAAAGATTTTAATACCCTTACCTTAAGATTTTTTTTTTTAAAAAGAGAGTATTAATGAACCCATTTTCCTAAAAGGTTTTTTTTATAACTTGCATGGGTTTCTTTTTAATGAAAACAGTTTTGAAAAAAAAAATCGAGGGGTCCATATGGTTCGAACAATTCATCAGATGGATCATTTGAATTTGAACTCTAAGATGCTCACTTCATGGCAGTCCGAAATATACACATACATAGGGCTGCAACTCGGGTCGGGCGGGCCGGGTTTTAATAAACCTAACCTTGACCCGACTTACTCCATATTGAACCCGACCCGACCCGACTTGAAAAAAAAAACCGAGATAGTGAACCCGATCCGACCCGAGTTGCAGCCCTAACTAAAATGAGTTTCCAGTAGTTCCATTTCTGGCCAACGCATTTGCGTCCTGCATTGTCACCTTTTGCCCAATCCTACTTCATGAATTCCATTGAGCAATTCGCCTCTGAAGAAGTGGTGAAAATAAGAAAAGAGGTAAAGACAAGAAAGTAGATTTGACGTTCGTAGAGAGGCAGAGTAAAGGCCGGCGGATGCTGCTGCTGACATGATGGGCTTTGAATTCTGCCATTGCAAGAGATTTTGAATTGGGGTATTTTTCAAATTCCCCCTTACTTCATGACATTTTAACAAAATACCCTCTCCAGTTTTCATGACATTCTCGGGTTGGATTGAAATTTAAAGGCCTTAGTCCAACCCGACTCGAATTTCGATCGGGTTTTTCTTTTCTCAACCCGACCTGACCCTATAACCCGACCATTGTAACCCGACCTGCATGATTTCTGAGGTCGGGTCATGCGGGTCGGGCCAAAACCCGACCCGAGTTGCAGCCCTACTGAAATACATAACTCTGTCTATTGATTTTCTCGAGCTGGGTTGTACAGGTCATATTAAAATCCGATCCAAGTTTTACCCCTACAAGAGGCTGTGATGATTTTATGGATCAGCTTTGCATATTCTCAGACACAGACTTAAGAGAGAAAGGGGGATCTCCTTTTGCCATTTCTCTACTGCGGCTTTGGCAGCTTTGGAAGGCCTTCGAGGCTACCAGCTGTTTCATGGCCATTGGGTGGTAAAGAGAAGGAAACCCACCCACAATCTCTCATGTCTTGTTTTCCTGAAGAAATGATAATCTGAGCTTCAATTAGGACTATTCATGTTGATTCCTGAGCTGCAATGTCTAATGGGTTTTGCCTAAAACTTGAGAGAAATTACTTTTGTTATTTGTTTTTAAACTTTCTCTCCGTTAATGTTGATGCTGGTAGGGCTTTCAGGAAGTGTTTTTTTTTTTCTATTGCAGAGTTCTTTATCATGAAAAACTGAGAGCATGTATGGTTGCAGGGGTGCAATTTGGGCTGGCCCTAGCCCGAGGCTGCATGAAAAGCTTAGAAAAATCAGGTCTGAGTTGACTTGGGATTGGGTTGGCTCATTTTTGGTCTTAAATTTGATCCAAACTAGAATTTGGATTGGGTGGGCTGCCTTCACACATGAAGGACCGAGTTTGCAAAGAAGGTCCAATTTGAACTATATTTTAGAAAGTGGGTCTCAACTTTTAAACTAATATGATTTTACATATATAAAATTTATGTAACAAATAATAGTAAAAGAAAATCATTTTTAACCAAACAGCTTTGAATGTGATAAATCAAATTGACTCAAGGTCTTAAGTGCTATTAATACAATTCAGAGCGGGAGGAGATTTAACTCATTTAAATAACTTAGACTTGGATTCAAATTCAGACTTTTTAACTGTAATTCGTGGCTAAATTCAAGGGAAAATGAGGGAGAAATGGGAATGGCGAATGCTCTTCACCAAGAGGTATTGTTGTGGGACTCCCTTCAAATTTTAGATAGTGGGTCTCACCTTTTCAACGGTTCTGATTTGTCACGGAATAAATTACGTGGTCTATTTTTATTTTTATTTTTCTCGTGCCTCATCTATTAATAGTGGGTCTCACCTTTTCAACGGTTCTGATTTGGTGTTGATACTCATGATTTTGAAATTGATAAGAGAAATTTTAGATGACAGATGGAGGACTGATATAAAGGGGCATGTGAGATAATGCAATTTAATTTTCGATGACATAGGTTATAATTTTGTAATAGATCTGTCAGTCTCATCATATTAATTGTTAATTTAAAGTACTTTAAAAATTAAGAAAAAATATTGCTATGCACCTTATAAAATAATTATTGTAATTAATTATCATTTCACTGATGATTTTAACATATCTTAATTTGATTGATAGAATCTGAACTTTAGTTTTAAATGGGTTGATAATACTACATTTAGTTTGTATCTAGGGCTTTCTTACTTGTGTAGAAAAATAATTTATATTATTCTAATAAAAAGAAGCCATTTTGTTGTTTTATCATTTTTTAATTTACATATTCTATACTAGAAGAATTGACTGCACAATTTGAACTTGGTGTAAAAAATGCATTGTGCTGATACAGGATGGTGTTATACCTGTATTAGTACAATACAACGTATGTTAGAGGCCGATACAATTTTATCCCTATTGTTTGTCACCTGTTCGGACTCCAACCAAAACCAATGCATTGTAGTTGATACGCAATATTTTAGTATTTTAGTTACATTTTTTTACTTCGCCATCGAGTACTATATTTCAAACCAAAAGGCCTAAAATGAGATTTTTTTTGAGATAATCTAAAACATGAACTCTTTCACATGAAATCACTGAAGCCAAATAAAATGGGAAGCCATTAATTTGGTAAGGTTCGGTGAAGAAATTTATTTTTAACAGTTATATTAAGATTATAAGATTTATACAAAATGAAGAAGTTTTTGGTAAGAGTTGAACTGAAATCCACTCCAAAAGTGTTACATTATCCTCCTCTTAAACTGGGCTTTCACTAGTGCACATGGCTCAGAGCCCGACTTAATATCATTAACAAGTGCTGAAGTGCATGGATATGTACGAGCCCAGTTTCAGTTTTAGGCAGACATTTTTTAATCCTAAATCTCAAGCCCAATTTTTCTTGGGCTAGACTTTTTGAAGCCCAATTGCCATCTCGAGTCACATGGACCACTGGAACTTCTTCCCATGTGAAACACCTATAAATGGTGTAGTAACCCTGAGAGACATCCCATTCCATTGCTCTCCTCATCCTCATTAGAGGGTTGAGGCATGTGCAAAGGAAACCCTAACTGTGTCATGAGAACTCATGACTCAGTTGACTCTATCCAGAGTCCGATCCGATCCGATCCGAGTTTCACCCCTTAGTCGTTACAGAATACAGAGGGATGAAGGTTTTTAAGGGTATACCCTCTCTCTCTGTTCCCAATTCCTCTAAAGAATGAAACTGGAAAAACCCTTTTTCTCCTTTTCTACTGCTCTTCTTTTCCCACCATCAACATCTCCATCTTTATTATTAGCGTTGTTGTTTTTACTATTATAAGAGGCTGTGATGATTCTATTGAAGCATCTTCTGCTGCTTTTCATAATCTCAGATACAGAGACTGTAAGAGCGAAAGAGAGAGAGAGAGAGAGAGAGAAAGCAAAAGGATTCTCCTCTGCCATTTTTGCCTTGGCTTTGGCAGCTCTGGAAGGTCTTTGAGGCAACCAGCTGTTTCATCGCCATGGGGTGGTAGAGAGAGGCAACCTTCAATAACATTTACGTGTGGGAAACTCGTGCGCAGTCTTGCATGTCTTCTTCTCTGAAGAAATAAGAATCTGAGCCTCCATCATAATATCCATCTTGATTTTTACAGTGTAATGTCAAATGGGTCTTGTAAAAATTTTATTTTATTTGATTTTCTGCATTAATGTTGATGCTGATAAGTTTTTTAGGGTTTTTGTCTTTCTGTTTCAGAGTTTCTGGTAATGGAAATTGGTTACTCGCGACCGCGTGAGAAAACCCTAAAAAAATGGGCTCAGCTCGACCTGGGCTTGAGTTTGACTTACTTTTGAGCTCAAGATACTAGGTCCAAATTAGAATTCAGGTTGACCGGGCCTAGTAGATGAACAACCGGTTTGGCCTGAAAGAGCAGATTTAAGCTACATTTTATAAAATTTATGTTACATATTTATTATATTTTAAAAAATAATAACACAAAAAATTCCGTTTGATTCCAGAGAAATCCGAGTCAAGATAAGCTCACATATACATTTGGGCTTGAAATTGTGCTTGCGCCATACAAAAAACAATTCATATTGGGTTGGGTTTGGGTTGGGTTTGATACTTTGATCACTTTGCATTATTTGGGCCCAAACTAGGGCTCTTGGCCTGCCCGAGTTACAACCCGAGTTGAAAATGAGAAAGGTATATGGGTTTACTGGATGGGTCTCACCTTTGATGGCTGGGATTCATCAGGTAAGTGCCCCATTCTTGTAATAGGTCTTGGTTTTAAGACAAATTTGTTAGTTTTTTTGAAAATAATTTTTGACTGAAATATATTGGGTAATATTAATTTTAAAAAGAGATAGGAAAATTTGTTTCTCGACACAAAAAAGAGCATTCTCCATAGTTTGTATTCTGTAGATAGAGAGATTTATATATACTCTAAAGATTAGTCAAATAAGATTCCAGACTAAGTTTGATGGGACATCTCGATACTTTGGTCTTTGAAAAAAATCTAATTAAGATAAAAGGAAAGAATCAGATAGATTAGAGTTATGTTTAGTTAAATGAGTGAATGGTTAAATGAACATGTCAGGGTCCCATTAGATGCTGATTAGGAATTTAATTAGCTTATCCCACGACAGGATTGGAAAGCAAAAGAAAAGAAAGCAAGCAGCCTCTTATCCTTTGACTGCCAACCCTCATTTTTAAGCACCGTTTGACCGAATCTCAGCCGTAGATTCTTAGAGCTGATATTTGTTTCCCTTTCCTTCTTCAATTAATTCCTCTCTTTCTATCTCTTGTGTATGCTTCTCGTTTGCCGCATTGATCGCATACATTTCCTACCGTACTTTGGGTATCCTTTCAAGAATTATCAAAAAGGCCCCTAACCATTGCCAAACAGTACGAAAAAACCCTCCATTTTTTAAAGTTTGCATATATCAATTACAAAACCCATTTTAATGGTTTACTTTGTAAATCCCATTTATTTCATATTTAAAATTTACATCATAATTGCATTGAACATGCAGTTGACACATTAATTCAATTATAAATGTCAATTTTAATTTGAAAATATGATAATTGAGAAATTCTAAATAACAACTTTAGAAGATAATATACATAAGAGACAATTTTATGATCATAAAAAGTAATTTAAACTGTAGGGGTAAGCTTATAAGAAAGCCTTTTTTATAGTAATTTCTATGTTAAATAAAATGAGATAGTATTTTCTATTATAAGATTTGAGGCATTAGATATTATCCTTCACTCCCATATGAGTTCACCAATTGAGTGATAATAGACCTTTTTTTTTTTTTTTTTTGTATTAACATGTGGAAATGCAGACAACCTCTCATTTCCTAAAGCGGGAAGCAACCAGTTGAGCTACACTCATGTGGATAGAAGATCCATATTTGATTATATAATTTATCAAAAATAACCTTCATGAAATTAATTAAACCATGTCTTCAAGTTTTGATTTGATTGATCCAATTAAAAAGATTTTATTAGGTCATATTAGGGGTAGAAATCTCGGTATCGGCCGATATCTTGGCTGATAAATTTCTTCTCTCTCCAATTTTTTTTATTATAAAAACCACTAATATTGGCAGGATATTATCACCCCTGGGTCATATATTTAAATAATTTTTCTTCGATATACCTATCACCCATCTCATTAGTAACATCACATAAGAGTAAGCAATACCATGCCCAAATATGTGAATAATTATCTCATTATGTCATTATTTTTTTGCACAATTATAGTATTTGTAGATCATGCAAAGACAATGCTGGTGTGCTACATGTAATAAACTAAAACTCCAATATCACATAACTCATCATAAGAATAAATGTGTTTTTCTACTCAATTTTAACTTTTGTGATATGCATCATTTTACAAGTCCACTAACACTACTAAACTAACATAGACATCATTGATAAATCAGTTATAATATAAGTTTATTTAAATATTTTATTCATTTATTTTAAGCAAATAAAAAAGATGGATGACAAAAGAATTTAATTTAAGTAAGTGATTACACATACTTAATGAGATTAATTTCTTTCAAATTCTCAATTTGAAACTATTTATTTAATTTCTTAGGGTCATTGAACCTCACCTCACTCTAAAATATCATATAATTCACATTAAGTTAGAGGAATCTTGAGCTTCAATATGACACCGTAGCTTGCTTTAAAAAAAATTCGTCACTCTTTGAATAATATAATTAAAGAAAAATTCTTCCATCCAATCATTACAATACTGACATAAAATTATAACTTATAATAATCAAATTCTAATATAAAGTTAATAAGGCTAAAATGATCATCTAGGATTCAAATTTTACTTATTCATTATCCTTGTAATATTTTAATATTTCATTTAAGAATATATAGCCTAATTAAAATTTTAACGAGCAGCCACTCCCTGTTTTGAAGATAGAAGGAAGCACAATTGTATGTACATTTGGGTTGTTTTTGTCGTGAGAACGAAAGACGGGTACCTTTTCCTAATTTAGTTTATTGTTTCAACAGTCGAATGCCAATTGGTTTCCTTCTACCTTGGTGTAAATCTTTCATTTCTTTGTTTGAAAGGAGGAATGATTGTTCTTCTTCTTCTTTTCGCAGAGAGAGAGAAAGAGATTTTGGGAAGACTTGAAGGCAGGCATTGAATGAAGAAGAAAAGGTATTATCATAAGAATCAATCAATAATAACATAATATAGTATTGATTAATGGGCCTTGTAACGTCGACCGTTGCATCGAAGTTGGCCTTTTTTCCACCAGACCCACCCACATATGAAGTTTACAGAGAAGATGGAAACAATGGGAAGCTTATCTTCTCCGGTCTCTCTTCTTATAAGAACGTGAATGTGCATTTGCTGGAAACCAAGGGTGGGAATAGGATCGTCGCCACCTTCTGGAGACACCAATCTGCTAGACTTACTTTATTGTATTCTCATGGCAATGCTGCTGATTTGGGTCAGATGAAGGAACTCTTTTCTCAGCTCAGAGCCCACCTCCGTGTCAACATCATGAGGTAATAATAATGATTTAAATTTTTCTCTGCTTTGGGTTTTAATTGTGGGTGTGGAATTTGGACTTTGTTGTACATGATTTCTTTTGGGTTTTTTTTTTTTTTTTGTTTGAAATTTTCTTCTGTTTTGAAATTTGGGTCTTGGAATATGGCTTTCCAGTTTTGTCAATATCATGAGGTGGTGGTGGTGGGGTTGCTGTTCTTGTTGGCCTTTTTTTTTTTTAATGTTAATAGTTATGGTCTTAGGGAATTTGTTGTGTTTAGGAATGTCTCTGGTGCATTAAATTCAACGTCCATTTGGAATTTTGATGTGTGAAATCTTTCCTTTCATGAATTTTTTTTCGTTTTCTTTTATTGGTAGTGAAACTTGATTACAAAATCAACATTCCCAAGCATCTTGGTTAATTGTTGTTCAAAACTGTACTGTGAATTGGGTTTTTTTTTTTTTGGTGTGTTAGTTTTTCCTTTTTCTTTTCTTTTTGGGCTATTTGTATAGCCTTCTCTGATTTGGGTGTTTTATTTATGTCCATAGTTTTCAATGGAGTTGGAAATTACAATGTATTCTATTTGTGTCTGCATGCCTATGTCTTTTTGCTTGGATGGTTGTGTATCATACGTTACAGAGAAGCATAGCATAATGTGTTTAGCCTTCATATGGAGTTGCAGCCCTAGTTTTCCTTATTAGATCTTATTTTTTAAATATTAACGACTTCATTCATTAAAAGACAAAAGAGAGTACAAGATGAGAAGCCAGGTATAGGAGAGATATAATCTAGAGATGCCTAGAAATGGCTTTACCTTCCCAATTCTGTATTTCTTTTCTTTTGTTTGTAATGTTTTGTTATGCCTTTTTGGAACTCATGGCTGTTATAGAATTGTTAACGCAAGGCTTGTTTCTGTAATGGTTTCAATTTCAATACTTATCGCATTAATGAATTATAGTTGTCATCTTCATCTAAGCTATTTATCCCACCAATATGGGGCTGGCTTTATATATTTGGATTTGGCAAATTGTTTCAATAGGCCTACTGCCTATCGCATTAATGTATATTCCTTCTAATTAGCTTCAACTGTGATGGAACGATTGGATATGGCTTCAGTCATCGATTTTGAGATAACAAGTCTCAACTTTCTTATGCATCCTGAAACTCTCTCTCTCTCTCTCTCTCACACACACACACATATTTGAAGGCTATTTGTTTGCTTAATTGTGTTTACATAATGGGTAAATTGTGGAAAGCTGATTGGGTATCTATAAACAAGACAATTTGCATTGATGGGAGATTGTTTGTTTCACAGTTATGATTACTCGGGATATGGAGCCTCATCAGGCAAGGTAAGCTCTAAACTGTACCAATTGGTTTTGTAGTTCTCTAGCCTCTTAAATTGAAATCTGTAGCTGGGTTTTGAAGTACAGAAGAATTTGTTATATCACTGATTACGAAATCATTCATATTTGGATTTGTAATTAACCTTTCAAACCTTCTTTTGTCCATGCTTGAGCAGCCATCTGAATCTAACACGTACTATGACATAGAGACTGTATACAATTGTTTGAAGAAGGACTATGGAATGAAGCAAGAAAATATCATTGTGTATGGGCAATCTGTTGGGAGTGGACCCACACTGCACTTGGGGTCACGTTTGCAGAAACTGAGAGGTCTTGTTCTCCACAGTGCGATTCTCTCAGGCATACGGGTCTTGTATCCTGTTAAAATGACATTCTGGTTTGACATATTCAAAGTAAGTCTGGTCTTTATATAAGCTGTTCCATGTTTCTTCCGATGCTGAATTTACTTTGTTTTGTATTGACAAATTGTAATCTTTCTTCCACAGAACGTTGACAAAATACGGAACGTCAACTGCCCTGTTCTTGTTATACATGTAAGTCCAATAAAATTTCTCTCATATTTTAGCTTGTACATATTTGAACTTTCAATTCCCTGGGCTTGTTTTCATCCCCCACTAGTGAAAATTGATAATTAGTTGTAGATTTCAGAAATGCTTGAAATTCAAAAGATTATCAATGATTGACGATTCATAACTTTTCATTTTCAGCCATGATAGTTTTTACTATTGAATCTCATCATCATTCTCTGTCAAGTGACATTTATTCATGCATGTTTTTCTAAACAAAATTGAGTGTGCCTATTTTCTGGCTGGTTCTATCTTCACTTGGCCATGGTTTCATGAGTTTGGAGATGTTCCAGGCATTCAGCTAGCAGCAGGATAGTCAACTTGGGGATGACCTAAATGGCCATTCCAGAATGTGAGGCATGCTCTTGGAGCAAAGTGGCCCCAGCAGAGAAAGGGTAATATCTATAATTAGTTTCCACCATCCAAATCACGTCCATGACTTTGGACCTTTCGCTATTTTCTATTTCAACCATCCACTTCATGGTTTGGTCGATTGACCAAGCAAATCTGATGTTGCTGCTTTTCAGTACATAGAATCCACATACTTCTCTTTCTTTGGTTTTTCCAGTTACCCCATGGACATATGACAGGTCCTTCAAAAATGGCCATCCAAGACACTCCGAGGTTGGAAAACACAGGACTTGGACTCACATTTGTTCTAAAGTTTTGACTCAACAACAATATCCATGTCATTGACAATGTTGTAAATGAGACAATTGCTACATTGCCAATGAAGTTCCATGCTGCCTAGTTTTACTCTATATTACTTAGCCATAGAAGGTTTCGGTAGTGTCAAAATTGCAGCCTTGGGCTTCTTTTCTTGAAATTTAAGTAATCAGGGCATGAAGTCCTTTCTTTATTTTGTCATTGGTGGGTTCTGTTGTGAAGTTAAGACCCCATAAAGAGCATGAAGCCTTCCTTGGTGTGAAACCAATATTAAAGAATGCCTATGTCTTTTGTATTTCAAAAGAAAAAACAAAAGAGAACACTTTTGTGTTATGATTCTACTATTGGAACTCTTATGGCCATCTAAATCCTTACAAGCAAATCTGAAAGTCTCCATTCGCTCTACTCCATTTAGACAAGATCAAACAACAAACAAGGTCCAATTGTATATGTATTCAACGTGTTTTAGTTTAGATCTTGACCGTTTCATATTCAGATCTGTCATCATGATCTGGTACAACAATCTGGAGATATGAACCTTTCCGTTATGTGGTGTTTGAATCCAAACGAAAATTAGTATAATTTGTTTCCGACATGTGAAATGGATGACCTAAATTTTGTCTAATGTGTCTAAGAGGGTGGTGATAAGAACCACAATTGTGGGCAACACACTGTTTATTGATTCTCTTTTACTTTCTACAATATGGCATGGGTATCAAGGATATCAATAGAAGAGTTGTGCTAACAACACTGATTATATGTAACATAGATAGAGGACCACTTGGATGAGTGGGATATGTAGGGGACAATATGCATAGGGGGTTGGTGAACTTTCACCTCTATTCAATCATTCTAGCATCATAAGATGATCATCATCATACACCAGAATCCCATCTATCTGGGATCGGTTTTTCGAGTTCTATTTCTTCATCTGACCCAATCATAAATGATACTGTCAGTCCCTTCACTATCTCATATGTCCTTTATCCCTTTCCTCCATTCTAGCATCAAAAGATATTTTGTGAAAAATCAAAAGCTTACTATAGCCAAAGATTCAATCACAAAACTCACAAGGTCAGTATGGCTTGATGGGGATGAGACTCCATCCACCGGTTATCCTTGTGGTCTTACACATCATGCTCACCGATGTTGCTCCCTGTCCATATTAGATGGTCAATCCTGCTGACGAGTCTTGCTCAGTCAGCCGTAAAGGAGATTTTCTTTATTGTAATCAATATTTTTTCTAAGAATGAGTTACTCTGGCAGTCATCGTTGTTGCTCGGAACTCATTTGGGAGAGACCCAATTGGCCAAACGTAACCAGAAAGTGTTCTTGAATATTACTGTCTGAATATAATTTTGGGTGCATCTATGAGCAACCAGGGATCTCATTTAAACTCTCTGCTTGCATCAAAGTTAGTATGTGTTATTGGTGTTAAATCAGTTTGGTCACTCTCCATTTGAAAGCTGTCAATTGGATCCTTTGATACTTTAAAGCAGCTCTAGGCTTTGGTATTCTGTTCACTCCTCAAAACATTTGAATGTTGCTGATTACAATGATGCCTGTTTGGATCTCGACCTGTATCTGTTAGAAATTCTATTATGGTAGGGTATTGTACCTTCTCAGGTGGAAATACTTCGAGATGGAAAAGTAAACTATAGCATATTTTTGTTAGGTTATCACTGAAGCTGAGTATTTACCATTGCTGATATGGTCTGTGAGATGATTTGGCTGATGATGTTATCATCTGAGATATGCGGCATTGCAGCCAGGTCTGTGAATATGTTATGGTGACCTGGCAGCAATATATGTTGCTTCAAATCTAGTTTTAAGTAAAAGAGAAAACATGTGAATATGTTGTGATGACCTAGCTGCAATATATGTTGCTTCAAGTCTAGTTTTATGTAAGGAGAAAACGTGTGAATATGTTGTGATGACCTAGCTGCAATATATGTTGCTTCAAGTCTAGTTTTATGTAAGAAGAGAAAACATGTGAATATGTTGTGATGACCTCGCTGCAATATATGTTGCTTCAAGTCTAGTTTTATGTAAGAAGAGAAAACGTATGGAAGTTGACACTCACTTTTTAGAAAGAAAGTGGTGAGTGGGGACACAGTGACTCCTTTTACTAGAAACGAATTTATGTCTGTGGATCTCTTTAGAAATTGATTAGAGTTATGGAAACAAGACTTTTTGTAGAAAGCTAGGGATGAACATTTACTCACTGGGTATGATGGGGAGAAAACTTGTGGTCTGAGCATGATACCCAGTCTCTCTCTCTCTCTCTCTCTCTCTCTCTCTCTCTCTCTGATAACATGATTCAAACCTTCAACCTTTATAGTTACAACAGTGATGCAGGATCTTATTGTGGAAGGATAGCTTTCTTTGTGGTATATGATTTCTTTGTTTACATATTCTCCTATCATTTCTTATGTTGTACATTTGGAAAAATACTGAGAAAATTACACACCTTATTTCTTATACTTTATTTTTTTCGGAAGGTATGAGATAGTTTCCAATTACAACAGTAATACTGCACCGCACCATCAGTGCCTTGGCATTTTCGTTTTATTAGTAGTAGCATCCATGAAATTCATTTTTGCTTTCTGATATCTTGTTTTCTATGGAATATTGGCACATGAGGTGTAATGTAAGATCCCATTTCCAGGTTGTAACTCAAATATATATTCACATTGGATCTCTGTGAAATAGTGGAAAAAACAGAAAAAGCTTCAGAAATCAGAACATTTGCTCAGTGACATATAATGAGGTCATGTGAGAAAATTCATCTATGAATTTAGTGAAGTACTTGGACCTTGACTTTGGATCCTTAACTTCTCCCAGATACAAATATGCAATAGTGAAAAGGAACCATTTTCATTTATCCACATTTTATGAATCAAGACTTGATTTTTGCTCACCTTCTGAGTTCTGACATTCAGATTTTGAATGGACTGCAAACAAGAAACTTAAAAGTTCATCTTGTTGCATCATCAGTAACTGAGTCAACAACTGCAAATTTATTTGTAGATAAGAACACAATTATGTTCATTTGTAGATTGGGATGAGCTTGTTGGTTGGTTACAAGATCATTGAGATTCTCTTCATAATAATTCACTAGTTCGGCTTGGCTCAGGGTTCATGGGATGGACCAGGAAGGTCTGATTATAGTTTGTGTGTAAGTTGCCACTGAAAAAAAATTCTACTGCATCATATTCTTCATAGAACATGTAATTGAATGCTCAACTGCTCATCCTTCTTATTGTCTAACTAGGGGGTTTTTTTGGGAGTAATAAGTTCTATTTTTGTTAAGAAACCGACAATAAATTGAAAATTTGGATTTTGTTTCATGAAAATAGTAAGATAAACCTGGTTTTAGGTATGATTCAATCAAAATGACATGAGTGAGTACCTACTTAACTAGCTGGTTTTTTTTTTTTTAATCATGAGAGAGAGTACACTGGACCTGTGTACTGGCACTTTACAGAACTAATTTTGTTGCTGATTTCCCTTTTCCCTCACAAAATTCATCTAAAGAATTATTCTCTCGTGAATACATTTAATATCATCTGGCCTAGAGAGTTCAAATAGGAGACCCATATTTGGTGCAAGTTGTATCCACAATCTGGGTCCGCGAAATATGGACCCAACTTGTAGATGGCCCCACCCACACCCAAGCTTCATACAATCTAACAGATGCTCAAATATCCTGTTCAGTTACAAAACTGAATGAATCAACGTGGTCTGTAACTATATCTAGTAAGTTATTCTATGAACAATAATATATTGCTGTCTTTCCAATTAATTTACAGTTTTGGGGTTACCGATTGACATGATCATTGCAGGGAACAGAAGATGATGTAGTCGACTTTTCTCATGGGAAGCGCCTGTGGGAACTAGCCAAGGAAAAGTATGAACCTCTATGGGTTAAAGACGGCGGTCACTGCAACTTGGAAACATTCCCCTGAGTATCTAAAGCACCTGCAGAAGTTCATCAATTCAATGGAGCAACTCTTAGCTAAACAGGCAAACATAAGTGACCCATCAAATTCAAGCTTCACAGAAATGAAACATAAGAAATGCCTCAATTTTCGCAAGAGGTAATTGGTTTGTGATTATATAGATGTCTAGAGGTAGCTATATATTAAGCCAAGCTTCTTTGGCCATTCATATTCAAAAAATTGGTAGATACCATATAGAATTTTGCTCCAATGGATTCAAGCGCCATTTTCCAAGGCTTGTGGAACAGCCATTACTGGAGATAAGATTCTGTTGTATAGTATGAGAACAGAGGCTTCTGTAAAAACTAATCACATTCATACTGTAGGCAGATCTCATTTTTCAAGTTGCTTTGCCAGTGAAACATCTGTTTGTGACTGAATGGCTGTTTGGTATGTCTTCGACTTGATGATTAGATATTGACAGGTACATGGATATTAGTCTTATGTTTATGTGCTTTTGAACATTTTTTTCTCACTTACCAGAGATGGATGAAAGGGAGTATTTAAATGAACTCCAGTGAGTAAAGGGTCTCTTTCTGGTCAGCAACAAATTTACCGTAGCTATCCCTCGAATTGATGACTATTCACACAGATGGTAGACTTATCAAAAGGGCCTGGCCCATTGACCCGATGACTGTGAAACAGATCAAATTACAGCCCAAAGTAAGCATTTTTTGGACCTGATCCCAAGTCAATTGGCTAAACCTAATCACTATCTACCCATGGATAAACCAATTTCATAATTTTGAGAACATAAGTATGCATCAAGGGCATGAAACTTTCAAATACTTGATTAGATTGTTGGATCAGCCATGCTTAGCCCAACTGCTCTATAGAATTTAACCCAGGTTGTTTGGGGTTAGTCCAATTCAGAGAAGTTCATTTCACAGGTCTCTTTTTTCTGGCTCAAGTATGTGGCCCATACCTGTATTAGATGTCGATCAGTTGATCGGGAAAGTTTCTGGCGGCGCGACCCACCATACCCGTTCCTTTTTTTGATGGTCTATCCATCTGTACTATCAGATCTCTGATCTGACTCGCGTGGGACCCTCCTCTGGCCAGTTTCTTTCGCTGCTGCTTGAGGCGATCAAAATCCAGTTTTATGGGTTTTTTTCTTAGATCCAAGTGGATCTTGCACTTCTACCCCTAGGATCGACACCACCATGGTCACCCCTGGCCCACCTCTCTACACCTAAGGAATATCCTTCAGTTTCGGTCAGCGGTGAGGCCCTTTGACCAAGGTTGTTCCCTCTCTTCTGCAAACTGTTCGGTCGATCCCACATCCGAAAGAAGCCTTCGCATTTTTTGTTCAATGGATATGGCGGTATTAAGTGGAAGGGCAAAAGGGTAATTTCATCCAAATTTTAGAAAACGGGTGTGTCGAGAAAGAAAATCCGGATGTCTATATGGCTGACCTTTTTTATATGTTTATATTATATAATTCAATTCATTTCCCTGCAATATGTTGATTCAATATGCCCTTTTAATGCTGCATGGAGAAGATGGCGTTCCACAAATCCCCGCTGGGTTTGGGATTCCTTAAAGGCCTATTTTGCTTGGTCCAGTCTGACATTTTATTTTTAAACGGGCCAGGCAGGTTCTGGGCCATGATTCCTTAAAGGCCTATGTAGTTTGGTCCAGTCTGACATTTTACACAAAAGTATAACATATTTTACTATACGCATGAATCATGTAATTATGAAATAACAGTTGTTTTAGCTTAGATTAAGTTTGATGTAGCCCAAGCAATGACTATGACTGGTCCAGCCCATGTACCTGTTATTCAACCAGATTTGGGGATAAAAAAATTTCGATCTGAAATTTCAATCATCTCAGCCAATGTGATTTTCATTAAAAAATAAAAATAAAGTAGTTTGGAACTCCCAACTTGGACTAAAATTTTACCCAAATTTTTTGAATGCTACAGTAATCTTCATTTCAATTTTTATTTTTAAAAATTATGAAAAAAGTATATCTGGTTGATTTATTACCAGGATTTTGACTGAATTTTCTTAAAATCCTATGGATTTAATTTATAAGCGGGATTACTTTTT
Organism: Chimonanthus salicifolius; assembly: GCA_013350335.1. Classification (NCBI taxonomy): domain Eukaryota; kingdom Viridiplantae; phylum Streptophyta; class Magnoliopsida; order Laurales; family Calycanthaceae; genus Chimonanthus; species Chimonanthus salicifolius. The sequence goes on along the minus strand of CM023532.1, from coordinate 26,508,711 downwards.
ATTAATTAATGGGTCATTATATGAAGGCAACATATCTTAACAACTATATAAAGTTAATGTCAATGAAAAATTTGTGGAAGAATGTGAACACGCCACAAACTTCAGTTTGTCACAATTGTTTTAGCGAATTCTAACGTTTGACTTTCATCATAAAAATAATAATCGAGAGAGGCTTTAAGAGTTAAAATTTCGTTATGATGTTAGTGAAAATGAAATTGGTAGAGAAAATAAGATAACTTTGGAGATGAAATGGTGATTTCCCAAACTTCACTGGAGAACCTAGCGAGAGGTGTTAGGTTCGAGCTTCCATGACCAGGGGTTTAAATCTCAGCCGATACAATAAGTGTATCGGCCAGAGGAAAAAAAAAATCGGCCGAATATCGCCTGATATTTATATTTTTTAATTTTTTTAAAAGACAACTTTTTATTTTTTTCAAAAAAAAAGCCACTGAGATTTCCAAAAAAAAAAATTAAAGAGAGAGAATTTGCCGGAGATCTCGGCCGATATGAAAATTCAGCCGAAATCTCAATCCAACCGAATTTTCGACCCCTGCCCATGACCTTACATGTTGTGTTTTAAGGGCAGTGGGTATCACCGTGGAACTTTTCACAGTTTCTCCTCATAAATTCAAAAAAAAAAAAACCCAAGTAAGAAAATCACAATTTGAGATGGCGAAAAACTTCTCTTTTCATTCGACCTATTCCATCAAAGCGAATTTGACAACTTTACTTGTCCTCCTAATTATTGATAAATTAATATTAGAAAATAAGATTTTAAAATCAGCCAATTCAATACAATTTAGACTCGACACTCGAACTCAGTTCATCAAGTAAAACCCAATTCAATTTTTAAAATATAAAAAAAAAAAAGAGAGAGAGAAAATAAGGATCCAAAAGAAAGATGATCAGCCCCCACATGGATAACTATGTAAAGAATATAATGATAACAGTTGTATAAATCACCATGTATTATTATATTCTATGATACATTGATTTAGTGGAGAGTGGAAGACTTGGGCTATAAAAAATAATATATGATAAACATGTTACATAAGCCTGCCACTATTGTTTCATCAAAAAGGATTTGCATTAGGAAATTAAAATATATAAACGGGTTTCTGGCCCATTACTCAATTCACCCAAAGCCCAACAAAGTGGCATTTAATTAAAAATATTACTTTGAGAAACAACAAAGAATCTTTGAATTTTATAGTTGGGCAATGAATCTTAGGCAGCTGTAACATACATGTATCATATCTGTATTGCTTGTGACTGAACAAACACCAGCTTCACATCTGATTAATCAAATCAAATCAAATTTAATTTAATTTTATAGTGGATTTGGGGTCTGCTCTAACTTCTACCCTTGAAATTCTTTTGAACTTTTGTCAATGAGACAGCAACCCGTACACTTCTTGTCACTCATATGTGGTGCATGTGGGGGCCATGATTTGGATGTTGAATTTTGTCATTGGCCCCACATCAGATGGAGGGTAAACAAGAAATCTCCCAGACTAGAACAGCCTAACTATAAATTTTTTGTTTCTTATTATGTCAATTCTTAATTGTCCATTTGCACATCACATTTGGAAGTAAGGATCTTTTTACATAAGATCTTTTGGAAAAGCAGTTGAAGTAGATGGTCAAAAGTTAGAGATTTAAATAATCACCACCAATCAATATCTCATTTATCTGAGATAAATTTTATGAGTTATACTTTTTCAATTAATCCTATAATAAATTATACCATGAGTCCGTTCAGAGTCTCAATGCCTTCAATATCTAACCTCTCCACTATATGCATTGGGGTTGTGTCTTATCTTCTACTAACATGATTAAGTTATCTCAAATGAGTTTTTCTCAATTTGTCATGTATTAGAGATATCTTTAAATTATTTCTAATGCTTTTTCATTCATAACTCTATCTTTCATCCAACGTAACATATACATTTCCGTTGTTCTAACATTTCTTTATTTGTCTTTTTTTGGTTATCCAAATTAGGAGTTTAAATATCATATTAAAATTGATATGGTCAAATATCAGTGTATAGTGATATATATTGTATCAATGATATATTGGCGATACATGACTATACTTCTTCGAAGGAGGGGATGTGAGGATGGGTTATAAAAGGGGAGAACCCATTTCCCAAACAAGAGGCCTTTTAGGTTTGGATGTGCATCAGGTCAAAAAAAAAAAAACCGTGCGAGTTCAAATAGGGGCCCAAAAAGGACAGTATCTTACTGGAGGAGTCGAGTTGTTATAAATGGTATCAGAATACGGTTTAACTCTCTGCCTATGTATGTCTGTTTGTATGTGACAGAGCCAGAGACAACTCTGGTATTAAGGGGATGGATTATAATACCACTGTCTTTTAAAAGAGGGTCTGAAGTGTGAAAGGGACATATATGAGAGAGAAAATATCTCATATTGTCCAAGAAATTTAACATGTCGTGATATATAAGAGAGAATACCCATCCCTTCTAACACAAAATCTTTATCTTGAGTCATAAAACGAAGTTATGACAGTTTTTTAACTTCAAAGTCGAAAATATTGCTTTGGAGAGATAGAACGTTACAATTACAGAAGATTAGAGTTTAAGGGTATAAAATTACTTAATCAAGCAATCTAAATCGAATGATCCAAAAATGGGTCCCATGAGAAGGGCTCATATCTATCTTCAAGTAAGAGTCCACCGTAAATGTAACTCAGCAGTCAGCACATGATGAGTGAGCAGGCGCACGCGCATTCAAACCCCTCTCACTCATGTGGGGCCCGCCTTCCAACGAATATTCTCTCTCTCTCCCCTCCCCACTGCCAAAGCTGTTTCCCTGGATTCGTACCGTCCACGACCTCACCCATCCACGTGTCGTAACTCCATTCAATGCTCCCTCCCTCTCTATCTTATTCGCTACCATCTGATTCCAGAATCCCTTGCGAGCCCCACTCTGACGAAGATCAGCCAATGGGGTGCTGAAACGTGGCGCCGTGACCTTGTCGTGGGTCAGACCCCGGTACAGCAGATAGCTCTGCCAAAAAGCTATGAATTTTACCCTCATTACACTTGTTATTTACGACACTCAGCACGAGGAATTCCTGTCTCCTCTTTCACTGCGAGGGCTGAGGTCTGAGGACGGAGTGCATGAGTAAAATTGCGAAGATACATGGGTATTTTGGTCATTAAAGAGTTAGACCCTGGAAAGGAGGATCATGTACTGGCACTGGCGGGCAGAAGGTGATGTGGCCCACGTGAACGAGCGGTGGAAATTTAAAAGAAGAAAAAACTTTGTTGTGGGGTAGATGATGTGGATCACATCAACCACAATACAAAGTGCAATTTCATAACACCCACTTCCACTTTTTTAATGTTCTAAGTTGTAAAACATATTGTAGACAGTAGGTGATAATTTTAAAAGTTAAACTTCATTTTATTTTAATATGTGATTTTTAGTTATTTTTATCAATAATTATTGAGCTCGCTCCACATCCCTTCTATACTGAGTTGCTCCATTTTTAAAATTAGAATAAAGATTTTGAATTCGACTTTTATTTGAACTCATCTGTTACACAAATCTTATAGGTGGTTTCCTATATTTGTAAGATTAGTCTCACCTCTAATGTGAAGGAGAAATATTTATATTATAAAAAATATAGAATGTTGAATAGTTTAAATGATTTAAATGAGCAATTTATTAAAAATAATAATATTTTTTAATATAATCACTTCACAATATGTTTATGTGGTGACCATCTTGTCAGGTTTCCTCTCCTCCTCTTAATCTACTCTCCTCCTCAAAATATACTTTCTAAATCTAATTATATTATAAATTAAAATTTACAATATCATATAAAACCATATCTTTAAAACTTTAAAAATATAACTTTTACTTATTTGATTACAGTAATTTTTCATATGTTCTATTTAAACAGTGAACTTCCAACCAATTTACTTACAAGAGCCCATATACATCCTATATGCAAATATTAATGATAAAAAAATATAAAAATCCAAGCTCCCCTGCATATAAGTTTATTGAGGTATCTGGCAACCTATTGTATTATGAAAATAGTGATTGATTGAACACATTATATTGAAACGTGTGGGTCCACTGTGATAAATTGAAGTCTCACTAAAAAAAGATTTGGTTGGGTTGCTCCAAGTGGAATAAATGGTTCATGGGACAATTATTTAGTGAAAGACTTGCAGTTTTAGACAATGTTAGTACTTAACAGCGTAAGCAAATTCTAAGAGGAGGATGAAACAATCTTATATAAGACCTATGACCATTCTGAACACAAACAAAAAATTACTGTCTGTTCAATCTGACGATAAAAAATAAAGGGTGAAATAAAATTTTTACATTTGACAATAAAATGTGGCGTTTGCTGATAAAAAAGTATGGACCAGCCATTAAAAAAATGAATTTTTTTAATAAAGAACTTTTGCAGATCTCAACCACTAATATTTATTATCATATTACCATTAGATGTACGGATTATTTAATCAAACCTTAGACATCCATCCAAGTAGATATTCATCTGCGGGCCACTCTATAGACGGTCTAGATACGCATAGAGAAAGAATTAGTGGAATGACTTAAAATAATGAAAGAGAGGTGAAATGACGAGTTTGCACTTATTGATTTTGTCCTACACGTCAATGCCACTTTGAATGATTGACGTTGTGATGTTGTCAATTTATTGTTTTCAACAGCAAAATTGACTTTTCTAGTTGTGGCCAGAGATAGGTGTTCCACTGGATCATCATTTTTATTTGATCTTCCAATCTCAACTTTTTTTTTTTTTTTTACTTTTTTTTAATTCATTTTTTTATAATGGGAATGAGACTAATTTTACTATAATATCCATCTGTCTCAAAATATTTATCTTAATTTAAAAAAAAAAAATTTAAATATCATTTTTACATAAAGTGTGTCAAAAGTTTATTAATAGATTCTCTGAGTAAATTCGAATATGATATGAATGATTTTGAAATATTAAGAGTACGAATAACTCTTAATAAACTTAATTTAGTACTTATTAAACATTTCTTAACTATGCAGCAATGCATGATTTTAGATAGTGAGAGTCAGATGTGAAAATAATTATAAAATGCCGTATATGGACAAGTCAAAGATTATAAAAAAATGTCATCTTTCTATCACATTAGAATGTCATCTTTCTATCACATTAGAAGATGATTTGAAGTTGATCAGAAATATTAAAACTTTGATTTAATGTGACAATAAAGAAATATGACAAATAATTTGAGATAATTTCAAAAATAATTTGAGACAATTCTAAAATATATATAAGACAAATATTTTCGAATAGAGAGAGTATATAAATCTCTCAATTTATACACTAATTAAATTATCTAAAAATAACTCTATAAGCAATGACTCGAACGAGTTGACCGTGAGTCATGAATTATGAAAAATGGCCAACAACTCGACAACCTGAAAATGATGGGACCTTCTTTCATGTAAATTGCTGGGACCCACACTCTAAACAAACAGTGGAGATGTTGATTCGGGAAGACTGTCCACCTTTCGACTACCGAAGTGGGGCCCTTCTCTCTCTCACTCTCTTAGTACTTGGCCACTATTAGTAAAAGATTAGGGTGGGGCCTTTTCTCTGTTTGTCTCTGCATGACAATTTTTTGTGTAGTTATCTCATTCCATTAGTTTTTCAGAATATATATACGCGCTTTTCTACACATAGTGGAGTGTGACTTTACTTACTCCATAGTAGGAGAAGACATCTATCTCTCGGTATCTTAGATGTTGACCGATATTTTTTTTTATTTTTTTAAATAAAAATCATTGGTTTAAACTGTATCAACCGATATCGGTGAGATATCAGTCGATGTCTCACATGTACTACTGATATTTGTACCCCTACTATATATATCTTACAAAAAGTGACTCTCGTTGAGTCAACAGGATTAAATTGGTCTTTTTACAAAGTCTCTGACTCTACAATCAATCATGTATTTATGTTTTTCTTCATTATTTTGAGTCATGTTTTCAATGGCATACCTCTCAGTGGTTATCCCTTCAGTCTATCAATTTGCAGTTTTCTACACAATTTAGGCCTGCTGCTAGTGTACACGTATGGTGCATCAAAATTCAACCCAACGTTTAGTTTTTTATCATTTCATGGATAGTTTGTATCATATTAATTGTTTTCATTTGTTAAATGGTTAATGCTAAATACATGCATCAAAAAATCAAAATGCTGTAATTCCCACTTTCGTAGATTTTTCTTTTGAAAAAGTCTGGGTTTTAAAGTTTTATGTGACAAAAATAAAAAATGCTGTAATTCCCACTTTTGTAGATTTTTCTCTTGATTTGAAAAAAGTTAGATTTTTCTCTTTGAACAATATGGGTTTTAAAGTTTTATGTGAGAAAAATAAAAAAATGCTGTAATTCCCACTTTTGTAGATTTTTTTCTTGATTTGAAAAAAAGGTTTTAAAGTTTTATGTGACAAAAATAAAAAATGCTGTAATTCCCATTTTTGTAGATTTTTCTCTTGATTTGAAAAAAGTTTTTAAAGTTTTATGTGACAAAAATAAAAAAAAGTTTTATGTTGACAAAAGTAATTCCCAAAAAAAAAAAGCTAAAAAAATTGTTTTAAAGTTTTATGTGTCAAAAATAAAAAATACTGCAATTCCAAAAAATGTAGCTGAAGTTTCTTCTCTATCAGAGCCAGGTTTCGATCCTGGGACCTGTGGGTTATGGGCCCACCACGCTTCCGCTGCGCCACTCTGATTTGTTGAGATAAGACTCCTCAGTTTTATTATAAGTTAAATTCTCGTTGTGGGCTCGTTGTGGGCTTCCAAACATTTTTATGAAAAAAATTAAAAAGAAAGATTTGTTCAAAACCCATACTTGATACAAGAGCAAATCTACAAAAGTGGGAATCACAGCATTTTGATTTTTTGATGCATGTATTTAGCATTAAACGTTTAACAAATGAAGCCAATTAATGTGATAGCAACTATAAAGGAAATGATGAAAAGTAAAAGTTGGGTTGAATTTTTTTTATTTTTAGGAAATTCAGACACAGTCTTATTAAAATACTCATGGATGAGCCCATTACCACTAAGGCACACTAAAATTAGGCAATGGGAGCTCAAACCCACAACCTCTCGTTTCCTTTAGCGGAAGGCAAACAGTTACTGACAATAGTCCCAAATTATGTAGAAAACTGTAAATTGATAGACTAAGGGACAACGAGGAGAGATATGCCATCGAAAACATGAAAGAAAATAATAAAGAAAAACATAGATGGGTGAGTGAGAAATTTTGTAAGAAGACCAATTTAATGGATGCGACGACGGCTAGTCCTGCTTAGAATAAACAAAGTTTGAGGGCAAATGGGTATTTGGGTTTTTAAATTTTTACCAATGCCAACAACATGGTTAATTTTTTTATTTGATCAATATCATGAACAATCTTAATATATCATTAAAAACTTCATTAAGTTATTTTAATAGAGACGTGGTGAGAAAGATAAGACTATAATTATGGAAAGTTTATGATACACGAAACATTAATCCTTTTAGATAGCAATATAAGAGGAAAACAGATGCAAGATTTTTTCTTTAAAGAAACATAACAGCAAATATGTAAACTAAGTAGATTAAGATTCTTTGAGTTATGTTCATTGCTATAAGGGGTTATACATAAAATTTGATTGTCGACCAATATTTGTTGTATTAACATTTATTTATAGATATTGAATTTTATACGAAAACAAACAAAATCGTATAGGCTGATATTTTAGCCGTTTTTTTTTCATATTTTCAAAATTTTTTAAAATACTAAAAAACTTGTTCAAAATGGAAAGAAATGACCAATATTTACGTCGTGAAACATTGATTTTATTAATTATAATGTTATTATTGTAATAACAGATGTTTTGATTCTTAATAGAAACAACAATCCTTTTTCTTTACATTGTTAATGAAAACGCTCTTATCTCATAAATCTCGTGTATTTTTTATATGATCATATGTGTGCTTAATATATTGTGGTTTCTTCATTTTCAACCAAACTAATCCTCCTACAATAATCCTTAACATTTAATACATCTTTAACTAATATTATATTTTTCATATATAAATTAAGATTATATTTACTAAATTGGTTCCCACGTCACTCTAGAAGTCAAAATAGCTTAAATTCATGTTCTTATTATAAAATAGCAATATTTTTTTATTGAATAAACTTTAATATTATGTTTTTCCTTCGTTGGAAATTTGGACACACAGGAATTGAGAGTGAGGCTATTTACTTATTGTTAGAAAAATGAAATCTAAAAAAAAATAATGTTTGGGTATGGTATACATCGTTCGATAAATATTATAAAATCTAATTTGAACTTATCTTTTGGATAGACGACTAATTGACGGAATTGCTAATGGTATTGGTATGGCAAGTTTTTTTGTAGGAGAAGGGATCAAATATGTGGGGGGGGGGCGAATATCATCTTATCTCTTCGTGTATTTATCTTATGTATCAATCTTGTTATTAATTTACTATTTCTATTTTTTATCTTTTTTGAGTCGATAAGTATAAGGTCTACCCATTGCCAGATGCAGAGGCGCATAATAGATCGATATGAAGATCATGAGCTGTCCTGTAATAAAACCAGTTGTTGCTGATACCTCCTTCTCGGTTCCTTCTTCCATAACCCGAGCTCGGAGAAGGAAAAGATAAGAGGGCCCTATGGAGAATGTGGTCAGAAATCCATAATAGAGTCCGACCACAACGACCGAATTTATTATCTTCATGCATAAGGATAATAGATTACCTAGTAGAAAAGATTTCTCATACATATCCGAAGTTAGTGGGCTGAAAAACCAAAAGTCTAGCCTAGCCTGGGGGAGTTGAAGGATAGGAATAGACAGGATTCATTTCAAATACAGTACAAAGAAAATACGATCTCTTTTCATTTATGAATTTCCTATTTTCTTGCGTATTCTATTTCTTCAATCCCTCCTACACAACTTTCCGGGGCCCATCTAAGTGATGTGCGCGGTAATATATATATTAAGTTCAGTATTTCATATGTTTTTATGTCAAAATAATAAATAGTTAGATACTAATCTTAGAAGATAGCATAGGCCAAAATTTGCATTTCTTTCTGATTAAAATAAAAAACTAGTAAATGATACCTTTATTAGTAAATGCAGGCAAGACTCTTTTGGTAGGATAAATGTTTTTCTATTAAAAAATCAGCAGGTTTAGCTTGTCCTATTAAGACAAAAGTATAAAAAAGATATATTAGCATCACTCTAGAATATTTACTTAAGGGTAGCTCTCTCAATTTTAATGTCCAAGTAAAATTAATTGAGCTGAGAGGTGAAGTGTAGAGTTTCATATCCACTGATTTTTTTTTTTTTTTTAATCAAAGTATCGAGGCCTCTTAGAGTACCTTGCAGTGTACATACAAACCTTCCTATCCATACACTTGGGGTAAAATTACGGAAAGTGACTTTTATATATATTGACAGTGACCTGAATCCAAAACCTCCTGCAGTTTAAATGGGTTCTCGATCGTCAAACTAACTTTCACGGATTCAATGCAAGACTTTCTTAATGTAACTCACTAAAGAGATTAATATTAAAATGCATTATTGGTCTCTATAGTTTGGCATGTTGCTTGGGTGATGGTATGAATATAAATTATGTAAAATTTCACTATGATTTAATTATAGTAGTCAAACATATGATTTAGAAAAATATAAAATTTCCATTCAATGGATAGAAGAACGGGGTGCTAGAGATGCTTGGGCTTAAAAACCTAGTCTTTGAACAGTGGATGTGAGATGGTGGGATCCACTTATAATATAATTGTGAATTTGATCAAACTATTAAAAATGGGTGCCATTAAATCATCATTTCACTTAATTTTGTTAAACTCAAATAAAAATCATTAAATAAATATTTTTATCTGAAATGACGGATCCAACAATTAGGGTTTTATAAAATGGATATAAAAGTATTTGAATCTAAATTTAAAAGAGAACAGAAAGACTGTGTTTGATAATTAAAGAGTAGGAGTAAAAAATCAACTTTTTGTCTTTCTTTATTACTTTTGAAAACTCTTTCTAAATAAAGTATATTTATAATATCCAAGGTAATCGCTGGTCAAAGGTAACTTCAAATAACTCTCATAAAATTTATCCTTGGTCAAAACACAGTCAAAGAATTTCTGAGCACAAAATGTCTTATTGTTTGCTAAAAAATAATAGATGAATAGATGAAGATGAAGCTGATGAAACTTCCTAATTTGTTAGTTCATACTGAAACTAAAACTTCATATATAAGTTTTAGTATACTGATTCATAGTAATTTTTACTTGACACTCAACTGTGTATAACTAAGATTTTATTAAAAAATAATGTTAATATTAAATTTCAATAAAGAAAGTCTGGACAGCATGAGAGAGTTGAATTGAGGGCCGAACCATATCTAAGTCGGATTGGACCATAATTTAGATCCATCTTAAATTAGGACCCAAGTACACATTTTTTTCTAATGGGGTTAGGTGTGTGCCACCTTAATAGACCAAAAGCTGACACATTAACTGCCCGATTAATGTGTCTGGTTAGTTCAAGGTTTTAAAAATCGGAGTCTGGATCAGATTCGGGTTGGACCGGGTAATAATCAGTAATATAAAAATTTCTTTTTCTAATTTTCAAAAAAAATATTAAATATAAATATAAAAAATAAAAATAATGATCCCATGGATTTTGAAGGCAAAGACATAGATCTGTAAAATAAATAAGTTAAGAAAGGTTGGTCAAACTATGAAAAAAGATTGAAAATCATTCTTCTTTCATGAAAATCCCCAAATATTGGAAAATGGTTTATGAAAGTGTTGTGGTGCTATGATTCAACTTCAGTAATTTGTTTTCTTTCTCTTGAATTGAAAAAAAAATCCCTAAATCTTCCTTCTCACCTTTTCCAAGTGACAAAATTAAAAAAAAAAAAAAAAATTAACACATGAAACAAAAAGAATGCCCAACAAAGAAAATGATGAATAGTACTTTATTTTAGACTTTAATACATCTCATAAAAACGTATAACATGTCGGATTTAGATTAGTCGAATTACCGATATGAATTTGAAATACATAAAATCAATTATCAAAATTCACACTTTAGAGGACTAGTCGGGTGTGACACCTGGACACATTCGAAGCACAAAAAAAAAACTATCAAAATTGACCAACGAATTTTCTCTATCCTCCTCTGAACTTTATCTATGAATGCGATGGGCAAAGAGAGGAACCCTCTGTCTCTATTTATAATATTATGATTTCTTCTTGTAAAATACCCTCTAAAAATGACCTATATTGTCACGCCCCGACCCGACCAGTGGGCCCGGAACGCGACTGATTTTTTTTTTTTTTTTTGAAAGGAAAGTAAACTAATCCACAAGCACTCTTACTGGGCCGGATCAACAGTTAGGCCCAGCGGTTACACATCAGCCCGCTAAGAGGACTCAAACATGTACCATAAGCATGCCCCATAGACATAGCAAAACAACACAATAACATCCACTAATAATAAGATCAAACAAATATTAACATTGATAAATCAATCCATAACATCGTCTCAAATGGCAACATAGCCGATTACAATAGTCAAAAATCAAATTAAGTACCACATCCGGTACTTAATACAAAAATAACGGTTCCGAGAACCAACAGAAAGAGATCGGGGCATTCCGCTCCGGGGGAATCCCAAAACACTGCCTTGGCTCAAACGCCCTAAGTTTGAAAGAGAGGGTCCTCCTCCTCGGGTTCATCGCCTGAAAGGTGAGTGGTGTGAGCTAACAAGCCCAGTGAAGGATAATTAACAGTGCACATTAAGCAAATAGTAAAACAGGTTAACAACAGTTAATATCACATGCTTGATAACAGTAAGCATAATCTCAAATAAGATAATAACATCATCAACTATCAATCACTGCCTTTATCCACTGTAACGCCTGCCGACTACACTGAGACCAGTATTAAGTCCCGACACAGTCAAAATACATCCTTGCAAGTACATCTCCGGTTCTTAAACGTAACCGGTACTGACACCCTCAAGTCAGCAACTGACGACAGCATGGTCCGCCCATGGTCCAGTAGACATAAACCATCTCTCATATGGCCGATATTGGTTCAATAGCCCAGGTACGTGGAAGCAGTCTTACATACACATACGGTCAACACCGTAATATCAAATAATCACAGCACTCTTACCATAGTGCATTATGTATCGGCACATGAGTGGGTTCGTCAAAATCGAAACCACTCATTGCTCAAAATAACACCTGTTTACAAAATCTGCAGAGTTAAGTTCCCTCACCGTGATTGTGTGGTTTCGCGGTCTCTGTCAAACAACATACAAGTGCTCAATCAATATACATAACAAATACGTACATATACGTAGAATTTGGAAATCATATATTTTCCTACAAAATATCCGGGTTTAATGGAATGAGTCTCCTATTTGGTTTCTATCCTCTTTAAATCATCCACAAGTTAATAATATAATAAACATAAGGGGCTCAGTCCAAACTCATATTGTCTTCTGGGCATTGACCAGATTGACTTATTGAGTAAGGTCTAGATCCTCAGGTCACTTCTCGGTTGTCTTCTGGATAGGACCAGAGCTGACATTTTGAGTAGGCCTCGAGGTCACTCAGTGCCCGACTATAGTGTCGTCCTGAAAGTGAATCACTCAGTTCCCGACTAATGTCGGACTGAAAGCGTATACAATAGTATTTACACTATAAATAATAAGAGAAAAAGGGGTTAGTACAATTTTAATTAACAGGGAGGTATAAATCGTAACAAATAGTTAAACATATTAAACAAATAATAATCAAGATTAAAACAGTAATCAAACAATATTTTATTATTTTTCAAAACAGTGTTCCTCGGAACATCACTTCGGAACTTGGGTCAGTGGCTTCGGATCATCCGAACCACCTAAAACTGAGTCACTGGCCTCGGATCTTGAGGCCTGACTTCGGATCGTCCGAAGACTGGGTCTCGGACCGTCCGAAGTCCATCCGAAACAGAAAAACAGAAACAGAGGTCTCGGTGGGTCTGAAATTCTCGGAACGTCCGAAGATTGGGTTCGGACCTTCCGAAGGTGTTCGGACCTTCCGAGATGGCTCGGTCCTTCCGAAAAGGGTCTGGCTCACCTCGGGCGAACTGGGCTTCGGGTTGAAGCTCGGAACGTCCGAGGGTCACAGCTCGGACCGTCCGACGGTTCGGACCGTCCGAAGATCGGCTCTCGGACCTTCCGAGAGTCGTCTTCTCCAACTGTCTGCAACAACAGACAGTCACGGCGGAAATGCACTGAAATGCGATTCCAGAAAGGGAGGGCTTCCTGGATTCGTTTTTCACATCCGTCTGGTCTGATGGACTCCTCTAAGAGTCCTCTTTCCATAGGGAGAGGTTTGGAGCTCAAAAGCTCAAAGGGTCATCCGATTTTAAGGGTAAATCCTCACGGGTACATGAAACCCATGGTTTTCCTTAAAATTTAAAACTGGTTTTTCTCCATCAAAACAGAGTCAAAATTCAATTTTCTTGATTCAAAACCAGTTAGAATTCAAAGAGAAATACAATGGATACCTTAGTTTCAGTTCCTGGTTTGAAATTCGGATTTTCAAAAATCTTTCCTTAAGCTTACTGTTATTACTGAAAAACAACAGCTTATCAGGTTTCTCGGCTAACAGCGGCTTATCAGGTTTCTCGGCGGGAAGAAAACAGAGAGTAAGAGAAGAAATGCAGAACTCTGCTGGGAGTTTCAAACGTTTAACAGGGGCTTCAATTTATAGGATTTGGATTGAGGAGAGATGCCTGAATTTGGCTGATGCAGGGACGATGATACGACAGGACGAACAGGGTTCATCATTCGCCGGCCGGAGGTTGCTGTTTGATGGGACGAGACGGAAAATCTAATCATGGCCGGAAATCCGGCCGGTCAGCGATTGCACGTTGCATAGCGTGCGCAGGAATTTCTCTGCCGATGCAGATCAGCCCTCTGGTGTTTTCAATTTTGCAGATAAGTCCCTCTTTGATAAGAAATCGACTTTTAAAACTAAAAGTACTAATTTAAAACCTCAAAACTTGATCCAACCTTACCGATGGATTAGGTTTTGAAAACCTTGGTCACCATAAAAATTTTAGATTTTATCTCCCAATAAAAACCCTTGATTTAAACAAAAATCATGTTTTATCCATAATTGCTTAATTAAACTAATGTAAAAATAACTCATTTGTAAATCTTATTTTGAGATGAAATGAAATATCTAAATCAATATTAAAATGGTCTAACACCCAATACCATTTTCAAAATTTATCTCTTACCCGAAATTATTTAAAATAATTAAAACTCTCTTTCGGGCGATAAAATATCATTTTCTGAAAACTAAATTCATTTTAAACTTAGAAATGCAAATTATTCCATAAGGAGAGTATTATCAATCAAAAATAATCACCAATTCACACAATTTAGAGAAATAATCACAACAGGTGGTAAATTACCAAAATACCCCTCCAGCCGGACGGGCTGGATCTCTGAGCTCACGAGCTCGGATTGGGCCAAACTTGGGCTTTCCTCAAAGCCCTGACTGAAAACCTCGAGATCATCCGGTTAAAACACGAAATTTAGCTAAGACATGCTTAATTCGGGGCAGGGTATTACATCCTACCCTCCTAAAAGAAAATTTCGTCCCGAAATTTAGAACAAACCCTACCTTCTTGGCCTGTGAACAAGCCAGGGTACAGCTTCTGCATCGTCGATTCAGGTTCCCACGTCTCATGTTGCATGTCGCGATGTTGCCACAGCACTCGCACTAGGGTTATAGACTTCCTCCTGAGCTCTTGAGTCCGACGTTCTAGAATCTTGACTGGCGCTTCTTCAAACGTTAAGTCCTCTGATACCTCAATATCTTCAAAGCTGATCACATGTGACGGGTCAGGCTCATACTTTCTTAACATAGACACGTGGAACGTACTATGCACTCTCTCCAAAGCCTGAGGAAGATCCAACTGATAGGCCACTTCACCTATCCTCTTCAAGATCTCAAAGGGTCCAACATATCGAGGTGATAGTTTTCCCTTGCGCCCGAACCGCTGTACTCCATGACGTGGTGCCACACGTAAGAAAACTCGGTCGCCAACTGCAAACTCCAAAGGTCGTCGCCTTTTGTCAGCATAACTCTTTTGTCTGCTCTGGGCTGTCTTGAAACGCTGTCTGATTACTTCAACTTGCTCTGACGTCTCACGCACTAGATCAGGTCCTAGTAGCGCTTTGTCTCCTACCTCTGTCCAACAAAGAGGTGACCTGCACGGTCTGCCATACAGAGCCTCGTAGGGTGCCATCTGCACACTGGAGTGATAACTGTTGTTGTAGACGAACTCGATCAAAGGCAAGTGATCTTCCCAACTTCCCCGCATATCCATCACACAAGCCCTTAGCATATCCTCTAAGGTTTGAATGGTTCTCTCTGACTGACCATCCGTCTGAGGGTGAAAAGCAGTGCTAAAGCACAGCTTAGTCCCCAACTCCTCTTGCAATCCTTGCCAAAACCTTGACACGAACCTCGGGTCTCTATCAGATACAATGGATACAGGCACTCCATGCAATCTGACTATCTCCTTCAAATACAATCTACTTAGAGTAGCCAAGGAATCCGTCTTCTTGATCGGTAGAAAGTGAGCTGACTTCGTCAATCGATCGACTATTACCCAAATAGCG
The DNA here is from genome assembly GCA_013350335.1 of Chimonanthus salicifolius. Classification (NCBI taxonomy): domain Eukaryota; kingdom Viridiplantae; phylum Streptophyta; class Magnoliopsida; order Laurales; family Calycanthaceae; genus Chimonanthus; species Chimonanthus salicifolius. The sequence continues at coordinate 26,492,927 of CM023532.1, read as the reverse complement.
TCGTTCTTCTTAGGAGACTTAGGAAAACCAGTTACAAAATCCATCGTGATATGCTCCCACTTCCATTCAGCCACTTCCAAAGGTTGCATCTTTCCACCGGGTCGTTGATGTTCCGCCTTCACTTGTTGACAAGTTAGGCACTTGGACACAAAATCTGCTACCTCGCGCTTCATACCTTTCCACCAGAAAAGTCGCCGCAAGTCACGATACATCTTTGTACCACCGGGATGCACTGCAAAGCGAGATCGATGAAAGTGATCAAGCACTTTCCTCCTGCACTCGTCCGATTTTGGCACGAACAGTCTATCTTTGAAAGTAAGACTTCCGTCTGCTTTGATCTTCCAATCCTCTAAAGTTGCTCCTCCTGAAAGCTGAGTCGCCAACTCCTTTGCTTCTGGGTCGCTTTGTTGTCCTTCCAACACCAAACTAACTACCTCGGGTTGCAGAACCAAACTATGGATTCTTGCTGACCTGCTTCCTTCGATCAGCTCCAGATCGTACTCGGACAGAACTTCGAGCATCTTCCATTGCAAGGATGCCATCCTCGCCACGTCGTTATGAGACTTCCTGCTCAAGGCATCGGCCACCACGTTGGCTTTCCCCGGGTGATAGGAGAGACTGAAGTCATAATCTCCCAAGTACTCCATCCACCTACGCTGCCTCATATTCAAGTCTTTCTGAGTGAAGATATACTTGAGACTATGGTGATCAGAAAACACATTGAACTTCTCACCATATAAGTAATGTCTCCACAATTTCAACGAGAACACAACAGCTGCCAACTCCAAGTCATGAGTCGGGTAGTTCTGCTCGTGTCCCTTTAATTGCCTGGAACCATAAGCTACTACCTTCCCCTCTTGCATCAGCACACAACCCAAACCAAACTTGGACGCGTCGCAATAAACATCGTAACCTCGTCCTTGCTCGGGTATCACTAACACTGGAGACGTCGTCAACTTCTCCTTCAGCTCCTGAAATGCTTCCTCACAAGCTTTGCTCCACTCGAACTTGACGTTCTTCCTCGTCAGCCGAGTCATCGGTACCGCGATCTGAGAGAAGTGCGGGATAAACTTTCGGTAATATCCTGCTAATCCCAGAAAGCTCCGGATCTCGAACACGCTCTTGGGACTCTCCCACGTCTTCACGGTCTCTACCTTTGCTGGATCTACCGAGATTCCTCCTGGAGACACTACATGTCCCAGAAATTGCACTTGAGTCAACCAAAACTCACACTTGCTCAGCTTAGCAAACAGCTGATGCTCCCGAAGAGTCTGAAGAACAATCCGCAGATGACGCTCATGCTCCTCTTCTGATGACGAATAGATCAAGATATCGTCGATGAAGACTATCACGAACTCTCGCAGATACGGTCGAAACACCCGATTCATCAAGTCCATGAACATGGCTGGTGCGTTCGTCAAACCGAAAGGCATCACAACAAATTCGTACAAGCCGTACTGCGTCCGAAAAGCAGTCTTTGGAATGTCTTCCTCTCGAATCCGCAACTGATGGTAACCCGATCTCAAATCGATCTTCGAAAAACACTTCGATCCCCTCAAAAGATCAAAGAGGTCATCTATTCTAGGCAACGGATACTTATTCTTAATAGTTACCTGGTTAAGCCGCCGGTAATCTATACACATCCTCATCGATCCATCCTTCTGTTTCACAAAGAGAGCAGGTGCGCCCCACGGCGAGTTGCTCTGACGGATAAAACCAAGACTAAGAAGCTCTTCTACCTGCGTAGCTAGCTCTCTCTGCTCTGCCGGCGCCATCCGATAAGGTGCCATGGAAATTGGAGATGTTCCTGGCTGTAGGTCTATAACAAACTCTATCTCTCGGCGTGGAGGTAGCCCAGCCAACTGGTCAGGAAAAACATCCATAAACTCACACACCACCCGAGGAGCAACAGACCCTACACCACCTACATCTTCCCAACCCATGCTTGCCACCACACTACCGGGATACGCCCTGAGTCCAGAGAAAGTGACTCTCATCCTTTCATAGGGTATCAACTTCTCAACAAACCTCTCACCGGTTGAGGAGACCCCATGAATCCTCTTCTGAGGGCAGTCTATCAAGACTCCAAAAACAGACATCCAATCCACACCAAGGATGATGTCAAAGTCCGTCATTTCCAGAACTAGAAAATCATAGGACAACTCCACTCCGCTAATCTTCAAAACACAAGATCGACACTCTTGGTTTGCCAAAGCCTTCTTACCCAAAGGTGAAACTACCATTAGCGGGTTAACTACTTCTACAGGTTTCAAACCCAATCTAACACAACAAGTTCTAGAGATAAAGGAATGCGAAGCACCGGTATCAAACAACACTCGAGCCAAAAGACTGAAAAGATGAAGGGTACCTTCCATTACTGCGTTCTCCATTGGTTCCTCCTTCTGAGTCCCTAAAGAGTAGACTCTCCCTTGAGGACGCCCTCGTCCTCTCCCCTGATCGCTCCGAGGTGGTCCGTTCCTCGGTGTCGCTGATCCTCTGGAAGCCTGCTGAGAACCTCTGCCGACAGATGGCTGCACCACAGAGTAGGAAACTCCTGCGCCTTGTGAAGGTGCCGCTTTACCAGAAAAAGGACAATCCTTGAACAGGTGCCCGGTTTGCTTGCAGTGAAAACAAGCTCTCTCTCCTTTGGATTGACAGAATCTAGAAGTATGCCCTGGCTGATTGCAGGTGTAGCATACGATTGGCCGAGAGTCGGACCGACTGGACTGGCCCACACTAGGTTGGCTCTTCCTGAAGAAAGGCCTCTTCTGCTGATTGAACCTTGCCTTCTTGTTAGAAGAAGGTTTCTGAGAGCTGTCAGTGCTCCGGTTGATAGAGTCCACCGCTTCTACCTTCGAAGCGCGCTCGATGATCTCCTCCAGAGTGTTGAACACTAGGCCGGCCACTTGCCGCTGCAGGAAGGGTCTGAGTCCGTTCTCGAAATGCTGGATCTTCTCCTCCTCATTGGCTGCAATCCACGGCACAAACTGCATCAGGTCGATGTAGCGCATGGCATACTGTGCCACTGTATCTGAACCCTGCTGAATGTTGAGGAACTCTCTCTTCCTTGCTTCCTTCACCGTCTTTGGAAAGTAACGGGCCAGAAAGGCTGCAGAAAACTCCTCCCAAGTCATTGGCTCGTGATTACGAACCAAGCTCTTCGCCTCCCACCACTCGTAGGCGTTCCCTTCGAGCTGATAAGTCGCCAAGGTCACACGTAAATCATCGGCGATCGCTAGGGTATTGAGGATTCGGTTAATCTGGGTTAGCCAGTTCCTCGCAGCGCTGGGGTCTTCTGTTCCCGAGAAGCTAGTCGGGTTCAGACGTTTGAACTCTTTCAGAGCCGAGGTGGCTCTCTCCTCTGGCGTTTGGACTGGCGGACGTCGCATATTTTCAGCTATCTGCTGAAATGCTTCAACCGCCGCTCGTATCGCCTCATTGGGTAGGTCACGGGGTGGAAGACCAGTCCTCCTCCCACGAAAGTTGGCTCGGTTTGCGTTGGGTCCTGACATCTGTTATTTACACTTGTAAATATCATTAACTAAATTTTAAAATTTTTATCAAAGTCGAAGACACAAGTTGTAACAATTTCAATTAGAATTCATTCAACAATTTCAATACAAGTACAAAGGTTAGCAGGGTGTAAAAACCCTTCAAAATAACAAAACTTAACCCTTATAAGACAAAACTCCCTGATGCCCCCTAACAATGATTGATCTAATTCCCTGAAAAAGATCCTTCTTCACCACCAAAATAATAAAAGTTGTCTGGGCAGGCCTCAGATTTGTGCCCGTACACCCCACAAGTTAAACAGGGTACGATCCCCGGTCCTCCTACATAAGGACAATTGGTTCTGGCATTTCCATGTCCGCGGAGTCCGCAAACAGGGCAAATGACACTGGGTGGATAGGGGCAATAGATGAAATTGTGCCCTGCCTGATTGCAGAGCTCACACATCTCATCTTGATATTCGTCCAATGGCGGAGTAGCCGGAACATACTCGGGTGATCCATTCTCCCCCACCGACTCCTCAGGAATTGGGACATCTCCCTCTTCCTCCTCAGGTTCAGCACCCACGTGGTATTCGGGGGATGCCACTACTACCTCCTCCCTAGGTGCAACCTCATCGAAATTTGGCGCACCGGAGTCATCTCCAGAATCTATGACGATAGGGTCGCTAGGTGTCCCCTGGAAGCACTCGGTATTATTGCTTGACATATCTGTATCACCAAACAAGGAAATGTCAATACAATAGCAATACTAGGGCAAAAACAAGTCTAACTAGGTAGTAACCCATCACAGTCCTAGAGTTCAGCCTACGCTCTGATACCAAGCTGTCACGCCCCGACCCGACCAGTGGGCCCGGAACACGACTGATTTTTTTTTTTTTTTTTGAAAGGAAAGTAAACTAATCCACAAGCACTCTTACTGGGCCGGATCAACAGTTAGGCCCAGCGGTTACACATCAGCCCGCTAAGAGGACTCAAACATGTACCATAAGCATGCCCCATAGACATAGCAAAACAACACAATAACATCCACTAATAATAAGATCAAACAAATATTAACATTGATAAATCAATCCATAACATCGTCTCAAATGGCAACATAGCCGATTACAATAGTCAAAAATCAAATTAAGTACCACATCCGGTACTTAATACAAAAATAACGGTTCCGAGAACCAACAGAAAGAGATCGGGGCATTCCGCTCCGGGGGAATCCCAAAACACTGCCTTGGCTCAAACGCCCTAAGTTTGAAAGAGAGGGTCCTCCTCCTCGGGTTCATCGCCTGAAAGGTGAGTGGTGTGAGCTAACAAGCCCAGTGAAGGATAATTAACAGTGCACATTAAGCAAATAGTAAAACAGGTTAACAACAGTTAATATCACATGCTTGATAACAGTAAGCATAATCTCAAATAAGATAATAACATCATCAACTATCAATCACTGCCTTTATCCACTGTAACGCCTGCCGACTACACTGAGACCAGTATTAAGTCCCGACACAGTCAAAATACATCCTTGCAAGTACATCTCCGGTTCTTAAACGTAACCGGTACTGACACCCTCAAGTCAGCAACTGACGACAGCATGGTCCGCCCATGGTCCAGTAGACATAAACCATCTCTCATATGGCCGATATTGGTTCAATAGCCCAGGTACGTGGAAGCAGTCTTACATACACATACGGTCAACACCGTAATATCAAATAATCACAGCACTCTTACCATAGTGCATTATGTATCGGCACATGAGTGGGTTCGTCAAAATCGAAACCACTCATTGCTCAAAATAACACCTGTTTACAAAATCTGCAGAGTTAAGTTCCCTCACCGTGATTGTGTGGTTTCGCGGTCTCTGTCAAACAACATACAAGTGCTCAATCAATATACATAACAAATACGTACATATACGTAGAATTTGGAAATCATATATTTTCCTACAAAATATCCGGGTTTAATGGAATGAGTCTCCTATTTGGTTTCTATCCTCTTTAAATCATCCACAAGTTAATAATATAATAAACATAAGGGGCTCAGTCCAAACTCATATTGTCTTCTGGGCATTGACCAGATTGACTTATTGAGTAAGGTCTAGATCCTCAGGTCACTTCTCGGTTGTCTTCTGGATAGGACCAGAGCTGACATTTTGAGTAGGCCTCGAGGTCACTCAGTGCCCGACTATAGTGTCGTCCTGAAAGTGAATCACTCAGTTCCCGACTAATGTCGGACTGAAAGCGTATACAATAGTATTTACACTATAAATAATAAGAGAAAAAGGGGTTAGTACAATTTTAATTAACAGGGAGGTATAAATCGTAACAAATAGTTAAACATATTAAACAAATAATAATCAAGATTAAAACAGTAATCAAACAATATTTTATTATTTTTCAAAACAGTGTTCCTCGGAACATCACTTCGGAACTTGGGTCAGTGGCTTCGGATCATCCGAACCACCTAAAACTGAGTCACTGGCCTCGGATCTTGAGGCCTGACTTCGGATCGTCCGAAGACTGGGTCTCGGACCGTCCGAAGTCCATCCGAAACAGAAAAACAGAAACAGAGGTCTCGGTGGGTCTGAAATTCTCGGAACGTCCGAAGATTGGGTTCGGACCTTCCGAAGGTGTTCGGACCTTCCAAGATGGCTCGGTCCTTCCGAAAAGGGTCTGGCTCACCTCGGGCGAACTGGGCTTCGGGTTGAAGCTCGGAACGTCCGAGGGTCACAGCTCGGACCGTCCGACGGTTCGGACCGTCCGAAGATCGGCTCTCGGACCTTCCGAGAGTCGTCTTCTCCAACTGTCTGCAACAGCAGACAGTCACGGCGGAAATGCACTGAAATGCGATTCCAGAAAGGGAGGGCTTCCTGGATTCGTTTTTCACATCCGTCTGGTCTGATGGACTCCTCTAAGAGTCCTCTTTCCATAGGGAGAGGTTTGGAGCTCAAAAGCTCAAAGGGTCATCCGATTTTAAGGGTAAATCCTCACGGGTACATGAAACCCATGGTTTTCCTTAAAATTTAAAACTGGTTTTTCTCCATCAAAACAGAGTCAAAATTCAATTTTCTTGATTCAAAACCAGTTAGAATTCAAAGAGAAATACAATGGATACCTTAGTTTCAGTTCCTGGTTTGAAATTCGGATTTTCAAAAATCTTTCCTTAAGCTTACTGTTATTACTGAAAAACAACAGCTTATCAGGTTTCTCGGCTAACAGCGGCTTATCAGGTTTCTCGGCGGGAAGAAAACAGAGAGTAAGAGAAGAAATGCAGAACTCTGCTGGGAGTTTCAAACGTTTAACAGGGGCTTCAATTTATAGGATTTGGATTGAGGAGAGATGCCTGAATTTGGCTGATGCAGGGACGATGATACGACAGGACGAACAGGGTTCATCATTCGCCGGCCGGAGGTTGCTGTTTGATGGGACGAGACGGAAAATCTAATCATGGCCGGAAATCCGGCCGGTCAGCGATTGCACGTTGCATAGCGTGCGCATGAATTTCTCTGCCGATGCAGATCAGCCCTCTGGTGTTTTCAATTTTGCAGATAAGTCCCTCTTTGATAAGAAATCGACTTTTAAAACTAAAAGTACTAATTTAAAACCTCAAAACTTGATCCAACCTTACCAATGGATTAGGTTTTGAAAACCTTGGTCACCATAAAAATTTTAGATTTTATCTCCCAATAAAAACCCTTGATTTAAACAAAAATCATGTTTTATCCATAATTGCTTAATTAAACTAATGTAAAAATAACTCATTTGTAAATCTTATTTTGAGATGAAATGAAATATCTAAATCAATATTAAAATGGTCTAACACCCAATACCATTTTCAAAATTTATCTCTTACCCGAAATTATTTAAAATAATTAAAACTCTCTTTCGGGCGATAAAATATCATTTTCTGAAAACTAAATTCATTTTAAACTTAGAAATGCAAATTATTCCATAAGGAGAGTATTATCAATCAAAAATAATCACCAATTCACACAATTTAGAGAAATAATCACAACAGGTGGTAAATTACCAAAATACCCCTCCAGCCGGACGGGCTGGATCTCTGAGCTCACGAGCTCGGATTGGGCCAAACTTGGGCTTTCCTCAAAGCCCTGACTGAAAACCTCGAGATCATCCGGTTAAAACACGAAATTTAGCTAAGACATGCTTAATTCGGGGCAGGGTATTACATATATTCCTAAAGATTTGCCAACATATAAGATTCCTAAATAAGTTTGATAAAACTTAGAAATCAAGTTTTACTAAAAATAGAAATCTCAAGTTATGAAAATATTGCAGGCCCACTAAAGTGGTCCAAAGAACATTCAGTTAAAATTTTCCCACTTTGTTGACATAGACAATTTTCCCACCCAGTCATTAGGGATCACATATTAATCTGAGTGGCTTTTTATACTTAGATTAGATAAAACTAACAGTGTAGATTATGACAATTAAACATTATGTATTTTGACATACTCCCTTCTAGGGTGAAAAAAATGTTATCGGCCGAGACGAGAGATCGACTGATATCTCGGTCGATAAAATTCTCTCTCCTAATTTTTTTTTTTAACAAAAACCACTAAGATATCGGCCGATATAATACAGCTGAGATATCGGGATATCGGTCCATATCGGCAGACACAAATCATATCAACCGATATAATAGGATTTTAAAACCGTATCATATCGATATTCAGACCCCTGCTCCCTTTCGTATATGACAAACACTAATAGTTCCAACTAACTTAGTCTTTAACAAGCTATTTAGTAGGCTTAATAGTACTATTCTACATATTGTAATGTTTCCATACATAATGTTTTTTTTTATAGACTTCTTCTTGTCTACAATAAATATAAAAATAAAAGGCATACCTAACATCATGTAATCAAGTTAACTCGATTTGACTCGGCCAAGACAAGTTGGTATCAATTGATACAATCAAGTCTTCTAAAAATCAAATAATTCCTTTATTTCCACTGCGAATCTTAGTTGGAATCAATTCGGGAATGGCTATCCTAAGTCAACTCAAACTCGACTGTTTTTTTATTTTAAACTATGGGTTAGTCTTCTCAGAGCATTTGAAAAAATGTACTTCATCCAAATTTATGTCCGGGTCTAGACGATGTGAGTAATGAGTAAGAGTGGACCATCTTAAGAACCCAAAGTAAATTTCCATTGGTTGAGATCACTTTTAGAGCAGATAGTCAAAATCCATTGATAGTATTTATATTCCTAATCAATTATTATATCCATGAATTCATTCCAAAATATGTTTAGTAGCGGGGTTCAAATATCGATTTGAAATAGATACGATCAAATATCATTATATCGGTGATATATATTGTGTTAAAAGAATATCAGTACTACATGACTTAGTTCAGTGGTACATGACTGAATAATTTATATACGACACTTATCGGTTTGGAGCGTATTAGATAACTCAAAAATGATATATATCATTGATATTTAGACCTCTGTAAGAGTATAACTTAGAAAATAAATTAGAGATTTATTTGACCTAATGATTACTGAATTGAGTTAAATTTGATTAAGACAAATAAATTCATATTTAATTAAAAAATTAACATTATAAATTTGATGGAATCAAGATTAGAAAGCGTGTAACACCCTCGATGGGTGAGATCGTATATAAACAATCCAAACTGTCACATTCATTTGTTCATATCAAATGATAGTTGAGAAGACACCAAGACAGCTTCATCTCGTTGTTCTAACACCTAAAATGAACTCTTTTATCAATTGTTTAAAGCTTCGAAGTCCAACACTTTGCGCCTTACAAATAATTTTACAATCATTAATCACACCGGATGCGTTAGAGAATAGGCTTTATCATCTTAAGAAATATGTTTGAAAAGAGAATTCTTTTGACATCTAAAAACTATATATATCAATTCATATTTGAGGGCAGTGGACTTATCCGCAGGGGTTTTAATAAGACTGTGTCTGAGTTACCCACACGTCAATCCAAAAAAAAATATATATTTGAGCTATCCAAATTTCAAAATTATTTTTTCTATTGATCTTGTACTGTCTATCTACTCTATACCAATATGGTGTAGTAAACTATAGCTTATTTATAAGAGAGACCACTCATTAGACACCATTAGCCAATTGATTTAAGAAAATAAAATAAATAGTGAAAAAATAGATATATCTTTGAGAATATTAATTTCTTTTGAATTTGTATATTAAATATTATTTCTTTTATTTTATACAATCGTTCCACTCTATGTTGGGAGCAATCGGCTTTTCTACCACGACACATAACAATATCGAAAAAACAGAAAAGAGAAATCAAGAAAAGGAAAGCAAACCGCAACATAGAGATTTTACGTGGTTCCCTTTTGATACTTCAACAAGTTCAAACTGATCCTGCATGGTAAAAGGCAAAAATGAAGAAGAGATTGCTCTCGTTGGAATATATACATCTCTCTCACTCACAAAACGATTATATATACTAATTTAGTTAGAGTTTATATAAAATGTCATGTGAAGTTACAAAATTGTCTTTTAAAAAATTCAGGCCAGGAGTACTGTCCTCCTTTGACCCCGACGAGTTTAGTGCAGAACTCAATTCATAAAAGTGCAGGTCAGATCGACAATACACCTTTGATGATCAGATTCCAGAGAACCTAAAACTTTATACTCTAAGTATCTATCATCATAGTTTGTAATAGAATAATAATAAGTTGATACTAATTGAAATGAATATGTGATTTAAGCATAAATTATGATTGGTTGATTTTTTGGGCTTTTTAGCTTGATGGGTTTGATCTGGAAGAGTGGCGCACAAAATGGGCTAAAGTGCAGAAAAGAATGAGCCCATGAGGGTAGCCCAAGTGGGCAAGCTTTAGGGACAGGAACTGAGACTAAGTTCAGCCTTTCACTCCATGCTCAAAAAGAAGCTCCAAAAAAGTCATTAGAATTTCTTAAAATTTTCTAATGGAAAGTCCCAAGCGACATTTACTGCAGAGAATTCAGCACTAATTACAGAACCATTTCCTTTTTCTCCTTTCATTTTCAATTCACTTCCAACCTTTCTTCTCTCTTTCTTTCTTCCTCTCTCTCTCTCTCTCTGAAAAAATTTCGGAAGGGCAAGGCATGCTGCAAATGCTTTCATGGGAGAAGCTGCATTTTCAGAAGTTTCCCAAAATACCCTCGTCTCTCTCTCTCTCTCGTCGTTGTAATTTATTACAAGTAAGATAATGACACAATCATGCTCCCAGCAGCAATAACTTATGTTGTGGAACACTTAAATGTACCGCCGGAGCACTTAATTAGTTATGCCCTCACTTAAATTACATGTTTACATCACACCTACGTGTGATTAGAACCGTTTAAGTGCATGCATGATTGGGTGATGAGAAAACTCATTATCCTTTAAAAGGAGGAAAATCCTTTCACCGTGGCCCGGTGTGCCCATCGGGTGGGTCCAACATACACCCCATGGTGCATTTGAAAGATATTTTTAGAGTAATACTTTTCATGAAAAAATTATTTTTATTTAATTTGAAAATTCATAATTTTGATGGGTCTAAAACTACTTAAAGTTTTTAGTTAGATTAAAGTTTAATCTGAAATTAATTTAAAATGAATTCAAATTAAATAGAGATTCAGTTTATATAGATTAATGTAGGTTGAATTAGTCAATATATCTATTAAATCAGTAATGTGCTTAATTGTAGTTCTCTATATTACATAGAAAGATATTTTTATTTTTAAATGAGTAAAAAATGTCTTAATTGGGCTCCAAAATGGAAATTTTGCCAAAAGAAAATCTTCTTAAGTCAAAAGAATATGTTGTAGTAATCATTTTAGGAGATGATTTAGGGCAAGCATATCTTGTGATTTATAAAAAAAAAAAAATGGAAAGGAATGGATAACAAGTGGCACCATTTTCTAAGGAAAGTGTATCCAATAGTCATGTGAATTATTTTTTACTATATTTAGTAAAAGATTTTTAAAATAGATATTTGAATTCTTTCTTTTATTTAAAACCAGTTATCACTAAAATTAATCCAATTGTATCGTTTAAGTTTCTTTATAATAATAATAATAATATGGCTATCTCATTTGATAAGTTTATTTATTTACTTTTAGAATATTCTGGACCTCGGTCCAATTTTTTTTGGGTGGAATTAGACTGTCAGGTTGGTCCCACCCCTACTCAATTGGGTCTAAGGAATCAGGAATGAGTTAGGCCATGGAATGTGGTCCCGCGGTGTATGATACTTAGGCCTGGTAAGCAAAGCTGTATTCATTTATAAAACATGCTAAAAAAACAAAAACAAAAGGCTCTGCTCTTTTTAGCTGTTGTAGACTCATAGATCCCCAGCTTTCCTTAATTTGCAGAAATTTCCTGCCTTTGATCATCAAAATAGCAATTCACACCCGCAGAAAGCTTGCTAATCTCTCTCTCTCTCTCTCTCTCTCTCTCCCTCTCCCTCTCTCCATTGGTAGATATTCCTTTCTTGAATCTATTGTTATTATTATTTGGGTTTGATTCCTTTGCAGTTCCTCAACTTCCTTTACTCTTTGTGGGGTTTCCTGGGTGCTTTTACAGAACTGTCGATGGTTTTTAATTGAAGAGGAGGAGGAAGAATAAGAAGAAGAAGAAAATTGATTATTTATTTACATATTTTCAGGAAAGAGGAGTGTAAGAGCTTTTGTTGGGAGTTTGGGATATTGGGTTTTGTGGATTTTTGTTTTGTTTTGGAAAACATGACTGTGGAAGAAAGGCAGGGAAGTGTGAGGGAAGAGGATGCGTCAAAAGATCGATTTCCGATTGGTATGCGTGTGCTTGCTGTGGATGATGATCCTACTTGCTTGAAACTCTTGGAGAGTCTGCTACGCCGATGCGATTACCATGGTTTGACTTTTTTCCCCTTTTTATTTTTGTTGAACTTTTTTCAGCATTTTTTAGAGCTCTGGGCGATTCTGAATTTGGTTGTTTTATCTAAAAAATATTTTTTGACTTGTATTTTCTCAAATGGGTACTGACTAATACAATGAATTTTGGATTTCTATTTCCAGTTTTTGTGTACTTGATTATTATCCTGATCTTATTTTGGTTTTCTTTCATTTTTGCTGCATTTTTCGTGTTTGTGAGGATACGTATTTGTAATTTCAAACTAATCTTACTCATGTATTTTCAACATAAAAGCAAAAAGTTGAGATTGGAGTTGGTTTTCAAAAAAATATCTCATTTTTACGTTCACAAAGGCCCCAGATTTTTCAACTGTTTCATTCCAGTTCGGTTTTCACCCTTAAGATGTATTTCGACTTTGGTTTTGGGTCCAGATTTCGTCTTTTAGATGCACTTGGATGTTGAATTTCTCCTTTCATAATCTCCTAAATTCTTTTTTTTTGAAGATTTATGTTTTGGAAAAATTTGCATATTTTGGAAGATAATTCATCTGGTTTAATTTGAATTCCATGAACTGAAATGGGTCGATGTGGGATTGCAGTTACAACGACGAATCAAGCCATTACTGCACTGAAGATGTTGAGGGAGAACAAGGATAAATTCGACCTGGTTATCAGTGATGTTCACATGCCAGATATGGATGGATTCAAGCTTCTGGAGCTCGTTGGTCTTGAAATGGACCTGCCCGTCATAAGTAAGTCATGGATTTCCATTTGGGCATAGTCCCTTTTGTATTTTGTAGTTGTGAAATTGAATAGAAGTTGTAAAAAAGCAAATCTGTTCACATCTTCATATGTACTTGAAAAGATAGGTTATTTTCTTGCAAAATTGGAGAGAAAAGTTGTTCATTTTGCTGAAAGAGGCTTACGACTAACTTAAATTAAGCTTATGTGATGTGACTTAGCCTTGTTAGCGTCTCCTTATTAAGATTGTGAATGGATTTTGAACAATTTCATTTACTCCAGTCATGTTGACTTATAAAAGCGTGAACATGTGCATTTACAATTCATCGATCATGGAAAAGGGTACCGGGGGTAAAGGAGGGAGAGGGTGGATTGAGTAGTTCCTATAGTTTTTGATCTGAAGGACCCTGGTGCTGTCAAGTGAGCAGGGATTCCTTTGGCTCGTAGCTGTTGTTTTGTCCTATATTTTGAACTTATTTCCTGTCTCTGTTTTATTCTTTGTAGTTTCTGCCCTCTGCTTTAGTTTCCTCCTGGTGAGTACCTTTCATCTTCTAAATAAATCAATTGCCATTTGTAGATAAAAACAAAAAATATGGAATGTGATCATTCAGTTCTTCAGTAGACAAGTGTCATGCAACTTGGACATGGATAATATGCCTGTGTCATATGCAATATGGGCTTGTTGGGTCAGATGCGTTAGCTCAGGAAAGCATGATATATCTCTTTGTCCCATTGTTGGATAACTTGATAAGTGCACCCATGATTCAAGGGGTTTACCCGTTTTATGGTAAGCCCTATATTAGAAATGCAACGCTAATTGGGCTGGTTTTGTTGTCTTTTTCAATGACTTGGTGAATCATGCCTGGTTCGTCTGAGTTAGGATGAGTTTTACCTTTTGTGTGAGATAAAAACAGTGGAAATAGGCTTGGATGCTTTGTTGGCCATGGATCTTCGTTTTATTTGTTCTTATGTTCTGTCTCTAAATTTATATAAGTGTGTTAGAATTATTAGCATTCAATGCTTCCACAAAATATTTAGATGCCTTTTTAAATAATGTACATAGAAAGCATGACTTGCTTATTTCTTTGTGTTGAGTTGTTGACCCACCCATGTCAAAATGTTGGCTTGGGTGAGTCAAGTCCAATTTTCTAGTTTCCCAAGCTTTTTTTTTTTTACCATCCTAGTATATCTATATGTTATATTTCTCTTTAAATGAAAATATTGTACTAATATTTGAAGTGCTTAGTTTTTACATATGAAAACTGGAAAGGTAATAATTACTGATGGATCATGTTTTTAAATCAACCCTACATTCCTTGCCACCAAGGTATTATCGGTGCTACGTTTATTTCAACAATTACTGATATGGCCAAAGTGCTAAAATTTTCATAATTCGTAACATTGATGAAAGCATAGGACTCTAGCAAAGGATATTTCCATGAAAAAGATCCTCATCTTGGTGCCATATGTTGCATTGTGCTATATGTGTGAGACCCTCTTGTTAGGAATACTACACATCAAATTTTGAGCGGGGCCCTATATTGTTGAGTGCGACATGTATGGGTTTATAGATGAGTTGATTTAAGTTTCATCCCTATTGAATTATTTGAGTCTTGTGCTTTTGTCTTGAAACTTCAATTGTTATAATACATTGATTTTTCATGGCCCATTGCATAAATTTATGATGATTTGGTGGGAATGTCTCATTTTTCTCCTCCCATCCATGTGTCCTTAACCTACAGTAGACAAGCATTCTCTTGAAGCAGTATAGTTCCTTCAGCTTGATAGAGTTTTTCATTTTCAAGATGGATCACACAAGTACAATAAATGAGGACCCCTGGGTTATTTATTTCTCTCTCCATTCAGCATTCCCATATGCATCTGCCATCACCATGAGTGAACCTTCCTGATTTTTGCTTTCCACATGTTCACATTTGGTCCTGATCTCTTACCCTTGAGTTGTGTTTGTGTTGCTTTTGCTTTTTGCTAATGCTTATACACTGTTTTCATTCATCTGTGATGTTTCTTCTTTTATTCACTTATCTTAACCAAAGTTCTCACTGAACTTTGAGTATTCTTCCTTTTCTATTCTCTATTTACTTGTATTTTTCAAAATCTTTCTTTGGTACTCTTGTGTAGATTCAGCTCATTTTTTATTATCATTTCAAAACTACAGCAGCGTTTGAGTTTTGGAATTTGAGTACTTGAGGATGCTAGCTTCATCATGAAGAAATCTTAAAAAGACTTTATCATGAAGGAATTAAACCTTGGTTCATAACACTGAGGTCCTCATTGAACCTAGGGTGTAAGAGCTGAAACCAACTAAAGAAGTGAGCTGGGGATGATCTATATGTGAATTGAAAGGCCAAATTTTTAGTCTTTTCATCCATTTTTGATTCCACTCTGATTACAGTTAAATCTTTGCCATGCAGTGTTATCTGCAAACAGTGACACCAAAGCTGTGATGAAGGGTATTACCCATGGTGCTTGTGATTATTTGCTGAAGCCTGTCAGGATTGAAGAGCTAAAGAACATCTGGCAACATGTAATCAGGAGGAGGAAGATTGATTCTAATTATCACCCTAATTCTGGTCAAGGTCACGATGGTGAGAAGTTGGATGATGGAATGGGTAAACCTGGGCAAGCTCATGCTACAACAGGACCTGCTGATCAGAATGGAAAACACAGTAGGAAACGGAAAGATCAAAATGAGGATGACGATGATGAATGTGAAGATGATGGGCATAGCAATGACGACCCGTCCACCCAGAAGAAGGCAAGGGTGGTCTGGTCTGTGGATTTACACCGAAAATTTGTTGCTGCTGTTAATCAATTAGGCCTTGAGAGTAAGTGCTAAATATTTGTTCTTGTTGCTTGTTTGTTGATGTATATATTGTTGCTGTGATGGCTACTTGTGCCAAGCCATGTGATAAGTAGATTGTATTCCATCTGTTATGTATCCCTCCTTCAGAAATCAGGTGGGGTCCTATTTTGCAGGGCCACATACACATTGTATGTGGTAGATGCAGCTTTAAATGCTGTTTTTTTGAATGTCTATGCCTTACTTCACTGTATATGTAGCTCACCAGCATTAATTTTCTTTGTCTAGGCACATTTTTAATGGGGCCATTCTGATGAATGATTGCATGTTATACACTCACCTCATGCTGTCATGCCATGCATGGCGTGTTGATGGTCTTGATCGAGAGCCTTTGCTTAAACTTATTTCCTTTGCTTTTGTGGTTTTTTGACAGAGGCTGTTCCCAAGAGGATCCTTGATCTCATGAATGTTGAAAAACTTACAAGGGAAAATGTTGCTAGCCATCTTCAGGCAAGATCTTTTTTCAGTTTGTCTTATATTTATAACATCTTATTGAGTTTTGGCTTTGGAGCTCATTGGTCTTTTGCTTATGTTGTTTACTTCTGAGTCTCACACTTTTTATTGGTTCTTACCATACCATTTTGCTATTGCAGAAATACAGGCTTTACCTGAAAAGAATTAGCAGTGTAGCGAGCCAGCAGGCGAATATTGCTGCTGCTTTAGGAAGTAGGGACCTCTCCTATTTGCAGATGGCCTCTTTGGATGGGCTTGGAGATTTCCATGCCTTGTCTGGATCTGGACAGCTACCAAAAACTGGTCTTGCATCTTTCCAAGGAGGTGGTGCACTTGGTCGATTAAACAGTCCAAATGGTTTGGCATTGCGTGGTCTTGCTACGTCTGGAATGATTCAACTAGGCCGTCACTCAGCCAATTCCATCAATGATATTGGAAAACTGTCTCAAGCGACCCTTTCCGGAAATCAAAATGGGAATGTACTTCATGGGATGCCTCATTCATTGGAGCTTGACCAACTGCAACAAAATAAACCCATTTCCCATCTTGGAGGATTGTCAACTATCGACAATTCAGCGATGAATTCAACTGTCTTTCCAATTGCACAACAACTGCCTGGAGTTGGTGGATTTCCTGATAACACAACAATCAATTCAACAGTAGCCAGTGGAAGCAGCAATGCTTCCTTTCTCAATGTTCCAAACAACACTTTATTGTTGCATGGACAGCAGTCAATGCTTAATGGGGGATTGGGGAATCAAACTTCTGTTAGAATGACAGCAGGTAACACAGAGCCTTTTGATATGAGTGTTGCGGTTTCATGTCTGCCTGATCATGGTAGATGCAAAGACACATGGCAAAATGCTGTGTCATCAGGTGGATATTCAACAAACCCATTGCATATAGGTGCTTCTTTTAATTGTGACAATTCATCTCCAGCTAACCCAAGAGATAACATATCGTCAATGGTCACTTCACATATGGATATGAATCCACTCAATGTTCCTTCCAGTAGAGCAGTTGTAGCACCTGTACATGATTTGATGTCAGTAAGAGATCCACAGAACCAATCGAGCACTTTTGGTGTCAACATTCAATCTGGATCCTGTGAAATTGATGGCAACTCAAACTTCTCTAGTTTTGGAAGCATTAGCAGTGCTTCTGGGCAGAATATGTGCTATGCTCCGAAGCATAAATTGGTAGGGCAAAAGCTTGATTATGCCAACAACCCTAATCTTCTTATCAATTCTCATTCAAGTACAATGTTACCCAATGATGGGATTATTGGAAGCATTAACCAGAACTCAGGACAAGGCAACGCATTCTCTTATTCAAAGGTGGATATGACCAACATGACCCAACCGGCTTCTGGTGCTTTGTTTAAGATGCATCTTGATGAGACTGAGAAGTCTAGTACCGACAGCTCGGTGAAGCTCAATGAAGGTTACCTTCTTGATCAAGCCAAGTTTCAAGGAGGTTTTAATCCGAATCATTGTGGTTCATTCGACGATCTATTGAGTGCAATGATAAAGCGGGCAAGTCACTATCTATCACTACTTGTTTATGTTTACTATTATTTTTGTGTTTGATTTGCTGTTGTTCCTTTCTATTCTTTCCATATAACTAGGTCATGTTATTTATCCATGTGACAATTACGTATAATATGTAGTTTGAAGGTAACCTCCTTTAAATGGAGCATGCTTATTTCTTCTGCTTTAAATGTTTTTCTCTATATCACTTTCCTTTTTGGAAGGTTCTATATCATAAATTTTTTGTTGACTATCTTCAATATTTATAACAACAGTAATACTAATTTGGTGACGCTTTATCTAATCAACCTTTGCCTTTCTTTGCGAGTTCTACTCTTCCAGTTATCCTCATTTAGGACCAATTTCTCACTGTACGATCTACATAGTGCTTTTCATTTCTTTGTTTTTAGTCTAAGGATTCCTGATCTTCTAGCTCCTTTTTATCCGATAGCACTTAAAAAAATTTCATGCTTGTAACTTCTTCTTTTTTACACATCTTTCTGAGATGTTTGATAATTTCTACTTCAATTTGAGTAATATCTTCTGTCACTGCCTTGGGCCATTTGCAATCTGTTGAAAGAATTCTTATTGTTGTCAGTTCACAGTAACCATATGGCGCTTGATCAGTGCCTCCATGACATTCTTTCCTTGTAAGAAACATCCATGCTTCTTGAAGACAGCATTAGCCAATGTCCTGTCAATCATGGTTACTGTAATATCATTCAATCGCTGAAAGATACCTGAGTAATCTGCTAACGAATTTGTATTTAATATGGAGTTCATATGTATCACATGTCTTATGAACCAAAGTATATACCATTTTTGCTCAACTAAATTGCCCCTGATGTATCACATTGGTGTTCAAATATGGTGATATTGTTGTCAAATCCATCTTTCTCTGGCCATATCGTGAATAGTCATACCCAAATTCTACTGATGGGGACCATACTAATGTATAGACTAAAGGAAAGAAAATGGGCAGTTACTGGTTAACAAATCAGTCAAAGTTTCTCTATCTGTTCATTCCTTTCCCTAGAGCATGTATCAAAAATTAGTATTAGGAATGAGTATATACTTTGGCATGGAATGGTCCACCATATGATTCATCTGGTTCTTGTCCAGGGTCCTTTTATGCGACTAAATGGTATTGAATGTTGGCAATAGTGAAAAGACAAGTAGATGAAATGATGGTATTGAATTTTCATAGTAAAGATGGATGCAAGGTTTAACAATAAAAGGCATAATTAGAAATGAACGTATTGGAGGAAGTGTAAAGGTTATCTCATTGAAGAGAAGATGAGAGAATGTAGTTTAAGATGGTTTAAGCATAAACACGGAAGATTGGAAACTACCCCTGTACAAAGAATCAAAGAACTACATTTAGAAGGTTGGGTTGGAGTGGGTGGGGGAGGGGGGGTGGTTGGGTTGGGAAGGTGGGGGAGAGGAGGGTGGGCAGGGGTTTGGCGTGCACATGAATTTGGGGGATAATGATAAATAGTGGTATGATGAGGAACATGGTTTTTGCAGGGTTGAGTGGAAAAGTAGACATCTATATGATTAGGTAAATGGTGAAAATGACCATAACTATGATGACAAGAATAAACTGGAGAGTGTATATTATATTTCAAAAGAAAAAAAAAAACCACCGTGGAGAAGTATATTCATTATCAATACATCATTGTCTAGCCACCGTACTTTTTAAGTTCTCCAATTCATGCTTATTATTCTTTGGCAGTGACAAATGATGTAAAAGCACGATAAAATGATTATTCATGTCAATTCTTATTGATTTCAGAAATAATTATACGTAATGAATATTTCGTTAATTTTGAAGATCTATATGTTGTTTTTTCTCTAATTCATCTAGTAGGTCCTATTCTCTATCATTGTAGTTTTGCAGATGCATTACTGAGATTGTTTTCGAATGTGTTTCCTGATAGATCATAGATATCCCAAGGACACAAATATGAATTCTAAAACATGAAAAGTAGACATGAAACTCAGCTAATTTCACTTGGTCTCAGTTGAATTTCTCGTTGAGCTAGAGCTAGAAGGATAACTGGTTTGCCAGTTTCTAGATGTACCACATGGAAATTTCACCTTTGTTACTAGTCTATGGGTATGAATGTAAAGGTTACGAGTCATTTCCCCAAGAAAATGTGTTCAGAGTTGGGGAAAGCTGAGAGAAAATACTTGAAAATGTTCTGAATGATCGAGGTTAATGGTGTTTTCATGTTTTGCAGGAGCGAGAAGAAGTTGCACTGGTGGATGGAGATATCGGATGTGATCTTTATTCCCTCAGCACATGTATGTGAGAACTTTCGTATTTAACTTCCATTGACATTTACATTCACTCCCTTTGAAAGAGGTTTGCACGACCATGTATTTTCTTTGTTTACCTATTTGTAACATGTATGTTCAATCCTATTGCCAAGCTCTCATTGCCTGTTTGCTGTTAGATTGCTTGTCGCTTTTAGTTTTCTACCCATACTGGTAGATGAATTGATTTCAAAAGAATCAACAATTCAACAGCTTTGAAAGTTGAAATGATTGTTGATTTAACATTCCTATTTCTGCTAATAGCTGCCTAGTACAATTTTATTGTGTGAAAGGTCTTCTCGGCTGGCGTATGGGTTTGCCAGCCCATTTCTTTTCAAGAACAAGGGCTATTATGTAGGATCGACCCAACTTGGAGGCCCAAGGTTGTATAAAATCGACCCCCCTCTGGTTGCTTAGTGGGGTTCATTTATTTTAATTTCTCCCCCTCCAGTCCTTTTCTTCTTCGGGAAGTAGATTCGAACTTTGGTTTCATTGCGTCTGGCCCATCAATTTAGTGTTGGTCGGCCTGCAATAGATCTGTTCAGTGCTCCGCTAGTTAGCTCATGGGCCGTTCGCTGTTTGCCTCGTTTCGTTGGCATTCCCAGTGACGGGTAGTGAGCTTTGTGCTCTTCTATTTTCTGTCGATTGCTGGTTATTCCTGGCCCAGGATGTGGGTTCCTTGAGGTCATTTTGTTGTTTTCTTTGCCTGCGTTGTGGGTCTGTCCTTTGGGCTCCTAGTTCGGGGGCCCATCATCTGTAATTATGTAAATATGTGGGGGTGCTTTCCCTCTGTTTTTGAATGAAATACTTACCCAATCGTTGACAAAAAAAAACTCCCGAGGGCCCGTTGCATCCTTGGTTGGTGGGTGTGGGCTGTAATCTGGTTGGGTTGGGCTTTGAGACCGATCAGTGCCCTGACATGAAGAGTGGGTGCAGGTCCAAATTTATACCTGATGTATTTTCATGAGGGTTCTGGACTATGAACTTGGGCCCATATATTATAATATTTACATATTGTTATGCAAACATAACCTCATTATTGTTTTTATGTTATGATAATGGACCCGATTGCATGAGATCCGGGTATGTATTGATAGGATGTGTTCCTAATCCATTGACTTGTTTTACTGTTTGTTTTCTTGTATGCGTTAAAAGGAGATTTTAAACCAGAAATGACCAATCAAGGCAATTTCTCATTATTTATAAATATAAAATAATTAAATTTTTCTTATATAATAAAGTGAATGAAAAGAATTCAGAAATTCAACCCTGATTATGATGTTTTTATGATTTTTATCACTACTACTAAAGTTAATTGTAGCATCATCAAAGTATATGTAAAATACAGCTGTTTTTGTGGCCTCTGGAGATGAGTCAATTATAAGATCTTTTCTTGCAAGTGAGACTTAAAATATTTATCTTAGTTGGCTATTAAATAATATTTTAAAAAGTAAAAATGTTTTTAGATAGAACATTTTGTAATTTTTATAAATATGAATTGATTAAAATTTAATTAAAGAATTTTTTGATACATTTAGACAAACTTTCTTAATAGTCTCACCTTCAAAAAATAAAGTTTTGAAGTAAGGTCTAAGTGATCCAGGTGCCAGACATTTTCCTTAACTCCTATCTGAGGCTTACGTGCAGAGTTTTAAATATTAGCAAGATTGATTATTTCGGGCAAGATATATTGACCAAAATATTACAATATTTTTCTCTTTTCATTGATCTTTTGATAAAAGCATCATTTATTATTATTGTTGTTAAATGATTTCCAATTTTTTGATATTTTGTTTTTAATATAATAATCTATTGTATTATTATGATATTATAATAACATTGTAGTTCAAAATAGTTTAAAGCAGTTTGACATGCAGATAAAATCTAATTAAAGCACAAGGGTATAGCTCAGCTGGTTACTTTCCGTCTCAGGAAGTGGGAGGTCATGGGTTCGAGTCTCCATGGTCCTAACTTTGGTGTGCCTTAAGGGTAGGAGTCTAACCATGGAGGTTTTACGCTGGGTATTTTGTAGTTTTCTATACGTAAATTAAAAAAAAAAAAAAACTAATTAAAACAAACCATGAAAAAAGGTAATTTAATTAATATTTGGATTTGACAGTCAATATCAATTTGAATCTAACATGATTCTAATACGACAAACTTAATATTTAACAATATTTATGACAAATTCAAAATCTAACCGTTGCCAAAATACAACCTTAAATTCTCCTCATCCAAACACAGGGGCCTTTGTATTAAGAGAGAGGTTTTATATCTTTTGTATAGTACAAAAACATGGGATTTGAGTAAGTGAAAAGCTTTTAGCTGGCAATAATGTCCGTGAGTGATTAATGCATGGAGATGATTGATTTAAAAAGATTTTTGCCAAAGATGCTTCTCAGAAAAAAAAAATCAAGTCTATTTAATTAAAAGAACCAGAATTTTCCAGAGTCTAAGATCATTTGTGAAATTGTGTCAATTTTAAATAAATTTTTAATTTAAATGTAGGATCAATTTGAAATGATTCACAAAAATAGATAGATGTGAAAAAGATACTGTAATTTTTTTTAAATAAAAGATTAGTAGATTCATTCAAATAACAGAAAACCCAAAAAGATAACAGGATACCTACTGCCTAAGCCAGGCAAATCAGATCAGAGCATAGAGCTCCAGCATAGACGGTCCCAACAAGGGACAAAGAGAAACAAGAAGAAGACACTCCCAACAAGGGACAGAGAGAAAAAAAAAGAGAAAACAGAGATAAATGTAAATCCAAAAAAGATAGTGTAATTTTAGAATAAGTGCCTAAATGATCAGTAATAAGAGCACCAAGTAAAATGAGAAGAATGTGAGACCTTTTTTGTTTTGCTTTTACAGAAAAATAGAAGGTTATGCTTTATGGATGTGTTTGGACAGAGTAAAATTTGGAGGGATTATTCAGAGTAATTTTTGGTGAGGAGTTACTCTAGGTAATATAAAACTCTTTTCCATCAAATGGGTTTTTCAAAAGTTGAGAATAAAAAAAGGTAAATTTCAGATTTTTTACCCTCACCTCTTTGTCCCATCCAAACGCGGCCATATGCTATGCATGCAATTGTGAAAACACACATGCATGTCAATAGTGGAACCCATATACAACAAAGCTAGCCATTTTGTTTGAAAGGAATACATTCCATCCATTTATTTTATGTCCACTGTTCCAAAACCAGAGAATTATTTAGGGAAAAGGTCGTGGGAAAAGAGAAAGGAGTAGGGGCTGAGCAGTTCCATAAAAGAAGGCAGATGCTGGGAAAGAGGAGACAGCAAGACAAAGGCCGGCTTCATTTGCACGCATGCCCACCTACAAACCTACACTCCTTCCCTCTTTTCTTACTCTGCAAAACCCTATCAGTGGGGTCACAATACTTTTATTTTTTTTATTTTTTGTTTTGTTTTTCCAACCATTATCACCAACAGACACCCTTTGATGCCCCAATCACCCTTCCTCCACCTTTCTTTTCTTTTCTTTAAAATAAATTTAACATACCTGCCTGCCTTCCTTGCTTATATTGGTTGTTTTCCACATTCCACATTTAATATAGTTATTTTCCTTTCCTCCTGTTGCTTCAATCAATCGATTATACTAAGGACTAGGATACAAGTTAGCAATTTCCAAGAAATGGGTTTGATCATAATTGTATGTTAGTTAAGGAAATGATTAAAGATCATGGATTTTTTTTAACAATTGGGATTTTCCTTTTTGTAATTTGTCACTCACAATAATTTAGATTTTATAAACTGATGAATAACGTTTAATTTTTTTTTTGAATAATATGTATATTCTCATTGTATAGTAGAGGTGAGACTAATCCTACGAATAAATGAAATCATCCGTAAACCTTATGCATCAAATAAGTTTGGGAGAAATTGAACTCAAGACCTCTAATTTAATTTTATAAATTTAAACCAACTGAAATACCTGTGGTTTAAACTTTAAAAAATTGTTTGAAGAGTTTTGATACTTACACTATAAAAATTATGGAAGGGTTTTATTTGTTTTCCATCACAATCCCTTCTCAATACCGCTCTCACGCACTCCTATCCACACCTCTCTATCGATCTCTCCCAATTCCTCCATCTCCAATACTTATATCAGGACCGGCAACCACTTCTACTGAGCTTGCCAACAAACACCTATATATATGCAATCCTTTGCTTTAATATATTTCTTAAGCTTAATATTGTAAGATATTGATAGATTATAATTTCTCCTCTTCTTTCTTCGAGTGAGCACTTTTACAATTATGTCTTTTGGGTTTTTTTTTATGTCTTGTGGAATTGATTTTTGAAGCAAGATAGTCTCATATTGGTTAATTTGAGAAACAAATAACTCTATATAACATTTGAAGCACCCTCATCTCGATGGCTAACTTTTAAGATAGAGTTCTACCTAAAAAATATTATTATGTTATGGTTTTCTACCTCAAAAATGTTATTAAGTCGTGGTTTTCTAAAATGATATTAGAGTAGGTTTCACGTAAAACTATTGTACGTAAGAGAGAATGAGCAGTTGCACGTGAGAGTGTGTATCAATTAACATGTCGCAGGTGTGAAGTAGCAAGAGAATCCCACGAGGAAAAAAAATTTATATTGTCTAACACTTAAATCTCCAGATGGGAAATGTATTAAGTTCAACTGTTAGAAAGTTTTCTGTAACATTATGTAGATCAGACGGTTGCACAGAAGAAGGTTGATTGCAGCATTTTTAGAAAGTGGCCCACTTGGAGAACCGGTTCTCATCCACTCAAAGCAAAGGGGTTACAATACTATATTTTGAGGTCATGTGAATCACTTGAACAGAACAAGAATAACATGAAGAATCAAATGCCATAAGTATTCTCTTTAAAATACAGCCACCGGTATTTATTCAAGAGAGAAAAAAAAAATAAGAAGTAGAAGGAAGCACTCAGTACTAGGGTTTGAATTATGCTCATGCTAAGTGTTGGCAACCATAGCTGGAAGTAGAGATGTAAACAAGCTCCATTTGGGTCGGACATTACATGCATGTGTTTGGGAGAAAATTACATTTTCCATCACATATAGTAATATAAAAAATAGAAAAAAGGGTTAATCACAAAAAAAAAAAAAAAAGATTTTAAGTGATTTCCTTTCGGTCCACACAGAAGAAACAGATCACTCATCATAGATGTTTAACTCTCTCTCACAAAAAGACCATATAATACAACCCTAATTAAAGTTTATATAAGACGTCATATTCAGCTCCATCTATGATTAAATGACAATACATCTCTCGTGATCAGACTATGCTATATTGTCCTAAAAACATGTAATGGCGAACCGTTGAACATATTTATTGGAACTACATGAGTCGATATCTTCTCTTACACATGGTGGGTCCTACATCTTGATTGCTCTCGCAGCGTATTCTCCTCCATACAGTAAAAATAACCTAATAAATTAAAAAAGCAAGGCATGAATGGATGAGAATATGGTAAACACCAATAGTGCCATGCATGAGAGAGATGAGAAAGAAAAAAGAAGCGGCCAACACCAAATCATTCCCTTCATCATAATCCAATTTTAAACTACACAAATTACAATCTCCTTTTCCTCCCAAGAAACCCTTGTTTCTCCTATTTCAAACCTCTGTCACTGCCAGTCTATCAGAAACACCCCACAAATCTATGGCCACCAACCAAGAAGATCAACATCAGAGGGTCTCCATCACCAAGACCATATCAGTCTACCCTAGACCTCCTAATCCCCATACCCACCTCCTAAGTCTGTCCAATCTTGATAGAAAATGCCCAACACTCATGTACTTGGTCTTCTTCTACAGACAATTCCAAGAAAAAGAAAATATTCCCATTGGATCTGTTTTCAATGACTTGAAAATGGGTTTGGAGGGAGTGCTGTCTGCTTGGTACCCAGCTGCAGGGAGACTGGTTTGGAACCCTAGAAATCAGAAGCTTGATCTAATGTGTAACAATTCTGGTGCAGTTTTGATTGAGGCAGTGACAAAGGTGAAGATATCAGAGCTTGGAGACCTCTCACAGTACAACACTTTCTATGAGAATCTGGTTTTTAAGCCTGTTTTCTCTGGAGATTTCTCTAACATGCCTCTTGTTGCTGCTCAGGTTAGACTAAGAGTGCATGACAGCTTGTTTTGAGTTCTTCTGTTATTCTATAATGGTTTTAAATGATCCTCACTACGATCACTTTGTAATCACATGGTAGAAGATGATAGACCCAATAAAAGCAATCACAATAGAAGATAAAGATTTACGCGGAAAATCTATAAGAGAAAAAATCACGAGAGAAATAGAGAGATTTTATTATTTGTGTTGTGTAAATTACAGTCCAGTCTTAACAATACATACATATAATCACACTTAGAGTCTTAAATATCTTAAGAGACCTGAGTCAATTCAAACTCTCTCTCATCAATCAACACATGAAGGTTCAAAATTGTTTTTTGGTTCTCCTTTTTCTTCATCTTCTTCTTGAATTATCATTTTCTAATTTCTAATGATCATGCATGTTAAATAAATGAAACTCATAGACATGAACAATTTTATAGAAATAGATGAGAATTACATGATTTTGCAGTGATAAAATGAAAACAACTTCACTATTTCCGACAGTGGATTCATATTCCTCTAGAGTCAGCTCTAGAAATTTCTCAAATATACAAAATTATAAAAATAACGTTGTATTTTAAAATTCTTAAAAACCCTCGCTTAGAGTCTTAGTGTCCAGTACCACTTAAATCAACATATGATGCAAGAAATCCACACAACACAACCGGTTTATTTTTTGGGTGTGCATCCCATCTTAGTTTAAACTTCATTAAAACCCTACACACCCATTGTCATATGATATTTTTTAAGATAATATGGGTATCTCCACTTTACATTGGAGGTGAGACTAATCCTCGAACGAAACCACATGCAAGCCTTGTATATCAAGTAAGTTCAAGAGGAGTTAAACAGAAGACTTTAGTCTAATCTTAAAAAACTTACACCAACTGTATTGTACGCATATCTAAAACAATCGAAAATAGTCTATGACACTAGAATTGAAGTTTTGAATTGGTGCATTTGCATGATCGACCACTCTTGTGAGCATTCAAAATTCACATATCGATACCGGTCTCGCGTTGATACTGGTGACACCAAGAATTAAAACCCATGGAAAAATATTCTTATTATTATTATTATTATACTACTACTACTTCTTTCTGTCATATTCATGCATATATTTGTGCATATGCGTGTAAATAACTTGGTTTATTCTTCTTCTTTCTTATTTTCAATTTGGGCTACGCAGGTGACGATGTTTGGGTGTGGAGGATACTCTTTGGGTGTAGGAATAAGCCACTCTCTCTTTGATGGGCCGGCCACCTTCAATTTCCTGAATGCATGGGCTTCTTCTGCCTCAGGAAGAACTGGTGGGAGTGCAGAGCTGCTTAGGCCTGTACATGAGAGAGGTCGGCTGTTGGTTGGAGGAAGTCAAACCCAAGTCAATGTCAACAAAACTGGGGGCAGTCAAAGGCCAAGGCTTTTGGCCTTTGAACACCTTCACCAGCTGATAGAAGCAGCAGTTACTAGACAGTGTATGAATGGTGAGAAGAAGTTGAAGGTTGGCGAGTGCAAGTTCTCAGAGATGGGCAACACAAAGCAGGAGGATTATGTCCTGAGGACCTTCTTTGTCAGCACTTCATTGATTGAGAGCTTGAAAAGGAGAGTTGCTTGTGCTGGCCGTATCAATTCCTGTTCTTCCTTTGAGGTGTTGGCTGCACATCTCTGGAAGGTAAAAACTCTCTCTCTCTCTCTCTCTCTCTCTCTCTCTCTCTCTCTAAATTAAGGACTTATGCGAAAGATTATAGCGTATGATCATTTCATTGTTCATATATATATATATATATATATATATATATATATATATATATATATATATATATATATATATATATATTTGTTATAAAAGAAGAATAAAATCTACAATTACATGTATGAGTGTTTGACAACATTAAATGGATACTCTATTAAAAAAAAATATTTATTATTTTTTGTAAAGAGCAAGGTTTGTAGGCCTCTTAGAGAATTTGATTAATCTTTAGAACATATGTAAATCTAACGATCCACACATACCACGTAACACTAAGAAAATTTAAACTTACATCATTGATATTACTATGAATGTGAGAGAGATTGGGATCTCAAAGAGTCTCGCATAGCTATGGATTTGTTTAGGTTTTCAAATTTGTGAAGTGATTATATATTATCATTTTTATAGTAACTATTATGAGATTTATTACTATGAGGATGAGTAAATCCACTGACCATCTAACTTTAAGCAGCTTTCGTAAATGGTTGGATTTGTTTGCTTCGAAAAGGAGAGTGGATTCACATATTATTCTTATGGTAGTTACTATGAGGATGACAACGTATGATCATTACTCATGTGAACAATAACATGAATATATCAATTTTTATCTATTATATCTTTTATTATTTAGTTAATGACATTAAAAAATAAATATGAGTAGTTTAATGAACAGTGGATTCATTTTACCTTACAAAAACTCATATAAAAATGCAATATTAGAACATTTCACTTTTTTATCTATATATTCTCGTATTCTCAAATTATGTATAAATATGATTAAGCTGTTTCTTAAGACATTTATGTAAGATTTTCTATTTTTTATGACTTCATTGTCATCTCCAGCAAAGTCTTCGTTCAATATAATTGAATTAACTTTTATAATTCTATAATTTTATTCAATGTTATTGAGTTTGATTGTAGAGGTAGAGCTTGTGTTTATATTTTACATGGGTTGACTTACATCTTAACCCATAATAGTTCCCTCTTTCTCCTGGCTTATGACAAATCCATAATTGAATAATATGTAATGGAGTTCTATCCTTTGAAACTAAGTTGCTTAAGGATCTGTCAGTAATGATTGTCATTAAATTGTTAAGCACGTATCTCTATTATAGATATGGATGTCTGCTGTTGTACAAGGCTATGTATGAAGGGATTAGAACATCTTGTCTCACACACAAAGAAAAGGATTAACACACAAAGAGAGATTTAAGTGTCAAATAGAGTAAGACAACTTGTTCCATAATTTTATGTAGGAAAGTGCTTTCAGAAATGAGCTGCCCATGTTCTTGCTTCAAAAGCTTTCCATTCGCTTTAGATTCCAGTTGCTACCAACTTGGAGACCATCACCTTTCTTTTCTATATTTAGGAAAGCAATCTGAAAAGTTCTACCTCTCTAAATGTCTTTAGCAGATCACACAGCATTGCACATAGTTTTTTTCTTCGATTAATTGCTGTAGTATCGGTGGAAATAGTTAAGACTCATGGTTACAATTTAGAGGTGGTAAGTTCAAGTCTTGTAGACATCAGATAGAACAATCACTGTATGAAAATAATTTATCAAATCTAAATATAAAAGTCATTCTAAATTGATGGAATAAATGCCCAAATGACCACTTCCCGTAAAGTTACTGTGTGTGTGAATAGAGAGGTTTGCAAATATCTTAAGGATTAGTCTGATGCTCTAAGATGTCTAAACACTTTGGTCATCAAACAAAATATTGATGGAATAAATGATTTAGACGATGATGATGATCAACAACAATAGTGACATGATCTAAAGTACAATTTGGGTTTGTTCAATTGAAACTTGAATTTGAATTGAATTGAGTTAGGGTTGGTTACCTTCTTGGATCCCATATTGACATAGTTCAACTTGAATTTCATCTATTCCATTTTTTAATATATAATAGGAAAATATTATGCTATTTTTCAGAATTAGTTTTTGCAAATATTTGCTTCTAATTTTGTAGGAATATAAATCTCTATGTTTCTTTGGTGATGATAAAAGAATACTAAGACAATATTTGAAACTAAAGAGATTTATAATCTGCAGTCGTATTGTTCAATGTGATGGATTGGTATGAAGTATTCATGTTATTTCTTTTAATAATCTTCATTAAACTTGTTAATTTGCATGAACCTAACCCAACCTAATCAAGCCAACCAGAATTATGATTGAGTTCACAAAAATGTGTTTGTCTTGGATTGCTTAGATAAATATTGGGTTAGATCAGGATCAAAATAAAGTTTGGATTGGGTTAAGATTGAGCACATCTCAATCCAAGTTTATCTTGATAATTGTCAAAACTATTAATCTTATCATTTTCAATTTGGTGTTTAAAATTAAATTTAACAAATTATCTTTTTATAAATGAATTATCTTTTTGCAGAAAAGTAGGTTTTTAATGAAAATGGGATTTTCAATAAAGATTATCTTTACATAAAGATCGAGGAATTTTTTTTTTTATAAAAATAAAGTGATTTTTTATTCCACTTCTTATTTTTTAAGAAGAGATTCTCAAATTTCTCATTCAAAATGTGTATTCATTCATACATGTGCAAAAGGGATATTTTCAAACCTAAGAAGTCATTTTCAAGGAAACCCCTTTCCTATGAAGGAGAGTAGGAAAATTGATTTTCCTCTCCAATTTCTTAGGTATATTACACCGACAATTGATGCATCAAAGTACACTTAATGAGTCAAAATATTTGTCATTCATATTTTGATAATCTCGGTTCATTTTGAGCTTAGATTTTTATTTTTATTTTTCAAAAAAAAAAAAAAAAAAAGTATTTGCTGATAAAGCTAAGATTTTGGCAAAAAAATTGGGTGTATCAATTTTGGGCCCATTTCAATATCTTATGATATTTGTATTTTGCTCTACTAAAATTTGAAAATTTTGAGTTTATATTTTAAATTCAGCTGATTTTTTTTCTCAATTTTTGTGAGAACAAATCTTTATATGTGCAAATAATTTTTTTGACACATAGTGATAGAATTGGCCCATTCAACTTTAACCCTATGAATTAGACTTAATCATATTAGTTAAAACTCAATTATTTTCATCTATTCCAATTACTTTTCATATGATTCTTTTTTAAATAGTTGATATTTGTTTCATGCTCAGCCCTACGAAGTTGAATTCAATAGTTAAAGTACTGTTGAGAGACTCGTGTGAGCTAATTCCTATTTTCTTAGCTTATGTTTAGTGGTGTGTTTACGTCCAATGTGGGACCGGGCCGGCTCAACCCTAAGGCGAGTTAGACGACTGCCTTAGGGCCCCCGGTTAAAAAGGCCTAGATTTCTCCTAACTCCATGGCTTCAGCCCCATTAAGGAAGGCAAGGGAAGGGATAGGGAAGATTGGAGTCTGATGTTGTCATTGAGAGAGAGGATTTGGGTGAAGAAGATGGAAAAAATCACACTGACCTCTTCTCGGATCTTTTTTCTTTCTTATTTTCTTTGTCTTCAATGGCTGTTTTCCCTTTCCTACTCGCCGTGTGCATATTTTTAGGGTTTTTTGCATATACACGTGAGCACTAGGTAGACACGTGAGCCTTATTAGAAACTTCAAGAAATTAGAGGAAACACTTAATGAATTTCTAACTCACACAGAAAGTTAGTTAAAAAGTTAAATAAGAATAAGAAATTTAAATATTTAATTAATTGAATTTAAAAGATTTAATCTGTCTTTTCATATTAATATTAATAATAGATAAATTTGTATAAAAAAATAAAAAAAAGTTTTGAAGATAAGATTTGATGAATTTAAAGGTAATGTTATCGTATTATTGTAAAACATGAGAATTTCATAAAAATACTAAAACTAGAAAATAATTCTATTATACAATGGATTGTAAAGTTTTAACTCACTCTCTCGTGCTAGTATATAAAAATAAAAAATTATACATTTTTTTTTGAAGTGAGTAGATCAAAATTTGAAACTAAAATTCAATTTTAGTCACTTGATTTTACTAGTAAAATTCATCTTTTGATTTTTCAAAAAAATATTTTTTGCTTAAAATTTAAAATCTAACTCATCAATTAAATATTAATTAATAATTTAATATTATTTATAATATAATATTTATGATACGAGTTTAACTATGATTGAACCTTATTTAACCCAACCTTCCATTGAGAAGGTTCGTGTCACGGTCTTGTTTTGATAACATTGAGAGAGACGATTTTTCTCTCCCACCCCTTTTTATTCTTGTATATATAACTCACAAAAATAAGGTCTTTAAAATTATTGAAATCCCCAATAAAATTTAATTATATAGTTCGAAACATAACATGCGGTGTTAAGAAGTTTTTCAAAACTAAAATTGATATAATCTTACCTACGATCAACAATGTCACAAAAAAGATTATGTGAATTAAACATATTATCAATTGAAAATTATATTTTAGCAAAACTTTAATACAAAATTTAATTAGTAATTTTGTAGCTCTAAAAGCAAAAAAATAGATTTTAAATAAATTCGATATTATATAATTAAAATTTTAATTAAATATTATTTATAATAATATGTTAAATATCAAAATGCCCATTTTGAATTTTTGCCTTAGGCCTCAACTTGTGTGAAGCCGGCCCTTTGTGAGACGAACATGATTTTAGTACAATGAAGATTGGAGTTACAATGCCCTTTTGTCTTTTTTAGTATAGATGAATTTTGAAAATTCTATAAATCTCTTAAAAGTATAATATAAAAATAATACTACGTATGAAATTGCAAAAATATGGTGTGGATAAAACATTTTTTCTAGCATACATAAACAACAATATCAAAATAGAAAGAAGAAAAATCAACAGAGAAATTTACGTAATTCTCTTTTGGTACGTCCACAAGTTCTAACACCCACCCACCATGTTCATAAGCAAAAAATCGAAGAAGAAATAGCTCTTGCTCTAGTTACAATTTTCACTCATCCCTTCTTTGTCATAGAAAATGACATTATATAGTGGCCTGATTAGGGTTTAGATAGGGTGTAATATACTCTCGACCTGCAATGGTGCAAGTCAGATCAGATCGACAATATATCTCGGATGATCACCCTCCACTTATCCTAACAAAAATATGGCGTGGATAAGTCTGATATATGACATAGATCACTATGTGATGGTTAAAACACTATTGAGAGGGTCTGGCATAAGAGGAAGACAATCTTTTCAGGGCTTACTTGTATATGTGAGACTCTTCCTTGTTTCAGGCAAGATCCAAGGCACTAGGGTTGAAGAAAGAAACAAGTGTATGCTTGCAATTCTCTGTCGACACAAGGAACAAGATGGAACCACCACTGCCCAAAGGCTTCAGTGGCAATGCATATGTACTGGCATCGATTGCTTGCACGGCGGCAGAACTCGAAGCGACAAGCCTTGAAGCCATGGTGGAGATGATCAAAGAAGCTAAAGGCATAATAACTGACGATTACGTGCAGGCTTATCTAGAGGCACTGGAGGCACCACAGAGAGCTCTCCCTCCTCTGCAAGAGCTCACTATCATCTCCGACTGGACGAGGATGCCGTTCCACACGGTCGATTTCGGCCATGGACACGCTACCTATGCATCTCCTTTGGCCTCTCCCATACCACAGGTTGCATACTTCATGCAGAACCCAAATGAAATAGGGGCCATTGATGTGAGGATTGGTTTGCACCCACAAAATGTGCATGCTTTTTCTCACTGCTTCCTTACTAAGTTGTGACAACAATAATATTTAGGTGTGGAATTTGGAATCACCTAAACCTGCACCGTTTTCCTTTCAACTGCTACATCATAAATCCGTAATAAGTTAGGTTGCATGCTTCCTGGATTTTCATACATAAAGATATTGTCTAAACAAGCTGAATAATATCATCTTACAAATACTAATTGAAGTATGTTTGTATTGAAATTATCGGCTGTTGTTTGTTGAGTAATATTATGATAGTTTGGGTTTTTGAATTCGATCGATATGTATCGTATTGGATTTTTTCACGCACCGATGCATTGCGACAGGAGTTTAGACGGGTGGTGGCCGGAGTCCAGACGGGTGCAGACAAAGGTATATCAACCTATAGTATATTTGTCAATACATACATACGTACATGATGGATATATGTTGTTTTCTTGGTAGATAAAAATTCCAGCTCCTAAGAAATTACTTCATAGTGTATATAATACACTGCCCTCTACTAAAATCTGAAATTTTGGCCAAAATTAGTTGGATTTCAGTGAGGGCTATTGGGTCTCTCAGAAAATTATTTTGGCCAAAATTTTGAAATATCAGAGAAAAATAATTTTAAAAAGTTAAAAAATAAGGCCAAAATATCATCCAAAATTCAAAATATCAGCCGACGTATATTAACCTGGTCAAGTATGAAATGTTGGATTTTGCTGATATTTCAAACTCAAGTGAGGGTCCCTAATATTGTGAAGGTAAAGTATGATAAAAGAATCACTTTGAAGACATTACATCATTGCAAAGAAGTTTTTTTATTAACGAGAGACTACTCCTTTGTTGGTTTAAGTTTCCTTTTGTTTCAAAATAACCAAACTCATTTCAACAATATGAGCAAATCATCTGAATAAAGATAAGTAACAATATCTATGAATCTTATTCGACTAAAATCCCTTCTTAATTTGATAAATCGAATCGATGAAACAGTCAAGTGCTCTAAGAGGCCTGAACACGTTAGATCATAAAGAAAACCAATCATCTATCTTCTTCAAAACCTGCATGGTACTCGTGTATCCACCTTTGAATGATCTCTACCTCTTGCCTTCTTTGCTCAATAAGCCAATCTGGGTCTTCTTTTGTGGCAAACCTCAAATCGACATGGTGAGCTCCTGTTGAGGAATTTTATGAATTTAACAGTTGATAAATAGATTATTTTCATCTTATTTTCAGGTTGAGAGAAAGCTAGATGACTGACAAGACAATTTCTAGTAAATTTTGGTTGCTGACCTTTCTCTGTGACCAATGCTACAATGGTGGATGAGATGTTCCTCAGCACACTGCATTTTAAATCAAAATTAGAATAAGATAGAAGTTAAGGGTTGGTCGGATATATGTATATTTGCAGAGAGTTATTTATTACAGGGAAAAAATTCCAGCTGAAATTCAAATATTATTTGAATTTTTTGGGTTTTCCAGAAAACCCGCAGATATGGATAGGGTCCATGAACCTTAAGGGGTTGGTGTGTTGGTGAGGAACCCACTTTAGGAAGTGGGAGTCCTGAGTACGAATCTCATTTCATTTCAAAAGACAACTCCACGTAGTTTTATTCCGTGTATGTGGATAGAAAGTTTCGCACATGCCCCCAAAACAAATCAAGTGGTTTAAGAGGCCCTCGACACCTCGGTTATAAAAAAAAAAAATGGATAGTGCCCATATTTCGAGCTGAATGGACCCAAATTTCAGCTGTTTTGGTTGACATTTCCTGACTTTTTTTATTAATCTGGACTCAAAATGGACCATATTTTGGTCAAAAAATTGTGTGCATTAAAAGCTTAATATTTTCCTTTCGCCCAAGGTTTAAAACTAGAACCCATCCTCTTATTTAGCTTTGTTATTTATAAATCATTGATCCTATTTGAATAGAAAGGGCAAAAAAGAGAGAAAAATGTTGCCTTATTTATAATATCATGCCCTAAAAGAAGTCAACGAAAGTATATATATGGAAGAAACGCCTCCTTACCTCCCTCTACTCCAAGGATCCTGCATCCCATTTGAAAATATAATGTTGCTTCCAAATCTCTTCAGTACTTGTACAATTCTCTGAAATCATTTAGACAATATTTAGTCTTAAACTAGCATTACTAGAAATGATTATGGTCGAGCAAGCCCTTCATTAATTCAGAATGAACTTAATCAGAATAAATGAGTCTATAACGAAATCTTAAATAGTAGGAATCATTTAAGAAGAGAGCTCACAGTGCCACCGAATTCAGTACTGATCCAGTGAGGCCTTGGCTCAACCCCAAACTTCCTCTTGCATTGCTCTTCGAATTCTTTATAATTGAAGGTTGAAGTTGGGAACATGCTTTCATTGGAGCAACTCATGGGCATCACCATCTCTGTGCAAGCCTGTCAAAGATCACCATATCCAT
This sequence comes from Chimonanthus salicifolius, assembly GCA_013350335.1. Classification (NCBI taxonomy): domain Eukaryota; kingdom Viridiplantae; phylum Streptophyta; class Magnoliopsida; order Laurales; family Calycanthaceae; genus Chimonanthus; species Chimonanthus salicifolius. The sequence continues at coordinate 26,456,626 of CM023532.1, read as the reverse complement.
TCAATAAACCTCTACAACATATTATATCGCAGATTACAAACACTAAACACATTATACTCTAAAGGGTTTAGAGTGATGGCCAGGAACCCGCCTCAAGAAGTAGGAGTCCTGAGTTTGATTATCGCTCTAATCCAAAGGGCCACTCCCCGTACAACTTGGACAGACCACTAGACTAGGACTAAGAGAGAAAAAGAAGCCTAGTGGGGTTGGAACCTGGCTTGACCCAACATGAATCATGGACCAAGAATCCAAATCAATTCATAGTATGACATGAATTGTAAAATGTGCCTGAATAAATACTGGTCAAGCCACTAATTGGTTAGGGTGCGAGTCCAGCCCAATTTACTCGATACTCTTATACCAATGGTCTGGGCCAGTTGAAAGGCAAAGAAGCAAATCCTAGACCTATAACTGATTGAAGGCGGAACTGCATCACCTAGCATACCCGGATACATAAGGGTCATAATATTGTTTCGAATGGACTGGTAGACCAGACTTTCAGGCCTTCTGGTATGACATGGGACTGTTTGGCCTAATAATTATGGCTTCGAACCAGAATGGCCTGGTCAAGTTGTGTCTCTTTGTCGTTAACCAAGAATTTCTCAGATGAGTTGGAAATTTGTTACTTTTTTTACTATATATAGCACGGCATCTTTCAGAAAGAATTCCTTGCTCCCAAACAGGTTGAAGACCCAGGCCCACCACTTTCAAAGCCTTGGCTGCCCTGGCAACTTACAACCCTAACATTAGTTTCTAGTCAAACTGATGTATCGGGCCTTAAATGGGCCAAAGTTTTCAGCCAAAATAAATATTGGCTATTTAGGCCCATTTCGGGTCCATATTCTTTACTTTTTTAAAAGAATAAATACCAAAAAACCAATATATGACAAAATGGGTCCATTTTGGGGTTTTTTTTTTGATAAAAGCCCAAAGAATCAAAGTTGGTATGTGAGCCCATTGGAAACCCAAAAATATCAGCCAATATATTTATTTGGTCTTTATTGCAACCCAAAAAAAAACAAAAAATCAAATAGATATATATTTTATTTTTAATTTTACCTGCCAATCCCAGCCGCTGAGGCCATGAGCACTTGTTTTATTTTCTAAATTGAAGCATTTTTCTGTACCAGAGAAGTTGTAATACAGGCTTGCAGCTGAAAACACTTTAGCAAGGTTGGTAGCCTCAGCAGGTAATCCATCAATGATCTTGCACATCTTCACAAAGGAAATTAATCAAACAAAGCAAAGCTCATTGATTAAGGTAAGTAAAATATTTTCTAATTTCATTCCAAGGAAATGTTAACTACATATCCCCTTTTTTCTTGTTAGCATATACTCTTTTCTAATGAATTATCATTAATCATTCCAGAAAGGTACTTCATTTTTTCAAGCATAATTTTCCCTTTTAACAAATTTTCCTTCCTTCCATGATGACGAATTTGTCCAGGCCTCTTAGAGCACCCGTCTAATCCTTTTGAATTGCAGTATAATGGGTAGCAATAAATAGGAGCATAACTTGCAAAACTACTCAAGATTAATCCTAATTTGCAGATCTTAAGATACCAACTAAAAACTAAATTACAAGGGGTAAATAATAGTACATATACAACTAGATTTATCCAACAATTTAAACAGTAAATTAAAAGAGAGAAGTAATAATTTCTTTAAATTGTCCAACGGGTGATGAGTAAATACCTCTTGCACAGGGTAAGCTGGCAAGGGCATCATGAAGTTGGCTTGCATTGGATAATTGACCATTGCTGTGTAAACAAAAGCAGACCATAGCCAGTCCCTTGCAGAATACTCTGACTGTAGAATCCTGCTGCCAAACCATTTTAGTGACTCAATTTTTCATTGGTTCATGATTAGCTACAAAGCATAAATTAAAAAAAAAAATTGTTAAAAGCTTTTTCTGCTAATATTAATTTTACCAAGCCCATCCATGTAAAACCCTAATCGCAAGTAGAGTCAAAACCTAGCCCTTTGCACCCACGAGATGCAAGCATAGTTAAAAAACTTCAAATTTGGATTCTTCATTTTCCTATGAAATTGACTTTTTAGTCTTGTTCAATTTTAAATGTGTCTTGTTAAACACACGAGGATAATTCATCCATAAAATCAAACTTGAAAGGAGATGGTGCTCATGTGCTTATAAACTAAAAGATCCAAAGGTCCACTGGCAATATAGAACTTTACTAACAATCCCCCTTAGCTCCAGGGCAGGAGACACTCGGCTCTCCCCCTCCATGCAGAGTTGGAGTTACAAAACCGACCCATTCTTGTCGTATTCCCGCTTTGATATCATGTTAAACATATGAATAGAACTCATCTATAAAAAGCACCTTAAAAGGAGAGTGTGCCCAGGTGCTTATCAACTCTAAGACTCAAAGGTTTACTGACAATGTGAGACTTTATTAAGAAGTCTAACATCTTTTCTTTGAGTAGAGTCTGAGTAAGAATCCAAGCAGAATATGTAGTGTCTTAGATGGGTCTAGATGCCCTTAAACAAGATTCTTATATTAAAGACATCATTGGATCACTTGCTGATACTACAAGGGCAGGATTTCCCTTCCCAATATGTATGAAAAAGTTACATACCTAGGAAGTTGAGTGTAATATCAGTGATATTAGAAGGATTACGGATCTAACTCTAAAGTGGGTCAGTATGCAACTATTTTGTCTTCAATTACTGTAGCAGTAATGAAATTCTGACACATTATTTTTGCATTTAGTATCCTACATTTGAAAAATAAAAAGAAATGTCGAATGTTGAATGCAAGATGGTGAAGTCAAGAAAATGACGTGTCACCACAGTATCAATGTTGTAGCAGAAAATTTTCTACTTCTAATGTAGCAAACTATCTGAGATTTAAGATCTGAACTTGAAGGTATTATCATCATCAGATTTTTTATTTTTTTTACTGCCTTTTGAGACCTTACTTGCAAGTCCTAAAAGTTCTGCTAAGTTCCTGCAACCCCTCTTTCTGAGCGGATAGCATTTCCAATTCATCCCAACTCCCCTTTATCACATCAAAGCAATTCAAGCTTGCATCCTGCACAATACCCATTTCACAGTCACTTCAGAATCCTCTCGAAACCCAAGGAAGAGAGCAAATTTATCAAAAATATTTATTTATTTTTTAAAAAAAAATGCAACAGAATTTAGGAGAAAAAAACAGAGGCACAAAAATCCAACAGCTTTCTAAAATTTCAGCACTTACAGACCTTAAAATCCTTGGACACAGCATCATAGAAACTTGTCCATGGGGTTATGTCATCAAACTGCAAAATAGGAGCTGAAGATGCCAAGGCTCCAATGGCTATGTGAGGGTATTTCAATCTAAACCAGGCAGCTAACACTGAAATATTTGAAAACAATAAAACAGGATAATGATAAAAGTTGGCTATTTTTGTATTTGTAAAGGTACAATGAGAAGAAAAATATCAAGAGTCAGATACCAACATATCAGAAAATTTTAAAACTTTAGCTAAAATAATTGAAAATAAAAAACCGCTGAAAATGAGCTGATACAACCAAAATATGGGTCAATATTTATTACCCATTAAGGATCCAAATCTGACTGAGAATAAGCATGTATATTAGATGTACGTATACAAATAATTGGTGAAACAATGAGGGCCGGAAAAGTAAATGAAACCATAAATAAAGGCTTCTGATGGGGCCACCTCTGTTTCTGATTACTGTTTTTGCTTAGAAAAACAAACAATAGATTGCTCCCCATATCAAAACAAGAGAGCCCTGATCAGGAGCCTAAATAATTAAATGCTATAAAAAGAAGTGGAAGGAGGTACAAAAGGTTTAATAATTATTAATTAGTCACATGTGTGCATCTCTGTTGAAAAAATAAAAAAATTAAAAAATTGCCAGAAAGATATCTAAAGGAGTTGGATTTCTATCCCTGTCATTAAAAGATTCAAGCTTATTAGATTTTGAGATTCCCTCTTCCACAAAAAAGCCCACCAACATTTTCAGAGGAAAAGGAATTAAAAATGGAATAAGAATTTGATTGTGTATTTAAGTGGAAAAAGAAAATGAAAAACTCAAGAAACTAATGAAGCTTCAAAAATTAGGAGAAAGATTAATAATGATAGAACTTACTTCCTCCATAAGACCCACCAAAAACAACAACGGGAGATGCTTCTGCAGACAAGTTCTGCTTCAAGCTCCTAATAAGAACTGCATAATCTGCCAATGCCTGCTGGGAGTTTAGATACCCCAGTGTCTCTGCTGATTCAGAAGAAGCATTCACAAATGGCTTTGATTCTCCATAACATCTATGCTGAAAATACATAAAAATCATTAATCAACAATTGCATAGCAGTACATAAAACCTTAATGAAATGTTACTAATAAGTAAAGCTCTGTTCTTTTCAGCTTCCCTTCAAGTTCAAAGTTGCACCTCAATGAAAACAAGCAGAGCATGGAACTTGGGAGCGATGTCGATCATGAAACCCGTGTTTGCAGCAAACCATTCGATGTCGCCTTCATTGCCAGTGTAGACAAAGATGGGAGCTCTGTTGCTTGGGCCGTTGTCCCAGTAATTTGAGTTGATGAGGTACTTCTGATAGAAGATGTTTGAGCTTTGAGGCAGGAAAGTGAAGTGGTCTAGAAACTGAGGGAAGAAGTGGGTCTTAAAGGGGAGATCGGATTTTGGTTTCTTGGCTTGAAGTAGAGATTGGTGGCTGAATGATGTTGGAAAGAAGGAAGGATTGGATTTGGATTCCACATGTGGCAATAGCGTTGTTGTTGTTGTAAAGATGATGAACAAGTTGAGTAATAGAAAAGATGAAGCCATGTCTCTGCTGCTTCACTCTTCGACTGAAATTTGCTCTAGAGAAAGGCAATAGGGAAAGGAAGATATGATTGCAGAGGTCACCCAATCCCAACTATGTTTTGTGGGGTATACTCCAAGTAAGGATATTATTAGGTTACGCGGCCCGTATCGAAAGAGAACTATCTATCTCTGTCTTGTGGTTTCCTTTTCTACTTTGATTTCTCTTTTCTATTTTTCAATATTATTATTTGTATGTGACGGATAAAATGATTTTCTCTCAAGAGATTTATTGGTTTGAGCTTCGATTAGATCAAAGCTCTCGAGTTATATTCACTCTGGTTTAATCGATAAATGAGGTTTAGAGGTGGTTTTTGTACGTATAAATATTGATTTCTTTCTTCAATGTAATGTTCTAAATAATTACTAATCACCTTTATCCTAGCCAATGATGTGAATTCATCTAAACGGTATGAATTGAATATCTTTCTTGCGATATAAAAAAAAAAAAAACACTTGAATCCATAAATCTTCTCTTCTTAATACTGTAATTGCTCCGCAACTCTTTTTTTTTTTTTAATTTATGTATAAGAAACTGCAGGATACTCAACCTCACAGGTGAACTCTTATCTTTAAGACACACCAAAGTTAGACCATGAAGGTTCAAACCCGTGATATCCCGCTTTCTTAGGCAGGAAGTAACCAGCTAAGCTAATATATTGTATGTAAATGGAGGTTAGCAGTATTCAAATGCAACAGAATAATCACTGAAAAATAGTGGAAAATAGAAAGAATATATTTTGACAAGTAGAAGATCTACCTCACTTTTTATTTAAAAAATGTTTATTTATATTTTTTTTTTATGATCAAATTTTTTAGAGCACTTAATTAATTTTCAAGATATGTGCAAGTCTTTCAACTCATACACCTAGTAAATATATAGAGAGTAACCATCTGAAATAGAGTGTGAATCAATTCAAAACTCTTATTTTGTGAGATAAATTCTTGATCATCTTTCTAAATCCTCTCAATTATTTATATTTCTTTTTGTTGTCCATTCAAAAACATCGTCAACTCTTCACTTGATAGCACCACCAGCATCACACCCCCACAAAAGATATTTTTTTAGTTCATTAAAATTAAATATAAAAATATCTAACAAAGTGGGAGTGTAGATTGTTATTATAGTCCGAAGCAGAGGATGGAATTATGGTGTTTTGTCTGTTTGCATGCAAAGCTATTGACGGGGAAGAATATAGAAACTAAAATAAAATAGAAAAGTGAGGAGATCAGAGAATAATATGGAAATCTTATCTAGAAATTATTTGCTTACCAGCTGCAGTCCATTACCTTCCAAAAATAAGGGCTATAAGCAGCTGTCCACTTCAACCAAGCATGGACAACATGAGGTCCATAGTTAGGAAATTTTAAATTTTAATTAAAATTTTAAAATCTTAACTGCTTAATTTTAAACGGTCAAAATAGCGATCATTTTTTTTAAAGATGCTTACCAACTTTGACTATTAAGATTAAGATTAAGTGTCTATCAATTCAATTTAAGACTAAAATTCTAATTAATAATTGATATTTGAGTATACTTTCAATCAGCGTAATTATATTTTCATTTTACATAATAATTTAAAAAAAAAATGGACCAAATGCATAAAAATATAGGATTGAGCTTTTCTTAGTGAAGTCCTACCCACAGGCTCATTGCCTCAAATGGCTCAAACCATAAAACGACATTCTTAGGTGGTCCACGGTGGCAATCTCTGTACGACACAAAATTCAACTATATTATGAAAAAGAAATATTTAAATGAAACACTCCAAAACGGCGAGACAGGTTTGTTCATCAACTGTGGATTTGCAAATGAAATTGTTTCTATACCGATTTTTATAAAAAAAAATATCAAAATTCATCTACTCTGAATTTTATGAACTCTATAACTGATTTTAAGTGAAAAGTGTATAACTTTGAACTTAAAAAAACGTACTCAAAGAATTTTAAAAAAATGTCATTCCCTCTTAATTCTTTGGGCACGATTTTTGAAACACAAAACTATACCATTTTCACTTAAGATTAGTCACAGAGTATATAAAATTCATTGATACATTTTTTATAGAAATCGGTAGATAAATGGTCTCGTTTGAAAATCCGAGCGATAAAACCCACAGTTGATGAATGAACTAGAATGACTCGCCGTTTTGGAGTGATAAGCTCGCCGGTAAATGTGTAAATTTTTGACATTTTTAAATACTATAAATAATTTTTTTTTACTTGTTGATTATAGCCCATGTACCTTCTCTCAAATTCAACACTTTTACTCCATCGTCTCCATTTTTATGTCCTTGTAGCCCCATATGAAAAAAAAAAGCCCATTATCTTTCATTTTTATTAAAATAGATTTTTATTTTTATTTTTTTATAAAATCTCATATTAGATTGAATAACATAAAATTTGAGTTGAATTAGGTCAGATATCTATAACCAACTCGATCCAAACTCGGCTTACCAACTCTCACCTAGTTTTTCTTCAAACTAAAATGAAAATATCTACCATTATTTGATGAAAGCCTAATTCAATTTAAAGTAACAATGTTTTTCAAGTCATCTGAGCCAATTAAGAACTCGTTCAAGTGCGACTCATTCGACCAATGTGTCTTAGGCTCTTATCCGATATAAAGATGAAATTATGGTGGTAATGCATAATTTATGTTATTAATCAAAGTCAACCCAATTCGATAATCAGCTAACCATGAGCCTGAACATGCTTTGTGAATTTTAATGGGTCTAGCCCCAGTAATGATGGTTCAACCATCAATGAGCATGGTTTGATACCATCTATTCGTTAAAAAAGTCCATCATTATTTTGATGACAAGAGACATCAGTATTCTTTTTCGACATTAGTACCTTATATAAAAAAGAGACATCGACAACCCTTTTTACTTTAGTCGACAAAATAATAAATTTGATATTTTTTTGTTATATAATCACAAGTGTTCCATCACTTCCATCAATCAATCTCATAACACATTATTTGACATTTTAATTTAAGCGAAAGGTCGAGTTAATCTTGAATTATTTGAGATAACAACAAATGATCCTTTCAAAAGAAAAAAAAGACTATAAATGCGACACTCAATAGAGTGACAAAGTTTGTAGACTAATAAAGTTAAATTTAAGATTTTATTTAATAAAAAAAATAATCCAATTAGTAGGAGATTTTGATTTACCAAAATCATTTAATATTTTTTTACAACAACTTAGGGTATTAAAAACCTGAAATTATTTAATTTTTTATCATTTGACTATGTAATGAAAATAAATTTGGGTCAACTACTAGTAGAGCAAGAAAATTTTTAAGAAATGAATAATTAGATAAATTATTATAAAACTAATTAAATATTTAAAATGGGAACATAAAATTAATTAAATCTAATGTAACCTTTGCATAAGGCATCAAAAATTAAAATTTTAAGTTAGGGCGTGACAGTGACATATATGTTCTATCATACTGAATTTTGAAAATGATAATTATCTATTAAATCAAAATGTATTAAAATTAAGACCATTTACTATTAATTTTGATGTGCCTAAATTTTAATTTATAAAAACAAATTTTAGATCCTAAAATAAATCAGATAATAATATAAATAGAAATTAACTTTTTACCTTAAATAAATAACAAAATGATATATTATTTTCTAAATATTTTAATTTTAAATTTTTTAAGATCAAAATCAAATTATTAAATAAATGTTTTCATTTAAAATATTAATTTAAAATGATGTCTACGGTTGGATCAGCAAGAAGGGATCCTTACTCTATTATTGAGATTTTAGGAATCTTGAAAGTGGCTGACCGCGGTCACGTCGTCGTCTGGAAAACTGATGTGGGCACATGCTTCGGACGGCAGGTTCGGGCAGGGTCCAGCGCTGACCGAGAAAGGCTGCCAAACAAGTAAAGACAGAAATGATTAAAGAGATGAGATTCCTCATCGTTACTAGAAAATCTTCCAATCCTATTTACTTTCTTCTTATTATTATTATTATTCATTATATCATTTTTATTAGGAAAAATCCGCCTAAATTCTTTTCTCATTGGAGCCATGGTTATGTTTGAATGAGAAATTTAAAAATATAGGGTCTTTTAGATGAATTTGAAATTAGTTACATTTCAAATATTTATTTGTTTTTAAGTCGGTTCAATGTTTTAAAGTAAGATGTTAATAAATCATTTTTATTATAATTTAATTTAATTCATTCTAACTAATAAATCGAGCTACTTTACTTTTATGAAACATATTAATATGAAGTCATAATGATAGAATATTTACTAAAAATAAATTACTAAAATATAAAAATGGAAATTATATTGCAATATGGTAACATAGCAAAAAAAATGGGAAATGATAGTCTCAATAAAAATTAATGAGAGAAGAAATAAAATAAAATAAATTATAATTATATAGAATTATTTTAGGGAAGTGATTTGTGCACCCCCATTTTACCCATGGTGCACTTCTACAATTTTTTTTTTCCAATTTTGCCCTCCACCCACCTTTTCTCCATTTCCATCATTTTTTAGGTGGGGGGCAAAATTGGAAAAAACAAGTGAAGGAGTGCACCATGGGTCAAATGGGGGGGTGCACAAATCATTTCCCTTATTTTAACTCCAAACCGTCTTAGAGATTGATCTAAGTTCAACTAGTATAAGAATTTGGAAGGTTTGAGATGGTGGTTAAGAACATGTATCAAATGCAGGAGGTCTTGTGTTTAAGTTACACTCAACACGAGAGGGTCACTTCTCGTGATGTTATTCGATTTGAGTGAATACGAAAGTTTACACATATCGCAAAGATTAGTCCAGCGCCGAGATCTTGGATGCTTTGGTGTTCAAAAAAGTTGAACTAGTATAAGTTGAATGATTGACCTAATTTTTAAAACATTGTTCAATTTTGTAAAATAGTTTAATTTTCAATTAAATAGTTTAATTTTTAATAAAATAAAATGATATAAACGATAAAATTTAAACTTTAATTTGAAGACCATCAACGAACATCAGACATCAAACAACAGAATAAACGTACATCCTTGATGGAGTTGATCGTTTTAACAACATAAAAAAATCCAATTAACTATTGGATTGAGCTTTATTAATAATATTTAGTGAGAAGTCAACTGCATTAATTGCTGGCATCAAATGTTTTCTTACAAACATGGCCATCTCCTTTCATACTAATCTCTTTTTCTATTAATTCGTGGGTTAGATAGAAATTTTATATTTTAAATAATAAAAAAATTCATTGTATTAATATATTTTTTTTTAAGAAAATGAATTCTCATGTTCAAGTAATGTTAGAAATTAGTCAAAAACCTTTTCATCACTTAAAAATCTTTTTTTAAGAAAATTTATAAAGATACCTCTACATATTTAAACAACTTCGGTCATATCTAGATGCAACTATTTAATATTGGCGACACAACTCAATTAAGTTTACAAAATTTAAATGGGTTAATTCAATCCAATTTAACTCATTTATTAAATAAGCAACTCAACTCAACTCATACATTATTTGAGTCATTTATTCAATGGGTGAGCCAACCAGACCAACACAAATAAGTTTTTTTACCCATTCCTAACATGTAATTAATTAAATGACTTAATTGTCCCAAATGCCTAACAAGCTTAATTAAGCTACTTGACTACAAGTCTAAAATGTTTGGTATATATAATTCGCACAAAACTCAACTTTTTTAATAAACATTTAAGTCACTCGTCTTCACTCATTCCTTAAATGAGTTGACTCAATCCAAATATCGGGTCTAGCTTACAAGGTTGATTCAACTTTATCTTACCAAACCTACCCATTTAAACTCATTTAGTAGTTTGACAAACTCAAGTTTGAATGAGTTAACCAAATTTAACTTATTTTTTAATTTATTTACCTGACCTGACTTATAGCATACTGAAACAATTTATTAAATGAGTTAACTCGTATTAAATACCTAACTTAAAATCAGAATAACGTGATGGACACCTTTGGATTTTAAGATCCTAATCTTATATTTACTAAATTTATAATCTTTAAAACTAATATCATTTCTACTTAAAAATGGGAGAATTTAAAAGGATACACCTATATAATTATAATTTTAAAATTCTAATATCTATATATTATTAAATTCATAATTTAAAAACTTTAATATTGTATTTCTTTTAAAGGGATTAATGCTTCTCAAATTGATCCTAAATTTGGATAAAACTGAAAGAAACTGACGTGCCAAATGTAGAATGAATTAATGTGTGGCTTTACAATGTATGCCAACCATCGCCCATTCATTTATTTTTCAAAAAACTGTTAGTCCGTTGTCAACGGGAAACCAATGAAAGAAATAGAAATTTCCGTTAAATTTCAAAAATAGAAATACAAAGGCCCTTTCTTTTATCCACCCCAAAATCTTCATCCCTTTGAGAGCTTCTCTTCTCCATTTCTCCCTGCAACTTTGAAGGGGGAATCTCTTTCTACCAATTATCATTTAAAAAGAAAATTAAAAAAAAAAAACAGGTATGAATTTTGCTTAATTTCTTGTTCCTTTTATTTTCTTTGATTGTTGTTGTTTTTTCTTTATCAACTTTATGTAAAATTATAGATTCTATCTTATGAATTATGATAAAGAAGGTAATGAAAATGCCCTTTCCCCTCTATTTTCTTGATTAATGTTACATTTTTTCATAAAAAAAAAAAATTGAAATCTCTTTTTATGTATTTTTCACAAGAAGTGATTGGTGCACCAAATTTATGTACAATACCCATTTGTCTAAATTTTCTTTAATCTCTCTTGTTTCCATTTTTTCATTTGTTGGACAAATGAACATTTCACATAAATTTAGTGCACAGAAGATAAAAATGTTATGTACAAATTACTTTCTTTTTTAACTCGGAAAATAGTAAAGAGAAGAATCAAATCTTCGATTTCCTCTATTCGAGAGTGGATTTTTTGAAAATCACCTTTTACATAAAAAAAATCATCTTTTTTTACATCCCCTGATGTATATTTTCATTCAAAAAATTCGATCTTCTAAATTCTAACCAACATTAAAAAAAAAATGGGTTTGAAAATCATTTTATTTTTATAAAAATTACTTCATTTTTTCCCTAAAGTATTTTGATTTTTGAGTGACGATCATATACATACTGATAGCATATCCAAATAGCTAGCCATATCTACTATATATTTAGATTTTTTATTTAAATAGATAGTGGATATAGCTCACAGTATGAAATTGTCGGCAATATATGATCATTTTACTATTATTTTTAATAGAAAGATAATGAGGACTCACTTAAATAAGAAGAAAATTCTACCTATAGTTAATAAACTTAGTTAAATTATTTCAAACTAAATATTTATTATTTTTAAAATCTGAAGGACAACTGGATAAGTTAAAGATGTGAATTATCATCCTTTTAAGACCTAACAAAAGATTGTGACATTTAAATAGTTCGCGTATTTAAATACCCACTGCTCTTAAGGCACGTTGACACCTCCTACTTCTTGAAGCCGGAGATTACCAGTTGAGAAATATAAGCCTTTCTTTTACGTGTATATGTATGTTCACTCATTATTATTAATAACTTTATTAGGCTTCTTAGATACTGAAAAGAGCCTTGCTGAAAATTTTTCCTATTAAATGAGCATGGTTGGCATTTCTAATTCAAACTTCTGGTGCCAACTGGTCATTCTTGATTTAAATTGTCTTATTAATAATAATTAGACCCAAATTCAGGTGAATTTAATATATTTTACTCTACTGTGTAATTCGACCTGACAAATCATTTTCAAAGTCTGAATTAATTTCTTCCTTGATTGTGAATCCTCAAAATTCAAAACCATTCCCATCAAATTAAAATTGGTTTCTAACTTAACTTTTCAATGCTATTTATAGAATTTAATAATTTATGAATATGATCTTAATTGTTTATTAATATCTAACTTAAATGGCTAAACTTGACTTGCTACACACTATACACCTCTATTTTCTATCTAAATTGAAATTTTATATTGGAGAATTGTTCCACTACAAGAAGATCCATCTTTAGAATTTTGGATCATTATACTATATCTAAATTATTAATTATCCATTAAGGATTTTTTTTTTTTATCTCAACAGGAAGTGCTGATTCGGAGAAGATGGTGAAGTGGTTGCTCTTCTTTCTTCTTTCACTGCATGGAGCAGTGGCTAAACATAAGCATGTACCTGCAACTGCACCTGCACAAAAGTGGCTCACACTTAGTGGTAATTTACTGGTTTTTTCTTTATTTATTTACATTTAGATATTATCCTGTTGTTGAATTTATCAAAAGTCCTTTGTATGAAGTTTTCTTGGTGGATTTTTTTTAGAGTGGAAAAGCATCATATTTTTTTTAAAAAAAAATCTAATATTCATCAAGTTTTGTCACAAATTATTTAAAAATTGTATTTAAAATCTATTATCCGTTAGGAGTGTAGCCCGGTGGTCTTTGGAATGGGATTTGCTCCCTCATATCTCGGGATCAAATCCTCGTGTTACGACCTGACTTATCTAGACCGGCTGTGTGGATAATGGCGGTGCGGCCCCGAGGGATTACTCTTGTTGAGTCAATACCTCAGGGATACCCTCGTTATCCAAAAAAAAAAATTGTATTTAAAAAATTTCATGTAATTTAAATATTAAAATATAAGAACGGGAGAGTAATGTAGATAATAAATTAGTTCCTGAAATTTGGTCGTATTTTAATTTGAAGTATGCATGAATAAAACATACAGGATTGTGACCCAGTTATGACTGGGCTGGGCCGAAGCTGAGTCCGGTTCTTTATCTGCCTAAAACCCAACCTCTTGAGTATAATGCTTGTGAGTTGTTTGGACTTGAATCTGATTTTCATGCACATGGGTTTCACAACAGGTCTCACATTTATATTCTGGGCCTGGATAATCCTCAGCCTAGCCCTCTTATTCCGGCAACTGATAGTTCCCCTACTTAATCCACCTATCTTCGTGAATTTTTTTTATTTAAAGAAGAGTTTATTATATCAAAAAGGTTTAGATATCATCTATGATCCTTCATACAAATAAAAATGAAAATAAAGATGCCACGGGAACCATGATTGGTGAAGGAAAACTGAAAATGTACATTTATTTTGGGCCCTTGAGAGTTGAGATCAATGCTGATCAGGAGGGTCCATGCCGGAAAGCCCATTTGGAATATTACATTAATAAACTATCTAAAATGTGTATTTTATCATAAATCTAGTATATATTATATATATTGCAATTGCCTTCAGGACTGGGATCCATCAGAATTTGGATCTGGATTGAGTCTGAGCCCAACACACTTCCATCGTAACAAAAACCGCAACTGGTCGTATTTTGTATGCATATTCTAAAGGATCCATTTGTTCATCAATTTTATCTATAGCTAAACAAACAAGCAAAAACATTCCCTGAATCCTTGTGCAATTTTCAGGTGATGGGCCGATCGTAGTTGCACGTCAAGGATATTCTGGGATATTTCCAGAGGCCAGTGAATATGCATATCAGTTCGCTACAACAACAAGCTTAATGGGTACTGCTTTGCTATGTGATCTGCAATTGACAAAAGATGGACAGGGTATATGTCGATCGGATTTGAGGCTCGACAATGCTACCAATATAGAAGCTGTGTTTCCAAAAGGAGAAAAAACATATACAGTGAATGGACAATCCATTCGTGGATGGTTTTCGATCGACTATACTGCAAATCAACTCTTCAACAATGTTACTTGTAAGTCTCTTCTTCTGCTCTGCTTCTCTCTAACATTCCACATGCTGCATCTACTTCTTTGAATCATTGAAGAAGCTGTTCTGTTTTGCTTGAGTCACTATGACATGAGATTGATCAGTTTTTCTGTGTGTATGCAATATTCTCATCACAGTAATTCAAAATATCTTGTCTCGACCAAGTGCGTACGACGGCACCCTGCCAATGTCAACCATTCAAGATGTTACAGGGCTTCGGCCTATTAGATTTTGGCTGAATGTTCAGGTATTTAACTACATTTTTACAAGTCCTTATCACTTCTATTTTTATTTTGGTGAGATACACATAATGGTTATAATTTCTTGCTATGGTCACAAAGAGGTGGTATGCAAGTTACTAAAGTTTGCAGTTTGAAATGCATAGTAGGATTCTGCAATAAGTTTTATTTTCAGCGTTGCGAATACGAAGCAACACCGATAACCATCCGTTCTGCCAAAATATTCAAGCATGAAATCAGTTGTCACAATAGCATTTTCACAAACTCATTTCATCATAAGCATCCAAAGATTTACAGAGGCCATCTTTGCAGTGAAGAAACAAAGACCTATACATACTGTCTGCAAATGTTTATAACTTATCATGGACTGAAATTTGATTTTTCACATGTTGCAGTATGCCATGTTCTTCAAAGAACACAATCTTGATGTTTCAAAATTCGTAATAGATGCATCAAGTAAGATGGGTATCCAATATATCTCATCTCCCGAAGTCGATTTCTTGAAGAGTATCAATGGAAAGCTGGGGAAAAGCAAAGCAAAGCTTGTGTTTCGGTTTCTTGACGATGAAAATGCTTTAGAACCTTCAACTAAGAAGAAATATAGTGATTTCTTACAAGACCTGGCATCAATCAAGGCATTTGCTTCTGGAATTCTTGTTCCTAAGCAGTACATATGGCCTGTTACGAAAGACGGGTATCTACAGCCACATACTAATCTTGTTGTGGATGCTCATAAAGCCGGACTCGAAGTCTATGCATTTAATTTCGCTAATGATATGCCGGGAAGCTATAACTACAGCTATGATCCAACAGCTGAATATCTTCAATTTGTTGATAATCCTGACTTCTCTGTTGATGGTTTGCTTACAGACTTCCCTTCCACTGCCTCTGAAGCAATAGGTACAATTTTGTGCCTTCAGTAGATTTTGTTTATGCATTTATTCTCTTGTTTTCCTGTCCAATGATCCATCCTCTTCTATGATAAATACTTTGAGCACAATCTGAAGTTTTTCTTTTACTTTTTTTTTGGCAGCATGCTTGGCCCATACAAAAAATGATCCTCCTAGCAAAGGTAAACTCAAAGTGATCTTGTTTTTTCCTATTTGTATAGCAACAACAGGTTGATATATCCAATCGTCGACATCGAATTACATTTGAGTAAATGGTTCAACATTGCAGATAAGCCTCTGATTATAACTCACAATGGCGCAAGTGGTGTTTATGCTGGCTGCACTGATCTTGCTTATCAGCAAGCAGTGGCTGATGGAGCTGACATAATTGATTGTACAGTTCAAATGACTAAAGATGGATTGGCCTTCTGCTTGGATTCAGCAGACCTCTTGGGTGCTTCGACAGCTGCGACTACTTTCATGTCTCGAGCTACCTCAATCCCCGAGATTAAAAAAACCAACGGCATCTTCTCATTTGACCTCACATGGAGCGAAATTCAAGGCTTGAAGCGTAATGATCTTGTGCTGTTGATAATTTTCATATCACAAGTGAACCATGTTAGCATTGCCCATTTGATGGATCCAACATTCAAAAGGACTAAAATGGCTATGAAGAGTCAGTTGAACATATATAAACAATAGTTTAATTATTGAAATAGGTTTACTTTCTAGCTTACATGATGCTTTAATTACTTAATGAGTTCCAAACCTATATTAGAACAAAGTCACAAACATGGAATAGATTAGCTGTTACAAAATCATATTAGGCACAGACTAGTTGCAGTTGTTTAATAGTTAGATAGTGGAGAACCAACTAATCTCAAATCTCAAATCTCTGTACTTTCAGCGGAGATAAAGAGCCCCCACGCAGACTATAATTTGCAGAGGAACCCAGCATATAAGAACCAAGGAAAATTCCTTACACTCCCAGAGTTCCTTCGCTTCGCGAAAGATAAGGCTGTTCCGGGGATCATGATCAATATAGAGGTGACATTTTCTTGTTGATGTTTGAAAAAAAAAAAAAACGATATGTTGTTTTCAGACTTGAATATGATGTGGAATAGAAAATACAATGAAACCCATCTAAATGAAGAAATCTTATCAGAGCTCTGTTAATAGATGACACAATTCAATTTCCTTGAATCATTTGTTCTGCAGAATGCTGCATACCTGGCTTCCAAGAAGGGACTTGGCGTGATCGACATAGTTGTTAGTTCCATGAACAATGCCGGTTTTGACAAACAAACTACTCAGCAAGTTTTGATTCAGTCCGATGATGCTTCAGTTCTATCTGAGTTCAAGAAGTTCCCTAACTACAAACGAGTCCTCGTGATTACAGAGAAAATTAGCGATGCCGCTAATGCAACGGTAGAGGAAATCACGCATTTTGCCAATGCAGTCAATCTCCCCAGAAACTCCCTTGTCTCTAGCTCAAATGGCTTCCTGACTAGCTTTACCAGTATTGTTGAAAAATTTCACGCTGCAAACATCTCTGTCTATACTTCTACGCTCACGAATGAATTTGTAGCAATAGCATTCGACTTCTTCTCGGATCCAATGCTGGAGCTCAATACATATGTAGTATCACTTGATATCGACGGTTTTGTTACTGAATTCCCTGCAACTGCAACTGCATACACAAGTAAGCATCCTCCACCTAGTTTCTCCATTTGAATTATGACAGAGGAAATTTCTTGTGTACATCTGAGATCAGTCAGTAATCGAAAATTCAAGACTCAGAATGGAAAGATTCCTATTGAGTAGAGAAACTTGGTTGAATTTTTAGAAAAGAAAAATATAAAACTTGAAAAAACTTGTTGACTCCAAATCCTGTCAAGTCAACTTGGCATGACTCTGCTCAGTTTTTTCAAATTCGTAAACAATGCATCAACTTTCACTTATTGAAATTCAAACAAAGGTATCAACTGCCTCTCTACCTGACAATTGCCTGAAAATTTGAAAAATATTATAAACCAAGATGCATGGGAGAAGCCCGTCGTTGTCATCGTTATCAAACAACTGATATTTTGGGATTTTGCAGAGAGCTCATGTTTCGATCCCCTGCCCAATGCCCCGTACAGCATGTTAATAGCTCAGCCCGGGTCACTTCTTAGCTTGGCTCCACCGGGAGCAATGCCGCCTGCTGCAGCACCTGCACCAACACTTACGGTTGACGATGTTGTCGATCCACCATTGCCACCAGTTTTGAAAGTTGCAAAATCACCCAAGGCTGAACCTACGGCAGCACCAAGTGGCCAAGCAGCTGTTAATGTCAACGTGGCTCTATGTCTAGTGATGATTTTAGTCAGTTTCATGTCTTTTGGGTACCACTGATTATTGGTGCATGAACTGAACTTATATGTTGATCATGCCTATCAACTTGGCATTGTTGAATCTTTTATATACTCTGTATTTTCAGCTCTTCTCAAGTTCACACAATAAATGACTAATTCTAGTTCAGATCAAGAGAGAGAGGGGTATAAGTCTCTCTCTCTCAACAAATTGTTTCAGTTCAATTCAATGCTTTCCAAAGGTAGGCGTCTTATTCTTCAACTGTGAAATGTGAATGAACAACAACTCCATTTGATGTTCACCCATCTAACCTTGCAAAGATGAAAATACATTACAGATCAGTCAACTTAGGTAATGATAAAACACATGAGTAGAAGTCCTCTTTAAAAATCGGCCATTAAAGAGAGGGAACCCATATGCTTATCAAAGCTCATAACCCAAAGGTCTACTGGCGATATGGGACTTTGCTAACACTCCCCCTTAGCGCCAGGGCTGGTGATATGAACTTGACCCATCCCTGTAGTACCCCTGCTCTGATACCATGATAAAACACATGAGTAGAATTCATCTTTAAAAACCAATTATTAAGGAGAGGGAACCCATGTGCTTATAAAACTAATAACCCAAAAGTCCGCTAGCGATGTGGGCCCTTTTTTTTTCAAATAAGGTAAATAACATTCAAAGAAAAAGGGATAAAATCCCAAAGAAGACAAAAGGAAGGGAGCCTAAGTGCCCACATCCGGTCCAAGCCAAACAATAGTAAACACCACAAAAGAACACCAGGCCAAAACAATACGAAAAACCAAGCCCAAATTAAAACACAAGGGGCCTAAGACACCACCACCATGGGCCGATTACATAAGACTAAAACCCACAGCTTTTGTGATTTAAACGACTTTCAAAGGAAACTCAGTCAGTGAGAAATATCATGCTGAGTTTACTACCTTTCCCAAAGGTAATCTGAGAGGGCCCAAGAGTGAACAACAGCTTCTTCAGAGCAAAGATGTGGATCTCAGTGATAACTGCAACAAGCCATCATCCATGAACCAATCAATATGATCAATATAAAAATTCCATTGGATGAAGAACGAAATAATTTCCTGTGCGAAGATAAGAAGCCCAATAGGGAAATTCTGGCTGGTACAGGGGCGAGCGATCATACCACACATTTCAGTTGACAACCCCATAACAGAGGCAACAAACAGAGTCTCACTGTTGTGCAGTATACCACCAATGACGAGGTTGAAATGACGATGGGAGTTGGTGGTGGTAAGACAGTACAAGGCACAAAAAGTGTTGAGAGGAAGATTCCACTTAGCACTAAATGGATCAGATAACTTAAGGAGATTATCATTGGATAGCCGGAACATCTCCTTGTTTTTAATATCAGAAAGGATTAGCACTTCTCAAAGTACTATTAAAAATTCAATTGTTCTTTCCATCCAGGAGTGCCAAATCAATGCAGGGATGTGAGACTTTACTAACAAGTAATACTAGCATCCTTAAAAAAAAATATAATGAACTAGCAATAGACTATCAAAAACTAGCAAAGATTAACCAAGAACGAAACAGGAAGAATTTTTTTTATTATATTTGAAAAGATAGGGCTGAAATCGGGCTCGGTTGGGTCGGGTTTTTTAAAACCCAACCTGTCCCGAGTTACTAATATATGGAACCGACCCGACTCGACTCGAATTATAAACCGACTCAACCCGAAACCCGACCCGACCAGCATTTTGAACCTACTTTAGTCTATTTTTTACTTGATCGGGTCGGGTTTAGTCGAGTCGGGTTAACTTAAAAATCTCTCAACCCAACTCGATCCGAAATCAATGCGGATTTCTGACTTCTCAATCTGACCAGCATGATTTTCAGGTCGGGTCATGTGGGTTTGGGCCAAAACCCGACCCGAGTTTCACCCCTATGAAAAGATCAGTAGAGCTAGTGCATATGACCCAACATCAACTCAACTGAGTTCGACACACCAAGTTCTGAGATTGCATTCGCATGCATTGGACCATTTCAGAGAAATCTTGGCATCTTGAGTTCATTTGTTTTAAAACATCACGCTCTATACTGGAAGTTTGACATTAAAAGTGATTGAGCACAACTCTAGGCTCTTACAATGAACTAATTAGTGAGGTGAACATGACTAAATATTAACTTAACTGAGTTCAACTTACCGAGTTTTAAGTATTAGAATGTATTAGAGGATTCCAGACGTTGAACTCATTTCTTCTAAAATATCACTCCACGTTGATGCTTCTCAGACACTCTAAATTGTCTTGTAATTCTAACATTTTAATCTTGTAAATTGCACTTTGCTTGAAATTTTACTCTGGCACTAGAAACTATTTTTAAGCTTTTGCAAATATTTTTATGACATAAAATGGTATTAAGCTGCTATTTTTGCATTTACAGAGGCTGTTTAGGGAGATAATTATATTACTAAAAGTTTTTTTCAACCGATTATTATATATTTTTTTTGCATCATTTAAAATGGCATCTTCACAAAAAATAATAGGCCCATGCAAATTATGAATTTATTCAACAATAAATGAGGGTAATATCCTTTCTTCAACCGCGAGAGAAATAATACCCTTGTGCCCAAAATTCACAGACGAACTAGTCCAGTTCCTTTTTCCAACAGCAGGACGACTGAGTTTCAATCCATTGATCCACTGCAGCAAGGATTACTCTCCGTAAACTTAATCAAATTCAGAGATTTGCACATACCCATAAGATTAATCTCACCTTCAATATCAGAGTGAACTTTTGGAGCTTAGGAATCAATATGGATGGTCTAATTGAGGCTCAGAATATCATCTCTTCAGCAAAAGAAGACACGGGAGATGGAGGGTGGGTTTCCTTTCTCTTCACTACCCATCGGACATGAAACAACTGGTTGCCTCAAAGGCCTTCCAAAGCTGTCAAATCCAAAGGGGAGAAAATGGCAAAGGAGATCCCCCTTTCTCTCTTACAGTCTCTGTGGCTGAGAATATGCATAGCAGCAGAATCTGCTGCGTAAAATCAATCATCACAGCCTCTGAAAGTATTAAGAGAAGAAGAAGCAGAAGAAGAAAAAGGGTTTTTAGCAGTTGGATCCTCTGTTAGGACTGGGTATCCAGCCCAAAAGGCTAGCCCTTCCAATGTGGGACTCTCGTTCGCAGCCCCAACATCCTCTTAGAGGAATCGAGACAGAGAGAGAGGGTATACCCTTAAAAACCTTCGTCTCTCTGTACTCTGTGACGAGTAAAGATCGGATCGGATCGGATCGAGTCGAATCGGATTCCCTCATCCAAACCCAAGTTTCCCCCGTTTGGCAACGAAGGAAATCGGTGAGGATTTCATAGGAAAACCCCTGAAAAATTTACCCTCATCCAAACGCAGCCACAGTTGACTGAGAAAGAGCAATCTGATGTGCTTTACTTTCAGGGTTTTGTATTTATCGTCGTTTCGCAAGGAAAAAAGTTTCAGTGCTCTGCGTGCTTACGGATATTTATTCGTAGTCCGGAGCTGCGGGCCCTGTGTGGTGACGAAGGCCCAATTCAAGAGGACAAATCCTCTGTTACAACTTACAAGTGACATATTATTACTCGTCTTTGAGTGGAAGAATGGAGAAAAGTTACATGGGTTAGTCTTTTTCTTTTTAATCATTCTCTCCTACTAAAATCTAATGAATGTGCCTACTGCTCTCAAAGCGCACCAAAGTTAGACTATAGGGGCTCGAACCTAAAACCTTCAGTTTTCTGAAACGGGAAGCAACCAATTAATCATTTTATCATATTTGATAGTTCTTTCAAAATTATATATTGAATGGCATCATTTTACACTGGTGTTTTATTTCCCATTTTGAACACCTTGTTTTCTCTCTTTGAATTTTGAAATAGGTAATTTTTGTTCCTCATTATGAAAAATGATCTCAATTTTGGCTAAAGCCCTGGAATCAAATGCTTTTCTTGAACGGCATGATAAATTTTTGGGCTCCAAATGAATTGGATCAGAGTTGAAAGTTGTACAATGTAGATGAGTTGGACTGAATGGCCCAATGGATTTGATTCGAAAGCTGTTACACTTGCCCATTGGTTCATGAAAGTAGACTCCACACTAGGATTTAAGGTGATAAATTGGATTATTCATCTTTAATCGTAGTTTAGATTATTAGTAAGCTTAAATATGATTTACTTTTCTGTAGGGCATTTGATAATTTGATCACCATCCCCCCATCAGATTTAGAAGCCTTCTCTACCTCCACCACTGTCCTGCAAAAGAACCCATATGTGAACACCCTTCGATCTATAGGTGGGCCGAAATCTGACCCAGCTACCATTTTTTTCATGGCAACTCAGCCCAACTCTAGGAAGCTTCATCAACTCAACAATCAAAGCCATTAGAGATTATGACTTTGATGGGCTGGATTTCTAATGGTGCATCCAGAGACTATCTCCAACACATTAAATATGGGTCTACTCCTACCTAAGTGGCACAATGCCATAACCAGGTCTACCGAATCAAGTATTTCTGACTCGATAGTCTTTGCAGCACGAGTAGATAGTACTAGTCTTAATAGCCGGGGCCTAAGTTTTTTAGTTATGGCCAGTGTAAGGAGTACTGAGTGAAGAATCTGGAGAAGGATCACGAGTACACCAGCATCACTATATGACCCACTGAGTCCACTCAGCTCTAGCTCTGGGGCCATCGAAGATTGGATTCTATCTGGGTTATCACCTGGGAAAATGTTGACGGGTTTGTCTTATCATGGTAATGAGTGGGAGCTCGCAAAACCCATGGACAACAGCTTGGGTGCACCAGCAAATAGGCCCACAACTGGATTGGCCCAAGTCTTTTAATGTGGGCCCATTTGCAATTGGGCTTGATATTTCTACGGATGGCTGGATCAGCTACAAGGATATTAAGGAGTTCATACAAAAGAACAATGACACCAGTTGCTGTTGCCAAGGTTGCCTACGCTAAGACAATGGGCCTTCTGGGTTATTTTGCATCCAGCTCTGATGACTATGATTGGATGCTTTCTTGAGTTGGTGAGTACTATTAGAGATGCTCAAATAGC
This sequence comes from Chimonanthus salicifolius, assembly GCA_013350335.1. Taxonomy (NCBI): domain Eukaryota; kingdom Viridiplantae; phylum Streptophyta; class Magnoliopsida; order Laurales; family Calycanthaceae; genus Chimonanthus; species Chimonanthus salicifolius. The sequence continues at coordinate 26,433,456 of CM023532.1, read as the reverse complement.
CCATCTAAGACTGTAAAAATGTGCAAATAAGACTTAGATTTTGAACTTAATGAGCTAAACTTTTAGAATGATTCTATTAAATTTAGATTTTCACATGCCTAAGAGCAGTTTGATAAAATGAAGAGAATTGATAAGGACATCAGTGTTTTTCATAATAAATAATACCATTGTACCTTTCATTACTTGGGTGACGAAAATTATATAAAAAGACAAGCTAGTGTCTCTTGTTATAAAAAATACTGATGTCCTAGATCAATTCCCTAAAATGAAGCACCTTTTCATATATTTATTTTCGAGGGTATAGAGATAATTGCAGTATTGCACCTTTGACAAAATAATAAGTGCCCTCGTCAGAGCCTATTGTGATTTTTCTTATTAGTAGCAAAAGCTAATTGAACAATGCAACAAAAACAGCAAATCGATTAGATCAATCATATAAATAAATTTCATGGGCCACCATCACAAAGATCGCATTAACACTATGATCCATTGGTAATCCGATGAAGTAAATACTTTTAAAACCATAAGCAATCCATGCCAAGATCCATCATCAATTGGATTGTTGAATGGTTGAACCAATTCATCTACATAACTAGACCATTTATTTTGAATGCTTTATAAGCTCACTGAGCATATCAGCAGAAATGATGAAACTATCACTGTCCTATTGGGCCAAAATCAAAAACTTGCTCAGCCCAACATTTACCAGAAATGGAAACCCGTGATCAGGAGTGATAAAAGATCCACATCTATTGTGGCCCTGAGTCCAGACGTTGTCAATCTTGTTGAATTTCGCAGCTTTTGAAAGCATGGGATAGATACAACTCAAAGTGAAAGGCAGAGACATGCCTGGTTGAGAAGCTCATGAATAGAGTAATGTACTCTTTATCTAGTATTGTAATCATTACAAAGGAACAATGCACAGGCAACTACAGAAGATTGTGCATTTTCTATATGAATTAATGAAATAATTGGCAGATTAAAAGTTATTTAATGATTATCTTAGAAATAATTATGTGCCATTTAAGTTATAATGAAGGTTGAACAAATAGAAAGAGTGGATGGGGATCTATATGAGTCCGGTTCAGTGACATCCATGCATACAGGATAACAGAACCTGGACTCTCTTAGAAAGACCTGACTCGATGGCAATGGCTTACTATCTAATTGAAATCAGAACTCATTAAATAATAACAAAGTTGGGGCGAAGAGAAAATAACAGATGATCTAGCAATGCAGTTTTCAGAGGCAGTTCATAGTTACAGAGGCATTTTGTCCAGAAAATAAGGTGCATGGAGCAAGTAAACCACTTGCAAAACAGAGGATGGTTGCAAGAAACACCTTCAGATACAAATGCCCTTACATGGCATAAGTGCTCGAGTGCAAAAGCCTATTGCATAAAACTTGAGCATCCTTTCCTCATCCGTCAGGAGGCTGAGTTCTCACCAATTCCAAGTTTCATCTTAATGTTGCTGGAACGAAGATCAGGTGACAAATCAGATCATCAACAGTAAGAATAATCACAATAGAAGCAGGATAAAAATGAGAAAGTGTCTGGAATTATAAGGCTCTGTGCTGCATCAAATTTATATATCTTTCTAGATAATGGATAAAACCGTAACAAAATAATAATGGATGTAACTTGATATAGATTAAAAAAAAAAAAATGGAACAAAGTGAAAGAAAAATGATTGATGATAAGGAGTCATCGGAGCCTGTTATATACAAGAGAATAAAAGAAGCACCATGAGAGAACCAGAGAAGTTTTTCTAGCTTCAATAATGACTCCCAAGTCCCAACTCTTTAAGTCTTACAGCCTCATTCACCAAAACTCATCTCACGCTGAAAGCAAGTTGTTATTAACCATTTGATGGAAGTATCTCTGCTGCTATTCCTGCTGTCAGCTAGTTATTGAATTGCTTTTTTCTGAAATCCTCATAGAAACCAGAACAACACACCATTCAAAAGTCCGCTTTTCCACAAGAAAGAGCATCTGTCAAATGTGGACTGGATGGAGCAGCTTCTTCTTCTTTGAGATAATGATGACCCACCACCACAAAAAGAAAAGAAAGAGGGAAGGGGGGGTGCAGGCAAGGGAAGGGCAGGAGAGGGTAGAGAGGAGAACTTGGCTAGTAAATCTAGAATTCCTAATACATACAATACTAGCTTTAGTTCATTGCTACAAGAGGAGTGTCATGCTAAGCTACAGAATTCTTTAGGCATCATCATCATCTAAGCCATTTATCCCATCAACCTGGAGTTCGCTTTTATATTTAGATTTGGCAAATTATTTTTATAGACCGACCTATCTGACACTCATGGAACTTGAACCCACAACCTCTAAGCTCAAAAATTCTTCAACTACACTCTCTAATTAAGTCCTATGAACAGCTAACAAAATCCCCTGATGTCACGGAGCTGAGAGAACCAACTTAAGACCAAGAGGATGGAAACGATGCCCTGCCAAAATTTGGAAAACAAATGCTATGTAGAAAGAGATGGGATGATTGCAAGAAACTTTTTTCTCTTCGGACCAAACATATTATGGTAACCCTGAATGTCCTTTTTCTTCAGACTATCCATAGCTAGGATTTTATTGGTCACCACAACTAACCCCCAGACCTCCTACCAGCTGAGAGAACAAGAAGATGCTACTGTAGAAGAGTTCAGGGCTTTGAAAATTCTGTTTTTCCAAGTCACCAGATGAGGATCAATTCTTCAAATATACATTTTAAAAATTTATTTACAATCCTCCACTAGCACCAACAAAAACCCACACCATAAAGCCCATCGAGTTACCAACCGAAGGTAACACCCAGTCTGCCTTTGTCTCTCATGTACAACAGCTCTGATAGAGTGACCCAAATCTTGATACAGTGAGCACATGCCAACTGTAGGGTCCTCATCAAATCAACTAATATGTTTTTTGGGTATGATGCCCAAAAAGATATCAAAGTGTCAAGGCTCAGAACAGCATCAGTTTTGCAATGATAATAGGAGGTTAAAATTCAGAACCGTTCAATTTTGGAAATAATGCACATGAACACAAAATAATACTCTAGCATACATACCCCTGAGTGAGATCTCAATTATGTATAGATGAATGATGGTACTTGGTATACTTGGTCATTCTCCAATGCCTAAAAGATGAATTCAATCACATTTAGAAGGGTTCACACTTAAAAAAAGGTTTTTTGCCCCATATTTGTTTTGCGCAATAGAGACAGTGGTTTTGTGTGTGCGTGTGTGGCAGGGGAGGTGGCAGGGGAGGGGGAAAGATGGCTCAAGAAAGTGACTGTATGTGAATGAGAGAGAATCTGTGTGTACTCAGCCTTAAATTCCATTGGGAATTTTGGCTTCAAAAAAAGAATAAAGACCAAGAAGACCACTTAAATCCAACATGTAACCTGCCCAACCAGAAAGTCTCATTGCTGAATTAATTTGAAGTGACTTGTGATTTGGTGATTTGGCCTGAGGTTTACTGGAGCAAATGTGCATCCCATCCTTCCAATAACACTAGTCATTTGGCAGAAAGAAGAAAAAAACTGTATAAGAATTGAAGATTTCGAAATTCAAGTTTGACAAGAGTTCACAGAGTACAAATTCCAAATACTACATTTATCTTTTTTGGACCCCCATTAAGTGCTGTGCCATGTATAAGATTTAAGTTTCGATCAATCTCATGATCAAGAAGTCTTCCCTAAGTAGGATGGTCCACACCAGAAAAGAAGACGAGACATGGATGTGGCAGTGGGTACCTGAAGATCCATTCCAAAAATTTGGGTTAAGGTTTAGGTTTTAGTCCCATGGCAAATTGGGTCCATATTCACATTTGGGAGAAGAAAATATGATGCTGTAGAAAAGTTGAGGATTCTGAAAGTAAATTTTGCCAAGAATTCACAGGATGAGAATTGAGGACCACTTCCAAAACCTTTTTCCCCAGAGCCATTTAAAACTACACCATGTAAAAACTAAAAAGAGTCATGAAGATTTCAAATAATCACTTAATCAAAAGGTTTTTTTCAAAGCAGATTGTTCCCCACAAGACAGGGAAGGTCGGGAGCATGCTGTGGAAGAAGACACACTGAAAAGGATTTGGGGATGGAACAGGTGTAACAGGAACAGCATAAAAATTATAAAATCACTTCAAAAAAAAAAATTCAGCAGCAGCAGCAGTAAATTAATTCTAGTGCTGATGGTTTGCTTGTGCTGAAGTTAACCCCCCTCCCCAAAAAAAAATTAAAATAAAATAACAAGATGATCCTGCAGCAGATCTGCAGTCCTATGCAGCCAATCAGCATTTATATGCGAGTACAACCACTGGCAGACTATTAATGTTCCCACAAGAACTTGAAAATATCAGAGATGATCTGATGCAGGATTAGTAGCAAAGATGAATTCAGCAAACCCTCATCTTGACATATCCAGAAACAGTGAGGAAAGGGAAACAGAAGTTATAAATTGCAAAAGAAATAAAAGAGGAATTTGTGCAAGAGATAAAATAAAAGAGATAAGAACAGGTAAAAGACGTTCACTGTAAAATGTCATATGATAATGGTTGAAAAACCCAACTCTTGTACAATGTTGTGTGTGGACATGGAGGAGGAGGAGGAGGAGGAGGAGGAGGGGGAGGGAGAGTGGTTTGGGGTCAACAGGGACCCTAGTTGACTTTTAACTGCAAGCTGCTAACTCATTATGGCCTAAATGTGATACACCAGCCCCTCAAGAGTCGTGACTTTAATACAGGTGAACATAGTGGGACCCGAACGTACCAAAACATAAAAAGGAGTCCTAAGAAGTAACAGATCCTATAATAAATTAAGTAATCCCTTCAAAAAATATAAACCCCCCTTTAATCAAGCGCGCTAACCGTCCTGCACACCAGAAGCCACATTTAGAGAGAGAGAGAGAGAGAGTAGTAGTAGTGGTAGTAGCTGGTCTTGATGAAGGACCTTACAGACCTCAAGATCTAAGGCCTAGATAATGTCCTGAGAGTTCACAAGTTTCTAGATAAATGCAAGAATTCAGTGTATAAACACCATCTTTACATTTTCAAGAAAAAAATTCTTCAATGCTTTAACTCCACCACTCATAAAATGATTCAGAAATTCTAATCAGCACCACGATTTAAGGCTTGCTTGGTCAGTCATGAGTTACGACCAACATTGTCCTGTCTCTACCAAAATTTTGTTTTATGAACCTAGTAACTACTGCTGTCATATTAGATAAAACAATAGAAGTGGTACTTCCACACAAAAATTTGAAGGCTACAAATAGAAGGAACAAGGAGAGGCAGACCTTTTGAAGAGATGGATGGAAGGGATAAAGAAGGATATGAAGGATGTCGAGTAAAAAAGGATGTGGTTTTTTTTAGAATTAATGTAAGTAACGAACATAGAAATTCAACCCCAAAGGCCATATAGATGGGATTAGTGACTATTATGATGATGATGATGAGGTCCCCCCCCATCCCATAGAATTGATGAATAGGGCCAGGTGAGGTTAAGCACAGCAGCACATACAAAACCTAAGATGCTTATTATTGGCAAAGGAGAGATTAGCCTAAGCAAGCTGACAGTTACCCATCGCTTTATTGTTCGAGTGGTTGGGTATTCTCATCTTGTGTAGGAGGTCTAGCCCTCAAACCCCTTGGGGAACCTAACTTGATCCATGGTGTTCGTGAGTGGTGTCATGGATCCGAAGTTTTACCTATGATCACCACAAAGTGGGGTTGGCGGGTTTCCATGTATTCAAACAAAAGGTTAGCCAAAAGTGGGCAACCAGATATCTCAGTCCATATGCAAGCCAATGTAGGTGGATATTGTAGATAGGAATAGCTTGTGCATGAAATAGCATTTTGTGTATATGTCACTCTCTCTTAATTCATAAAGGTTGAACGGCATCAACCATCCCCTCCATTTGAATTCTCAAATATGAGAAGCAGCCATTACTGTTATTTTGTACCACAAGAAGAGATTAACAGTAGAGAAGGCTCACTTCATGATCAGATGTAGGAAAATCAACAAAGACTGATCACTCTAAGCTCACTTCTTAAGGAGAAGTAAACCTCTTGACAATGACGAAAAAAGCCTTATCAGATGAGTCATTTGCATCTTGATTGTGAAGGAAGGATATTTACTTCAGTGTGGTTAAAATCCTTCATTCAATAGGGAAGTTCTCAGTTCTCCAGGAGGAAAGGGATAATCGGGGAAAAGAAGATGGAATAAATGGTTGTGATGATGATGACAATGATGATTTGAGAGGTATGAGACTCATTCAACCATCAAACATATAACATCAGAATCTTCTTAGCAAAAATGATCCCCCAGTGAGGATTTCATGCTATTCAATAAATCTTGGTCCATGATTGAATCTTGTTTTGTTCTAAACAAATATATAAAACAAACAGTACCCAATGCAAAGGCATATGCAAAAGGATATCACATCATTTGAAATCAATGATCCATGAACGGCGATTGCTCATAAAAGAGTTTGAGTCACACCAGAATTAAATCACATGGAATAAAAGACAGCTGAGGCCATTGCTCACCATAATTACAAGCACAAATAAGATCACTTCCTATTAACGACAGATATACTCTTTGGGACAGATGTAAATATTCTACACACACATGAGGGAGCTGAAAATAAAAATAAGAGCACAGAATTACCTTTTATAAAATTCAGCTGCTGAGCGCGATACATTGTGGAAAATAAACCACAGCAACACAATCATCAATATATCTACCGAGGTTAAGAACCAAATACTAGATCACAAGAAGCAAACTATATGTGAACAAGTAGGTAAAACAAACACACGCTGAATTTCCAGCTCAAAAGAAAAGTCTGACATAGAAACATGGTGCAGGTTTAGAAATGGGATTTTTTTTTTTATAATAGGGATGTTGGTGAGTTATTTTGGTTATCAGGCATCCATCCTGCACTGTTAAAGTTGATCGATTAATTGATTTCTTCCCTGAAAATTTTCCCTGTAATCAATATTAATTTGGAACAGATTTTGGTCTAAATCTGCATTTGATGTATTTGAAATCGGGTGCTGGATTTGTAAAAACAACAGGCATCGGTTCCCTTTGTTTGAGTCAGCAAGGAAACCAGTAATCGGGGTTATTTGGTAGATTGGGAACTCTCGCCTTTACCATTCAAAAATTCAAAACAATTGCAATTTGAGGCTTGTCTATGCACAAAAATAAAAAAATAAAATAAAAAGTCGGAGGAGAAAAACACACAATCACGCAAAGACAACCACACAGAGCCACAAAGACACAACAGCCCAGAAAGACATATGCAAGAATACTATTTTCAGATGTCACAAACAAATGTAGAATTTTAAAGGATTAGAAGTATCGGTCTGTGGCTACACAGCAGCACTGTACAAGGATTTAAAACCCAGAAAATCACTGCCCCAATTAAACCAAATCAAATCAAAGATGAAGAATTGTGTCTTATATATAGAAGGAGAGAAAGGCAAGAGAGAAAGGGAGGATACTGAAGAGATAGCGTTCCCACCAATCCAACATGTAGAGTCCGAAGGTAACATTGTAGAGATAGATCTTGCGACTGATCCAATTCATTATTGGCTTATTGCTAGATTTCAGGAATTACTGAAGAATTGAGAGAAAAGAGGATTGAAGAAACCAACGATTCCAAAATGGGATCTAGCAGATAAAGCGACGGCGGCAGAGGACGCTAAGCCGACGCAGCTGAGTTGACTGAGTTATCGTGATTCAGTCTTAATTAAATAAAAGTTGGTAATACGATAACTCTAATAACGTTACAAAATAAAAATATTTTTAATAAGAAAATCTTAAAAAACAGTTCTACTAAATATGTATATTTACCTATTTTTAATTAAGTAAAATATATATTCAAAGTAAAACTTTTATTAACTATCAATTTTTATATATTTATTTAAATGCATAAAGATATACAGAAAATTATAATTCATATTATAAAATAAAATAATGAAATTAAATAAAGATAAATCATAAAAACTTCTAACTCATTAAATTTGGTAAAAGAAAATCTTTTTATAAAAGATGCATTTTGTTTTGAAAGAAGTTTTACTACTAAACCCTAAACCCTAAAAAAAAAAAAAGGTTTTAGTAAGTTAAAAAATAAATAAAAAGCCTTAATCATTTATAAACAATACAAGAAGGAAGTTCTATGGTTTATGTTTTTCCAGATAACATAATATTGATTAGTGAGAGAAGATAACAATTTAAAACAAGACTAGATTTGTGTAGGAGAATATTAAAGTGAAATGATTTGAAAATTAGTTGAACTTAAAAGAGAGATAATTATGAGGGTAATCTAGTAAAAATAATACTTGGGCTATATGGTAGAATCCTCAACAAGATTTCGACTTACACATAATGAATATAACAGGAGCATGTGAACAAAATATAAACTAAATTAGTGAGATTTTGTGTGGTAGAATCATTCATTGTCTAATACGACAATTTTATAGAACAACCATTAAATATGCAATGTTGTATGGAGTAGAACATTGGGTAATGAAGATAAAATAAATAAAAGTTAAGACATCAAGATATATATATATATATATATATATATATATATATATATATTTGTGTTGGGTGAGTGATTAACTCTAAAAGGGGAATTGAAAGAGAATTAACATATACTTCTAATAGCTGACAATTTGAGAAAAACTCATTTGTAGTAATTTGGTCTATATTTGTGTGTAAAGTTAAAAGGCTATGGATCGAAATAAAAGAAGAGAGTAATCTTTGAAAATATAAAGGAAAGAAATAAAAAAAGATATGTTAGATGTAGAGTGTATGATTGTATAATTTACAACATAGATAATTGAGGAAGAAGAACTCGTACAACTAATCTTAACGGGTTGTAGATGACAATGACGATAAGAGAAAAAGGTATTTATATTTTAATACTATTAGGGTTCAATTGTAGGCTTTATCAAAAATAAAAAAATGAAAGCGAATTTTTAAAATAACTACATTATTTGTTCAATTACCTATGAAATTTTTAACTACATGATCTTAAGTTCAATTTATTTTAACCTCTAACCTCTTTAAAACACTAGTAGTTGATTTAAATTCAAAGATTATAAATCACTATTTTTTCTATAGATTTTAGAACCAACATTTGATTTATTAATTTATTTTTATGCAGATTTAATAAAGTATAAATCATTTTTTTTTCATTCGTATGATCTTATTAAAAGTTAATTATCCTATTTATGATGAAGTATTTTCAATCAACAAATCTTTCTAAAATTTTCAATATTTTTAAGCCTTTTATACTAATCAAATTTTCAATAGAAAGGTGAAATATCTAAAATTTGACATATAAATAAGTAATATAATGATTTTCTTTTTAAATTTCTCTACTTTTATACTTATTAACGTTTATAAATTAAAATTGATATTTATTTTAAACTCATTTTGTGATGCACTAAATCCTTGATCATAAAAATGGTAATTAATATAACTTTTACACTAATTTGAATTTATCGAATTATTGGCGTACAGGTTCTGAAAATTCAGCCCTCCCTACCGGAGCTTTTCGAAGTAGCCCTAAAAGGTCCAGTGCCTGCGAACTGCGAACTATCCAACTGAGCGGCGATGGTTGCCAGGTAAGTCTTCTTCTTCTTCTTCCCCTCTGCTTCTATTTCTCCTACTCCGTCTGCCCATATCTCCGCCTCCTTCTTCTCCTTTTTTTTTTTTTGAGAACTCCTTCCCCTCCTGCCTCCTCCTTTATCTCCAACTATGCTTCTTCGTTACATTGGTTTGGGTAATGTGGCTGAATTGGTGATCTGGGAAATGCTGCTTTTGAGAGCATGATCATTCAAAATGGCGAAATGCTAGGTTTTTATGACCGCAATTGTCCGTGGAAAAAGAAAAGAGGCGTAACCTGTTACCTGTTTGGGTGTAAATGCGTTTTCTCTCTATGGTTTGTGCGTTCTGATCTGGCACACTTAGGTGGTCTATGTATGTCGGCAAGCCATTTTCTATAGAAAAGGGGCTGCTTTACGCCTCCTGGTGGGCTACTTTAATGGAGGAAATTGAGGCTAACTTGGTCAAGAATTCATCATAAATTGGGAGGGCAATATCTTCTCCAGTGGCCTGGGTAGTGAATTCACCATTTCCCATACTCAACTATTTCTAAATGATTACCAGAAAAAAATAGATCTTTTAAGTGAAGTTTCAGTGTTGTAGAGTGTTATCACCTCTCCAAAAAGAGAATCTCCACCTTGGCTTACCCCCCCATCCAATCGCAATATTGGTGTTTTGTTGGTACCTTCTAGTTTACTTTTTTAACTTTCACTTATTCTGTGTGCATCGTCCGTTGAACCAGTTGCTTCCATTTTAATCTCACAACTAAAATAAGGTTTTTTTTTTTTTTGGGGGGGCGTGGGGTGGGGGGTTCTTTCAGCTGAAATAATATCCAAGCTGTTTATTTGGTGTGGAGATGATGAAACACAACATTCTGTTATACATTTTTGAATCTCCCCCCAGCTAAATAATGAAATATCATATATGAAAATGACCTATTCCAGATGCTCATTTTAGTAATTAAACCGGATTTGATTTTGAATTTCCCTTTTCTGTTTGACTGAGTCACTTTTTTTGTTGTTGTTAGGTTTCTTGGATGATAGTCTTTGTAAGAGAGGCATTGGGTTGTCACTCTTCAAGTGAATTCGATGCAGGAACATCTGGTTCTATGATGCAACCTCTTTTTAAGAGAATGAAGTTTACTCTCAACATGGATTCTCCACGTTTATTATATGGCGATGCAGAAGCTTCTTTACCTGTTTTAAGTTCCTCTGGTTACTTTATGGAACCTTCTCTTACGGAGTTGACTGACAGAGAACTTGTTGATACTGGATATTGCTGCAGAGTTCAAGACTTCACAGTTGGAAGAGTGGGTTATGGGTGTGTTAAATTTCTTGGAGAAACTGATGTTAGATGGTTGGATTTAGATCAGATTGTGAAATTTGATAGGCATGCGATAATGGTATACAGGGATGAAAGTGACAAGCCTGCAATTGGTCAGGGCCTAAATAAATCTGCTGAGGTAACTTTGCTGCTTCAAATTAGGTTGCCAATCATAGATAAAGCAGACTGTGAAAAGATTGAGGATAAATTGAGGAGCAGCACCGAAAGACAAGGTGCCCATTTCATCTCGTTCGATGGTGTGAGTGGTGAATGGAAATTTATGGTTCATCATTTCAGCAGATTTGGGTTGACCGAAGATGATGAGGATGATATTGTTATGGAGGATGCTACAGTGCAACAAGCTGTGGAACCTAGTGGCATTGATGAGGAACCACATGCAAGTCCAGTTGGAAGTGATCTATCTCATTCACTTCCTGCTCATCTCAGACTTGATCCAATCAAAACGCAAGAAATGAGAATGTTGATGTTTCGTGTGGAGGAGGAGGATGAAATTGATGGCCCCTTTTCCCATGAGAAACATTCCTCGGGTAATTATCCCAAAAATGTTGTTCATAGACCTGCTTTTCATCATTCTTCTCAGAAGAAGAGCAATAAGATTAGTCCATCTGCTGTGCGTAAATCACCGATTCCTTTGCTCGAGTACAACTCAAATAATTCTGACTTAAGCCCACCTCAAACCATTCTTATGACCAGGCAGCACAAGGGCATGCCACTGAGGACAACAATAGTAGAAGGTTTTAAACTGGAATTGGAGTATGAAACTCCTATAGGAAACTATCATTCTCATAACATAGTTGATGCTGGGCTTTTCATGGGAAGGTCATTTCGTGTTGGTTGGGGACCCAATGGCATCCTTGTTCACTCTGGTAATTGTGTAGGTACTTCTAATCCAGAAAGGCATTTAGTTCCATTATCAATGTGGAGAAAGTTGCAATGGACCGAGTGGTCAGAGATGAAAATAACAAAGTAAAGGAGGAGCTGGTTGATTTATGCTTTTCTTCTCCATTGAATCTCCATAAATCAATGAACCATGAAACTATAGAAGTCGAAATGGGTTCCTTCAAATTAAAACTTCTAAAACTTGTATCCAGTTGTTTCACTCTTCCAGAGATTTGCCGTGGTTATATTGAGATTGTGGAAAGGAAGCTGGATGTTTCTGGCTTGGCTACATCTGCTCGTTTGTTTCTACTGCACCAAGTCATGGTTTGGGAATTGATAAAGGTTCTCTTCTCTGCGAAGAAAATAACTGGTCATTTGAGATATGTGGATGCTGATGACAGTGGAGAGGATATGATTCACGACAAGAAGGAAGCATTTCTAGACATAGACCCAGAAGCATACCCCTTTGTTCGGAGAGCTGAGTTTAGTTATTGGTTGCAAGAGAGTGTTTGCCACCGTGTACAAGAAGAAGCAAGCTTTCTAAATGAATCCAGCTATTTAGAACACATATTTGTACTCTTGACTGGACGACAGTTGGATATGGCAGTAGAGTTGGCTGCCTCCAGAGGTGATGTAAGAATGGCTTGTTTGTTGAGTCAGGCTGGTGGCTCAATGGTGAATCGTTCTGACATGGCCCAGCAGCTTGATCTGTGGAGAATCAATGGACTAGATTTCAGTTTCATTGAGAATGACAGGTTAAGGTTGTATGAGTTGCTTGCTGGTAATATTCAAGGTGCTCTACATGATTCGAAGCTTGATTGGAAAAGGTTCTTAGGATCGCTGATGTGGTATCAACTTCCACCTAATACTTCACTACCTGTCATTATCAACACATTTCAGCAACTTCTAAATAATGGCAGAGCTCCATATCCTGTTCCTGTCTACATTGATGAAGGACCTCCTGAAGATGCCCCAGATTGGGGCTTAGGTGATCGCTTTGATCTAGCTTACTATCTTATGCTTCTACATGCTAATGAAGGCAAGGCCTCTGTTCTTAAGACCATGTTTAGTGCATTTTCTTCCACACATGATGCACTTGATTACCATATGATTTGGCATCAGCGAGCAATATTGGAAGCCATTGGTGCTTTCACTTCAGATGATCTTCATGTTCTTGATATGAGCCTTGTATCTCAACTGCTGTGCACTGGGCAATGTCATTGGGCTATATATGTTGTTCTACACATTCCATACTGTGATGATTTTCCATTTCTCCATGCCAATGTCATAAGGGAAATCTTGTTCCAGTACTGTGAGTCCTGGAGTACTCAAGAAATACAACGCCAATTTATTGAAAATCTTGGAATACCATCAGCATGGATGCATGAAGCTTTGGTAATTTCTTGCCCTTTTCATTTAGACTTGTGGTAATCATGTGCTCCTAGAAAAGTGGAGTGTTTCTGTTCAATACGAATATGAAAATGGGAGTTGTTTTTTGTGCCTTCCTTGCCTTTGAATTTGCTTCTCGTTCAGTTTTCTGGGCTCAATTTTCTTAAATGATTCTTTGAGCATCTCCCCCCCAACCCCACCACCCCCATCTTCCTGTACTAATCTTTTATGTTATCATTGCAGGCAGTGTATTTTCAGTATCATGGAAACTTGCCAAAGGCCCTTGAACATTTTATTGAATGTTCAAATTGGCATAGAGCTCACTCAATTTTCATGACTTCTGTTGCTCACTCATTGTTTTCTACATGTAAGCATCTGAATTTTAGCATCTTTAAGTCCCCAAATCCTATTGCAAATTGGCTTCTTGGAATGCATCCTCATTTGCAATTTGGTCATTGTTGTCTGCATCAATTGGCATTCTTGTAGGAAAGTACCTGCACTATGAACAATGGCATAAAAGTGAACTTTGAAAAGGCTTGGCAGAAATTGGAAATTGTCAATGAGTAGTTCTGATTTTTTTTTCCTTTGTGTATGTGATTGCCATGCCCCATCTATTTGGTTGGCTTTCATCATTGGCATCGTCAAAGCTTGACCCAATAACCCATCCATCTGGAGTTTCGTGTATCCTACTTATCTCTGCTCATGACTTTAGGGCCTGGAGTTTCGTGTATCCTACTTATCTCTGCTCATGACTTTAGGGCCAAGTGCTCTGTCACACTATACAAAGTCCTAACCACTTCTCATTCTATGTCCTAATAGTCTCCCTTCTCATCGCATCTCGAATTAGCAAAATCTCAATTCTTCAAAAGTGGGCTGCATATAGTCTTCCAAACATGTGCCCACATCATCTCAAATAACACTCCTTCATTTTCCCTTATTGGAACTATGTGTAGATTATACCTTATGTGCTCAGTCCTAATTTATCCTTTCTTGTTCGTACATCTATCAGCATATGCATCTCAACCACATGTGACTGAGTGAATAGTTTGACTTTCTTTCTTTCTATGCTGGCTAAAATGCATGCTGTTTGTACAACCTATTGATTTTCTGATTAAGTAGAATTTACACAATACAAGACGCATATTGATTTCTCGTGTAAATTTATCCAGCTAAACATTCAGAGATCTGGAGACTTGTGACTGTGATGGAAGAGCACAAGTCAGAAATTGCAGACTGGGACGTGGGTGCTGGAATTTATTTTGATTTCTACACCATAAAGAGCTCTTTAGAAGAAGAAGATACCATGACGGAATTGGTGAGATAATCTATTTTGGTCATGTTCATGTTTATTTGTACTGTTAGTTGTCATGACATGATTGCTCTCAGTGAGGATTAAGCTTACTTTCAAGCATCCCATGGGATCTTCTTTTAGTGGTTGGGAGGTTTAGGCCGAGCAAATCAAGTTCATCAGGACTTAAGCTCATATTCTGCCATGCCAGATGCTTTATTGATTATGGCAGATTGACATGGTATGCTTTATTCATTATTGTTTTATGAGAATACACCAAACTTCTGTGCCCGTTGAAGAGTGTACATTGAACCAAAAGTCATGGTTTCCAACTCATGCTGATAAAAGATAAATGAGTGTTTTGTTCTACTTTCAATTCTCAAGGGACCATGAAAAATTGAATGTATTTCAGTAATATCTGGAATTCATGCAATCCTGGAAAATTTTAATGCAAAGTTTGAAATCTTTGCATCACCATCAATTCTGATTGAAACTCCATTTTATTGTGCACTTTTCTAAGCATACAGTGTGAGTGACACTTCAACTTTTACTGAAGTTTTACCCACTTAGATGAGATTGCTTCTTGCAGGATTCTCTTGAGAAGAAAAGTGAAGAATGCCAACATTTTTTCGGTCGCTTAAATGACTCATTACTGGTTTGGGGGAGCAAATTGCCAGTGGATGCAAGGTATCTTTTCTGTTAGTGCAAGCAGGCACACATACTCGTATACTCGATGAGAAGTAACCTCCCATATGTTCTCTTTACTGGTCCCTTTTGTCAATCCTCTATCGTTCTTACTACCAGATCATGCTTCCATGATTTCATAAATCCACCTTGAACTCAATAAGAAATATTAGTTGTTGTTTTTATATCTAATTTCTATTTCCTTGTGCATGCTTAGGGTGCATTTGGCTTCTTGATAGTTTGGGAACAGAGATGGTTGTTTCTCATCACCATTAATACAGTTGTTGGAAGGATAATTTGCAAAGGTCCCCCTATCTTTTGTTTCAATAACAAAAACTACCTTCATTGTGTCAACAATTGGAAAATGTACACTTTAGCTCATAAACCAGAGGTCCCAAGTTCGAGTCCCGTAGTCACCCAATACATGTGGCTTGCGAGGAGCTGCATGCATCTAGAGTTTTACCCAATGACCTCATACTTGGGAAGAGGTGGGGGTCTTGGAGTTCTCCAACATTAAAAAAAAAAAAAAAAATGGAAATTATACTACTATATTTTGCATCAATTGTAAACTCCACCCTCTTAGCATCTTAAATGTCCAAAATGCACATAAATATTAAAGAGCTACATTAGCAAAATACATTTAGCAAGGTAATCAACCAAGACAACTTATGTAAAGTATGCAACCCACACAATTGTTATGTAAAACCACATGAATTATTGGTGGGTAATATTTTACTCCCGTCTAATCATTCAACCCATGAGAGGGGCAATTGAAAAATGCTCGGCTTGAGTAATTTTTTATAAGATCAAAATCTATAACATGATTGGATGTATGTGAAACATCCCATACCCCTTATTTATTTGGTCCACATATTACACCCAACCATGTTAGCTATATTTTTTATTGGTGTCTTGAAAATTGGTAGTATGTATTCTTTAAGAGTCCGTGCAACATAGCTTGAAAGTATGCATTACTAAGAGTATTTTGCCATTGGAACTTTGTCTAGTAAAGAGTATTGTGGACATTTAATATCTTGAGGAGGGAGTATTTGCAGATGAAATAAAAGATAGGATTATATTTTGCACTTGTTGAAATTATAAGGGTACTTTTTACAATTGAGGCAAAAGGACCTGGCGGTATTTGCAAATTACCTCTTGCTGAGATTACTTTGCCAGAATGATGGGGAGCCAAAAGCAACCTAAATATTTTAGATTCTTTATTCATTTTGTCTTTATAGTTTAGATATCGGAAGTAACTCTTTACAAAGCTGACAGATTATGTATTTGGCTTTGATTATGATGATGGTACAGAATGCTATTCAGTTCTCACTTGTATGTTGGCACTCGTTCAGAGTGTTGAATCTTCCAAATTCTATGATTTTGGTACCCAAATCATTTGTTGGGATCACCATGCAATTGTTCCAAATGGAACATATTTAGGTTCCTCACCAAACCCACTTGTAGACCTGCTGTTCCAATAATTCCTCCGTTTGGTTGTTTCTTCTCCCATTTTAGATGCTACTAGATGTATACTAGGGGTTTTAAAATCGGTGCCTTTGTACAAATTGATTTTGCATAAATCAAGATGCAGCATGTCAATGTGAGTTGATTTGGTCCTGTTTGGCCATTGGCTTATCCAATTATCATCTTCTAGAAAAAATAGGATCTGATCCTATATTCCCTTGAGCAATCGAAAAAGTTCTCATGTAACTTGAAAAATAGGATGCCATTTAGATCATACAATCCAAAAATTTCTTATGCTAACAGGAGCTTTCTTGCATAGTTACATCGATTTATGCCTAGCACTACAGTCTTCCGATTAAATCACCGTTATCAGCTTGAGCTGTATTGTATTTTCATTTTAGTTTTACTTCTTATTTATTTCCTTGCATGTTCTAACTCATTCATGTTTCAGAGCAACCTATTCAAAGATGGCAGAACTACTCAATTCTCTGCTTGTATCGGAGGACGCCGAAGGATCCACCCTCGAAGTTCAGATGAATTGCTTCGATATCATGCTCAGCGCACCCATCCCAGAAGACAAACGATCCTGTCATCTACAAGATGCAGTATCAGTTTTTACCTCTTTTCTTTCTGAGCAAGCATCTTAGTTTTGATTTCTTTCAAGAGTGTGTAATATGTAAAATGTTAAAAGTTTTAATCAAATTAATTTTGCTTCTCGGTGATGTTCTTCTCATTTTCCATTTTTCCTTTGTTCCTCGGATTGCAGGAGTACTCTACTTAGAGGACATGACATATTAATAATTTTTTATAGGAATAATATTTGATTTTTAAAAGATATAAAAAAGAACCGGTTTACCTATTCTTAATACATTTATTTTTAACTCTATCCTTGCAGCTTGCTAACATTGGGATTCCTTTTCAAATGTATTCCATGTGTGAGCAGATGGATTTCATGGGTCAATCAAATAAAGCATTAATCGTAGATGTACTAATAAAAAAAAAAAAAAAGGCATTCTCAATAAATAATTTTAGTCATATGATAAAGAGAGAAATAAATAAAAAAGGTTACAAGTATCTTGTGAATAACTAAGTAATGCCTTAATTCAGTTGAGTACATACTACATAGTAAATGAATTTCAATTTAATTTTATTAAATTTAAAGTTGAGTGCATGATTAGAGTGCATGATTATTTACTCTACACAAATGTGAAAAAAATAAATAAAAGAGAACATTTAGAGAAGCTAAATTGTTAAAAGTTAATCTATATATGAAGCTTTTATCTATCTAACTTAAATGTATGAATAGATATCAGTTGAGTTGTTGGGACAATTTATTTGGATAATCTAGATGAATCTTGAATTTTGTATAGTGGACTAGGGCTCAAAATGATGCCATAGTTTCACTTTGAATACTATATTAAAATTAATAAAATATATATTACAAATAATTAAATATAGGATATAGGAGATTTGATTATAATAAAGTTAAGTCTTTTATTTTCATCATCAATTATTGAAATTTGAAAGCTTAAATATAATTTTTTTTTTTTAAATGGAAGATTCAATCAAGTCTGTTCTGATTAGATTTTCTGTACTATGTCACCTTCATATTTATTGTATTAAGATGCAACTCTATTCTACTTAGAAAATGAATTTTGATTTAAATACTAATCAAAGAAAAAATAAAGTGTCCTTTTAGTAACAAAAGAGAGTCCTTGTAATTATAATATTTTAATTAAAATTTTCAAAATGGTGAAAGGATTATTTTTAAAAAAAATATAATCATAATATTTTTAAATTAAACAAAATATTGAAAATTCTTATAAGATATTTTTAAAATATAATATTCTTTTGTAAAAATTAATGTCGAATTTAAGAGCATTAAAATAATAGTCACGAGAGAAGGCAAGCGAGAGCCGGTGTATTCCGATCTCTCCAAACAGAAACCTTCAAATGGCAGAAACCGCGCGTCCCGAGAATTCTCTTATCTTCGCCCCCTTTTCCCTCTCCCTCTCGAACTACCAAAAGCTGCTGAGATCGAAAAACGAAACCGCGTCGATCTCTCAAGAAAGTCCGATTTCCTCTCTCAAGATAGAAATCTCTGGGAATCAAAACCCATTTCTCGGATCCCTCTCCAACTGCATCTTCTCACCTCTTAAGCACTCATTTCCATTTCCATTTCTGGTCTTTCTATTGTCCCTTCTCTTACTCTTCAATGCCGGCTTGCCTCTTCAATGCCGCCGGCTTCTGGGCTTTTGCAATAGAGAATATAAACTAGAGACTAGATCTTTGTTTACTTATTGGTTTTTCAATTGAATCCATGAATTCCATTTGATTTCTCTTGTTTTGCTCTGCCTTTTCTTTCACATATCTAAGAATTGCATGAAGTAAAATTGGATCGATTTCAACATCTGGGGTGTCATTTTTTATTTATTTTTGTTTATAACCGCAGTGTTGTGAAATTTGATCTATGAGGATACCCGGGGTTCTTCCTTTCCTTTCTCATATCTAATGAATTGCATGAGGCGAAATTGGATCGGTTTCAACATCTGGGGTGTCTTTATTTCTGTTTATAACCATAGTTTTGTGAAATTTGATCAGTTATGATACTCGGGGTTCCTTTGGTTTGATTTTTCAGAGCTTTTTGACGGTTTTTTGGTGTTAGAATCATGATTTTTTTGAAATTGGATCGATTTCAATCTTGGGTTTTGTTAGTTTGATCTTGCAGATTGTTTTGAGGAGTTTTGTTATCTGAGTTTTTCTTGGAGTGGCTTTGTAAAAGCATATTGTGGGGTTTTGGTGGTTTCCAAACAGCGTTTAGATCCATGCTTTTGTGAAATTAGATCAATTTAGATATCAGGGATTTAGTCAGTTTGTTGAATGGGGTTTAGAGCCATGGTTTCCCCGACAGGAGGTCAAGCGCCTCATTTCTCACCTTTGGCAAGGCAGGGCTCTGTGTACAATCTCACCCTCGACGAGGTCCAAAACCAGCTTGGAGAAGTAGGAAAGCCTTTGAATAGCATGAATTTAGATGAATTGTTGAAAAGTGTGATTGCGGTGGAGGATAATGCAAATGCGAGTGGGAATGCTTCTTCATCTTCCGCATCTCTGCTTCCGGGCAATCTTAATTTGAGCCGGACAATCAGTCGAAAAACTGTTGACGAGGTGTGGAAGGAGATTGTCCAGCACGAGCAGGGAAATCCTGGAGTCAGTCTGGGCGATGGGCCAGTGGAGAGGCAGCCAACTATCGGGGAAATGACTCTTGAGGATTTCTTGGTCCGGGCTGGTGCTATGAATATGACAAATCAAGACATTGCTAACGTTACTCACCAGCAGTTGATGGCCGGCGACTCAATGGTCTCCGCAACACAGCCTGCAGATTGGTTGCAGTACCACCCAATGGCAGTGGCCCACCAGCGACAGATGGTGGTGTTGGGTTCTGGTTTACCAGTTGCACCGCCAGTGTTTGGGAGTCCAAGTATGGATGTTGGGTACAGTGAGAACCAATTGGCTATGGCAATGCCAATGACAATGGTAGGAGCTAATTCATCAGATTCACAGGCAGCTGTAGAGAGGAAGCGCCAGTTTTCGGATGAGATGATGGAAAAGACTATTGAGAGGAGACAGAAGAGGATGATCAAGAATCGGGAGTCGGCAGCTCGGTCAAGATCAAGGAAACAGGTGTCTTTACTCGTTCCTTTCCTAAAGTGTTGCATAGGAAGTAAAAGAAGATCAATGGGCTTGTTCTGCTGTTTTCTCAAAAAATGTGAAATTTTATTTGTGTGATGATGTTAGGCTTACACAAACCAGCTGGAGCATGAAGTTTCCCGTTTGAGGAAAACAAATTGGAGGCTCAAGAAACAGAAGGTAAGAATTAATGTCAAGTTGGTAGCCTCTCTCTCTCTCCACAACCTATTTCTGATTTTCTTCACATATATGCATTATACACGAGTAATTGTTATCTTAGACAGAACCTTTTTATGCGTTTTGCCATGTTTCTAACTTGCATTAATTTGCCCAAAATTGCTTAGATATGGGTTTGATTTTGCCTTTTGTCTTCAACTTGATAAACTAGAAACAGAGGGGAAAAGAAAGTCAACAACTGTTCATAAATATTTTGAAGATGTTCTGTTGTTGACAAGTTAGACTGAAAATTGTACGTGGACCAATGCATGCACTAGGGTTAGATCAGATGGATTGGAAGTACTAGGGATGGTAGATATAGTAGTTTTTTAACTCCCAAAAAAAAAAAAAGATTGAACATTTTGCCTTTAGTTTTCATGGGCAGCTTGCCATATCTGCAGCCAAGTGAAAGCTCTCTTCTTTTTGTAGAAGTTTTTTATTATGTAAGAATTTTCCAAATCTGAATTCTCTACTCCAGAAAATGGAAAGAAGCCCATCAGACTCAACATCATTGGTACCTTCTGACTCTGGAGACATTTTATTTCTGTGGACTGCACTAATTATTATCTGTATGTTCCCACAACAAATTTGGATGAAGTGTAACGCTACGATTCTAATTATGGAGTTCTCTCAACAGGTCCACTTTGCCTATCATTTCATATTTGTGATATTTGGAAATAATTTCTTAAGCTTTCAATGCATCTATTAATCTATATCTCTCATTATCATCATCTATTCAGATTGGCGTTAATCTGTATCTAACATAGCTGTGTATTACATTCTGAGATTTGGTTTGACCATATTTCCTAGCTTTGAATGCTCCCATTAATCTTTTTACTGTCCTGAATCGGTCAAATATATACTTGACTATTTCTGCTAACTTTGTAGATTAAAATGAAATTACGCACACCGGGGTCTGATGGGAGTTCTAGAAAATTTCTTTAGACAAGGTTTTATTTCTTATTAATAAAGGATCTAGAGCCATGCATGCGCAGTTGGCGTAATTACTAATCAACTTTCCTATTATTCTTGCATTTCTCCTGGTAGTTAATCAACTGATGGGAGTTTTTATCCATTCATTTTTCACTCCATTGCATCCAAACACTGTTTTAAATCAGAATGGAGTGGCTAGTTGGACTGTTACTGTAAGTGGTCTGGTCAAGTGTAAGCTGTATACATGCTCAAAATCCATTCATATCTATCTGGACCAGCACAAACAACTGACCCTTGTTTATTCTCATTTCATATTTTATGTTGATGTTGGATCAGTGGCTGAACTGGCTTGTACAAACTCTTCACTCCAATGGTTCAACCTCTGGCCTAACCCGGTGACAGTTTCACTGTCATTGACCAGTTTATAGGTGGTCGAGAAGTACGCCTGGATTGAACTACCCAAGGCACTGGTTATTATTTTTGGTGCTGCTGTTATTTGCACCCTAACCGTCTAAGGTTGCCTAGTCATTCTTTGATTTCAATGCCTTTGTGGTTGAAGAAACTGTATGTAAGAGGAAGAGTGCATCTGAATTTATGGACTTGACTAGGTAACCATCTCCACAAGTTCTACACATCTTGTACGATCTCTGAGGTTGATATTATGCATTATCTAGTAGCATGAACAGTAAGTGCTATGCAAAACCGGTTTGAATTGTTGTTGATGTAGGCCATGTTAGAGATATTTCTCAAGGCTTGAAGTTCCTTAAGATCAAAGATTTACCAGTAGTTCTCTAATTGTTTCCTAATTGCATGTCATTGCGTTTATTGTTTATGCTGCTCTCCTCATTAGGTAGTTTCCTTTGTGCTATCCAAAAGTAGAGTTATTTTTCTTCTTTGATACGTAGATCTTAACTTCTATTTTGGATATATTGTTGATCATCTCTTGCATTAGTTCTGATTCATGAACCTACTCCACATGCTTGATACTTTTAACATTTATCGAGGGTCAGTTTTTGGTAGCTTGGGGGTGGGTGGGGCGGAGGGGAGGAAAGAGGGAAATAGAATAGAAATGGGTGCTACTATGGCACTTGTTCCACCCAACTCATGTGGAATGACTCAAAGACGCATTTCTCAGACACCTCTTTTCAGTGTGTTTTTTCCTGCATTCCAGCAATGGGTCTTGGGGGAGGAACGTGTGGAATGGCATGGGGAGAAATGGTAGGAAAGTGGCTTGGATTATTTATTCCGTTCTCATTCCTAAGAATGGTTACTAAATGGGGCGAAGGTAGTTTGATCATCTATTCTTTCTCGCCTTTTACAAGGACTCTTTTTCATCTTTCATGCACCTAACATGAGATCATTTGAACAACTCTACAAAACCATTTCCTCTGTTTTCAACATCCGTGATGGGAAGTTGAGGTTTTAAGGATTGATACAGCCATACCAGTGGAACCATTTCATTAACAACTCTAAAAAAAATAAAAAAAATCTCTCTAATTTTCCTTTGTTTCCAATTAGAACATGAAATTAGTATACATAACCTTCTCTCCCTAGTTTTTCGTATAAGTTAGGCTACTCTTTAACAAGACTTTCCATCAAATGAATCATGAGCCCTTCAAGTATGGTTCAATTGGATAGGTAGGTACATGGATATGTAATGTCATGTTTCATCATCAAATGGTCATTTTAGCTATTTAATCTTGACATTTGAAGTTTTGGTTAATATAAGTCATTGGTTTTTAAAAGTTTAAAATCAAGGATGAGATGATCAGATGAGACTGAAAATTCATACACTTCTTATTAATGTAGTCTTCTTTACATATTTTTTTGAAACATTAACGATTTAATTCCATGAAATAAGAAGATGCTACAAAAGAAAGATCTAGGTATAGGAGAGATATATCTGGAACAAAGGAGGAGGAAAAGAAACAAGAGAGAGAATAAAAAACATGAACATAAAATGTATTATTCTTTACATCAAACCCAACGATGTCGGCCGAAGACCCATTTAGAGAGCAGTCTTGGTATTTGACGAAGTTTCGGTAGAGTTTTTCTTTCCCACATGCAATATCAATGTTAAACCTTATATGGCTCAATTCTTGTTTCTTAATTTGTCATACGCAAACTTGTAAGAGTGGAACTGATCCATTGTCTTCTCTGTGCAGGAGCTGGAGATGCTTTTACCTTTAAATCAGATTCCTGAGCCAAAATATCAGCTTCGGCGTACTACTTCTTCACCATTTTGATTGATTCACCATTTTTCAATCAACACAAACAGTTGCAAGCTCAGTTGTACAGATTTTTCATTTCTTGTCTGCAGATAGGCATCCGAGCCCGGTCTAACCACTGATCAAAGCATGTGACCATCTACTTTCTTGTTGAGTATAGGAAATTTTGTACCAATTCGTTCATTTGACATTCAACCATCTATATCATCATATGCTTTGATTGAAATATCAATTACATTGGCTACATTTCTGTTTCATCATTGGTTGATTATACTCTTTAATCTTATCTTCATCAAAGCCTGATCTAATTTATCTGGTCTGGGACTACTACATATATACTCTTACTATTGGCTGTATGTTATTTGGATAGTCTAGGGTTCTCGCAACTGGCTATTTACATCAGAAAGCAGAAGATGTGTTTGAACCTAGGGAAAAATTTCGGCTGATAATCAATATATTAGATAAAATTTAGTTTATGTGTAATGACCCATCCCAACCCAACACGATATTGTCCGCTTTGAACTCGAAAACCTGCACAGATTTACATTTGGGCTGAAGTGTCACCTTTAGATTCAAAAGACTTTGTGCTTAGAAGGAGTGGTCACTCTTATAACCATTTCAATTTTTTACCTCCTGAGTCGTATGGGACAAAGTTCTCGCCGCCGAGGCCAAGACCTTAATCTATTATTTTAAATTTTTTATTTCCTTCTATTATTTTTTGAGAGTGGGCCATGTTAGATGACCAATCTCCATCAAACCACGTGTCTCCTTGCCACTCGCGTGTCTGAAGACAAATTTCATCCCAATCAAATTAGATTTTAACAGAGATCAGAAGCTAATCTGTTGCTACTTTCTACGTGGCACTCAATTCAATTCCTTCACGTGGAATCATATCCAATTTTATGAAGCCCCACACGTCTAGGTTAGCCTAAGAATCCTGCAATAAAATAATAATTAGAAAAAAGTCATCGACACCTTTGAACCAAATCAAAAGTTAAATCATTAAATATAGTTATATTATTAGCATAAAATATTATTTAATTAAAGAAATTGGACTTGACTTATCCACAGTCTAAACTATAGAATAGAGAGAGAGTGGAAAAAGATCCAAGACCTTAACCTTTCTTCCATGGCTACTCTTCAAAATTTCTTCCTTCTCTTCTCTCTCTTTTCCCTTCAACTGCAATTCTCAGTTGTAGAGTCAGATGTCAAAGGAGGTTATTGGTTCCCGGCCAGTGAGTTTCCCGTCTCAGACATCGACTCGGCTCTCTTCACTCACCTCTTCTGCGCATTTGCCTCACTCGACCCGGACACCAACCAAGTCACGATCGACTCAGCCAATGCAGATGCCTTCTCCACCTTCACCGAGACCGTCCAACAAAACAACTCCGACGTCGAAACCCTTCTCTCCATTGGCGGAGGTAGCTCCAACCCGGACGATTTCTCCTCCATGGCGAGTCAACCTAGTTCAAGAGCGACCTTCATCGACTCGGCAATCCAACTCGCTCGAGACAACGGGTTCTACGGCCTCGACCTCGACTGGGAGTACCCGCAAAACACTTCCGACATGACAAACTTGGGGACTCTCTTGGAGGAGTGGCGAGCGGCGGTGGGCCGCCGAGTCCAACTCAACGGGCAACACAACACTGCTCCTGACCGCGGCTGTCTACTTCTCTTCGGTCCATGAGTCGGTGAGTTACCCCGTCGAGTCGTTGGAGACGAACTTGGACTGGGTCAACGTGATGGCGTACGACTTCAAGGCACCGGGTTGGTCACCCGACTCGACCGGGGCCCCAGCGGCGTTATACGTCCCGTCGAGTCAGTTCAGCGGCAGTGCTGGGATAGAGAATTGGATCGGGTCGGGTATGCCGGGTCAGAAAATGGTGTTGGGTCTCCCCTTGTATGGGTATGCATGGGAGTTGGTGGACCCAACGGTACACGGAATTGGTGCACCAGCAAATGGGTCAGCGAGTGGAGAGGGCATCGGGAGCGATGGATCCATCACATACAATCAGATCAATGCCTTCATTGAAAGGACTGGAGCGACTGAGGTGTATAATTCGACGTGGGTCACAAACTACTGCTATTCCGGGTCGACTTGGATCGGGTACGACGATGTGGATAGCATTGACGCAAAGGTTACATACGCTACGGAAAATGAATTGCTTGGCTATTTTGTGTGGTCCGTCAGCGGAGACGACAACTGGACGCTTTGTCAAACAGGTACGTTCTGCAAAACACTGACGACCGGACGATAGCGAGATTATATTAGCTAGGCTGTTAGGTAAATTGAGCAGGTAGGAATAGTATAAGGGTCACCTACGTGGGTTACTCATTCAAATCAACTTAGTCTTGTGTTAAACACAAACAGTGAAATTATAATGTTAAAAATTAAAAAAAAATAAATAGATGGCTGAGGTGAAAGTACTCAAACCTCAATTTGGGTCTCATCATGTTCAAAGGATTAGATGAACTTTAACTAGATTTTGCCATGGTGTTAAAGTGGAGAGATTTTATTGAAAATTTTGTCTCATTTCAATTGAAATTTTAACTTTTTGAATTAAGAAAACTTAACCAATGCTTAAATGTTTTAGTAATAGATTTTTTTTATATAATGAAGAAATTCAAAATCTCACATTTGTTTAAGTACGAGGGCATTCGATAAAACTCTAAATACACATCGTACTTAACTCAGCCACGAGACCTTTGATTCTTGAGCCAAGTGCATACGAGTTGAGCTTTCTCATTTTTGGTGAGTAATAGAAAGTCATAGAGAGACTCATTTTATGAGAAATAATTTGATAGTTCACCGTGAAAATTATAAAAAGTTTTTAATTTTTAAGATTAAATATATTTGTAACTCACACTAAATATGTAAAAAAATCTTATTCTAAAACTTTTTAGTAGTTTAGATTTTAAATTAATTATTTAATTTATTCGACGTTAGAACCGTTTAAACTATGTGATAATTGAACATTTTAATTTTAAATTTGATTAGCATTTAAGTATTAACGTGCATGGTTTTATTTGTTTTAAAAAATGCAGCTTCACTGACGTGGGACGGATCAAGTAACATGGCGATGGCGGACACATGAAAATGAAAATTTGACTCATGTGAGTATTTTATTTTCAATTTAGAATAAAAAAGGGACTGTCAATCCTTTTCTTGTAGTGTGGAGTTCGGAAATCTGGACGATGTATGGAGGGAGCAATCTCATTTGAGGTAGCGACTAGCAAGTATGCTCCTCGTACTCATTCTATTATTAAAAAAGTAATATATATATATATATATATATATATATATATATATATATATTTTAATATCAAGTATTCAAGTATTTCACCAGAATTTTTCCAGTGTTCCACCTGATTAATCTTTGGAGCATATGTAAATTTCTCAATCTGCACACACCGAGTATAGAACTAAGAGGAGTGACTTTTTTGTGATGTCCGATGAGGATGCTTGATCCCATGACCAAATTTACTAATTCAATTGAGATAATTTTTTATCAATATTCATTTATAGCATGATTGTGTGTTTTCCGTATATTAAGGCTGTGTTTGGATGGGAGATAAAGGGTGTAAATGACGGATAAGAGTAACTTACCTCCCACTTTTGAAAATCTTTTTTTGTTTAAGGGGTATTCATAATATGGTAATAATCCCTACAAAATTTACCACTCATCCAAACACAACTAATCTAATTTATGAATTTTAATCTTAATTTAGAAACATTTTACATTTAAACATAGAATCTAACAATTTAACTAATTTTAATTAAAATGGTGGCATTAATATAAAAATATAAACAATCTCCATTTAATTTAAAATACAGAATTAAGATGCAATTAAATTATTTCCAACCTACTTCATCAATTTCAAAGATTTGAGTTTTTATAAACAAAAATAAAATTAAAGACACCTAAACTACCTCTGTACATATTTACAGTGGAACTGGGTCAAAGAATTATGGAGGGTTTATTTTCCATATTTTAAAAATAATATCAAGGCCTAGAATACGGAGCTCACATTTATTATTTATCATGTACTCAAATTCTTCATCTATTAAAATCCTCATTATGAAATTTATGAAATCAATTAAAATAAGAAAATTCAAATCCGGCCTTAGGCTAAATAAAATTTAAACTTGCAATTTCGAATCTAAAAGTTTTTCTGCTCTTAAAAAGAGCCTTAGACTGAAAAAATCAAGTTCTATTTATCCTAAAGATTTTTTCTGCTTTCATTGAACAACTTAAAATAATCTCTAACATAAATCCATAAAAAGAATTAAAATAAAATCAAACTTTCATCATATAAAAATAAATAAGTGGAAAACCATATTTCTAAGGGTTTTTCTGCCTTTTAATTATTAATAAAATTTGGAATTAAGAATTATAATGCATTGAAATTTTGGAATAAAGACATAAGAAAAATACAATGGAAATCAAAATCCACCAACCTTAGAATCCAATGTGGATTGAAAATCCCACAGTCTTTCTCCTCCTCTTCTTCCTCTCCTCTCCTTTGCTTCAATGCCCAAGTTCAGTTTTCTCAATGGGAGAGGGCTAGTATTTATAGATGAAAGGAGGTGGAATGAATGGATTGGATTCAAAGATTTAAATAAAGCAAGGGATACATGGAGGGCGGATTTGATTTGTGCTAAATATGGAATGACTTAAAAGAGGGAAGGAGCTAAATTTGTATAAGGAAAGTGGGTGAAAAATCCCGTTTTTTTACATATGCACCATCTTGCAGCTCAGTTTTGACCCTTTTAACTTCCGAATTAGGAAAAGTCGTAAACTACAAAGTTGTAGCTCTTGAAGTCTTCTTTCCAACGCAAAAAGAATCAAAGCAATTGAATATCGGAGTGGAAAGTTATGACTAAAATACCAAACATGTGTCAAACCTTCTTTATTTTTCTTCCTTTCTTATTTTCTCTCTTTCCTTAATCCACTTGCCAAATTCGAAAATCTTCTTATATTGACTTCTAAATTTCGAATTTCCTCTTGAGATAATGAAGATATTATTCACACATGTGGATTTCTTCATGGGCTTTTCTTAATGGGCTTAATAATTGGGCTTGAGGTCCAAAATAACTCATATTGGGCCCAGACTTTATATTTAAGCATTTTTCCTGTCAACATCACTTTTAAACCTGTAAAACACAAAATTATACTAATTAGATAAAATTAAATAAAATGAGATACTAACAATAATAAATTTAGCAATAAAATATGTAATTATTTTGCACTCATCAACAACCTAAAAGTTGAAAATGAAAACTAACTTTCTATTTTCTATCATCACTTATGAGAAAGTGATTTTCTTGAAAATGAATTTTTAAACAGTAAAATCTACATTTTTTCATATGGATCAAGGTACATTTTTAGTGAAAATCTTATTTTAAATTCCAAAACCACTTCATTGTTCTTGCATTGTATCGGCCGATATATAAAAGTTTTAAAAATGGATATTATCACCTTTGATATTGTCTATATGTCTATATGATACATTCACCAATGTACCCATATTTGACAGTATCATTTTTCAGACTAATATATAAACCCTTAATGTAGTACTTGATTCATTTTTTTTAATATAAAGTGTAAGAATTGAAAGTAGACTTCGAGATATAAAAGTGGACCAAATTCTAGATCAAATTCAATTTCTATTTACTTAATCTCAATAGACATAATCACTAAGGGGTATACAACATAATTCTCATACTTTTGGCAATCAATAGAAAAATAGGGTTCAACCTCTTAATTAGAATATGAAACAAAAGGGTCTTTGAAATTCACATCATTGTAGACTTGTCTGAACTCTAAACTGAACATTGAACATTTGGAATTCTCAGGCAACAACTATTGTCTTTTACCGTGAAGAAGAAGCAGTCATATTTTTATTTTTAAGAAGGAGAATTTCACTTGGATGGAATGACACAGTCTTTCTTCGATGGCATGCAATCATTCAGTACTCGTCCTCTCCAAGTTTTTTTTTTAAAAAAAAAAAAAATCAACAAAATAGAATATATAATTTAAATTTAAAAATTCATATTTTCTTTTATATACTTCATAGTAAAGTGTTTTAAAAGCCAAATGGAAGTTCGACAAGTCTAATTTCAGGAAATTATATGAAATAGACATAATTTCTGAATTTCTTTCTCATATGTCATACCCATTAAGGAAAATCCTAAATCAGAACCCAAATTGATGGGTGGGTGTCAGTTTATTCATGCCGTTGTGCACTCTTCAAATGGAATCTATTTTTTGGGAAAGATTCTGATATTCTTATTTTGTAGCTGAAGATTCTTTCGATGAAAGGAATATATATATATATGATTTGATCTGCTGTGTAAAATCCACAATAACAATTTAACAAAAAAATATAATACTCAGCATTCACATTTTTCTCTTTATGAAAACAATCATCGTAGTTATCTTTAACTTGAAAGCTAAGCTCAACCAACACAATCTCGTAATCATTTCTTGCCACACCACTCAACCTCCCATCTTACCTTTCTTCTCAAAACAAATCCATCAAAGGAAAAGAGTTCACACCATTAAGTTTAACTTATCTTTGATGGAAACATGGATTGGTCACATAAATTTAATAATGTGTACCCATCAGCAAGCTTCAATTTGTAACTAGAAATTCCACTCCCAACTACCAAATCAATCATCACATTCCATAATAAGGGAATATCCTTCCCTTCCCTTCAAAGCTAAGCACAAGCAATTTCACTGCCCCACCCACTCACACTCTTCCATCCAAAATTACATACAAACTTTCATACTCTACAAGTTAGCACTCACATCTCCCTTTTTCTTTCATCTCCTCTGTTTTCTTGTTCCACAACCATGTTCATCCCCCTTTTCCTCTTTGTTGTTTCCCTCTCTCCCCGGCTACAAGTGGCTGCAGCCACCCGTTGCACCGCCGCGACAGCGGCCAAAACCTATCAAAAATGCATGATGCTTCCCACCCAACAAGCCTGCATAGCATGGACATTCCACCCCCACAACGCCACCCTCGATTTTGTCTTCACCGGGACCTTCATCTCCCCGTCGGGTTGGGTTGCTTGCGGGATCAACCCGACGTCCCCCGAGATGACCGGCACCCAAGCCCTTGCCGCCTTCTCAGATCCCAATTCGGGCCGCCTCGTCGTCCTACCTTACATCCTTGACCCCTCTGTAAAGCTCCAGAAGTCCCCACTCCTCTCCCGGCCCCTTGACATCCACCTCCTCTCCTCCTCCGCCACACTCTACGGCAGCCGGGCTGCAGCAGTCCACGACGGCGCAACCGCACAGATATTTGCCACATTGAAACTTGCGCCCAACAAGACAAAGATCCACTTTGTCTGGAATCGCGGGCTCTACGTACAAGGCTACTCCCCAACCATCCATCCCACCACCGTTGATGATCTTAGATCTGTCACCACCGTCGATGTCAGGTCCGGGCGCCGCAGCTGTGGGGCCCACCAACACTGTACACATTGAAGGCTGTGCATGCAGTTTGCAATTCCATCTCATGGGGTTTTCTACTGCCCATGGGGGCCCTTGGGGCCCGATATCTTCGCCAGGTCCAATCGATTGGGCCCACTTGGTTCTACGCTCACGCGGCCACTCAGCTCACTGCATTCTTATTGGGTACGGTCGGATTTGCGATTGGAATCTGGCTCGGAGAGGCATCGCCCGGCGTTGTTTACGGGCTTCACCGGAAGCTCGGAGTGGCTGCATTCTGCTTGGGTGCATTGCAGACATTGGCCCTGCTGTTTCGGCCCAGAACCACACATAAGTTTAGGAAGTACTGGAAGTCTTATCACCATTTTGTTGGGTATGCGTGTGTGGTTTTGGGTGTTGTGAATGTTTTTCAGGGATATGAGGTGATGGGCCTGGGCCTGTCATATGCTAAGTTGGCCTACTGTTTGGCCCTTTCTACTTTGATAGGTGTCTGTATTGCTTTGGAGGTGAACAGTTGGGTGGTGTTTTGTAGGAAAGCAAAGGAAGAAAAGATGAGAAGAGAAGGAATGATGGGGGGATGTGAAAAGAATTGTGGGAGTCATTGAATTGAAGAGACAGAGAGGGCATTTTGATTTTATAAATTTTCTTTCTTCTTCATTTTCCCAATTTACTTTTAAATTGCTTTATTAATTTAAAGGGAAGAGAAGTTTGGATTCGAGGGGAATTTGGGTTGAGCATTAAGATTGTAATGAAACATTTGTATTCTCATTCTCTATGCAGTTGGGTTTGTATTTAGCCCATTTAGACCCACTTCTTGATGTTTTTAAGACAATTTCAGAGAAAGAAAAATGTTCAATACGTATTGTATTTTCTGTATATTTGATTAATACAGTCAATATAAACCGTTTAATGACCCTATTCTATTGGCCGATACGTCATAATATTGGTCATTCATAAATTTTTTTGAAAATTTGTCATTTTGACTGTTTTTTTTTTTTAAGTTCAAGATATCCAGGCCCCATAGAGTACTTGATTAAATCCTTAGAGCATGTGCAAACCTTCGTATCCACATACACCAGATAAAATTAAAATTTTAGTTGATATATATAACTGATGTATTCAAATATCATGAAACATTGAGCTCTTCTTTGAAAAATATTTATTTTTTAATATTAATGGTAGGTTTTTTAAATAGTAAAAGATTGAAACTTGAAATATTAACTAAAATTTAAATATCATTCAATATTTATCAACCTTCCAAATCTAAAATATCAGATCATCAGCCGGACTGCCGGAGATTGATCGACCTTGTGACGGTGTAGCGGTGGTTCACCCGCAGCTGAGCTGGAATTTTCAACGGCGACGGCTCCACTTCGAAGTTTTGAAAATTCGTCTACAGAGTATAATAAGCACAAGCAACAATAGAAAAATAAAAGATTGCTGACTGAATTTTTTTTTTTTTTTAGTACAATAAGCACAAGCAACCGTATTATTTTTTCGATCAATATACTATTTTTCTTTCATAGAATTCATTAAAAATTACAAAACTGAGTTTTT
Organism: Chimonanthus salicifolius; assembly: GCA_013350335.1. Classification (NCBI taxonomy): domain Eukaryota; kingdom Viridiplantae; phylum Streptophyta; class Magnoliopsida; order Laurales; family Calycanthaceae; genus Chimonanthus; species Chimonanthus salicifolius. The sequence continues at coordinate 26,400,707 of CM023532.1, read as the reverse complement.
TGGAAACAAAACATCTATAAATATAAGGTGCAATTTAATTAAATCACTACAAATAAAGTTTTAAATGATAAAAAAGATTTATGGGTTAATTTAAGGGTCTTGTGTTTAAGTAAACACTGACTCCAAAAAAATGTAAAGAGATGGCAATAAATATTTTCTAAAAATGATCTTACTTTTTGCATTTATATGAAGAAAGTCCCTTTTAATTTTCTTTTACAACTATAAAAGGCTTCTAACTTTTAAGAAAATTAAAAGAACACTTTGATGGTAGTTCATTAATAACCAATTGATTTTTTACTTTTAAACTTTTTCAGATTTAGATATAAATATTGTGGAGCCTATTTGAAGGTCACACTATTTAAAGAGTAGAGTAATTAAAAAATAATTTTCTTTTACTAATAGTGTCTCAGAAATAAATCAAATAAGACTGTCAAAGTCTTATATTTTAGGATTTAAAAATCTATTATACAAAGAAACTGTATTCCACTCCAGCGGTATCAATAATTCTTAATTTCTTATTATGACCAAATCAGGGACACGCCAACTTGCCAAGCACATGACGTGTACCATTTGTGAAAAGGAAGATGAGTGAAAAAAGTCTCGTCTAGAATTTTATAGAATGCTTGATAAGTATTAATAATTTGGGTTTTTTTTTTAAAAGGTTTTTTTTTTTAATTTACATGTGGGAAATCTTACGTAAAACCTTTATGGATAATACCCACTGCTTTTAGGGCACACTAAGTAACATCATAAAATTTGTTTGATGAAATTTTAAATGTATTTTTAGAAAAGGAAAACCCTAAAATTGTGATGCCGCATGTTAATGACATTGAATGTTAGAGGGTAGAACCCATTTGATAATAAAACATTAGACGATTGTGTTGTTAATCATGAGACTATTAAAGGTCTAAAATAGATGTCATACCTTTTGATTTTTAAATCAGAATAAACTATTTGAATAAGAACTTTCTAAGGATAAAGATCAATTTGAGATGAAACTAAATTTAGATAAAAATAATAATTTAAATTATTTAAATTTTTATGTAAATAATATTGTTATTTGAAGAAATAGTGTAAATGTGAAATATTTAAAACGAACTCATCCCAAATGTCTTAAGTCCCCATAAATCACGCGTCCCCTCATCGTTGAATAGCCCGGTGTCCGGTGTCGATTTTCTTGTCTGAACTCTGAAGATGGCCTTCAATGGAAAAAATAATAATAATCCAAAGGATTAGATAGGAATACACGTTTTATCTTACACAGATAAGATAGATTAGATCAATTGACGAAACGTGAAGGCCTTTGAAACAAATCTTCTATAAATACAGCGCTTCTCTTCCATTTCTCTAAACCAGAGCAAGAGCCAAGAGCTACCCATCTTCTCCAATGGCTGCAATGAGAAACCTTCTTTTCCTTTTCTTCTCAATTTTCTTCCTTCTTCAACTGCATTCTTCTGCTGCACAAACACCTGTTAAAGCAGGCTACTGGTTCAGGGCCAGCGAGTTTCCTGTCTCTGAAATCAGCTCCGATCTCTTCACTCACCTCTTCTGTGCCTTCGCCGTCGTCGACACGCAGACCAACCAACTCACCATCAACCCACAAGACCAACCCTCCTTCTCCACCTTCACCCAAACTGTGCAGCAAAAGAACCCATCTGTTAAGACCCTTCTCTCCATTGGCGGCGGAGGAGGAGACGCCGTTGCGAATGGAATCGCCTCGATGGCGAGTCAACCCAGCTCGAGAAAAGCATTCATTGACTCGTCCATCAAACTCGCCCGAGACAATGGGTTCCACGGCCTCGACCTCGACTGGGAGTACCCAAAATCCGATTCCGAGATGGCCAACCTGGGAACGCTCCTGGACGAGTGGCGGGCCGCTGTGCAAGGTGAATCGAGCTCCACCGGCAGGGAGGCTCTTCTGCTGACCGCCGCCGTTTACTTCTCCTCGGTCTACGAATCGGCCAATTACCAAGTTGCGTCGTTGGCCAAGAACTTGGACTTTGTCAACGTCATGGCGTACGACTTCAAGGGACCGAGCTGGTCGGGTAGCGAGACCGGTGCGCCAGCTGCACTGAACGAACCGTCGAGCCGGTTCAGTGGCAGCGCTGGGATAGAGGTCTGGACTGGGGCGGGAATGCCGGCTCAGAAACTGGTTTTCGGCATGCCCTTTTACGGGTACGCGTGGAATCTGGTGGACCCTGCGACGAATGGAATTGGTGCACCTGCGACCGGGGTGGCCACCGGAGATGGCATAGATAAAGATACTGGGGCCATCACGTACAATCAGATCAAGGCCTTCATTCAGAGGACCGGAGCAACTAAGATGTACGACGCGAACAGAGTCACCAACTACTGCTATTCTGGGTCGACTTGGATCGGATATGACGACGTCGAAAGCATCGACGGAAAGGTTTCGTTTGCTAAGAGGAAGGGATTACTTGGCTACTTTTTCTGGTCCGTATCCGGAGACGATAACTGGACTCTTTCCCGAACAGGTATGTTATAATTTTTCTTTATGACTATCTAAATTTATCTCTACACTTCTAATTTAAAACCCGTTTACAACCCCTCAACAAATTCAGATTGAATTTTTAATTTTTATTTTTTTGAATTTTAATCGGTCACCCCAAACTTAAACTGTTGCTAATTTGATACTGACTGCATTAAGTTTATTATTATTATTATTATTAATGCTAATGTTGACAATCCTGTTTTGAACGTGGCAGCTTCAGCGACATGGAGCGGATAAAATGGGCTAGCAAACAAATACAAATAAAGACTCAGATGCTTCTGTTTCTCCATTTGTTTTTAATAAAGACGATTGCATCTGATACATAATATGGAGTCTCTTAGTTTGCTTGTAACAGGTTTCGGTTTGCCTGAACCGATATTTATTTAGTTACCAAATAAACAGAGAAATAACTCGTTTATGTAATCTGGCTTCTGTTTTTTCATGTATGTTGCAAATGAATGGCTTCCGATAAATTATACAGTTTATGATACAAACAATTATCAATCTGTAACTTGGTGTGCATGCACATGAAACACTGAGTTTAAGGTTTCATTGATATCTGAAATAGTTGATCTTAATAGATAAATAAATTTTGATGAATATTTTGTTCATATAAAATCTATATTTTTCAACTTTTCAAGAAATACTTGTCACTTGTATACTTCTAGGAACTACATCAAAAAATCTAATGATTTTGATTCACTTTTTAAAAACAAAGTTTTCGCTATCATATCGGCCCGATATCATTAAATATCTCTAATTTTTTTTTTAAATTGATTCGTTCATGGCCTGAGCTGTTAAATATCGACCTCGGACGATATTTATGATTTTAATTTTTTTTTTCCTAAAACGAGCCTTATTTCAATGTTTTATTTTTTTATTCCAAAAAAATGGCCAATATTTTTTTTTTAAAAAAAAAAGGAGAGAAAATCATATCGCTGAGATATCGATAACCTCTGATCTCGATAATCAACATTCTTAGAAAAATATTTCTTTTTCAAGTTATATATTTGAAAAATTGATAATAACATTTTAAAATCAGCTATATTTAAAACTCACCAGATCTGAACTGACTTGAATTTTCAAAAAGGTCGGCTATGTTCTTATTTTCTCCACATGGCATTAGAACCGTTACTACATTGCGTAATCCCTTACCCAACCAAATGCATTGACCAAGGAAAACCAAGTTCAGAAGTTTCTTAAGGTAACTTCAATACGTTGGCTATTTCGCAATTTTTCACCTGTAAATTAAAAAAAATAGTAAAAATAATTTATAATAAAATAAAATCGAATAGCAATATGACTAAGAGGAGTATAATTAGTATTAAAGGAGAATGATTGCAAATATAAATCTATACGATAATAGAAAACAGTACTTAATAAAAATTCATTTAAAATGAATTTAATGGATAATTTTAATAATACAAACTTCAAAACGGATATGATACTTTCCTTGTTTAGTCTCTATCAACTTTTAATCTTTTATTTGAACTCTTTATGATAATTGACTACAATGTTCTTGACTTGACTAGACTATTAACGGTGACAAGTGACAACAATTAAGTGTAACTTTTCTAGCTGACTTTTGATGACTTTCAATTCAACAAATCTCAATTTTCCTTTTATGATAGAGTCGGTGAGCTTTATTAAAGTCTTTGTACTATCACCATTGTCATCAATAACTAATATCTTATCTATTTACAGTTGATCATGTAAATTATTCTTTTTTAATTTATTTTATCATGGATTAGTCTCTCGAATTTGAAAAAGTGTAAAGTATAAATAGTGCTCAACGTTTATGCTTGAATTTTGACTCAAATTACAGTATTTTCAATGGCATCGCATGAGAAGATAAGAAATAAAAAATTTATTTAATTTTAATTTTCTTCAATAAAGTTGAATGATAATTTTATACCTATATAATAAATTCTTGAGAAAGAATAAGAATAAAAATACTAAAGTTTTCATTTATTTAATCAAAATTCTTTAAAAAAAACTCTATTGCCTTTATCTACGTCTTGATCGACAAATTAGATTTCTCTTCTATTTTTCCAATTGAATAGATTCTGAAATAATAATAATAATAATCATTTACATCACTTTCTTATTGTTCTTTTTCTCTATCAAAGCAAGAGTTACCCAACATTCAAAAAAAAAAAAGCAAGAGTTACCCATCTTCTCCAATGGCTGCTCCGCAAAATCCTCTGTTCCTTTTATTCTCAGTTTTCTTCCTTCTTCTACTCCATTCTTCTGCCGCACAGACGCCAGTTAAAGCAGGCTACTGGTTCCCAGCCAGCGAGTTTCCTGTCTCTGAAATAAACTCGGCTCTCTTCACTCACCTTTTCTGTGCCTTCGCCGTTCTCAACCCGCAAACCAACCAACTCACCATCAACGCACAAGACCAACCCGCTTTCTCCACCTTCACCCAAACTGTCCAACGAAAGAACCCGTCTCTAAAGACCGTTCTTTCCATCGGTGGCGGAGGCGGAGGCGACATAGCTACCAACTTTGCCTCAATGGCTAGTCAACCCGGCTCACGAAAAGCCTTCATCGACTCATCTATCCTACTCGCCAGAGCCAACGGGTTCCATGGCCTCGACCTCGACTGGGAGTACCCTAAATCCACTGCCGAAATGGCCAACTTGGGAATACTCCTGGGCGAGTGGCGAACAGCTGTAGTGGCTGAGTCGAGGTCCTCGGGTCGCCCACTTCTGCTCCTGACAGCAGCGGTTCACTTCTCCTCCGTCTATGAATCGGTGAGTTACCCCGTCGGGTCATTGGTTAGAAACCTGGACTGGGTCAATGTCATGGCGTATGACTTCAAGGGACCGAGCTGGTCTGGTAGTTCGACCGGTGCACCTGCTGCACTGAACGAACCATAGAGCCGGTTCAGCGGAAGTGCGGGGATGGCTGCTTGGACTGGGTCGGGCATGCCCGCCCAGAAACTGGTTTTGGGCCTGCCCTTGTATAGGTATGCGTGGCAGTTGGTGAACCCAGGGACACATGGAATTGGTGCACCTGCAAACGGGCGGGCCACCACTAGCGGCTTCGTGTAGATAATAGTGGGTCCATTTCGTATAGTCAGATCAAAGGATTCATTCAGAGAACCGGCGCCACGACGGTGTACGATGCAAGTAGGGCCACCAATTACCGCTACTCGGGCTCGACTTGCATCGGATACGACGACGTAGAGAGCATTAATGCAAAGGTTTCGTTCGCTAAGGGTAAGGGACTGCTGGGCTATTTTGTGTGGTCCGTCAGTGGAGACTATAACTGGACTCTCTGCCAACGAGGTACGTTAATGCCCCTATCTATTCAGTAGTCCGCAGACCACTGGTCCTTTTATGAGTAGAATTTTGGTGGGCTTAATTCTTAGATTCGGGTCCTCACATAATTTGCGGGCAGCCCTACCAGCGAGTGACCCATTGAATTTAGCGAGGAAAATCTGCATTCCGCGTGGGCGTCAACAAATTGTTATTTGAGCTCAAGGCCTGGCCCAACCTCAGCATGCACTGCCTGAATTTGGGCTAGTCGCTCATAGGACTTAAACATGATTTCAAGTCCCTAACTTAATGCGGCCTCGGTTAACCTATATGGATATATCCAAGTCAATGGGGCCCAGATCTTATGGGTTTAATATTTTTTAATGGGTTAGTCCCACGCCCAGCTCTTAGGCACATAAAAAGGATCGGGGACATGATGTTAAGCTCAATGAATGAATAACTGTGATTCTGGCCAAGACACATTACCAAACTACCCCTTGTTTAGTGGTGAAACCCATCTGGGAAAGTGCAGATTTAGATGAGTATGGCTTAAACTTGACTCAGTTGAATTTCATGTCCAATTGCCGAGTCCAAAACAGAAACCCGAACTAAAACTGCTTCTTATTTAATGGGCCTGGTGCAAACTAGGCCCAGAAAGTCTTTTAACATTTTGTAGTGCTAAGAGCCTAATACTGACCTTATTCTTTTTCAATGTGGCAGCTTCAGCATCGTGGAGCAGATAAATGGGCCAAAGAAAGAAAAGGAAGAAGTAAGAAGGCTAGAATAAATATATGAATAAATAAAGGTAGTAAGAGTTTCATGGGTCCATGGCTAACAGTGTAAGGGGTTTGATATAAAGATAAATTATTAAATTTTAAGATATTTTTAATAGCTTAATACATAAGATATATTGCTAATAAATATATTAGTTATATATGATTATATCTATGTCTGCATCTGAAAAGAAAATATTAAATTCAAATACAAATTCGGTTTTAAAATTTTGATCAAAATCGATTAATTTCAAGTCGGATATTTCGGATTTTTTAGAAACCACTTACACCTGGGGTGCTTTGCTTCGCGTTTCGGTTGTTCTCTCCAGCAGAGGGCATCTGTTCCCTTCCCCGGGAGATCATTTTCTTTTCTTATATCTTAGACGAGAGAGAGAGACGACGGAAAAGGAAAATCTGCCGTCGATGACGGAAAAGGAAAATCTACCGACGTCTTCATCTTCTTCTGCTGGCAGTGGTGGCAGTAATGGCGGTGGCGGCAGCGGCAGCAGCAGCTATAGAGGAGCAGGGAAAAGGGCAAATGGTGTTCAATACCCAAACCCTCCAGAGACATCGATCCCAGAGGCAGCAACCCTTCGAGAACAGTGGAAATTCGCCATTCGCCAGTACAGCAAATGGTACTCCCACGCTTGGGGCACCGCCATCCTCGCCGGTGGTGCCTTCTTCGCCCTCGGATGGCTCATCAAGGGCTCTAACCCTCTTCCTTCCCTCCAGTCCCATCGCGATCCCAACTCCGACACCAACACGGAGCGCCCCAACCCCAATCCAAACCCTTCTTCCTCTTGAAGTTTGATTCTTGCTTATCTTCTTTTTCTCGACGGTTTGCCCTCTCTCTCTCTTTTCCTTTCCTATTTTGCTTTCCATGTAGATGTCTATGTTTGAATTTGAAATCGTAAACAACAGTGAGGAGAGATGGATGTTTTATAAGTAAAAGTTGTTTCTTTACCAAAGGAAATCTCTTGTATCTGAGAATCAAGTTTCATGCTCTGTAATTAAAAGTAGTTTCTTTGCTTGAAATATCTCTAGTATCTGAGAATCAAAATTTATGCTTTCTTGTTGCATCTATTTCTTTGTGTCGTGTGCTAAATTTTATCATTTTTAGTGGTACTGTGTCTCAAATCAATGACGCGAGAGGCCAATTTGGTAGAAATTCCAACAGAACTTTATTATTCTTCAGAGTCTGGAATTATCAAATTCTGCTAGTCCTGGAATTTGAAGAATGGCTAAACTGCTAATGAGCCTGAAATTATTAACTGGAATTTGAGAATCCCACTTCACTAAATTTCGATTTTTTTTGTTGGGAATTCAGAAATTCCACAAAATACCAATTCAGTCCAAAGTCTTCAGCTACCAAACAGGCCCTTAAGATTGCATAGTAAGTGCACAAATTGTCAGGGTTGGGGGTCTTTGAATTGTGGTTTGTGACTAGCTTACAGGAATTGTCTCTTTAGCATTGGAGTGGAGTTACTGATTGTAAATAGTTTTTTGTGGATACAACTTAAACACGTTGTGTGATAGATTCTGCATTTGATGTGGCTAATTGAAAGTTGTGGCTCAATGGCATTGAGCCCGTGGCGAGTAGATTATACGGCAATGCTGAAAAAAAGTTAGTTCGAGTGTCGAATGAAAGCATTACTTTCTTTCCATCTATTCTTCCAGTAGATTTGGGAACAGATGGAAATGGAAAACCAAATTTGTGGGTTGGGATACTCCTTTTTGGAAGTTCCCTGTCCAATTTATTCTTTGTAGTTCTCTGCAGGAATTGGGAATTCTGCACCTTAGGCTGTCCCAAATAATCCATTGAACTGATAGGCATTCATTGAACCAAAATACTGAAACTGATTACTAGTTGGCTACATTGGAATACAGAGTCTCTGTGTTAGTACCGAATTATCAATCTAAAGTATTTGCTTCAATGGTAATTAAATGCAATCCTATTTAGTATGACTACAGGCAACAGGCAACTGGCAACTGACATTTGCATATTGAGCCTGTTTGATACTTGATATGATGCTTTATTTTTTGACTAATTAGAACAAAGAAGTTTGTTAAACTTGAATTGGTTTTACCTTGGGACTGAGACTCTGAGAAAGATATGCATCTGCTTATAAGGTAGAATGTATTAATTGTTAACCCAATTCTTATTTTGCTGCTGATAATATAATCTGCAATTAGCATGAACATGTAGAGCAGTTGGTAAGCGTTTTTGTTTTATCTCACCCAATATCTCAAAAGAAAACAGAAAATTCCGAAATCAAAGACTTGTATTGATTATTAACAACAACAATGATGATTATGAGAACAACAAAAAGAACAGTAATAATAACAATACTAGGTAGGAGAATTCTTGAAATGATGCAGGAATATTTTTATGTGTTTGAAACTGAAAATGTATTACATTTATCAGTAAAATAAATTATTCTCTAGGAGATATGGTGATTGATTCATTCAACCTTTTCTCTAATATTGCTCTAGATCTATATCCTGTATAGTTCTCTGACAGACATTTTGAAACACTTATTATTTCCAATGCTTTATCAAAGTTTTGAAGGTCATTCAGGGGATTTTAATAGGTTAATATATTTTAAAAGGTCAGATGAAAACTTATTGACTATAAAGACAAAATATTTATGAATGTTTGAAGACTTCGTGTGCTTCCCTGCACTGTTGAACGCGGTTGGTAGAAATGACTGAAATTTAAACAATAATGGATCACAATTCAACTTGAGCGCAACCCAGAAGCTACAACTATAAATTACTGTATCAAACAATCTGTTTGCACCCTTTTTTTTTCAGGGTAAAATTTTATTGCAGAAACATGACTCATTATTTGCCAAAATTTCATCTATCTGGGATTAGCCTTTTAAGTTCTACTTCTCCATTTGACCCTATCATAAAACACAATGTCAGTCACTCCACTATCTATTGTGCCTTTCATTTGTTTACCTCTCCTCATGTTTGTGATTTGTAACCTCTTGATCTACATACTAAGAGTGTCTCTAGTCTTCTATTTTCTTAACCAAACCACCTCCAACAAGCTTGTTTCTCTCATTTTGTCTTATTGCAGAAACATCATTACTATTCACAAACTAAGAAACTGTCCATAGAGTTATGGTGCAGCATCTTAGACAAACTGTGAATATAGTGCAAGGAGAAAGATGTGGCAGTGGTTCTGTTAGAAGGGGAAATGTTTTAAGATGGGATGATGTAAAACTGGTAATTTGTCATCGGAGGAGATGGGATAAACTCTTCTGTTGTCTGTCCACTGAATGGTAGAACGACTTGATTAAAGCTATAAATCGGCTTAGTTTCAGCTATAACTGAGGATCTGGATGTTGCTCATTTTTCAAAATTCTTCTTTTTCTCTCTTCAGTTGGTTTATGCAGCCAGAGGCTGTAATTTCCACGGTATTTGGCCCTTCTTTGAGAAAGGGCCCAATCTCCAGTCCTCTATGAGGGCTTAAAAAGAGCTTAGAATAACCCAGTGGATGATGAACAAGCAAAGAAGATAGGCTGATTGGAGACAACAAAGGGCAACAAAAGAAGATGCAAAATGGCTTTTCCAATCCTTTCACTCCAACTGGTGCAGTCGACTAGCAAAGTGCTTTATAGAGAAATCAGGAGTTGGCACATGCTCAATTCCTTTAGGTATCTTCTGGGTTCAGGAGTTGTCACGAAGCATATGCAATCTGTTAATAGATCGTAGCTGTTGTTGGGTCCATTCCGTATTTTCTGCAACTGAAGGACCCAGTCTCCATCTTCCTCTAGGCCCTTGCTCTTGCTTGAGGTTTTCTCCAGTGCATTTTGTATTGGCTTTTTACCTCACCCTTCTTACGTTTCTTGAATCTCTTCATTGGGTTGTGCCTTGCACCTAAGCACCAAGCCACCGAAGCCCTCCCTTTGCGTTCAAATACATGACCGTATGCAGGACGATCCTTGTTGCATCTCGAGTTCACCTTGCCTCCACTGCTATGGGTTTTAACCGTTCCAAGTGTTTCCTTTCTTTATTATGTAGGTTGCCTCTTTATTCCCTGAGGTGTTCTGAGCTCAAGACAATTAGGCTCTTCCATCACAAACTCATCGTTTAATATCGAAGGTGTCCAGGCGTCACACACGTAGGGGACTTTATCCGATTAATTTTTTGGAGCATGTGCACACCTCCCTACATACATATCGGATTCAAGTGATGAGGAGTAATCCCATGGGAAGTAGCCCAGAGGGGTTTGAGCGAATCGAACTCAAGACCACCCTTCAGGCCAACCCCTTTGCGGTAACTCATCCTTCAGTTCAGGTTCCGTATTTTCCCTTTAAAGCCTTTCTTCAGTTTGTAGTCCTTTATGGTGTGTTTGTTTGCTTTTGGCTCCCAACTTTCCTTTTGGTTCCCTCTTTCGCATGAATCTCATCTGCTTACAACACATTTTTTAATTTATTTGAAACTTCCTTTTATCATTGAAATCATCTGGGTAGTGCTCCTCATCCGTCGAATTCATCCTTGACTGCAAGATAATTTTTAAATTAAGAAGCTGAATCCCCATTGCAAGTGCTACCCTATGCAGGCCATTAGCACTCTTGTGGAGGTCCATTGGAAATGTTTTTACTTGAATAAATGTCTATAAAAATTCATTTTTCTGTATTAACCCACAATGATTTTGAAGGCTGCCATAGTTTGGCGATTAAAAAATAATTTAAATTAATAAAAATCGGTGATGCATGAGAGATGCTACCTAATCATTTTGAATTTCCTTTATGTTTGAAGTTGTACTTTATAGATCCTAATAATGGTCATTGGATTGCATATACTACAGTTGTAATATAATGCAACAATTTGTTATTTTGTCTCTCTTTGATGACATGAGGGTAAATACTACACTTCATGTGGTTGATCAATCTCTATCATTTAGGTTATTAGAGGTAAATGTCACTTGATTCCTTCATACAACATTTAATTTGATAATTATACAGGAGAAATGATCATATGATATGAATTGGAGGGTAGATCATAGACAATATGTTTGATTAGATTGGGCCATGACATGTCATGGATTAGATCTTGGGTTGAGATGACTATGAGTCATGGATTAACTTAGTTGGCCGTTGAATTGGATAATTGATTGTGTCAATCATATCATGAATTGTGGGTCATGATGAGTTAAATCTTGAGTTGTGGGTTAACTTACAGTCTATAGTCTATACATCGAATCATAGGCCTTCGAATTAACAGGTCACGAAAATTGCATTTTGACCTCATTTTCTTAAAATTCAATTTCCACAAATCTTGTTGAGAAATGGTAAAATTGTGAAAATTTTCACTTGGAAGCAAGGAAAAACAATTTCCACCCGCCCTGTTTGAGTGAAAGAAACCTATGGAATCCTGGACACGAGAATTCCTTGGTATTTTCCTTTACATCATGGAGTGACCTATATTAATTCAAGACACCGTGGTCAACACGTCCGTCGACAAAGCTCATAAATGAGGCAAAGAAATTTCCCACCCGCCCTGTTTGAACTTTGAATGAAAGAAATCTTTGGAATCCCGGACATGAGAATTCCTTGGAATTTAGATATCCATGGAATCCTTAAATGCTTGCACTCTCCAACCTCTCAAATCCTTGCCTTCTCTCCATGGCCTTGGTAAATCTGTTCTTTATTCTCTCTTGCTTTCTTCTCAAACCACATGCCCTACCCACAGATACGCCACCAGTCAAGGCCGGATACTGGTTCCCGGCAGGTGAATTCCCCATTTCCGACATCAATTCTACTCTCTTCACTCACCTCTTCTGCGCATTCGCAGCCATTGACCCTCAAACCAATCAAGTGGCCATCTCTTCCTCTGATCAACACTCATTCTCTACCTTTACCAAGACAGTCCAACAGAAGAACCCAAACGTAAAAGCCATTCTATCCATTGGCGGAGGAAGTTCGACATCCACCTCCGAGTATCTTGCTTCTATGGTAAGTCAGCCCTCGACCAGACAATGCCTTCATCGACTCATCAATCAAAGCCGCTCGAGAGAACGGCTTCCATGGCCTAGACCTCGACTGGGACTGGGAGTAGCCAAAAAACAATGTCGAGATGACAAACATGGGTACATTTTTCGCCGAGTGGCGGAGCTCAGTAGCCAATGAGTCAAGAGAATCGGGCAACTCCGAGTTGATTCTGACTGCAGCAGTCTATTACACCGCGAGGTTCCAAAACAATACTTATCCAATCAAGTCCATAACAAGGAATTTAGATTGGATCAATGTGATGGCCTATGATTACTATGCCCCGGGATGGTCTCATAACTTCACAGGTGCGCCTGCAGCACTTTACAACCCAACAAGCCCAATAAGTAGCAGCTCTGGGATAAATTCTTGGATAGGAAATGGCCTGCCTCCCAACAAAATTGTGTTGGGCCTCCCATTTTATGGATATGCTTGGCAGCTGGTGGACCCGAAAAACCATGGCATGGGTGTTAGCGTTACGCGCGGAAACAAGAAAAATCGAACGGAAATAAAAACACAGCACAACACAATATTTTAACGTGGTTCGGCCCACCTGGCCTACGTTCACGGAACGACAGAATATTCACTATATGAGAAAGAATATACATGTACAATAATTGACTCCCTTGAGTCAAGAGCCCAAACTCGAAGTCCTGAGCCTCTTGTACACCCTTTTATATAACACACCGACGTCACCTCTCAGTTGATGTGAATCTCTCTCATACCCAGAATAGTGAACCCAACTTCTGTGTTCCTCTCTTTACGCTTCCTGCGTCCTACGAGCAATCCCCCGATATGCTTCTCAAACGCGAGCGTCTCCGATGATGGTGTGTCCCACACACACAGATCTCTACCTCTGCTTTGGCGAAGGGGCTTCGTCTCTCCAGCCGCACTCCTGCTGGCTGCCACTCACAGATCTGAGAACTCAGATCTGCAGCGGTATTGCACTGTTGCTTCTGCCCCTTTTCGGCCGTCGAGCTGTCCTCCAGACATCGTCAGATCTGTGTACCATTGAGATTCCACGCCGTCTTGCATGCGGCCACATAAGGCCCTCTTCACATGCAGCTTAGAGGCCCAAGGCCAAAAGGCCTTCCTCAAGACGTCCCTCTCTCTTCTTGGGATTCCACACCACACACCACTCATCCGTGTGTTCCACACCCATCTTTATAGTGAAAGAAGCCTTAAGAATAGCAGTCCTTGTTGTACACGGCTACACAAGATCTATCCCACATAAGCAACACCTTACTTCTCGGTGGGTAGTCTTGCTATAAGATATGCCATGTTCCATGTATAGCAAGTGTCCAACTTGGAAAGACTCCTTCTTTCCCTGTCTTGCTAATCCCATTTTAATTGGGACTCCCTCACGGCTCTCTCTGATTCGAGCCACATATCCAACAATGGGTGCACCGGCGAACGGGTCTTCACTCTCGGACAATGGTGATCGAACTTATAAGCAGATCAGAGAATTCATTGGGAAGACTGGAGCTACTTTGGTTCATAATTCGACGATGGTGACAGACTACTGCTACTTTGGGTTGACTTGGATTGGATTCGACGATTTACAAACAATTGCTGTGAAGGTAGCATACGCGAAGCAGAAGGGGTTGCGTGGTTACTATGGATGGTCAGTCAGCAGCGACGATGATTGGGCACTTACTCTGAAAGGTTCATAATTCACTCTCCCTACAATATTTTTTATAACAAAGAATACTACTCCCTCGTCTCAAAATACTTGTTGTATTTCAAAAAAATTATTTTTTAAAAATCATATTAAAAAAGAAAAGAGGTGTAGGCAGTGTCTCGTTGTGTTGTTAATCTTCAATAATGATTTCCTAACTATCTTGCAATGCATCATTCGAGACAATGAGAGTCAGGAGTGTTTTTCTAACTGTCCTGCAATGCATTGTTCCAGACAATGAGAGTGGGAGGTGGAAATAATTACAAAATGTCGTATATGGGCAAGCCGAAGCTTATAAAAGAAGATCATTTTTCCATCATGATAAAAAATGATTTTAAGCTCATCGAAAAGGTTAAAATTTTGATTTAATGTGAAAATAAAAAAATAATACAAGTAATTTGAGACAATTTCAGAATACATGTAGGACGAATATTTTGAGATAGAAGGAGTAATATATTTTTTCATCAATTATTATAAAAAATCTCTACGATGGCTAAACCCATGTCAAACATTGTGAAAATGTCCAATTCAAAGCCCGATGGGTTGGCCAAAAAAGCCCACATTCATTGCTTGGTTATTAAATTGGTCGGGTTTGACTCAAAATTTTGGCTAAAAATTTTTAGTCTCTCAAAAGATCAAAATGTCATTCATTATCTGCTGAAAAAATAAACTCAGAATTAGATTCCAAAGATTAAAAACAGAGGGTGCTTAACTATCAAAATCGTCCATCCCAAGACAGGGGAAGAAGCAGGCAATCCTCAACCCTCTTAGGATGTATGGTTTGGATAGTCAAGTATATATCTAAAAGGGGTAGAATAAATGTCTCTCTTAATTTTTTTAATTAAAATGATTAATATCGGCCGATATATATCGGATATCGGTCGATATGTAAAGGTAATAAAAACAGATACATTTCGGCCGATACGATACGTATTGGCCGATATTATTACCCCTGGTTTTAGAGGCAAGTTATTCAATTTTAGAGTTATTTTCATCAAATTTTACCATTTTGAATTATTTTCATTAATTTCCTCGAATAACGGCTATAAGAAAATCTCAGATTCTAAGTTTTTTTATAAAATTAAATTAATGTAATAATATCTAATATTTATGAAATTTAATGGAGATGCGTTAATGTCATTCACATAGTTTGTAGTGTGTATGTATGATTTTTCAATTTTTTTTCTTCTGAAAATTTGATAAAAGCTGAGGTTTTCTAAGATATTTCTCATTTTCGAATTTTTTGTCGAAAAAAATTAATGAAATTATATAAAAATATTTCTACAATTAAATGAAGAGCCCTAAATGTGATTACTAAATGTGATTGATAGAGATTTAAGGTTTTGTGTAATTTTTTTAATATTCTGAAATTTCAGAGATGATAAACAAAAGGAGGAAGAATTTAGATTGAAACAAGTGGCCATAATTAAAACAAAGTAGGCCTATTAGGGCTTGTGGTACTATAAAACTGGAATTTTAATTGATTGCTACATCTCTTTTTTACATCTTAAACCTTCTCATCTTCTTTATTTACTTATTCATCATTTCTCCATCTAAGTGTCTTTCTCATCTGTCTTTGACTCTTTTCTAAAATCCTCAAATTTGAAAAACAAAGAATATTATTAATTTTAAGAATTAGAATTACATTACTTTGAGTGTTGCAGCTTCAGAGACATGGGATTCTTGGAGGGCCCCAACTGAGAGGCATGGCCAGAAATCATCAATGCAACCATCTTGGAGGAAACCCAACTCCTCTTTTATATTGTATTTTATTGGCTTGTGTATGATAATATGTTTAAATTTCTGAATCACTCCTTATACTTTTTATCAACATCTTTTATTGCATTAGCACTAGAAAATTCAGTGTACTACCAATTAATTTTGTTTTGGAAAGACAACAGACATTAGTTCATTGACAAGGAATAAAGTCATCCTCTTCGATCACACTGAGGACAACGAATGACATCAACGTCTTCTTGGCGATGGTTGGAGTTCACAAATTGGTAGTGACGGTGGAATTTTTTCTACTGGTTAAGTAAGAGAGGGTGAGCCGGTTGGAGGATAGATGACCTCTTATACAAATCAGTGGACTTCAATGTAATAAAATGCTATTTTAAATAGAATAAAGAACAAGGTTGAGTATCTTCTTGGGTTCATTGATCAATTCAAGATCCATCTATATAATATACCGGTTAAAGAAAGAACTTTATCAACACAGTGCCTATCATTATATTATTCTTAAAAGTTTCTATTAAAAAAAGCTCATTTAAGAATGGATGATCATACCATTCAAACTATGTTATGGTGGCAAAATTGATTTTATAACAAAGAAATGTTGATATGATAGTGCAAAATCAGGGCCATGAAATTCAAAAGATCTCTATCTTGGATGACGAGAGAGTGAATTGGATTCCTTTTAAATACTAAATTTATAATTTTTGAATTGGAGATAATTTCTCCACCAAATCTCACCATATATAAATTAGCAAAATATGCAGTTAATTTATATACTCATTTAAATTGAATAATTTCAAAAATAAAAACTTTATTAATAGTTAAATTTAGAGGCCCGAAGTCCAACTTTAAAATGTTTAGATGAGGCCATGACAAAGTTGAGGGCCACTCTCTAAGATAGCAGGTTGTCAGGGCCTTTATATTTGGGGTAGCGATAATCCCTCGGATTTTACTGTATTGTCCATTTTGTCCTTTCGAATTGACTTGTCGAAACTTTCAAATCACTTACAGTAAAGGGTTCGACAAGCCGATTTGAAGGACAAAATGAGTAATAAAGTAAAACTCACGTGGGAGGATCGTTTCCCTACATTTATTATTGGACTTCATGGTGAAGAAAGACTGAGGAGAGCTTATTTTAAAATGTGGATCTTACTAAAAAAAGAATGGATGGACTATAAACTTTACGTGGGACTATAGGAACACTTCAATTTAGATTTCAGTTAAATCCTCTAAACTTTGATCTTTAAATTTTTAAGTTGAATTATAGAATAAATATAATTTCTTTGATAATTGACTTAATGATAAAGATGAGTCAAATGGCTGGTGGCATGGCCAGAATTAAACTCGTATGATAAAAATTACATAAGGACTTTGAGAAAAAATTAGCCCATAAAAGCCAACAAGATTTTTTTCATAGGACCAAGCCCATTTGTTAAATGAACTCAATTTTAAACTTGAACATTAGCTTAATGCAACTTATGACAAAAGGATAACCTCAATTTGTTCTCTCAATTTACTTACAACATTCCCTCATTTAATTATTTCTGCCCTTGTAAGGGATGCAATAAGGCTGAGAGTAAAAAATATAGGATTTAGAACATCACCCACTGTTCAAAATATTTCTTTACACACATTTATGAGAACAAATTGAATGGACATCTCCACAGGACAAGGAACAGTGCAAAGATAAATTCCAATGCTTTCTTGGGCTTTATTAGATTACATTTGTTGCTGGGAGGCCCATTTGACTTGGAGGAGAAGATCTTCCCTCGGCTTTAATCTTGGATCCTTGTAAGAAGTTGATGGAAGTGGGCATATGGATTTGGAGAGCTGAAATTTTGAGAAACTACTTAGTAGCCTTTAAACATTGGAGGAGGTGGTGAAGGGTAGGGGAATCCAAGATTTGGTGGTAGTTCTACGGTGGGTGTTGGAGGTGGAGGTGAGTTGGCTGGTGGAGGTGAGCTGACAGGTGGTGGAGGGGAAAAGACTGGTGGTGGTGGAGATGACTTGGCAATGGGTGGTGGTGATTGAACTGGTGGTGGGGATGAGAACACTGGTGGTGGAGGTGGTGAGGGTGACTTAGCTACGGGTGGCGGAGAGTATACTGGTGGTGGGGGTGAGGGCACTGGTGATGGAGGTGGTGGTGAGGGTGACTTAGCTACTGGTGGCGGAGAGTATACTGGTGGTGGGGGTGAGAACACTGGTGGTGGAGGTGGCGGAGAATATACTGGTGGTGGGGGTGAAGGTATTGGTGATGGAGGTGGTGGTGAGGGTGACTTAGCTACGGGTGGTGGAGAGTATACTGGTGGTGGGGGTGAAGGTACTGGTGATGGAGGTGGTGGTGAGGGTGACTTAGCTACGGGTGGTGGAGAGTATACTGGTGGTGGGGGTGAAGGTACTGGTGATGGAGGTGGTGGTGAGGGTGACTTAGCTACGGGTGGTGGAGAGTATACTGGTGGTGGGGGTGAAGGTACTGGTGATGGAGGTGGTGATGAGGGTGACTTAGCTACGGGTGGTGGAGAGTATACTGGTGGTGGGGGTGAAGGTACTGGTGATGGAGGTGGTGGTGATGGTGACTTAGCTACGGGTGGTGGAGAGTATACTGGTGGTGGGGATGAAGGTACAGGTGATGGAGGTGGTGGTGAGGGTGACTTAGCTACGGGTGGTGGAGAGTATACTGGTGGTGGGGGTGAAGACACTGGTGATGGAGGTGGTGGTGAGGGTGACTTAGCTATGGGCGGTGGAGAGTACACCGGTGGTGGGGGTGAGAAAACTGGCGGTGGAGGTGGTGGAGAACTTTTAGGTGTTGGTGAGGGTGACACAGCTACCGGCGGCGGAGAGTATACTGGTGATGGGGATGGTGGAGATTGTTTAGGTGATGGTGGTGGTGGAGATTGTTTCACAGATGGAGCAGGAGGGCGTCTGGGCTGTACTGGACTTCTCTTATATGGAGCAGGTGGTGTTGGTGATGGTGGGGATGCTGGTGATTGTACTGGTGGTAGAGAGCGTGGAGGTGGTGGAGGTGATTGGACAGGTGGTGGTGGTGGAGAATATGTCACAGTTGGAGGGGAGGGGTGTTTGGGTGATACGGGACTTCTCCTGTATGGAGCAGGAGGTGTAGGTGGTGGGGATGATGGTGATGGTACCGGCGGTGGAGGAGATTGAATTGGTGGTGGAGGTGATTGGACAGGTGGTGATGGGGTTGGAGGTGGTGACTGTGTCACTGTTCTTGTTGGAGGAGGAGGGTGTTTCGAAGTTACTGGACCTCTCTGGAATGGAGCAGGAGGTGTTGGTGATTGTGGGGATGGTGATGGTACCGGTGATGGAGGAGATTGAATAGGTGGTGGAGGTGATTGGGCAGGTGGCGTTGGCGGTGGAGGCGACTGCACCGGAGGTGGAGGTGAGAACACCGGCGGTGGAGGTGAGAACACTGGCGGTGGAGGTGGTGGTGAGCTTCTCTTAATTGGAGCCGGTGGTGGTGTTGGCGTTGGTGGAGGGGTGGAAGGAGCGGGAGATGATTGGGGCTTTGGTGATGGAGGGGTGGAAGGAGATGGGGACTTTGACGGGGTCTTACGACCACCGCCTCCACCACACTTAGCCTTGCTACAATCCACAGGACGGCTCACAACTGGTGCACACTCCTTCTCCGTCTTCTGCGACGGCCGGTCCGGCAAGCAATTGCTCTTATCATCCAAAGAGAGATCCGATTTCGACGAAGCAATGCATTCATTGGCTTGACCCTTGAAGTAATTGTAGGACAAGTTGAAGTTGACAAGATTGGGCAACTTGCAAATGCTATCAGGCACAAATCCAGTCAATGTATTATGTGATATATCAATTTCCACTAAGCTCTGCAAACCTGAGAAGGTCTTGGGCAAGACCCCAGTGAATGAATTCGACCCAATATCGAAGACTGTCACATTGGAAAGCAATCCAATCTCCATTGGAAGGCAACCAGATAGCCCATTATTCAAGAACATAATTTCATTCAAATTCTTCATCTTCCCTATGCTGCTTGGAATGCAACCCTCAAAATGGTTATTGGCAAAGACTGCAACTGAGACAGGGGAATTGCCAAGGTTCTCCGGTATGTAGGATCTGAACTTATTATCGTTCAAGAACAGAGCATCAAGCTCCTTGTCAAACAGCTCAGGAGGAAGTGCTCCTTCAAACTCATTGTATCGAAGATCAAGGTACTTCAATGCCGGAATGCCAAGGACAGGCATTGGGAACGAACCCACAAACCGATTGTTGCTAACGTCGAGCTCGTAGAGGAGCTGCAGCTTGGAGAAGCTCTTCGGGATTATACCGCAGAATCTGTTGGAGTTTATGTGGAACAGAGCGATGTCGGTGAGCAATCCGAGCTCGGCGGGAAGGTATCCGGCGATGTCGGCATGGTTTAGGTCAACTCCGGCAACGACATTGATCTTCGGATCGTCGAGTGCCTTTTCGCAGAAGACTCCATTGTAGGAGCACACATCTGGACCGACCCAATTGCTGGTGAAATTGAGCGGATCGGAGTAGATGGCCTTCTTCCATGCCTGGAGGGCTATGTAAGCCCTCTTTAGCCTGGGATTGGCGAATTTTACATTTATTTTGACATCGTATTCGTAATCATCAGGTAAATCACCACCTTCATGAAGATCTTGCAGTTGACGTCGGGTAATGAAAGAGGCTTCAGCATCAGAAAGAGCAGAGGAGGGAGATGAGAAAGAAAGGCATGAGAGGAAAGCTAAGAAGAGGAGAAAGCAGCCTGAGGCCTGCATTTTCGAGGATTTTACCTCCTTGGAGAGGCCCAAGGCTGCTACGTGAAGGATTGGAAGAAAGGTTTAATGGCTTATTATAGGAGAGGAGCCTTTCCCTCCATTTCTATTTCCTTGCTCTCACGGTTATTTCAGTTATTATTATGTGGAGGGAAGAAAACCTTCAATTTACTTTAGAAATGGCGGAATTTGATGTCCACCGCAAGAATTTGCTTATTTTTAGGTTCCAGGGTGAGACTCCATTCCTTCGGAATGAATTGCACTTGGATCTCGCTTGTTTGCATGTCAATGTATTAATATTAGTAATTTAGTATTATTATTACTATTAGTAATTTTTTTTAACATGGTTATCTCCTGGGTTGAAACTCGGGTCGGGTTATGCAAGTCAGATCAATGGGTCAGGTCGTGTTGAGAAGACAAAAACCCGCATGGAATTTGAGTCAGGTCGATTTGAGGAATTTTCAAGTTAGCCCGATTCAGCCTAACCCAACTCGGCTAAAATAAGTTAAGAATACTGGTCGGATCAGAATTCAGATTGAGTCGGGTTAGAATTCGGGTGGGATCGGATCGAGAATTTAAGGTGAATAGCGCAAATCTGGTCGGGTCGGATTTCATAAATATTGACTCAGGTCGAATTGAATTTTCATCCTTAATATGATCTCCACACCACAATGGAGGTTAGACTAGGGATGCAAGAGGTCAAATTATCTATATCTAAATTTTTGTATTCTAATCTAATCACAAGCACTACAAATAATATATTTATTAGAAGAAAGTAAGAAACACAATAAGATGAGAAGCAAATACCTTGATATTTAAAATCAAGAGATGACATCTCACGCGAGAGATAGTTGGATTTTATAATTGTAAGTCAAATTCTTTTATCTTGCTTATTTTGTGTTTCTTTTATGCTTTCTTCTGTACTAATTTTCTTATTCATATTAATGTTACAATAGGTTTTTAAGTTTTTTTTCTATATTTTTTTCATCTATTTTTCACTAATATATGTTTTATAAATTTTTCATTCTTTTTGTTTTATGAAAATTTAAATATCTGATTAATATGATTATATTTTCATTTAATAGATTCTCAGAATTTTTAGATTTTAAAATATTCAAATCCAGAACTCGACATAATAACTCACATAAGTCTAAGAGTCTAACACAATCCAAATCTAAATTCATATTCTAATGTGAATAAGAAATAAATGCAGATATTAATTTTGTCTAGGTAATTACTTTGTATCCATATCCACTTAATATTATCGAATTTAAATTTAAATTTAAATTTTGTCAGATTTTTAGATTTTCACATTATTAAATTCGGATTTAGATGTAAATCTTCACAAAACTAAAAAAAATAATATTCTCTCAACAAGAGAAAATAAAATTGATTAAATAGTCAAAGTCCAATAACAAAAAGAAACTAAAATCTTATAAAACATAAAGCATAAGTTAATGAAAACTATGAGAAAAAATCTCAAAAAACTACACTAATGCATAGAAGAACCGGAAAAAAATACAAAAAGAAGCACAAAAATGCTAAAATAAATAGAAAAGTCTATAATTTAAACAGCAATATATATGTCCCACTTATAATACTTCCTCTGTCCTATTTTAGTTGTCCCGATTTAAAATCTTGAATTTTTTAAGAAAAGGTTCTCAAAAGGCTTATGAACTTCTTCCAACATCATGTAACTTTTCCAAAATACATATGAGACAATTATTTTGAGACAGTCCGAAAATGTATATGAGACAACTAAATTAGGACAGAGGGAGTAGTATTTTTTAATTCTAAATTTGATGGATAGTATGGTAAAGACCGATGAAAGTAAATTTGAAAGTTATTTCTTCATATAATTCAATATATAATATATATTCATAAATTATACTATTTATATTACTTATCATTCGGATTAACAGATTATATATGATTAGATCCATATCCATATTCAAATAAAAATAAATGTTAGACTCAAAATTGGATATGAATCCAAAATTTTAAATGGATATAAAATTGCATCTTAATCCATCTATTTTGGGCCAGATGTTTTCACTTTTATTATGTAATAATCTCACTCAACCACTTGAGAGCTCCATAAACATAGTTGAATTATTTTGTTAGTAGCTTCTATTTTAAAATTTCATATTTCAGTCGATGTTTGAAATCCAAATAAAGGATCATATGAATAAAAAACTTAGATAAATGGATGAAAATTTCTATAAAAAAATTCGATATTACATATACTATTGGTTATTTTGGCCATTTAATTGTTTGCTAATTGTTAAGCCGTTATGGTCGAACAGTCGAACTTGATTTACTCGGCCCTCTCCTTCTAAATTCCAACAACAGTCAGCTCCGACTTTGAAATTCAATACGGGCCTTGCATCAGCCCAAATTAAATGACTTTTTATTTTTAACAATTGAGAAATAAATAAGAAACAGGAAACTAATGAAAACTATTAAATTTGGTAATTAATTTGTTAGTGAATTTAGTGATTTTTTTAATAAAATCTATAGAATTAGTCCTATTTTCGGATCTAGTTAAGGCTGAAACTCGGGTCGGCACGGATTGGATTTCAATAAACCCAACTCAACCCATGTTAAAAATTATTAATTGGACTCTACTTTTTATAACTTGGTGCATTCAGATCGAGTTAGGATTGCTTTTAACTTTCTCAACTCAACTTCAACCTTAGATTTCATGTGGGTTTATTTTTTCCCAATTTGATCTAACTCAAGAATACAAAAACATAATCCAAATCATTGCTTTCTTGAGTCGAATCATGCGGGTCGGGTTCAAAGCCGAACCAAGTTTCACTCCTAGATCTACTCGTTGATGGAATTAGCAACTTCTGTAAATCAACCCTTTAAAGTTGGTCCGAGATCCCACAAATCCTCATACCCTAGTTTATAGGACTTTCTATTTTGGATAATTCCACGTAGAACAGTACTATCCGTTTGGACTTATTGCAGTAAGTTTCTAATTGGGTCTCTAAATCTTTTTATGTATGATTCGATGGGGTGCAATGTCAAAAATACCAATTTTGGATATTATCAGTTAATGATAACATTGAAATATTTTAAAATTTTATAACTTTTATTATAATAATTTTATAAAAATGGATATATATATATATATATATATATATAAAATAAATCATGAGGGACTATTCAATGTATTTAGGTTGAAAATTTTGAACATGTTTAAATCATGTATTTTAGTGAAATGTATAAAAAATGATATGAAGAAAAGGTATTATAAAATTCATTCCAATTAGAGCATCTTGATTGCCACGTGGTATGCGTCCAGTTGGACAGTGGCCAGTGCAGGTAAGTTGCCAAAGTAAGCAGCCATGCATTTAAAACTGTAGCACAAGCTCCACTTTAGAGTTTGTTATCTTCCCGCGAAAACCTGTGTCTTCCTCTCCACTTCTTTCCCCTCGGCTCTTCTCAGTTGTCAAACCGGCCAAATCTCTTTCTCTCTTACTCTCCCTCCCTTCCAGAGATCTGATTCTTTCTCCACTTCTTGTGGAAGATCAAGGTCTTGTTTTTCTTTTTGAATTTTCACTCGATTCGTATATATTTTTATCATGTTTCTTTGATTGGATTAAGACAAACGAGGAATTTTTCTGACTGAGAGTAGACTTCTGATTTTTCTCTCTCGCTCTTTTCTTTTTACTCAGGTATTAAGAAAGGCTGTCGATCTCGTGTTGTAGCAGAGATGGCGAGCCTCGATCCAGGCCCGCAGGTGCTGACGAGGCGGCCCTCTCGTAGTGCAGGCATGACGACCTTCACCGTGGAGGTTTTCGACAATGAGGTACTTCCATCGTCACTGGCCGCCATTACTCCGATCCTCCGTGTAGCTACTGAGGTTGAAGCCGAGCGCCCGAGAGTTGCGTACTTATGTAAGAGATCTGTTTCTTGATGTAAAGCAATAATATTTTTTCATGATGATTTATTCTTTAAACAAAAAAAAAAATTAAAAGCGCTGAAGCTAATCTCTTAGTTGCATCTTTTCTTCTTCTTTTTCACTATTATTATTTAATCTTTTATTAAGGTTTTTGTCAGATCTTCGTTTCAGATTTTTAATTTTCCCCCTCTTTGCATCTTTCGCTATAAACTTCGGTTTGATAAAAAAAAAAGGAGTCAGATCTGCTTTCTAATTTAAAAAAGATTGCAATGCCTCTTTTCTTTTTTGTCCAGTCATTGTGAGGCCCTTAATTACATATATCTCGCTGCAACACTAAAAGATTTGATAAGATTTTCATTCTGATTTATTTTCTTCTCTGTTTTTTATTTTTCAAGGTCGATTTTATGCATTTGAGAAAGCTCATCGGATGGATCCCAGCTCGACCGGACGGGGAGTTCGCCAGTTCAAGACAGCACTGCTGCAACGGTTGGAACGGGTATTCTCTCTCTCTTTTTACTTAGATTTATTGAGTAAATTTTATTAAAATCTCTGTCTTATTCTATTAGAAAAATATTTAGCCAATTTTTTACAGTATGTAGTTTAATAGTTGAAGAACTTTGTGTCGAGCTTTGACCGTAGGTGCGATTTGACGGTGAGATTCAGATCACAGGAAGAAGTTAAATAAATTCTCATTTCTAAATTTAAAGTCTGGAGAAAGTTAATTTTGTAAAATTTAAAATATCTTTTGTGCAATAAAATAAATTTAAGTTAAACTTAAAGAGGCGGAGAGAAAGGTTAATATAGACATGTTAGACAGTGAAATGTGAAATATTGTGTATATCTACTAAATTAATAGGCCCAAATGAACTCAAATATGGACTCTAAATACAAGATATTTTGATTTATATTGATGATGATGCTACTACTACAATATCTAATAAATTAATAGGCCCAAATGAATGCAAGTGATAAATATATATTTTGATACTATTAGAAATCAAGTTTGTCGGCTATTTAGTCATGTGATTCACATCAAGATTATTGGAATTAATACTATGTAAAAATAATAAATGATAATATTAGTGATTAGAAGTATTTTTAATTTTTTTTTTAATGTTTCAGTGAGTATCTATTACATATTATGGAATCATTAGCCTCTACTTTAAAACACAGTTGTAGATGTCCAAATGAAGTCAAAATTTTAACATTGCTATGAAGACTTTGTTCTTGAACCGGTTGTATATGTGTGATGACTCGGGAGAGAAGTGAAAGTGTGAAACATTGAATTGAGTCGTCTAATTTTACTGTGTTAAGTTCTGGACTTACGGCTCTTGATTTCAATCTGATGTCAGGTAATTATAATAAAATATAATTCTCGACGTGCACTTAGTATTCTTACTAACACAAAACAATTTCTGAGATAAATTAAAATTTTCTCATTTTATCTTTTATCTTATCTTGTGATAAAGTAAAAGATCAATTTAAAATAAAAGGATAAAATAAAAATGTCAATTTATTGTGAGAAAATATTGGTATCTAATATATTATGTCCTTTTGAAATATTATTCTATGAAATAGAGTTAACCTCGTGTTTTAAAATTATAATGTATTTTTAATCACTTAGTTCAGATGTATAAAAGTCAACAAAAAGTACTGCTAATTTTCAGAATATTTTTCATGTATATTCAATTTAATGAAATTATTGCAACACGTTGAAAAACCACTTTATGTTATTTCGTTTGAATTAGAAAAATCCCAACGATTGTTGAACGTGTATTTCCGCTTTTATATCTTGCCTAATTGTTTAATATTGAGTTATGAGCTTTCATGATTTAAATTTTCATGTAGCAATACTTGACATCAAATGCAGTCTCTTGACCTTAGCAAACCAATATAAACACTAGAAATTTGTTAACTAAAGTCTTATTAAAAAAAATTTAGTCATTAGATATAAATCAAATATATAAACAATCAAAATAGGAATTTAAATATTCTTTTGATTCAAATAAAATGATTATACAGATTCGACAAATCAATTTTTATCTTTTTGTTTATCTGCTATTTATTTAATTTGATGATATTATTATATTCCAATTATTTGGATCTTATCACATAAATCAGAATTTAAGTTACAAATAATTGACTCTCAATTATGTGATGATTGTGGGACAAATACTTGGCCACTGTTCTGACCATACGTTTGTGGTGACGTAATTGACGTTTACTGTTTAAGGTTCATCATTGATTGAGACACTTTGTCATGGCTGGGTAAATGGGGATTTAAATATCGGTCGATATCGGTGATATTATCATGTCAGATTTCAATTTTAAAAAAATTAAGTGAAAAAAAATTCTCATCTGATACTGAGAGTTGAACCTCTGAATATAAATATCGACCGACATATATCAGTCAATAGGTATTGAATTTCTATTGTCAATATGTATTGGCCGACGGTATCATTGAATTTCACTAAAGTGCAAAATATTAATATATACTGTATTATTGATTAATACATATTGATATATATTGGCCGATAACACAATTGATTAATACATATTGATATATATTGGCCGATAGCACAACAGTAAACTAACTTGTTATAAATCTATTCACAACATTAAGCTAACTTGTGTAAATTTATTCACAACATTAAACTAACTTGTGTAAATTTAGTCTGTCCATCTAATGTCCATACAATTCAAATTCCATATTCATAATTATATGACTAATGAGGCTGATTTTGAAACATGAACCGTTAAAACTTCTTACTTTTGATACGACTAGGCGATAAAGTTCCCGAGTGCCAGATGAGTGCTAAAATCTGCCTACTTTCCAAAGTCTAATAATCTGAGTATGAATTGAGGATTCAGAATCTATTAGCATCAATCGAGGAAACACATTGAATTTCTTTAAATTATCACGTGAAATTTATTACTCACTCCCGAACACCTAACTAAACTTGACACACCTTGTATTTATATTGTTCAAGGCGCGGTAGAAGAAGTTTTGCTAGAGTTCTAATGCATACATCTACATATGTGGGTGTTAAACTAGCCAGATCTAATGAGACTTTGTATGAAATGAATTATGGCTTATGTAAACTATAATGTGTTAAATATGTGATTACATGAATAGAAAGTATGTAAATTTGTTTGTCAAATGATCATCTTATCTATTTTAATTTTTTATAAATATAAATTATTAATTTTAAATTAAAAGATAAAATAATTATTGAACGTAAACTTTCTTATACTTTCTATTAATACTAGTACAGTACATTTTTTTTAATCACACCAACACCCAATGATGTGGACAGTCTCGGCTGGAAGTGGTGTTAGTTTTTCACTTCGAGGTCCCGCGTAAACCTGAGTTAATTTGGAAAATAGCAAGGAAGTAAATCGTCATTTTGAAATTTCCACGATTTAACGGCATAATCAATTTAATTTTCTTCGGCAAATTCTAAACTCTGGGATTTCAGAATGCAGAGGTTGTTTCTGAGTTCCATTATGTTTATGTGTGACAGGATAATGGACGGAGTCTCGCCGCTCGCCTGAAGAAGAGCGACGCGAGAGAAATCAAGACCTTCTACCAGCAATACTATAAAGACTATGTCATAGCCCTCGATCGGGGCGAGGTGGCCGATCGGTATGCATATTCATTCCCCACAACCTCATTACCTTTCTACTTGGGTCTATTTCTCTCTGAGAGATGAGCTGATGATGTCTTTGCCGTTTTCTTTGATTTTCTGTTCCTTTGCAACAGAGCCCATATTGGAAAAGTCTATCAAACAGCTGGAGTGATTTTTGAAGTTCTCTGTTCTGTTAATAAGTCCGAGAAAGTTGAAGATGTCTCCCCTGAGGTACACATTCTGCCTTCTGCTCCTGCCGCTAATATTGTTGTTCTCGTTGCTTTTATTATCATTGGAAATTCTATGAGGCCCTCCAAATGGGATGGGAGACATGCCTAATCGTGAATTGTTCGGACTTTTCTCATTTGCAAGCTTCATTTTGGAAGTAAATAACTGAATATTTTCTATATAATGCTGATTTGAAGTTTCTGGGTCATTTACCTTGAGCAGATTATTGCAGCAGCTAGGGATGTGCAAGAAAAGAAGGAAATATATACTCCATACAACATTCTTCCCTTGGACGCAGCTGGAGCTTCACAATCTATCATGCAACTCGAGGAGGTTTTGCAAAGACTTGTCTTTAACCATTACTAATCATCAGTTTTAGATAACCTGTCATTTTTTTCAGCTTGCACCTTTCATTTGCGTTGTATCACTAAATGCATAAAGTCATGACTTATTGTTCCACCAGATAAAAGCAGCTGTAGCATCTCTATCCAACACTCGTGGCTTGAATTGGCCTGCTACTTTTGTGCAACAGAGGCAGAAAACAGGAGACTTGGATCTTCTTGATTGGTTAAGGGCTATGTTTGGATTTCAGGTCTGTTGGACTTTCCTTGGGATCTGATGTTGCAAAAATAATGATTCTGATTTGTTCAGTAATTGATACATTGTTCCTTGTTTTTTTTTTATTTTAAGAAAAGTGGTGGCAATTTTAAGTTATTTGAAAAGTAACGCAAGGCCACAAGGGTGACAAGGGCCACAACTTGCAAAAGATCTACAAGTTGTTTTTTGAATTCCAGGTCTGTTATTTGACCTCTTCATGTTGTTTCTGTCTATTTATGCAGAGAGACAATGTCAGAAACCAGAGGGAGCATTTGATATTACTGCTTTCAAATGTTCATATTAGACTGGTAGCTAAGCCTGAGCCACTTAACAGGGTATGCTTCTAACTTTCATTCTAAATAGTAGTAAACATGGGTTTGATACTATCATCACTTATTGCAATCTCTCCATGATTATTATCTTGTTGACTATCATCACACCAATGATTCCAGGTGGATGAGAAAGATGATGATGATAATTTTCTTCCATTTTATTATCATGCTTTGAGATATATATTGCTTGTTGCATGAACAAATCAATATTGTCTATTCAAATGACTCTGTGACCAACCTAACCAAGACATATGGTGAGGCACCATATCCTCCTCTATCAAGGAGTTATTGGATTCAGTTTCATATAAGAGACTGCAAAACTTTCCAAAAGAAGGAAGAAGAACTAGTTTTGATGAGAAAAAAAGGCTACAATGACATCGAATTCTGGAAATTGGATTACCTATTTAGGATAATTCTTCATTCCCTTCTAAACTTGATAAGTTATTTTTGTCTATGAAGTGTGCTATTGTGTTATGCAACAAATCTATTATTTTGTAAGGTGCCTCTTCAATGTGATCAACTTCTCAATTCAGTTGAGCACAATTTTTTTTTGGGATCATATTTTATGCTTTTGTCAATGCAACGTAGACATATAATGAAGATATGTTAGAGATGGATTATATCTTAATTAAAAAACTAGTCAGAAGCATTTACATGGTTCTACCAAGGCAACTTGGACAGAGCCATATTTGAGAAGACTTATCTCCAAAACAAAAGAAAGTTCAGAAACTTACACTAAAGAAGTCTCCCCATCATGAGTTACTACAGAGCCTAAAGTTTATATGGGAAATACTGCTTGTTACTCTCCCTCAAAGTGTAAATATCCTTGTATTTATGGAATTCACACACACATACACACACACACACACACACACACTCTATATATATATATATATATATATATATATATATATATATATATATATATATATATATATATATATATATATATATATATATGCGCTTTAGTTGTAACACCTTACTTACACCTGTTCCTCTAACTCATGTTACAGCTAGATGATCGAGCTGTAGATGCTGTTATGAACAAAACATTTAAGAACTACAAAAATTGGTGCAAATTTTTGGGACGAAGGCATAGTTTACGGTATGTGCTCACATTTTTTTTCATTTGTTATCCTTTTTTATCGCAATACATCTAATTTTTTTAAGGTTTCTGGATGCTGTATTACTGAAACATTTCTCAAATCTGTCCTTCAGACTCCCTCATGGGCAACAAGAGGTGCAACAGAGGAAGATACTGTATATGGGTCTATATCTTCTTATTTGGGGTGAAGCCGCAAATATCCGCTTTATGCCAGAATGCCTATGCTACATTTTTCATAATGTTAGTGCTGTTGTCATTTATTTTTTAGGTTTTTTTTTTATTATCTCCTTTAACTCAGCATAGTTTTTATGAAGTACTATTTATCAATGGGTGCCATCTCATATGCTTGCAGATGGCGTATGAGCTTCATGGTCTATTAGCTGGAAATGTCAGTGTTGTGACTGGAGAAAACATCAAACCTTCATATGGTGGAGATGATGAGGCTTTTCTGAGAAAGGTCATAACCCCACTGTATCGTGTAGTTGAGAGGGTAAGTTCTGGTAAGGCAGTTTTCAATAGAAAGATGTTACTGTACATTGTCTTTTTCAATATAATGTAGAAAATCAAATTATGATGTTGGTGTTCCAGGAGGCCAAGAAAAGCAGAAATGGAAGAGCTCCTCATTCATCCTGGTGTAACTACGATGATCTAAATGAATATTTCTGGTCTGTAAGAAACTTGGTTCTATAACAAATTAAGATCAAAATTGTGTAAAGGTTCATTTGTCAGTTCTGAAGTCTGCTGCTCACATTTCAGGTCAGCTGATTGTTTTTCCTTGGGCTGGCCCATGCGCGATGATGGTGATTTCTTCAAATCAACACGTGATGAAAGGCCAGTAGCTGAGGTCTGCTACTGCTTTTGCAATGGAATCTGTCTAGTAAGATCTGTATAAAATATTCACTGAAAAAATATGACTGGTGCAGGCAAAACAATCATTTCGCAGAAGTTCTGAGAAAAGTACTGGCAAAACGAACTTTGTTGAGACCAGAACATTTTGGCATGTCTTTCGAAATTTTGACCGCTTATGGACCTTTTATATACTGATGTTGCAGGTACTCTTTTTAGTACTGAAGATGTTTATTTTCTCCTTTTGTGTGAAGTGGATAACTGATAATGTATTTTCAGTCACCTTTTACTGACCTTTTTTTAACCTAATAACTCAAAATGTATTTTCAGACATGAAGTAATAAAAAAATGTATTAAGAGAGAAAAGAAGTACATTGGAAAAGGACATGTTATACGAGATCTCTCAAAAAAATCATCAATCCATCCAATGTTCACCCTGATAAATCCAAATGCTATGCAACAAAAAATGAAGCTAAATAGTCATAAATAACAACTGATCCCTTTTGACTCCTTTTAGACTCATTTTGCCAATCAGTCTATTTCCACATTGCTGTTTCTCTTAACATGCTGGATAGGTACCTCTGAGAAGCTACCTAAGTCTCACATCCCCTACAAAGTATACCTTAACCTTCATGAACTTCACTTTTTCTTCAAAATCCCAAAATTAAAATGTGCTGAATGTATTGATTGAAAGGATTACTACACCAACTCCAATTTTGCTGCTGCATTTGGTTTCAGTTCAATGAGTTGTTAATGCATTTGATTTATTTTGTTGCAGGCAATGATAATTGTTGCATGGAGTGGTTCATCACCATTGGATATTTTCAGAAAGGATGTCATTTATTCTATTTCTAGCATTTTTATCACAGCAGCCTTCCTACGCTTTCTTCAAAGTATGAATACATATAAACAAGTCATCCTTTTTTCATCTAAAAGATAGTTATCATATTATTTTTAACCATTTATGCTTTATGTAGGCTTCAATGATATTGAACAATATAATAGGGTAGAAGTTTAGGTGGGACGAATGGGTTTGACATTGATAAAAGGAAAAATTCTCAGTTTTCCTGGCTTTAGAGAATGGGATTTGCTCACTTTCTCTCTCTCTCTAAAAATAGGGGGAAAAAGGAACTCCACAAAACTGCGGGAAGTAGTTGAATGTGAATTTATAAAATCCATTTTATGAAAATACAAAACAAGGGAATTTGTAAAGATAGACAGTGACGACTATAGTTTGCACCCATGAATACTTTTAGAAACTAAAATGAGACCTACATGTACTACAAGGTAGAGAAAACTTGTAAAATATTATATGGCTTATCTTATCACAAGAGTGGTTGCAATTAGGGTACAGTTTAATAGCATATAATATGATACAGTTAATTAGGACAAATGAGGTGTCATTTTTTTTCGGATGATGGACAACCGCAAGACCCCCACCTCTATCTAGTACAAGGGTGTTAGGTGAAACTCCGGATGTATGCAGCTCCTTGCATGCCATGGATATCGAGTGACTATAGGACTCAAAATTGGGACCTCTGGTTCTTGAGCCCAAGTGCCCTGCTAGTTAGCTACCCCGTCCAAGGTAGATGGGGTGTCAAAAATTCAACCCACTCATGATCCCTAGCCTTTTCGTCCAACCTCAAATGTTTGCAATGGCTGAAATTAGTTGGTCAGGTTGTGGAATGGTGAATTCTTAGACACCATCTATCCATGTTTTTGGGGTTCACAAAAGGCTTGCTTCATTGAATTTCTCTTGGTATGTTGTTCATAGCTCCAAGATTTATATGGATTTTGGAAGAAAGGTTGTTGTTGGGTTCAACAAATGGTTTTCAATCTAATGGGAGTTCTCCACCACCCCACCCCCCCCGCCCCGCCGGCCCACACACCCCCCCCCCCCCCCCCCAACCACCACCACCCCACCAAAAGAAGGATGTGTTGGTGAAAATTAATTTACAAATGGTGGCACTCACGCCCTTCCCCTTTTCACAAACTGTTGAATTTCACTTGCAAAGGCTTTGTTTAACTAGTGTACAAAAAATTTGAACCCCTAAAATCCAAGGCTATAAATTTCCTTTCTGGCATACTTATCCATGCGTGAACTCCATGAGGACCATATCCCCCTATCCATAAATGTCATGCATATATGTTGGCCTGATCTGAGACCACCATCATTCATTGGGCAGCTACATGTCTCATCAGGGTGGCCCCAAAAGTTTTCATATTAGATGATGAGGCCCATCAAGTTAATGGTCGAAAATCAAAATGATGAATATATTAAATATAATACTAATTAGAGCAAAATTTGGGCTCAAATGCACTTGTAAATTTTACTCCGTTTTCATTTATGGCAGGTATTCTGGACATTGTTCTGAACTTCCCTGGCTATCACAGGTGGAAAGTTACCGATGTGCTCAGAAATTTACTCAAGATTCTTGTCAGTCTTGCCTGGGTCATTGTTCTTCCACTTTGCTACTTCCACTCTTTGCCTATTGCCCCTCCAGAAGTGAAAGAGTTAATGAAGTTGCTCAACCAAGTAAAGGGTGTTCCTCCTTTATATATCATGGCTGTGATATTATACTTGCTGCCAAATTTATTGGCTGGAGTAATGTTTATCTTTCCGCTGCTTCGAAGATGGATTGAGAACTCAGATTGGCACATTGTTAGGTTCTTTTTATGGTGGTCACAGGTATCCTTTGTGTGTGTGTATTTCTTCTTCCTTGCTTTCAATTTTCATTTATGTTTATCTTTGAGTTGGCTAACCAATATGAACTGAATTATCATTTAAAAACACCAGTATGCACTGAATTTCTAATGGGCCAAGGTTGTTGTTTATTATATGAGTATTCTTCTATAATCTTCAAATGGAACCCTCTTGTGTGTATCATTTCAATTATACAAGTTTAATCGCTTGCATTTTATGCTTTGATTTTCTTACTTCAAAATAAATATCTAAGCAAAGTAACAAACCAACAAAGTTCTTAGCAGTGGGCATGGTTGTTTTAAGTCTATTAATGGCTAATAAAAAGTAAAGTTCCATCATATTTTGTTCCAACTTTTGGTTATCCAATGATAAGATAATCTGATATCTGTATGTGCTCAGTTTGCCATGTCAGACATGATATGTTGTGACAATATTTACTAGAAACCTATAGGACACGTTTGTGCAAAAAGCAAAATCCACAAATTAATATGTAGTTTGAGGTGACCCACTATTTTTTGTTATTATTGTACTACATGTTTTCCACAATGGTCACCTTCAGTTTTGAGTCTAACGTAAAATGAACAATTTTTGTTAAATACTCTATGGAGGTGGAACATGGTTTGTGATGTTTGTTGATGTATTAATTTCACTTATTTTCAGCCAAGAATTTATGTTGGTAGGGGAATGCATGAAAGTCAGGTTGTACTTTTCAAGTGAGTATGAGTATCAATCCTTTCATTTTGTGTATATCGCACTGGTTCTTCTTCAAGATGTCTCATAGTTTTAGTTCTATTTTCTTTCTCCAGGTATACTCTGTTCTGGATTTTACTTTTATGGTCAAAATTTGCATTCAGCTATTACATTGAAGTAAGTTCCCCATGTAATTTTGTAGTAAAAAAAAGTAGGTGACATGCAACTTGTGTTACTTATTAATCTTCCTTGAACAGATAAAACCTTTGGTGGGGCCAACAAAAGACATAATGAAAGTCCGGCATGTTCGATATGCTTGGCATGAATTTTTTCCAAATGGTATCCATCTTCCCATATGTTGTGGTTTACTGCCATACTGCTCTTTTGTGTTAAATGACTTGTTCTGGTAAATGCAGTTAAGCACAACATTGGTGCCGTTATCTCATTATGGGCTCCTGTAATCATGGTATGTCTCACTATTAAATTATACCGTTTTACCTGACACATCAATTAGCTGTGATTTACATTAGTGATGATGAAGTACCTCATGAATATCACTCAGAAGAAGGGGATCTCATGAATAGGTGTGTCATGCAGGTATATTTTATGGACACTCAAATATGGTATGCGGTCTTCTCAACGTTGTTTGGTGGCATCTCTGGAGCTGTTGATCATCTTGGTGAGGTATATCAGTTTTGACAACAAATCCATGTAACCAACATAGATTTTATTTTAGGATTAGATTCATGTACTTGGCTTGTGGTGGTTTTTTACTTTTCTATTTCCCATAGATACGGACGTTGGGCATGCTAAGGTCACGTTTCCAATCTTTACCTGGAGCAGTCAATGCATATCTGATACCCTCTGAAAAGAAGAGGAGCAGAGCTGAGGTTGTAGTGACAAACTGTCGAGATTCTTTCAGCCCAATATCAATATTAGTTAAGATCCTCACATTTATTGTATTTGAAAACAAACTTTCAGGTTAGTCCAAACAGGAAGACTGAGGCAGCTAAGTTTGCTCAGTTATGGAATGAAGTCATATGCAGTTTTCGTGAAGAAGATCTCATAAGTGACAGGTAATGCTTCCTTGGTTAATATTCATGTTACGTTGTTACTTTCTATTGATTCTTTATTCTTTTCCCTTTCCTAATTGAATGAAACTTGCATTTTTACCCTAATGCAGGGAAATGGATCTATTGCTATTTCCTTACTCATCAGATGCTACGCTGGACCTAATACAATGGCCACCATTTTTACTTGCCAGCAAGGTCTGCATCATCCATCTGTGTAGATCCCAGTTCATGGTGATTTATGTTCACTTCGGTGACTATTATTCATCCATCTTTGCAGATTCCTGTAGCGATAGACATGGCAACTCAATTTCGAAGCAAGGACTCTGATCTATGGAAGCGCATAAGTGCTGATGAGTATATGAAGTGTGCTGTGGATGAATGCTATAAATCTTTTAAACATATTCTAGACCTACTGGTGGTTGGAGAAAGTGAGAGAAGGTTAGTTTAGTCCTTTTATTTTTTTGATGTTTTGACACTTACATGTCTGCAAGTACTTTGGTTTGAACCTTTTTTATTGAAACAATTATCCTTTAAAGTAAGAAAGTCCATTCTACAAATACCAAACTGTGGTACTGGTCAAATGTCGCTAGACATAATAGGACCCATGACAGTATCATGTTGCCCCAAAATTCACTCTAGAAAAAGAGGAGGAAAATTCAAATTAACTTCTGGTTCTTTTTCCACATCAGACATGATAAATCAAACAATATTTAGCAGCAGTTTCTATCAACTTTTTTTTTTTTTTCTCTTTTCTCGTCTTATTATTATTTTTTGTGGCTTTCTTGCATTTGCTGTTATTGTTGTTGGTATTATTATTTATTTCTAAAGAGCAAGCAGAGCAAACTTTTTAAGTACTGAAGGCAACTTAAGTTACATGTGACAAGCTTTAGGAGACCAGCAAGAATGTTCTCTTTTAATATCTTTATTGTTCACTGATGATTTTGATGGTGATATCAAGGTGTATTTTATTATGCGATTGGTTTATATGACAGGATCATTGGTATAATTATTAAAGAAATTGAAGGTAGCATTTCAAAGAACACATTTCTTGCCAATTTCAGAATGAGCCCTCTCCCTGTCCTCTGCAAAAAATTTGTGGAGCTTGTGGAAATCTTGGTGTGTGACTTAGTCTTGTTTTTCCAAAGAAATGTTATTTTCGTGTCTACTTTACTACTATAACTCAATGAGAAAGTTATTATTGTGTTTTCATTGTTTCAGAAAGAAGGTGATAAATCTAAGCATGATGTTTTGGTATTGCTTCTGCAAGATATGTTGGAAGTAGTCACGCGTGATATGATGGTGAATGAAATTAGGTTAGTAATTGGCAGTCCATTAAAGAAAAACCCCATAAGAACATTAGACCATTAAGTTCAATTTTTCACTATAAATGTATATCGCTTTATATATGATTTTTCCAGAGAATTGGTTGAGCTTGGTCATGGCAACAAGGACACGGTTCCAAGGAGACAACTTTTTGCTGGTATGGATTCTAAACCTGCTGTATTGTTCCCTCCTGTGGTAACGGCCCAGTGGGAAGAACAGGTATGTAATATCCAGAGTAGTTTCCATTTTGCAACATCTATGCTACGGATGCCAATAAGAAAATTTTACATTATTGCAGATAAGGCGCCTATATCTGCTTTTGACAGTCAAAGAATTGGCCATTGATGTGCCATCAAATCTCGAGGCACAAAGAAGGATATCATTTTTTGCGAATTCCTTGTTTATGGACATGCCACATGCTCCTCGAGTCCGCAAAATGCTCTCATTCAGGTCTCTCATTCTATTTGATTTATTAAATTGGTATACACGATCTGTTACTTTTCAAATGGTCGTCAGCTATAATATGTATCTCATTTATTGTTTGATCTGTCTGTTTACTGCTGCTTGTATTGTTAGCAAAGAAACCTGCCCCGTTCTTTTTTAAATGATCTATGCAATTGGGTCCAGCAGCATTTGCATCTCTTTCTTGTTTTATGCTAAAGCTGCAAGAGTATGTTTACGTATATCAGTAAACAATGCTGGTATGTGGTTTTAGGTTCATTATAAATTTGGTTTTAGTAGGTCAAATCAGGCCAAGGACTGGGTATTACTTAATTCAGCCTTTGACCCATTGGTCAATATGGATTCATTAATCCATTTTAGCTTCACATTAATTTATCAACACTCTTCTGGATCATTCTTCCAATACATTTAAATGCTACCATGCACGTGGTTAGATCCATTTTAGTGGCAATTAATGGATTTACAACCTGCATATATAAGAATTCACTCTCAAGGGGAATGAACTATTCATTTATCCATTTTAGCTTCACATTAATTTATCAACACTCTTTTGGATCATTCTTCCAATACATTTAAATGCCTACCATGCACGTGGTTAGAGCCATTTTAGTGGCAATTAATGGATTTACAGCTTGCATATATAAGAATTCACTCTCAAGGAGAATGAACTGTGTCTAGACATTTTGGGGAGCATCTCACGCATGATGTTTGGTCAGTTTCATTTTTGTTCTTTAGAAATGAATTTTTATTTGAAGAAAAATCCTTCATTGTGACTTCCTACGATTGAATTCTTTGCTATAAAGTTACACATTCACAAAAAAGAAAAAAAAATGAAAATTTTGCTAGTAAAGCTATATAGAATATTTTCATACTTTATCAAGAACAAAATTTCTATATAACAAACTCTTAGAAGTGATAATATATATATATATATATATATATATATATATATATATATATATATATATATATATATATAGCAGTTAATCACATTAGATAATTTAAGATGGCATGGCAGTAGTAAGAATTCAAATATCAAGTTTGATCATTTTATTTGAGGGGCTATTTAATTGTTTGAGTTGATGTTTGCAGTGTTATGACCCCTTACTATAGTGAGGAGACTGTATACTCCAAAAGTGACCTCGAGCTGGAGAATGAAGATGGTGTGTCAATCATTTTCTACTTGCAAAAGATTTTCCCTGGTATCTCTCTCTCTCTCTCTCTCTCTTTCTCCCTCCCTCCCTCTCTCTCTCTCATACACACACACACTTACATGTTCTCCCAATAACCCTGTTGCATTTGCTGCATATGTCACACGTTTTCACACAATTAAATGATATCTGGCACTGGACTAACAAACCAAAAAGCAACAACACTAGTATAGCAGGTATTTTAAGCTTCTCAAATCACAGCCTATGGGTATCAAATTGGGATTATATTTGACGCCTCAGTACTTCACGAGGAAAAACACACATGTTATACATACATCTATGATGGGTCCCACAATGTCCACCACTAAGTCTATCCCGAATGGATATATGGTTATCTGTATGTATTGAGTGCTTGGTGTGTCTGTGTATGTATTGTTTGAAATTATTCACTTTTCTATTATAATAGTCATTCATTGTTTGGTGATATCATTGTTGGTTCCTATCAATGGAATGTTATAGATGAATGGAACAATTTCATGGAGCGGCTCAATTGTAAACGGGAAAGTGAGGTCTGGGAAAATGAAGAGAATGTGTTGCATCTGCGTCACTGGGCATCACAAAGGGGACAAACACTTTGTAGAACTGGTAACTATTTGCTTACCACTAGCATTAATTTGTTCATGTACATATTCTATTGTTCATTGGAGCTATTCTTCTTCTGCAGTTAGAGGGATGATGTATTATCGGAGAGCATTAAAGCTTCAAGCTTTTCTTGACATGGCTTCTGAAAGAGGTAGGATCATAAAACATTATTTGTTGTTCAGCAAAGCAGTTATCATTTTAGTAACTACGTTGTGATTCTTTGCTTCCTGAAATATATATATATAGAGATTCTAGAAGGCTACAAAGCTGTCACTAGTCAAACAGAAGAAGAAAAAAAGAGCCAGAGATCTCTATCTGCTCGACTTGAAGCTGTGGCTGACATGAAATTCACATATGTAGCCACCTGTCAAAATTATGGCAATCAAAAGCAAAGTGG
Source organism: Chimonanthus salicifolius (assembly GCA_013350335.1). Taxonomy (NCBI): domain Eukaryota; kingdom Viridiplantae; phylum Streptophyta; class Magnoliopsida; order Laurales; family Calycanthaceae; genus Chimonanthus; species Chimonanthus salicifolius. Next base: position 26,360,890 of record CM023532.1, on the reverse strand, counting down.
AGATCGACGTGCCACAGACATTTTGAACTTGATGGTCAAGTATGTTTACATGCACTCATTTGCACTTTCTCATTTATAGAATAATTTTTTGCCTTACGATCACCTTGTGGCTTCTTTGGAACATTTAATATTGTGTTCTCCCCACCCCCAAAAAAAAAAAAATTCTAATAGCAATATAGCATATACATCTCAGGGAAAAAATCATAATTGCATATAAGGCTCTCTTGCATGTTTAGATTTTATTCATTTTGCTTAAGAAAGCAAAAACATATTTCCTTGCAGTTATCCATCTCTTCGTGTAGCATATATTGATGAAGTAGAAGAAAGAGAGGGAGGCAAAGTGCAGAAGGTGTATTATTCTGTGTTAGTTAAAGCTTTTGATAATCGTGACCAGGTAATAATATACTAAACATTATTTGAAGTTTTTATGCAAATTAATTCTAAAGTTTTGTTCCTTATCTTTTCATGTGAAAAAGGAAATCTACCGTATTAAATTGCCGGGTTCAGCAAAGTTAGGGGAAGGAAAGCCAGAAAATCAGAACCATGCTATAATTTTCACTCGAGGGGAAGCTCTTCAAACGATTGACATGAACCAGGTAGTTAACAGGTGAATTGCAACTGCTCTATGGAAGTGTTTGAACAACTATTCTGAGATATGTGCTATCTTAATTTTAGGATAACTACTTGGAAGAAGCGCTCAAGATGCGTAATCTTTTGGAAGAATTCAATGGACACCATGGAGTGCGTCCACCAACAATTCTTGGTGTCCGTGAACATATTTTTACAGGAAGGTATGATGACAGATACAAGTGCTCTTTTGGACCTATGAAGTTTTTTGTACTCTTCTTTTTTTTTTTTTTCAATTTCATCCAATATGACTGTATCTTTACTGCAGTGTATCCTCTTTAGCCTGGTTTATGTCAAATCAAGAAACAAGTTTTGTCACAATCGGTCAAAGAGTTCTTGCAAACCCCTTAAAGTAAGTTCTCTGTTTCATTTGCACAAATGGGGAATCAGAAATTAATATGTGCCTTAGACCCTAATTTTATATTCGGTAGCATCATGTCCATGAAAATCCATCTGGAAGTTGTTTGTATTTGTAATATTGTCCTAAACCTCAACAGACGCTCAATATCATTGTCATCACATATACAGATACCAGTATGGATGGATATGGGAAATGTTGATATGACCCATTTCCCAGAATCCAAGACACAGAAACAAATGCTATTTACAGTTCTTGAAAATTAAGATGAGTCACTTTCCAACATGTTAAAAGTTTACAACTGAACAACCTTCACATCTACTTTTTCAAGTTGTGTACCACCATTTTCTTGCATGTTGAACTTGCTTTATGAATGTCCGTGATGGGAACTGAAACAAACATTAGAAACTATGATGCACTTCAAAGTAGGCAACATTTCATTATATGTATGAACACTTCATTTTCATGTGAGAAATCTGTGTACATATCATATCCATAATGTATCCATAGTGTATCCATGCCGCGCCTGGCATTGAGGATAAGAAACAAGCTTTATTTCAATGTTTGCCAATCATAATGAGGTTCTTTTGATTTGCATGACATTACAAGATTTAAAATTAAAAGACTGATTTGATGAGTAGAATTCTTCTGGTTTCAGTAGATGATTGAAATTCCTCACTGTTTGTCCTCCCATTACGCCATATGCTCAAATTATGTTCTATAGCTTTTGTGCAATTACGGAACACCAAGAATATTAATTCATACATGAACAAACATTTTTGTGGTTGTTACAGGGTTCGTTTCCACTATGGCCATCCAGATGTCTTCGATAGGATTTTTCACATTACTAGAGGAGGTATTAGCAAAGCTTCTCGGGGAATTAATTTAAGCGAGGACATTTTTGCCGGTAAAGTTCTTTTCATCTTAGAGGTTATACCTTATAAAAATTCAATATATATATATATATTTATTATGGATGTTGTTTCTTCATTTTATTTTAGTTGTCAAATTTTTCCAGGTTTTAACTCCACATTGAGACGTGGGAACATCACTCACCATGAGTACATCCAGGTTGGGAAAGGACGTGATGTTGGACTTAACCAAATCTCACTCTTTGAAGCAAAAGTAGCATGTGGTAATGGAGAGCAGCTACTAAGCAGAGATATCTATCGTTTAGGTCATAGGTTTGATGTGTTCCGTATGCTTTCATGTTATTTTACAACAGTCGGATTCTATGTCAGCTCAATGGTAACCACTGTTGCTTCCTCTTAAATTTCATTATGTCAGATTATTATTTGCTAATTCTGAAAAGGGATCAGTTAAATCAGCAAATGTATTTTTTATATTTTCTGTTTTTACTTTAATATGATTGGAAGCAAATCCCTTCAAACAATGATCAGATAAGAAGGAGAAATTAGACAGCAAGGGAAAATGGTTGATTCATTTTCAAATAAAAATAAAAAACTAAAAAATTTCTTAGAATAAAGATGAAGTATGGCATTCTGTTGCATACCAGATATTCCATTGGCTTCGAGTACATGTATGTGCTACAAAAGAGTTCTTGTAAATAGTGGTTTAATAAATTTGTAATGCATTTGACAGTGTATAAATATCAGATAGGATGTGGATATCCAGGTCTTTATCTCTTTAACTGTTGAAATATAGAATCTTATCCCTGGTCCTCTTATTGTGTATCTTTCTCTGCTGTTGGTAGGTCAACTGTAAGTTACTCGCTTGGGTTAACCCTTTCTTTTTCAATACTGATCGAAACATGCCAATTTAATTTCATTTACATTGGACTTCGTAATTTTTCTGAACATTCATTTTCGTTTTGTGCAGCTTGTGGTCATTACAGTGTATGTTTTCTTGTATGGGAAACTGTACCTCTCATTGAGTGGATTAGAGAAGGCTATCATCAAATATGCACATGCTAGAGGGCGTGATCCCCTGCAGGGGGCAATGGCTTCTCAATCCCTAGTCCAGATAGGCCTGTTGATGACCTTACCAATGGTCATGGAAATTGGATTAGAAAGAGGGTTCAGAACTGCAATAGGAGACATAATCATCATGCAGCTTCAGCTTGCTTCTGTTTTCTTCACTTTCTCTCTCGGGACAAAGGTTCACTACTTTGGCCGAACAGTCTTGCATGGTGGGGCCAAGTACAGAGCCACTGGAAGAGGTTTTGTGGTCCGGCATGAGAAATTTGCAGAGAACTACCGGATGTACTCTAGGAGCCATTTTTTGAAAGGGCTGGAACTGCTGATACTGCTGATAACTTACCAGATATATGGGAGTGCGGCAACTAATACAATTACCTACTTGCTTACTACCGCATCAATTTGGTTTCTTGTTGTGTCCTGGTTGTTTGCACCCTTCCTTTTCAACCCTTCAGGCTTTGAGTGGCAGAAAATAGTGGAGGACTGGGAAGATTGGACAAAGTGGATAAACAGCCGTGGTGGTATAGGTGTGCCGGCAACAAAAAGCTGGGAGTCTTGGTGGCATGAGGAACAGGAACACTTGCAATGCACTGGGCTTTTGGGACGATTCTGGGAGATTGTTCTATCTTTGCGATTCTTCCTCTACCAATATGGGATTGTGTTTCAGCTGCATGTTGCCAATGGCAACAAAAGCATCATTGTAACTACCTTTTCTCTTTCCACGGCTATGCTTTTGACATAAACTTCTTTCTTGAGGGTGCATCTCAATGTATCCATATACCCATGTTCCAAGCAATTTGAATATTATAGCAGAATGGGTGGTTGTATGTTCAGCTGCTTGGTGACGGGGAAATTGGGATTTTGTAAGGGGTTGTAATAGAGTTTTTCCAACTTTTCTACTCCAAATCAACACTAATGAATATCTCTATGTTGATTTGGGGTGGGATTATGTAAAAGCTAAAAAGAAAGAAAAAATATATCATGGTTTGGCAAACATGGTTTCTGTCGTGCCTCTAAATCAGCAAAATGGATTACCATTTGCATTCTGTGAAAACATTCAATTCTAGCTGTCAAAATCATGGTAGGCTAGAACAATGAATATAACTATGCAACTTTTAATCTCGACAATGTTGTTGATGTTAATCTGTTTCTTTATGAACAGGTCTATGGTTTGTCCTGGGTCGTTATTTTTGCTGTGATGTTCATCCTGAAGGTTTGTCAACTTGAATCCTCAATATCTCATAATATAATTGCATTTAAATCTCTATGAACTTTACAGATTAGTTTTAGTAGTGACTGAATATGTGCTGAACTGGAGGGATTAAATGCAGGCATTCTCCATCACTAGGAGGAAGTTCAGTGCAGGCTATCCACGGCTTTTCAGAGGAGTCAAGCTATTCCTGTTTTTGGTGCCCTTGGGAACTCTTGTTGCCATGTTTGAACTCCTCAATCTGACAGTCGGTGACATTTTTGCCAGCACTCTGGCCTTCTTGCCAATGGGATGGGCATTATTACAGGTATCGAGGCTGATTTTCGACACTTATGCAGTGGATACCATGGTATTTTGGGTGCCCAACTTCTAGCAGTAGAGAATCTTTGCGTATGATGTGACAAGATCTTAGGCCATCCCCCAACCCTGTTATTTTCATCATATTTATAATATAATTATGTAATAAAAGGATATATCACATTTCATTTGCTATACTATACTGAGGCCAAACCCTGCAGGTGGAAGGTCTGTCAACAAGTATCCATCATAAGTATGAGGAAATTTATAATACTTAATTGCGCCTCTGCTATGCCCAGGAATTGTATGCAGGGAGCACCTTTAGGTGATCCCTTGCTCCAGGAAGTGAGGCTGCTACAAGTCTCTCCTATTAGAAGGATCTGATTTGGCCTTATAATGGAAATTTTCTTGTTGCACTGCATCAATGCATTACACCGAAAACATATTTGTTCTTTTCATATATAACTCACTCAACTGTGGAAGATAAGTACAATCAATAGGTGGTTGGGTAAGCTATGTTAGCAACCTTTTCCTAGCATCTGTTGGTTTTCCAAATTAACTTCTTTGATTAAAATGAATGTCTTCTCCCCTTGGCGGTGGGAAATCGATGCTTAAAATTACTAATATTGTACATGCACGCAACACACGCTGTGTTGATTAGATAATTTACCAGATAGTCTAAAAAGAACTCATGTATTTTTTTTGGTGGGCAGATATCACAGGCATGCAAACCAATGATGAAGACTCTGGGTTTGTGGATCTCGGTGAAAGCTCTCGCAAGGGGGTACGAGTACATGATGGGCCTTCTGATATTTGCCCCAGTAGCTATTCTGGCATGGTTCCCATTTGTTTCGGAGTTCCAAACCAGATTGCTTTTCAATCACGCATTCAGTCGTGGTCTGCAGATTTCACGCATTCTAACTGGTGGGAAAAAGCAAAACTGAGAGACAGAGAGAGAGAAACATGAGACTCTGTGCATGGACGCACATGTGTGCGCGTCTGTGTATGATACTCTATTCCTTGTGCCTCCTGTAACATATGTAACATAGCATTCAAATTTGTGTATCGTGAAAATTTTAAATAAATAAATAGTTCATTTTGATTCATTCTTTCATACAGTAAGTTGTAGTTTTTTCCTCAACTTCTCTTTGCCTTTCACAGGCCCTAATACAATTATAAAAACCCTTGTCCTCTCAATGATATACCTGATATGTGAAACTTGTTCCATCTACCTAAAGTTGGCACTAATAGATAAATCGTAACTAAAATTTCTCAAACTAGATCAGTCAGTATGTGGGCAATGTACAAGTATGGCAGTAAATTGATATAGAATCACTATCAACAGACAGGGTAAACATATGAAAATGCTCAATTAGCCCTAGAAAAACACAATTTTATGTGCACTCATGTAGGAACAGTGATGGCTTATAAAAAAAGGTTTATACTTGAATATATGGGTGATGAATATTCAGCTTGATCAGATCAATGTAGCTATATTTATAGGTCCCTCAAATTTGACCACCATAAACCATTTTTGTTAAATGTTTATACCTTTAAAAATTAGTCTCATCGATCTAATTAAAGTAACTTTTGCTATAGAACTTTGTAATGGACTCATTCATCAATATTGATCACCGTGCACATCATATTACCCATGCCAAGTTGAGTGGCAACCATCTCTCCAAATTTCAAAAAAAAAAAAATGAAGTGTAAAAATGGGGATAGAAAATGGGAATTCAGAAAATTATTCTATATTTTATTTGATTATTTATGTAACTTGGGTCGGAGCCAAATTGGACCAACTTGGGGTCAAATTGAGAGTTTTAGAGCCTTTACTAGTTTAGCGTCTTGACCCAAATTAAGGTTTAAAAAATAAGGCCCACCTACAAAGACCAACGGATTAAAGGCGGGCTCGAGATTCTATATATATATATATATTAATGGACTCAGACTACCATAGAGCATAACTCGGTCGGTGAATAAATATCTTGGGTTCTAGAGTTTAAATCGGGTGGTTAGGCCCTAAGAATGCAAGCCCTAATCCAACCCGAGTTGAAATCAGACTCTATTTTTGAACCTTGATTTGGGCCTAGGATCTAAACAAGTGGAGTCGGGCTCTAAAATTTTCAAGTGGGTTTGAATTGGACTCAACTCAAGTTGCACCCCTAGAGTGTAATGTATGAAAAATAACTTAAATAATTTAAATGTATAAGAATAGCCTACATAAGGTAATGTACATATAATGACATGGAAAATGTAAGAGATTATTTAAAAGTAGACAAAACTAACCTAAATAACCTCAATAATTAAACATGCATGGAACTAACCTAAATCACCTAATGTACATATTATGATATGAATGAGATTAATTAGAAAAAAATGTATGTGAAATATTAAAAGAAGAAAATAAAATAACCTATACAATTAAAAATGTATGAAAAATATAAAAATAAAATAAAATAAGAATATTATTGAAAAAAATAAAAAGAAAGTACCAAATATTAGAGGTTGTAGATCTGCATGTGCAACCTGTCTGTGAGATTGAAGACTGCAACTTGCCTACGAGATTGCAGATCCACGACCCGTCTATGACGTTGTGGATCTCCAACAAGGGGCATTTTTGTCTTAGACTCTACTAATATGGACATTTGGTGCGTTCTCACCTAAAATCAAATTTGTAGGAACTCTCAAGCCTCACCTAAATTCTTTATTTTTTAAAAATCTTTATGAAAAATCCCTAAATTTTAAAAGAATCTCAGCTCTGATTCTTCCTGAAGGAGTGCTTGTTCTTGGTTTCTTGTTTTTCTGAAACGCATTGACGTTGATAATGGTCGATAGATGAGAAGAAAGAAGAAGAACGAAGAAGAAGGAGAATATGAGGAGAGGACCTGGGTTTTTCATTAAACCCCTGAGAGGCCTAAATGCATGGTTCCGTCCTCTCTACAGTAGACCACTTACCAGCAGCAGCAGCAATGGGAATGCCAGGGAGATTGAAGCTGCTCGACCAGAAGACGACCCATATCGCCTAGTCCAAAAAGAGCTCGACTTCATGACTGCCGCCAAAATACTCTCCACCTCTCCCCCCAAGAAGAAAAAGTTCGGGTCCGTTCACCCCTTCCTCCCTTTTCTCCATTTCCTGTAATTCCCACTTCCTGTATTTATTTGATTCCATTTACGTCTCTTTCTTTTGGGTTTTCCGTAATTATTATTCTTCAGTAATACCCTGCTTGTCATCCTGTAAAATACTCCTTTGTGGAATCGGAATTCTTCGAGTTTTGACAAATCCATTCTAACCAACAGGCTTTATGTCTGGTGATCTGGACCATTCATCTGTTTTTCCCCTCCCGCATGCTATACTCTAAAAATTCCATGATCGGGAGAAACCAGCTGTCCTGGGATTGGATTCTAGTCCCTTGACTGATTATTGTATTCCTTCTTTTAACTTCCGTCCATTTAGAGGCTACTAGTCAGATTTCTATGATTGCATAGTTATATGTTTGTTGGAATCCATCAAAGAGATGCGTAGATGATGCATTGGTGTTTATCAAGTGATAATGGAATTAGTGAATGGTTGATCAATCTAATAAATGCCATAAGAATGAATGGAGCATCCCCAGTTAAATTTTTTGCCTATAGGCAATTCTGTCTTGGTGCATGCGGCACTTGTATAGGGAGAGATCCTAACTATTAGCTTATTATTGGACGGTCATACCTGAGACTTACACTTATTGGATGATACCAATCCTTAATAGGGAGGACTTCATTTGACTTTTCTTATTATCCAATTTTCTTTTTTGAAAATGAAGATTTGTCAAAACTAATGGTTTCATTTGTCCATTCACTGTGATAATGGATATTTTCTTATCTAAAGTTGTCCAGTTTCGCAATCTCCTTAGCATGTATGTAAATTTCAGTCATTGACACTGAACTCAATCACCTCCCGTGAACACTATTTTTGCCTTCTGCCTAGAAGGGGCTTCTGCATTTTCTTTTCTAAAATTTATTCTGATGTTTTATTTTCTCCATGGCCAGGCTTGATTTTCATCTTGTGCAGCTCTTCTTTGCCTGCATGCCTTCATTAGGTATCTTATCTGAAAACTAATTTATCCTGTTTACCATAATTAGTGGTTGTTTCTCAAATAGCTCTTATACTTGCTTAATACTCATATTCAAGCTGAGAAGATGAATTTTTTATTCTTGAAGTGAACTTTGCTGCAACTATCTAACAGTTGTATTTGAATATTTTCTGGAACAGCTGTATATCTGGTTGCTCAGTATGCACGCTATGAAATCAAGAGGATGGAGGCAGTAAGTTTTCTACTGAAGCATTTCTCTACTTACCATTTCGGGAATAGGGAATATTTCTCCACACCTTCAGAACTACATACATGGTAGATCCCTGAAAATCAAGGGAATTTTTCTTTATCCCAGAAAAGTGTGGGTTTTCAAAGTGGCTTTGAGATTTCCTTGAGTGGAAGTGTAGATTATGCACTTATATCTAGTGATGTTAGCATTTGCTTTAGTGGACTAATGACCTCAATTGGATAACTCGAGTTCATTTGGAGCTTTGAACTTCAAAAAGGGACAAAAAAAGAGCTAGATATTCATTTGAGCATAATATCTGTTGCTGTTTAGCTCCTTGTTTTGGAAGTAGTGACTTTTTTTTTTCAATATTGCGAATTCTGCCTATAGGAAAATCTAGCTTGGGATAGTCCCTGTTCTATTTGAGATGGGATTTCACCTGAGATATTGTTCTGAGATTAAAAAAAAAAGTTCTAATAGTTTTGGAAAGAGTGGTACAGGAAAGATCTTCATACAAATGGTACCATTTCGATGTGTATCAATTCTTTCAAACAAGATAGATTTAATTCCACATCCTACTTGCATAATGTTGTTTATGATCCTGGCTAATGATTAAATTTCCATGTCTTTAGCTAATGAGCCTCAAAATTCATGTTTTTATGTGATCACAGCATAAAAAAAAGTATGAATTTTCCATGGAAGCTGGCTTGAAATGTTTGATCTTAAGTGCATTGCCCTTTGGAATATTAGTAGTCAGGTACTAGTTTACTATAGGATGACTATTATCCAACTCTGTTTTTTTTTTTTTTTCAATAATGGTTAGATTTATTCAAGCAAAAGAACACAGAGGGCCCCAAAAAAAAATACAACATTAGCAGCAAGCCTGGGCTAGGCAGAGGAAAACAAATACCGGGCCAAAAACAGGGCCAAAACGATGTGGACAATCCACAACCCAAGGGCCAGGGAGAACAAAGGCAAGACAGAACAAGGAAAACAGATTAGTGCTAGATGGATACTTGTAGATTGAAAAAGGATCGTTACCTTGTTGGGAGATACGATTTTAAACACGGACAATAATGTCAATCTTGTTTCCCGCAACCCCCTCCACTCCCCCCTCCCCTTTCCCTCTCTTTGGGTGGTGTTTGTGGCCTCTTTTTATTGAAGGAACAATTTTACATATACCCCCTTTAAAAGCAGAACTTTACTTGTTGGTCCTCCAAGAAAAGTATCTATTGTGCCCAACAGAAAATTGCTAGTTGTGCACTTGAGGAACAGTATCACCAACCACCATAGGGTCTTTTGACATGTTGCTTTGCTCGGGTATCTTCCTCACCATTTATTCCATGAAACACATGAGCAAAGATCACTGACATATCTAATAGGAGGTTTTCATCTTATCAATGATGTCTTAGAGTCTTTGAGGACTAGCACCCTACCTCTTTACCAAATAATTACACAAGTAGAGTCATCTTTAATCAGTAATGACTAATTTGCATTTAAATAGCTTCATGTTTACCAATCCTAATCTCCAAAAATTGTCTCATTCACACAATGACATTAACAAGACCTAAAGGCTTTATTTTGACAGACAATTCATTATAAAACTTCTCCTCAATAGAAGTTTTTCCTGAATTTTTTAAGCACTGCCATTAAAATTCAGTTAACACCAAGTCCCCAACATCCTGAGGTGCCTAACAGGAACAATCACTGTGAATTAATTATTCTCATCACCCGTCCATCAGATGAGCAGAAATACCTTTAAAACATTGGAAGGCACCACCTTCTGGAATTTTCCCTTCTTAATATGAGAAGTTATTCAGTTAAAGAACAAAGATCGGCCACTTTATCCTCAAAGGATCTATTATTGCTCTCCTCCCAGACAAAACACACTTGTGATACTTACGTACTGAAACATCTTTTAATGGTCATAGGAAGTTATTCAGTTAATGAACAAAGATCAGTCACTTTACCCTTAAAGGATCTATTATTTCTCCCCTTCCAGACAAAAACACATTATAAAACTTATGTACTGTAACATCTTTTGATGATGATGATGATGACTGAAACTTCTTTTCCCTCTCTATTCTAAACCTGAATTTCCAAGCATCAAAGGGGATCTAACTGATTTTGGGACCCATTGCAGCCCAAAACCACGGACAACACTACAAACAAATTGAGACATTTTTCTCCATCCAAAGACTTTGCTCTCTTGGATTTTCTGGAGAAGAATCTAGGTTTGCTCATGAGCTGGGCTTTCCTCTATATCAGCCTGGCCTGTTTGGATATATAAAAGCCCGATCCTGCCTGCAGCCCATCAGGCTTTTCCATTTTGCTCTTGATAGTTGATACTGTTATCTCTATTTTTTTAAATAAAAAATGTTATATTTACTATCTCAAACAGTTGTTTGTTTCAGCATCCTGATTCAATCTATTGTTTAATTTTTCCCTGTATATTCTTCTGCTTGATCACTGCATAGGGTATCATGTGATCTTTTTTCAAGTGTTTTCAACTCGAGCTTTAAATTTCTTAAAAATTGAGATTAGTATTATTTTTCTTTATAAAGTAAACTCGTGTCATTTTATGACCTCACATATTTTTAAGGTTTATAATTGGTATAGACCATTCACCATAAATTTCTGGAGTTATAATTATAGATCCTGAAAGTTCATGTGTCCAGTCTTTCATGCCATAGCCATGATTTTTAAAGTAACATCTACTGGGAAAATGATAGAACATTCTTGTTCTTCTCCATTCCAATTTTGCTCCGTTTTGAGTTCGATGCTCTTTCTGCATCATCTGGCCAATGCTCCCTTAGAAGAGTCTGATCCATTGTATAATTTGTTTCCCCATGGGAATGATAACATGATTCAAACCTGCAGCCTTCCAATGCAAGATCTATAAGAACATCTTTAATATTGTGAGTTCCCTTTTTAGACAGTGATTATACCATTGACTTTTGCTTGTACAACACCATCGTCCATTCAGATTTCCAAGCACATTGTGTGCTTGTACAATGTGTTGAAGCTGGACTTCTTTAAATGGTTATGATTTTGTTAATATGTGTTGAAGCTTGATTATAAAAGATTTTATTGGGTGTTCCTCAAGGAAAAATGTATTTTCCTACAATGCCTTTTGTTTTCTTTTTTTGGGTATTTTTCATTGAAGCAGATTTGTGTCTGGGAATAATGCTACAATAGAGCACAAATAACTGATACCTTAGTTGTTCTATTGTGGTTCTGGTTTGAATTCTGCAAATTCTATGTAATCTTGGTGTGCATATTTCTGATTCATGGTGTTCTTTTTCTCCTCAGTCACAAAATTCACTGATTGCTGGAAAAATGTTCAGGAAGTGGAAATAAAAAAGAAGCAAGCCGAGGAAGAAGAGAATGCGAAACTGATGGAATCAAACACAACAGAAGAAGAGGGATCTGCTTCAGAGCTAACAAAGATGAAGGTCAGACTGGTTGCATTGGAAGAGACTGTGAAAGAAATTGCAGATGAAACAAAGAAACTCTCTGGTGGCAGCATAAAAAGGGATCAAGATAGCAGCAACAGAGAGCAGCAGGCATCTGTTGACACAAAACAACAAAGTACATCCAAAGCTGGCAGTTCTGCTGAAGTGAAAGACAGGATTGGGGAGAAAGTGGGAGAATCCAATATCCTTGCTACTACCTCACCAGAGCATAGAAATGAAGGGAAGACCGAGAAGGGAGCGACTTCTCAGGAGACCACTAAATGAAGAGTGTTTTTTTTTCTGGTTCCCATTGGTATTCTTACAGGGCTCTAGTTTACAACTTCATATTGGTTTAGTGCACAGTGTAGATTCCATTTTTTTTTCCTTGAAATGCCCTGAGGTTGGAACTTGTCCCCCATGAACCATTTTTTGTTAGGTATACTGAGGCGTTGTTGAATAGCTTGATAATTAGTATCTCTAGTCATCTCCATGGTGCAATGAAATAGATTATGTTTGAGAATGGTAATGATAATTTCAGATTTTGCGATTGTAGACCATGAATGTCAATGTCATTTCCATGAATTTACTCGAATGGTGTGCTTGATGCGGCAGAGCTGTGTGATGATTGTTGACTCTCTCTTGCATACTGAACATTTAAAACATTCGCACTCTAAAATGATTCTAGACCATGAATTTCCCAACAAAACTCTTCATCAGTTCCTCGTCTAAAATTGTATCCTTACAAGGATGTCAGTAGGACAGACAAACTGTGAGGATGAAGCATCATCGTCTCATTTAATGATACTGAAGTTATGGATAAAGAAGATTGGACTTATAATGGGGCTCCTCTGCTGAAGTTGCGCCATCGGATTGCTGAAAATGAAGCAGAATAGTTGGCCCTGACCTTAGGATCGATACCACCCTTCATTGCTTCAATGGGCCATCATGCAGTCATTGCCCTATAGAGAAAACCATGTAATATTTTGGTTAGTGGACTGTCATCATCTACTAAATGAAGATGGTAGCATCATCTATTAGAGGTCTTGGTTTCGACTTCTCCAGGGCTTATTTGATACATGAAATTTGCGAGTGGTTTTGTGTATCTTTTACTGTATTGGTCACCCTTGTCTGATGCCCACTACAGCAATTTCATGGCATCGTATTGGTTTGGTTCCAACTGGTGGGTTTCTTAGTTGATTTTCTATGTTATTGTAGCATGTGGCTTTGTCTAAATCTTCTAAATCTTTATTTTTTATTTTTAGGTAATCATTTAGTTTCATTTTGGAGCTTGTCCTAAAGATCTTATTTCTTTTTAGAAGTTGTGTTACATGTCTACAGCGTGTCAACCTTTCGATCCAACTGGAATCCTAGTTCAAGAGACTTGGCAGGTCCAAATCACAGATTCACGGTATAGAGCATCGGAGCTGTAACTTGCAAATCATAAATGGCCGGAAGTGATGGTGACTCCCCTGTTACAGTAAAAAAGGTTCAGAAATCTTTCAAGATGTAATTATCTTTTGAATTGAGGAATCCATGAATGATTATTCATTTTTTTTTAATTTATGTGTGGGAAACCTCATACACAATCTTACTAAAACCTCTATGGGTAAGCCCACTACTCTTAAGACACACCAAAATTAGGCCATGGGAGCTCGAACCTGCATCCTCCTGCTATGGCCAGCCCTGAGATCCCCTAAAATCTCAGGGGCCCTAGGCAGAGTGAGATTTCAGAGGCTCTTTGTGACTAGTATATTAAAGAGTTCAAGTGCGTGGGAGCCTTTCTGTCTGAAGGCCCTAGGCAAAGACGGCGTAACCCTGCCTCATGCTTACAAATTTAATGAACTGGAAGAAGGAGTGAATGATGATGAACTAAAGAAGCTACTACTAAAATTAGGATTTGCATTCTCTTAATCTTTTGAGTCTTTGACCTCAAATAATTAGTTAGGGCTTTAATGACGATAATAGAGATACTTATTCTCATTTTTGTGTAGCTTCATCCTTGGAACTCATGAAAAGAACAATGGAGTCTTGGAAAGCTTTAATCACCGGTTGCCCTTACTTCTCCCTTCGTAGTTCTAATGTGAACAGTTTGTTGTTTGAAATGAGGCTATGAAGTGTGGGCCCATTGAAAATTGTAGAAATTTTTTTTGAACTTCTCATTAGGAAATGAATTATAAATGGTGAATCTAACATTTCAAAATATATATATATATATATATATATATATATATATATATATATATATATATATATATATATATATATATATATATAAGGGTTATAGTGATGGTCACGAACCCGCCTTAAGAAGCTGGAGTTCTGAGTTCGATTCTCACTCTAGCTTAAAGGGTCATTTCCCATAGAGTTACCTCTGCGTGTGAATAGAACATTTTTCTATTGTGTTAGTTTTGTAATTGCAAATATAGTCCATAGGCGCTTGCCCCTTTCCACCAAAATAGATTTAAATTACATGTTTTACAAATTTATTTTGATTTTTGCTGTGCCCACACAATCCACTCTCAAATTCACGTGAGTACAATCTTCTAGGGCTCCATTTCCACCAGCAAGCAAAAGTACAAAACACATTAATTTTTTAAATGACATGATTACAATTAAAATATTTAGAAAGCAGTTCAACATGATCATATCCAACATAGAAAATCAGCAAAGATCCTTTGAGCAAATACTCATTTATTTTCTATGGGTAGGCTCTGGTTGGTTGGTCCCATATCAGTTTAGTAATAAATCCTACAGGTATCTTTACAGAATATTGGGTCATTACGATTCCATTCCTTTCAAAAGAAACTTGGGTCATTATATTATGTCTAATCTACAAGCATATCTTTCCTTATTCTAGAGTTGCCAAAAACAACTCTTTGATTTATGGAATTAGGTTCACTAATTAATAATTACTAACTAAAATGGAAGAAAGGATGAGAGGACTGAATAAAAATGTCGAGCCTAAATTTCATTTGATGGGTCTATGTCCTTAATTTACTAAGATAATTATAGAGAGAATCCTTAATGTAATACACCTATTTGCCCTGTGATCTATATTCTATACTATTAAACAAATGAGAGTAGTGATAGTAGGTGGGCCTACACCTTTTATTATTAATGCGTCGCGGTGGTGAACTTGTTAACCTTTGCCTTTTATTTTGTCATGTCACTTATGGATACGAGCATTTTGATTTATCATTGTCATTATCATTATCATCAGAAATAGTTATGAATTCGAGACTATTTGAAAAATGGAATATGTGGGCGATGATTCATTGACAGCAAGCAAGCAACTTTCCCTTAGAAAGGAAGGTCACAAGAGTTGCTTGCCAATTGACACCATAGAAGAACACACCTTGAATGATTGACCCACTAAAACATTCTTTTTGCTTGCTTCCCTAGCTAATATCTATCAAGAACTTTGGAAATGCAGAGTTATCTACCCAACAAGCCATCCTTGTGAATCTTCCCTAATAAATATTGTACGAAGGTCTTTTCTTCTGATTACCACGAATTATCTCATAATCAATCATCACAAGTTGTTTGAATTCTAAAACCCATCATTTTTAGGGATTCTAACTTCTGCTATCACAGATAGTATACATCAGAACAATTGCATGATTGGAGATATTCTGACTAGATGAAAGATTTGGATTGTCTAAATATTGGACTGAGTTATATAATTTTGTGGTAGTAGGACTATTATCTCTTCAAAAGGTTACAAAATCAGCTAATTTGTTGATTTATAAAGAGATTATTATGTATATCATGTTAAGATAATCTAACATATCCTAAAAAAATTGGATCAAAAATTCAGTTCAACTCCTTGGCTCCCAGCCATTTTCTTGAATTGGCGAATTCAAAGGATAGCGACCATCCCACGGGCCTTTTATGTAATTCGACATGTAGTTTTACTGTATTGCCCATTTTGCCCTTCGAATCGACTCATCGAAGACCCTTTCACTGCGGTATAAATCGGCTAAGCGAAATGACAGATTCGGCTAGCCAAAAAGATAGCAGATTCGATTTCGGATGGCAATGAAATGGTAAAATCGGAAATACTCTAAAATCCATGTTGGGTAATACAAAACACCCGTGGAAGAATCCCTACCCCAATTCAAATTGAAACCATTCCAAAATGGAGAAGAGAAACATCCATGAGATAACAAAATTACTGTGTGCACATGAATACTTTTGCTGAACTTTAATGAAGAACCTAATCTTTTCAAACGTGCATCAGTACTTTTATGTTTACGAGACAAAGTTCTAGAACACAAAAGTCAAAAGTATAAAAGTGGATACAAAGTCTTTTTGAGGATCCACTGTGATAATGAGAAAGATTTTTGCTGAACTTTAATGATTCTTTCATGAAAGCAGAAAAAAGATTCAAGTAGCACTATAAATTTTTTTTTTTTGGTCATGATTTCTTTGTAGAGATTAGAAGGCTTGATTGACTTAAATGCATTCACTGAGAAAACATCAAATTGAAAGTGATTAAATCTTACTGCATCTACACTAGAATGACTTGTAATTACTAGATATGTCCAAATCATATAATTACTTCTCTCCCAAGTTTCCAAGAAATTTCACCATTTCATAAACTTGTCTGATATATTACTCCTCATCAAGTTTGGATTCCAAATCTAAGAAAGCAACCCAAATCAACCTTGGCAAAATCTTTCAACAAACACTTTACAAGAAAACTGTATTTCAATTGTCTAACTCAAAAACAGCAAGTCAAGACTCAAAAATCTCACCTATGCTCCATGTACAAAATCAAACAGAAATAGAAGAAGGAAACCTACTCAGAGCTTAAGAGACAAGTCAAGATTTTCAATCTCCTCCTTATGAGATTTCACACGACTGCCTGCAAACCATTGATCAGAGGTTGACTCATCTGAAATCAGTGCCGAAGAACCCAACATCCTGATTCCGTAACCTCCGCCGAATCTGGCCACTCCTCCCCTTGAAGTCATCTCACTTTTAATACTACCACTGCTACTGCTGCTACCTGTGAGATAATCCTCCATAGGTCAATCTACCGATTGCGGGTTGCTGCGCTATAGGCAGTCGCGACAATCTGTGATGCCCATAAAGTGTTGCAGAAGTCGAAGATAAGTATGGTTTATGAATCATAGAGTGCACTTGAATTCCAAGGGATCGATCACAAGATCCATGAAGAGGTAAAGATGCTAAGCTTGAATACTGATGTGATTGGAAGTGCCCAAAAGCTGCTGCAACATCCACCTGTTGTCCTCTTTTCGCGAGAGTTCGCTCGCGCTTATGCGCGTTCTGATGACCCCCAAGCGCCTGTGAACTGTAGAACTTCCTCTGGCAATAGTTGCAGGAGAAAACTCGAGGCTCTACCGCCTCTGTTTCATGTGTATCCAATGATGTTTGAGATGAATTCACATTCAAACAATCAAGTAAATTGAGTTCAGGCATGGGCTCATGATCTTGAACCTTATAAGACAGACCCAGATTTAATAAATCTCCATCTTGGGTTGTTTGTCGTTGATGATTTCCTTTCTTCTCCTCCTCTGCATTATTTTGGCATGGGGACTCTTTAGTTGCTGAAATGGTACTTGAATTATCTGAAAGTGATGCCTCTTTGCCATGTTTTTCCATGAAGGGATGATAAGAGCTTTGCTTGCTTCTCTTGTTATGTTGCTACAAAGTTTGATTTTGAAAGCATGAAAGATATAATGCATTTATTCAAAAGAATAAATGCTATCCCCTACATATGGAATGATGTCCTGTTTTACTGTTACATGACCTTTGCAATGCTGCTTTGGTATGTGATAATTTTTTTTTTTAAAAAAAAAAACAGTTGTCCTTTTGGGTCAGTTCCTCATTTTCAAAATTTGAACATAATATAATACAAGAAAACTATGGCAGCCAAATTCAAAATGGCCAGCGATCCTCCCACGGGCATTTTGTGTTTAGCGACACGGATTTTAGTGCATTCCCGATTTTACTCTTCGCATGAACAGTAAAATTCCGATGGACTGATTTTTACTTTTAATTTGAATTTCGGGGAGACGATTTGAAATTTTGGAGAACCTGAATTGCATTGTTCATGAATTTTGGCGAGCCGACTTTGCAATTTCGAAGAACCGAATTGCACTGTTTATGAATTTTGACGAGCCGCCTTGCAATTTCAGCGAGCCAATTGCACTGTTCATGAATTTTGGTATTTTTTTTTTTTTGGGTACGGCAGGTGGAGGGAAAATTGGGCATCACGGTAAAACCCGTGTCTGTATACACAAAATGCCCGTGTGAGGATCGCTGGCTATTCAAAATACATTTCCACTTCCAAATACTACTATGTGTATGTGAACCTAGGGCCAACCAAATGAGTTGATGATGGATCCATTGAAAAGATCTATGTTTAATATGCAACCCATTAAAAACCACTTCAATTAGATTAATCAAATTATATTTTTAAAACCCATAAAGTTTAAATTGATCAAATTTTGAAGAACTTGAAAAACATATCTTGATTGACCTGATTTAGTTAAAGTGATTTTTTATGAATCACATATTCATACAAAGGTCTTTTCAACAAATCCATCACTATTTCATTTGGTAGATCTCTCTATAAGTGTGCAGGGAATTGATGGTGAGACTTGACCCTTGAATGGCTAGGTCAAGTTTACACTTAATTGAACCATAGGAGTAGGCATGTTAGGTGCTTCCACAGAGTACTGGAGTTGAGACACCAATATCTAATGCTATTATTGTAGGAGAAAAAAAAGAAAGAGACCAAGTCACTTGCCTAACCACTCCTCTCTCTAGTCTTTTTCCTGCTTTAGCATCACATAAAATAGCATTTTTCATGTCTATTCCTACTTTGGTCCCTTATATTTCTAGCCTTGGATCTCATCAATATAAAAGATACTGATATATATGTCATCTTTAGAAATGAAACATGGAAAAGTTGGATGCGTTTTGTTGAAGTTGGGTAGGATTCCATTATGAAAATATATTGCCAATTTTGTGTCTTTCCAATCTAATCACTTCAATTAAAATAATCACTAATGTCTTTTATATGCTTTTTAGACTCATGAAACAGAGTTATAAAAATTTGAAGGAATCTAAAATTTTCTCCCATATTTGTTGGACTTTAGTCTTTTAGAAATATCGGCCCAAGACGTTCCAAACTCTGTGGGCAGTTCTACTTTGGTTTTTAAACATTGTCGTTGTGTGTCTCCAGAATCCTAAATGAAAAAATCCTTCGCTGTAGCAATTGACCACGTCTCTCTGCCTGACTTCATTTTTCAGGACTACACTTCATCACCAGCCTCAAACTCCTACGCTCTCCGGCGTGATTTGTAATACCGTTAAACATATAATATTTATTGACGTTTTATTGTTCGAAGGCTTTGATTGTGAGTCATTAGTTGGATAGTAAGAATCATTAAAGTAGTGAAATTGATAACTTTTGATATTTCATTGTTGGTATAGTTTAATTTAGTCACTCTTTTCTCTTTAATTAGTGTAACTCATTTTCATCTTCTTCTTTTTTTTTTGAATGGTAAAAGAGAATGCTAATAATAAAACAAAAACAAGAGAATTACACGGGGCCTAAGAGGATTAAGCTCAAAAGAAAAGCAAAAACAATAAGCACAAAAATAAGAAGAACAAGATTCCACTGGAGCAAAAAAAAAACTATCCTCCTAGGTAATTGGAAAGTGTCACAATTGAAACCGCTAACACCATTCTTCACAAAGAAATCAGTCATTCTATTGTCCGTACTAATATAGACATCAATCTGACTTTAAACTCTTTGATTTTGTATCAACCCATTGGGTCAAGACTTTGAGCAATTATTCGAAAGTCTTGTTTAGAAAATTGCAAAAAAAAAAAAATATATATTGGCTAAAGTGATGGGCTCCATCCATTGTAGTTAGGTAGCCCCAAAGGTACACGAGTGGCTGGTAGCTATGCAGTCAATTGACGTAAATCAGTTCCTTTTATCCAAAGTTGGTCATCTCACACGTGAGTTCCCTAGAGTGAGGGTCATGTGTCTAAGATCTAAAGGTATCAATCCAAGTATAGACAAACAGATGAGCCAACAAAAAAATCTAAACACCCAATAAGGTTTTCACCCGTGGCAATTCCGGATGCCACTTGTCGCATGTCCAGACCGACATTTGGCCGACAAGTAGGTGTGCTAGCTGACGTGGACTATCCCCCCTAATGCTCTCTTTTCTACAAGCTTTATCAATTATTTTGACATGGTCACATCCTCAAAGTAAGCTTCTTAGATAAGCATTTCTCCTTTGATTATTACCCTAAAATAAGGTCCACTAAACTCACTTTCCCCACTCCAAATAAAGAATCATCAACACAAGAAATAATTGGCTTTAAGTGCACACTTAGCTTCTTTTTTTTTTAACTTATTGTCATTCATGGTGGAAGTACCTACATCTCATATGAATCCTTGTTTCCCTGTCTTCTCCATTTAGACCAAATCCAATTGAGATTTCAATGTCTACATCACTCTTCTTTAACAACTAAAGGCTTGTCCATTCACAATGCTAAAAAAGTCTATGACTAGAACAAAGCTTTCGACACTCATCCATGTAGATGTTGAACCAAGAACAGATGTAGACAAGCCCACCACAGTCTTAAATTTCCTTTCAAAGCTTGGAAACATCCATCTCCATGAGTTGGGACTGAGTAAAATTATAACTTGAAAGACCCATTAGGCCAATTCGGCGTTGCCACGTGTCTCTCGGGTAAACTAAGAAGATATGCATTGAAAAGGAGTTCCACATTAGAGTCCTGATCTGGTTTTTGTGGACCAAGTCCAAATATGCGTAAATAATCTGTAACTGAGATGAATCAACTTGACATCTGGTCTGATTGTGTTGTCTTTCCGATGGCGATACGCAATCGGCATCCCATGTTCAAACAAGATTCTAGATTGATCAAGATGAGAGGAGAAATTATTTGTTGTGAATCGATTCATTGTAAATCAAATAACTATCCTTTTTACGGGATTTCTTTCAAATAATGTGAATGAGTTGATTTAAAGTTTTATACTTATCTCAGAAGAGTGTTAAACATCAATTTGAAGTTTATTAAAAAAAAAAATTTTGGATTAATGTGTGAGAAATTCAGATACAGTCCTACAAACATCTCCTAGCGGATGAGCCCACTACTCCCAAGGCATACCAAAGTTAGGCCATGGAGGCTCGAACCCGCAACTTCCTGTTTCTTGAGGCGAGAGGCAACCAAGTTTAGTAAGTTTATAAAGGCTTAATTATATATATGAGTTCAGTTTAATTTGACCGTGGGTGTGTCTAAAAATTATTTTAAATTGGTCAAGAATTCAATTCATAAAATAATAATGACTACGAGAGAAAAATAATGTAAATGTAAGCTAAAAGAAGATTAATTTTTTTATTCACATCAAATCGATTCACAACAGATGATTTATTCAAGAGATGGTCCGCGTGTAATAATAATCTTGGCTTAGTTTGTGGAAAGGGTCTCCTAAACATTAATTAATATTTCAAAAGTGCTAATGAAACTTGGATTAAGACAGAAACATATTAATCCCTTTAAACCAAATATAATGAATGGACTTTGGCAGAATAGAACTCAAATAAATGTAAAGAGAACTGACGTTTCAATTCATGTGAACTGTGTGAAGTACAAAGGAATTTCCTCTCTTCACATGTCCTGTCTTTTAAATTTCACTATAATCCAAAATACGGGCCCCCTTATGGGCCAAAAAGTTTTGGGCCCATTTTGGGCCTAGATTAATAAAGAAGAAGTTCAAAGAAACACTCAACCACTGATAACTATGAAATTAAGGCCATTTTTTTTTTTTTTTGAAATGGTTCATATATTATTAGAAAGAATCACCAGAGGTGCAAATACAAAGAAGAAAATAAGCAAAGCTGAGAGAAAACTCCCACTGCTACAACTAAAGAGAACTAAAGAAGATCACAACAAATCAGCACATTTCTTCCAAGCACTTAAAATGTCATACATATATATATTCTGGAATTCCGAAAGAGAGGCGGCCCAAGAAGCACACATGACGAGGTTACGACTTGCAACCATACTATTGGATTCAGCTGTGACTTTGAACAATCTCTTATTACGTTCCACCACATGCTCCAAAGAGTAGCAAATAAAAAGAGCTGCCACAAAGATGAACACTTAGGAGAAATAGAGATAATGACCGAAGCAAAGGACAACTCGGCCACCGAAGATGACATGATCCAAGCCACACCAAACCAGGCGACGACAGAATTAAGCCACTCTTTTTCTCATAAAAATTCAAAATGAAACAAGTGCGGAAATGATTAAAAGATAAGATTTAGGGCCCAGGAGGCAATTAACTTTGAAAAGTCATGTTTATTTAGAAAAATAATTTATTCTCTCAACACTCTTCTCATGTGACATTTCGTGATAATCAAATGAATATTGGATATTGATTTATTAAATGATTGAGCCACTTTTATCTAATGCTTTAAGTCCCTGCTTTGAGACCTAAACAAAAGAAGTTAAATCTAATTATAGAAATCATTTTTAAGCTCTTCTTATGTTTGTGACTTCAAATTATTTTTATTTAGTAAACCTTGCATCCAATGTGGAGCCCCATTTTACCCAATACCCATATTGTGGCTATTTTAAATTATA
Source organism: Chimonanthus salicifolius (assembly GCA_013350335.1). Classification (NCBI taxonomy): domain Eukaryota; kingdom Viridiplantae; phylum Streptophyta; class Magnoliopsida; order Laurales; family Calycanthaceae; genus Chimonanthus; species Chimonanthus salicifolius. Next base: position 26,338,042 of record CM023532.1, on the reverse strand, counting down.
TTTTTTTTATCTATGAACATAATTTACAAAAAATGATGTCGACTCAATTATAGAAGTTATGTTTTCTAGACTTCCTAAATTTAATTACCTTAAATTATTTTTAACTTCTAATAATTTACATATTATATGAGGCCCACTTTCAATCCATTAGTACTCCATTGAAATATTTTAACATAAATATGGAACATTATAAAAGTCACTCGATACAATCTTAATAATATGGTCGAGCCATCATTTTATATTAATATAGCCTCTAGAGCTAAAAAGAAAATGACCATAATAAAAAATTCATGCTAAAAAGTCTAAAATAAAAATAAAATAAAATGGTAGAAGGCACAAGAATAGCAACTTCACAACAAATAGTATGCAGTTGCACCCTACGGCACGCCATGCTCTCATTATTAAAGTTTAAACCTAATCTCATAGTCAACTCCAGCCCTGAAGATAATTACTTGTGATTGATTATTAACCTAACTAGGTAAGAAATTAAGAGGAAAATAAAATGTATGAATGCAGTATTCCACATCATCAGGTTCGCATTCAAATGGACAAGAATTGAAAGAGTTGGTTCACTGGGCAGTGTGGCAAGACATGATTTGACTCTCTCCTAATCTCTCAAATTCACACTAGGACAAGAATTTGGTAGACAATCAATCCATCATAGTAGTAGTAGCCACAATGATAATCTTTTGTTGGCATAAGGACCCATCTCAACTGTTTGGATTCCAAATTAAATGGCATGGGTTCCACAGATTTTTCAATCAATGGGCACTGGACAATAAAAATTGCAGTAATTGAGAAAACTATCAACTGGACATCCATTCTTTGATTGGGAACAAGTCTATCCGTCTTGCCTTATTTTCATCATTATCAACAACTATAGGTTTGGATTATCGTATAATAAGGAATAACATTGTGTTAGAACTGGGTATTTATCTCAAAAGACTAGTCTATTAGGTGGAGCGATCCAAGTTTTTTATAAATCTCTATACCTTCCTCTGCACCTCCCATCTGAACGAGGCCAGCCATCCCGTCTGCATGAGGGATCTTCTGAGTCCACACTAAGTAGCCTGAAATCTGGCTCCGGTACAACTTTTTAGAACTGAGTATCCATTCCCAAAAGACTAATCTATTAGGTGGAGTGACCCAACCCCGATTTTGACAGATATTGGCCGAGATATCAACCTGGAACCACATATCGCCAGAGATATCTATGGATATCGACCGATACATAACACCAAGATATCGGCAATATCCATATAGTACGACCGATACCTATCGTATCGGTTGAGATTTGCTACCATGATATTGTGTTGTGCCAACAGGAGTGTCTCGGTGCTCCGTATCAAGATAGCACAATTTTTACTCATTTGAGGTTAACTCTGTCCCAATATTTTCTCTACCAAAATCCACTTGAAAAGCATATACTTTACCACCAAAGTAGATCCAAATGAGGCTTTAAGCCCATCTTTTCTAATTTGGTGTCATACAAATGTGTCTTAAAATCCAACGTTGTCTTCCCAATTCAGACCTCTTTGTATTTCTAGTACTTTTGCATTCTCATTTTTGCACCTTATTTTTTATTTGAAATTTGGAGAGACAGCATCATATAAAATTATTTTGATCAAATCAATCAATGAAATGAAACAAATATTTAGAAAATAAAAAGCAATTTGTAGTGATCCAATCAAGATAAATGCTTATGGTCTATAGACCTTTCTAATTGATCTATCACTATCACCATTATAGGTGAACTTACTTTTCTAATATATTTAAGAGTTTTAATACTAGTAAAACTATTGTGTAATTAAGATTATTAGTTTAGATTTACCTCTAATTAAGAGGTGTATTACCATTTAGAAAAAAACAAACTGTATATTGTATTAAGAACTAAACTAGAGATAGTGAACTCACTCGTGGAGGTTTTTGTAACAGCCCGGCCCATAAAAAGGGCGTTGGGATCGACCAACAAGATATTGTCCGCTTTGGGCCCACACGCACGAACCCGCACGGTTTTTGGATCGGACCCGGCCCAAGTTCGGGTCCAAAACGCGTCTTGTTGGTTTGAGGGAATAAGGCTACTTATAAATCCCCCTCTCAAACTCCTCAACTTCCGATGTGGGACTTTCCACAACTTCCACCCACTGCTGGGCTGTCGGATCCGACCGGCCCACTCTGCTGGCCCGTCCGACAGAGCCCAGTTTCACTTGGATCAGCCTATCTAGGGCCTGGCCTCTGGCTCATGGGTCAGGATATCACAATCCACCCCCCTAAAGCCTAGAGCCGCCCTCAGCTCGACCCAATGAACCCAGTGGAAGGCAGTAAGCCCACACAGTCCGAGTGTAGAACCCGGAGCTCTGATACCATTTGTAACAGCCCGGCCCATAAAAAGGGCTTTGGGATCGACCAACAAGATATTGTCCGCTTTGGGCCACACGCACGAACCCGCACGGTTTTTGGATCGGACCCAGCCCAAGTCCAGGTTCAAAATGCGTCTTGTTGGTTTGAGGGAATAAGGCTACTTATAAACCCCCTCTCAAACTCCTCAACTTCCGATGTGGGACTTTCCACAACTCCCACCCACTGCTGGGCTGTCGGATCCGACCGGCCCACTCTGCTGGCCCGTCCGACAGGGCCCAGTTTCACTTGGATCAGCCTATCTAGGGCCTGGCCTCTGGCTCATGGGTCAGGATATCACAGTTTTACTCTGAGTATCCCACAATTTTCCACATGTAAATTAAAAAGAAAAAAGAACTAAACTATTACATATATTTATAGCATCTAGCCAACCCTAAAACTATCTTAATCGAACTCAAACTCTAAACTAATTATAAATCAATACAAAATTAAAGCCTCCATTAAAAATATTGTCATTTCACGTGATAAAAAACTTTTTAAATGATAAAAATATTCTTAGATTGAAGATTTCAAGTCTTCCATATTAAGTTGTATACAACTATTTTAGACAATGTTGCTCAAATATTTTTATTATTAAATTCTTATTATTTTTTATCATCAACTCTGTGCCTCTAGAACCCAATTAGGACCGGTATCCAGTATTCTAAATCACCATAAATTATGGTCTTTCCTTCAACAAAATAAGGAGAGTTGACATCAAATTCTTGAGTAAAATCTCAATAACAGCCTTACTATTAAATTTCAGTTGAATATTTATCTTCATAGGTCTTTTCATGGATACAACTGAGTTATGATAGCGGTTCGAGTTCGAAATTTTCATCCCAACATGTAACAAAAACAAATTTTAGGAACCATCAAAGAAAATCACTACACTTGAAACAAAGATTTTGAAGTGTTGCCTTAATTTTGCATGGCACTTTCTAGGAAGGAAGCATTTCCTAATTGTGATCTAGTTAGAGAAAAATTTAAGTCAATATGTCCATCAAAGCCCTCAATTACAAACTTACGTCGAAATTCAAATATTCGGCTGAATTTATTTTTTATTATCAAAATTCAAGTAAAAATATGCATTTTTTGAAAATATTAGGTAATATTTCTAAAATACCACTGATATTTTTGTCAAAATTTTCAGCCCAACTCAAAAAATTCTTCCAATCAAAGCTTCATTAAGAGCTTCACTAATGACAACTTTTTTCATGTCATTGAGAACTGAGAAGATGGGGGCTTTTATATGTATTAGAGCCTGCAAAAGTCAAATAGTAGTAGGGAAAAATGCAATGAACTATATAAAAAAGTGAAGATCTCAGCTTGTTGAAATGAACTATTTCATTATTTCAAATTTTAGGACTTACAAGCTTGAAATTTTGATACAGGATGCTTCCAAAAAAAAAAAAAACACTCGACTGTGCTTCATAACACCAGCCAGAGTTTGTGAAATCTGCAAGCCCTGACTGAACTCTAGATTGAACAAGAATCTCATTTGAAACTCTGAAATGAATGGGACCCATGCCAAATTTTGATTGAAAAAAAAACACTCAGCTGTGTTTCTTGCCACCATCCAATATACGTGAAATCTGCAAACCTAGGCTGAATGCTTTATTGAACAACAATCTCATTTGAAACTCTGAAATAAATGGGAACCATGCTAAAATAGCCACCAGCGTAAACATTAGAAGCCCATCATCTAGTCATATCCCCTGGAAAGAGAGCTTTGCCAAAGCCTCATAAAACAAGAGTCTTCATAAATGGTTTGCATGATGCCAACCTAACATGATTTTTTTTTTCCGACTTTAATTGGTAAATAATATAAGTTCGACATTGTGTGTGAGCTTGCGTGAACATGCAAGAGGAAAAGAAACTTTTTCTAATCAAACAAGTTATTTGGGACATAATGCGAGTTTAAAAATTGATAGATGTTAGGAAAAGGTTACTAATTGGTTGTACTTCTAAAATTGAATGATAATGAAAAGAACAATGCATTTTGGGTGTGATGCATGGATGGATGTACCATGAGATTCCTTGACAGTAAAACCTGATACAAGTCCACTGCATTAAAGAATGGACCATGCAGAGTTTCTCCCTAATCAAACATTATAATGAAAATGGAGATCAAGAAAGAAAGTTCCATAATAAGGCCAATCAATCAGATCATTCTATAAGAGAGACTCAAAGTAATCTCATATTTAAGCAGTTTTCATTCACAAATTCCAACCTCCCCCCTCCCACTAAGGGTTTAGATTCAATTTATTATAGCAAATGATCAAGTGGTATATTTTTTTTTTTTTATAAAATAATAAATATGGTAGAAATAACAGGGTCATCACATAAATCCTCTACTGTCATAACTTCCAAAATAATCAGTTTAAACCAAAAATGAAATAGCGTGGTATTTGAGGCATAAGATTTGGGAATGAGTATTAGTACCTGTAATAATGCCCACCCTGCTGGTAAGAATGCTAGAGTGCTGACAAAAATATCACCCACTGTCGGATGGAGGAATTTAAGCATGAAGCCAAGACCTCCCAGGGATACCAGAAACAGTGATAGATTGAATAGTCTATAGCTTGCACCAGACTTTTCAGTAGCCATGGAAACCACCTGCATTTAAATCCCTCACTTTCAGCACAATTCACCTACTTAAACTAATGATGTAATAAACTTCATAGAGATTTGAGTGAAATTTTATAATTAAATATAGAGGATTGGGGTTGACAAAACTTCCAGAAAAAAAATTAGCAACAATAACGAGCTAAGACGAACTAACCATGCCTTGCATGTATGTTGTTGCAATTTCCTCATCAAACACCCATTCTCCCAAAATATTCAAATCAGGGTCGAAATATCGGCCGATATCAATATTTTAAACCCTGATTCAAATTGCTTTGCAGCATGGGTACATTGAAATGCACCCTCAAGAGGGAAAAAAATATCAAAAAAAAAAAGTTAATAACAAAAATATAGCTATTAAAAAAAGAAAAAAAAAGTTACCATGATGCCCTTCTTGCCATTGGAAATATCTAAATCATACACAATCCCATATTGGAAGAAGAGGAACAAGAGCACTTGCGATATGGATTCTTTTATATTTTCTTTAAAACTTTAACGTTATTTTTTTAAGCACTGTGTATTTTTAAAATTTCTCAAATTGAATATCCGGACTAATTACGATAACCTGATTTAAAGACTTAAAAGTCTTTTGACACTCTCAAATGTGTTTTCGGCACAGCCGAGGGATACCCTTATTTGTAAAACACTCTGTTTTAAGCATTTTGGGAGTGTTAAAAGACCTTGAAGTCTTAAAGTGTTTTTATCAAGTTATCGTAATTAATCCAGATATTCAATTTGAGAAATTTTGAAAATACACAGTGCTTAAAAAATAAAGTTAAAATTCTATTATTTAAATAATATACTATACATTACTGTAGCTTAAACATAATCAATAGATCGATTTTCTGAATGAATCGATCGATTTTTTGAACGAACATGAATCAATCGATCGATTTTCTGAACAAATCAATCGCATGTTTCAATCGGTCGACAAAACAGAATCGTGCGATTGATTCAATTTTTCCCGCTAGCTTATGGAACGAAGGGATCGATCGATCGAAGAAAATGAACTAACTGTTCAATCGATCGATTCCACACAGAAGGGGGCAGAATCGTAATTTCCAATAAAAAACTTAAAATTGGTGCCTGGTGGCAGAAACATACGGTGTCTAAATGGCTGGCCATATATTTAAGTAAAGTCTAATCAAATCTAAAACTTCTTATACACTATCTTTTAAAGGAAAATATTATTTTATCCTTCCTTTTTTAAAGACTATAATTTTTAAAGGTACAAACATTTAAAAAAAAAAAAAAAATTTATGGTGGTCAAAATTTTGAGGGACCTATAAATATAGCTACATTGATCTGATCAAGCTGATTATTCATCACCCATAAATTCAATCAAATACAAACCCTTTTTTTTTTAGCCATCACTGTTCCCGTGCACATAAAATTGTGTTTTTCTAGGGCTAATTGAGCATTTTCATATGTTTACCCTGTCTGTTGATAGTGATTCTATATCAATTTACTGCCATACTTGTACATTGTCCACATACTGACTGTGATCTAGTTTGAGAATTTTTTGTTACGATTTATCTATTAGTGCCAACTTTCGGTAGATGGGCCAAGTTTCACATATCAGGTATATCATTGAGAGGACAAGGGTTTTTATAATTGTATTAGGGCCTGTGAAAGGCAAAGAGAAGTTGAGGAAAAAACTACAACTTGCTATATGAAAGAATGAATCAAAATGAATTCTTTATTTATTTAAAATTTTCAGGATACACGAATTTGAATGCTAGGTTACATATTGTTAGAGGAGGCACAAGAAAAGCAATCTGTCTCTCAGTTTTGCTTCTTCCCACCAGTTAGAATGCGTGAAATCTGCAGCCCGCGACTGAATGCGTGATTGAAAAGCAACCTGGTTTGGAACTCTGAAACAAATGGGAACCATGCCAGAATAGCTACTGGTGCAAATATAAGAAGGCCCATCATGTACTCGTACCCCCTTGCGAGAGCTTTCACCGAGAGCCACAAACCCAGAGTCTTCATCATTGGTTTGCATGCCTGCGATATCTGTCCACCCAAAAAAAAAAATACGTGAGTTCTTTTAGACTATGTGGTAAATTATCTAATCCAACATAGCGTGTGTTGTGTGCATGTACAATATTAGTAATTTTAAGCATCGATTTCCCACCGCCAAGGGGAGAAGACATTGATTTTAATCAAAGAAGTTAATTTGGAAAACCAACAGATGCTAGGAAAAGAAACCACCTATTGATTGTACTGAACTTCCACAGTTGAATGAACTATATATGAAAAGAACAAAAATGTTTTCAGTGTGATGCATTGATGCAGTGCAACAAGAAAAAATCCATTACAAGGCCAAATCAGATCATTCTAATAGGAGAGACTTCTAGCAGCCTCAAATCCAGCTTGTGGTTAAACCATGTGAACATGGAGCAAGGGGTCACCTAAAGGTGCTCCCTACATACAATTCCTGGGCATAGCAGAGGCTCAATTAAATAGTATATATTTCCTCATACTTATGATGGATACTTGTTGACAAACCTTTCACCTGCAGGGTTTGGCCTCTATAGTATAGCAAATGAATATGTGACGCATCCTTTTATTACATAAGTATATTATAAATATGATGAAAATAATAGGGTTGCAGTGTGCCTCATGGGGTCAGAGGTACCACCCGTGGGGGTTTTAGTAGGACTATGTTTGGGATTTCCCAGACGTAAATTCAAAAAAAAAAATAATAGAGTCGAGGGATGGCCTAAGATCTTGTCACATCATACGCAAAGATTCTCTACTGCTAGAAGTTTGGCACCCAAATTGAAATACCATGGTATCCACTGCATAAGTGTCGAAAATCAGCATCCATACCTGTAATAATGCCCATCCCATTGGCAAGAAGGCCAGAGTGCTGGCAAAAATGTCACCGACTGTCAGATTGAGGAGTTCAAACATGGCAACAAGAGTTCCTAAGGGCACCAAAAACAGGAATAGCTTGACTCCTCTGAAAAGCCGTGGATAGCCTGCACTGAACTTCCTCCTAGTGATGGAGAATGCCTGCATTTAATCCCTCCAGTTCAGCACATATTCAGTCACTACTAAAACTAATCTGTAAAGTTCACAGAGATTCAAATATGATTATATTATTAGATATTGAAAATTCAAGTTGACAAACCTTCAGGATGAACATCATAGCAACAATAACGACCCAGGACAAACCATAGACCTGTTCATAAAGAAACAGATTAACATCAACAACAATGTCGAGAATAAAAGTTGTATAGGTATATTCGTTTTTCTAGCCTACCATGACTTTTACAGCTAGAATTGAATGTTTTCACAGAACACAAATGGTAATCCATTTTGCTGATTTAGAGGGACGACAAAAATCAGAAACCATGTTTGCCAAACCATGATATTTTTTTTTTTCCTTTTAGCTTTTCCATAATCCCACCCAAAATCAACATAGAGATATTCATTAGTGTTGATTTGGTGAAGAAAAGTTGGAAAAACTCTCTAACAACCTTACAGAAAAGTCCCAATTTTGCCATCACCAAGCAGCTGAACAGATAACTACCCATTCTGCTAAAATATTCAAATTGCTTGCAACATGGGTACATTGAGATGCACCCTCAAGAAAGAAGTTTATGTCAAAATCATAGCCGTGGAAAGAGAAAAAGGTAGTTACAATGACGCTTTTGTTGCCATTGGCAACATGCAGCTGAAACACAATCCCATATTGGTAGAGGAAGAATCGCAAAGATAGAACAATTTCCCAGAATCGCCCCAAAAGCCCAGTGTATTGCAAGTGTTCTTGTTCCTCATGCCACCAAGACTCCCAGCTTTTTGTTAGCCGGCACACCTATACCACCACGGCTGTTTATCCACTTTGTCCAATCTTCCCAGTCCTCCACTATTTTCTGCCACTCAAAGCCTGAAGGGTTGAAAAGGAAGGGTGCAAACAACCAGGACACAACAAGAAACCAAATTGATACAGTACTAAGCAAGTAGGTAATTGTATTAGTTGCCGCACTCCCATATATCTGGTAAGTTATCAGCAGTATCAGCAGTTCCAACCCTTTCACAAAATGGCTCCTAGAGTACATCCGGTAGTTCTCTGCAAATTTCTCATGCCGGACCACAAAACCTCTTCCAGTGGCTCTGTACTTGGCCCCACCATGCAAGACTGTTCGGCCAAAGTAGTGAACCTTTGTCCCGAGAGAGAAAGTGAAGAAAACAGAAGCAAGCTGAAGCTGCATGATGATTATGTCTCCTACTGCAGTTTTGAACCCTCTTTCTAATCCAATTTCCATGACCATTGGTAAGGCCATTAACAAGCCTATCTGGACTAGCGACTGAGAAGCCATCGCTGCCAGCAGGGGATCACGCCCTCTAGCATGTGCATACTTCATGATAGCCTTCTCCAATCCACTCAATGAGAGGTACAGTTTCCCATACAAGAAAATATACACTGTAAGGACAACAAGCTGCACAACAAAGAAATGAATTTTCAGGCTAGTGATGTAAATGAAAATAATTGACATCTTTTCCATCATATTTGGAAAACTCAAATACACAATAAGCAGAGGTTAACCTAAGCTAGTACATTAAAGTCGACCAAACAACAGCAGAGAATGATACATAATAAGGAGATCAGGGATAAGATTCTATTTTCCAAAAATATTTCAAATACAGACCTGGATGCCCACATCCTATCTGATATGGATTATCAAATGCATTACAAAACTAGTAAACTATTATTTACAAGAATCCCACATTTTTTGTTACCATTATGGTGCATTGTAGTGCATACAAGATATGGACTTGAAGCAAACACAATTATCAGTGTATGCAACAAAATGCCATATTGTCTTTTTCTTTTGAAACATTAACGACTTCATTCGTTAAAAAGAACAAGAATTGAGTACATGAGATATTGTCAATATTTAAAAAAAAAATCTTCTCAAGTTTTTTAGTTTATTTGTATGCATATCAATCATTTTACCTTGATGCCTAAATTTCTAATTCTTATTTGAGAATTGTTTGAAGGGTTGCTTTCACTTATATTAAAGTAAATATATAAGAGAGAGACTACATTTGCTGAAACTGAGCCTGTTTCAGAATGGTTAGCAAATAATGATCTAACATAATGAAAGGTAATGGGAAGCAACAGTTGTTACCATTGAGCTGATGTAAAATCCAACTGTGGTATAATAACATGACATCATACGGAACACATCAAATCGATGACCTAACCGATAAATATCTCTGCTTAATATCTGCTCCCCATTACCGCATGCTATTTTTGCTTCAAAGAGTGAGATTTGGTTAAATCCAACATCACGTCCTTTCCCAACCTGGATGTACTCATGATGAGTGACATTTCCATGTCTCAATGTGGAGTTGAAACCTGGCAAAGAAATTGAGAGCCTAAATTAAATGATGAAACACAGGTCCAAAATAAAATAAACGAGTGCAGTCTTGTAAAGTATAACTTGTAAGATGAAAAGAACATACCGGCAAAAATGTCCTCACTTAGATTAATTCCTCGGGAAGCTTTGCTTATACCTCCTCTGGTAATGTGAAAAATCCTGTCGAAAACATCAGGATGACCATAGTGGAAACGAACCCTGTAACAAGCACAAAAATGTTTGTTCATGTGTGAGATCATACTTTCTGTGTCCTTTAATTGCACAAAAGTTATAGAATGTGATTTGTACATATGGCATAATAAGAGGAGAAACAGTGAGGGAATTTAGCTAGTTTTTGAAACCAGAAAAATTCTACTCATCAAATCAGTCTTGTATTTTGAGGTTTTGCAGTGTCTTGTATATAAAAAAGAACACCATTGTGATTGGCAACCAATGAAATACAGCATGTTGCTAATGTGTGATGCTTAGACATGGCATAAGTACAATAGGGGCACGATGGATATGGCAAGTACACAATTTTTTCACAGAAATAAAGTGTTCACCACAACACATATAGAAACATTACCAACTATACTGCCAGGGCCACCTAGTTGCTAATGTATGTTAACAATTCCAATCATGGATAGTTGTAAAACAAGTGTAAGATGCAAGAAAATGGTGGTATACAAGTTGAATGTATAGTAAGTGGATGGTAATTTTGTAAATTTTTGTCTCCTAGACTCGTAGGAAATTGGTCATGTCTCCATTTCCCATATCCATCCATACTACTGGGATTTGTATATGTGATGACAATTCAGAACTTATATCAAGCCAATGCTATCGAATATTGTGTGTACTGCAAATACAGAAACTTCTAAATGGATTTGCATAGATAAGATGCTACAAAGCATAACAAAGGAAAGTATCAATTTCTTAAGCCCATTTGTGAAAATAAAAGAGAGAACTTACTTTAAGGGGTTTGCAAGAACTCTTTGACCTAATGTGACAAAACTTGATTCTTGATTTGACATAAACCAAGCTAAAGAGGATACACTACAGAAAAGGTAGAATCATACGTTAGAGATGATTTTTTTTTTTTTTTAAAAAAAAGTTGAAAGAAGAAAAATACTTAAGCACTCCAAAAGAGCATTCATGATCTGTCACTACATTCACCTTCCAGTAAATATATGCTCACGGACACCAAGAATTGTGGGTGGACGTACTCCATGGTCTCTATTGAATTCTCCCAAAAGATTACGCATCTTAAGCGCTTCTTCCAAGTAGTTGTCCTAAAATTAAGATAAAACATTTATCAAAATATTTTGTTCAAACATTTCCACAGAACACTAGCAATTTCACATGTTGGCTACCTGGTTCATGTCAATGGTCTGAAGAGCTTCCCCTCGAGTGAAAATTATAGCATGGTTCTGATTTTCTGGCTTTCCTTCCCCTATCTTTGCTGACCCCGGCAATTTAATACGGTAGATTTCCTTTTTCATATGAAAGGATAGGAAATTTAGAATTAATTTTATTGAAAACTTAAGTATTATTCAGTATATTATTCTGATACAAAAAAATACTTAATATTTTAATTACCTGGTCACGATTATCAAAAGCTTTGATTAACACAGAATAATACACCTTCTGAACTTTGCCTCCTTCTCTTTCTTCTACTTCATCAATATATGCCACACGAAGAGATGGATAACTGAAAGGAAAAACATTAATTGGCTTCTTGAAGCAAAATGAATAAAATCTATTAGGATTTCATAAATCCTAACATTTAAAGTTTCAAATAAGCTCATTTATAGTAGAGTGAAGTGCACAGGGTAATATGGTGTAGACCCCTATATGGGACTCACCAATGATGATGAGAAAGGGTGTGTTTGAAAGGTCTATGTTTGAATATGAATCAATCACAACCATTTAAAGTAATTAAATTTTGGGAGCTTAAAAAACATGGTTTCATTGATCCAATTAAGGTGGTTTTTGGAGGACATATATAAAAACACAGACATTTCCAATGGTTCCATCACCATCACCATTGGTGGGACCACCCTAAGTGTGCACTATAAGGGGGTGTGCAGGTGACATTTGTATTTACAGTATGCAACTAGAAGAAGGCTACAGATTTCATTTCAAATGATTGAAAAAAGGTAATGAATGTGAAATGTTCTAATGAAAGGAAGCTACACGGTGATGAAAAGGTTAAAATTAATTGTATAGATGAGAGTGCGTGAAAGAATGCATGGTAAACATACTTGACCATCAAGTTTAAAATGTCTGTTGCACGCGGATCTCCACTTTGCTTTTGATTGCCATAATTTTGGCAGGTGGCTACATATGTGAATTTCATGTCAGCCACAGCTTCAAGTTTAGAAGATAGAGATTTCTGGTTCTTTTTATCTCCCTCTGTTTGACCAGTAACAGCTTGGTAGCCATTGAGAATCTCTGTATTTCAGGAAATAAAAAATGAAAATGGAGTTATGAAAATGATACCCTTCTTTGCTGAACAAAAAAAAATAACATTTTATGATCTTACCTCTTTCAGAAGCCATGTCAAGAAAAGCTTGAAGTTTCAATGCCCTTCGGTAATACATAATTCCTCTAACTGAAGAAGAAGAATAGCACCCATCAACAATTGAATATGTACAAGAATAAATTAACACAAGGCAGAAAGTGAATGGGTACCTGTTCTAGAAAGTGTCTGTCCCCTTAGCGATGCCCAATGACGCAGCTGCAACACATTCTCTTCGTTTTCCCAAACTTCACTTTCCCACTTACAATTAAGGCGTTCCATGAAATTGTTCCATTCATCTATAATGTTCCACAACAATAACACCAAGTAATTAATGATTATCGGAACAGAAAAGGGAATAATTTCAAAAAATACATACACACAGACCCAAAGCACTCGACACATACAAGCTCATGTTTCCATTCAGGATAGACTCAGTGGTGGGCATTGTGGGGTGCACCTAGATGTATGTAAACATGTGTTTTCTCATGAGTACAGAGGAATCAAATATCATCCTAGTTTGACAACTGTAGGGTGTGATTTGAGAAGCCCAAAATGCGCTCTATATAATTGTTGTTACATTTGGGTTTTTTAGTCCAGTGCCAGATGTCATTTGAATGTATGTCAGTATGTGACATATGCAACAAATTCAACAGGGCTAAATGGTTGTATTGATAATACGAGATGACAAATAATAATAATAAATAAAACACAATCCTAGACCAAGTAGAAATCTCCTTGAAAATATTTCTATGTACAATACTTTTTTGATTTGTTATAGGTTTGTGTCTATCATCATTATCATTCGAACATTATTCCATTAATGTGAACCCACAGAGATAACAGCAAACAATTAATGCCTCATATCCACGCACTCAAACTGTCAATACAACATATTCTCCAATGCATTTAAATCTAGCTCCATTACACACACACACACACACACACGCACACACACACACAGAGAGAGAGAGAGAGAGAGAGAGAGAGAGAGAGTAAAACCTGGGAAAATCTTTTGCAGGTAGAAAATAATTGATACACCATCTTCATTCTCAAGCTCAAGGTCACTTTTGGAGTATACAGTATCCTCCCTATAGTAAGGGGTCATAACACTGCAGGCATCAACTTAAACAGTTAAATACGCCCTCCAACAAAATGATTAGGTGTAATATTTCTCAATTCTTACTAGTCATGCTATCTTAAATGTATGCGACATTATAACTGCTATTTATTGGATAAGTAGACAAGAGGATTCACAAAACCAAACCTACATTTATGGGATAAAACAATGACAATAGAATCGAGAATACGTAATAGTGATATGGGCCTATGGGAGGCACCAAATCACCGTCAAGAGGGCATCCTTGCAACTATTGTTGATGCTTATTTTTTGAAATGGAAAAATTATCATCTGAAGGTGGAGTTAAATTATGGCCACAACACCACAACCACTGAGATCCAGATTCTTGATGATAATAACAATAATTAATCTATGAATTTGGGGACATGATCACGTTCTCAAAGCAATTTATTCCACCATATTTGGGTTTGCCATATTGTATTACATGGATGACTGCCAAAAGCCCAAAACACTCTCTCATTTTGGCTTGTGACAAACTCAATAAATAAAGCTCAAAATGTCATCAATATCCTCTCGCTTAACAAAATTCAAAGATAACCCAATTAAATTTGTACTTGAATAGCTCATGGACCTAAATGGAAGACTAATAAGCCAAATAGAATAAAAAAAACAAGGAATAAGTCAAACAGAATCAGACCTGAATGAGAGCATTTTACGGACTTGAGGAGCACATGGCATGTCCATGAACAAGGAATTTGCAAAAAATGATATCCTTCTTCGTGCCTCAAGATTCGTTGGCACATCAACGACAGATTCTTTGATTGTCAAAAGCAGATATAGGCGCCTTATCTGCAACAATATATACTTTCTTATTAGCATCTGTGACATAGATGGTGCAAAATGGAGACTGAGTTGGATATTACATACCTGTTCTTCCCATTGGGCCGTTACCGCAGGAGGGAACAATATAGCTGGTTTTGAATCTGTACCAGCAAAAAGTTGTCTTCTTGGGACTGTGTCCTTGCCACCATGACCAAGCTCAACCAGTCCTCTGGGAAAAAAAAGATATATGTAAAGCAATGAGCATTATAGTGAAAAAGTGAAGTCAATATTCTAACTTTTTAGAGTTCTGTTTTGATGGAACACCAGTTACTAACCGAATTTCATTCACCATCATATCACGTGTGACTACCTCCAGCATATCTTGCAGCAACAATACCACAGCATCATACTTAGATTTATCACCTTCTTTCTGAAACAATGAAAGAAAAACAATAATGTTCTCATTGAGTTAGAGTAAAGCAAACATTAATAGTTATTTAGAAAATAAAACGAAACTACGCACCAAGATTTCCACAAGCTCCATAAACTTTTTGCAGAGGATAGGGAGAGAGCTCATTCTGAAATTGGCAAGAAATCTGTTCTTTGACATGCAATCTTCAATTTCTTTAATAATTATATCAATGATCCTGTCATATAAACAAATACAGAATGAAATATACCCTGATAAATACCATCACATCGTCATCATCAATGAACAATAAAGAAATTAAGGAGAAGCATTTTATCAATGTTCTCCTGAAGCTTGTCACATGGAATTAAGTTTGCCTTCAGTACTAGAGCAAAAAAATGTAAGTTTGAATGGAAGATATGGAGTAACACCAAAAAAAAAAATGATAGGCACTGACTAAAACTTAATTGTTTGCTAGATCATGTCTGACTTTGAAAGAAACCAAAGTTACTCTAAATTTTTCTCCTCTTTCATTAGAGTGAATTCCGTGACAACATGACACTGTCATGGGTCCGATTATGTGTAGCAACATTAAACCAAAGGTACTCTGAATTTTCTTTCTTTTTCATTAGAGTAATTATGGGATAACATGACACTGTCATGGGTCTGATTATGTGTAGCAACATTAAACCAGTACACCATTTGGAATGTGTGGAACAAACATTTTTTATGGATATTTCTGTAATAGAAAAAGGCCTATGCCAAAGTATTTGTAGATGTTGAAGAGTCAAAGAAACGGACAACAACAAACCTTTTCTCATTTTCCCCAACCACTAGTAGGTCTAGAACATGCTTAAAAGATCTATAGCATTCAATCACAGCAAACTTCATATACTCATCAGCACAGATGCGCTTCCACAAATCAGAGTCCTTGCTTCGAAATTGAGCTGCCATGTCTATCGCTACAGGGATCTACATAGATGGATGAATAACATTACAGAAGTGAACAGAAATTACCTTAAATTGGGATCTGCACAGATGGACGATACATACCTTGCTAGTGAGCAAAAATGGTGGCCACTGTATTAGATCCAGGCTAATATCTGAAGAGTATGGAACTAACAATAGATCCATTTCTCTGCATTAAGGTAAAAATACTAGTTCCATTCAATTAGGAAAGCAAACAAGAATATAGAATCAATAGAATGTTACAGGGTGGCATGAATGTTAATCAACTAAGGAAGCATTACCTGTCACTCATGAGGTCTTCTTCACGGAAACTGCATATGACTTCATTCCATAACTGAGCAAACTTGGCTGCCTCCTCAGTCTTCCTGTTTGGGGCAACCTGAAAGTTGGTTGTCCAATACAATATATGTGAGGAGCTTAACTATATTGATATTGTGCTTAAAAACTATCTACAGTTTGTCTCTACAACCTCAGTGAAGTGCTCAGACAAAAAGAACCCTCTATTCTGCCTCCTTCCAGAGGGTACCAGATGTGCATTGACTGCTCCAGGTAAAGATTGGAAACGCGACCTTAGCATGCTCAACGTCCGTATCTATGGAAATAGAAACATGAATATCAATCACGAGTAAATGAATATAATACCGAAATCTATGGATGTTAGATGGATTTGTTGCCAAAACTCTTTTACCTCGCCAAGACGATCGACAGCTCCAGAAATGCCACCATACAACGTCGAGAAGATTGCATACCATATTTGAGTGTCCAAAAAATATACCTGCATGGCATGCCCATTCATGAGCTTCCTTTTTTTTAGTTATATATATCAGGTACTTTATCATCATTATGTAAGTCACAGCTCATTGATGTTTTAGGTGAAATGTTACAAATTAATAGTGAGCCATACCATGATTACAGGAGCCCATAATGAGACAATGGCACCAATGTTGTGCTCACCTACATTGACCAAAACAAGTGATTAAACATGAAAAAAACAGTATGACAGGAAATTATAGACCAACAGGAAGATGGATACCATTTGGAAGAAACTGAAACCAAGCATATTTAACACGCCGGACTTTCATTATGTCTTTAGTTGGCCCCACCAGTGGCTTTATCTGTTCGAGGAAAATTAATGAGTAACACAACTTACATGTTTCCTGATATTTTTTACTAGAAAACACGTGTGGGAAACGTACTTGGATGTAATAGCTAAATGCAAATTTTGAACATAGAAGTAAAATCCAGAAGAAAGTATACCTGGAGAAAGAAAGTAGAACCAAAACAATGAGAAGATCTAAAAAAGGAACTAGTACAGAATCAAAGTGAAAGGATAGTACTCATACTCACTTGAAAAGTGCAAACTGACTTTCATGCATTCCCCTACCAACATAAATTCTTGGCTGAAAATAGAAGTAAACAGACGTCAAAAACATGTTTGTAGCTAACATAAAGAATAGTTATTCCATAATGCTCTCGCAACAGGACAGTGAATGAAGAGATGGTCAACGTAAGAAAGTCAAATGAAAAAGTGTACACAATTAAGCTAGTACAATTAAAGTGATACACAGGAGGGTTCAATATCCTATTGTAACATAATGATTTCCACAATAACCCAAGATCATATTATTTGGTTATTGCTATCACAATTATATCTCCATCTCTTTAAAAATAACCATCAAGCCTGTGATTGATATTGGTAAGCCAATTCAAAGATAAACTTAGATGAAAATAAAGACAAGGAGAGAGAGAGAGAGAGAGAGAGAGAGAGAGATTACCTGTGACCACCATAAAAGCAACCTAACAATATGCCAATTTGAGTTTTCAATCCATCGTCGAAGCATTGGAAATATAAAGAATACTCCAGCCAATAAATTTGGCAGCAAGTATAATATCACTGCCATGACATATAAAGTAGGTACACCCTTTATATGGTTGAAGAAATTTGTCCACTCTTTCACTACTGGAGGAGGGGTAATGGACAAATAGTGGAAGTAGCAAAGTGGAAGAACCATAACCCAGGCAAAACTAACAAGAATCTTGAGAACATTTCTGAGCACATCAACAAATCTCCACCTGTGATAGCCTGGGAAGTTCAAAACAATGTCTAGAATACCTGCCATAAATGAAGGAAAAGTAAGACACATGCATCTGAAGCCAATTTTCACTCTAATTAAAATGACATTTGTTTCTTGATTGAACTACCCTAAATTTAATCATTTCAACCATTCATTTTGATGGGTCAGTTATCTAAGTAAATTTTGCACCATCCTGATGAGGATCCCATCTGATGTGGCCACCCTATCAAAGATGGTGGTCCCAGATCAGGCCAACATGACATTCGCAGGATGGTAATAAGGTTCTCAAGTAGTTCACTAATAGGTAGCAAGTATGCTCGAAAGGAGATTTATGACCCTTGATTAGGAGGTCAAACTCTTGAGTATTGTCGACCACTGATTAAAAAAAGTGTTTGCATGTGGAACTCAACAGTTTGTAAGAGGGGGGAGGGTGCGAGGGCCAAAGTTTGTGAATTTATTTTCACCAAGACACCCTTCTTTGGGTGGGGGTTGGGGAACTACCATAAGATTAGAACCACTTCTTGAGTCCCAAATCCATTCTGTCTTGGAGCCATGAAAAAGCATACCAAGAGAAACTCAATAGAGCAAAACTTTTGTGAACCCCACATACACGGATAGATGATGTGTGAGAATTCACCATTCCACATTCCCACCCTCCCCTTTCCCAGCTCCAATTTAAAGCCACCAACCTTGTGCTCTAAGCCCAACTAATTTCAGACATTGCAAATATTTGAGGTTCGATAAAAGGCCAGGGATCATAGTGAGTTAAATTTCCAGACCCCATCTATCCTGATTAACTGTACCAGAATATTTGCTACTCAACTGTCTCATAGTTGCAGCCACTAATGTGGTAAGAAAAGCCATAAAATATTATGTGGTCAATCAAAACATTATAGAATACTATAAGCCTCATTTTAGTTTTTGAACTTATTCATGGTGACAAACTGAGGTCATCACTGTCCATCTTTACAAGTTCCTTTTTCCCTCTCTTTTGAGAGAGAGAGAGAGAGTGTGTGTGTGTGTGTGTGTGTGTGAGAGAGAGAGAGAGAGAGAGAGAGAGAGCCCGCTCTCCGGGGCTAGGAAAAGTAAGCATTTCTTTCATTGCAATCAAAGACAATCATCCCATCTTAGCTTGACTCTCCAAGTTCTACGTTTCACTCCAGTCTATCAAAAAACATATTTATCTAGTGAGAATTTTTTTTCTCACCACAGTCAAAGCTATTCATCCCATATCTATCAAACCCTACATGAAGCATAAAAGGATAAAATAAAATGAAAATTATCTTTAAGATGAAAAAAGGATGACTTGTGTGTATGTATTCATACTTTGAAGAAAGCGCAGGAAGGCTGCTGTAATAAAAATGCTAGAAATTGAATATATGATATCCTTTCTGAAAATATCCAATGGTGATGAACCACTCCATGCAACAATTATCATTGCCTGCATCAAAACAATTTAAATGCATTAATAACTCATTGTAATGAAACTAAATTAAAATAGGAGTTGGCGTAATAATCCTTTCAACCAATACATTCAACACATGTTAATTGTATGATTTTGAAGAAAAAGTGAGGTTCATGGAGGTTAAGGTATATTTTGTAGGATATGGGATTTTGCTAGCTCCTCATGTTATGAGAAGCATCAAGAAGGAACCAGACTCATAGGCAAAACAACGAGTCAAAAGGGATCACACGTTATTTATGGTTATTTAGTTTTTTTTTTTTTTTTGAGAGTTCTAATAGCATATGTCCTTTTCCATGCATTTTACCATCTAATACATTTCTTGCTACTTTGTGACTGAAAATACATTATCAGTTATTCACTTCAGACAAAAGGAAAAAAAATTGCAGTAACTAAAAAAGTACCTGGAACATCAGTATGTAAAAGGTCCATAAACGGTCAAAACTCCGGAAGATATGCCAAAATGTTCTGGTCTCAACAAAATTCATTTTGCCAGTGCTTTTCTCAGAACTTCTGCGAGATGATTGTTTTGCCTGCACCAGTCAGTTTTTTTCAGTGAATATTTCATATACATATGCCTATGCAAGTCACATTTTACATGACAGTTCCACTGTACAATCAATAACAGACCTGAGCCACTGGCCTTCCATCACATGTTGATTTGAAGAAATCACCATCATCGCGCATGGGCCAGCCCAAGGAAAAACAATCAGCTGACCTGAAAGGTAAGCAACAGATTTCAGAATTGACAAAGATGAACCATTGTACAAAGCTTTGATCATAATCTTTAATAAAACCAAGTTCCTTACATACCAGAAATATTCATTCAGATCATCATAGTTACACCAGGATGAATGAGGACCTTTCCCATTTCTGCCTTTTCTTGCCTCCTGGAATATTAACATCATAACTCAGTTCTCTACATTATATTAAAAAGACAAAGTACAATAATAAGTTTCTAAGAAAAGATGCTTTAACAGAAACTTACCCTCTCAATTACATGATACAATGGGGTTATGACCCTTTTCAGAAAAGCCTCATCATCTCCACCATATGAAGGTTTGATTTTTTCTCCAGTCATAATGCTGACATTTCCAGCTAATAGACCATGAAGCTCATGTGCCATCTGAAAACATATGAGATTTCACTACTAATAGATAGTAAAAAATATACTTCTTTACTTGAAAAAAAAAAACTATGCTAAGTAAAAGGAGATAATAGAAAACTGCAAAAATAAATGACAACAGCACCAACATTATGAAAAATGAAGCATAGACATTCTGGCATAAAGCGGATATTTGCAGCTTCACCCCAAATAAGAAGATGTAGACCCATATACAGTATCTTTCTCTGTTGCACCTCTTGTTGACCATGAGGAAATCTGAAGGATAGAATTGGACATGCTTCAATGATAGAACATAAAGAAATCTTCAAAACTAGATGTACTAGGAACATAAAAAAATGGACATGTAATGAAAATAAAGTGTGGGCCCTCTTACCGTAAATTGTGCTTTCGTCCCAAAAATTTGCACCATGTTTTATAGTTCTTAAATAGTTTCTTCATAACTGCATCTACAGCTCGATCATCTAGCTGTACCAGGATTCAGAGGAATAGTGTAAGTAACATGTTATGACTGAAGTATATGTACATGTATGTGTGTATAAGTTCCACAAACACATTGAATATGTACACTTTTGAGGGTAAGTGTTTCACTTATAAAAGTTGGGTTATTACTCAGTGATGAGGAGACTTGGTATAAGTTTCTGAATTTTCTTATCTTTTGACAGAGATTCCCTCTAAAATATATCTTTGTTGTATGTCCATTTCGCCTCGGCAGAAGTCATGCAAACGTTGGTATATAATGCACTTAGCAACTAAATATAAAGATTTTCTATATCACTAACGTGCATTGGCTAACTAAAAGGATCACATTGAAGAAGCACCCCACAAAAATAATAGATTTGTTGCAAACACACAATGCAGACTTGGCAGAGAAAAATAGTTTATCAAATTTACCAGGAGATGAAGAATTCCAGAACAGTTAATCTAATTATCAGAATTCAATGTCATTAACTTTTTTGTTTCTCAATAAACTTTTTTTCTTAGCACTAGTTCTTCATCCTTCTTTTGGGAAGTTTTGGAATCTCTAACATAGAACTGAACACAATAACTCCTTAGAAGGAAATACAAAGTACAAGCTCTATGGTAAATAATAAGAAATACAAAGTACAAGCTCTATGGTAAATAATAAGAAATACAAAGTACAAGCTCTAGGGTAAATAATAAGAAATACAAAGTACAAGCTCTATGGTCAACTCTTCATGGTCAATGATACTTAGGATGATAATCATAGAGAGATGAAATAATTGATGATAGTACTATTTAGAAGGAAAGATAGAGGCGTACCCTGTCAAGGGGCTCAGGCTGTGGTTCCAGTCTTATATGAACATTTGAAAGCAGTAATATCAAATTCTCCCTCTGGTTTCTGACATTGTCTCTCTGCACAATCACAGAGATACCACATGAAGAGGTCAAATAACAAACCTGAAATTCAAACACAAACATGTAGATTTCTTGCAAGTTGTGGCCCTTTTCACCCTTGCCTTAAATTCAAATAATTTATAATTGTCACTACTTCAGAAAAGGAACAAGATATCATTTGTTAAACAAATTAGAATCGTCGTCATTTCAAAATTGGGTCCTATGGAAATCCAACCAACCTGAAATCCAAACATAGACGATAACCAATCAAGAAGATCCAAGTCTCCTGTTTTCTGCTTCTGCTGCTCAACAGCAGTAGGCCAATTCAAGCCATGAGTGTTTGACAGAGCTGCTACAGTTGCTTTTATCTGGTGGAACAATAAAACAGGACTTTATGCATTAGCAATACAACCTAATGCATGATGCAAGCTGAAAACAATGACAACCCATCTACAACTGATAATTAGCAATGGCTAAAGACAATTCTTGGCAAGACCTCCTCAAGTTGCATGATTGACTGTGAAGCTCCAGCTGCATCCAAGGGAAGAATGTTGTATGAAGTATAGCTTTCCTTCTTTTCTTCGACATCTTTAGCTGCTGCAATAATCTGCTCAAGGTAAATCACCCGGAAGCTTCAGAAATCGATGACAGATCACAAGATCATGGATGACAATAATGTGAACACAGGCAGCAAGACAATGAGATCAAAACCATCTAACTGGCAAGAAGAAAAAGAAAGAAATAGGAGCCATATTCAAATGAGGCCTACAACATATTGCAAAAGGTCACATTCTACAGGAGATATTCACTTCCAAAATGAAGCTTGCAAATGAGACAAGTCCCAACAATTCACCCATAAAATTTCCAACGGTAATAAAAGCAACCCACTAATTCTTGTAGGATACAATGAGAAGAACAATATTAGCGGCAGAAGCAGAAGACAGAATGGATACCTCAGGGGCGACTTCTTCAACGTTCTCGGTCTTATTAACAGAACAGAGAACTTCAAAAAGCACTCCAGCTGTTTGATAGGCTTTTCCAAATTGGGCTCTGTCGCAGAGGAACAAAGAATCAAAGAAAATGGCAAATTTTACAGAGAAAATAGACCCAAGTAGAAAGATGATGGAATTGTGAGGAAATGGATATGCATACATACCGATCGGCCTCCTCGGCCTGATGGAGAGCTCTGACATAGTTTTCATAGTATTGCTGGTAGAAGCTCTTGATTTCTCTCGCATCGCTCTTCTCCCGCCGAGCGGCGAGACTCCCTGCTTTGTCCTGTAACACGGCGAAAGTTTCAATTTACCGTCGGATTGGTAGAAATTTTGAAATGACGAGATTTCCTCTTTCTATTTTAGTTATGAATTAAAACTATATTTCATGATGATAAGAGTATTTTTTCACTGAGTGAGTACTTTGTACTTTAATTTATTTCTTTTTTTAAGATAGTATATGTAGAGACGAGATTAATCCAATGAATACGCACAATCACCTATAAGAATCGTATATAAGTAAGTTCAAAAAAAATTAAATTTAAAATATCTAATTTAATTTTAAAATTTAGATCAACTGCACTACTCATATAAATTAATCATATTTTTTATATTAACAAAAATGGCATTTAAATTTTACATATTGCATTATCTCCCGCACAGGAAAGTCTCTAACAAAGTAACAATGAGTCGAATATGAGAGTTTGAAATCAAAATCAATATTGATCTTTAGCCTCTTATTTTAAATATAGAATAATGATTCTATTAGATGTAATAGAGACTTATTTAAAAAAAATTAAAAATATATTAGTTTTTTTGGTTTTTGTAACTTAAAATATTTTATCCAACAAGACTAATTCTCCTAGACATAGAGCGCCAAACCCAAGCAGTGGGGCCTGACCAGTGATCCACTGCACCAGTTCACTGGATGCTGCTTGTCGAGATATTTTAATTTTATAAAATTAACTATATCCAATCATACGAAGGCCTTCAATTAAATTAACGATTGAGATTCTATCTCCCGATATTCAATGAACCATATTACACTACTAAATCGCAGTGGGTGCAAATTCAATTCTCTCTATAGAAATCTGTAGTTTTTAAATAACAATAACAATTTTCATTCTACATGAATGACCTACTAAAATTTTTGGATTTTGCTATGTAGGCTGACCCCATTTTCCTCTTTTTTTAAAAAAAAAAAAAAAACTTGGTAGCCATTTTATTTTATTTTTAAAATATTTTAACATAATTTAGTTAAAAAAATTAAATTGAGAGAGCGAGGGAGGTTACTCGTTCCAGTCGTTGAAGTAGAGCAGTCTTGAACTGACGAACTCCTCGTCCAGTTGAGTTGGGGTCCAATCGGTGAGCATTCTCAAACGCGTAAAATCGACCTTCAAAAATAAAAAGAGAGAATAAAAAAAATAAAAAAATAATACCTTCTTATATTCTAAAGATTACCACTCTATGAATTGGTACTGAGAATTTCCACAAAAACCAAGGGATTTAACTTCCTCCTTTTTTTTCAGAATCGAAGTTTATAATAAAATTAAAGGATATTAAAAGTTAAAATTAAAATGAAAAAAAATAGAAGAATAGCGGCAAGTAAGATTAGCTTCGACTGTTCGACACATTAAAAAACAATAAGCAGATCTCTTACACAAGTACGCAACCCTCGGCCTCTCGGCCTCAATCTCAGTAGCGACATGGAGGATCGGAGATATGCTGGCCAGCGACGGCGGCACAACCTCATTGTCGAAAACCTCCACGGAGAACGTCGTCATCCCCGCACTTCGAGAGGGCCGCCTTGCCAGCCCCTGCGGGCCTGAATTGGAGCTCGCCATCTAAGATCGACCGACTTTCTCAAAATCAGAAAGAAGAAGAAGAGAAAAGTCAGAGAGGAGATGACAAGCAGCTGAGAAGAGACGACTGAACTGGGCTGGTCGGACAAGGGTGGCTGACAGATCCACTGAAGGTTTCCGGCCACGGGATGCCTTGTCAGATGCTGGGGAAGGCACAGGTAATCGAACTGAGAGTCTACGAGAGAGAAGTTCAGGGTAGAGGATACAATATATATTTAGATTTTGACTTCTTATTTGAGAAGAGTCGGCCAGCGGATATAATTAGATTTTGGCGGTGGAGTTACTAGCGTAGAAGCGCGGCTGTGTGTTTTAAAAATATTATTAACAGAATCTTTTAAAAAGGGTTGTTCAATTTATTTTTAAAATTATAATTTTTAAGATTGTAAAACTCAACAATTAAAATTATAATAATTTTTTTTTTTTAAAATTCAACAATGAAATTTCTTTTCTTCCTTTTCCATCCTATCTTATTATAAGTTTGATGTTTGATTAGTTTTAAGGTTTTTTTTATAAATTTTAAATTTTATCGTGTTTGATTGTGTACTTGTAATTCAAATTTTAAAAATTTGATTGATTTTGATTAATTTAATTGTAATTAAAATCAGTACGATTTATAATTTTTATATGATTATTCGTCTTAGACATTTTATTAATTTTGTATTAAAAATAAATTAAATTTAAATAAAAAATTAATACCAATCAAATCTTAGACTATAAATGAAAGCATGTACTTGGTTGGCTACTTATAAGAACTAATGTAAGTCTAACAAGAAAAATAATTTGACAATGAATAGGTAAAATTTTAATTTGCGGGATATCAGGCGTAAAACCTTCACCGGTGAGCCCACTACCTCTAAGACACTAAGGTTTGACAATCGATATTTATTTTTTTTCCTAAAAAAAAAGGAAATCAGCCAATTTTTTTCTCTATCCGATACTTATCGTATCGACCGAAATTTAAACCTCTAGTCCCAACAAATCAATAGATGGACATCGTTCAATTGTTGTTAATTGGGGCTACCCCAATCACTAGATCCCTAATGGCATCGGCCCATGACCACCTTGAAGGAGGGTATGCCCTTGGCCCAAGACTTGATCCAAAAGCTTGGGCTCATTTTGCTTTTCGGATCAGACTGATCCTTGTCGGCCCTACTAACCCATGTGTTCTAGGGCCGATGACAATCGAAGCACATTGCATTGACCCGACCAGGGCCGGCCCTTAGATTGCAGAGGCCCTAGGCGAACTCTTAAGATGGGCCTTTTATACACTTACAAAAAATAAAATCATATATATTTTTTTTACAAAGTGTGAAACATTCAAATAAAAAATCATAATCAAATTTATAACAAAATATTATTTAAAATTTATTCTTCTCGAAGATTTTGAGATGCAAAATTACTAATTAAATTACTATATTCAAGTTTTTTTAACATATATTTTTCAATAGATAAGATAATTAATCCATTCAATCTTTATTATGACAAATTTAATTTCAACTTGTGTCATGTATATTGATTTTTTATTTCTTATTACTATTTTATTGTATTTAAAAAGAGTAGTTTACATGCTAAAGTATATAATGCATTTAAAACAACTTATAAAGTAAAATTATATTAAAAAATTATCACTCAATTATAAACTATAAAACATTGGTAGTGAACCCAGTTAGAATCGCACCTGCAACATTTGGATTGCACTACAATCACGCCACAAATCAGTTTGCTAATAAAATAAACATTAAAATAAATTTATAACATAAAATAAGGGGCGGTGGCCAAGTATGCCTAAGGCCAGGGCCGGGCCTGGACCCGACCCAGGTTCTTCTTGATAGAAGATTAGAAGATGCATCATACACACATGAGACACCGTAGAATTAAATGATGGTGAGCCACCCTTGGACCAGGCCTCTTTCTCAGCTTTCAGCCCGCCAATCTTTGGCTCACCAAAGTTGTTCAACTCCTTCCAGGTCTAATGGAACTCCCAGTTAATATTGAGTTTGTCGAAACCACGTTCGGGCCACTTCAATTGTGGACTTCATGAAACTCCATGAGGCCGACCCAACCCCCGCCATGTTAAATAAAATAGTAACAGAAAGAAAGAATTAAATAAACACTGATACAGAAAGAATATCAGTAACAGAAAGAAAGAATTAAATAAAAAATAAGATGGTTATTTCCACGATTAGGCAATTTTTTAAAATAAACACTGATAATTGCTAAATAACACTTAAAAATAAAAAGAAATATGCAAATGCATATAATAACCAGATTTAACAGAAACCATAATATCAGTAACAGTAACAGTAAGTAAGAATTAACTAAAAAAATTAGATGGTTATTTCAAATCATCTCATCAAAAAAGAATAAAAAAAGCAACAACACTCTTACAAACTTAAAATTTCCGAGACTGCTCACGCCATATTCACAAGTTTCTTGAACTTGCTTCTGCATCACATACATAGATTTTATTTTTGAAGTCCAGGCCCTTAATAAAACAACCATAATCTGCAAATAAAAGAATTACAAATATTTTGCAATCAATAACATGTTCCTTAAATAATATTTAATTAAAATTTTAATTATATCTAATAAAAAGAATTGATCTAAAATCTATTCTTCATGCTATTTGAGATACAAAATTACTAACTAATTTTTTTTATTCAAGTTTTGCTAAAGCAGCTGTTTAGATCTATTGTTTGAACTGATATGAGTTTAAGGTAATACATAAAAATATGCTCAGAACTAAATGAAAAGAAAAAAAAGAGGCATAGATCTTTTGCTCAAAAGAAGATAATTAAATAAATAAAAATAAAATAAAAGTAAAAGTAAAAGCAAAAAGGTCACCAAATAACTTAGGCTCTGCTGTAAACCGATCAAATAACTTGGTTTAAGTAAAATAAAATAGGAAGGATAACTTGAAGGCTCAAAGCCAAGAAGAAACTATAAGAGATGCAGATGTAAGTTCAAAAATGATGATAGATTGGTCAAGTAATGGAGTTAAAATAATGCAAAAAAGCAAGAAGTAGATGGGTTAGCATCAACAGGCCCAAGTAATGCCAGATGCCAGATTCGTCCCCAATCTCAACATTTCTGGTACTTAGTATTGGTTCCATTACCAATTTTGGGACTGAGAAGCAACCCCATCGCCAATGGCTTTGGGACTGTTTCAGATTACCAACTCAAGCTATTTCTTTACAATAGCTTCTCAAGTGAAGGGAAAGATGAAAGCCAAAAGATTGGGGGACTCACCGTTGGGCTAACAGAAGCTAGAGGTGCAAGGAGTGGAACGCCTACTGCAGCGGTTCCACAATGCAGGGAAGTGAGGAAGGAAGATGAGAGGGAGAGGAAGAAATATGAGTGAGAGATGGGTAGTCGTTGGAAGGAAATCTGGCAAAGTGGCAATACAGGGCTACAAACCAACAGATCTGGCAACTGCAGAGTCAGGCGCACACCCTAAAGCGGGAGATTTAGGGGCGAAGAAAGAGGGAGGTGGGTGGGCGAGAGATTTGGAGCCTTCCCAAAGCGGGGGCCTAAAGCAACCGCCATACTTGTCTCTCCCCTGAGCCGGCCATGGCGGGAATAAGAGTTCTTCTTCGTCTAAAATAGTGACGAGGGCTCTCGAGTAAGCCGTGCGAGAGGAGAGGAAGAGGGTCTGGTCATTTTCTGCCCAAAAACAGTACTGTCGACTGTTCACTGTACACTGCGCAGCAGGTCATTTATTTGCCTCTATAAATATTATTTCCAAGTTTTAAATGAAAGATGAAAATGATATAAATATATAAATATATAATTTAAGTTTCTTAAATTTAAAGGTAATTATATAATTATTATTAATATTTATAATTAAGTATAAAAAATCATTTCTAAATTTTATAAAATAAAAAAATGTTTTTTTTCAAAAAACTCTAAGTCTCTAACATCTGTTTTTTAATTAAAAACATTTTTTTCTTAAAATTTAATTTTAACTTAATAATTAAATTTGAATTTATAATATTGATAGACTGCACATTTAGATACCTGAATTTTTTTTGTTATCACTATTTTGCCCTCTTCTAACCATTCTAAAGCTTCTTTTTGAATCATCTCGTCATTCCTTCTAATGAATGTCAGAAATATATTATTTAAATAATAAAATTTTATTTAAAATTTTAAAATTATTTTTCAAGCACTGTGTATTTTCAAAATTTCTCAAATTAACATACAGTTTATTTTGAATAATAAAATCTTCTTTAAAATTTTAAAATTATTTTTTAAGCATTGTATATTTTCAAAATTTCACAAATTTAATATCTGGACTAATTACGATAACTTGATAAAAATACTTTGAAATACTTTGAGACTTCAAGGTCTTTGATACTTTCAAATGCTTAAAATACAGTGTTTTACAAATAAGAGTATTCATAGACTGTACCGAAAATATATTTAAAAGTGTCAAAAGACCTTAAAGTCTTAAAGTATTTTTATCATGTTATCCTAATTAGTTAGGATATTCAATTTTAGAAATTTTAAAAATACACAGTGCTTAAAAAATAACTGCCTATGTTTTAAAGAATATTTTATTACAGCATCAGCAACATAGACAGTTATTTGTTAAACATTATGTATTTCTAAAATTTCTCAAATTAAATATCCAGACTAATTACGATAACCTGATAAAAATACTTTAAGACTTTAAGGTCTTTTCACACTTCCAAATGTATTTTTAGCATAGTCTAAAGATACATTTATGTGTAAAATACTGTATTTTAAACATTTGGAGGTGTCAAAAGACCTTAAAGTCTTAAAGTATTTTTATCATATTATCTTAATTAGTCCAAATATTTAATTTGAGAAATTTTAGAAACATACAGTGCTTAAAAAATAATTTTAAAATTTTAAATAAAATTTTATTATTTAAATAATATATTTCCAACATTGATTCGAAGGATCAATCTAATTCTTCGAATGACTATAATCATTCAAATGATCCAAAAACTGAACGAGTCAAAAATAGAAAGGTACTGAAAATTTAAAAAACGTGTATGATAAAAAAAAAAAAAATCCAATGTCTAAAAATGCGCGGCCTATTAAAATCACAGATTTAAGGGAGCCTATTTAGACACCGCACTATTCTATCAGCAGATACTGATTTTCAGATTTTTAAGTGAATTACCATTCTGCCCTTCCACATGAAATTGACTTGAAGAAATCAATCGATTGAAACACGAGCTGAAGAAATCGATCGATTGATCTTGCTTCCGAGTGTAACAAATCAATTGAAAAATTAATCAATTCATCGTGCGATCAATTTGTTAATGTATGTTACAGTAATTATATTATTTAAATAATAAAATTTCCTTTAAAAATTTAAAGTTATTTTTTAAACACTGTGTATTTTCAAAATTTCTCAAATTGAATATCCGGACGAATTACAATCAGGGGTTTAAATATCGGCCGATACGTATCGTATCGGCCGATATATATCGGTTTTGGGCATGTGAATATCGGCCGATATGTATCGTATCGGCCGATATTCACAATATCGGCCTTGATATCGGTCGTATTATATCGGCCCGATATCAAAATATCGGCCGATATCGGCCGATATTTAAAAAAACAAAGAAGAAAGAGAAAAATATCGGCCGATAACGATATATCGGTCGACATATCGTATCGGCCGATATATCGGCCGATACCGACTTTTAAACCCCTGATTACAATAACCTGATAAAAATACTTTAAGACTTCAGGGTCTTTTGACACTTCTAAATATTTAAAACACAGTATTGTACAAATAAAGATATCCCTAGAGTGTGCCGAAAATATATTTAGGAGTGTCAAAAGACCTTAAAGTGTTAAAATATTTTTATCAGGATATCGTAATTAGTCCAGATATTCAATTTGAGAAATTTTTAAAATACACAATGCTTAAAAAATAATGTTAAAGTTTTAAAGGAAAGATAAGTGCTAAAGTTATTTTTTAAATGCTGTGTATTTTCAAAATTTCTCAAATTGAATATCCGGACTAATTACAATAACCTGATAAAAATACTTTAAAACTTCAGGGTCTTTTGACACTTCTAAATATTTAAAACACAGTATTGTACAAATAAGGGTATCCCTAGGGTGTGCCAAAAATATATTTAGGAGTGTCAAAAGACCTTAAAGTGTTAAAATATTTTTATCAGGATATCGTAATTAGTCCAGATATTCAATTTGAGAAATTTTGAAAATACACAGTGCTTAAAAAATAATGTTAAAGTTTTAAAGGAAAGATATGTGTATTTAAAAAATAATGTTAAAGTTTTAAAGCAAAGATAAAATTTTAACGTTATTTTTTAAGCGCTGTGTATTTTCAAAATTTTTCAAATTGAATATCCGGACTAATTACAATAACCTGATAAAAATACTTTAAGACTTTAAGGTCTTTTGGCACTCCTAAATGTATTTTCGGCATACTCTAGGGATACCCTTATTTGTAAAATACTGTGTTTTAAATATTTAGGAGTATCAAAAGACTTTAAAATCTTAAAGTATTTTTATCAGGTCATCGTAATTAGTCCGGATATTTAATTTGAGAAGTTTTAAAAATACACAGTGTTTAAAAAATAATATTAAAGTTTTAAAGGAAAGATAAAACATTAACGTTATTTTTTAATCACTGTGTATTTTCAAAATTTCTCAAATTAAATATCCAAATTAATTACGATAACTTGATAAAAATACTTTAACACTTTAAGGTCTTTTGACATTCTTAATTGTGTTCTCGGCACACTCTAGGGATATTTTTATTTATAAAATAGTGTGTTTTAAATATTTAAGAGTGTGAAAAGACTTTTAAATTTTAAAGTATTTTTATCAAATTATCATAATTAGTCTGGATATTCAATTTGAATTTTTTTAAAAATAGGCTATGCTTAAAAAATAATGTTAATTTTTTTTATTAAATTACTCTTGCATAAATCGATTGATGCTTTCAATCGATCGATATCGATTTAAATTAACAGTATAATCGCATATTTTATGATAGATCTCTTCCGTTCATGGGATGGATGGATCGAAACATTCACGTAATTCTGGACAGAGGGTAAAATGATAATTTTAACTTAAAATCTAAAAATTCATAAATGCCATGCGGTGTCTATATGTATTTAATCAACGAACATTTTCGTACGAGGTTCACGGATCATTTGGGTGGTAAATACTAAACAATGACAGCTCACTGACAAAAACCTTAAAAAAGACAGGATACTTTTGATATGGATTGATGATTTTTGCACCGAAGAAAGGTGTATCTTTGTACCCATTACCACATTTCCAATAATACCCCCATACTTCTCTCCCGCTCAAGCTACGGCGTAAAAGCCGAGGCCAACTTTAACTACTGTAGAAACTGTGGTTTCTCATTTGTCAGCAACCTTTTTCTCTCTCCGCATTTATCATCTTCTTCTTTCAACATCAAACTTTTTAATAAAAAATCATTTTGATCGATATTTGTTAAGAATTTAAGATTAATGAAAACTTAAATTCTTCTATTTTCTTAATATTTTTTATAAAATTTAACTTCGTAATAAATTTATATATTAATTTCAATCTAAGTATTTTGAATATATTTAAGTAAAGTCTAATCAAATCTAAAACTTCTTATACACTACTTTTTAAAGGGAAAAAATTATTTTGTCCTCCCTTTTTTAAATACTATAATTTTTAAAGGTACAAACATTTAAAAAAAAATTATGGTGGTCAAATTTGAGGGACCTATAAATATAGCTACATTGATCAGATCAAGTTGAATATTCATCACCGATAAATTCAATCAAATACAAACCTTTTTTTTTTTAGCCATCACTGTTCCCACATGAGTGCACATAAAATTGTGTTTTTCTAGGGCTAATTGAGCATTTTCATATGTTTACCCTCTCTATTGATAGTGATTCTATATCAATTTACTGCCATACTTGTACATTGTCCACACATACTGACTGTGATCTAGTTTGAGAAAATTTTGTTACGATTTATCTATCAGTGCCAACTTTAGGTAGATGGGACAAGTTTCACGTATCAGGTAATATCATGGAGAGGACTAGGGTTTTTATAATTGTATTAGGGCCTGTGAAAGGCAAAGAGAAGTTGAGGAAAAAACTACAACTTACCATATGAAAGAATGAATCAAAATGAATTCTTTATTTATTTAAAATTTTCAGGATACACGAATTTGAATGCTAGGTTACATATTGTTAGAGGAGGCACAAGAAAAGCAATCTGTCTCTCAGTTTTGCTTCTTCCCACCAGTTAGAATGCGTGAAATCTGCAGCCCGCGACTGAATGCGTGATTGAAAAGCAACCTGGTTTGGAACTCTGAAACAAATGGGAACCATGCCAGAATAGCTACTGGTGCAAATATAAGAAGGCCCATCATGTACTCGTACCCCCTTGCGAGAGCTTTCACCGAGAGCCACAAACCCAGAGTCTTCATCATTGGTTTGCATGCCTGCGATATCTGTCCACCCAAAAAAAAAAAAATACGTGAGTTCTTTTAGACTATGTGGTAAATTATCTAATCCAACATAGCGTGTGTTGTGTGCATGTACAATATTAGTAATTTTAAGCATCGATTTCCCACCGCCAAGGGGAGAAGACATTGATTTTAATCAAAGAAGTTAATTTGGAAAACCAACAGATGCTAGGAAAAGAAACCACCTATTGATTGTACTTAACTTCCACAGTTGAGTGAACTATATATGAAAAGAACAAATATGTTTTCAGTGTGATGCATTGATGCAGTGCAACAAGAAAAAATCCATTACAAGGCCAAATCAGATCATTCTAATAGGAGAGACTTCTAGCTGCCTCAAATCCAGCTTGTGGTTAAATCATGTGAACATGGAGCAAGGGGTCACCTAAAGGTGCTCCCTACATACAATTCCTGGGCATAGCAGAGGCTCAATTAAATAGTATATATTTCCTCATACTTATGATGGATACTTGTTGACAAACCTTTCACCTGCAGGGTTTGGCCTCAGTATAGTATAGCAAATGAATATGTGATATATCCTTTTATTACATAATTATATTCTAAATATGATGAAAATAATAGAGTTGCACTGTGCCTCATGGGGTCAGAGGTACCACCCGTGGGGGTTTTAGTAGGACTGTGATTGGGGTTTCCCACACGTAAATTCAAAAAAAAAAAATAACAGGGTCGAGGGATTGCCTAAGATCTTGTCACATCATACGCAAAGATTCTCTACTGCTAGAAGTTTGGCACCTAAATTGAAATACCATGGTATCCACTGCGTAAGTGTAGAAAATCAGCATCCATACCTGTAATAATGCCCATCCCATTGGCAAGAAGGCCAGAGTGCTGGCAAAAATGTCACCGACTGTCAGCTTGAGGAGTTCAAACATGGCAACAAGAGTTCCCAAGGGCACTAAAAACAGGAATAGCTTGACTCCTCTGAAAAGCCGTGGATAGCCTGCACTGAACTTCCTCCTAGTGATGGAGAATGCCTGCATTTAATCCCTCCAGTTCAGCACATATTCAGTCACTACTAAAACTAATCTGTAAAGTTCACAGAGATTCAAATATGATTATATTATTAGATATTGAAAATTCAAGTTGACAAACCTTCAGGATGAACATCATAGCAACAATAACGACCCAGGACAAACCATAGACCTGTTCATAAAGAAACAGATTAACATCAACAACATTGTCGAGAATAAAAGTTGTATAGGTATATTCGTTTTTCTAGCCTACCATGACTTTTACAGCTAGAATTGAATGTTTTCACAGAACACAAATGGTAATCCATTTTGCTGATTTAGAGGGACGACAAAAATTAGAAACCATGTTTGCCAAACCATGATATTTATTTTTTTCTTTTTAGCTTTTCCATAATCCCACCCAAAATCAACATAGAGATATTCATTAGTGTTGATTTGGTGACGAAAAGTTGGAAAAACTCTCTTACAACCTTACAGAAAAGTCCCAATTTTGCCATCACCAAGCAGCTGAACAGATAACCACCCATTCTGCTAAAATATTCAAATTGCTTGCAACATGGGTACATTGAGATGCACCTCAAGAAAGAAGTTTATGTCAAAATCATAGCCGTGGAAAGAGAAAAAGGTAGTTACAATGATGCTTTTGTTGCCATTGGCAACATGCAGCTGAAACACAATCCCATATTGGTAGAGGAAGAATCGCAAAGATAGAACAATTTCCCAGAATCGTCCCAAAAGCCCAGTGTATTGCAAGTGTTCTTGTTCCTCATGCCACCAAGACTCCCAGC
Source organism: Chimonanthus salicifolius (assembly GCA_013350335.1). Classification (NCBI taxonomy): domain Eukaryota; kingdom Viridiplantae; phylum Streptophyta; class Magnoliopsida; order Laurales; family Calycanthaceae; genus Chimonanthus; species Chimonanthus salicifolius. The sequence continues at coordinate 26,302,696 of CM023532.1, read as the reverse complement.
TTTTTGTTGCCGGCACACCTATACCACCACGGCTGTTTATCCACTTTGTCCAATCTTCCCAGTCCTCCACTATTTTCTGCCACTCAAAGCCTGAAGGGTTGAAAAGGAAGGGTGCAAACAACCAGGACACAACAAGAAACCAAATTGATACAGTACTAAGCAAGTAGGTAATTGTATTAGTTGCCGCACTCCCATATATCTGGTAAGTTATCAGCAGTATCAGCAGTTCCAACCCTTTCACAAAATGGCTCCTAGAGTACATCCGGTAGTTCTCTGCAAATTTCTCATGCCGGACCACAAAACCTCTTCCAGTGGCTCTGTACTTGGCGCCACCATGCAAGACTGTTCGGCCAAAGTAGTGAACCTTTGTCCCGAGAGAGAAAGTGAAGAAAACAGAAGCAAGCTGAAGCTGCATGATGATTATGTCTCCTACTGCAGTTTTGAACCCTCTTTCTAATCCAATTTCCATGACCATTGGTAAGGCCATTAACAAGCCTATCTGGACTAGCGACTGAGAAGCCATCGCTGCCAGCAGGGGATCACGCCCTCTAGCATGTGCATACTTCATGATAGCCTTCTCCAATCCACTCAATGAGAGGTACAGTTTCCCATACAAGAAAATATACACTGTAAGGACAACAAGCTGCACAACAAAGAAATGAATTTTCAGTCTAGTGATGTAAATGAAAATAATTGACATCTTTTCCATCATATTTGGGAAACTCAAATACACAATAAGCAGAGGTTAACCTAAGCCAGTACATTAAAGTTGACCAAACAACAGCAGAGAATGATACATAATAAGGAGATCAGGGATAAGATTCTATTTTCCAAAAATATTTCAAATACAGACCTGGATGCCCACATCCTATCTGATATGGATTATCAAATGCATTACAAAACTAGTAAACTATTATTTACAAGAATCCCACATTTTTTGTTACCATTATGGTGCATTGTAGTGCATACAAGATATGGACTTGAAGCAAACACAATTATCAGTGTATGCAACAAAATGCCATATTGTCTTTTTCTTTTGAAACATTAACGACTTCATTCGTTAAAAAGAACAAGAATTGAGTACATGAGATATTGTCAATATTTAAAAAAAAAAATCTTCTCAAGTTTTTTAGTTTTATTTGTATGCATATCAATTATTTTACCTTGATGCCTAAATTTCTAATTCTTATTTGAGAATTGTTTGAAGGGTTGCTTTCACTTATATTAAAGTAAATATATAAGAGACTACATTTGCTGAAACTAAGCCTGTTTCAGAATGGTTAGCAAATCATGATCTAACATAATGAAAGGTAATGGGAAGCAAAAGGGGTTACCATTGAGCTGATGTAAAATCCAACTGTGGTATAATAACATGACATCATACGGAACACATCAAATCGATGACCTAACCGATAAATATCTCTGCTTAATATCTGCTCCCCATTACCGCATGCTATTTTTGCTTCAAAGAGTGAGATTTGGTTAAATCCAACATCACGTCCTTTCCCAACCTGGATGTACTCATGATGAGTGACATTTCCATGTCTCAATGTGGAGTTGAAACCTGGCAAAGAAATTGAGAGCCAAAATTGAATGATGAAACACAGGTCCAAAATAAAATAAACGAGTGCAGTCTTGTAAAGTATAACTTGTAAGATGAAAAGAACATACCGGCAAAAATGTCCTCACTTAGATTAATTCCTCGGGAAGCTTTGCTTATACCTCCTCTGGTAATGTGAAAAATCCTGTCGAAAACATCAGGATGACCATAGTGGAAACGAACCCTGTAACAAGCACAAAAATGTTTGTTCATGTGTGAGATCATACTTTCTGTGTCCTTTAATTGCACAAAAGTTATAGAATGTGATTTGTACATATGGCATAATAAGAGGAGAAACAGTGAGGAAATTTAGCTAGTTTTTGAAACCAGAAAAATTCTACTCATCAAATCAGTCTTGTATTTTGAGGTTTTGCAGTGTCTTGTATATAAAAAAGAACACCATTGTGATTGGCAACCAATGAAATACAGCATGTTGCTAATGTGTGATGCTTAGACATGGCATAAGTACAATAGGGGCACGATGGATATGGCAAGTACACAATTTTTTCACAGAAATAAAGTGTTCACCACAAGACATATAGAAACACTGCCAACTATACTGCCAGGGCATCCTAGTTGCTAATGTATGTTAACAATTCCAATCATGGATAGTTGTAAAACAAGTGTAAGATGCAAGAAAATGGTGGTATACAAGTTGAATGTATAGTAAGTGGATGGTAATTTTGTAAATTTTTGTGTCCTGGACTCGTAGGAAATTGGTCATGTCTCCATTTCCATATCCATCCATACTATTGGGATTTGTATATGTGATGACAATTCAGAACTTATATCAAGCCAATGCTATCGAATATTGTGTGTACTGCAAATACAGAAACTTCTAAATGGATTTGCATAGATAAGATGCTACAAAACATAACAAAGGAAAGTATCAATTTCTTAAGCCCATTTGTGAAAATAAAAGAGAGAACTTACTTTAAGGGGTTTGCAAGAACTCTTTGACCTAATGTGACAAAACTTGATTCTTGATTTGACATAAACCAAGCTAAAGAGGATACACTACAGAAAAGGTAGAATCATATGTTAGAGATGAATTTTTTTTTTTTTTAAAAAAAAATTGAAAGATGAAAAATACTTAAGCATTCCAAAAGAGCATTCATGATCTGTCACTACATTCACCTTCCAGTAAATATATGCTCACGGACACCAAGAATTGTGGGTGGACGTACTCCATGGTCTCTATTGAATTCTCCCAAAAGATTACGCATCTTAAGCGCTTCTTCCAAGTAGTTGTCCTAAAATTAAGATAAAACATTTATCAAAATATTTTGTTCAAACATTTCCACAGAACACTAGCAATTTCACATGTTGGCTACCTGGTTCATGTCAATGGTCTGAAGAGCTTCCCCTCGAGTGAAAATTATAGCATGGTTCTGATTTTCTGGCTTTCCTTCCCCTATCTTTGCTGACCCCGGCAATTTAATACGGTAGATTTCCTTTTTCATATGAAAGGATAGGAAATTTAGAATTAATTTTATTGAAAACTTAACTATTATTTAGTATATTATTCCGATACAAAAAAATACTAAATATTTTAATTACCTGGTCACGATTATCAAAAGCTTTGATTAACACAGAATAATACACCTTCTGAACTTTGCCTCCTTCTCTTTCTTCTACTTCATCAATATATGCCACACGAAGAGATGGATAACTGAAAGGAAAAACATTAATTGGCTTCTTGAAGCAAAATGAATAAAATCTATTAGGATTTCATAAATCCTAACATTTAAAGTTTCAAATAAGCTCATTTATAGTAGAGTGAAGTGCACAGGGTAATATGGTGTAGACCCCCATATGGGACTCACCAATGATGATGAGAAAGGGTGTGTTTGAAAGGTCTATGTTTGAATATGAATCAATCACAACCATTTAAAGTAATTAAATTTTGGGAGCTTAAAAAACATGGTTTCATTGATCCAATTAAGGGTTTTTGGAGGACATATATTAAAACTCAGACATTTCCAATGGTTCCATCACCATCACCATTGGTGGGACCACCCTAAGTGTGCACTATAAGGGGGTGTGCAGCTGACATTTGTATTTACAGTATGCAACTAGAAGAAGGCTACAGATTTCATTTCAAATGATTGAAAAAAGGTAATGAATGTGAAATGTTCTAATGAAAGGAAGCTACATGGTGATCAAAAGGTTAAAATTAATTGTATAGATGAGAGCGCATGAAAGAATGCATGGTAAACATACTTGACCATCAAGTTTAAAATGTCTGTTGCACGCGGATCTCCACTTTGCTTTTGATTGCCATAATTTTGGCAGGTGGCTACATATGTGAATTTCATGTCAGCCACAGCTTCAAGTTTAGAAGATAGAGATTTCTGGTTCTTTTTTTCTTCCTCTGTTTGACCAGTAACAGCTTGGTAGCCATTGAGAATCTCTGTATTTCAGGAAATAAAAATGAAAATTGAGTTATGAAAATGATACCCTTCTTTGCTGAACAAAAAAAAATAACATGTTATGATCTTACCTCTTTCAGAAGCCATGTCAAGAAAAGCTTGAAGTTTCAATGCCCTTCGGTAATACATAATTCCTCTAACTGTAGAAGAAGAATAACTCCCATCAACAATTGAATATGTACAAGAATAAATTAACACAAGGCAGAAAGTGAATGGGTACCTGTTCTAGAAAGTGTCTGTCCCCTTAGCGATGCCCAATGACGCAGCTGCAACACATTCTCTTCGTTTTCCCAAACTTCACTTTCCCACTTACAATTAAGGCGTTCCATGAAATTGTTCCATTCATCTATAATGTTCCACAACAATAACACCAAGTAATTAATGATTATCGGAACAGAAAAGGGAATAATTTCAAAAAATACATACACACAGACCCAAAGCACTCGACACATACATGCTCATGTTTCCATTCAGGAAAGACTCAGTGGTGGGCATTGTGGGGTGCACCTAGATGTATGTAAACATGTGTTTTCTCATGAGTACAGAGGAATCAAATATCATCCTAATTTGACAACTGTAGGGTGTGATTTGAGAAGCCCAAAACACGCTCTATATAATTGTTGTTACATTTTGGTTTTTTAGTCCAGTGCCAGATATCATTTGAATGTATGTCAGTATGTGACATATGCAACAAATTCAACAGGGCTATTGGGAGCACAGGGTAAATGGTTGTATTGATAATATGAGATGACAAATAATAATAATAAATAAAAGACAATCCTAGCCCAAGTAGAAATCTCCTTGAAAATATTTCTATGTACAATACTTTTTTGATTTGTTATAGGTTTGTGTCTATCATCATTATCATTCGAACATTATTCCATTAATGTGAACCCACAGAGATAACAGCAAACAATTAATGCCTCATATCCACGCACTCAAACTGTCAATACAACATATTCTCCAATGTATTTAAATCTAGCTCCATTACACACAAACATACAGAAAGAGAGAGAGAGAGAGAGAGAGTAAAACCTGGGAAAATCTTTTGCAGGTAGAAAATAATTGATACACCATCTTCATTCTCAAGCTCAAGGTCACTTTTGGAGTATACAGTATCCTCACTATAGTAAGGGGTCATAACACTGCAGGTATCAACTTAAACAGTTAAATACGCCCTCCAACAAAATGATTAGGTGTAATATTTCTCAATTCTTACGAGTCATGCTATCTTAAATGTATGCGACATTATAACTGCTATTTATTGGATAAGTAGACAAGAGGATTCACAAAACCAAACCTACATTTATGGGATAAAACAATGACAATAGAATCGAGAATACGTAATAGTGATATGGGCCTATGGGAGGCTCCAAATCACCGTCAAGAGGGCATCCTTGCAACTATTGTTGATGCTTATTTTTTGAAATGGAAAAATTATCATCTGAAGGTGGAGTTAAATTATGGCCACAACACCACAACCACTGAGATCCAGATTCTTGATGATAATAACAATAATTAATCTATGAATTTGGGGACATGATCACGTTCTCAAAGCAATTTATTCCACCATATTTGGGTTTGCCATATTGTATTACATGGATGACTGCCAAAAGCCCAAAACACTCTTTCATTTTGGTTTGTGACAAACTCAATAAATAAAGCTCAAAATGTCATCAATATCCTCTCGCTTAACAAAATTCAAAGATAACCCAATTAAATTTGTACTTGAATAGCTCATGGACCTAAATGGAAGACTAATAAGCCAAATAGAATAAAAAAAACAAGGAATAAGTCAAACAGAATCAGACCTGAATGAGAGCATTTTACGGACTTGAGGAGCACATGGCATGTCCATGAACAAGGAATTTGCAAAAAATGATATCCTTCTTCGTGCCTCAAGATTCGTTGGCACATCAACGACAGATTCTTTGATTGTCAAAAGCAGATATAGGCGCCTTATCTGCAACAATATATACTTTCTTATTCGCATCTGTGACATAGATGGTGCAAAATGGAGACTGAGTTGGATATTACATACCTGTTCTTCCCATTGGGCCGTTACTGCAGGAGGAAACAATATAGCTGGTTTTGAATCTGTACCAGCAAAAAGTTGTCTTCTTGGGACTGTGTCCTTGCCACCATGACCAAGCTCAACCAGTCCTCTGGTAAAAAAAAGATATATATAAAGCAATGAGCATTATAGTGAAAAAGTGAAGTCAATATTCTAACTTTTTAGAGTTCTGTTTTGATGGAACACCAGTTACTAACCGAATTTCATTCACCATCATATCACGTGTTACTACCTCCAGCATATCTTGCAGCAACAATACCACAGCATCATACTTAGATTTATCACCTTCTTTCTGAAACAATGAAAGAAAAACAATAATGTTCTCATTGAGTTAGAGTAAAGCAAACATTAACAGTTATTTAGAAAATAAAACGAAACTACGCACCAAGATTTCCACAAGCTCCATAAACTTTTTGCAGAGGATAGGGAGAGAATTCATTCTGAAATTGGCAAGAAATCTGTTCTTTGACATGCAATCTTCAATTTCTTTAATAATTATATCAATGATCCTGTCATATAAACAAATACAGAATGAAATATACCCTGATAAATACCATCACATCGTCATCATCAATGAACAATAAAGAAATTAAGGAGAAGCATTTTATCAATCTTCTCCTGAAGCTTGTCACATGGAATTAAGTTGTACCTTGAGTACTAAAGCAAAAAAATGAAAGCTTGAATGGAAGATATGGAGTAACACCAAAAAAAAATGATAGGCACTGACTAAAACTTAATTGTTTGACAGATCATGTCTGACTTTGAAAGAAACCAAAGGTACTCTAAATTTTTCTCCTTTTTCATTAGAGTGAATTCCGTGACAACATGACACTGTCGTGGGTCCGATTATGTGTAGCAACATTAAACCAAAGGTACTCTGAATTTTCTTTCTTTTTCACTAGAGTAATTATGGGATAACATGACACTGTCATGGGTCTGATTATGTGTAGCAACATTAAACCAGTACACCATTTGGAATGTGTGGAACAAACATTTTTTATGGATATTTCTGTAATAGAAAAGGCCTATGCCAAAGTATTTGTAGATGCTGAAGAGTCAAAGAAACGGACAACAACAAACCTTTTCTCATTTTCCCCAACCACCAGTAGGTCTAGAACATGCTTAAAAGATCTATAGCATTCAATCACGGCAAACTTCATATACTCATCAGCACAGATGCGCTTCCACAAATCAGAGTCCTTGCTTCGAAATTGAGCTGCCATGTCTATCGCTACAGGGATCTACATAGATGGATGAATAACATTACAGAAGTGAACAGAAATTACCTTAAACTGAGATCTGCACAGATGGACAATACATACCTTGCTAGTGAGCAAAAATGGTGGCCACTGTATTATATCCAGGCTAATATCTGAAGAGTATGGAACTAACAATAGATCCATTTCTCTGCATTAAGGTAAAAATACCAGTTCCATTCAATTAGGAAAGCAAACAAGAATATAGAATCAATAGAATGTTACAGGGTGGCATGAATGTTAATCAACTAAGGAAGCATTACCTGTCACTTATGAGGTCTTCTTCACGGAAACTGCATATGACTTCATTCCATAACTGAGCAAACTTGGCTGCCTCCTCAGTCTTCCTGTTTGGGGCAACCTGAAAGTTGGTTGTCCAATACAATATATGTGAGGAGCTTAACTATATTGATATTGTGCTTAAAAACTATCAACAGTTTGTCTCTACAACCTCAGTGAAGTGCTCAGACAAAAAGAACCCTCTATTCTGCCTCCTTCCAGAGGGTACCAGATGTGCATTGACTGCTCCAGGTAAAGATTGGAAACGCGACCTTAGCATGCTCAACGTCCGTATCTATGGAAATAGAAACATGAATATCAATCACGAGTAAATGAATATAATACCAAAATCTATGGATGTTACATGGATTTGTCGTCAAAACTTTTTTACCTCGCCAAGACGATCAACAGCTCCAGAAATGCCACCATACAACGTCGAGAAGATTGCATACCATATTTGAGTGTCCAAAAAATATACCTGCATGGCATGCCCATTCATGAGCTTCCTTTTTTTAGTTATATATATTAGGTACTTTATCATCATTATGTAAGTCACAGCTCATTGATGTTTTAGGTGAAATGTTACAAATTAATAGTGAGACATACCATGATTACAGGAGCCCATAATGAGACAATGGCACCAATGTTGTGCTCATCTACATTGACCAAAACAAGTGATTAAACATGAAAAAAACAGTATGACAGGAAATTATAGACCAACAGGAAGATGGATACCATTTGGAAGAAACTGAAACCAAGCATATTTAACACGCCGGACTTTCATTATGTCTTTAGTTGGCCCCACCAGTGGCTTTATCTGTTCGAGGAAAATTAATGAGTAACACAACTTACATGTTTCCTGATATTTTTTACTAGAAACACGTGTGGGAAACGTACTTGGATGTAATAGCTAAATGCAAATTTTGAACATAGAAGTAAAATCCAGAAGAAAGTATACCTGGAGAAAGAAAGTAAAACCAAAACAATGAGAAGATCTAAAAAGGGAACTAGTACAGAATCAAAGTGAAAGGATAGTACTCATACTCACTTGAAAAGTGCAAACTGACTTTCATGCATTCCCCTACCAACATAAATTCTTGGCTGAAAATAGAAGTAAACAGACATCAAAAACATGTTTGTAGCTAACATAAAGAATAGTTATTCCATAATGCTCTTGCAACAGGACAGTGAATGAAGAGATGGTCAACTTAAGAAAGTCAAATGAAAAAGTGTACACAATTAAGCTAGTACAATTAAAGTGATACTGGAACTCTCCTGTGTATCCTATTGTAACATAATGATTTCCACAATAACCCAAGATCATATTATTTGGTTATTGCTATCACAATTATATCTCCATCTCTTTAAAAATAACCATCAAGCCTGTGATTGATATTGGTAAGCCAATTCAAAGATAAACTTAGATGAAAATAAAGACAAGGAGAGAGAGAGAGAGAGAGAGAGAGATTACCTGTGACCACCATAAAAGCAACCTAACAATATGCCAATTTGAGTTTTCAATCCATCGTCGAAGCATTGGAAATATAAAGAATACTCCAGCCAATAAATTTGGCAGCAAGTATAATATCACTGCCATGACATATAAAGTAGGTACACCCTTTATATGGTTGAAGAAATTTGTCCACTCTTTCACTACTGGAGGAGGGGTAATGGACAAATAGTGGAAGTAGCAAAGTGGAAGAACCATAACCCAGGCAAAACTAACAAGAATCTTGAGAACATTTCTGAGCACATCAACAAATCTCCACCTGTGATAGCCTGGGAAGTTCAAAACAATGTCTAGAATACCTGCCATAAATGAAGGAAAAGTAAGACACATGCATCTGAAGCCAATTTTCACTCTAATTAAAATGACATTTGTTTCTTGATTGAACTACCCTAAATTTAATCATTTCAACCATTCATTTTGATGCTTCAGTTATCTAAGTAAATTTTGCACCATCCTGATGAGGATCCCATCTGATGTAGCCACCCTATCAACGATGGTGGTCCCAGATCAGGCCAACATGACATTCGCAGGATGGTAATAAGGTTCTCAAGTAGTTCACTAATAGGTAGCAAGTATGTTTGAAAGGAGATTTATGACCCTTGATTAGGAGGTCAAACTCTTGAGTATTGTCAACCACTGATTAAAAAAAGTGTTTGCATGTGGAACTCAACAGTTTGTAAGAGGGGGGAGGGTGCGAGGGCCAAAGTTTGTGAATTTATTTTCACCAAGACACCCTTCTTTTGGTGGGGGTTGGGGAACTACCATAAGATTAGAACCACTTGTTGAACCCCAAATCCATTCTGTCTTGGAGCCATGAAAAAGCATACCAAGAGAAACTCAATAGAGCAAAACTTTTGTGAACCCCACATACACGGATAGATGATGTGTGAGAATTCACCATTCCACATTCCCACCCTCCCCTTTCCCAGCTCCAATTTAAAGCCACCAACCTTGTGCTCTAAGCCCAACTAATTTCAGACATTGCAAATATTTGAGGTTCGATAAAAGGCCAGGGATCGTAGTGAGTTAAATTTTCAGACCTCATCTATCCTGATTAACTGTACCAGAATATTTGCTACTCAACTGTCTCATAGTTGCAGCCACTAATGTGGTAAGAAAAGCCATAAAATATTATGTGGTCAATCAAAACATTATAGAATACTATAAGCCTCATTTTAGTTTTTAAACTTATTCATGGTGACAAACTAAGGTCATTACTGTCCATCTTTACAAGTTCCTTTTTCCGTCTCTTTTGAGAGTGTGAGTGTGTGTGTGTGTGTGTGTGTGTCTGAGAGAGAGAGAGAGAGAGAGAGAGAGAGAGAGCCTGCTCTCCAGGGCTAGGAAAAGTAATTCTTTCATTGCAATCAAAGACATTCATCCCATCTTAAGTTGACTCTCCAAGTTCTATGCTTCACTCCAGTCTATCAAAAAACATATTTATCTAGTGAGAATTTTTTTTCTCATCATAGTCAAAGCTATTCATCCCATCTATCAAACCCTACATGAAGCATAAAAGGATAAAATAAAATGAAAATTATCTTTAAGATGAAAAAAGGATGACTTGTGTGTATGTATTCATACTTTGAAGAAAGCGCAGGAAGGCTGCTGTAATAAAAATGCTAGAAATTGAATATATGATATCCTTTCTGAAAATATCCAATGGTGATGAACCACTCCATGCAACAATTATCATTGCCTGCATCAAAACAATTTAAATGCATTAATAACTCATTGTAATGAAACTAAATTAAAATAGGAGTTGGTGTAATAATCCTTTCAACCAATACATTCAACACATGTTAATTATATGATTTTGAAGAAAAAGTGAGGTTCATGGAGGTTAAGGTATATTTTGTTGGATATGGGATTTTGCTAGCTCCTCATGTTATGAGAAGCATCAAGAAGGAACCAGACTCATAGGCAAAACAACGAGTCAAAAGGGATCACACGTTATTTATGGTTATTTAGTTGTTTTTTTTTTTTTTTTTTGAGAGTTCTAATAGCATATGTCCTTTTCCATGCATTTTACCATCTAATACATTTCTTGCTACTTTGTGACTGAAAACACATTATCAGTTATTCACTTCAGACAAAAGGAAAAAAAATTGCAGTAACTAAAAAAGTACCTGGAACATCAGTATGTAAAAGGTCCATAAACGGTCAAAACTCCGGAAGATATGCCAAAATGTTCTGGTCTCAACAAAATTCATTTTGCCAATGCTTTTCTCAGAACTTCTGCGAGATGATTGTTTTGCCTGCACCAGTCAATTTTTTTCAGTGAATATTTCATATACATATGCCTATGCGAGTCATATTTTACATGACAGTTCCACTGTACAATCAATAACAGACCTGAGCCACTGGCCTTCCATCACATGTTGATTTGAAGAAATCACCATCATCGCGCATGGGCCAGCCCAAGGAAAAACAATCAGCTGACCTGAAAGGTAAGCAACAGATTTCAAAATTGACAAAGATGAACCATTGTACAAAGCTTTGATCATAATCTTTGATAGAACCAAGTTCCTTACATACCAGAAATATTCATTCAGATCATCATAGTTACACCAGGATGAATGAGGAGCTTTCCCATTTCTGCCTTTTCTTGCCTCCTGGAATATTAACATCATAACTTAGTTCTCTACATTATATTAAAAAGACAAAGTACAATAATAAGTTTCTAAGAAAAGATGCTTTAACAGAAACTTACCCTCTCAATTACATGATACAATGGGGTTATGACCCTTTTCAGAAAAGCCTCATCATCTCCACCATATGAAGGTTTGATTTTTTCTCCAGTCATAATGCTGACATTTCCAGCTAATAGACCATGAAGCTCATGTGCCATCTGAAAACATATGAGATTTCATTACTGATAGATAGTAAAAAATATACTTCTTTACTTGAAAAAAAAAAAAAAAACTATGCTAAGTAAAAGGAGATAATAGAAAACAGCAAAAATAAATGACAACAGCACTAACATTATGAAAAATGTAGCATAGGCATTCTGGCATAAAGCGGATATTTGCAGCTTCACCCCAAATAAGAAGATGTAGACCCATATACAGTATCTTTCTCTGTTGCACCTCTTGTTGATCATGAGGAAATCTGAAGGATAGAATTGGACATGCTTCAATGATAGAACATAAAGAAATCTTCAAAACTAGATGTACTAGGAACATAAAAAATGGACATGTAATGAAAATAAAGTGTGGGCCCTCTTACCGTAAACTGTGATTTCGTCCCAAAAATTTGCACCATGTTTTATAGTTCTTAAATAGTTTCTTCATAACTGCATCTACAGCTCGATCATCTAGCTGTACCAGGATTCAGAGGAATAGTATAAGTAACATGTTATGACTGAAGTATATGTACATGTATGTGCGTATAAGTTCCACAAACACATTGAACATGTACACTTTTGAGGGTAAGTGTTTCACTTATAAAAGTTGGGTTATTACTCAGTGATGAGGAGACTTGGTATAAGTTTCTGAATTTTCTTATCTTTTGACAGAGATTCCCTCTAAAATATATCTTTGTTGTATGTCCATTTCGCCTCGGCAGAAGTCATGTAAACTTTGGTTTATAATGCACTTAGCAACAAACAGACTTCTTCGGTTAAGTTTCTGATTATTCTTTTACTTGAGAGATGTCCCTCCCAAATATAAAGATTTTCTATATGACTAAAGTGCATTGGCTAACTAAAAGGATCACATTGAAGAAGCACCCCACAAAAATAATAGATTTGTTGCAAACACACAGTGCAGACTTGGCAGAGAAAAATAGTTTATCAAATTTACCAGGAGATGAAGAATTCCAGAACAGTTAATCTAATTATCAGAATTCAATGTCATTAACTTTTTTGTTTCTCAATAAACTTTTTTTCTTAGCACTAGTTCTTCATCCTTCTTTTGGGAAGTTTTGGAGTCTCTAACATAGAACTGAACACAATAACTCCTTCATCGAGGAAATGGTGTGCAGCCATTGTGTCTTGGCAATGGCTGCTGGATCATATGATTTTGGAATTATTGCATGCAAAAGAAAATATATACATCAAAACATTATAAAAATTAGTAAAAGATTACCATAATCATCAAACTAGAATCACAATTCTATAATCACTATTAAAACTTAAATGGTAAATAATAAGAAATACAAAGTACAAGCTCTATGGTCAATCCTTCATGGTCAATGATACTTAGGATGATAATCATAGAGAGATGAAATAATTGATGATAGTACTATTTAGAAGGAAAGATAGAGGCGTACCCTGTCAAGGGGCTCAGGCTGTGGTTCCAGTCTTATATGAACATTTGAAAGCAGTAATATCAAATTCTCCCTCTGGTTTCTGACATTGTCTCTCTGCACAATCATAGAGATACCACATGAAGAGGTCAAATAACAAACCTGAAATTCAAACACAAACATGTAGATTTCTTGCAAGTTGTGGCCCTTTTCACCCTTGCCTTAAATTCAAATAATTTATAATTGTCACTACTTCAGAAAAGGAACAAGATATCATTTATTAAACAAATTAGAATCGTCGTCATTTCAAAATTGGGTCCTATGGAAATCTAACCGACCTGAAATCCAAACATAGACGATAACCAATCAAGAAGATCCAAGTCTCCTGTTTTCTGCCTCTGCTGCTCAAAAGTAGTAGGCCAATTCAAGCCATGGGTGTTTGACAGAGCTGCTACAGTTGCTTTTATCTGGTGGAACGATAAAACAGGACTTTATGCATTAGCAATACAACTTAAAGCATGATGCAAGCTGAAAACAATGACAACCTATCTACAACTGATAATTAGCAATGGCTAAAGACAAGTCTTGGCAAGACCTCCTCAAGTTGCATGATTGACTGTGAAGCTCCAGCTGCATCCAAGGGAAGAATGTTGTATGAAGTATAGCTTTCCTTCTTTTCTTCGACATCTTTAGCGGCTGCAATAATCTGCTCAAGGTAAATCACCCGGAAGCTTCAGAAATCGATGACAGATCACAAGATCATGGATGACAATACTGTGAACACAGGCAGCAAGACAATGAGATCAAAACCATCTAACTGGCAAGAAGAAAAAGAAAGAAATAGGAGCCATATTCAAATGAGGCCTACAACATATTGCAAAAGGTCACATTCTATAGGAGACATTCACTTCCAAAATGAAGCTTGCAAATGAGACAAGTCCCAACAATTCACCCATAAAAATTCCAATGGTAATAAAAGCAACCCACTAATTCTTGTAGGATACAATGAGAAGAACAATATTAGCGGCAGAAACAGAAGACAGAATGGATACCTCAGGGGCGACTTCTTCAACGTTCTCGGTCTTATTAACAGAACAGAGAACTTCAAAAAGCACTCCAGCTGTTTGATAGGCTTTTCCAAATTGGGCTCTGTCGCAGAGGAACAAAGAATCAAAGAAAATGGCAAATTTTACAGAGAAAATAGACCCAAGTAGAAAGATGATGGAATTGTGAGGAAATGGATATGCATACATACCGATCGGCCTCCTCGGCCTGATGGAGAGCTCTGACATAGTTTTCATAGTATTGCTGGTAGAAGCTCTTGATTTCTCTCGCATCGCTCTTCTCCCGCCGAGCGGCGAGACTCCCTGCTTTGTCCTGTAACACGGTGAAAATTTCAATTTGCCGTCGGATTGGTAGAAATTTTGAAATGACGAGATTTCCTCTTTCTATTTTAGTTATGAATTAAAACTATATTTCATGATGATAAGAGTATTTTTTCACTGAGTGAGTACTTTGTACTTTAATTTATTTCTTTTTTTAAGATAGTATATGTAGAGACGAGATTAATCCAATGAATACGCACAATCACCTATAAGAATCGTATATAAGTAAGTTCAAAAAAAATTAAATTTAAAATATCTAATTTAATTTTAAAATTTAGATCAACTGCTCTACTCATATAAATTAATCATATTTTTTTTATTAACAAAAATGGCATTTAAATTTTACATATTGCATTATCTCCCGCACAAGAAAGTCTCTAACAAAGTAACAATGAGTCGAATATGAGAGTTTGAAATCAAAATCAATATTGATCTTTAGCCTCTTATTTTAAATATAGAATAATGATTCTATTAGATGTAATAGAGACTTATTTTAAAAAAAATTAAAAATATATTAAAAATATATTAGTTTTTTTGGTTTTTG
This sequence comes from Chimonanthus salicifolius, assembly GCA_013350335.1. Taxonomy (NCBI): domain Eukaryota; kingdom Viridiplantae; phylum Streptophyta; class Magnoliopsida; order Laurales; family Calycanthaceae; genus Chimonanthus; species Chimonanthus salicifolius. The sequence continues at coordinate 26,287,371 of CM023532.1, read as the reverse complement.
TAACTTAAAATATTTTATCCAACAAGACTAATTCTCCTGGACATAGAGCACCAAACCCAAGCAGTGGGGCCTGACCAGTGATCCACTGCACCAGTTCACTGGATGCTGCTTGTCGAGATATTTTAATTTTATAAAATTAACTATATCCAGTCATATGAAGGCCTTCAATTAAATTAACGATTGAGATTCTATCTCCCGATATTCAATGAACCATATTACACTACTAAATCGCAGTGGGTGCAAATTCAATTCTCTCTATAGAAATCTGTAGTTTTTAAATAACAATAACAATTTTCATTCTACATGAATGACCTACTAAAATTTTTGGATTTTGCTATGTAGGTTGACCCCATTTTCCTTTTTTTTTTAAAAAAAAAAAAAACTTGGTAGCCATTTTATTTTATTTTTAAAATATTTTAACATAATTTAGTTAAAAAAATTAAATTGAGAGAGCGAGGGGGGTTACTCGTTCCAGTCGTTGCAGTAGAGCAGTCTTGAACTGACGAACTCCTCGTCCAGTTGAGTTGGAGTCCAATCGGTGAGCATTCTCAAACGCGTAAAATCGACCTTCAAAAATAAAAAGAGAGAATAAAAAAAATTAAAAAATAATAGCTTCTTATATTCTAAAGATTACCACTCTATGAATTGGTACTGAGAATTTCCATAAAAACCAATGGATTTAACTTCCTCCTTTTTTTTCAGAATCGAAGTTTATAATAAAATTAAAGGATATTAAAAATTAAAATTAAAATGAAAAAAAATAGAAAGAATAGCGGCAAGTAAGATTAGCTTCGACTGTTCGACACATTAAAAAACAATAAGCAGATCTCTTACACAAGTACGCAACCCTCGGCCTCTCGGCCTCAATCTCAGTAGCGACATGGAGGATCGGAGATATGCTGGCCAGCGACGGCGGCACAACCTCATTGTCGAAAACCTCCACGGAGAACGTCGTCATCCCCGCACTTCGAGAGGGCCGCCTTGCCAGCCCCTGCGGGCCTGAATTGGAGCTCGCCATCTAAGATCGACCGACTTTCTCAAAATCAGAAAGAAGAAGAAGAGAAAAGTCAGAGAGGAGATAACAAGCAGCTGAGAAGAGACGACTGAACTGGGCTGGTCGGGGGTGGCTGACAGATCCACTGAAGGTTGCCGGCCACGGGATGCCTTGTCAGATGCTGGGGAAGGCACAGGTAATCGAACTGAGAGTCTACGAGAGAGAAGTTCAGGGTAGAGGATACAATATATATTTAGATTTTGACTTCTTATTTGAGAAGAGTCGGCCAGCGGATATAGTTAGATTTTGGCGGTGGAGTTACTAGCGTAGAAGCGCGGCTGTGTGTTTTAAAAATATTATTAACATAATCTTTTAAAAAGGGTTGTTCAATTTATTTTTAAAATTATAATTTTTAAGATTGTAAAACTCAACAATTAAAATTATAATAATTTTTTTTTTTAAATTCAACAATGAAATTTCTTTTCTTCCTTTTCCATCCTATCTTATTATAAGTTTGATGTTTGATTAGTTTTAAGGTTTTTTTATAAATTTTAAATTTTATCGTGTTTGATTGTGTACTTGTAATTCAAATTTTAAAAATTTGATTGATTTTGATTAATTTAATTGTAATTAAAATCAGTACGATTTATAATTTTTATATGATTATTCGTCTTAGACATTTTATTAATTTTGTATTAAAAATAAATTAAATTTAAATAAAAAATTAATACCAATCAAATCTTAGACTATAAATGAAAGCATGTACTTGGTTGGCTACTTATAAGAACTAATGTAAGTCTAACAAGAAAAATAATTTGACAATGAATAGGTAAAATTTTAATTTGCGGGATATCAGGCGTAAAACCTTCACCGGTGAGCCCACTACCTCTAAGACACTAAGGTTTGACAATCGATATTTATTTTTTTTTCCTAAAAAAAAAAAGAAATTAGCCAATTTTTTTCTCTATCCGATACTTATCGTATCGACCGAAATTTAAACCCCTGGTCCCAACAAATCAATAGATGGACATCGTTCAATTGTTGTTAATTGGGGCTACCCCAATCACTAGATCCCTAATGGCATCGGTCCATGACCACCTTGAAGGAGGGTATGCCCTTGACCCAAGACTTGATCCAAAAGCTTGGGCTCATTTTGCTTTTCGGATCAAACAGATCCTTGTCGGCCCTACTAACCCATGTGTTCTAGGGCCCATGACAATCGAAGCTCGTTGCATTGACCCGACCAGGGTCGACCCTGAGATTTCAGAGGCCCTAAACGAACTCTTAAGATGGGCCTTCTATACACTTACAAAAAATAAAATCATATATATTTTTTTTACAAAGTGTAAAACATCCAAATAAAATATCATAATCAAATTTATAACAAAGTATTATTTAAAATTTATTCTTCTCGAAGATTTTGAGATGCAAAATTACTAATTAAATTACTATATTTAAGTTTTTTTAACATATGTTTTTCAATAGATAAGATAATTAATCCATTCAATCGTTATTGTGACAAATTTAATTTCAACTTGTGTCATGTATATTGATTTTTTATTTCTTATTACTATTTTATTGTATTTAAAAAGAATAGTTTACATGCTAAAGTATATAATGCATTTAAAACAACTTATAAAATAAAATTATAATAAAAAATTATCACTCAATTATAAACTATAAAGCATTGGTAGTAAACCCAGTTAGAATCGAACCTGCAACATTTGGATTGCACTACCGTTGCGCCACAAATCAGTTTGCTAATAAAATAAACATTAAAATAAATTTATAACATAAAATAAGGTGCGGTGGCCTAGTATGCCTACCCGACCCAGGTTCTTCTTCATAGAAGATGCATCATACACACAGGAGACACCGTAGAATTAAATGATGGTGAGCCACCCTTGGACCGGGCCTCTTTCTCAGCTTTCAGCCCGCCAATCTTTGGCTCACCAAAGTTGTTCAACTCCTTCCAGGTCTAATGGAACTCCCAGTTAATATCGAGTTTGTCGAAACCACTTTCGGGCCACTTCAATTGTGGACTTCATGAAACTCCATGAGGCCGACCCAACCCCAGCCATGTTAGCAAAGATTGTGCGGTCTCAAGCTATGGAGAGTAGTAGGGCCTTAACTGGAGGATTCTGGTGATGTATTATAGTGGTGAACTCAGAGAGAATCCTAGTTTTGATTTTGATATAAGCGTCTGGATCAAGCCCAAAGAATTCAAAGAATGAATTGAGAAGAGTGCGGTGCCCATAGTCGTGACTGGAATGATCGAAGCGGTCCGCAAAGGCTCATATGCAGATCTCATCACCGGCCAAGTTGTAGAGACACGACCAACGCCATCATCAAAAAGATGGTTTTCTGAACTCCGAAGGAAGAGCACTAATTGCACTCATGCCATGGCTTGTGGTCAGAGAACTGAACCATTGAAGGCAAATTGTTCAGGCCCAGTTACATGTAGGCACTGTACCACACATAATGTAACTATGAATATATGTTAATATGATGCTTGTTTCTTAATTCAGATTCAATTAATCAATATTTTAATTCTATTTGCTATGCTATTGGATCCACTCATTTGCTTTTGCTGTGATGAACTGATCCTTGGATTGACGGCTGAACTATGTAGGCCCAAGTTCATCCATGGGCCATGGGGTTAAATGTTAAGAACTTAAGACCAACCAAACAAAGCCGGCAAATATCAAGACCCACTTGTGTTGATTGTTGATCCGGTTGGACTATAAGTTGGGCCTTGACATCAGGGTTTTAAAAGTCAATCAATTTCTGGAATTCATTTGGTATATAAGTTACAAATATGTAATTTCTCTTAAAAATATTGAAAAAAGTGAAAGAAGGAACACAATGGAGAAAGAAGATGGAAGGAAATGGTAAGACACCAATGGAATTGGATAGTGATTTTTGTACCACCACTTTTCCGATGGTGCACTACAGATGATGAAAAAACTCAATTTTGTCAGAGGGAAGGAAGGTAAGTATGGATAAAATTGAAATTTTATTTAAAAGGTCGTGTATCATGAGAAAAAGTAGTGTAAAAATCACTACCCGAATGGAATTGGCAAATTGAAAAATTACAGTTATTAGTATGGGCAATTTTGTCATTTTGTGAGGAATGTCTCTAATTATAAAATGTAAGAGTGTCTTTATCATTTGTGTTTTTTAATATAAATAAACTGATAAAATATATAAAGTTGATTTAATTAAGTTTAGGGATTTATCAAAGTACCAATACCATGAGAAAATGACATTTGAGATGTATATGTTTTGCATAAATCATACCTTATCACAAATATTTAACCCTCCTGAAATAGAGAAAAAAAAATTGAAATGGATTGAAAAAAATGTCTAAATCCCTACTAAATGGCTTTTTTATATTTGGCACATTGATGAATTTGGGATCATTACCCATCATGAGAAGATACTAAAATAAAACAACTTCCAAGATGAAAAGTGGGCCTTAGTTAGTGGAGTCAAAAATTAGAAATAGTTCTTGATTTAAAATAGAAATTTCAAAAGCCACTATTTCTGCTGATAAAATGTTAAAAGAATAGCACCTAAGATGCTTAGTTAGATTGATGATGTTTGTAAAATCCATCTCACTGATTATTTAACATGCAAGATTCATCTGACGGTCAAAAACCCGTTTCAGAAAATGGAGGTTTTATTAAATTCCAATCCAAAGGACCACTCTCTCGTAGTTTTACCCTGATGCGTCCGAATTGAGAAGTTTTCACTCGTCTTGAAAGATTAATCAGGTGAGATGTCTGAACACCTTTAATTATAAAAAAAAAAAAACTGCAGATAAGAACACCACAATTTGATTTAATAAAAATACCAATTTACCACTTGATAAACTTTGAATATATCAGAAGCCCAAATAGAAAATTGAAAAAAAGAAAAAGAAAGAGTATAGGACACTAGACAGAGGTTGTCCCACCGACTGATCCACTAATTTTATAAAGGAAGAATGACTTGTCACACCATCAAGGATATCCCAATACAACTAATTGACATGGAAAAGTATTTATCTATAGTTTTACGTACATTGTTAGTGTTGCCTGCCTTATTGTATTCAAATTCAAAATGAAAACTCTGATCTGATGGGACTAGTGAAAGGGAGATTTTCTTGTACAGATTGTCCATCTAATACGATTTGTTCTTTAGAAAATCTTTAGAATAAGAAGTGAATAGAGTTTTGTCTTATTTAATTATTTTAATTATATAATTTTGTTCATTAAAATTTCAATTATTTTGAATCATTTGTTTAATAGACCAAAATCAAATATCTATTGAATAAAGTTAAAACTTCTCTTGTCTCTTATCCAAGTAGTTTTCTCTATATAATTCTTTTTTTTTTTTTAATTTACAAGTGAGAAATCGTAGGAAATTCAGTGTAAAACTTCCACTGTCTTTAGGACACACCAGATGAGACAACGGAGACTCAAACCTAACACCTCTGGCTACATAATTCTTAATAACATATGAGAATCATTTCAACTCTTTTTTTCATTTTTAAGCTCCAACTCTATGTCAAATCTACCTTTTATCTCTCTTAAATTTATAGCATGCAAACAGATAAATACAAAACAAATATAAAAGATAATTTAAAAAAGTAATCTATGCTCCACCACCTCATCATTTGTCATCATCTCATTTAATAGTTATTTAGAGTTTACCATTATATTCAATTCTATATTAAAAATAAAATTATTTTCCTTTATTCAAAATTTATTGAATACTAACTTTCTCATCAATGAATATGTAAAAGGCCTGTAGATCATATTCAATCAAAGGTCGATTGTAAAAGGTAGTGTTTGGACTTTGTAGAAATATAACCCATCATTTAGATGGCCATAATATATAAGAAGACAATACCAATGTCCTATTCTATAAAAGAATGCAGGTCTTCTACTTAGTCTTATTAAAACTAAAAAAAACTTATTTTCTCTAAAAAGACCTCTTCCTTTAATTGATCTGCATTCAAAATTTATTTCTTTTGAACTGGTTCATCTAGAAAAAATCAATAATTTAATTCACAGAAAAAAAAAAAACTTAAATCCAATGCAATTAGAAGAAAAGGTATAAAACTCTTATTTTTCTCAAATATTTACTAATGAATTTCATCCTAATCCCGTCAAAATGGTCAGAACGTTATAGATCTAGCCAAAAATTAGAATGAAATGGCATAGAATTCACTAGTGGTTGTGTTCTGGCTTCTGACCATTCCAATATATTCCAATTAAAATAGACTTCATCTGCGTTTGGATGGAGGTAACGGGAATCCGAGGGGTTTGTGGTTGGATGGGGGTGATGAGGGTAATCTCCATTCCCTTTGTTTGATAACTAAATGGTAGAAGTAAAAAATTATTTTTTTACCTCCTCTCTTTACACTTTTGAAGACTCTTTCTTAACAAAGGGTATTCATAATACTTAGAGTAACTCCTGATCAAAAGTAATTCCCTATGACTCCTATAAAATTAATCCCTCATCAAAATTCAGCCAACCATTTCATATGCGAATGTACAACATATTGGCCGGTTTTAAATCTTCTCTCATAGGCTACGACTTGGGAGAGGGTGATTACAGTGTACCATGGATCCTCCTCATGAAGGGTTTAATTACTAAATTTCTTGAACTGATCCGGATGAGTTAGTTCGAGTTGACGCAACGTGACATAATTTTGAGTTGATAATTTTTTTCTAAATTTTCAATGTTTTTAAATACTTTACTAAAATTTTGAGGCTAATTATCCAACTTTGATTCAATTAGAGTAGAGGCATTCCAACACCCACAATCCTATCCCAAAAATCCCAATTGCTAATGATGGCCATTTGCCTTCCTTTTCCATTATCCACTCATGAATGGGCAGTCAAATCCTCTCTTTTCAAATTTAATCATGGTTTAAACATAGCAAGAGAATCATGTCATTCAACATTCATACTATTACAAGGTAACCAAACTTTTCTTTCTCCACTCCAATCCATTCCATTCATTTCTTCTTATTAATGGTAAGACCATTCCACTTAGAATTTCCTTTCCTCTGCACATGATTTTATCCTTGTGGGGGGTTCTTCTCTTCTGCCACACGTGTGTGAGCATTGCTATTTATGCCAATGGCATGATTGATTAGACCATGTACCTACCATCTTTATTGATATAAATAGTCCATTTTTGCATGGATGAGGACAAAAATCTTTTTAAAATTATTACAAATGAAAATTATTTAATTACTTTTGGGTGCATGCGTTTCACTCTCTTTTATCACTTTGAGCATTTGAAGAAATATGAGGAAGACACTTCATTAAATAGGCAAATGACTCATTCCCTTTCCAAATTTTGATATTTTCTTATTTAATCACTTTTTATTTTAAAGGGTGGCTATTTAGACATCTCACTTTTCTATTAAGAGACACTCAATTTCAAAATTTTGTATGAAAATTATCATTTTGTCCTTCAATTTTTTTAAAAAGAAGATTATTCTATACAAAATGGAGGGGCGAAAGGGTAATTTCACATAAAATTTTAAAATAAAGTGTCTCTTAAAAGAAAAGTGGGGTGTCTAAATGACTATCATTTTAAATTAGATATTAAATTTTATATATATTAATTCTCGAAACATGTGCAAGTCTCTCTTTATTTATACATCGAATTTAATCACTTTCTATTTTAAAATATATATTAATTCTCAAAATATGTGCAAATCTCTTTTTATCCATAGGGAATTGACCTTTAAAATAAAATAAGAATTGAACTCAGTGGGAATTGACCTTTAAAATAAAATAAGAATTGAACTCAGATTCACTCCAATCCTTTTAGATTTTTGTTGTATTTACTATTTCCTGATGTACTATAACATAAAAGTGAAATTTATGTTAAATGCAAATGCCATTACGTATATTTATATTTTATAGATGAAGCTATAATATTGTAAAAATAATGGCTGCAAGTCTTAAAATATTTGGAGCAAAATGTACATTTTACATTGTATTCATTCATTCTTGCTGTTTAATTGTGAAGGAAGCTCAAGGATAATTTTTTTAAGACCGAAGCTCAAGAACATTTACATAATTATTAGAGATTTCAAGAAAGTTGAAGAATAATTGTCGAAAGAAATATTAAATAAGATCTAATGCCCCTTAGTTTTATATCCGATGTATGCAGATTGAAAGGTTTATATATTATAAAAATTAATTAGATGAGACGTCTGAATATCTTCACTAATATTGACAGAGATTTTAATTAAAGATAATTATAGCATTAATATGTCATAAAAGGGAGAAAGGTGTCAATTTCACGTTTGCCCCTTTATTTGCAACGGTAAACTTTTTCAAATTTCTGATGTGGTAAATCCATTATTAAGTCAACAAAACCAGCCAAATGTCTAATTCCTATTTTATATGGACTCTGAGAGCACTGCAACTGTACTCTTCATGATCTCCGAGGCAAGTGGTCAGTTATCAAGACCCATCAGTGGTGGGGACCATCATGGCAATAATGAATGTAGAGACATCGCGACCATCCGAAAAATATGCAGTTGAGCAACAGTGCCAACGTGGATACACATGAACAAAATCCAAGCCCTTCCTTAGGATGGTTTGCTAATTATGGGTTTGATATAAATTTTGAAATATCTTAATTAATATTAATGAAGTTATAATTTTAAACTCTTAGAATTTTAATAATTTCAAATTTATTTTTATTTTAAAATTTAGAATATCTAAAAATAAGATTTAATTGACAATCTTTTATAGATTAGTGTGAAATAATATAGCTTTTCAATATGATTATCACACTATGCATGGAAAAATCTATTATGGGTAAGAAAACTTGTTAATAATAACTATTTGTCTATGGAGATATTTGTTCATATCTATCTCTTATTGATTTTGTGATATTTGATTAGAGCCGAAATTTGGATCAATAAATCCAATTCATGTAAAAAATTATTGAATTTAATCCAACTCCACTTAAGTTATTAAATCAGTTTTATTCAAATTTTTGACTCTGATTCAGTTAGAATATTATTTTATAACTTACTATATTCAAGTTGATTGAATTGTTTTTAAAATTTTCAATCTGATCTGATCTGAATTTCATAAGGATTTATTTTTTCTTAACGCGATCTGATTTGAGATATATAAAAATATAATCCAAACCTATTCTTCTCGGAGTCGGGTTCAAGTTTCAACCCTATCATTGATAAATTTTAATTAGATTAAAACTTTTTTATTTCAAATGCAAATACTTATTTAGAAATGTTTCTTTGTAACATGAGATATTTCTTTTCGCTTTCGGACGCCGGTGGAACCGAAGCCACCTGGGAGACTGGGACAAAAGAAGAAATCGAAGGAAGAGCTTACTCAATAAAAAGAGGCGAGCAAACACGAGAAATTCTCCTCTCTTCTCAGAATAGCTCCTCCCTTTCCCTTTTCTACCCTTCTTCTCTTCTTTCTTTATTATTATCTTTCTTCTTTTCTTCATTTTTTCTTAGTTGGAGAGAGAGAGTTATGCATTTGGACTGCATTTCCATGGAAAACCCATTTCCCTCAAATTAAACCCATCGCCAATTCTCATTTCTCCTCCAAATTCCACGGAAACTTTTACTAAGAAGAGGATGTTCATCAGAGGCCTCAGCGCAAAGAGAAAGACCGGATCCGTGCCAGTCTATCTCAACGTCTACGATCTCACCCCAATCAACGGCTACGCTTACTGGCTCGGCCTCGGCATCTACCACTCCGGTGTACAAGGTCAGGAATCAACGTCGGTGGTTGATTCGTCATCATTTATTTTCCTCCAGATCTAGAAATTGAATTGGGTTGGATTTTTTTAATTTAAATTGCGTGTATTTTTATGAACTTTCAGTGCATGGGGTGGAGTACGCATATGGGGCGCACGAGTATCCGACGACAGGGATATTCGAAGGGGAGCCGAAGCAATGCCCTGGATTCAGTTTTAGGAAATCGATACTGATCGGAAGGACGGATATGGGGCCGAAGGAGGTGAGGGCGTTGATGGAGAAGCTGGCGGAGGAGTACACCGGCAGCACCTACCATCTCATAACCAAGAACTGCAACCACTTCTGCAACGACGCCTGTCTTCGTCTCACCGGAAAACCCATTCCCCGTTGGGTCAATCGACTCGCCAAACTCGGTACTTACGACTCACTCACTCATTCTCGATTCTATCACTATTCGGTGAAACGGATTTTCCTCTAAACCAGAATATTCACATCACAGAAAGATTATTTCACAATCAATTAGGTCAGACACATTTTTGTTATAGTCAGACGCGCGTGGAAAATGGGTTTGGGATTTTAATATATAAATATAAATATTAAATTTGGATGGTTTGAATGTCATACTTGTGCTAAGACTCATTCCATTCGCTGCCATCTTTTGATCTAATAAAAATTCTTCTTGCAACGTTCCACGCGAGATCCATGGCATTCAAGTAGGAGTTTTCTAGTTGAAAAAAAAAAAAAAGTTGCAGATTTTTTTTATGAACAAGTTGTCCAGGTCTCTCGGAGCACCCGAGTAATCTTCCGGCAATCCTTCCTGGTAAAAGTTGCAGATCTCACGGGATCTAACTCTAATGTATTGGTGAAAACTGACATTTCGGCGCACTATGCAGTCAAAAAATTTGGTTGGATATTTGGGTTTATTTTGGATCTTAATTTTTTATTTAAAAAAATAATTTTGGGAATTTTTTTAGCTCAACCCAAATTATATCGGTATTTCAGTAAATATTGAAAATAGGATTATTGATACCTGCCAATAAAAACCATAAATTTAATGGTTATTTCGGTTTCAGGCCAAAATTTGAAACTCAGCATGGGTTAGATTTCTGAAGCAACATTGAACAGTAGTTTTTTTTTTTTTAATTTCATTTTAATTAGACTAACGATATGTGCACACTTTACTATTTTTGTTTTTAATTAAATAAAAATCTTATTTACTTAAATAACAACTGTAGAGTTGTTTCGATCTCTGGCTCTTTATTGTAGGTAAAATTAGTACAGAGTTTGGTGGAGTTTTCCTTGTGAGTTCTCCATCACGCCTCCTCCATCTAGAGCTGGTCTAAATCAATTATTATAGTTCCACGCCTATTTTACCTTGAATTCAAACTTTAGTTCTCAATCTCACTCCTTTTGACTCTTCGGTTCAATTAAACAATTAAATAATTGTTACAGTCATTTCACTTCATCTTTAAAAAATGAAGAGTCAGGCATTTTAAACAGCCCCATTTCACATGAATTCTTGTAAGTAGACCCCACCTTTCAACATAGCAAGAAAGAGAAGAATGTTCATCTCTTTGTTATTGTGATTATTACTACTATGGTAATTTTAACTGAGAATGATACAGGCGTGCAGACTCACATGATTCTTGCCCGTTGTTTTGTCTCTCTTTTTTTCAAAAAAAAAAAAACTATTATTTAATTAATTAATGGGTTTTCTTGAAAATGTTGAAAATGCATAGTCATGAGGTAGCTAGTATATCTGTCTTGTGCGTCTGACGCATATATTGTCTGTCATGAATGCATTGGCCAGATCTGATTGTCTGTGGGAATCATGCTCTTAAGAGTATGGGCTCGCTGAAATGTACCCATGCGTAACATGAACAATTGAGCTTGTTGTTCTCTTGTCTGGTGTTCCCCCTTCACTCAAAATGGACATGTGACCAAGGATTTCTTTGATCCAAGCCATTCATCGGATGGGACCCATCATGTTTTTATCAAATTTTCCTTGATGGGCAGATGCAAATAGAAAGGATTGTTGCAGGAAGTCGTCGGCATTGATGGGGGGTGATGGGAATTATGATCGTCTAATTTGTTTGAGATTTCTGCAAGCCTTACTCATCCATTTTTTTCTTTTTTTCTTAATGCATTCAATTATCGGTAAGTTGAAGGTAGTCTGGAATCAGTCTAGAGTGCCTCAAGGACTTGATCATTGGGCCCAATTCTTCTAACGGGAGATGCCCAACTACTGTGTTTGTTGCTTATATTCCATTGTCATGTGATGATCCAGATCAATCATCTGGGAGATTCCATTGCGAATAGCCGAATACTGAATAGTTCTCACAGAGAATTTCTTCGACTGTTGGAAATGATCCTTCTCTTATCTAAGATGGTTACACCTGTTTTTGCACTGGTTTTGTCTGCGACTGTGTGCACCTTTTTGCAGTAATATTTTGAATTGAAACTCTATTAAAATGATATCTTGTCATGCATTCTAGGAGTTTTATATACTTCAAATCCAGTTTTGGGTTCGTTTTGCTTTGAAAACATTCACATCATATATTTCAACTTGATTCTTTACTGTTATGTACTTAATGTGGAAATTACTAGGTGCGTAGTATAGATCATTGTACAAGGGAAGTCTGTAATAGTGAGTGAGAGTAACATTTGATCTAATTTTGCTTAATGATTTGCAGTAACATTTGATCTAATTTTGCTTAATGATTTGCAGTAACATTTGGTCAGCTGTATTTGTTTGAAGTTCAAATTTTCAAGTCCGGATGTTTCGAACAACTTTGTGCAATTAGTAAACCATTCAATTGCATAACATAGTTTTAAAATACATGCACAAGGCATGGTAAAGACAACAACTCACTAAACTTGAACACATATTGTTAAATTATTTTGAATTCACCACAGGAACCTTACATGAATTTTGAAGTTAAAAATCTCTCCAGTAAGAAAGCATCAGTTTCTCTCTTAAAATGAATGAAGAGGCTATATTTTTCATTTCCATACTTTTTTTCTTCATTTATGCAAGAAAGTAAATTAGTAATTTGTTGATATTCTTTTCAAAATGGCCTTTTCTTGTCATTGTTGTTTTGTATATGTGGGCCTTTCTAACTGTCCCTGTTTTTCCTTTTTGTTTTGAAGGTTTTCTGTGTAATTGCGTTCTTCCAGTTAGTCTTAACGTGACATCAGTGAGACAAAGATCAGACGATAACACAATTGATGGAGAGAAGAAGAAGCTAAGGAGCAATTCAAGTAGATTTGTTTCTTCATCTACTTCTGCATCTCGTGGTGGATCTGTCCCGCTGAAGGCTGCTGGTCGAAGCAGGCGGCATCGGTCTTCATCTTCACCCGCTCCTCCCTTGATCATTTCCGCCCCTTCCATTGTGAAGGTTTAATGGGTTTGATACGTCAACGGAAAGTCAGTTGTTTTTTTAATAAGAAATGAAAAAAAGAGGAGAGAAATTTGCAAAATATAGGTGTTCTTGTGTGTATGCTTCATTTCTAATGCTTACTGCTGCTGCTTGAAAAAGATATGCAGCAGCAGCATTTCCTGTAAATCATTCTTTGAAAGTCTTCTTGAAATTAAATTCCTAGTTTAGCGGAATCATCAATGGTGTGAATGTATCCCCTTTTTCTTTCAGTAGATCCTTATTTTGCCTGTGACTTCCTGCCAAGTCTGCGGGGGCATGGCTTCAAGCCATGAAGTTGAAAATAATTAGATAGGCAATTTCTATTTAAGGAACCAGGGTTACTAAATCTTGACCATTGAAAGTGACATGACCAGATTTAAATGTCACAAGAATGCTGTCTGTCAACTATCTAACATGGATGGTATGTAACATGCATTTTTTAAAGAAAATTAAGAAGTTGGTGTGTTTGGTTGCTACTGTAGTTCCTAACAATTTAATGTTTGCAGTATTTTCAAACTGATGTTCTACCAAATGAAAATTTTGCATTTGTAGTATCCTACTTACTGTTTGCGTTATGATGAGTCCTCTGGTGGGGTCGATTTTGAATTCAGATCAACAACTTTTAATCCATTACTTGTTTATTAATGAGTTAGTCAGTTCAAGCCTATTTTGAATTCAGATCACAAAATTTTAAATCCGTACTTCATTTAAAATATTCAGGTTTGGTTTGAATAATAGAGTCTAATCAAAATTTTCGAGGTCTAATTAGTAGACTTTGTTTCTCTCTTAATTGAAACTTTATTGGATGTAGAAAAATTATTTAAGAGTATTTGTTGTTATTTAGTGCAAAAATAAAAGTCTAGTCGATCAAATTTTGTTCATATGCCAAGTGACCAATATATATGGACCAGGGGTACAAAAATTGCCACTATCAAAATATCAGCGTCTCGGCCGATAACTCGATATCTCGGATTTCGGCCAATGTCTCTCTCTTCAATTGTTTTGGACAAATATCGGCCGTATAAATATGTATCGGCTGATATCTCGGCGAGATCTCGCCAGTATAGCCGATACCGTGTGTATCGGCCGAGATTTTAACCCGTGTTATGAATTCCTAATTTCTCAATTATAAATCCAATGAATGGGGCATCTACATTTCCACTTTGCCCATTGCCAAATGCTATCATTTCTCAATAAAGTAGTGCGTCTTCCACTACGGTGGAGTTCCCTACCCACATTTTGGATGAGATAATATATAGTTATATACAGTGCCACCTGCCCACTGTATTCGCACCTAAACAGGCCCCCTATTCCAATTGAAATATATAATATTTAAATAAATATATAGTTTATTAAAAATCACTTCAATTTTTAAACTTTCTAACCATTTAATTTTTAAATGCTTTAATCTTCAAAAAATACCTCAATTAATCTAATTAAGATGATTTTAATGAGCTAAAAAATAAAAATTGATGTTAATAACAAACCAATTGGCATTCCGAATAGTGGTCACTGTGCTCATTAATAATGGGCCTTATGTGGCTAGAATTGGAGAAGTAAGCCACATGTTTTTCTAGCAAAATTGGCAGAGGGGATGATGGCTACTCATCCAGAGATGTGGGGAATAAACTTATGCAGCAATCTTTTTGTGTGTAGCCAAAAATAAGAAAGTAGAGGCGTGAGGGGTGTGAATGTCCTGTACAATAATTGAGAGAATCAATCTTTCAGCATTTTCTTATAGATTGCCACTTCTAGACATGATATGGTCCCATCTTATACTTTGCAGTGATCAAATCATTCATTCAACTGTTGATAATGTTAAAAATATGATTAGTGTAAAACACCCATTGATTTTTATTAAATTATTTTTTATATGTAAATAAATCGATAGTAAGAATCACCCAAATTTTGTTGAATTTAAAACCCAGCTACACAATGGAATAGTGAAAGCAAGAAGGGTTTAGATTTGGATGTGAAACCCATGTCATGAAAAAAAAATCTCAAGATGGGTTTTTTGCAGTCTTAGTCTAAGTGAAAAATGTAGTTGATACGCTGTGTATCAGAAAATCAAGGTGCTTTGCAGTCAAGATCTAAATGAGTGATTGATGGATGCATGTCGGCCTATTACAATCAATATGTATTGTATTTGTCGATACAATTCGGACATAACAACCACTCGTTCGACCTTCTTTTAGCGATTCTATTTTTTTACCCGAGAAGAACGTTTAAGAATTTACTTCTAAATTACATACTCATGAGGAAATTTATTAAAAAAGCATGCAAATGAATGATTATATTTACATTTGAAAGTTTTTTATTTTCGCCCACTACTTTTTCTTTGAATTAAATAAATAAATCTTCATTGACAAGCACTCCCAAGCCAGAACAAATTTTTATCTTGAAGAAAACAAAAGAGAAAAATCTGTTGCTTTTGAGATATGCTGGGCCAAAGCAAGTAATATTCGACAGCTCTTTCCACGGAATCCTCGCTTTGAAAAGCCATACAAGAAGGCTTTGTCGATACTGTGGTGAAAAGGGTTTCACCTGTGACACCTGAAATCACAAGTTGCACAATGTAGCAGACATGTGTACCTATAATGGATAGTTTTCACGAGAAATTATCCTATGTGGATAAGATAAAGGAAATTGACTTGTAAACTTTAATTTATGTAATCAGATGAATTATTTTACAAAATCTATAATTTTAGTGTACTCGAGTCGAATCAGTTACATTGGAGTTGGTCAGATTGATTTTAAATTTCTTAATCCTAACTTGATCCGAATTTCATTCGAATTTTTTTCCTAACCTGACTCGACCCAAATTATACAAATACATAATCCAAATCCAATGATTTCTTGAATTGGGTCATACGGGTTGGGTTTTTAATCCAAACCAAGTTTCACCCCCAGTGGAAGTGTAGAAAAGTCTATTTTCTCCCAAATTACACATTTGGTAATTGAATGGGTAGTAGAAGTTGAAAATTGAAACAAGGGAATGGTAATTTTCTGCACTCTCTTACCCATTTTCTGGATGTAATTTCTCCCATTCTATCACTTCTTGCTGTCCAAATGCAGCCAAAGATTTCAGAACTTAATGAGAGGGACTGTACATTCTTCTTCTTTTGGTGTCTGTTCCTCTAAAGGGGACCGACCGTATTGGATGCTGGATCAAGCTTGCTGATTCTTGCAGTCGTTCTCTGCTATCCATTTCCACTTTTATTATCTTTGATTGCTGCTGGTTGTTTACAGTTTCCACATGGTGGTCCTCAATTATATGACCATATGTAAGCCACTATCTATATATATTAATTATTAATTTATTATATACACATGGGATGGGAGGAGCTGCTCTTCTATTCCATTCTTCTGGAGGAAGAATGAATAAATGATTTCAGGCTCATTGAGAAGTGAGATATTGAAAAGTGAGAAAGGGTTTTAGCAGAGAGGAGAGTTGAAGCACAGAGGCACAGAGTACCACACTTCACCACCTCCTGCCATGCACACGTCCACATGTTTTGTCTCCCTCTTAGAGAGTTAGATATGCCCATTGAATTCACTTTCAGATGTCCAATTATTTTACATGTTATTATTTCATCAGAACATTCTTTAGTTAAACAGTCTATGAAAATAAAAATAAAAATTTAGTTAAACCCAAACGTCCATTCTACTTGCATAAACCGAATGTCTATCTTTCACAATATTTGAGTACTAAATTATAGCTAGACACATGAGAAAATGGGCGTCCATTTCACATTTTCTTTTTACACTAGGAGCATATATATAGTTCTGCCTACTATTTAAAAAGGTGCATTCCTTTTTTTACCAATCTCAACCTCCTAACAATCTAACCATCCATTGTTTGGAATAACCCTTGAAACACCTAAGTGATCATCACCGTTCATTTTAACAAATTATAAGACATTACTTTTTCTTTTCTTTTTGAATTTATGTGTAGAAAACCGCGTGAAACCTAACATAAAACTCCTACGAATGATATCAACTGTCCTTAAAGTACACCAGATGAGACCATGGAGGCTTGAACTTGACACCTCTTGTTTCCTGAGGCGAAAGATTACTTCTTCTTTTTATTATTATTATTATTATAAAATCAACTGTTAAAGAGATTCTGGAAACGTGGATGGTCTCTTATGAAAATACAGGAGAGAAGATTGATGCATGGATGGATGCAATAGGTACTGAATTTTCCAATTTCCACAGTCGATTGGTCTATTTTTCTAATGTGAAGTGTCTGCACCAGCATTGAAAATGATCCAAATAAGCATAAAGCCATAACACCATTTTCATGTTGTGGATGCATCAGGTGATCCAGACTTTTAATTTCCAGACTAGAGCACATGCAGTTGGCCCTACTTTGGCGGTGACTTGAATTCAGCACATGTTCCAACAGGGAAATTGTTGTGAAGATGCAAGAATAGAATACCTAAACCTTCTTTTTTACATCTCCAAAGCAGGCAAACCTTGGCATGATTTCTTCTTGAATATGGTAAGACAAACTTTGATGATTTAAAGAGATGACCACCCACACATTGGTATGCAGCATAAATCCTCATATCCACACATGGAGCCCACTAAATAAAGTGATGATTAGACAGTTCAAAGTCTTTTGTAAATATGTTGCTCATCGAAAATCACTAATTAATTTGTTCAGCATTTCATGAATCAATAGCCATGAAACTTCTTTCTCAGCAAGACCAATTATCCACATGAATCAAAATTCTGCTCTCTGCAGTCCCACTTATTCTACAACTTTCTTTTCCTCTCTCTACCCCAACCACTTTGGCGTGTATGGATCACGAGAAAGCAGGAGAATCTCATGGCTTCCAATGTCTTGAGATGTTTGGCAAATTTTCAGCCATGAAGGGGAACCACATATTAAGTTTCTCTTGTTTCAAAAGTTAGGTTATTCACTCGCAGAGTTTTGCGAAATCACTTTCGTCCTTGGTAGAATCAATGTTATCAGAACCGGATCGAACCGCAGCGGCTACGGTTCGATTATGTTGAGAACCGATTGTGGAGTCAAAATTGCAGAAAACCGGTCAGAGCCACGGTTTTCTGCAGTTTGTATCCACAAACCGTGAGCCACGGATTTTGAATTTTTTTTATTTTTATTTTTAAATTTTTTCCTTTCAAAATGTATATATTTTAAATATAAATATTTATTACCATTTCTATTGTAATATTTATATTATATTACTAGTTGATAAGCTTTTACCAGCTTTGATCACAGGTCAAACCCGGTTGAACCCAAAATGCCTCGAAGAAAGTTCGTTAGACAGTTCGGTTCTTAAAACATTGGGTAGAATAACTTTTTATCGAAGTTCTTTTAGAAATTTCATCAATCCAAAGACACCCTTCATGTGTTCTACAACTTCGTAGAAGCCCAAAAGTAACCTTTATTCCACAACTTTGAAATGTTAGAACGTACTAAAAGAACCAAAAGGGAAAAACTTTTAATTACTCCATTTGATGGATAAAGAGATGATAGATTGTGAAGTGACAGATTACACAGTTTATTATAGCATTGAATTATGATCAGTATCCACTCAGCTTCTGAACCATTTGGTTGTTAAGAGTTGGAAGTATACAGACCTGTCTTTCTAAAATCCAAATAGGTAAGCACCTTCTTCTATAAATGATATGGAAAAATGCCATATCATTTGTAACGATACTAATATCAACTTCCAGCTTAGCATATTGCCCAAAAAAGTGGCAAGAATTTTTTTCCTCCTATAAGGACTCCCACACGTCTACTTCTTAAATTGTTAACATATTTTCTTCAATCCGATTACGCTGTCATTCATTATTTTCACAATGAGTAGAGATGGAACCCACAAACGAGAACTTGAAAGACACAGGTCGAGAGATGCAAAATGTCTACTAGATGTCACAAGTTACATGTTCCATTCCCTTTATAATAAAGGTTTAGATGTTTTGCTTTCACTTGACTGCTCATCAGAAGGATGGAAAATTGACAGATCAAAACAGACAAATATCATCCAAGCAGAAAGAATAGCAATCATTGTTGAAGATGTACCCACACCTTTCTAAGCATCTCCAAATAAAAGTGGCAAGCATCATGTCAGGGGGGGGAGGGGGGCAAGATTCAGTTTTGGCAGTCTGCAGACAAATGGGTTACGACAAAGAAAAAAGATAAATAAGAAACTGCTCTGCAGAAAAGGGAAAGAAATGATGTTATGAACTTACAACTTTCTCTAATGAACATTTGGCTTTAAATCCAGATATCTCCACTGCCAAAACTGGTTAGATCATCTTTGCTTTTCTCGCATCCATTCAACATAATTGTCCAGAATCAAGGGCCAAGCATGGTCTGGATCATAGTTGTCAAAAGTTGGGAAGTTTATCTGTCATGTTGGAAAAGATTAAAAAGGGTTTTGTCATGGAAGAAAGAGGGGTGAAATATCTTGAACAAGTTGCATAATAGAATCCCATAGAAAGGCTGCAAATAGCAACTTGGCCATTCTGGCCCAGCTAATTTATACAGGCCTGCTGGTCCAGCACCAGGGCATCTAGAAAATCACGGCCAAGCTCCAATTGGTTGGACCTAAGACTCAAGCCTCCTTTTTCTTTCTTGGCATTTTCAAGTTTCCCTTTATCATTTCCTTTCTCTACTGTTCTTTCTGCTGTCTTTTTTACTTTTTTTTTTTTTCATTTTCAGTTTTCCTTTGATTTCTATTTCCCTATGCATTTCTTCTATCCTTTTTTTTCTTTTTCCTGCTATTTTTCTCTTTCTTTTCCTTATTTATTTTAGTTTCTTTTATTTTTTATTTCCTCTTATTTTTCCTATTAATTTTTGTTTTGCTTTCATCTTTTTGCTTTTTATCTTTCTTTTTCTACCCTTATATTTTTATACTTCTTTATATTTTCGTTTTTCATTTTTTAAAATTTTCTTTTTGTTTTGTTTTATCTTCTTCTTCTTCTTGTCTCCTTTTCCTCTATTTTCTTTTGCCCTCCTCCCAACCTTTTTTTTCTTTCATCTTTTATAGATTTTTTTACTCTTCTTTTTTCTGTTTTTGGTTGGGCTCTACCATGACAGACTTCTCATCAGGCTGTTGGCCTTAGGTTTAGTATATCACAAGCACAGCCTGAGTCTGACCCATTGCCATCCTTACTCATAAGAGATGGTTAAAGTCAAGATCCTAAAAATGTAGATAGTCTTTAGACAGGAAAAAGAATTGAAAGATCACCAGACAGGATAAAGTTACTATATCAGAAAAATGAATATGCCAAAAATCCTACCTCATTGCAAAACCGGAGAAAGCCTGTCCACTGGTCCATATTAATTACCTTGTAGTCATTTTGGGTCTGCATCAAATGCTTGTGTCAGCATTAAACTGAGAAACGAATGGTGCATGAGATCCATGGATAAATGGGTCCCCACTCACCCAAACATCCTCACTCAAAAGAAATGTAGCATGGGCGCAGATTTTAGACCCATTTAAATATCAGGTACAATTCTCCACCAAAGAAATAATAACTACAAGTCAGACCTGGTTTTGGGTCCATAGGTGTAACCTGATTCAGGTACAAGCTTGCCCAAATAACTGAGTCATGAATCTTTTATGTCCATTTACGTAATGCTATATTGTAAAAGATTCAAGTACGGATATAGGTATTGAAGTGCATGGAAAAGTGACATTCAGAAAGTTGATCTCATATTGATTGTACAGATGGCTTTGATGATAGACGGACAGACAGATGGATGGATAGATACAGGTATTGGCCATGGACCAGACCATTTACATGTCATCCCTAATCTGAGCTCCCATTGACTGAAGTGATTGCATCCAAGTATCTACAATTTGGGAGCCACAACTTGCAAAGTATGGGTGTGAACTATAACAGATGAAGCTCCCATACAAATTTAAGAAATCTGAAGATCTCCCAAAAAGGTATAGAAACAGACGGTCCACAGCTCATCCCACAAACATAGTTGTTAATAACATATGATTTACAATTTCAAATATTACTATACGATACGATTTTTAAATAAAATAATTTGGATCTTTATAATATGAAATGATTTTTTTAACAATCTTACAATTTCTATTCACCCTAAAAAAACCTTACAACATTTATTATTTAAATGTTGATTTTACCAAAATATGATTTCTCCTTTATGATCCAAGTCAATTTCAAAAAAATTAGTCTTATAAGCTATTCATGATTACATGCAATTAGCAATCCATAATTCCATATACACGACTTTATTTTTGTAAAATTGAACAACGTTTACATAAATGATAATCAAGTTTAATACACACACACACACACACATATTCTTAATGCCTTGTTTATAGAATATGATAAAAAAAAAAAAATTTGATTTTCAAAACATTGCCCACAAAAGCTTAATGAAGAGAAGCTGACAAATTAGCATAAAAAAAGAGACCAGGCTGCCTCCAGCAGACCTTGGGAAGTTTTTGTCGAAGCTAGAAAAAGGCTAGACAAAATGAAAGACAAGATATGAGTTATTAAGTGAGCTGTTGAGGGCACAGGTATCATTCTGACGCCTCTCCCTGGCAAGCTCGACAATGGAGGACAATATGAGCAAATACTTGTTCCTCTGGTTGTCTCAATTGGCTATCTTTTTTTTTTTTTTTTTTGAAATAGCTTCGGAACAGATACCGCTAACAGACCTCAGACTCTTGTCAATATATGTATAGACAATAAGATCCATGTACGAGAGAATCAGCCAATTGCAGGGTTCAGCCAATTACATATTAAATCACTACTGTGAGTCAGCAACCTCAAAAAATAACTTGGATTCAGATGCAGCAATCAAATTAAAGTTTCCAATATACCTTCAGATACTCAATAAATGAATTAACTTGGACCTGGTACTGAGAGCCCAAAACAAGATTCAGCAATTCACAGATACTCTCAATGTCTATACTCTTCTGTTTCTCCTCTGAGCATGTGTAAATAAACAAGCAGAGCATATTTAAAATATAAATAAAAAAGAAAAATATTAAAGACAATTATTCAGAAGTACAGAATAAAGTGCATATTCCCTGAAAACTAGGTACCTGTGAGGCAGTACCGAAATGCATATGAATAGAAATCCAAGAAATTCTGTGTCTTTCTGACCTGTCATAAAATTTCAGAAATGGAAATATCCAACAGAGAGACATGACAAGAAATTTGTTTGAACAGTAGCAACAAGCAAAAAATGACAGGAAGAAACGATATAAACATATCATGTACCTCTTTCTCTAGCTCTGGGAGTGCCTTCTTTAATTTGTTGATAGTATCAGCACGTAGTGCCTTTAGGCCTCTTCGCCACTCTTCCTGTTATGATAGGGAGTGGAAGGTTGGGGCAAACACCAGGAGGGAAAAAGAAAATGGACTGTGATGGTTAGCATATTGCACAAATGCATCCCAAAACACCATATAAAAACACACAGAAAACTATGCCATCTACAAGTATGCCTATAACATAATCAAATAAAACCCCTACAAAAAAAAAAAAAAAATTAAAGAACAGAAGAAAATGATGTACCAAGGTAAAGTATCCCTGCTTTTCAGCTTTCATTTTCCTGAAACACATTTACAGTCAGATCAAGACACAACATAAAAGCTCCATAAATTGAATATGGAAGTGCAAAAGAAACAAATGTCCACGTTAAGTTACCAGGCAAGCATAAGAATCCTGACATCAGTGTGATCCACTCCCACATCTGAACACAGTGATTCAATTCCTTCTGGGCTGTTCAGAAAAATAAACAAACAAACAAACAAGTGAATAAAGCTGGTACAAAGTTCTGCTTACCTGAATAGCATATATATGGAAGACAGTTGATGTCAACCTCCAAATATAATATATATTATGACGGAGAACACCAAGACTCCCACCTCTCCCTGAGTACGAGGGTGTTGGGTAAAACTTCGAATGCACACAGACCACTGTAAGTCACAATGTGAACCTCCAAATATCCAGCAATAGAAAAAAACAAAGTAAAGAAGCTACTTGGCAAATTATTATATGATTGTTGGAAGATAACAAGTAGAAGGTACTAGGAGAATGCGAAGGCAATTAAAGACATGGACTGAGATGAAAGGGCAGGATAGATTGTGGATGACGAAGAACAATGTTATCAAAATCAAATCGTATCGTAATTCGGTCTAGGTGTATGAATAAAAAATCATAGAATCGTAAGATTCATAACATTTTTTTTCTAAGATTATTATTTATACTATAATTATATATAACATGACATAGAATAATAAGATGATTTTTCAATTCCTCATAATATAAAAATAAATATGCAAACACGTGAGTATATGACAATGTACCAACGCAAAATTAAATCAAAATGCATTAGAAATCAAATTTTTACATCCCAAAATTCAAATCATCATAATTCATAAAATTTTATTATCCAAATTTCATCATGTTCCTCATTCCCACTACCAATTCGTTGACCTCGGGCCATTTTAACAAATCCAGACAACTTTCTAAGGCCACATCCATAAATTTGTCATCCATTGGAATTTTTTTTGTTGAAATGGTTCATATATATATTAAAAAACATCCATAAATTTGTCATCCATTGGAAATAATCATCCAAAAAAAAAAAAAACACAAAAATATATTAATATGAGATTTATTTATAATAAGTACTAATAAATTTAATAAACTATCAAATATTAATATGAGATTTATTTAAATTAAGAGACATATATTTGGACCAAAAATCCAGAAAAATTAGATTTTATTAATAAAAGTTAAAAGCAAAAGAAAAGAAAAAAAAAGAGATTTTATTTATAAAAAGAAACCAAAATTTTCAAAAACTGCCTGACGGCGTAAAGATAAGAGAAGCATTTAATGGAAAAATGGAAGAAAACATCTTCCAGGCCCTCGTCCGAGGGCCTGTGAACTTGCGAATGAAATAAATATTGCAAACTTAGGTAACCTATGTAAGAAATAAAGAAGAAAAACCAGAAGAAAACGAAAACCAGCGGAGTGACGAAGGAGAAAAGGAAGGAAAGCAAAGAAGAAAACGAAGAAAAAAGAATGAAGAGTAGTAGACAAAGAAGAAGAGGAAGAAGAAGAAGAAAGAGGAACGAATAAGAAAAAAGAGGAGTACAAGATAGAGGAAAGAAGAAAGAGCAACGATGAAGATGAACTAGAAAAAGTATGTTTTCCCTCCTCCTTTCCTTCTTCCACTCTGAATCGCATGATACAACGACTCATTCAGTTGACTCGCACGATTTGCAACTCACTTCCATAATCATACAATTTTAGTCCTTTTGCGATTTTCCTACAGATTCAACTCAAGACATGCACCTATTCGATTTGAATCGCATAATTCGAACCGTGAATCGTGCGATTTTAACAACATTGACGAAGAATACGTTTGTTGATGGGGCTGAGTGGAAGAGTAGAATATAAAAAGCCAACTCAATATGGGTTGGACAAAGGTTTTGATAATGATGATTACACTAATAAGCAAATAATAAATGAAAGAAGCACAATAAAGGAAGTTCCAGAAACATAATTTACATGTAAGAGCAGAAGTAATGAGAATCAAACTATAGCTCATATAAGAAATTTTGCTGAATATAGAAATCCATCCCTTTTTTCTGATATGGTAGTGTGACTCAAAACCTACACCCTTTATGGCAACAACAGTAATTAGTTGCCACTTGTTTACAGGTCTGTCAAAATTCTTCTTAAATGAAAAAAAGAAAAAGATGATGCATCCAAGTTCTCTCAAACTAAAGGTTATCCAAACAAAGTACAAGCAATTTGAATGGGGGGCATTCAATTTGAATATCTCCTACTGTCATCTGCAAGTCAGGACATAAAGGTGGAAGTGTAGGCAGCTTCAGGATCATAGTTAGGGGATCCAACTGAGAAAGATCTCTCTACAGGCAGCATTGATCTAAGCAAGGTGACAGTCTCCAACTATGTGAACTATTCTAGCTGGTTACTGCTTCTCCCCTAATAAAAAAAAGGGAGTGGATATCCCATGCACCTTGGACTTCTTGTGAATACCCTACCAACAGTAGAGTGGTGTCACCTCTCTGACAAGAAAGAGTGTAAACTCCATCATTGCTCCCTTGAGTTGCTTGTCCACCAAGACCATTTAACAACACTCCATCACTCAAAAAGTCATTGCCATCACTAAATCCTTATCAATTTAGGTGGTATTGGTTTTGTACATTCAACTTCCTCATGCATATCCCTACTTAGCTAGTTATCTTTCACTTCAAAATCTAGCATGCCACTTCTAACTAATTCATTCCAACCCTTTTGTCAGCCTCCAACTTTTCCCAGTACTTGTGCAAAATTATCAATCCTTTACATAAAATGTAACCAATCTATCAAGCACAAGCCTAGTCCATCTCAGAAGTGAAATGCCATCCTTGATTTTTCACTTCTCTTCGATAAAGATTGAGTGTTTTAAAAGACAACCCTTGATTTTTCACTTCTCTTCGATAAAGATTGAGTGTTTTAAAAAACAACCCTTGATTTTTCACTTCAATTGAAGATAGTTGTAAATTCCCTCTACGTAATCATTTCTAATTCCACCTTTCGTGTTAATCCACACATCCATCCTAGCACATGAATCTCATCTCAGCTACATATACCTTGTCATTCTATCAATCAGCTCCCATGATAATGCATGTCTAATTATCTTATCACCTCACAAGACATTCCCTTTAGTTTGATGTGCCCATAAGAAAATCAAAAGACTCCACTGCAATGTGTCCACTTCGTCACCCTTACAGTTGCAACTCAAGCAGGCTAGGCTGGGCATGCATGGGGCTGGACCCCAGTCATGTATAGTGCCTGAACTAGATCCAAGTTGGTCAGATTTGCTCAAGCCCAAGCACATCCCAGTTTTGTATTCGTAAGACCTGAGGAGCCCAATTTCAAACCTGATAGTATGTTTGGCTTATCCAGGCTCTGGCTTTTCCCCCAAAATTGGGCTTAGCTTAGATAACTCTTAAAAAATACATTATATTAGCAAATTTTTATTTATATAAATAACATTTGAGATGAAGAACCTCATCTTCCCCTGATTAGTTGACCATTTTAAAAAGAAAGTGCGGCCCACACAAAATTAAGCTTCTCCTCCATTCTTGCAATTGACATCTTCACTTGCTTGAGGTGCGTACAAGAGAATTCCACTCCTTCATTGGAACAACCCCAACAATCATCTTTTCCTTCATCGGCACAATCAACCCCAGCGGTCATCTTCCATCGACTCCAACAATGGAAGTACATTTCTTATTTCTTAACCATTTTTTGATTTTTATTTAAAATATCAAAGAAAACAAAAAGGGTGATGTTTGGGATTTTTTCTTTTGATAAAGACCATCTCCTCCTTGCTACAATAAACATGCCCTTTCCACCAATCAACAAAAAGAAGAAAAAGAAGCTCTTTACTCCAATGCCCATTCATCAAGGGAAGTGATTTACGTTCTCCTTTTTTAATAAAGGCGGCACCTATGATGCCCGGACAGGTCTCAGATATTCTGTTACCTAGATCTATGAATCATATCACATAAATTATATAAAATGTAAAACTATTTTAAAATTCAAAAGGTATGAACTTGAACAAATATACAAGAGTTAACAAAATAGTTTTGAACTCGAAAAACCAACCCCAAATAGATGAGATTATGGCATTTGATGATGTTTATAGTGATAAGATCATAGATGAGATATTAAGTTAACATAGAGAACAGATGTGAACCAAAGAAGAACCGTGGACCAAGCACCACAACATAGCTTCCAATGTTTAATAGTGCTAACATAAACGTCATACTAAGCTTTTTTTGTCAAAATACTTACTCAATCATGCCGGAGGACTTATCTGCATATGAATAGAAAAGCTGATCAATACGTTCCAGCTCCTTGATGATGGCTTTACTTGACGCTGAACAAGATAAAGTTCACCAGGTGAAAACGTAATATCAAGCTACAGTTTCATATCCATCAAAGCTGCATTTAAAAATAACTGGAGCTGCACAAAAATAAAATAGCTAGAAAAAGATGGAATTGAACATTATGAAAGAACTGATTTAGCTAGAGTGTGATCACATTGTAGCCTGATGAAGCAGGAGCCATCAAATGATGGAGAAAGCTATCAAGCAAGGTTTAAATGTTTTGAAAATCAAAATGTATCATAAAATGAGTCTCTTAAATCATAAACATTTAAATATACGATTCACAATCTTTCCCCCAAATACAAAAATATATGAAATAAAAAAATTATCTAGAAAGTATTTTTTTTAAAGATAAATCTAAAAAGTAATATTATGAGCAAATTCTCCAATTTTCATTCATTATTAAGTAAAGAAGAACACATTGCGAAATGTGTAAATGCAGTATTAACTATTTCACTGGAGTTCAATTTTCAAATTTCCAAATGCCAAAAGAGCTACAGTAGTGTACTACATCTATCTTTTGAAGAGATGGAGTAATTTTTTTCTAGGAAGTAGTCAAGCAAGGAATGTCTCACCTACTCAAAGGAAAACTCATAGCCAAAATCTTGCATGGTTTCCCATCCCTCTTTCAAATAGAACATTTTTTACGCAATATGTTACCATAATTTTCCTTCGGGAATTTTTTCCAAAGAAGATCTCTCTTTTACTGCTTATGGTGATGTTTCATTAGGCCCACCACTCTCCCGTCATCTGAAGCTTCCCTCCACCAAAACTAGGAATCCTTACAACCTCATCAGCAGTTAATTCAGTCAACACTCTCACCATCCACATACAGTGTTATAGTTCTCAAACAACACCATTCCTAGTATGTAACGTGCCTGCTGAGTATGTCCAGCTGTGGGTGGATCGGATTGAAATCAATTCCGGATTGCCATTTGGAGGATGAGTTGTCATGATTTGGCTTATCCCATATCTTTTGTTTATTGGAATCCTTGTTTGAATTTGAATTAATTCCTTATCTAGCCCCATATAATCAGCATAGATTAACTCAGTGGGTTATATGAATAAGAAATCATGCAGAATTTTATCTCTAAAAACTAAGTCTAAGGAGGGTGGCTTCCTCGAAATAACCCAAAAGTTGTTTAAGGAGGCGTGGGATTCCCTCGAATCAATCCCAATTAGTGTGTGCATCTTCTTTCTTCTCCCTCTAAACCCATTATCTCAATCGCAAATAGGTGGGCTGTGTTAACCCACCCACGATACTCAGTGGGCTCGCTGCATAGTACCTTCTACTTGTAAAGTTTGATTCTTCCTATTTTGGATATTTCAAGTCTTCTGCATGGATGCCCAAAATCATAAGTGGCATTTCCCTCATCTAAAAATTGGGGCACTTTCCTCACCAACATCCCATCATCTATATCTGGGTTAATCCGAACAAAATAATAATCAATGTTCATTTTCAACTCATGTCTCATCCCATATGTACTCTAAAAACAACCATCGAATGAAACACATTATAGTATTCTTTTTTCCGCTTTTGGCATTGAAATTCAACAACCAGACTTACTAAATTATCCTCTCCCAGCGCATTCCGATCCATTGCAGACACAAGATTGTAAAAAAAAAAAACAGATCCAATCATAACTCCATGCATGAAAAATTAAAAATAGGATCCCAAAATCAGAAGAAACTGAGAGAGAGAGAGAGAGAGAGAGAGAGAGAGAGAGAGAGAGAGAGAAAGAGGGATTACCAGAACGAAAAACATCGGTGGGCATAGAATTGGCAGATCCAGTGGGGTTGGTGGGCCCGGTTTTTCTGGTCGACGAGCGCCGCATCTTGGGTGGAGATAAGGAGAAAGGAGAAAAGCCCTAGCAGAGAAGCGGAAATAGAAATCCCCTGTTTGGGAAGGAAAAGAAAAAACGAAGAAAACGTTTTCCGGATTTATGAAAAAATGAAGAAAAAAGAAACGAAAAAAGGAGAGAAAATGTGGAAATGAGTGCAAAATCCGAGATGCTTCCTTGACGAGAAAGGAACGAAGGCAGCTGCCTGCCTGCGGATCATTCACTTTTTCGAGGTTTGCTACATTGTACATGTGCCGCCCTCACGTACCAAGATCTGACTTACGCGGGTCAGACTTTAACTCAACTCGCGTGACCCGACTCAGAAAATTATTGGAAAAAAATTGATACGAAATTTAGATCAGAGCGGATTTAAAATTTTAAAATAAACTCAATCCAACTTAATTTTAAAAAATATTAAAAAACTACGACATTCTTCTTTACTCAAGTAAGTCGAGCCAACAACTCGGGTTGAATTGGATCAGTAATTTGGTTCAGCAACTCGGATCAGATTGAGTTGAACAATTCGGACTAGCAACTTGAGTCGAGTCAAGATGGGCTTAATAATTATTATATGCGTTGAATTAGATTAGGTTTATTAAAATTTGACCAACTCACCTCAATTTCAACTCTAATATAACTCCTCATTCCAAATACTTACAATAAAAAATATTAGAGACGTAAATTTGACTGTATTAATAAGAATTTCTTGTATCATATAAGTGGATATTTCTTGATTAAATTTCAAAATAAGAATCCCCGCTACACAGGAAAGTCCCCTTAAAATTTTCTCTCCCTTCAACTGCAACTCTGGATCATCAACTATTGATTGTACTTGGTTGGAATGGAGGGGTGGATTTGAATAACGAGATGACTTCGTATAGAGAGTGGTTAAAAATAGGATCTTTTTGCAATTATTTTGGATCAGATGGATGAGGTGGATCAAATCTAAGATTAATGGGAGAGATGACAAGCAAAGTTCTTTTATTTGTTGGAGTTCTTCACATGTTTTGCATGTCGGGAGAATTGGATTAGGGTAGAATTGAAGGTTGATATGTAAGTCTAAGTGGGCTTCCAATGATATGTCATCTATGATCTGAATTTTAGTTTTTATGGGTTCATGTAGGTCCATTGGGCCCAGAATCCTAACCCAAACTTGTTAGATCAGAGTAGCTAGTTTTTGAGTTTTTGGCTGATTTTTTACTTCTGTATGTAACTGAGAACAAGTGGATAAGGATGGAAAGGTTTGGTTCAAGGTTTGAATACGAAATCTAGCCATTTGAGGATGAACTGGAATAGCTTGGTGGGTTGAGTTGGGTTGAGTTGATGTCTGGTTGAATAGGGCATGTGTGGTTAATGTGGTGAGTCTTGGGCATTATCATTGGGTCAAGACAAGAGGTTCATTGGTTTTTCTCATATGGGTCAACAGTGGGGTGTCTATCTATCTATTATTTTTTACGACTAAGGTGCTTAGATCTCTTAGAGCACTTCACTAATCATTGGAGTATGTGCAAGTCTTTAGATTCACACACACCTCGATAATTTGGAAGCAAATTCTTAGTATCAAGGTGAGAGTTTGACGACTTAGATTTGATAAAAAGAAACTCAACTCAATTGAAGTTAGAATTAATTTTTGAGTTTGAATTGATATATAAGTTTTAGAATGTTTATTATATGTTAAGGAGGCATTATCTCTCTCTTGATAGGTTTTTTTTTTCTCATGTAACCAAACAATATGCATGGCATTTTGAATCTTCTTAACTAAGAGGCTGTTGCAAGGGGTCGAAATCTCGGCCGATACTGTGTGTATCGACTGAGATATCTCAGAATTTCGATGACCGAAGAGGAACAGATCTACTAATTCTTTTATTCCAATTAATAAAAGTGATCTTGAACTAAGAAATAGACCCTAGAAGCTAAAAGAGGGTATCCTGAGCAACTGCAATAATTGGATTCATTGATATTCCTAGTATAGTAGATGCTATCACACATACAATCATACTCAATTCGATGGAATTGTTTGATCTTAAAAGGGATCTTCTATAATTTCGCACATGAGGGCTCAATTCTTGGTTTCATCCAATCATTAATAACTTATTTATTTTTAGATAATAGCTTCGCCGATATGCATAGTAACGGCCAGAGATAAAAAAAATTCGGTCGATACGGCCAATTTCTTTTTTTTTTCTAAATATCGGTTGCAGGTCCGGTCAATATCTCGGCCAATATTTGAAATATTAGCCAATATTTATATTTTTTAAAAACAACATTTTTATTTTTTTAAATGGTTTTTTTCAAAAAAAAGGTCACTGAGATTTTCAAAAAAAAAAAATTGAGGAGAGAGAAAATATCTTAGCCGAAATGAAAAATCGGCCGAAATTTCGGCAAGGCCGATTTTTCGACCCCTAGGCTGTTGTAATGCCTACATCCGAGGGAGTACATGGGCCTAAGGGCCTAAGCATTTATGGGCTCATAAATTAAACATAGCTGGGGTTTGGTGCCCTATATCTCAGTATTATCTTTCTGCTGTTGATCTAATTGAGCTTGGTGCAAATTTATTGCACCATGATTTGTCCCTTTCATGTTACATTTCCACTAGATTGGACTGTAAAACTTCTGAATTGGCAAGGCCATATTTGTGGACCAGAGTCCCAGGCCCAGATCACAAAATTCATGATCCATCTCCAATTCTGGATCAGTATCCAACGGAGAAAATGTAATGAGAGAGAGAGAGAAAAGTTACTAGTGTTTAGGCGTCGCACTCGATTAGTACTCCAGAGTGTGTATAGACCTCAAATCTGCACACACTGAATAAATCTGTGGGAAGTGGCTCTTCATCGAAGTCGGGATTGAACCCAAGACCTCAATTAAAAAAAAAACTGTATTAGTGTTGAATTTTCTGTTACTATTAGGGCTGCAACTCGGGTCGGGTTTTGGCCCGACACGCATGACCCGACCCGAGAAATCATGCGGGTCGGGTTACAATAGTCGGGTTGTAGGGTCGGGTCGGGTTGAGAAAAGAAAAACCCGACCGAAATTCGGGTCGGGTTGGGTTGAGGTTTTTAAATTTCAACCCGACCCGAGAAAATCTGACTTGAGAAAATCCGACCCGACCCGACCCTATTCTCATAAGTTAATATAAAAGCTGCCTTACCCATTTACCCCCAAATCTCAAACAAACCCTAGCAGACCTCTTTCTTTTCTATTTTCCATTGATCCAGCCGACCGTTTTCCCCCCTTCCCTCGTCGCCTCCTCTTCGCTGCCGGTAATTTCTAATCTCTTGGAATCACCTGCAATAGGAACTCAAAGTTTGAGAGAGGTTCATGAGTACTGCTCACCGTATATTGGACCTATCCATTCATTCAAAGTCAACATAAACGGGCTGATGGTCTGAGTATCAGGCCAACTTTGATGCTAGTGGTTGGACATGGGCCAAATATTAAGCCGCACTTATTAAGTGGGCTGAGCTTGGACATGAATGGAGGTGGCCTAACTCTTCAATCGTACATCTTGGTTTGTTCTGGTGTTTTGTTTCTTTTCTTTTATGTAATTGTCCCACAAATACAGGGTTGGCATTTATATTCAAATTTGACAAATAAACTCACATTTATTTTTGCTTTTTTTTTTTTGTCTTGTCCTCTTATCCCAGGGTTTGAAACTTCATTGCTAGTTGGGAGCAATCAATCACATGGATGGTTTTACTAAAACAAGAAACACAAAAATTGAAATATTATACATGAACAAGTGAGCCCATTAAAGGGTCAATAGACCCTTCATGTAATAGAACATACACATGGACTCAATCTAGATTCTGCCTATATGCTTTCTTGATGATTTTCAGATTATCATAGTCCCACATTACTTGGGTATCTGGAGATCTGCGTTATATAAATACATGGACACCCTCTCCTTCATAATCACTTTTTAAGGGTGAGTTTTACTCATGAGTTTTAACATAACATCAGAGTTAGGGGTATTACAGAGATGAGTCGAGTTCGTGTCTTTAGCCCTGACATTAAGGTTGAGTATTAGCATAGTTTCACATCGCCTGAGTACCTTAGGGATATGCGGTATATGAACACATGGACACCCTCTTCTTGATGACCGGTTTTTAAGGTGAGTTCTACTCATAAATTTTAACAATTATAATAAAAAAAAATCTAACAAGCCATGTCTGAAAATAGACTCCATTGTTTGAAAGCAAGAATCTTCTCTATGTTTACCTATAGTGTTTAGGATCATTTAATCTTTTGAATTTGAAGTATCAAATTTAACAACTAAGTGAATTTTAATTGCCCATTTATTTAAACTTTAAAATAAAAACAATTATAAAACTAAAAAAATATAAAAAATGGAGAGGTGGAGAAAGTCAAATACATTCAAATATAAAACCACTGTACACGTGAGAGAGAGAATGATAGAGTTGTGTGCCCCATGTGAGCATGTGCCCAAGATAACATGCATGAATATAGGCATTTATACGACATGTTCCCATGTGAAGGAATGGGAAATAGGGGCTAGTGATGTTACACTACTAATAATAAATAGTAATATTCATAATAGAAAGTGGTATTTATATGGGTGTAATTCAATTGGTTGTCTCTTGTCTTAAAAAACAGGAGGTTGCAGATTCGAATCCCCATGACTTAATTTTAGTGTGCTTTAAGAATAATGGACTCATCTATAGAAATTTTAATAGAACTGTGTCTGAGTTTCCCACACGATAATCCAAAAAAAAATTCATAATAGAAATAATAATGTTAGCTATGCTCAGAGCTTGTTCTTAAGGTCTCATTACAAATTCTACAAAGAAAACAGAAGAATGTGGAAACTGGAAAGCGATTTGGGTCTTTTTGCTTGAGAGACCCAAAAATCCAAAACCTTTCACTTCCTAGTTTGGATTTTGGACGACAGACACCACACCAATATCTGTATGAAATGATAGCCAAACAAAGCAAAAGCACAATGCAAACATAATTTGGAGTTTATGAGGACCATCAGCCTCTGATTGGCCCAACATTTCTACATGGAGAATCTCTACACCATCATTAGTTTTGACGTCTCTTTAAGGAAGATCTATCATTCTATTATTTTCCATTTTATTATTGATTTTGAGAATTTTCAGTTTGAAAGTTTTCACCCACACAAGTACAGGAATTTTCTCTTTGGAGAGTGAGGAGAAACATACACTTTAATCCCTCTAGAGATTCATTGTAGGTTGCGTTTCGATGAGGGGTAAATTTTGCAGGGGTTATCTAAGGTTACCCCTGATTAAGGGTTATCTTAAGAAATATGAAAACCCTTTAAAAGAAAGTGTTTTCAAAAGTGGAAGGGGAGTAATAAAAAGTTGATTTTTTACCTTTATCCCTTAGCTAATAAACAAGATTAATGAGGGGTACCCCTATTACCCTTACACCCCTTCATCCAAACACAGTCATATAAGTTATAAGTTTTAAGTTTTTGGGGCAATATGTATTAACAAATTTCGAAAGTAGACCCATGTGTAAATTTCGAAAGTAGTTGATCATTAACATGTATCAATTTATCAATTGATGTATATAAGATTCAAAAGGTTTGAGACTGAATTTCGAACTTTTATTCGTGTTTTGATTTTTCTTCTTCTTTTAATTTGAGTTGTCTTAAAAAAGTTAGTCGTTGAGTTATCTCACTTTATCAAATGAGCTAAATGAGCTATATAAATTAATAGCTTACGAAATCATAAAGCTAAACTGATCAAATAAAAGTATAATTTAACACATATCTTATTCATATGACCCCCCTCCATCATGTGGATCCCTAATCAAATTTTAGGGTTATTCTCCTTATCCCATTCTCCTCAAAATTTTGCTATCATAATACCCTTGTAATTAAAACTTTACACATTAATCCTTTAAAATTTAATTTTATATACATCACCCACTCATTTCCACCTCTCCATCTTCCTAAATTACATCCTTGTATACCTCATGTGAAGCTGATTTCAGAAGCCTCCTCCTCAATTATATTAACTAAATATTTTAAATGATTCAAAAGTTTTGAATGTTAAACAATATCTTAAATAATCCAATCAAAACCATAATCAAACACGGACCTTTCTCCAATGAAAAATTTGCATGGTATTTTATCATACTTTAGTATGTAGAAAATCATTATATATTGAGTTAATCACTGCAATTAGTCGACCTTTTGAATTTATCTATATTAAATAAACCTTGGAATTTGAAGTGAAAGATAGATGTAAATAAAACTCTAGAATTTACCATGAAGTTGGGAAATGAAATTTAGGGCTCAACTCTTTTTTTTTTTCAAAAAATAAAATAAAATAAATAAATTCATGAATGATCTGATCTTCCCACCATCCTATTTCTGAAAAGTGATCACGTGGTGGGCCACACTTGATGACGACCAAATCAATCATCAATACTTTGAAAATTCACATACATCCAATACTCTATATTAGTGCTTTCCATTATGTCAACTTTCATGCGATCGTACAAAAAGGAAATACTCTCATCATTCATAAAACCCATGCTAACTTTTTAGTCTTTTACCAAAGTTTTCTTTCCCTGAGCCTTTGACAACTTTTGATGAAAAAGCTTTTCTTTTTCTTTTCTTTTTTTTTAAAAAAAGAAATTGAATCTGATGATGGACAGATGATCAATGGAGAGGAAAACTTTCAAGATGATTTGATTATTTGATAGAAAATTAAAGAAGAACATTTCCTCAAAAGTAACCATGCTGCGAGTTTACTGGCCAAATCTTATTAAAACCGTAACAAGCTTTATATTCGATGAGTCAACTTCAACCGTCAAGATAACCTCAAAAAATATTCGGATCCAATTTGTACTTCACATAGTTATTGAAATTTTCTATAAATTTGGAAATATTGATTCATTTAGATTCTTATTTGAATAATTACATACATATTTTTTATAAAATAGAAATTGAGATGTTCAATGCCTTTGTTAAAATTTATCTATAAAAGCTCTAGAGATTTTTAGGTTTTCTTTTTTATATTGATTCAATTAAAGTGAAGAACCACCATGAATAAAATGGTTTGGTCCCTCATTGGTAAGGATGAACTCTTCACCAGCCATCTCTCTCAAAAATTGGTGATGTACTATTTCATTAGACTCATTTAATGATAAATTTTTTAAACTTTTACTATTTTACAATTTATTCAATAGTATTGTTACATAGAAAAAAATTAATAAATTAATATAATTTTTTATTAAATTTACATGTAAGAAATCGTGAGATGGCCAAGAACTTTCTTCAATGTAATTTTCTGAACTATTGAAATCTCCTTTATTCTCTGAAGTATATCTTTCTTCTATAGAATATACAGTTTTCGAAAAAATTTAAATTCTTAGATTTTGAAAGGTAATGCCCGAACCATTGAGATTTGAACTACAAAAATTTGAATAATTATATATATATATATATATATATATATATTATCATTCAGATAATAACAAATAAATAATAAAATAAATAAGTTATGAAAGAACAGCAGTCTCGCTGTCAAGTTCCCGTAAGGATGGTCTCGATCCTAAAACGGTCAAAAAGGATGTGTGTGTTAGTCAACATTGAGTGGAGAGAGATTCAAACCCATGAAATAGCTATGATGTTTTAGCGGGTGATTTGCCCCTTCACACGGGACCCACCTTCCGATAAGTACGGCTTGGATGCCACGTGGCTTTGTTGTCGAGAGTCCATTTTACTAAATAATGATTAGGTGGTAAAATGCAATCGTTTCACCAACTTCAAATATCCTCGCTTTTTTAACCAGTAACATGGTGACGACGAATGGGAAGATATGTGGAACTTTGTACTTATAACTCTTCAATTATTCCATTAATGAGTGGATGATGAGAATTATTTATATTTAAATACCATGTTTATTAAAAAATTAATTAGACAAGTACAAATATAAATTTTAAACTTTTAGAATTAGTAATAAATAAAAATGTAATTTTTTCAAATTTTAATTTACCTATCAACTACATATTAAAAAGCTAACTTTAGCTTTGAACACATAAAAATGAGACAGAGTAGATGAGAACCTCCACCAGCCAACAACGTGGCTTCTCTCCACTGTCTGCTTATTGTGATGGAACTCAACTTCATCAACTATAATTATTGTGAATTGAAACTCAATTTAACCTCAAAATATCTTTTAAACTCACTCATTTGAAGTCCTACCGAAAGGGTTTCGTATAATTATAGACAGTCAAATATGACACTTATATGATGACTCAATCGATTCCACAATGTGTAATAAGTAAGATTTTTTGTTTTTCTCTTTCAATTTTCTAACTCTGTTTGACAAAAAAAAAAGATTATATAATAACTCAGTAGATCAAAATTTTCCATCATCATTATCATTTGCCAGAATTTAATATATTTGAGGTGAGTCTTTTAAATTCTACTTCTCCATTTAACTTTACGATTATTAGGAGGCACACGCTTCGCACAAGTAAAATTACTCAGAAATTTATAATGAGTATTTTTTCTTTAATTCATAAATTTTGTATAGATTTTTTTATTTTTAGATACTAATATGAAAGAATTTTCAAATTATCCTTCAAAGTCACCAAATTTCATCATAAAATCTATTTTTCACAAATTTTCCCTATTTTTGGATAATAATAGAATAAAATAGAATTAAATCCTTCAAACTTACCAAATCCAATCTTAGAATGTATTTTCTTATTTCTTAACTCTATTTTTTTTATGAAATTTTCCTTTTCTGTGAACTAAATTATTTTAAATCATCAAACCCAATATAAAAATCTCTTTTTTTATTTTTAAGATAAATTTTACTTTTTATGTTGTCTAACATTGAAACAAATCACAACCATTACTAATTAGTAAGACACCTTTACCCTGTCTCCCTGTCTCTTTATATATATAAGAGTAGAAAGATAAACTATAAAATAAGTCACTCCACAATCCTAATTTTTTCATAGTAAATTTACCGTTCACGTGAAAAAATAACAATATGAATTTCTTTTAACTAATATAGCACCGCTTTCATTAGGGGATAAATATAATACCAGAACATGGAAGAGTTTTAAAATAAGATCAGCTCAATCTTGTCCTGGCCCAAGTTGATGCTATTGGGTTTGGGTTTGGGTCTAGTTGAATCCTACCTAAACTCAACCTGTTTATAGGTTAAACCCTGCAATAAAAATGTATACCCAAAAGTAAATATGCACACTATGGTGCTCATTTAAAGTTAGTTGTTCTAGTTTTTCAGCATAGTGTTAAATAATGGTATCCAAGGGTCGAAATCTCAGTAGCGGCCGATATGAGATTTCGGCCGATATTTTTCTTTCTCTTATTTTCTTTTTTTTTAAAAAAACCCATCGGTATCGACCGATATCTCGACTCCTGATGGTATCACTCAGTAAGTATCAATTTTAATTAGATATTTAGGATAGCTTGGTGTCTTAGATATGTCAAAGTCTTTAGGTTTTAGTATATGTGTCACTCACTCATACATTTTTCTAAATAACATAGGTATCTCTAGTCTATATTGGAGGTGAGACTAATCGTATGGGTATGCAAAATTACATGCAAACCTTCTGTATTAAGTAAGTTTGAAAGGAGTTGAACTCAAGACCTCTAGTCTAATCTTTAAATATTAGACTAATTGAAGCCTCTATCAATTTAGTCATTCTACTACGCTACTACCTTTTACTTGAGAGCACGTACTCTTCTTACCACACAAATGAAAATGAGGGCATAAAAGTGTGCAAATAAGATTTATTTTACTTAAAATGCTACTATATTGATATGCTTGGCTTCTTACATGTTTGGCTATAAATGAGACCCAACATTTATCAGTACTTGAGCAGTTGAGCTCGTAAGTATATGAACACATCTATCTTATGAAACTTCTATAGTTTTTCTTTATAATATCTAACTTTTTCCACGACACTCGTAAGTTCTAAACCATTCTAGGCTTTTCTACACCTCCACACAATTTCTTAAACTTCTCAATCTTACACATGGTTCTATATAGTTTTAGACAAATATGTAGACTTCTAAACTAGTTTAAATAAACACTGGAACACTCTATAAACGTTGAGTAATTTTTTTTTTTTTTTTTTTTCGAGTAATAGAAAATAAAGAGCATGAAAAATAAGATTCTATTCTCTTATTGTAAAAAACATAAAAAAAAAAATTTGAGACGTTTCTCTCTTTTTTAGAAGAAATTCATTCTTATAAGAAAAATAGAGCAAAGAAAATGCTTCAATCAATTCTAGTGAAAATAAAAAAATTTATATCACCAAGTTCAGAATCTTGATGGGTTAATTCTTTGGAGCCCATTTTTCTTACTCCTCTTAATGTAGCAGAAGTCTGTACTGGTCACATTTGAGGTAGTGGTCTGGTCTACCATGGACCATGGATGGACCAGCTTTTCAGGATCAGGCTCAGTAGATTCTATTAGCCATTTCTCTTCACATTTTTTATGGACGAATTTAAACCACTGCCAGTTTGTGACTTTGTTCCATACGCCTTTAAAGATCATCACTTGAAGCTAACATCAACAGGTGTTTGTTTTATACTCGTGGGTTTTGAATCATGACCCATCTCCATCAACCTCCATTTCTTGATCCACCATATTTCCTGCCATGTTTAGTCACTTGCAATGCAGAAAAGTTTGACCATTATCTATCATGCATTCATACCTCTTACATGAATGTAATATTAATTTCATAATTTGGACTAAAGTTCAAAAAATTGGAAAAAAAAATGGGTAAATTAATCCTGGACTTGTTTCGATAGAATTTTGAATCAGACAAGTCAAAATTTTGAACAAATCATAATTTAAAACTTGAATATAATGGTCAAACTATTTACCTGTATCTAGCTCAACCTATTTACCTATTTAAACCCATTTTTTTAAGTGCCAATTCCATTTTAAGTGATGTAGAATCTGTAAAAGAATTTAAAATGTTTTCAAATGAATCAAAATATCTATTCAACCCAATCCAATTATGAGCATTTGAACTTCGTCAGGCCTAATGCTGTCCCTTCAAATTTAAAGCCTTCTCACCTCTGTATCTTCTTATATTAGACTCTCACCGGTTGTTTTTAACTATTTCATACATGGTCAATATGAAACTATTAATATTATTACTTTGATAATCTTAAATCTGTTGCCTATCTTCTAAGGAGTACTCCACCCACAAACTTCCTTGTATATATGTCTAAGAATCAACGACTTTCATTGTAAAGTTTTTTTTTTTTTCATATAAACATCTGCAGTGTGGATGGGTTTATCTCCAATTCTAGTGTTTATTTACCAATTTCTCTGTATATTGTGGGAACTCACTTTTACAAACTTCCTCTTAATTTTTAAGAAAATCCAGTGAAATTTTTTTTTTAATGATGGTCAGTAAATTTCATTCAGAGAATAAGTAGTCCAGTGATTTAAACTAGATAGGGCCATGGAGTCATTTCCACGAGGAGATATGAGGAGATTTATTTTTTATGACTAAAGTATGTATGCGTAAGTCTCTCTATTCATACACACCGAATAATTTTATGGGCAATGATCTATTAAAATAGTGTAAAAAAGAAACGGGAGATGAAGTGCTGCATATAAGGACATGTGATGGGTCAAAGATATTTATTTTTTAATAGTCAAATGCCCAATTTCAATTAAAAGCAGATGAGAAGATGAGGATTATAATTGATTGGAGATAGAATCATGAAATCAATACAGTTTCCTGACCATCATTAATTCCATATAAGCTAACACTGCTGATGTTGTAAAGACATGTGAAGTCACATGCCCTCCAAAACAAACCAACAATCAATTGCTTCCTGTCCTTTCATCCATCAACAGAAGGCAATCAAAATCACATCAAGAGACAAATAACCCACCATTTTTTTAATAAGATAATTTCTATTAAATCAATGGTAGGTGCCTTAAAAGCTGGTGGGCATTGAACCTTCCAATTCCCCCACTTTTATATCACTTTCAACTGCAACTTTTAGATGGACTTTTCCTATTAATGCATGTGATTACTCATAATCAAGGTATTAAACTCCATTATTAATTAAATTACTTTTGAAATGATTCAGTTTAATTAAGATCAACTGTATTAAGGTTCAATTTTTAAGATAATGATCATAACACATGCAAAAAGAGAGCAAGGTAAATATACTGCATTTCTTACTGTACATAATAACCATGATTGGAGGAGTCATTTAGAAATAGATGCACCTAAACATGACCTGAAATGCTAAACTAGAGATGGGGCAGTCTTGGAAAAAATGAGTTACATTAGCAAGTGAGACTTTTGTCTCAAAGAGAAGGAACTTGAAACTCTACATGGCTAGAATCCATCAATTCTTCAATCATCTGTTGTATGTAGTCATCTTCCATGGAATTGAATTGCTCTTGACTGTTGCTCTCCAGTTGAATTTTCATGGCCCAATTGGACTCATTTGGTTGATCACTCGGCTTCTTCGGCCACGGGCCAATGTCGGATTGCGGGTGATCACCATTGGCTTTGATAGATGTTGGAGCCGCAGCCGGTGGCTCCTTGATCGCAGGGTCTGCTTGCGTGGAGAGATGCCAAGTTGCAACGGTGTAATTTAGCAATTAAAGCTGCTGATAGGAATTTGGAAGTGGAAGGGGGTGCATTGGGATTATAGGAAAAATTGGTCCTTGCTCGCGGCCCGCACATCAGCCTAGCTGCTTCATCATAAGCTCTTGCGGCGTCCTCTGCTGTCTCAAATGTGCCCAGCCAAATTCTTGTTTTCCTGTCAACGAGTAAGCTAAACAAGATAAGTTTCTTGAATCAAGAGAGGCAAAATTCATTGAAAAATCAATCTCTGAGTTATGTAAAAAGTAGAATCTTGTATTGAGCAAGGTAAGCTACTGCCTACAGGATCCTTTTTAAAAAGGCTATGATGGGACCTCTTCCTAAATTATAGGACAAGAAGTACCAATTGGGCTATTGCAGACTACAATTGGAAAGAGGTGTTCAACTTAGACCTAAATTTTGAAATTTATCACCATCATCGTCAATGTCATTTGAAGTTCTCATTGCATGAAAGCGAGCATGTTAAATTGTCGACTTAAGCAGGGAAATGACAGTACTAGCTCATGGACAAGTTGGGCACCCAAAACAGAGAGATACAGAAACAGAGGCATAAAAAAGGACTGATTATAGCATTACTGAGGTGGTGCTTACAACAAGGGATGGCGGATTTCGGACACCCATGAACCCCAATGCCTCTGCCGGACACCGCGATATCGCTGTTGAGGCCTTGCCATTACAGAGCTGCAGTACTTCTTCTTTCCTGCTTGGAGAAGAAACAGGGGAAGGAGGTTTTGAATGGGGAGTGAGGGTATGTGTGAGGTAGAGGAGGGAAGTTCTGGGGTTGAGGGGTATTTGTAGCTGCTTCTTTGAAGTTGATACTTCCTTTTTCACTGCTGGACACCAATTCACTTGTAGGCTCCACAAGAGTTTTGGTCTCTCTCTCCATTTTTCATTTTTTTCTTACATTTCTTTCCCCTTTTCTCACCAATCTACACCTCTCCTTCCTCCCAGATGCTTTGAGAGCATTGAGGCATTTGATTCTTTCTACTTTGAAAATGACCGCAGAAAAGGCCTTTGGTAGAAATTGTGGACCCACAAATGAAATTGATGGGGTCCACTAAATATTGTGTGGGCCATGGATTGACTTTGTGGGTGTGCCCATATTCATTCCCACCAATGGATCTCAACATCTTCATTTTGTGGGGTACCCAAGTGGGACAGAAGAATACTATTTTTAGTTTGGCAAATTACAGAATCCTTAGTTCCTAACATCTCTACCAAATGTGTTTGGCAAATGTCAGAACTGATTAGGACAGTCCAAAATCCAAATTGAGGACAGTGCCCTATATATGCCAGCACTCAAGTGGTATTTGGAACATGGAATTAAACAACCCTTGGAATTTTCCTAGCAGCCTTGAATAGGGATATGGGGAAGCTGCTTGATTGTTGCCTCATATTAAGTTATTAACCTTATTGATGCAGCAAACATAGATGCCATGTTACTGCACCAACCAACCAAAGATCGGAAAGATTGTGGAATCAATATTTAAAAATTTGATCAAACTCTGTTTTTTTTTTTTTTTATAATAATTTCATTTAATTAGATTCCACTATAGTTAAACTATTTGATAAATACTTATATTAAAAATAAGTTAACAAAAATTGTAGAAAAATATTAAACCACGTTTCAATCTTGATACTACAATAGCAATGGTGGAAAAAGAAGAGAAAAATGAAATAAATAAGAATTCCAATAGTTTTAGACTAATTGAATTGTGCTAAGGATCCAGCTGCCTAAGATTCTAGTTCAAATTAAACCAGGTCAAACCATTTGGTTCAGTTCAATTCTAAGACACGGATTGAAACAATTCTAAACACCACCGGGTCCAATCATTTGTTGCCCATTTGCACCAAGGTTTAAAAGTTGAAAAAACTCTGTAAGTTACTTCATTTGATTGAATTTCAAATCAATTAAAAAGTACTCGGTGTTATGATAAATATATTATTTTTGATATTTGAACATTAAGTAATTTTGAGGGGTTAGTTTGATGGTCAAAATCTGCCCTTGTTTGCAGGTAATTTGTTCTGTATTTGACATATGCAAATTAAGAGGTTTACATATGCCTAAAGAATTAATAGGTAAAACACCTGGACACCTTCCAAATAAATCGAGGATAAATATTATTGTCAAGTCACATTATGGATGAGCCCAACCCAAATTCGACCTGGTTCGACGATTACATTGATTGATGGTTTTGGCATAACTCCCCCTTAGAATAAAAATAATAAATAGAATAAAAATAAAAATGGCCTCTTCGATGTAGCCATGAGCCTCATAGGTTTAGAGCATCCTTTTATCTTACGAAAAGAGAAGTGATAGGTACTTAAATCTATTTATATTTTTTTTTAGGTATAAAGGTAAGTTGGTGATATCAGTTGGTACATTGGTAATAGTTTTTTGCATTTGTTAGTATATTTATTTTGAATTTTGTAGAATAGTGTGCATGTTCACGTCATGTAGCAGAAGAGAAAACCTAAGCATATGGCTGTTTGTAGGGAGAAGACAGAATGATGGTGTTGATGTTTTGGAGGCTTTTGAATGGGTGTGATGCTCATCCATGTGAGCGAGAGAGAGAGAGAGAGACCCTGATTTCCGCTAGAGACATTTCTTCCATTCATGCATTTATGCTGCCTATCTAACACCATACATCATTTGACCAGATGACTGGTTTACATC
Source organism: Chimonanthus salicifolius (assembly GCA_013350335.1). Classification (NCBI taxonomy): domain Eukaryota; kingdom Viridiplantae; phylum Streptophyta; class Magnoliopsida; order Laurales; family Calycanthaceae; genus Chimonanthus; species Chimonanthus salicifolius. The sequence continues at coordinate 26,243,114 of CM023532.1, read as the reverse complement.
ATTTCATGGTTTTAAATCCATAGAGTCCAAATGGTATTATTCCTTGATTATAAAAAACTTTCCGTGTTCGATTCCTACTTTACTTTAAAGGGTTATTCCCTGTAGACTTATAGAGTTACTCAATGTAGATAAAAAGGTTTGCAGATCTTTTTAGGATTAGTTGGATGTTCTTAGAAGCCTCGACACTTTGGTTATAAAAAATATACCTGTTGAAACCATTTGATTCATGTTGGGATCGAAAAATTTATGTTGGATGAGATTTGTCACTAAAGGTAGATTGCAACTTGGATGAAGCATGTAGCATAGCTTTAATTACTTCTTTCATTTGTTATCATCGTTGGCATCTTATCTTATTGAAATGTCTCAATAAAACTCTTTAGTTGTTCCATTAAGCATGTGACATCGTTGTTTTTTCACATTTGATATTTTGAATTTCAAATATAGAATGTTAAATGTTAAATGTTAAATGTATAATGTTAAGTATGTAAATGAAGACGTGTCACTCTGTTATTAGTGCAACAAATGATTTGAGCCCTTCAATTATACCTAACACTTTTCTAGTTTGTTTTCTTGTTCACGATATATTAATTTCTAAACAATCAACTTTGGTTATATGGCTCATTGAAATTTGATTATCAAAGCAATAGTCATGTCTTATTTATCTTGTGTAAGCTTCTATTTTTAAAGAAGTTTGACAGATGCCCAAGCCTAAGAACCTAAATGCTTTGACAAGTCATATGAGAGAGTGGTCGCAGTCAAGAAGAAAAAACTAACTATTAGATAAGAATTAATAAAAAATGATGTGAATTTTTAATCATAGTTTTTAGATTAAAAAAATGAATGAATTTAAAAATAAAATTTTATAATTTTTATTTATTTAAAAATTATAATTTAAAATTTACACTAATTTATTATAAATAAATTTACAGCAGATAGAATTTTCTTGGAGCAATTGCTAATTAAATAGTGGATTCAGTATTTGGGCCACATCATGTGCGGAGTTTTCAGGGACCTTCCATTGTCATTTTCCTAAGATATATTCATATTTATCTTCCCATATGCGGATGCTGAGAATGGTCCAGGTCATGTCTGCTATCTTGCAATTCTCCATCGTGATCATAGCCGTTGATTTATTGACAGATCATGTCAGTAGTCTATCATATCTTGATGAAAATGGCATACAAGGAAACACCGCAGTAACTTGGTACATCTTGCCAGTCTACTGATTTGAATTATTTTGCCATAATTGTGCAATTTTTCTACAATTTCACTTTTTGTCTTTTCAGAAGTGTGACGCCAAAGTGGACAAGAAAATATGAATAAGTGTCAATTTTTTTTAGCATGATTATTTTGAGATTAATTTTATAAATATATGTAAATCTTTCGATTCATAAAGATCGATTAAGTCTTTGGGAGAGTAACCCTGTGACAAGTGGTTCGGAAGAATTACACTCGAATAAAAAAATAAAATGATGAGTTTTGAATTTATGTATGGGTAATTGTGGGATACCGAACGTAAAACTCTCATGGATGAACTCACTGTTCTCTTTTGAATTTACTCAAAGGTATAATGAATATTGAGAAATTATTTTGACCAGATTCATTAAATTGTTTTAAATTTTTTAATATAATATTTAAAAATTAAAAATAATTTAAATTTATCAAATTTTTAAAATTTTAAAAAGCATAAATTAATTAATTAAAATAACTTTTGATAGATAGCCTACTAAAAAAATATTTTTAATAAACTCTCCACTATCTCATTTTGATGATTCAATTCTTAAATATGCAAAAAAACTATTGCACAAACTAGAGTGCGTGTCATCATTTCACATAAAATCTGAGGCGTGATTCTAGTAGAAATTGTATCTTGAATTTAGATTTCAGATATGACCTTTGTATAAGCACAAAAGGTTCAATAAATAGAAAAAAAAATGAGCAGACTGGCCTCACGTGTAGGAAATACCGTGCGTAAAATTTCCACGAGTGAGTCTACTATCCATAGGTCACACTAACGTTAGGGTCATGTTATAATACCCTGCTCCAAAAAGTCCTACATTGCTAGTAGCATTGGAAGTTCCCTGTTATATAAGTAGTGACTTTCTGTGTGTAGGCCCAAAGCGGACAATATTGTGCTAGTGGGACGGATCGTTACACATGTAGACTTCAATCCAAAACCTCCCACTTCTTAAGACGGGAAGCAACTACTTGAAGTACATCATGTAGATAATTATATTTCAATAAAGTCATAAATGTAAAAAGACCTGTTCTAGACATTTCACCCAATATTGGCATTGGCCCATTTGCTCTTCAACTATGATCACATACATGTGGTTTGATCACGGCCACCATCACTCAAGATACGTTGATATGATTTTTTTAATATTTCAAAATATCACTAAAGAATATTGTTATATGATCTCGATTTTATTATAATATTTCTATAGTAAATACTTAAAAAATCATTATCTATCTTGAATTGTAAATATCATAGCATTTAAATGTATTTCCACGAAATTCCAAAAGTTCATTTTTATTTTTTATTTTTGTAACAGAAGCCTCTCTACTCATATACACCGAATCATTCTATCGGTAACTCATGATTACCGTTTCTTTAGAGGGGTTTATGGCCATGACTCTAACCATGGGTTTAATTTTTCTTTTCAATTTTCTTATAAACATTTACGATGAGACACTGATTCGGACATCGCTATTTTTACTAATATTAAACAGTATAAATTATTATTTTTATTTTATCTTTCATTTTATTGTAATAAATTAAAAGACCAATATGTAATAGCAATGGTCAATACCCAATATTAGTAAAATACTGCTGTGCTTTTGAAATTTTGAATATAATTCAATTTTATTCATTAGATAATAAAATCTCAGAGATGTGTTCACAATAGAAGGTGGTGATCACAAGTTATCCTGGTGGGCGCAGATCAGTACATCATCTTGAAAATTACCCACATGGGATGTTCATCCACCTGTCAGATAGCGCGTTCAAAACTCCAAAATTCAACACACGGTTACGCCAGTGAATTTATTTACGCCTACATTTGTTGTTGCCAACCTGATCTGATATCACCCTTTGAAGTCCAAAGTCCAGATTCCAGACTCTAGAATCCAAATTGATTATGTGCTATCTGCCTTATCTTAGTGAGAAAAAGAGAGAGAGAGTATGAAACAGGAGAATCTGGACTTAAATTTCTACTGAAAATGACACAATAACGCGTAATCGGAAGGAATGTTGTGGAAAATGACCATCATTTGAACAAATTGTAAATTGTAATTCGAATTTATTTTGTATAAAAATAATAATAAGATTTCTTCTATCGAGATTTGATACGAATCTTTTAAATGAGTCTTGACCTCACATAATTAAGTAAAATAAAAAGAGGGTTATATGTGTAAGAGGTGTATATATATTCATTTCATTTATGATCATTCTATCATTTAATTTTCACCTTTTAAAATCAATAACTTATATTTAGATGATCAATTAGTTCTAAAAATTTATATGCATTATATTCATGTAATTCTATGATCCAATCATGACCGTACACGTTGGCATATGTAGAAAGCTCAACAGTTCATTTAATTGGCCCACAAAGGATAGCCCGCAGTTTTGAAATGGCACTGATTGGGTTGGTGCCTGAAGTATGTAACGTAAGTTAGTTAATGAATTATTAAAATCCTTTCACTTGTGAGCTGTATTAAGAGAGAATATTTTGACTAAATTTCATATTTGAGTTGAAACTTCTAAATTTTTAAGAGATTAATATATAAATATTATAAAACATTGGCCTTCTTTCAAAATTGACTAGTTCAAAGAGCCTATTTTCGCTGAAATTTCACAATATATCAGCTTAAATTTTTTTTTTTTTTTAGAAAAAACTAAAATTACCAATACCTTTTTAGTGTTAACTCTCATCAGTAATTACCAATTTACCACTGTAAAAATTCAAAAAGGTTGGTACATATCAACTTAGAGAAGCGAGAGTATCGCCGTAACGACGAAAATATGAAATGCAGACTGGCCGTGAAAGAGGAGTTGGAAAAATCAGACGACTTTCGTTGCATTAACGTGTGAGTCTGTCACTATTTTAAAAGATTTCAGACTGGTGCAAAATTCCTCAATTTATGGATGTTTTTGGATTACAGCTAAGTTTGAGCTTAGGGAGTGTAACTTGTTAAGAATGTGAGTGGGGCCCAGATAGCGCGTGAGAGGAGAAGGGGATGGGGCCCCACAGAGCGCGGGCAAAGGCCAAAAGGTGAACGTGGGTGATGATCGCTGTCCCCTGTCAACTAGCGTTGTTGTATGGAGGACCTGGTCTTACTCTTTCCTCTTCTTCCTTCCCTTCCAACATCTCGGAAAGTGATGTTTGGCGTCTATACTGTGGGGCTAAGGCCCATGCAGAGAAAATTATAAAATCACATGGTATTAGATATTAGATAGGGTTGCTGAGTAAATGTTATAAATATCGGACTCATCCTCAAATTTAATAGACTTAGTTGGATGCATAGCAGCTGAGTCAGATCGAAACCAGTTAAATTCTAGTCAAAATCAGGTGAAAATAATAGAAATTACTTCTGAGTCACATAGGAATTAGTTCTATAACCCTAAAGAGTTTGGTGTGTTGGTCAAGAACTCACTTCAGAAAGTATAGTCACTCTTTCTAGTTTTATCCAATATGCTATAAATAAAGACGCTTACACATGTCTCGAAAACTAATCGGATACTTTAAGAAGTCCAGAACATCTTTGTCAAAAGAAAAAGTTCTATAAAAAAAATATATCTAATTCCTTAAAACTATGGCTGCAAGTCGAGCTGAGTTGGCTTGAGTTTATACTAGTCCATTATAAAATCAAGAATTTTAAGTCCAACCATGGAGACAAAACAAACATCTATGATCATCTCAAAATTGAGAAGAAGAAAAAATCCACAAATTTTGATAACAAGGAGGTCCAAAATGATACTCCCTCCTCTCATTTTAATTGTCTCATTTGAAACATTTGTATTTTTTAAGAAACTCTCTGTATAAGGTTAGCACTCCATATGATCTCATCTATTTTTAACACACTTTATGATACTCTAATATGAATGTGACAACTATTTTAGGGACAATCCCAAAATCCATATAAGACAATTAAATTGGGACATAGAGAGTATATAAGAGAGAGACTAAGATATATAAAATGTCTATGTAATTATATATAAAATATTATACATTATTTAAAACATTTTGGGTCGAGTCTCGAGTCTCAAGTCTTCGATTTTTTCTACTTAACCCAATTCGACTTAAGAAAATCTCAAGTCCTCAAAGCTTCAAATTGGCCCGTGATCTATGACCCGCAATAGATATTTCTGGGGCAGGTCAAAGCGGGTCTCATTTTTACCCAGCCTAACTTGCACCATAATATTAGTTCATCTTGAACAAATTCACTTATGACAATGAGATTGCTAGAAATATTTATAATTGTGTATGAAGGATATAAAAAACATTTTAAATAAATTGCTCCTAATTTTATTTAATTGAGCGGTAAGTGCATCTTATTTCAATTTCAAATTCAATGTAGACCAAACTCATGAAATGATAAAGAACATGAGGAAAGGGGTGCAACTTGGGCAAGTCTAAGTTGGGCCCTAAATTAAGTCGGGCCCTAAATTATATGCTGTACTTATAGGACCCAAGCCAACATTGGGCTAAAAATCTAAACTTAGGTTTGAGACGGGCCTTTGGGTCTGGGCCTTTATTGAATTTTCTGTCTCATAAACCACAACCACCATTCTACGGTGACATTTCTTCAAAATAGAACGCTTTAGAGCTTATCAGACAAATGGGCTTGCTAGTGCCCCAGTGGGTCTCTAATTAGTCAGAAGATCCAACCCTGTAATAATATGTATTTGTTCAAAATTTTCAACAATCGTTTATTCAACACATCTTATTCGGTGTGTATTAGTAGGGAGGCTTGCACATGCGAGAATTAACCGGGTGCTCAAAGAGGCTTGGACACTTTAGTTATAAAAAAAAAAAAAAGATTTGGATCCAAGCAAAATTGAATTCGGCTTATGTTGCATTTCTACCAAATTATATAAAAATGATTTTAATGATGATAATCATTCAATAGTGCTTAGAAGCATGGCTTACTTCCACATATGGTTGAATAATGAGACTAAGAACATTGAATTTAGCATTTCATGGGACCAATAATGAGACACATTCAGATTTATTTATCCACCACGTAAGGGAGAGGTTGAGGTGAAAATACAGGTTAGAATGTATGATTTGTTGTCATCTATTTTCATAGTTTCACTACATGGTCTAGCCATCTACATGTAATGGACCACATTATTTAAAAAATCCAAGCCGTCCTATCAAACCCTTCATAATCCTCACCCTTACAGACCCATGGAGCTGATGTCTAAGCCCTGCATGCAACTTGGACAAAGCTCATCCGAAGTTCACAGGGATTAACAAAAATATAGGATCTGCCGGCCCAATGTTGGGCCCTGGCTCAAATTAGTCCAAAAATGATGGCCAAGACCCAAGCTGGCCCAACACCTAGTTTTGTGCTCAGGCCCAATTTAAATTTCAATTGCAAGATTATATTGAGCGTGTATATATATTAACCATAAATTTAACTACCATAACTACTCTTTACGTATCGACTGATATTTTCACCTCTTGTTACAATTTTGGTGAAATTCCAAATTCTTAGAGATCCGACGGTTTTCTTTGAATTCTTGGGTGATTTCAAAAACTTGATTTTCTTATTTCAATTGAGACGATTTCGAAATTAACTTGATTTAGTTTGTAGAAATTAGATCTAAACATTTATATTGTTGAAGACCTCTGAAAGATTGCAGATTTTGGCTAGCCAGCATGCTTCTTGGATAAAATAGACCAAGACTAAGTCCTTATGCTACACTGCAGTTTACAACAAAATTTAGCCCCGAATCCCTCCGATGGTCACCCAAAAAATTACATAAAAATAATGAAAATAGAAAAAAAAAATATTTTATAAACTCAAAATCCATTACCAAAGTCCTCCCAATGTTATCTATTTATAGATCTTAGGCATCAGATCATGAGTGTCACACAAAAAAGTCATATTACTCTTCAAATGAAAGGACACCTCTTATGAAAAGACACATTTTCATATGATATCTTTTAAAGAATAAATTTATTTTTGAAATAAAAGTTGATTTTTTAAATATTTTAGCAGAACATTTATATCATAAAGTGCAAAAATCTTACATTAAAATTTGAACATGTGAGGGAGTGATTTCCTTTTAAAACTAAGATATTTAGGCATTTCACTCGACTATTCCTTAGGACATATATAAATCTCTCAACCGGCACATACTCGGTACAAAATATACTTGAATCTCAAGACTTCCCACAAAATAAGGGCGTGTTTTGACTTCCAAACTAATTCCTAAGATTTAAGATGGTGCATTTTTAAAAACATCTTAAAGAAATTTCTATAATTTAAAAAAAAAAAACCTTTTATTGTTCTTTCATTAGAAATTGCGGACTTCTCAAAGTATGTTCCATCACAAAAATAATAAAAACAATAAAATTTTATTAATTGTTATTGTTTCAACTCCCTATCTTCAACATGTTGAAAGAGTAGAAAATTTCTCCTGAACTCCAAAACAAACCCCTCACCTCTATTTTCTTCATAGCCACGAACCCATAACAGAAGCCACCTACACATTAGCTTCAGCCTTTCGTGTGTTGCCACTCGTTTGCTTGTGGAATTCCGTAGTGAACGGACTTGAAGCGGTGAGTCTGTCTATTACCTTTTATTTTCTGTTTTTTACTTTATTTTACTGCTTCTATTCTTTACCTTTTTAAATCTTGAATATTATAAAAGGATTATAATTTCTAACTCTCCATTTTGTCTTCTGCAGAGATTTTTCTCTTGCATTATGGAGGCCTAACACGAAGATACAAAGGGTAGATAGAAGATGGCACTGGTAGAATTCATAAAAAAGATGAACCTCTGAAAGGCAAGGAAGGATTGCAGGCATTGTGGGTGACCCACACACACACACAGATACAGACACAACTCTCTTTCAAAATCCCTCCCTATTCAGAGTCTTTATTCACTTGTAGTTTGATAAAATGGAAGGGACCAGCAAAGCCATTAACCTTGAGGAAATCAAGAATGAGAACGTCGATCTGGTGAGAAATTATTCTTTTTATAAAAATTCTCTAATATATATATATATATATATATCAACTTCTTAATCCGAAGGGATTGGAGTGAGATGACTACGAACCCGTCTCAAGAAACGGAAGGGAATTATGAGTTCAATTTCCACTCTATGCTAAAGGGTCACTCCCTATAGAGTTATCCTGTATATAGGTAAAGAGGCAAACATATGCCTCGAAAGATTAGTCGGGTGATGAACATTTCATCCAATTCTCATTGCATCTTTAAGTATATATTTTCTTTGTAAAGATTATTACGCGCCAAAGATGTGTCAAAATATTAGTGAATAAACAATGATTTGATCATCATATTTTCATGAAAGCCAAGATCACAATTCTACTTTTATATTGGGCTCTATCATTAACTATACAATCAATCTCGACGCTGTCTCTATTCTTCTACTTTTATATCTAAATCATTCTACTTTTATTCTACTTTTATATTGGACTCTATCATTAACCATACAATCAATCTCGACACTGTCTCTATTCTTCTACTTTTATATCTAAATCATTACAAAAGAACTTCTTTCAATTTATCTTAATTTGTTCCTAAGAAAGTTACTTCTATTGTGTTCTTGTTTGAAAATATATAACAATTATAATAACAACAACATCACGTTCATTGTAATACATATTTGATTTATTGTTAGGTTAACTTAATACAAAAATTGTAATGAGTTGATATATTTTAACAATTTAATCATATATATTTATAGATAAGAATGTTAATTCTGTCATTTAATATTCTTAATCTATAAGGTAAAAGTCAAAGTATTTACTTCGACCATTGGATAACGTTAATGCATGCATAGTACAATTAAAATATTTACTTATTATCTTATTACATTATAACTTGTAAATTTTCATTATAATCTATATTAGTGACACAAAAGTTACATGGTTTTACATGAATATATAACAGTGTACTTTACTTTTAACATGACAAATGAAGTATATTGAAATTGCCAATTTTAACATATGCATCCTCACGTAATTAACAGGGTCGTACATTTTTTTTCAGATTATGTCATTTGTATATGAGATAAATAATAGAATTAATTTAAGGCCAACCATCTTAACACGGGCAAAATCTATCAGGAGATACGGGATGGAGTGAAATTCTAATTTTACCTATACCGGTGTACCGCTCATCAAGTACCGATGTATCGATAACATGCCATATACATGCAAAACTGCTGACAAATTTTGCCCGTTTTAAGATGGGCATCCTTAATTTAAACCCAAAGAGTTGGGTGTGTTGGTCAAGAACCAGGAGTTTTGAATTCGAATCTTATATCACTCCAAAGGGCCATTCCCCGTAGTTTTACTCGGTGTATATAGGCAGTGAGACTTGAACATTATCCAAAGAGTAGCCGGGTGCTCTATATATATATATAAGTTATAAGATTTATATATTCGAATAGCTGAAATGAATTTATTACCACTGTCTCGTTTGATCCATCAACTAACAAAATCTATAGCAGTTTAACAAAGAGAGTATACATTCATGAAAGATGAATCCAATGCCTTTAGAACTGATGAAAGTTCATGATAACTTTAATCTGTTCTTTTTCAAATTTCTTCACATGGGTCCATTATTCATCTTCAAAAATCTGGTCCAACCATTTAACAAGCTAGCTCTTGATAGACGGCTAAGATCACTTGGACAAGATGCTAAAGGAAGACCTTAAGATATGATAATTCAGCCCATGTTTATTGCTCATCAGCCACCTGATAAAAAGGCCCACCATTGATGCCCTAGAAGATCCACTCTCATCTTGATTTGGAAGACTTGATGGTGGTGCCGTTGTTAGGACCTTTGGTATCGAGCCCTATTAAGTAGAGTGATTTAAGTCCTTTATAAATCTCTAAATTTTTCTCTACACTTCCAATTTAGAACTCGTCTTTCTATTTCTCAACCGCCGTCCCAAGAATGATCCTCCAAAGAAGATGACAAATCCATCTACTATTCAAATGACATAATAATCTATATTTCTTTCATGGAATGGTGTACATTAATGGTGAAAATAACTCTGTAGGAGAATATCCCCATCGACGAAGTATTTGAGCAGCTAAAATGCACAAGAGGAGGAATAACCACAGAGGAAGGGACCGAGAGGCTCCAGGTCTTTGGCCCAAACAAGCTCGAGGAGAAAAAGGTAAGAATTTAATATTTTATATAAAAATAAAGAATTACTTTAGTTGATTTTTAAGGACTGTCAGCCCAGTTAAATCTAGATTTTGAACTTCACCAATCATCCTGCATGAACTAAATTGTCTCCAAAAATCCGAGATGCGACCTATGGGTATTTTGTCTCCAAATACAAATGGGCATCCCCTTTTATATATATATATATATATATATATAATTAAAATAGCTGAATGTCGAATAGGACCTGCCTCGACGGAGACAGGCCCCGGCCCAAAACACCAATGTCAAAGGCGACTCAGCTATTTACAGAGCAAATGAGTTGAAGAAGCTAATAATAAGGTTTTCATTCATTTCTTGTCTTTAGAATTGTTGTATGCTGATTTTATTTTTCTCTCTTGTAAATGGAAACAGGAGAGCAAACTCCTCAAGTTCTTGGGCTTTATGTGGAATCCCTTATCATGGGTTATGGAAATAGCTGCGATTATGGCCATTGCATTGGCCAATGGAGGGGTAATTTTTTTTAATTGCTTCTACATCAACTGTTCATAAACACAATTACATAACTATGCAATCTGGACCACTGATCTTATTTCAATCGTGCTCAAACTCATTGCAGGGAAGACCTCCGGACTGGCAAGACTTCATTGGTATTATTGTGCTTCTGATCATCAACTCCACAATCAGTTTCATTGAGGAGAACAATGCAGGAAATGCAGCAGCAGCTTTGATGGCAGGCTTGGCACCCAAAACCAAGGTAAAATACCAGAATTTGAATAACACCATATGAACATTTGAATAGACCCAAATGGGATAATTCTTTTTTAAATCATCTGATACCATCTGTGTCTCAACCATAAACGATGTTGTCGAAAGATCGATAGATGTTGTTTTTAGGACTCCAGCAACCATGAGAAATCAAAGTTTTTGAATTCTACTAGGAGAATGGTTGCGGGGCTAAAACACAGAGGAATTGATGGAAGCCGGAAGGGCACCACTAGGAGTAGAGCTTGTGGTTTAGTTTGACTCATATTAAGGAAATTTATCAGTTTTAATCAACAAATTGAGAGTTCTTTCTTAACTTCATTGCTGGTGGTTTAGGCTATGGCTGTTTAGGCTAAGGAAGTTTAAGGTAGAAATAGGTCTTTGCTGCCCTGAAGTATTTTGAACCATGTGAACACTGCAATGACGTATTCGATTCAATGAGTTTATAGCCTTGGCTGACAGGTTAGGTGACTTTGACAAACTTCAATGATGGAGATGAAAGAAGAAATGTGAAATTCAAATTTTCTACTGATTTTGAAATTTGGAGATTTCATGAACAACAGTCTTAATGTTCAGTTGGTTTCAACATGGGAATTCTGTAATTTAAGTAAATGAAGCTTTGGAATTTCAGAATAACATTTTAACATGGCAGTTTATAAATTTCTTGAAATTGTAAGTCTGTGGCATTCCATAACTCCCATTTCATAAAATATACCATCTTTTTTGAAGAATTTTTTGAAAGTAGTTAGGTTCTAACTGTTTGTGCATGGCATGTACTGAATGAAGGTCATTAGAGATGGAAAATGGTCCGAGCAAGAGGCCGAGATCCTTGTCCCTGGTGATGTGATCAGCATCAAGCTTGGTGACATCGTCCCTGCAGATGCTCGACTTCTCGAGGGAGACCCACTCAAGATCGATCAATCAGCCCTCACTGGCGAGTCTCTTCCTGTTACCAAGTATCCAGGTAACGGGGTATTCTCTGGTTCAACATGCAAGCAAGGTGAGATCGAAGCTGTTGTCATTGCCACCGGCGTCCACACCTTCTTCGGCAAGGCAGCCCACCTTGTTGACAGCACCAACCAAGTGGGACATTTCCAAAAGGTCCACACCCTTACATTAACAAAATGTTTCACTCTTATCAGACGTTTAAAAAAAGTACTCCGGTCTAGTTCTAACATGCACCTAATGATGCCTATTGATATTATGTTCAGGTCCTTACTGCCATTGGTAACTTCTGCATATGCTCAATTGGGCTGGGCATGATCATTGAGCTTATTGTGATGTACCCTATCCAGAATCGTCGATACAGAGATGGAATTGACAACTTGTTGGTGCTGCTCATTGGTGGTATCCCAATTGCCATGCCCACTGTGTTGTCAGTGACCATGGCCATTGGATCTCATCGTCTGTCCGAGCAAGGTGCAATCACGAAGCGGATGACGGCCATTGAGGAAATGGCAGGTATGGATGTGCTATGCAGTGACAAGACCGGAACCTTGACACTTAACAAGCTCACGGTCGACAAGAACCTGATCGAGGTGAGACGACAAAGATGTCAAAGATCAAAGAGTTGAGACCCCATTATTGATTTTCATGATCAAGGGTGCAAATTATTATTATTATTTTTGAATTGTGGCTTTCAGGTGTTTGTTAAGGATGTGGACAAGGATACTGTAGTTTTGCTCTCTGCTAGGGCTTCAAGGGTTGAAAATCAAGATGCAATTGATACATCCATTGTTGGAATGTTGGCAGACCCAAAGGAGGTAAGTTCCCTTTACATTTGAATTTCTGATCATTGGTGGCTAATTCTAATGAGATCAATAAAATAGTACCACATCAAATTGTTTATATGAAGTACCAAAAATACAGATCCTTGAAAGTTGTCTGACATTTTGTTTTTGGTCATTAGGGGTTTTCAGAAAACTTGTTTTATGGCAATTTCTATTCTCAATTTTTACACTCTTGGCACAAGGAATTTCCATTTTAGTGCTGTCAATTGACTGGGTTTGGGCATTAACAGACCTAATTAACTAGGCCTTGCTCCATCAGTTCAAAATCTAGGCCCATCAAGCTCATCTAAAAGCCTACTTTCCCAGATCTTTTTGGTGATTTGGACACCCTTAATGAAACTATATTTTTTGTATTTTTGCACAGGCCCGTGCAGGGATCCAAGAAGTGCATTTCTTGCCATTCAATCCTGTCGACAAACGGACAGCCATCACCTACATTGATGATTCCGATGGCTCGTGGCACCGTATTAGCAAGGGTTCACCCGAGGAGGCAAGCAATTATGCACCATACTCATACTTTTGCATCTAAAAATTCTAAAATAACCTTTGAAGAGTGCTCCCCTTTTTCATTTTTTGACAACATGTTTCACTCTTGATCAAGTGAAACACTTCAAAAAACCTTATTCCTGTGAATCGCGAGCTCTAGGCCTAGGCAAGTGGAATAGGAGAACAAAATAAGCCAACCCAAAGGCTTCCCAAATGTCGAATTACTGGATTGATTCATTCCAAGCCTCAAGTTGGGTCCTTTCACATTGGCTTGGACAGTGGGCTAGGCCTTGGACTTGGTCTAAAATGTAAAACAGGCTGACCCGAGCCGATGAATGATGATCTCTATATGGGTATGAATGATGATTCACAGAATCAGTAACTACACACCATGCATGAATACTTGTATTAACTTCGTTTCTTTTCTTCTTCCTATGTTTTTCATGTATCTTCAGATCGTGCACCTTTGCAACCTCACTGGGGAAACCAAGAGCAAAGTCCATGACATCATCAACAAGTTCGCTGACCGTGGTCTCCGTTCCCTGGGAGTTGCCAGACAAGTTAGTTCCACTTACATTTTTGCATTGCATGGCACATGAGAATCAACATTTCATTTGAAAAAAAAAGTCACAATTTCTATGTGGAGACAACATTTCAGTGACACATGATCTGGTGAAGCCCACCATGAAGGTCATGGGCCTAGCCATCTCAGGATCTGCTCTCAAATTGGATGTTGAAAAGGAAATGCAAGCAATTGTCGAATAGTGTGATTGAAAGGAAGCAAAATAACCCCATCAGATGAATGATTTTGGCATCACCTCATTTTATTCTGTTAAATCATGTTTTAGATCATGTTACCGACAAGGATTGTATTAGATGGGAATTAATATGATTGCATTTTATAGACGGTGCCGGAGGCCAACAAGGAAAGTCCAGGAAGACCATGGGAGTTTGTGGCTCTGTTGCCTCTGTTTGATCCTCCAAGACATGATAGTGCAGAGACCATTCGCCAAGCACTCAACCTTGGTGTCAATGTTAAAATGATCACGGGTGATCAGCTGGCTATTGCCAAGGAAACGGGCCGCAGGCTAGGCATGGGCACTAACATGTATCCTTCTTCCACTCTAGTCGGCAATCTCAAGGATGAGAGTGTTGCTACATTATCTGTCCATGAACTCATAGAGAAGGCCGATGGCTTCGCTGGTGTCTTCCCAGGTAAACATACTTCTAATCTTATAGATTAGGGGCTCTGTGGGCCTTATCCCATATCAGAACCAATCAAAGGGTTGTTATCTAAGGTGGTGCTGCCTTTTGTATGCTCTGCTAGTCTACTTACATTACAATTTATGTGGACTCAGAGCACAAGTATGAGATCGTTAAGAAGCTGCAAGAGAGGAAGCACATATGCGGGATGACGGGAGATGGAGTGAATGATGCACCAGCTCTGAAGAGGGCAGACATTGGAATTGCAGTGGATGATGCAACTGATGCTGCTCGAAGTGCGTCCGACATCGTCTTGACTGAGCCAGGCTTGAGTGTCATTGTAAGTGCAGTACTGACAAGCCGGGCCATCTTCCAGAGGATGAAGAATTACACCATATATGCTGTGTCCATCACCATTAGGATTGTTCTTGGGTTCTTGCTTATTGCTCTCCTCTGGAAGTTCGACTTCTCACCCTTCATGGTCTTGATCATTGCAATTCTCAATGATGGAACCATCATGACCATCTCCAAGGATAGGGTGAAGCCATCACCATTGCCTGATTCTTGGAAGCTGAGGGAGATCTTCGCTACTGGCGTTGTCCTTGGAACCTATCTTGCTATCATGACTGTGATCTTCTTCTGGATTGCCCATGACTCCGACTTCTTCACGGTAAATACCTATATGGTGCATTTCGATGTCCCTCAAATTTGCAGCAACCTTGCATTTTAGGGTAGTTTCTTTTATTAGAAGGTAGATGAGATCATGTTTTTTTACCTTTTAACCTCGAGTGGAGGATCAATATGAATTATCTCACTTTTATCAAAACTGCATCCCACTAGAAGTTCTTCAATTCATTGATTGAGCCGCATTTCTAATTTACACAGGAGAAGTTCGGTGTCCGATCAATTAGGACCAACAACGATGAGCTGACAGCAGCTCTCTATCTGCAAGTGAGTATTGTGAGCCAGGCTCTCATCTTTGTGACACGGTCTCGGAGCTGGTCATTCGTTGAACGGCCTGGTTTCCTGCTTTTCGCTGCTTTCTTTGCTGCCCAACTAGTGAGTGTTCACCACATCTTGCTCTACAAACCCTTTTATTCTAGACCCAATGTAACATTTGGTATGTGTTCTCAGGTGGCTACACTGATTGCGGTGTATGCAAACTGGCCCTTTGCACGGATCCAGGGTATGGGATGGGGATGGGCAGGAGTCATCTGGCTCTACAGTGTCATCTTCTACTTCCCTCTCGACATCTTAAAATTCCTTACCCGCTATGCCCTCAGCGGCAAGGCCTGGAATAATCTGCTTAACAAGGTAAAATATATTCTGATGCTAGCAAGTCTAATAATTAGGTGAATTATTCTCTCAGTTGCAATTTTTTGTCTTACGCCTGACCATGAAAGTAAGATTTGAACTCTTCATTTATATTTCAACCGCAATTTGTGAATGAGACCAATTAGGTTGGACCTGTTTTCATCTCATTTGTTGGTTGCATGAGTTTAACCCAAAAATGCGATGAGTTGAAAAATCAACCAAAGCCAACATATTCAATGTGGATACTTCGGATTACATCAAATGTAGTATAAAGCAGGTACTAAATTAATATAATTGTGAATGAATGGCAGACGGCATTCACAACAAAGAAAGATTATGGAAAGGGAGAGAGGGAGGCTCAATGGGCCCTAGCTCAACGCACACTACATGGACTACAGCCTCCTCAAACATCAGAACTCTTGAATGACAAGGGCTACAGGGAGTTGTCTGAGATTGCCGATCAAGCAATGAAGCGTGCAGAGGTTGCAAGGTATGAATAATCTGGGAAGGATGAAGCATGAACTGAAAGCACAATGTATCTCTTGTATGATTGCATTACTTTTACTTGTTAATCAGCATCTCTTTCTTCTCTCTCTCTCTCTCTCTCTCTCTCTCTCTCTCTCTCTCTCTTTGGATTGATACTTGTTAATCAACATCAAATAAAGCAACGGGTGGGAAGAAGATCAGTTAGGCAACCTTGTTGACTACCTCATTTGTCAGCTAATTGGTTCCTCCACATATGGGGCTTACTCACGCTATAAGAGTCGTTATGTAGGGGGCCTCAATTTGAATCAGACAGGGAGAACGAATTGTGCCGAGTGAACCCTTTTTACCATTTGAATCGATTGCATATTTCAAGCAAGAAGAGCAGTAGAGGTAAGGGAAGAAAAAATAAAGTTATACCTTCAAAGTGCAACATCAAGACATTTCATTCATAATATGAAAAATATGAGATTTTAAGCTTTTCCCACATGTTAACTGTAAAATACACCTCTTCACAAATCACAATCATGTCAAGACATACAAGAACACACATTATCAGGGATTCCCAAGACCCCATACTTGGGAAAAACACTCCAAATTGGTTGTCCCAAGATTCCTATTTGCAGAAGATAATGAGACCCACTTGCATAATTGTTGTACAGAAGTTAGAGAGAAGAAGAATTTCGATAATTGAAGATCTGTGACTCACATAAAGTGACTGAACCCTGCTTGGATATTAAAACCAAACAGAGTCCGAGGAACATTAGTCTGTTAGCTTACTACATATACATACATACATGTACATTAATTCTTTGAATATGATAAATACTTTGATGTGGTGGTGTTTTTTGCAGGCTCAGAGAGCTTCACACCCTAAAAGGACATGTGGAATCAGTGGTGAAGATGAAGGGACTGGACATCGACACCATTCAACAGAACTACACAGTCTAAGACAGAGAACTTTATCACAGTGAATGATTCTTCGAAGGCGATTGAAATGAGTAATGAGTCGTATCATTTCCTTCATTTTTTTCCTTTTTTTCTTGGGAGGGGATTGTAAGTGGTGAATAATCAAGAACTGGTCTCAAGGTTCCAGAGACTGGAGCCAGAATAAGTACAAAGGGTCACCCACCAAGCAAGCCAAAATCTTAATATGATTCCGATCTACCATTTGGTCCTCTGAAGACCCTGACTCTCAATGTTTCTGCTCTGTTGTTCATTATCCTAATGAAATTCAATATCTTGAGAATCAGCCACATCTCATCCTCTGCATGACAATGATCTCCTTGATTGTTGATGATGTTTTTTCAAGGATCAGATGCAAGAATTGTATGTGTTGTTAAGGATCAGATTGGACCGAATACCCAATTGAAACCGACGAAAGAACTGGGCCTTGATTTAACTCTAGAATCAGTCTGGCAGGGTCCGCGACCATTGTGCCTACTAACCAAATACAATGATGATGAACCTAACTCATATCTTTTACGGCTAAAACTACTGGGGTATCCATTCCCATTCACTTTCCTAGCTTTCACCTCTCAGTGTCATTGTTGGCCTTTCAAAGTTCTTCGATGTTGGTATTCTTTTTGATCTCCACGCATTTCACTGCTCTACTGGAAATTTCATCTGCCCCTACAAGGTTGAGTCCTGGGATTAGATTTGATAGGCCATCTAACCTGGCCAAATTAAGGCTTGGATCCTACATTAAACTCATACCATGTTACCTATAATTTGGTAACCTTCAGGGGTCTTGTTAGACACATGATTATGAAGCAAAGACAAGATAAAAGAAGTTTCATTGGTGGTTTGGCAAACATTTTATCTTGTCCTCAAAGGCGAAAGGAGCAAGGTGTCTTGATGCACTTTTGTAAAAGTTCGTCGCAGTGAAAAACAATTTCAACTATGGATATAAGATGGAACAACATGAAATCTTCTATGAGTTGATGGCCAAATCTTATCCATGTTCGAATAATGTTAATGTTAGAAAACCATGACTTGATAACACTTTTTACGTAAAACTCACTCTAAAAAAGTGTTATATTAAGATATTGGTGCAGTTGTGCCTTGCGGCTACATGCGGAACCTGCTCTGATACTGTATGTTAGAAAACCATGACTTGGTAACATTTTTGAAGTAAAACTCACTCTGAAAAGCTACTCATTGAGAGAAGGGCACATCAAAAGTTATATAGAGTCATTTGTTTAACAAATTAACCGATGTGAGTTTTTTTTTACTTACCCAAACATTGATATCGAAGTCCCTAAGTTTCACTCTTATATTATAAAAGGATTTGATTAAAACAGGGTATCAATCTAAAGTGGGTGTGAATTAAATTATTGAAGTGCTTACTCTCCATTGTAGAGAATTTGATACAAAGAGTGAGATTCTTAAGAGAAATTTTCCTATTACCGAAATGAAGTTCTTTCACAAACTTAGAAATTATTCTAACATGTGCAACCTCTTATCCAAGGATGTCAATGGGTTGGATGCAAGCTAGACCCACATTGGACCTGAATAGAGCACTTGATTGGTGTTAGAATGAACTTGCAGCAAAAACATATCATACACATTGGACCCTAACTCTTCTTAAACCCGATATAAGTTAATAATAATAATAATAATATTTTTTACTATTATTTTGTGTAAAAGAGAGAGTTTTGAAAGATTGTCAAATAAGTCTTATTGCTCATTCCTCAAACAATTGTCATTTGTTTTAATGTACGTAGAAAAAGAGGAAAAAATCATAAAAAATAATTAAAGTAGAAAATAAGTTAAGAATTGATTTGATGACTTTGAAGGATTTGACTTATAGTTATCATATTAATATTATAAAAAATAGGAGAAATTCATGAAAAAAAAATAAAGAAGGACATCATTTAGCAATGGGAAAAGAAAATTCGTCCCATGATGATTAAAAATAGAAAATAAAAGTTAAAATTGATTTGATAAGTTTGAAGGATTTGACCTATTCTTATTATATTAGTATTATAAAATAGAGTAAATTTGTGGAAAAAAAAAAGATTTTTTTTAGGATTAGATCTTATGAATTGGAAGCATTTGATCAACTCTTATCGTGTTATTCTTAAAAGGCCAGCGATTCTCCCACGGACATTTTGTATTTAGCGATACGAGTTTTAAAGTATTCTCGATTTTACCCTTCATATGAACAGTAAAATTTCGATAGGCTGATTTTTACTGTTTACGTGAATTTCAGCGAGTCAATTTGTAATTTCGGTGAGTCGATTTGCATATTTAATGAATTTTGATGAGCCAATTTATACTAATCATAAATTTTGATGAGCTGATTTGCACTAGTTATAAATTTTAATATTATTTTTTCTTCAATACAATAAATTGCACATGGTAAAACCGTATATATAAATACAAAATGCCGTCTGAAGATCGGTCGCTTCTTAATGAAAAGGTCGTGAGAACAATGTGAGCATTATGGGCCCACTAATAAAAAGGCTAGGCCCACCTGATCTAACGTTACCCTCGCTTTTTTCGTCGCTCCCTGGTTTTATCTCCTTTCCCCTCCCTGCTTCGAGTGTTCCGCTGCTGGAAGAGCCCATTTCTCTACTCTGTTAGTTTTTCACTCTCTCTCTCTCTCTCTCTCTCTCTCTCTCTCTCTCTCTCTCATTATAATTCACTCCAATCATCGTAATATTAGATCTGATCTCGCCTTCTTCTTCTTCTGCTGTTCTCGTTTCAAATCATTTCCAACTTTGTTCTCGATCCGATCACTTTCAGGTTTTTGAATCGATCCGACCCGATAGGGATGGCGTCGACGATGCTTTCCCTCGCATTCGCTTCTCCTTGCGTTTCCTCTTCAATTCGAGACAATCACAAGGTTTCAAGCTAGAATCCTTCTTGTTACTGCTTCTTATCTGTTTGAATTCAGCTACTATGTTCTTGATACAGAAGTGTTTTTTCTCTATTGTCTGGGATAGGCTGGAAGAATTTGTGGCGCCGGGGTTTTCTACATATGTACGTGGAGATACGAAAGATGGAAATCTCTTTCTCAAATCACCGGTAATTCCTTTTTTTTTTTTTTTAAAAGAAAGAAAAGAAACTGAATCAATTACTGTGTGTATTGTTTCGATATCAATTTCTGTTATTTGTTGATTTTTTATGCACCCATAACGCAATTGGATATGAACTATATAGGCAGAATTGTCTTTCGTTTTTGTGTGATCCCATTTTGAGGCATTTTTCTTTGTTAGAAGTTGGCACTCAATAAAAGGAGCTGACATGGCACCAAAAAAAAAAAAAAATGATTCAATTACTGTGTGTACTGTTTTCGATATCAATACTGTTATTTGTTGATTTTGCATGCACCCATAACTATATAGGCAGAATCGTCTTTTGCTTTGTTTGAACCCATTTTAAGGCACTATTCTTTGTTAGAAGTTGGCACTGACATGGCATGTAGACGTAGACTGATTTTTGCAGATGCTTAGTCTGCAAACTCTCCCTTTATCCAGTGGGATGGGGTTGTGGTTTATTCTTTAATATGCTTAGTCTATAAGCCCCTCCATTATCTGGGGCTGACACATCTGATATGCAATGTGTGTGTTTGTCTCTGTATGTACATGTGTTTGTTTTTTTTCTTTTCTTTTCTTTTCAGGTTGATATGATGGATAAATGATACAGCTTAAACAGTTTCAATAATTTGACTTTGAACTACCAAAGCATGAATTACTGACACATATCGGCAACAAGATGGCTCTAAATCTGATGTACAGTCTCCGTTCTTAATGCTTATTGTCTACTGTCTAAGAAGTGGATGAAATGTTATTGGGAAATTGGAGCTTCAGATCTAAATGGTAAGTTATTGCTTCCATTAATAATGGATTTGGCAGAAGCCACTTCATAGAGGATGTCTTTGAAAACCACAACCAAATAAAGGGCTACTCCTGGTCCAAAGCAGTGAGTAGAAAGAGTCATTTGTATATGAAATGAGAGAGACTGACATTGTTATCAAAATTTTACCATGGTTTGTATCTTAGGATCCTCTATCTCATGTTGTGGAAAATGATTTGAACCTTATGTATGAATATTCTTTTTAATCAGGTGATATTCTTTTGTTAATCTAATGGTTGACGGTCTAAAGATACTCAAATCTTGTGATTCATTAAATAAATGAATGAATATTATGATTTTTCTTTTTCTTTTTCGTAACTTATGTTCTCTGTACTTACCCCCAAAAAAATTCTCTATTTTATTTTTTAAATGTTGTTTAAGTTCGTTAAACCCAACTAAAATAATTTTTACTTGTATTAGGATATCATATAGAAGTGATCAAGTAGTTTAGATGCATGATAAATTCCCTTCAAAATTCTTCCAATTTTGGGTTGTTAGCTTACTTTTCATGGATCCAGATGAATGGATCTCAACTTCTGTCTTGATTAGTACGGTGTACAAAGATTGTAAAGGGAATAGATTTGTCTGAATACGCTTGCTTAAATATTACTCCTTCTGTCCCAAATTAGTTATCCTATATGGATTTTAGAATTGTTCCAAAATAGTTATCTCATTTGTATTGGAGTAGTATAAAGTATGTTGAAAATGGATGAGATCACATGGAGTGCTAGCCTTATATATAGAGTTCCTTAAAAAACACCAATATTTAAATGAGACAAATAAAATGAGACGGAGGGAGTATCATAAGGTCTTAATCTAACTTGGTTTCACTTTAATTGAATGTTAGAAAGTGGAACTTAGAAATTAGTATGAACACATGCAATGGATAATTTGGAAGACCAGCCCAATTTTTGTCCATTGTGGGTAGAATAACATTTTATTATAAACTTGTAAGAGTAAAAAATCCCTTTTAGATCACATAGGTTATACTTTGTCTCCTCATGATGGAATCTTATAGGTTTGGAACACTTTGGGGAGATAACTCTTACAACTGGCTGTGAGAAAATCTGAAAAATTTCAACTCAATAAAAGCATATCATGTGAATGCCTCTGCAGTGATGTTTGGGTGGACATCATTCTTTCTTGGTCTATATATCTGAATTCTAGTTATTTGCACTTGTTTTGCAGTCTTCTAGTCGATTAACTATGGCAGTTGCAATTAATGTTTCTCGTTTTGAGGGTGTGACAATGGCTCCTCCGGACCCAATCCTTGGAGTGTCTGAGGCATTTAGAGCAGACACAAATGAGAAGAAGATCAATCTTGGTGTTGGAGCATATCGGACAGAAGAAGTCCAACCATATGTGCTTAATGTGGTGAAGAAGGTGAGTGTTTCATTTGAAATTACAGAAAGCTTTTTCTACTGTGGCATTTGAAGCAGGGGTGACATCTAAAGTGCAAATATTTAGTTATTTGGAAAATTGAGCTTGATGCTCTTTTCTAAGTTTATTTTAACTCTCAAAACTACGGTGCACCTTCTATTCTATTAATGATTGATATCATTATTATTCTCCAGACAGAGAAGCTTATGCTAGAACAAGGAGAAAACAAGGAGGTATTATGAAGTATTTGAATTTATGGGATTGCTTCAAACAATTTCTCTCAATATTTCTATGTTTTGGATCTTAAAATGTCCAATTAATCTTGCAGTATCTCCCTATTGAAGGTTTGGCTGCATTCAATAAAGTTACTGCAGAGTTGTTATTTGGAGCAGACAATCCAGTCATCCAACAAGGAAGAGTATGCCATTATCATTATTATAGTTCTTTTAAACGATATTTTAGTTCTTGTTAACAAACATTTCTGGGGAATTTTATGATCCTCAATTTAAGGATGCATAATATTTTCTTTCTATGAGCATGTATAGGTGGACCCTTGAGTTTGTGGGCTCCCATGCTTCAAATATTTCCTGATGGTACAACCCTAACCTTTGGGTTGATAGTAGGAAGTGGGGACTGTTCATAAAGAAATAGAGCAACTTGTTTGTCAACATTTAGGGATGGTGGCCCCCCATGGGTAGCTCAGTTGGTCTAAACTTCTACGCTTAAATTAGAGGTCTTAGGTTTGACTCCTCTTGGGTTGATCTGATACACAAGACTTATGGGTAGTATCATGTATCCATGAAATTAGTCTCACCTCCAACGTGATCCATATTATAAAAAATAACATTTTCGGGATGGTGTAGGAGACAAGAGAGAGACAAATGGGGATGGTTCATAAAGAAATACATGTCTCTCAACATTTTAGAGATGGTGTAGGAGACTAGAGAAAGAGAGAGAGGGGGGGGGGGTAGAGAAAGAGAGAGAGAGAGAGAGAGAGAGAGAGATGGCAACTGTTAATAAAGAAATATGTCAACTTGTCTGTCAACATTTTAGGGATGGTGTAGTAGACTAGAGAGAGGAATGGAAAAATAACTGGAACTGATGAGGACATCATGGGACGCCAGCGAAGAAAGATGCATCAAAATCTAGATTTCTCCTCAACATGGCTGGAGGATGATTTTGTACATATTTCTAATATATTCGACAATGGATAGAGATAGATCTAGCCATGGATAGCCCAGCTTGTATGTTGATCAAGTAAGGATTTGAATATTTTACTCGATTCATCCATTTATATCATCTGAGTCATTCATTTATAGATTGGATCGATCTGACCGTTGATCCAACGCCATCCGGGCATTTATTTTTTAATCTTTTATTAGTGTTGATTGTTATAGACTTGTATTTGTTTTTGTGATTTTAGATTGTCCACATGTGTGCCTCAAGTCACACTGTGTCTAGGGTTTTAAGAGAGTCTCATTTTTTTATAAATAGTTTTAAGGGACAAGGATGAATGAATGAATGAATGAATGAAGAAATTATTTGATGGTTAAGATCTTCTAATCAAAGGTCTTGTGTTAAATCCATAGTAAATGGCCAAAGGAAACTATGAATAGCCATTTTTTGAGGCTCACTTAAATTCCTCAGATCTTTTCTGTTGTGCCCATCCATGATGAGCTTTAGCTTTTCAAATTGTCAGGTTGCAACTGTTCAAGGCCTTTCAGGGACAGGTTCTCTTCGCCTTGCTGCAGCATTCATACAGAGATATTTCCCTGATGCGAAAGCTCTGATATCATCTCCAACTTGGGGTGTGTATTTTCACTTGTGTAATGTGTGGTTTTTTCTCAAAGGTGCTGATGCTTATGTTTACTATACTATTAAACAGGTAACCACAAGAACATTTTCAATGATGCCAGGGTTCCCTGGTCAGAGTACCGGTATTATGATCCCAAAACAGTCGGTTTAGATTTTGATGGGATGATCTCTGACATAAAGGTAATGTGGGTATACACCACTCTGTGGTGCTGTTATTAGCAACTATGTACAACTTTATTTATTTTCTTCTTCTGAATAGCATTATGAGTTAATGCTGAGCCACTTATTTCCACAAATCTCTCTCTCCCCTCCCTCCCTCCCTCCCTCGATTGCTATGATTGGTCTAATTGGCCTTGACGTTAATTAACTTGGATGAGAGCCGCCTGAAAAATCTTCTGGCATGGATGAGTCATTTTTTTGCTGCTGTTTTTCTAGACCCTTTCTCTATTCTCTTCTTAACCATAAGTACAATATTTCAACTTGATAGACATTTGAGTAGTTCTTCATGTGAATGAGGTGATCATCTCCATGGTCTGGATCACCAAATTATACCCAGCTGTATGGAATTTGAATCCTCAGTATGCTCTGTACTTGTTGAGATTCATATTCCACTTCTACACCTCTCTCTACATCAAGAACCATGAACTAATGAAGTGCATTTGTGGCATTCATCAAAACTTTGTGAGTCCAATTTCTTTGCTATTTGCCAGATGAAGATCACCCTTTTTTTTTTTATTTCTCGAAAGACCAAAACTACAGATGTCATTATTCAAAAAAAGGAAAAAAATTACAGATTGACCTGTCAGGGTAAAACATGAACTTTTTTTTTTTTAATTTCAAAGTCTTTTAAAACCAATCAATTTTTATTCCCTAATCATTTCTATGTTGTAATCGTCATTGTGGAATGCATTCCAAATTCCATTACATTTCAGACTCTGGACAATTTCTTTTTTCTTTTGTATCAGGCAGCACCAGATGGGTCTTTCGTTGTGCTCCATGGTTGTGCCCACAACCCAACTGGCATTGATCCAACCCCTGAGCAGTGGGAGACAATTGCTGATGTCATTCAAGAAAAGAACCACATTCCTTTTTTTGATGTTGCATATCAGGTAAGGCAGTTCCTGTCAGACATCAATCACGTACCACAGAAATGTTCTGAGCTTTGGTATGTTGAAATGTAGGGATTCGCAAGTGGGAGCCTTGATGCTGATGCTTCATCTGTAAGGTTATTTGTTTCTCGTGGTTTGGAGCTTCTGGTTGCTCAGTCTTACAGTAAGAATCTAGGCCTGTATGCAGAAAGAATTGGAGCTATCAATGTTGTTTGCTCATCTTCAGATGCTGCATCAAGGTACAGACATATAGTTGAGTGCAATTTCATTACCTGTGACTTGACTAGATGACATGAATCGAGCTCGATTGTTTGAGGAGTTCTCTTCCATTCTACCATATCAATTCTTCTATCATTCCATAAGCCATCATTTCCTCCTTTATCTCCCACTTTTTTAGTAGCTTCTTTCTTTATTCCTTCACTCCAGTTTTTTAACATCTGCCCTTCTCTGCATTCTACTTGTGACTTTTAGAATTTTTGTACAAGGGCTGTTTTTAGTTTTCATATATATGTCCAAAGTCCAAACCATCTTATACAGCTAACCCATCTTATACAGCTAACCTTATTTTCTTGTTCATTGGAGCAATTTTCAAGGTCTTCCTAATGTTACATTTTTAGTTCTATCTTTGCCTACATCTATATTTATCTTCGCATATGTATCTTTCATAGTAGTCAAGGTGCAAGGCACATTTAAAACCGTGGGCTTTTTCATTCTAGGTGCACTTTTTTATATATTTTTAAATTTGTATTTATTTAATGATGTATGTTCTTTGCACTAATATTAGTATGATGCAATTGTTTACGACCATTTTTAAGATATTAATGACAAATGCATTACCTTTTCAACCCACCATTATATATATATATATATATATATATATATATATATATATATATATATATATATATATATATAGCAGCGTTCTCTCTCAAACAAGTTTGCACCAAGTTTGGTGCAAACTCCTTGATAGGCCCACTTGGGTCCACATGGATGGGTGGGTTTAAAGGGCATTTGCTTGTATATATCTAACAAGCAGGTTTTTTAAAGCCCTCAAAATTTCACATATATCTAACGACGGAAATTCATCAAATTAGATCAATAAGCTTTAAAAGCCAAATTGAGCTGAGTACAGCGCTCTACAACATGCAAACTTGTTTGCTAGTGATCCTTGTTTTATATATATATAACCCAGTGATTTCCACCATTAAATAAATGTGAATTTTTGATGTCCTTAGAAAACATGGTTTTTCTTATCCATTAAAGGCGAAATTTTGTAGGTATCATATGCAAGTCAATCGCTCTCCTTTCCTATGCCTGGATATTCTATAAAAGGCTTCTAGATTTGCAATCTTGTGGCAGCTGGCCATATTTGCCACCACTTGGAGCTTGTGGTAGGAGCACAACAATAGTGTGTTCAGAAACAAGGCCGAATCCCCTATTTAGATTGCTCAAAGAATTAAAGCCAAATGTGCCACTTGACACACACACACACAGTAGGAAAGAGACAGAGACAGAGACAATAGGAGTCATCAATGTCACAGTAGGAGCCATGTCTTAATACCTCTCTTGTTGGATTATCCTGGATATCAGTCTGACAGTAGAGAAAGCAAAGAAGCTGACGGCCAATTCCAGCCAACGTCCACAATGAATGGGGGCAACACTGAAAATTCTTGATTATCCATAAAATAATCTGGGGCATGTACCATCCACAACATGCCTTATCATATGAATGGCTTGGACACCAAAATGTGTGGTTCATGTATACACTTTGTGGGACTGAGCAGATGGTTTGATCAAATGTTGTTTTTATCCACATTTATTCATCAGAGACCTTATAGTGGATGGTTATTCATGTTCAGGGTGAAGAGCCAACTGAAAAGACTTGCTCGACCAATGTATTCAAATCCTCCTATTCATGGGGCTAGAATTGTCGCCAATGTTGTTGGAGATCCTACTCTTTTCAATGAATGGAAACAAGAAATGGAACTCATGGCTGGAAGGATAAAGAATGTAAGACAGAGACTCTTCGACTGCCTTTCTCAGAAGGATAAAAGTGGGAAGGATTGGTCTTTTATCCTTAGGCAGATTGGCATGTTTTCCTTCACAGGCTTGAACAAAGCACAGGTAAAACTCCTCAACTAATGTTGCCTATGCTGAGATTAGGAAATGAATGATGTACCATCAATGGTTCTAGTAGCAGTCTGTGTAGTTCTGTCTCCTATATAGAGGAGATCATAAACTATGGGGCCCACTTTCAACATCTCTATATTGTTACATGTTATTATGGGCCGAGCAAGCAACTTGTGTAGAACCAGAGTCAGCACCAGATAAAGGACAGGTGGACCAACAGGTTCATCTCTGTCCCTTATCTTGGAACATGACTGCATGAATGCCATTAAACAAATAGTACTAATCAGTTATTTGGGGTGGGATTTGTTTTTCTTGTTTGTTTTGTGCTTCAGAGCGACAATATGACAAATAAGTGGCATGTATACATGACGAAGGATGGTAGAATATCCTTGGCTGGGTTATCTCTGTCAAAGTGCGATTACCTTGCAGACGCCATCATTGATTCTTTCCACAATGTGAGTTAGAGTCTGCAGAGTTTCTTTATGTTGGTTTATGCTGGAATTTTTTATGTTTTTCCAGTTCACTAGAACCATATTGGAGTCCTCTATTGGTTTCTCCATGAATGAGGTCATCAGTTGTTGGGATGCATGTACTGTTATTGTTCTATTGATTCACTGCCCCAAACATTTAGATTTGAAAGTTATAATAATACTTCAGAAGTTCAGATGGTGTGGTTCTTGTCAAATTGGTTTTCTACTGCAATTAGAAACTTTCAACTAGCACTAGGAAGATCAATGATCTCTTAATTTTCTTTTCCTCTAGTATGCATGTGTCTGTGTTCTTGCGTGTTTGTATGTGTGAGGTTGGTGGAGTGGAAAGTTATGACACCTTTGTGTTGTGGGTGGGCAATTGAGCACATTGCTAACCCTAGATACAGGAAGAGCCACTGGCTGCATTATGACTCACTTTTCTGAATCAAATTCTTTGCATGCTCTTTCCCCATGAAATTTTTGGGGAAAGGGCTTGGCAGAACTGCTGCCAGTGAACTCATTGGTAGTCTCTGGTTGTAGATGGGGTTACCTCTACTCCATTAAGGGTGATCCAACCATTTCCCCACAAATTCTATGAGCCCCATTCTTGCTGCCATTGGAGTGATGCTCAATGTTGGATGCAAAACAAAACATGTTCCACTTGTTTAATTCGCATTTGAAGTTGCGACTTGAATGGCTTGTTAATTTATCACTTTTTTTTCCCTAGAGTAGCTTACCCAACAGTTTTTTATGACATGTGAATCACTCTGATGGAAAAGTTGGCAATTTATATATGACCCAAACTTGTCTCATAAAATTAGAATTTGGTTGAATACGTTGGAGGCACAAACAAATGGGCTGGGGTCATTTTGATTTAGCAATTTCTGAACAGACCTATCAAGCTGACCTTCATACTGTGCTGAATACAATGAACGACTTGCAAACAAGTTGTCCAACTAGAACCCATTTGATAAACGGATGGATTTGGGTTGAGGATCCAAAATAATGGGTTGACCAGAACTCAGACCTAACCCAAACCATCAGCATTGCTAATCTATATAGGGCTGTTGACGAGGTCAACCGAGTATTTGGCCCATGAAACCCAGTTTTTTTTATCCTGTTTAGTCAACTGTATGTTTGTACAACTAAATAAATTTACTTATATTATTTTGTTACTTATGTAGTTTTATTTTAGCCTTCATTTATAATGTAATCCGCTCAACAAACTATCTTATTAAAATTTGAAATAATCTTAAACTGGGCTTTAAACTCGCTTTATCTAAACATGTCAATTTGAAAATGGGCTCCAATGGGTGAGCTTAGGCTTTTCATCTATCCAATTAGATGGGCTTGAGCCTCAGTCTATAAAAGTGTGCTTGACAGGTTGATCGAGGACATGGGTTTTAAAAACACAAGTTGGTTTAGGCTTGGATAGATATAGCCCAGCCAAACTCAGCCCATAAATGCAACGGAAGGCATTACAATCCAGTTCACTAGTGAGGTCCTGATGATAAATATGTTCTTCAAGTGAACACTGAGGGCACATTTTCTAGGCATGTTCCCTCTCTTGATAAAAAAAGATTTGCAGTCTCGATTTGCTTTCTATTTATGGCCTGTTTGTTTGGTTTCTGTTCAGGTGTAGATGTGACTGAGAACCTTCCACTATCCACAGGTTGAGAACTCCTACTGCGAAACCCAAATTTTTGATGGGAGAAAATTTTCAGTTCTTGCTTGGACTCCGAAATTTTGATTGGTATTTCTGAAAATTGACTGATATTTTTGAAAAAATTATATTCCAGCCTAGGTATAGACCGGAAAATTTCAGTCAAAATTGTAAATTTTGGCCGAAATTTGTTACTGAGATCTTGCCTGACTATTCACCCTCATAATGACAAATGATAGGGGTGTGATCTGGCCCCACCGGCCCAAGTTAGAATTGTAAGATTAACTGTGACCCTGAGTGTAGACTATAAAATAGATAATCCATTTCATTCCGTTAAATGAAAAGTAGCACATTTTAGTTATATATATAACTAAAATGAAGATGACTTAGGGATGCGTCTGCTACTTTCAATTTGATCATTATCTAAATATGGCCTCTCATGGCACTAATCACTTCTCTTCTTCCCTGTACCGACCCTCATAAATTGTATTTGTACCCAATTTAACCCCAATCAAAATTAAATAGCTTATTGATCTAACATTA
Source organism: Chimonanthus salicifolius (assembly GCA_013350335.1). Taxonomy (NCBI): domain Eukaryota; kingdom Viridiplantae; phylum Streptophyta; class Magnoliopsida; order Laurales; family Calycanthaceae; genus Chimonanthus; species Chimonanthus salicifolius. The sequence goes on along the minus strand of CM023532.1, from coordinate 26,212,720 downwards.
TGATTTTCCATCTTTGAGAGCTTAAAAAACATAAGCTTTATCCAATCAAGACAATTTTTGACAGAACTTATTAAAGACATTTTCAACCCACTCACCTCCATAGGCCATGGTGGCTCCACAAAAGAGTTCCAAATTGCAATATGAGGACTCTCCATAGATGGCCCATTGGCCAACCTGGGTTCAATCTGATGGATAGGGTTAAAAGTTCATGGCCTACCAATCATTCCTATAAGATTACATCTCAACGGACACTGAAAGTTGTGTATTTGAAGGGCTTAAAAGTCCATCTTCATCCAATTTGTCTGAGTGTCAAAATGTATCAAACTTAACGCAATCGCATATGACCTTCATAATTTGGAATGGGATCAAATTAGGTATAAGTGCAATTCACAAAGTACCATTCAAAAACAATCTCACCACTCCCATTGTGCACTATTCCACCTATATCAGCTGAACCAAGCTTGCTCTTAGCCACACCATCCACATTGAATTTAAAGTGGCCCTCAGGCAAATCAGACCACCCCTCCAAAACACTCTTTTTGATCTTCCCTCCCTCCCTCCCTCCCTCCGTACCAAGACGTGTATAGCTCAGTCAAAGAAAGGTCCTCAAATTCCTTAACAGACAATAATCATCCAAACAACCTCATCCTTGCAGACTCATTATTTACCTCCTCTACCCCCCTTTCGTTACCTTTGGAAAAATCCTAGAACTCCTTTAAGTACCCCTAATACTTAGACCACACCCAGTTAAGATTTTAACCTCATAGTACACCACACAAAGTCTTGCACTCTAGGAGGTGCTCAAATTCTCCATGTGAGAACACCCAAGGAGGTTTATCCCTACCCACCTATGGCTTGCAGCAACTAAGATATCAAACAAAGAAAAGCACGCTACAAAACAAACTGGTTCACTCACACTCAGCAATGCCTTCCCCAGTTTGTGCCAATGGTGCTTCCACAATTGCTCCCGCAGGAGGATCAACCTGAGCTTGGGTTGAAAAATGACACCTGTTGCTGATATATGTATTCTGCAGCCATGTAAAAGACCAAAAAAAAAACACATAAGTCGGTCGACATGAATTGATTTTCTCTTTAACAGATCTTTAATTCCTTATATACCATATTCACCAGGTCCATGGCCAAACACAAATGATTTGCAAAAATAGGAGGTACAGCCCAAAGACATGATGGTCCAAACCAAAAAGTCATGAGGTAGGCCCTGTAGATTTTTCAAATATTCATGGATTGAAGCATTGCCCATTAATTAGTGGGATTTTCTGCATTTGAGTTATTGTTTGATTGGTGAGGTTGTTCAAACAGGCCACTTCAAAGTGGAGACCACCTAAATCATGGTTAGTCCTGTTTGACAAGACCGAGATCCTCGGTTTAAAATTTTAATTATCTGGAACTGTGGACTGAATAAAGTTTACAAATCCACAAAATTCTACATATAATGTCAATGCCACAATGAAGTTCCAGGCTACCATTATTGGTGAAAGTACACCTACAAATACCCCCGTACTATTGTAAAGTGTTGCAGTACTCTCTCTTCTGGCTACAATTTTATAAATAAGTATCAGGAAGGTATCGAGATATTATGCGGGACAAAATATGGAGATAATATCAGCATATATATTTATCAAAATGGAAGAGATACCAGTGTCACGGCTACCAAACAGACATGGAAATTCTTAATCCTGATTGTCATGTTATTTGCTTTAATCACAGGCTAACTCGGTGAGAAAAACCAACAGAATTCTACATAATTCCAGTTCCAGTAAGAAATTCCTGGCTGCCAAACAATCCCCAAGTCCAAACTTTTATTAAGTGACACCATGCATTGCCGGGTCTATATAACGTCAACCGATCAATTATAACTGTAAGAACTCTTTACTACGAGAAACAGACGTCAAACTCGCTATAACAAAACCTCAATTATTACATTTTCTGTGGCTCCATCCAATTTGTAAAGCACTTTCTTAGAAAATGATGGAAGATTTTTTAAAGTAAAAACAGAAATGCGTTAACCAAGCTTAGTCCAGACGCACCTCAAACCGAAGAATCAGAGAGTTGGGCGACGAGCAAAGGAAGCGAGAGGGAGAAAAGGCTAGATCTGGAGTTGAGTTCGGGGATCCAAACCCGAACCACAACCAGGTAGCGGATGGGCGGACTGTGCTACGGACGGAAGCACGGTCCGTCGCAGAGCAGTCCATGTGATCTTGTGAGAAATGCGCCTGCAAACAAAAATCATGGATGGCGGAATGGATGAAAGGATTGATGGATGGCAAGAATCATAAGCAAATAGCAATCTCTATCTCGTACTTGGAGTGTCGCAGCTGACGACCATCTTAATTTTTACATGACACGTGTCACTGGTAGGTTCCACGTCTCAGTGTATCAGAATTCAGAAGAGAAGGGGGGTTAGATTGGGAATGTACAGGGGGACGGCATGACCAAAATCTATTAGGGGATATGGTACACACAAAACAATGTGTTATTGATTCATCAGTATGGTAAAAATAAAATGAAAATTTTATCTTATTTCATATTTTATTAATATTTGTAATCAGTGTAAAAAATATTAAAAGGATTGATTGAAATAAAAAAATTCAGCCGTTCATTTTATTTCTTCATATTGAATAGATAAAATCTTTTAATAAGATTAATTTGTCGTCATAACCTTTTCCCCCTGTGAATTCATAAAATATAAAAAGGTGGAAAATGACAACCCCTTGCATTGCATTAGAGTTTCAATTATTATTGGTTAGATAAAGTTACGATAAGATGTGATTAATTAGAGAGATGACGTGTCGTCGACTTGGCAATCTCATACAGATAACAAAGATTAATATTTGCTACTTAAAATATCTACCACCAACGCTTTGATTTCCCACTATAATTAATTAAACTGTACTTACTATGAAAATGAAGATTAAGCGAGAAAGGGAGAGATAAGAAATTAAGAATAAGATATGCCATCAGATCTTAAAGGGAACACATGCACGTATGCGAAGGGATTTCGATAAGATATCAATACAATTTTATAATAAATCAAGGGTTGCAACTTGGGTCTGGTTTTGATCCGATCTGAGAAATCATGCGGGTTAGATCGAGAATTTTAGATAAGTGGATCGAGTCAGGTTGAAAAAATAAAAATCCACATAAAATTCAAGTTGGGTCGGGTTGATAATTTTATAAGTTAATCTAATCTGACCCTACTTAACTCAATTAAAATTATACTAAAATGGGTTAAGAATACGAGTCGAGTCAAAATTCAGGTTAATTAGAGTTAAAAATCAAGTCGATTTGGATTGTTAAGTTCAGATTAAGACTTCGAGTGGAATCAAGTTAAGTTTTATAAATATCAACTCGGATCATATTAGATTTTAAAGAATCCAACCCGCTCCACATGAGTTGCGGCCTTAAATAAATGTATATTGTAGTGTGGAGAGGGAGATGTCAACTTGAGACAGAGACAGCATTAGACGGAGACGAAAACGAAAACGAAAACGGAGACTTGATCGAGGACCGTGCGAGGTGGGCTAACCACTCAGCAACCTTTAAACAGTAAAAGGGTTCAAAAGAAGATGAGACTTGTATCAAGGCCCTGGTCATTTCACTCTCTCCATTATTCTCCCAATACAAAAAAGTAAAAACCCAAAATGGATACGTGGAAGAAAACCAGCACTAGACGTTACGTGGGCGCCCTTCCTCTGCTGCTCCTGCTAATGGTGGGCCCCACCCCTCCATCTTCATTGCTTCTCTCCCCTCTTCTTTGCCGTTTCCTTTACTTACCTTTCTCTTGCACGTCTTCCAAAAACCAAACCCACATCTACCAACTCCTCTTTATATAAATGACACGGTTTAACTTCTTTTAATGATAATGATCGTGAACTCGTACACTGCTCCTACATCTTTATTAACGTATTCCAGTTCCAATAGGGGTAACAATGGTTTTTTCCTTCATAAAATATCAAAGTGAAAGTTTGTTCGTATTTAAATAGATAAACAAACAGTTTTACTTCTTTTTCATTTGCTTAGCTTACTTTTCTCTAGACACAAGAATCATCAAGCGATTTGGTCAGGCACTTTGATTTGCTTTAAGTAGAGATCGTAATTCAAATAGTTCAAGTAGAGTATAAGGTCATTGTTAATATTTAATGAATACAATTGAGCAGTCTTTATCGAACTTTATTCAGTGATAGACGCATATTGTAGCATAAAGCTTCCTCTATAAATAAGGTGCTCCCAACCCACCATCGCCTCGGAAGAGAGAGAGAGAAGCGACGATGAAAGATGTATGCTTGAGGCTTCTCCTCGAAGCCCACAGGGACCTTAACAAAAACCCTCAAATCATCGACAAAATTACCATGCTCAGACCCTCCTTACCACCTTCTTCTTCTTCTCCCTACTCTCCAACAACTCTCCCTGCAACTGGCTTTCTGGACGCTTGTTTTCTCTGCAGAAAGCCTCTGTCCCAACAGCGACATCTATATGTACACGTAAAAAAAAACAACACGACTTTTCTTTACTTACATTTTTTAATCAATGATATTAGGCTTTATAGAGTCCGATCATAGAACATTTATAACAAAAGATATTTAGAATCTTTATGTCGTGGTTTTCTTTGATTTCTATTTTTTTCGATATTGTTCTTTGTTCCTGTTTGTGGACAAAAAGACAATTCCTCCCAACAAATGAATTGTATAGTTCATTTTTCCTCCTTCCAAATTATGATTTTGGGTAATTTGATTTGATTTTTTTTTTTTTCCGTTGGCAGAGGAGATAGAGCTTTCTGCAGCGTAGAATGCCGATGCAGACAGATATTCCTGGACGAGGTCGAGGAAACTAGTAAGAAAGAGAACTGCTCGATTACTGGTGCAGCTTCTCGTCGTGGCAAGGCGAATAGGAACCGACCTGGTCGTTTGTTTGCATATTGACCTCATCAGTCATTATTACGGTTTTACTCTGGCTTGTTGTCTGCTTGTCTCTCTTACTTCCCCCGAAGGCTTTTTTTTTCTCCATCCGCGCTTAAATGGGCGGGGTGGGATTGCTTTTTGTGCGAAGGGTGTTTTCGTCCAGTTAATGAATTGAGACTAGGCGGTTTTATTTTTGTACGTATATGTGGAATTGATCATCTCTAAATGGGGCTAAAATGCTAACAATTAAAAACAATTTTTTTAAAAAAAATAAATATAAAATTACAGAATTAAGAAGTAACAAAGGATACTTAATTGGAATAAAACTTCAAACAGTGCTTCGAGTGCGTTGGTCAGTAATGCCGAGTTTAGTTTCATTCAGTGTAATCATTGTTTTTAATGATCTTGCAGGAAATCATGATTCTAACTAGGAGTGAAACTCAAGTTGGATTTTGGCCTGAACCCGCATGATTCGAGTCGAAAATCATGCAGGTCAGGTTATGAAAGTCGGGTCAGCGGATCGAGTTTGGTTGAGAAGTCAAAAACCTATACTAAATTTGGATCGAGTTGGGTTAAGAGATTTTTAAATTAACCCGACCCTATCCGATAAAATTCGACCCGACCCAGTAAAAAGTAGACTAAACTAGGTTCAAAATATAGGTCGGGTCGGGTTTTGAGTTGAGCTGGGTTATAATTCAGGTCAGGTCGGGTCAAGACGTTCGGGTCGAGTGGGGTTCCATATATTAGTAACTCGGGTCGGATTGGAATTTAAAAAACCGGACCTGACCAGACCCAACCTGATTTCAACCCTAATTCTAACCAAAGTTACAAATATCATTCAATTCTAAGTCTATATATAACATTGAATTACAAATTATAAAATACACTTGTTATTCGCGGAATACACAACTCTCTTTATAGTCCACCAATAATGTTGGACATGAGAACATGGCGGCGGTTGATCTGATGGTCAAAATGTTGCCTCAACAAGTGGAGTCTAGAGCTCAACTTCAACCGGTCACTCGGTCGTTGTTGACCCGGTATGAGTGGAATTGGAAGAGTTGGGCATGTCACCTTAAATATTAGTTTAGAGTGACTTACATATGAGGCACCTAGAAACCTTGGTCATAAAAAAACATATTGAACATGTAATTTACTTAAAAACCTTAAATAGAATAATTAAATCAAATTTTAAAAACAATAAAAGATTATGGTTAAAAATAATTTAAACCAATGAAAATGTGAAGGTAAAAAAGACCAATGTATGGAGGTTATTAATTCTTATAACAATGGCAGTATTAACATTTTTTTATTTTAATACGTTTTATTAAATGACAGTGGAATTGTTTTCTTATATAATTTTATAGTCTTTTTAACATAATGTTATTGGGTGGGCTAAAAAAATATCAATTATCTATTATTATTTTCAATTTAATACTTATACTTTTAGTCAAATTTTAATTTAAATAACCAATGAGTATTTGTGGGCTCAAATGATATTCTTTTAATGATGCGGTCATGTGCAAATTATTTAAATATTAATGACCAGGTTATGAACATGACATGAAGTGCAGTTCAACAAACTCGTGTAAATTATATTATTAAATAAATCTAAAACCATTTTTAAAATTCTAATTAATTAGAATTTTAAAATTTCCAGAATAAATCAAATAGAGAATTTTAATAGTTAGAATTTCTTTAAATTTATCAGTATTTAAAATTCTAACATTCAAAACAATAAATCTACCAAACATGCCGTAATAACCTTTTACCATGATCTTGAAATGGCCATCCAAGCGTGTGCCCCATCATGCATTGCCACAATTTTATTGACTGCACCAGTAAGAAGATCCCAACCGTCAGTTCTTCTCAATTTCTAGTTGACTTCTAAAGTAACTCATTGTGGATGGGGTCATCTGACCAAGAGCTCACTTATTGGCAAGAGAATCCTGACCGTTCAAACCTTTGAGAGGCTAATTCATTAATTATCTGATTTTTAATTTCCTTCCGAATTCACAAGTCCACCAAAATGACAAGACTAGGGGTTTTAATATGGGCCGATACAATATATCGTATTTTAAACCCTTTACATATTGTATCGACTCTATTCCACCAATTTCAGACGATATCCAAATTTTATTGCCGATACGGCCAACATCGTCCAATATCAAAAGATATCAGTGGTTTTTTTTTTTAAATTGTCAAGTGCTATATCATTTAGACTTTCTAAATTTATTAAGAATATACAAAGTTGGCAATCAATATTTAAACAATTTCCTACTTAAAAACTTCACCTGCTTTATGCACATCACGTCTCATTCACAAATTGCACAATTTTGATCCAGGCCATTAAAATCATTATGATGGTGTTTGAATGCGAGTAAAAGTACGATGTGGACATAGTCCGTCTCCTGTGGAAGTGCAAATAATTCACAAGTGGAGAAGCTTTTCATTGAGAAAGTTAGGGACTTCCAGTAGAATGCATGAAATCAACTTTTGCTTCCTCCACGGTAAATGGAAGATGAACTAAATGTATGCTCGAAGCATGTAACACCCTGCCCTTTTCACTCTAATAATCAGAGTTTATTTTTATTTTTTAAATATAATAATATAATCGGGGCGGGATGTCACGACGCGAGTTAAGTTCGGACTTCTAAAGTCCGACCTTTAACTGGCCAAGCCCATGTGCGTATGGATTAAGTCCATAAGAATCGATCCACACATGGTACAAATACAACTTGAGGAGTTAACTTAGTCGAGGTTATAATAGATCCTATGACTACTCAATTTATAACTTAAGATAGCAAAGTACATGTTCATAATCTCCAAAATTACTAAACAATCTTAACTAATCGTTCAATCAAACCATCCAAAATAAATCAAACCATAGTATCTACTTAACTACTTATTACATGCCAACACATCTAATTACCAAATTACATTGTCCAAATAAATCAAATAACAAGTCTATAAATAGTCCATTCAAACCACCCAAGCTCCTTTGCTTGGTCCCCTTCTCGATCCTCATTCTTTGTCTTTCCTATGTCATCCACTAAGGATAGAGATAGGGCGTTAAATCAATGCGCCCAGTAGTGTTTCTGTTTAGGGCTACCACAAGGTTAGTATAAAAACATGCAAGTAATATAATAATACATGTGTGACAAAATTCCATAAAAACATGCTATGTATGAAATGAATATGTAATGAGTCCCACCCATCACCATTATACATAGCCTCCTCTTGACGGGATTCTCATCGTCAAGGTACCCCACAGTGGTCTTTCGGACGGCCCGATGGAGTGTGGCCTCCGGATTCCTCTTGATGGGATTCTCATCATCAAGGTACCCCACAGTGGTCTTTCGGACGCTCCGACGGAGTGTGGTCTCCGGTTACAACACCATCATCCCATGCCATGCATGAGATGTCTATGCAAACATGCCATTTGTAAATATAACTTACAATTCAACAATTTATCAAAATTAACATAAAACAGCAAATATCATATGTGGTTACAAAAAGGTAGGAAACTTACACAATGATCACTTAATTTGACTCTTCTTTTGAACCGTCTCTTGTTTACAACTTGTACACTGTTCAAGCAAATCTCGTGGCCCTATTTATATAACAGCAAATCAAGCTTTTAACCATAAAATTCCAATCTAGTCTAAGTCCCAAAAATCCATTATGTGGAGTTCAGCCATACCCCATGGCCGAAGCTCACCTATTTTCAATTTGTCTTTCATACAACTATACAATTTAACCAACCTCCAAATAAGCCTTGGTAGGGTCCGGCCATACATTATGGCTAAACCTTACCACTTTGGTTTTGGCCCATTTATCCAATCACATGATCATTTTATTTTTTGATCATTTCATCCATAATTTACAATAATGCCACCATACAACTCTTTGCTTAATTTTCCTTAAAATTCAAAGTCCAACACCAAACCACCTTAGTGGGGTTCGGCCATACACATGGCCGAACCTCACCATCTTTATTTGGTCCTTTAAGTCCCTCATACATGTATCTCATTTGCTTAATTTTATCACAATTTAATCATCAAGTCCATCAATTGACAATTGGTGGGGTTCGGCCCCACACATGGCCGAACCTCACCCTAGAGATTTTAATCCCAAGTTCCATCCTCTTTCATGTTTAATCTCCTTAGTACTAAGTCCATAATTGAGATATGTAATTTCGAAATCATAAACATATATCATACATTAACATAATCCAATTATCCAACAAAACAGTCCATGGGGTTCGGCCATATGTGGTTCTCTTGGTGTAATCCTTCCAACATTTGTCCATGGTTTTGATCCATAAATTAGCCATAACAATAATATATTTCAGCCAAGCCATAGCTACTCAAAAACAGTAAGCTATCTTCACTTTAAATTCTTTAAAAATCTTCATTACCCAATATGGACTTTATCCCTCAAACACCATTAAAATCACCAAGATTTTCCATGGGGTTCGGCCATCCAATGGGGCCGAACCCTATGGTCCATATTTTACCATTTTTAAACATCATAATCCTAGATCTAAACCATTGATGGATCTGGCCATACAATGGCCAGATCACATTTCCTTGACCAACTTATTTGACAAGGTTCATAGTGCACTTACCACACCACGACTCCTTCGGTTCTTTGACTCCTTTTAGATCCTTAGCCTTCCCTCTACCTTCTTGTTCTCCTAACTGAGATTAGCCTTGCTGCCACCTCCTTGAAATACTTCAGCTAGGTGATATGGATTTGAGAGTAAAAGAGAGAGAAAGGAAACTTTGATCTTAAACCTTGGTGCCAACCTTCTTTGCTCAATGTGTGCTTTTGTCTTGGTGAAAGAAATCAACTTAGGACTGATTGCAAATCAGTAACCAGCTGCTGCTCTTGGTTTTGGAAATATGGATGACGACTAAAGGAGAGAGAGGTAATGATAGGAAAATGACTTCTTTTGGCTAAATCAAATTCAGCCTCAAGTTAACCTCACATGTAACTCCCATATTAACCAATGCCCTTTATGCTTACTTGGGAGTTTCATCTATGAAATAAAACCTCCCCAAGCTTCCAACGTCTCCTTTGGACTGTATTTGTGTAACCCCCTCCTTAGTTCCTCTCTCATTAACAATTCAAATGGGGGTTTCATCTTAAGATGAAACTCTTCCCCTCCTCCAACGTGTAGCTTAACCTATTTGAATTTGAAATGTTATAATCTATTATGTGTAACTCCACCAAACAGCATGCCCATTCATGCTCCATCTTTTAACCATTCCATGCAACTCCAATTGTAACCCTCATTTATTTACTACTTCCCTTGATTCACCTTGTGTAACCGCCACTCATTACTTATTGCCCAAATGGGAGTTTCATCCATGAGATGAAACTCCTTGAATCCAACGGTATTGATCCTTGATCTTTGGACTACCCAACCATCTATTGGCTGTCCTTTTGAAGACTCAAGCATGGCATAAACCTTATGCCATTTCCAACGTGCATAATTCTTTTAATCTTTGAAATACCACTCCCCACAATTGAAACTCCAAAAACCGTCACCCCATTCATTTTTAAATTAGGAGTTACATGCATGGAAAGCCTCCCATGTAGCCAACGTTCTCTTGGTTTTGAATTTGAAACTGCCCACAACCTTTTATCTACACACCTCATTCATTTAAATATTTCATCCAACTCATTTATTTAGCTCATCCAACTCAACTCATTCATTTAATGTAACTCAACTAATAAATTCAATTCACTCATCTCCATCATTTAATTTATCTCAATCCCACTCAAACATTAAATTAAACTTATCCCAAATTAACTTTGAGCTTAATCAATGATTAATCATATCCATCTCGACCCATTGGGTCCCATTTGGGTCCCTTTGACCCATTTATCAAAATTTGACCCAATTACAAATCTTGACCCATTTGAGTACATCTCATCCATTTATTGTTCTTGTAAACATAATTATCAACCATTGGTCTTGATTAGACCATTGGCCCAACACCTTACCCATTTAAATCCATATCAAATAAATCACAATGGCAATTCCGTAAATATTAATATATTGAAAATTCTAGAGTATTACAAAGCAGACCAAGATAGTCGTAAGCAAATCTACATTGTGAGGCCACTTTCCATCAAAATGAATGATTTGATCAGCAATAAAAATATGAGTAGTGAGTCACATCATCATTGTCATGGTCATTAAATCCTAACTTTTCATTCAACTCCTTTCAATCGTATTCTTTTCCTCGGCAATTCATCATGTCATGACTTAGCATATCAATGCATATCTTCATTAACAACCTCTTTCCTCTTCTAATGTTGTCTACTTGTACGCATGATACCTTGAGTCAGAATTTGATGGACAGCAAATGAAAGAGAAAAAGAACCAAACAAGGAGAAGACCAAATGCTACAATGCAAGAAGTGAAAGTAAGGGATTCTAACAACAAAAGAAAATACACTTACAGCATATAGATGATTTGAAGATCTCATAGAATGTGAGTCTGCAAACTTGTGCATCTGTTGAATTCCAAACTGGAACTGATCATGCTTTAAATTTCTAATGGACAACACATTGACCTCGTCATTATTACATGCAAAATTGCCTATTAGACAATGGTCGGCATGCAACAAAGGCAAAACAATAGAAGATCATCCAATGAGGGAGAGTTTAGCATCTCATGCATAACCAGGCCTATCAAATGAACTTTTTTGTCCACCAAATGACAAGGTCCTTCTACAATCAAGCATCTGAAATAATGGGCATGGTTAAATAAGAACTGAGGCAGTGGATGATTCTATTTAGTATCTTCCAGTTTAAGATCATGCATGCAAGATCAAGAAAGAGAAATAAACACAAACAATTTGAATTTTCACATAAAATACCAATTAGGTACCATTTGCATGATCCAATTGCTAGGCAATGGTACCCACCATTTACAAGGAAGTAGGGGTCCCATAATTTCCTGAAGGGCTGAATGAACACTATATAAGAATCTGATTTCAGGAAAAAAAAAATCATGATAGACAATAGATGATCCTACACATGAGATTTTCAGCAAATGAGCATATATTCCCATCGTTATTTAATTCACTGATTGACATCTATGACTCCATCTGTGGGAACTCTTGTATTCCTTGAATGTATCATATCTTTGGTATTGCATTAAAATTGTAGCTAATAGCATAAAACTTCAGAATATATTCTAATATATGAAATCAACCATAACCACATGTAACCATCATCGTCATCATCATATCATTTAGCTATTTTCCCATTAATCTGGGTTCATCTTTTAAAGTTCTAAACTTCCAACTACAACCAACTCTAATCATGCTAACTATACAACAGAATATCTTCTACTACATAATTTTTGTATTCTCTTCTTTGAATATAACTTCCACTACAATTAAAAATAAAATAAAAAAGGAAAACAATTATAGCTTTTTATGGTGATAAGAAAAATCTTAGAGAATGATAAATAAGTACTCAACCCGTACTACGGGAGATCTCTACATCCTAGTGTAACAACCCGTAACAGTTACCCGCCATGCATGCCATCTACATCTACACGTTACCATGGCTAAATGCATGATAATATTAAGCATAACACAAAGAATAGTTCATCTATGATCTACCTCATATATTTGACATTCACATCATAATTATAATAACACCTTATGAACATAGTACATGCTATTTCCAAAAGACTGTCAGCATGTTATCAATCAACACAAAATACTAATCCACGAACATATAGTTCACAGGAATGCATCAGGATAGATTTCTCCTTACAAAAATGGGCCTGCAAACTGGGTCAGGCCGCCAAGTGGGTGAAACCAGTGAACTGGGCCAAAAGTCTGGGCTTTGATCGAGTTGGGCTAGGGCTCAAGTTGTTGAGCCGAGGTGAAAGTTGGGCCAAAGATGGCTGGGCCTAAAACTGGACTCAAGTTGCTTAATGGGCTTAAAGGATGGGCCCAAGATGCAAACTGGGATTGGGGTGAGCTGGCTCAATTGTTGGGTCTCAAGCTGCTGGGCCCAAGAAAGAGGGGGGCGCGGATGGCTGCAAGTGAGGAGGGTTTAAGGTTTTGTATTTGGGGGGGAAAAGATTAGGGTTAGAGTTCAGGTGAGGTTTCCAAGGGAGAGAGAGAAGAGAGAGAATGACTGAAGAGAGGAAATGGTGATGGGTGCGAAGGCTTTGAAAAGTGGAGGAGGAGGAGGAGGAGGAGGAGGAGGAGGATAGAAGGAAAGAGAGGAAACGACGGCCACAAGGAGTTGACGGTTTAGAGGAGAAAGGAGAGGGAGAAGTTAGGATACACAGGGCGGGGTGCTGGATTAGGGCTAGGGTTTTAGGGTTTGTGATGCAAGAAAAAAAGAGAAAAAAGGAGAGGAGACGACAACGACTACAAGGAAGAGGGATCCCGAGCTTGAGGCAAACCGGGGCCCACCAAGGAGTCCACACTCTTCCCACGACTACCAAAGCCCCGAAACAACGGAGAGATCCAGTATTAAATACAATTAAAACTTATAATCATTGGGACATCATCAGTTGGACAGCCTATATCATTTGATCATCCATCTGAAATTATGATAGAGAGGTGACACTTGGATATTAAAAACTGACTTGAAACTTGTGATCATCGGGACAACATGAGTTGCACAGAGCCTACATCTTTTGATCATCCATCCGATGTTATGATGGAAAAGCAACACTTAGATCTTCAAAACTGACTTAAAACTTGTGATCATCGGAACATCATGAGTTGGACAGAGCCTACATCTTTTGATCATCTATTCGATGTTATGATGGAAAAGCGACACTTGGATCATCAAAACTGACTTAAAACTTGTGACCATCGGAACATCATGAGTTCGACAGAGCATATATCTTTTAATCATCCATCCAACGTAAGGACGGAGAGGTGACAATTAGTGTAACGCCCGCCCCTTTTTCACTCGCTTTTCGAAAATCAGAGTCTATTTTTTTTTTTTAAATAAAAGTGACAAGGGGCGCGGACGTCACGACGCGAGTTAAGTCCGAATTTCTAAAGCCTGACCCTTAACTGGCCAACCCCACGCGTGCGCGGAACTAAGTCCACGAGAACGGTTCACGCGTAGAAAGTAAGCTCGCGGAAACTAACTGAATGCGGAACATGATAATAGAGTCTATCATACCGGTTTTTAGATAGAAGGGAAGATACAACATTAACTTACCAAAATACCCCTATGTTCACATTTATGCCTCAAAACGATATTGTCCATAATGCAGTCCAAACCATAGCAAGAAATATAAATTATACAGTCCGACGAGCTAAGCTACTTTAAATTACATATCCAAAATGAAACTTAAATAAAACTAGATATCCGCTTCCCAAGCTCCTAAGCTTGGCTCCCGGCGTGTCCACCGTTTCCGCCATCTCCTGCGTCATCAGCTAGGGTAGAAGTAGGGCGTTAGTCAGCGCGCCTAGTAGGACTCCGAGTAGGGCTAGCACATGGATTAGTGATAACATGCATACCAAATAATAATAAAGTAAACATATAATGAATGCCATGCCATGGGTGCCTATGTCATGTGTCTCACCCATCCACCATATCATCATAAAATATCGTATCCCCCTTGACGGCAAAGCCTCGTCATGGTGTTCCCATGTTTGCTTCTCAGTCGCCCCGACGGAGCATGGACTCCGGTTATAGCATAAGAGCTATCCCCATGTCTGATTCTCGATCGCCCCGACGGAGCATGGACTCCGGTTATAGCCCCTCAGGCTATCCCCATGTTTGCTTCTCGGTCGCCCCGACGGAGCATGGACTCCGGTTTCATTATTTTCCCGCCCATGCCATGCATGAGATGTAAGTGCATTATGCTATGTAATATATATATATATATATAATCCATATAAAATCCATAGCATCTAAGTATAGTCCATAGTATAAAAAAAATATTATCCATAGCATTAAATCATAATCCATAGTACTTAAACATATAATTCATAATTCGAAATCCCATCATAAGATAAATCATATAATCATCAAATTAAAGAACCATCACATATCCAAGGCTTACAAAAAGGTAGGAATCCTACCGAATACCGCTTAGCGTCCCGTTACGTTTCCGTTCGATAATCCGGTCGCCGATCGCGTACCGTTTGTGACGTCCCGGTACCTTGTTACATATTTACCGAATTAGTTCATATGTTATCCATGATTAAGTCCTTAACTTATCACAACCTTAGGTTCGTAATTACGTTATCTGTTTACCAAAATCGGCCCCTAACTTAGCCTTGTTTTCCGTGGTTTAAAACACATCCTATAAATCCAATTTTGGCCATTTTAAATATTCCGATTTGCGAGCCTAAAAACGCAGCATCTATCCGTTTCATTTAATCATTCGCAATGTATCCAATTTTTATGTCTAACATACATAGGGTTCCATGTACCATGGCCGAACCCATGGTTCCTCAAGGTGGCTAATAATTACCATTTTGCCACTCTCTCTTCTATGGTTAACCATCTATTCATTTATGTACATTCTAAGTCCAAAATTCATTCATACTTAGATCCATTAGTGATTCATTAATCATGACCTAGCATCATAAAATCAGCCACCTATTTTAATTATTTTGCAAACATTTAATCCCATACCTAATTCCACTTTTGGCCTAAGATGTGGCCCATAAAGGGGTCATGGGTTCGGCCGTACACCATGGCCGAACCCATGATACCTAAATTCCATTTTATTGGGTTCATTTTATCCCCTTTTAATCCCACCTCCAATGAAATTAAAACATTCATTTAAATCCCCATTTAAATTTATCATCTCTTTCCATCATTTTCCATTCTTTTTACCTTCATTAAAAATCACTAAATCATCACCATAGGGTTCGGCCATTCACCATGGCCGAACCCATGGTTCATGGCTCACCTTCATGGGTGCCCTTCTTAAGACCAATGTTTTGTCCAAAAACAATCCATTTTTTTTTTAAAATCAATAACCTTCATTCATTTTGGCCCTTTAAAAACTTCCAAAATATTAACATATTAATCCATCATTTCCATCCTTTAAAGCCATTAAAAAAAAATCACTTTTCAACACCATAGGGTTCGGCCATACACCATGGCCGAACCCATAGTTCATGGCCCATCTTATCCATGCCATCTTTAAAACCAAAACACCTATTTACATTCCTCATGGTTTTCTCATTAAGACTCCTTAAAAATTACCAACTTTTCAATCACTTAAAACCTCAACATTATTAACCCTTCTCCATAATTTTGGACCTCAAACCCTAATTAAAATCATCCATCATTTACCATGGGGTTCGGCCATGCTACATGGCCGAACCCTATGGCCCATCAATCCATTAAAAAAATCCAAATTCTCTATGCTTAATAAAGACTTGAAATTCCATTCTTCCATTTCATCCATTTCTTAATCCATTCCTCCATTTCTTATCCTACCATTTGATGGATCTTAGATCCATGGCCCACAACATTTTTGGCCATATTAAATCTAAGAAATGGATTCCATATCCTATCTAGAAAACATAAATTCTCGTTTTAAGAAAATCTTACCACCCGACGACTCCTCCGGTCCTTCTTTCCTCTTTGCTCTCCTTAGCCTTCTCTTCTCTTCTTCTCCTTGATGTACGGTCAAGATGAGTTTGGTCAAATGGTGAGGCTCTCCAAGCTTAGGATCGGCCAAGATTGAGTGGGTTTGCTTGAGAGAGGGAGAGGGGAAGGAGATGAGAAAGGTGTCTCAAGTGTTTACCTTGAGGTGGTGGGTCAACACTCAGGCCTTTTCCTTTTCCTTTTCTTTTCTTCTCTTTTTTTTTTTCTTCTTTCTTCTCTATGGAAGTGAGGGACCATTTTGGTGAGTGAAAGAGATGGAGATGAGTGAAATGGTTAGAAGAGAATGAGATAGGATCTCATCTTTTGGTTAATTTAGGTCACACTCCACATTAACTCCTCCCACCAACCGACATGGCATTAATGGTGGTGGTTGGGATAAAACCACCACTTAAGCCCATGGTTTTCAATTTTGTGTTTCTTTAAGAGTGGTTTGTGTTTGTTGGAGTGGTTTGTGTTTGTTTGGATGGTTTTGAACATTTTAATTTAGGTTAATTAACTTAGATCAACTTGATCATTAGGTTAAGTTAATTAATTACTTCCCACTTAATTTAATCTCTTTAAATTCTCTCTAAGATCCACCCATGGATGACTTAGTCAACCATGGTGGTCGGCCCCACTACCCTTGGGTCCACACGTCACCTCAATTTGGTGAGGTGGAGGTGGGCCCCATTTGGCCAAGTCAACCATGGTGGTCGGCCCCACTACCCTTGGGTCCACACGTCACCTCAATTTGGTGAGGTGGAGGTGGGCCCCATTTGGCCATTTTACCTTGTTCAATTCATCATCAATTTAGGTGATTTAAATTTTATTAAATCTATCATTCTTATTGGATTACCATTGGGTCCATGGCCCAATTAAATTCCCTCCTATCCACTTACCTTAGGGCTTAGCTACCTTGGCTCATTGGGTCCCATATGGCTATTTGACCTAATTGACCACCCTTGACCCAAATTTATCATCTTTGACCCATTTAAATGAATAAATCAAATCCATGGCCCATTGGACCACGCTTGGGCCATTGTCCCAAAATTTGGTCCATTTGGCATTTTATCACATCAAACTTCAAATTTAAAATAATAAATTATCTAAAAACCAGTAGGATAGACTCTATTATCATGTTCTGCATTCAGTTAGTTTCTGCGAGCTAACTTTCTATGCGTGAACCGTTCTCGTGGACTTAGTTCCGCGCACGCGTGGGGTTGGCCAGTTAAGGGTCAGGCTTTAGAAATTCGGACTTAACTCGCGTCATGACGTCCGCGCCCGTTGTCACTTTTATTTCAAAAAAAAAAAAAAAATAGACTCTGGTTTTCGAAAAGCGAGAAAAAGGGGCGGGCGTTACAATTAAATCTTCAAAACTGACTTAAAACTTGTGATAAACGGGATATTATTAGTTGGTCAGAGCCTACATCTTTTGATTTTCCATCCGAAATTATGATGGAAATGTGACACTAGGATCTTCAAAATTGACTTAAAACTTGTGAATATCGGGACATCATGAGTTGGAATAGGGCATATACCTTTTGATCATCCATCTAAAGTTATGATGGATACGCGACACTTGGATCTTCAAAACAGACTTAAAACTAATGAACATCGGGACATCATGAGTTGGATAGAGCAAATATGTTTTGATCATCAATTCGAAGTTATGATGGAAAGACAACACTAGGGTTATTAAAACTGATTTAAGACTTGTGATCATTGGAACATCATGAGTTGGACAGATCCTATATCTTTTAATCATCCATCCAAGTTATGATGAATACGCGACACTTTAATCTTCAAAACTGACTTAAAACTTGTGATCATCGGGACATAATCAATTGAATAGAGCCTAGAACTTTTGATCATCCATCCGAAGTTATGATGGAGAGATGACACTTAAATAATCAAAACTAACTTGAAAATTATGATCATCGGGACATCATCAGTTGGATAGAGTCTATATCTTTTAATCATCTATCTGAAATTATGATAGAGAGGTTACACTTGGATATTAAAAATTGACTTGCAACATGTGATCATAGGGACAACATGAGTCGCATAAAGCCTACATCTTTTGTACATCCATCTGAAGTTAAGATGGAGAGGTGACACTTGAGTCTTCAAAACTAACTCAAAACTTATAATCATCGACACATCATGAGTTGGAAAGAGCCTACATCTTTTGATCATCCATCCAAAGTTATGATGGATATGCGACACATGGCTCTTCAAAGCTAATTTAAAACTTGTGGTTAGCGGGACATCATGAGTTGGAGAGAGCCTATATCCTTTGATCATCCATTCGAAATTATGATGGAGAGGTGGCACTTGGATATTAAAAACTGACATGAAACTTGTGATCATCAGAACAACATGAGTTGCATAGTGCCTAAATTTTTTGAACATCCATCCGAAATTATGATGGAGATGTGACACTTTGAACTTTAAAACTAACTTAAAACTTGTGATCATTGGGACATCATGAGTTGGACAGAGCCTATATCTTTTGATCATCCATTCGAAGTTATGTTGGAGAGGTGACACTTTGATTTTCAAAACTGACTAAAAACTAATGATCATTGGGACATCATGAGTTGGAAGAAGCCTATATCTTTTGATCATCCATCAGAAATTATGATGGAGACGCGACACTTAGATCATTAAAACTTGTGATCATCGGGACATCATGAGTTTGACAGAGCTTATGTCTTTTGATCATCTGAAGTTATGTTGGAGAGACAATATTTGGATTTTCAAAACAGACTATAAACTTATGATCATCGGGACATCACGTGTTTGACAGAGCCTATATCTTTTGATCATCCATCCGAAGTTATGATGGAGAAGAGACACTTAGATCTTAAAAACTGACTTGAAACTTGTGATCATCGGGACATTATGAGTTGGACAAAGCCTATATCTTTTGATCATCCATTCAAAATTATGAAAGAGAGGTGACACTTGGGTCATCAAAACTGATTTAAGACTTGTGACCATTAGGACATCATGAGTTGGACAGAGCTTATATCTTTTGATCATCCATCCAAAGTTATGTTGGAGAGACGATATGTGGATTTTCAAAACAGACTAAAAACTTGTAATCATCGGGACACCACGTGTTTAACAGAGCCTATATCTTTTGATCATCCATCCGAAGTTATGATGGAGAGGTTATACTTGGATCTTAAAAACTGACATAAAACTTGAGACCATCGGGACATCATGAGTTGGACAGTGCTTATATATATTTACGATGGAGAACCAATATAGTACAAATCATTAAAAGTTAAATTGGATGAAATCTCTTTGAAGTGAGAATTAAGAGCCAAGCCACGTTACTTTCGAAACAGGTTATTCAAGCTTTTTGGTCTTCGAACTAAATACTTATCCTTATTTCCACCAAATAGATGATGCCATCGTGGAAATGCTAAGCCTCAACCAATGAAACAAAACAAAAATTGGGCAATTCGTTGACTCTCATAGGTTGTCAAACATAAAAGAAACTGTATTTTCAATGAGTTGACCTTCCCCAACGAATAAGTCGAAATAAAAATGGCCCACTGACACTTCAACATCCAATGAACAAATTTGGAATCTGGTATGAAATTCTCATGTATGGCCGGCTATACTACACATACC
Organism: Chimonanthus salicifolius; assembly: GCA_013350335.1. Taxonomy (NCBI): domain Eukaryota; kingdom Viridiplantae; phylum Streptophyta; class Magnoliopsida; order Laurales; family Calycanthaceae; genus Chimonanthus; species Chimonanthus salicifolius. The sequence continues at coordinate 26,192,537 of CM023532.1, read as the reverse complement.
CAACGTTGTTGTTTCGATGCCCATCCCAAACAAGGTTATCCAACCATAATTGGGAATCAATACGGCGTTCCCTCTCGATATCAAATAAAAATATATTTCAATCTCATTTGAGAGATACAAATTCGATCTTCACAGCATACACGATGTTGTTGCTTGGATGCCCTTCCCCAATCAATGAACATAAACAAAAAATGGCATTCACAACCTTATGAACTAATATACAACAACACATCTAAGGATGAATTTCACGAAATCTCATTGAACTCGAGTGTGTCAAGAGATCGCCAGTAGAACCTTTTATTGATCTTCATTGGATCCATTAGATTAATCTTCTATTTAAGAGCCCATCCCCAACTAACAAACATGAACAAAATTGGGCATTTGAATTGTGTTTCAACCAGTATACAATTTAAATGTCTAATCCAAAATTCTTTCATACGACTTCATCACATACATGTCACCATTTCAAATCAAACTCTTTAGGCTTTCTAATCTTCGAACTAAATAGTCATCCCAACTTCCACCAGATTGATGATGTCATTGTGGAAATACCCATCCCCAACCAATGAACCTAAACTAAGAGTGAGCATTCCATTGATTCGCACACGTGGCCAAACATCAAATAAACTATATTTTCAATGAGTTGCCCTTCCCCAACAAATAAATCAAGATAAAATTGGGCATTAACACTTCTATCACATCAACATCCAATGAATAAATTTGCAATCTGATATGAAATTCTCATGTATGGCCGGCCATACACCACATACACAATATTGTTGTTCAGATGCCCACATCCCAACCAATGAACCTAATCAACATTCGACATCGATACCGCGTTACTCAATATCTAAATAAAATAGATTTCAATCTCAGTTGAGATATATAAATACGGACATCACAACATACATTATGTTGTTTGGATGCCCTTCCCCAATCAATGGACCAAAACCAAAAATAGGTATTTCCAAGCTTTTGTACCAATATCGTAAAACTCATCAAAAGTTAAATTTGATGAAATCTCTTTGAACTGAAAATTAAAGGCCAAGCCAAGTTACTTTCCAAATGTGCTATTCAAGCTTTAGATCTTCGAACTAAATACTCATCCCTACTTCCACCAGATCGGTGATGACATCGTGGAAATGTCCATCCCCAATAAATGGAACTAAACAAAACTTGAACATTTCATTGATTCTCACACGTGGCCAAACATAAAAAAAAAAAAATGTATTATCAATGAGATGCACATCCCCAACGAATAAGTCGAAATAAAAATGGCCCACAGACACTTCAACATCCAATGAACAAATTTGGAATCTGGTATGAAATTCTCATGTACGGCAGGCCATTCTATACACATTCTGAATGTAGTAGTTTCGATGCCCATCCCAAACAAAGAACCTAACCAAAATTGGGTATCAATACCGCGTTGCTCTCGATATCAAATGAAAATATATCTCAATTTTAGTTGAGAGAGATAAATCCGAACAGCATACACAATGTTGTTGCTTGGATGCCCTTCCCCAATCAATGGCCTCAAACCAAAATGGGCATTCACAAGCTTATACACCAAGATACAATAACTCATCAAAAGTTACATTTCATGAAATCTCTTTCAATTCGAAACTAAGAGCCAAGCCAAAATTCTTTCAAATCTGGCTCTTTAAGTTTTCAAATTTTTGAGCTAACCCTACTTCCACAGATTTATGATGTTAATGTGGAAATGTCCGTCCCCAACCAACGAACCTAAATAAAAAATGAGCATTTCACTGATTTCCACTTACTAGTAGATAAATATGGATTGTTGTTTTCAAAAATTCTTTTTCAAACTCATCAACTTCATCATTGTTTAAACTATATTTTCACCGAGAAAAATAGAGACTTTTATAAATAAGTCGTGAGCTTTTCAGAAGAAAAATGGGAGGAGAAAATGAAGTGTTTTAAAAATGAAAATGATGCAACCTCATTAACAACACATAGGTCCATATATTGTATAAAAGAAATTGTATTTTCTCAAAAACAAAATCATTAGGTCAAAAAATTGTTAATTTGATCAACTTTTTAACTAAGTTCATGAAATAGAGGACTAAGGTCCAAAATAAAAGGGTTCATGGGCTTTTCCACCCAAGATCCATGTGAATCCATGACTTTTGGGCCCTAAAATCATAGATTCACATGGATTTCGGATGGAAAACCCCATGGTCCTATGTATCTTGAAACTTAGCCTGTTATTTCATCACACATGACTAGAAAACTCATCAAAAGAACAATTTTTTAAGCATATGAAATATTTCAAAAAATTCAATTTATTTTATAAAAGATATGAACCGACATTTTATAGATGTGCCCACATCAACGGAGGAGTGTTTTTAGAAGAAAAAACACCTTTAAGAAGAAATATGAGAGCTTTTCCATAGAAAAAGAAGAGATTTAAAAAGAAAACAAGAGTTCTTCAAAAGAAAAGAAGAGCTTTTAATAAAAATGAGACTTTAAATAAGAAAACAAGAGTATTCACAAGAAAATGAGTGTTTCTCAAAACAGATAGAAGTTTTTCATATAAATAGTGCATTTTTAAAAAGAAAATGAGACAGGTGTTACCCATAGTGCCACCCACTGTGTGTGGATAGAGAAGTTTAGACATGCCCTAAGGATTAGATAGGTGCACTAAGAGGCTTGGACACCTTGGTATTAAAAAAATATATATGAGATTTAAAGAACAAAATGAGATTAAAAGAATATGAGAGTTTTAATAATAAAGTATAAGCATTTCAGGGAAAAAAAAGAGATTAATGAAGAAGGAAGAACATTTCGTAAGAAATAAGAGCTTTCTTTTAGCGGTAACGAAAGAGATTTTATTAAGAGAATAAGAAATTAGAGCTTTACAATACAGTTGAGAGTTGATCAAAAGAAAAGGAGAGAACTAAGAGGAAAATATGAGTATTTAGAAGAGATTGACTGTTTTAAGAGCAAAATGAGAGCACTACCAAGAAAATGAGAGCTTTATGAAAAAGTAAAAGTTTCCAAAATAAAAATGAGAGGATTTAGTACAAAATGAGAACTATAATTAAAAAATATGGTCTTCAAAACATAAAAGATGCAGTTGATTGGATGCCCTTCCCAACGAATGAATCGAAATAAAATTGGGCATTGACATTTCTTCCTTATCAACATCCAATGAATAGAATATCAATGCTATATGAAATTCTCATGTATGGCGATACACAACCCACACAATCATGTTGTTTGGATGCCCAACCCAACCAAGGAACCTAACCAAAAGTGGGCATCAATATGGATTTCCTCTGAATATCAAATAAAAATAGATTTTAATCTTATTTGAGATACTTCAATGTGGTCTTCACAACATAAATGATATTGTTGCTTGGATGCCCTCCCTCAACCAATGGATCTAAACCAAAAATGGGCATTGACAAGGTTTTAAACCAATATTCAACCAACTCATTTAAAGTTGACTTTCACGAAATCTCTTTGAACTCATCAGGACATAATGAGTTGGACACTGCTAATATCTTTTGGCAATCCAACTGAAGTTATGATGGAGAGGCGACACTTGGATCTTCAAAATAGACTTAAAACTTGTGATCATCGAGACATCAAGATTGGACAGAGCCTATATCTTTTGATCATCCATTCGAAGTTATGATAGAGAGGTGACACTTGGATCTTCAAAACTGAATTAAAAGTTGTGATCATCGGGACATCATCACTTGGAAAGAGCCTCTTATCTTTTGATCATCCGTCAGTTGTTATGATGGAGAGTCGACACTTGGATCATCAGAACCAACTTAAAACTTGTGATCATTGGGACATCATGAGTTGAATAGAGCCTATATTTTTTTATCATCCATCCGAAGTTATGATCGAGGGCAACACTTGGATGTTCAAAACACACTTAAAACTTGTGATCATCGGGAAACCATCAGTTGGACATAGCCTGTATCCTTTGATCATCCATCCGAAATTATGATAGATAGGCGACACTTGGATATTAAAAATTGACTTGAAACATGTGACCATCAGGACAATATGAATTGCACAGAACCTACATCTTTTGAACATCCATCCGAAGTTATACTGGAGAGATTTCACTTTGATCTTCAAAACTAACTTAAAACTCGTGATCATTGGTATATCAAGGGTTGGACAGAGCCTATACCTTTTGATTATCCATCCAACGTTATGATGGAAAGGAGACATTTGGATCGTCAAAACTGGCTTAAAACTTGTGAACATTGGGATATAATGATTTGGATAGAGCATACATCTGTTGATCATGCATCCGAAGTTATGATGGAGATTCGATACTTGTATCTTCAAAACTGACTTAAAACTTGTGTTCATCGGGACATCGTGAGTCGGACAAAGCCTATATCTTTCAATCATCCATCCGAAGTTATGATGGAGAGGTGACGCTTGGATCTTCAAAACTGACTTAAAACTTGTGATCATCTTGACATCATGAGTTGGATAGAGCCTACATCTTTTGATTATCCATATTAAGTTATGATGGAAAAGTGACACTCAGATTTTCTAAACTGACTTAAAACTTGGATCATCGGGACATCATGAGTTGGACAGAGCATATATCTTTTAATCATTCATCCAAAGTTATGATGGAGAGGTGACACTTGAATCTTCAAAGCTGACATAAAACTTGTGATAATCGGGACATCATTAGATGGACAGAGCATACATCTTTTGATCATCCATCCAAAATTATGAGGGAGTGGTGACACTTGGATGTTCAAAACACACTTAAAATTTGTGATTATCGGGACATCATCAGTTGGCAGAGCCTATATCTTTTGATCATCCATCCGAAATTATGATGGAAATGTGACACTTGGATATTAAAAACAGACTTGAAACTAGTGACCATCGGAACAACATGACTTGCACAGAGCCTACATCTTCTGAACATCCATCCTAACCTTTGATGGAGAGGTGACACTTTGAAACTCAAAACTCAATTAAAACTTGTGATCATTGAGACATAATGAGTTTAACAGAGCCTATATCTTTTGATCATCCATCCGAAGTTATGATGGAGAGATGACACTTGGATCTTCAAAATTGACTCAAAACTTGTGATCATCGAAGCATCATGAGTTGGAAAGAGCCTACATCTTTTGATTATCCATCCGAAGTTATAATAGAGACACGGCACTTGGATCTTAGAAACTGACTTAAAACTTTCCATCATCAGGACATTATGAGTTGGACATAGCCTATAACTTTTAATCATCCATCCGAGATTATGTTGGAGAGACGACATTTAGATTTTAAAAACTGACTTAAAATTTGTAATCATTGGGACATCACGAGTTTGACAGAACCTATACCTTTTCATCATCCATCAAAAGTTATGATGGAGAGGCAGCATTTGGATCTTCAAAACTATCTTTAAACTTATGAACATCGGGACATCATGAGTTAGATAGACCCTATATCTTTTGATCATCAATCTGAAATTATTATGGAGAGGTGACACTTAGATATTAAAAACAGACTTGAAACTTGTGATTATCGAGACAACATGAGTTGCATAGAGACTACATCTTATGAGCATCCATCCGAAGTTATGATGGAGAGGTGACACTTTGATCTTCAAAACTAAGTCAAAACTTGTGATCGTTGGGATATCAGGGGTTGGACAGAGCACCTTTTGATTATCCATCCAAAGTTATGATGGAGAGGAGACACTTGGATCATCAAAACTGACTTAAAAATTGTGAACATCGGGATATAATGATTTGGATAGAGCCTATATATTTTGATCATCCATCCGAAGTAATGAGGAGACGCGACACATGGATCTTCAAAGCTGACTTAAAACTTGTGTTCATCGAGACATCATGAGTTAGACAAAGCCTATATCTTTTAATCATCCATCCGAAGTTTTGATGGAGAGGTGACAATTGGATCTTCAAAACTGACTTAAAACTTGTGATCATTGGAACCTCATGAGTTGGAATAGACCTATACCTTTTGATCATCCAACCAAAGTTATGATGGAGACACGACACTTGGATCTTCAAAACAAACTTGAAACTTAAGAACATCGGGACATCATAAGTTGGATAGATCATATATGTTTTGATCATTAATTCGAAGTTATGATGGAGAGACAACGCTAGGGTCATTAAAACTGATTTAAGACTTGTGATCTTACGGACATCATGAGTTGGACAGAGCCTACATCTTTTGATCATCCATCCAAGTACGCGACACTTTGATCTTCAAAGCTGATTTAAAACTTGTGATCATTGGGACATAATCAATTGAATAGAGCCTATAGCTTTTGATCATCTATCCGAAGTTACGAAGGAGAGATGACACTTAGATCATCAAAACTAACTTGAAAGTTGTGATCATCGAGACATCATCAGTTGGATAGAGCCTATCTTTTGATCATCCATCTAAAGTTATGATGGAAAAGCGACGCTTGGATATTCAAAACTGACTTAAAACTTGTGATCATCGGGACATCCTGAGTTGGATAGAGCCTATATCTTTTAACCATCCATCCAAAGTAAGGACGGAGAGGTGAGACTTGGATCTTCAAAACTAACTTAGAACTTGTGATAATTGGGATATCACTAGTTGGACAGAACCTACATCTTTTGATTATCCATCCGAAGTTATGATGGAAGGGTGACACTTGGACCTTCAAAACTGACTTAAAACTTGTGATCACCGGAACAACATGAGTTGGACAGACCCTACATCTTCTGATCATCCATCCGAAGTTATGATGGAAAAGAGACGCTTGAATATTCAAAACTGACTTAAAACTTATGAACATCGGGACATCATGAGTTGGAAAGAGTCTATATCTTTTAATCATCCATCCAAAGTAAGGACGGAGAGGTGGACACTTAGATCTTCAAAACTGACTTAGAACTTGTAATAATCAGGATATCATTAGTTAGACAGACCCTACATCTTTTGATCATCCATCCGAAGTTATAATGGAAAAGCGACACTTGGATCTTCAAAATTGACTTAAAACTTATGACCATCGGGATATAATGAGTTGGACAGAGCGTACATCTTTTGATCATCCATCTGAAATTATGATGGAGAGGTGACACCAGGATCTTCAAAACTGACTTAAAACTTGTGAATATCGGGACATCATGAGTTGGAATATAGCATATACCGTTTGATCATCTATCCAAATTTATGATGGAGACAAGACACTTGGATCTTCAAAACAGACTTGAAACTTGTGAACATCGAGACATCATGAGTTGGATAGAGCATATATGTTTTGATCATTAATTCGAATTTATGATGGAGAGATGATACTAGGGTCATCAAAATTGATTTGACTTGTAATAATTGGGACATCATGAGTTGGACAGAGCCTATATCTTTTGATCATTCATCCAAAGTTATGATGGAAACGCCACACTTTGATCTTCAAAACTGACTTAAAACTAACAGATGAGAAGTTGAAAAGTGTCGGGACATTGTGAAGTATATGTAACAACCAGGACTACTATAATAGTAGTCAAATTTGTTAGGGAAAACTGCTCAAACCAATTTGCAAATCGAGGTACAGGTAAAAATATGGTCTGAATCTTGTAAATGTTGTTCAATAGAGAGAAACAGGAAACTCTTATTTGAATGATACACATATATAGAACCACGTATTAACCCACTGATAACTATAGTAGCATCTGTTGAATTCCACACTGGAATTGATCATGCTTTAAATTGCTAATACGCAACATATTGGCCTTGACATGAGTACTTGCAACAGTGCCCATTGGACAATGGTCAGCATGTAAAAAAGGCAAAACAATAGAAGATCATCCAATGAGGGAGAGTTTAGCATCTCATGCATAACAGGGCCTAGCAAATGAAATTTTTTGTCCACCAAATGACAAGGTCCTTCTACAATTTGTGGGGCTGAGGAATGTATTTCCTTCCAAAGGCACACAAGAAAGTAATATAGAAGTAGTCATGTAAAATTTTCTAATTCTAAACCTTACCCTTGAGGCTCATCTCTGCAAATGATGATTAAAAATTCACCAGCACTTCGGACCTAGAGTACATGGCCTCTTCCAAAATCAGTCCAGGAGCCCTATTCTCATAATCATCACTCGTTCCTAGGTCAATGCTATCATGACTTAGGTGGACAAAGCCTACAGCTTTGATATGGCCCAATCTAAATCAATAATAACTAATTCAATTAGCTGCAATAATATAGAAGCTATTGCATTTTCTGTTGAATGATTTATGATAGTATAAGTTTCAGACTTCTTTACTGGACCCCTCTCTTCAGATCCCATAACTTTTAAGAGCTCTGAGCCATGTCTTGGGCCACCACTAAATCATTTGGAGGTGATCTAAAGTAGACAAAAGGTGTGACCAAACTTCGAGCAGCCTTGGCACTAAGCACTTATCAACTTAGAATCAAGCATCTGAAATAATGGACATGGTTAAATAAGAATTGAGGGAGTGGATGATTCTATTTAATATCTTCCAGTCCATGATCATGCATCCAAGATCAAGAAAGAGAAATAAACACAAACAATTTGAATTTTCCCATAAAATACCAGTTAGGTACCATTTGCATGATCCAATTGCTAGGCAATTTGAATTTTCACATAAAATACCAGTTAGGTACCATTTGCATGATCCAATTGCTAGGCAATGGTACCCACCATTCACAAAGAAGTAGAAAGACTGAACGAACACTATCTAAGAATCTGATTTCAGGGGAAAAAAAAATGATGAAAGACATTATATGACCCCTACACATGAGATTTTCAACAAATGAGCATATATTCCCACCATTATTTAATTCACTGATTGGCATCTATGACTCCATCTGTGGCATTTTCTTCAATAACCCTTGTATTCCTTGAATGTATCATATCTTTGGTATTGCATTAAAATGGTAGCTCATAGCATAAAACTTCAGAATATATTCTAATATATGAAATCAACCATAACCACATGTAACCATCATCATATCATTTAGCTATTTTCCCATTAATCGGGATTCATCTTTTAGAGTTCTAAACTTCCAACTACAATCAACTCTAATCATGCTACCTATAAAACAGAGTATCTTCTATATAATTTTTGTATTCTCTTCTTTGAATATAACTTCCACTACAATTCAAATAAAAAATAAAAAAGGAAAACATGAAGCAATATACAACACCACATCAGTGTCGAGACTGCCACTAGAACCTTTTATTGGTCTTTATTGGATCTTATCAAATGTTCAATATAATCCATATGATTAGAGGTGCTAGCTACCAATCATGTTATTAAATACACCTATCCCCAACCAACGAACATTAGATTAACCTTCTGTTAAGAACACATCCTCAACTAACGAACATGAACAAAATTGGACATTCAAATTGTGCTTCAACTAGTAACAAATATAAATGTCTAAACCACAATTCTTTCATACGACTTCATCACATACAAGTCACTATTTGGAATCAAACTCTTTACACTTTCTGATCTTCGAAACTAAATAGCCATCCCTACCTCCACCAGATTGATGATGTCAATGTGGAAATGCCAATCCCCAACCGAAGAACCTAAACCAAGAGTGGGCATTTCGTTGATTCTCACTAGTGGCCAAACATCAAATAAATTATATTTTCAATGAGTTGCCCTTCCCCAACAAATGAATCAAAATGAAATTGGGCATTGCCACTTCTATCAAATCAACATCAAATGAATAAATTTGCAAACTGGTATGAAATTCTCATGTAGGGCCGCCATATTCCACATATACAATATTGTTGTTTGGATGCCCATCCCAACCAACGAACCTAACCAACATTGGGCATCAATACCGCCTTACTCTTAGTATCTAAATAACATAGATTTCTATCTTAGTTGTGATATATAAATACGGTCATCACAACATACATCATATTGTTGCTTGAATGCCCTTCCCCAATCAATGGACCAAAACCAAAAATGGGCATTTAAAAGCTTTTGAACCAATATCGTACAATTCATCAAAAGTTAAATTTGTCGAAATCTCTTTGAACTCAAAATCAACACCCAAGCCAAATTTCTTTCAAAACAGGCTGTTTAAACTTTTACATCTTCAAAGTAAATACTCATCCCTACTTCCACCAGATAGATGATGCCATCTTGGAAATGCCCATCCCCAACCAATTAAAATAAACCAAAAATGGGCATTTAATTGATTCTCACATGTGGCTAAACATCAAATAAACTATACTTTCAATGAGTTTCCTTTCCCCAACGAATAAATCGAAATAAAAATGGCCCATTGACACTTCAACATCCAATGAACAAATTTGGAATCTTATATCAAATTCTCTATGCATGGCCGGCCATACTCCACATACACAATAATGTTGTTTCGATGCCCAACCCAAACAAGGAACCAAAGTAAAATTGGACATCAATACGGCGTTCCTCTCGAAATCTAATAAACATATAATTTGGACATAATGAGTTGAAACAGAGCCTATATCTTTTAATCATCCATCCGAAGTTATGATGGAGACGCGACACTTGGATCTTCAAAGCCAAATTGAAAATTGTGATCAGCAGGCCATCATAAGTTGGACAGAACCTATATCTTTTGATCATCCATATGAACTTATGTTGGAGAGACGACATTTAGATTTTCAAAACAGACTTGAAACTTGTGATCATCGGGACATCATGTGTTTGACAGAAGCCTATATCATTTGATCATCTATCCGAAATTATGATGGAGAGGCGACACTTGGATCTTAAAAACTGACATGAAACTTGTAATCATCAGGACATCATGAGTTGGACAGAGCCTATATCTTTTGATCATCCATCTGAAGTTGTGATAGAGAGGTGACACTTGGATCTTCAAAACAAACTCAAAACTTGTGATCATCGAGACATCATGAGTTGGATAAAGCCTACATCTTTTCGTCATCCATCCGAAGTTATGATGGAGACGCGACACTTTAATCTTCAAAACTGACTTAAAACTTGTGATCATCAAAACAACATGAATTAGACAGAGCCTACATCATTTGATCATTCATCCGATGTTATGATGGAAAAGCGACACTTGGATCTTAAAAACTGACTTAAAACATGTGATCATCGGGACATCATAAGTTCGACAGAGCCTATATCTTTTAATCATCCATCCAAAGTAAAGACGGAGAGGTGACACTTAGATCTTCAAAACTGACTTAAAACTTGTGAATATCGGGACACCATGAGTTGAAATAGAGTCTATACCTTTTGATCATCCATTCAAAGTTATGATGGAGACGCGACACTTGGATTTTCAAAACTAACTTGAAACTTATGAAGATCGGGACATCATGACTTGGATAGAACATATATGATTTGATCATCAATTCGAAGTTATGATGGAGGGAAGACACTACAGTCATAAAAACTAATTTAAGACTTCTGACCATTGGGACATCAAGAGTTGGACAGAGCCTATATCTTTTGATCATCCATCCGAAGTTATGTTGGGGAGACGACATTTAAATTTTCAAAACAGACTTAAAACTTGTGATCATCGGGACATCATGTGTTTGGCAAAGCCTATATCATTTGATCATTCATCTGAAGTTATGATGCAGAGACGACACTTAGATCTTAAAAACTGACATGAAACTTGAGATCATCAGGACATCATGAGTTGGACAGAGCCTATATCTTTTGATCATCCATCTGAAGTTATGACAGAGAGGTGACACTTGGATCTTTAAAACTTGCAATCATCGGGACATCATAATTTGGACAAAACCTATATCTTTTGATAATCAATTCGAAGTTATAATGGAGACGTGACACTTGGAACTTCAAAACTGATATAAAACTTGAGATTATCCGGACATCATGAGTTGGACAGTGCTTATATCTTTTGACCATCCATCCAAAGATATGGTGGAGAGGCGACACTTGAAGCTTCAAAATAGACTTAAAACTTGTGACCATCGAGACATCAAGAGTTGGACAAAACCTCTCATCCATTGGAAGTTATGATAGATATGTGACACTTAGATCTTCAAAACTGAATTAAAACTTGTGATCATGGGGACATCATCACTTGGACAGATCTTATATCATTTGATCATCCATCCGTACTTATGATAGAGAGTCGACACTTGGATCTTCAAAACCAACTTAAAACTTTTGATCATTGAGACATCATGAGTTGAACAGAGCCTATATCTTTTGATCATCCAACTGAAGTTACAATAGAGGGCGAACATGGATGTTCAAAACACAATCAAAACTTATGATCATAGGGGCAACATCAGTTGGACAGAGCCTATCCTTTGATCATCCATCCGAAATTATGATGGAGAGGTGAAACTTGGATATTAAAAAATTACTTGAAACTTATGATCATCGGTACAACAGGAGTTGCACAGAGCCTACACCTTTTGAAAATCCATCCGAAGATATTACGGAGATGTGACACTTTGAACTTCAAAACTGACTTATAACTTATGATCATTGGGCCATCATGAGTTGGACAGAGCTTATATCTTTTGACCATCCATCCGAAGTTATGATAGAGAGGTGACACTTGGATTTTTAAAATTGACTCAAAACATGTGATCATCGAGACATCATAAGTTGGAAAGAGCTTACATCTTTTGATCATCCATCCGAAGTTATAATGGAAACACGATACTTGGATCTTCAAAATTGACTTAAAACATGTGATCATCAGAACATCATAATTTGTACAAATCCTATATCTTTTGATAATGAATTCGAAGTTATGATGGAGATGTGACAATTAGAATTTCAAAACTAACATAAAACTTGAGGTCATTGGGACATCATGAGTTGGACAGTGCTTATATCTTTTGACAAACCATAAGAAGTAATGGTGGCAAGGCGACACTTGGATCTTTAAAATAGACTTAAAACTTGTGATCATCGAGACATCAAGAATTGGACAGAGCCTCTATCTTTTTATCATCCATCCGAAATTATGATGGAAAAGCGACACTTGGATCTTTAAAACTAACTTAAAACTTGTGATCATCGGGACATCATGAGTTAGACAGAGCCTATATCTTTTAATCATTCATCCAAACTAAGGACGGAGAGGTGAAACTTAGATCTTCAAAACTGACTTTAAACTTTTGATAATTGGGATATCATTAGTTGGACAGAGCCTACATCTTTTGATCATACAACGAAATTATGATGGATAGGTGACACCGGATCTTCAAAACTGACTTAAAACTTATGAATATCGGGACATCATGAGTTGCAGTAGAGCCTATACCTTTTGATAATCCATCCAAAGTTATGATGGAGACGTGACACTTGGATCTTCAAAACAAACTTAAAAGTAATGAGCATCGGGACATTATGAGTTGAATAGAGCATATATGTTTTGATCATCAATTCGAATTTATGGTGGACAGACGACACCAGGGTCATCAAAACCGATTTAAGACTTGTGACCATTAGGACATCATGAGTTGGACAGAGCCTATATCTTTTGATCATCCATCCGAAGTTATGATGGAGACGCGACACGTTGATCTTCAAAACTGACTTAAAACTTGTGATCATCGGGACATAATCAATTGAATAGAGCCTATAACTTTTCATGATCCATTCGAAGTTATGAAGGAGAGATGACACTTAGATCGTCAAAACTGAAATAAAACTTGTGATCATCGGGACATCATCTGTTGAACAGAACATATATCTTTTGATCATCCATCCGAAATTATGATGGAGAGGTGATATTTGGATATTAAAAACAGGCTTGAAACTTGTGATCATCAGGACAACATGAGTTGCACAGAGCCTATATCCTTTGAACATCCATCCGAAGTTACGGTGGAGATGTGACACTTGGATCTTAAAAACTGACTGGAAACTTGTGATCATCGCGACAAATGAGTTGCACAAAGCCTACATCTTTTGAACATTAATTCAAAGTTATGATAGAGACGCGACACTTGGATCTTCAAAACTAACTTAAAACTTATGTCAGCACTTCCCCAACGAATAAGTCGAAATAAAAATGGCCCACAGACACTTCAACATCCAATTAACAAATTTGGAATCTGGTATGAAATTCTCATGTACAGCAGGCCATTCTATACACATTTTCAATGTAGTTTCTTTCGATGGCCATCCCAAACAAGGAACCTAACCAAAATTGGGCATCAATACTGTGTTGCTCTCGATATCAAATAAAAATATATCTCAATTTTAGTTGAGAGATATAAAATCGAACAGCATACACGATGTTGTTGCATGGATGCCCTTCCCCAAGCAATGGCCTTAAACCAAAAATGGGCATTCACAAGCTTATGCACCAATATACAATAACTCATCAAAAGTTAAATTTCATGAAATCTCTTTCAATTCGAAACTAAGAGCCAAGCCAAAATTCTTTCAAATCGGGCTCTTTAAGTTTTCAAATTTTTGAGCTAACCCTACTTCCACCAGATTTATGATGTTAATGTGGAAATGTCCGTCCCCAACCAACGAACCCAAATAAAAAATGAGCATTTCACTGATTTCCACTTACTAGTAGATAAATATGGATTATTGTTTTCAAAAATTCTTTTCAAACTCATCAACTTCATCATTGTTTAAACGATATTTTCACCGAGAAAAATAGAAACTTTTATAAAATAAGTCGTGAGTTTTTCAGAAGAAAAAATGGGAGAGAAAATGAAGTGTTTTAAAAATGAAAATGATGCAACCTCATTAACAACACATAGGTCCATATATTGTATAAAAGAAATTGTATTTTCTCAAAAACAAAATCATTAGGTCAAAAAATTGTTAATTTGATCAACTTTTTAACTAAGTTCATGAAATAGAGGACTAAGGTCCAAAATAAAAGGGTTCATGGGCTTTTCCACCCAAGATCCATGTGAATCCATGACTTTTGGGCCCTAAAATCATAGATTCACATAGATTTCAGATGGAAAACCCCATGGTCCTATGTATCTTGAAACTTAGCCTGTTATTTCATCACACATGGCTAGAAAACTCATCAAAAGAACAATTTTTTAAGCATATGAAATATTTCAAAAAATTCAATTTATTTCATAAAATATATGAACCGACATTTTATAGATGTGCCCACATCAACGGAGGAGTGTTTTTTAGAAGAAAAAACACCTTTAAGAAGAAATATGAGAGCTTTTCCATAGAAAAAGAAGAGATTTAAAAAGAAAACAAGAGTTCTTCAAAAGAAAAGAAGAGCTTTTAATAAAAATGAGACTTTAAATAAGAAAACAAGAGTATTCACAAGAAAATGAGTGTTTCTCAAAACAGATAGAAGTTTTTCATATAAATAGTGCATTTTTAAAAAGAAAATGAGACAGGTGTTACCCATAGTGCCACCCACTGTGTGTGGATAGAGAAGTTTAGACATGCCCTAAGGATTAGATAGGTGCACTAAGAGGCTTGGACACCTTGGTATTAAAAAAATATATATGAGATTTAAAGAACAAAATGAGATTAAAAGAATATGAGAGTTTTAATAATAAAGTATAAGCATTTCAGGGAAAAAAAAGAGATTAATGAAGAAGGAAGAACATTTCGTAAGAAATAAGAGCTTTCTTTTAGCGGTAACGAAAGAGATTTTATTAAGAGAATAAGAAATTAGAGCTTTACAATACAGTTGAGAGTTGATCAAAAGAAAAGGAGAGAACTAAGAGGAAAATATGAGTATTTAGAAGAGATTGACTGTTTTAAGAGCAAAATGAGAGCACTACCAAGAAAATGAGAACTTTATGAAAAAGTAAAAGTTTCCAAAATAAAAATGAGAGGATTTAGTACAAAATGAGAACTATAATTAAAAAATATGGTCTTCAAAACATAAAAGATGCAGTTGATTGGATGCCCTTCCCAACGAATGAATCGAAATAAAATTGGGCATTGACATTTCTTCCTTATCAACATCCAATGAATAGAATATCAATGCTATATGAAATTCTCATGTATCTTCAAAATTAACTAAAAACTTGTGAATATTGGGACATCATGAGTTGGAATAGAGCCTATACATTTTCATCATCCATCCAATGTTATGATGGAGACGTGACACTTAGATTTTCAAAACAGACTTGAAACTTATAAACATCATGGCATCATGAGTTGGATAGAGCATATGTGTTTTGATCATCAATTCGAAGTTATGATGGAGAGACGACACTAGGGTCATCAAAATTGATTTAAGACTTGTGATCATTGGACAGAGCCTATATATTTTGATCATCCATCAGAAGTTATGATGGAGACGCAACACTTTAATCTTCAAAACTGAATTAAAACTTGTGATCATCGGGACATAAATCAATGAACCTAAACCAAAAATTGGCATCGACAAGCTTTTGAACCAATATTCAACAACTCATCTAAAGTTGAATTTCATGAAATCTCTTGAACTTAAGTATCAAAAGGCTGCCAATAGGACCCTTTCATTGATCTTTATTTGATCATATTAAATGTTTTCATAATCCATAAGCTTAGGGGTGCTAGTTACCAATGATCATATTAAATACACCCATCGCCAACCAACAAACGTTATACTAACCTTTTATTTAAGAGCCCATCCCCAACCAATGAACTTGAATAATGTTGGGCATTCGAATTATGTTTCGACCAATATAAATGTCTAATCGATAATTCTTTCTTATGACTCGATCACATACATGTCACCGTTTCAAATCGGGGAGACAAGGCCTTTTTCTAGATTGACCTTTGGATGGGTGATCGACCTTTGAGGGAGGTGTTCCCTAGAATTTTTCAAATTTCTAGAAACAAGAGCTTGCCCTAGTACAGGACTGTTATAGGATTGAGAGTAATCACATCTCCTGGGTTCTTGATTTTAGGGGATGAGCCGTGATCCTTGAGACTAGAAGTAGGGTAGATTTGTTAGCTCGATTGGGGGAGTTTCCAGTATCCTTGGGAGATGAGGATGAACTTGTTTGGATGAGGGATTCATCGGATATTTATTCGGTTAAGTTGATGATGGAGTTATTCATTCGACAGCAACTTAATTCGTACTCTACCTTGAGCTTAGATTTGAACGGCCTAGCTCCCCCTAGGGTCCAGACTTTTGTGTGGTGTGCACTGAAGGGTAAGATCCTTACTAAAATGAACGTTATAAGGAGAGGTATGTTGAGGATAGAAGAGAATCTAACTTGTCCCCTATGTGATCACCCATAGGAAGATGTCAATCATCTATTCGTCACTTGCCCTTCCACCAGTTACCTGTGGTCAAATTTTGTGAAGTTATTTGATGTCCCACGGGTCTTTGAGAGAACTTTTCTTCAAATGCTTTCTTCCGTCCTCCTATAACTCCTACGTTCCCCTAGATCTAAAAAACAAGAACAAAAATACAGAATCCATTCCCAAAAAAGGACGGACTGCACACTTAGAACAGCAAAACTACCCCTGTCCAGCAAGGGGTGCATTACCCTCTACCCTATGAATGAATTCCTCAGGTAGCTCATCAGCCAACCCATTTGCTGATCTGGGCACTTGAGAAACAACCAAATCCAAATCTTTGATACTCTTCCTAATTTTTTAAATTTGTCTAGCAATCTCCCAAGACAGTTGTTACATCTAGCCCATTGGGTAACCACAAAGGAGTACCCTTCAACTATGGCCCCTTTAGAATCCAACCTCTTCAGTGATTCAAGTAGAAGTGAGATTAACAAAATAACTGATTCAAGTAGTGACTTAACTGTGGGTGCCCAGTGATTAGAGTAGAAGTGAGATTAGAAAAAAAAATCAAGTAAATCAGTGGCCAAATTTCCCCAACTTGGGATAATTAGGGTGCAATCTCATTATTGGTCAGTAACTCAATGACACATGAAAGGGCAAATCTTCAAAAAAGGTAATAAACTGAAAGGTACAATAAATAATGCACTAGGATAATACAATTAAAATTGGCCAAAAGATCATCAACAGAAAGGTAGAATAAATTATGCACTAGTATAAATACAATTAGCTATGGCCAGTTAATTATACTTCATTCAGGTTTGGTTAATCATGACTTGTCTTTGCATCCCAGACCATGGAGAATGAAATGTGGAAGAATCTCCACATGCCCTCACGGAGGATATAGATTCTTATAACAAACAGAAGTGTGCTTGGGTTACAAGGACCAAAACCTACAGCACTAAGTTTCTAAATTTGTGCCAAATCTGAGACGAACCCTTCCAAATCACAAAGGGAAAAAAAAACAGCAAACTCCATTCTACTTTCATGTTTGGGCAGTATACATACCTGAATGTCTTCTCCAATGCCGTTTCTTCTCAGGACGGGCCTTCACTAAAACCCCTTTTCTCTGTCTCCTCCAACTCCCCTCTTCTCCTCTCCCTTGCCGATGCTCTTCACACCTTCCAGGTCCCACATTTTCCTTTCCTTCACCTCTCTCCTCTTCGTCTCATTCGTCCCATCCCCATCTTTCTTTTTCTTCTCATGTGTACATTGCTTTCGATAGAGGAATTCCGAAATTGAGAATCTGGGTGGGAAATTGAAGTCATCTATGAATGAGATTAGGGTTTTTTTCTGAAAGGGTAGGTTTCTTGAGATTAGGGTTTTTTTCTGACAGAGTGGGTTTCTTCGACCCGATTGGCGATGATGGCGATCGTCGTAGTCCACGGAAAGTGTGTCTGACGAGACCGAGTTTCCGTGAAGACAGACCGAGTGTCCACGAAGACGAGAGCCAAGAGAAACTGACAAATAGAGAGGGGTCTGGCGAGAGGTCTGCCGTTAGAGAGAGAGGGGGGGTTTTCGTTCTGACGAGAGAGACGGTACGCGGAGAGACGATGTTGAGACTTGAGAGGTAGCATTAGAATTTATACTACGAAAATGAAGACTCACTTGGAAATATCAAACCTGGATTCACAGAATATGACAACTAATATAAAAATTATTTATTATTAAAAGATTTCTTATGTGTTAACATGTGTGAGGACTCACCTCTGATATTTACCCTCATATCATCATAGTAATTATTTGACAATTTTAGAATTAGGGCATAGATTATTAGAGAAATACAGTTGGACTCATTCTTTGAATAATATATTTTTATAATTATTTTGACATTCTTAAATTATTAAAAAATAATTTTTAATTTTTTTAGTGTAATGATTTTAAATTAATTTTATTATTAATACGTTGAGACTTTGTTTGAAGTCTATTTTGATCTAGTGTCATAAGTTTATTTAAAATGTCTAAGTACCAAAATATGACAAAAGATAAAATATAATAATTAGATTAATGAAGTCATATTTTTAAGGTCTTCATATTTTAGGAATGGATTGAAACAAAAAAAATCCTTTTAAGAGTGTTTTAATTTAATTGAGTTTTTAAAAATTGGTCAATTTGATAAAATTAAGTTGGACCATAAGTTCATAAATGAATCAATCTAAATGTACTTTAAAGTTTAATTCACTTTAAAAAACCTTAATCAGAATAATTAAATCATATTTTTAAAGATAATAAAATATTATTGTTAAAAATAATTTAAAGCAATGAAAATGTGAAGGTAAAAAAGACGTCATTGTATAGAGTTTATTAATTCTTATCATAATAGCCAGTATTAACATTTGATTATTTGATTATTCTTTTATTTTAATATGTTTTATTAAATGACAATAGAATTGTTTTCTTATATGATTTTATAATTTTTTTAACATAATGTTATTAGGTGGGCTATAAAAACGTTTGTTTATCTATTATTGTTTTCAATTTAATGCTTACATTTTTTAGTCAATTTTAATTTAAATAAACAATGAGAGTCATTTGGGGTGCAAATAATTTAAATTTAATGACCATATTATGAACATAATATAGAGTGTCGTTAAACAAATTCTTGTGTAATTGTATTCTCAAATAAATCTAAAACAATTTTTAAAATTTTAAAATTATTAGAATTTAAAAAATTTAATGTTCAATTTCAAGATAAATCACATAAAGAATTTATAGACATTGTGAAGGATAATTAACAACCAGGACTACTACAATAGTAGTCAAATCTGTTGGGCCAAACTGCTCAAACCATTTTGCAAATTGAGGTACAGCTAAAAACATGGTCTGAATCTAGTAAATGATAGAAGAAAATGAACCCTCAAAGATAGTATTCACTTCACTGTCACAAACGAACATACCCTGTACAAATTTCATGTCCACATATTCCTCACAATTTTCTTTTTGCCCCTTAACAACTAGTGTGATATGCATTTTTACAGTATTTTTATTTCTCACTTACGCTTCTTCATCTAAATCCTGCACAACCTTGTTCATTTTCGATCTCTTGGTTTTAATAACCATGCCTTGATCTTCATTATTAGATCCAGAATACTTCTCAACAGCACCACTCAATCCAGATGCAACAACCTTTCCAAGCCCATTTTCTTCCTCAGCTCCTGATTCCTCACTTGACTCATTCTTAGATGCAGTGGAATTAACCGGACTGGACTCAAGCTCAGGTTGCTCTTCCTGCCTGGCTGTGTTTTTCACATCTAATATCTTGAAGTCCCTTGCAGTGCTGCGCTTCACATGTCTCAGCAGATTAACTTTAATCAGTTTGCTTAGTTGGATCAAATACCTCTCATAGTCTTCAATTTGAAAGATAAGGTCTACAATACATCGATTCTCTCTTCTAATCTTCTTTGTAATTCCACTTCTATGAGCATTTTCCTGTTGGTTCTTCAATGCTCAAAGCAATAGAGAAACATGCTTAGAGTTGATATATGATGTGGGTCCAGGAGAAATGGCCTCTTTTTTTTCTATTGAACCAGCAGTAGATCAGGAGGGCACAGCTTTCTGTAATCTAAGTCATTCATCTAGCAGGCACAATCATGGGATGGGCATGTCCTAAAATCTCATCCAAATGGTGAATAGGTGAACAGAAAGCACATTTGTTGGTACAGATTTAATTAAAGCAAAATAGACAGGGCCATAAATTTCAGGCCATTGTCTTTCCATAATAGGCCCCACACATGAATGAAAGGAGTTCAGATAATCAAAAGATCAAAAAATTGAACCCACAAGTTTGCAGGGGCAAGCATAGATATTTACCCACCTGCTTATGATGCTAGACTTCCAAGAAGATTGAGAGAAGTTTAAGCAACAAAAGCAATAAAAAGCATTCAATTGTACAATTATTTTAATGTTGTTCAATAAAGAGAAACAGCAAACTCTTATTCAAATGATGCACAAATGGAACCACTTATGAACCCACTGATAACTATAATAGCATCTGTTTTTTTTTTATTGAAAGGCAACTATAATAACATCTGTTGAATTCTAAACTGGAACTGATCATGCTTTAAATTGCTGATACACAACATATTGGCCTTGACATGATCACTTGCAAAATGGCCAATTAGACAATGGTCAGCATGTAACAAAAGTAAAACAATAGAAGATCATCCAATGAGGGAGAGTTTAGCATCTCATGCATAACAGGGCTTATCAAATGAACTTTTTTGTCCACGAATGACAAGGTCCTTCTACAATTTGTGAGGCTGAGGAAGGTCAGATTGTGGAATGTATTTCCTTCCAAAGACATAAGAAAGTAATATAGAAGTAATCATG
The DNA here is from genome assembly GCA_013350335.1 of Chimonanthus salicifolius. Classification (NCBI taxonomy): domain Eukaryota; kingdom Viridiplantae; phylum Streptophyta; class Magnoliopsida; order Laurales; family Calycanthaceae; genus Chimonanthus; species Chimonanthus salicifolius. The sequence goes on along the minus strand of CM023532.1, from coordinate 26,170,934 downwards.
TAAAATTTTCTAATTCTGACCCTTACCCTGGAGGCTCATCTCTGCAAAGGATGATAACAAATTCACCAGCGCTTCAGACCTGGAGGACAGGGCCTCTTCCAAAATCAGTCCAAGTGTCCTTTTTGCATAATCATCACTCTTTCCTAGGTCAATGCTTTCATGACTGTAGGTGGACAAAGCCTTCAGCTTTGATATGGCCTAATCTAAATCAACAATAACTGACTCAATTCGTTGCAATAATGTAGAAGCTATTGCATTTTGTGTTGAATGATTTATGATAGGATAAGTTTCAGACTTCTCCACTGGACCCCTCTCTTCAGATCCCATAACTTTTAAGAGCTCTGAGGCCATGTCTTGGGCCACCACAAAATCATTTGGAGGTGATCTTAAGTAGACAGAAAGTGTGACCAAACTTCGAGCAGCCTTGGCATTCACTGCTATACTACCACTGCAGATAGTTAAAGCCCAACCTGCAACAGAGTTCTGTATGTTGCATGGGAGTTTGTTGCCAATCATCAATAACATTTCAGAAAAAACCTGAAGAATAACCAATATTTCATGAACTCCAGCTAAGCACTTGTCAACTCAGAATCAAGCATCTGAAATAATGGGCATGGTTAAATAAGAATTGAGGCAGTGGATTCTATTTAGTATCTTCCAGTCCATGATCATGCATGCAAGATTCAAGAAAGAGAAATAAACACAAACAATTTGAATTTTCACATAAAATACCAGTTAGGTACCATTTGCATGATCCAATTGCTAGGCAATGGTATCCCACCATTCACAAGGAAGTAGAAAGACTGAACGAACACTATCTAAGTATCTGATTTCAGGGAAAAAAAAAATCATGAAAGACAGTAGATGACCCTACACATGAGATTTTCAGCAAATGAGCATATATTCCCACCATTATTTAATTCACTGATTGGCATCTATGACTCCATCTGTGGCATTTTCTTCAATAACCCTTGTATTCCTTGAATGTATCATATCTTTGGTATTGCATTAAAATGGTAGCTCATGGCATAAAACTTCAGAATATATTCTAATAGATGAAATCAACCATGACCACATGTAACCATCATCATATCATTTAGCTATTTTCCCATGAATCTGGATTCATCTTTTAGAGTTCTAACTTCCAACTACAACCAACTCTAATCATGCTACCTATACAACAGAGTACATTCTATATAATTTTTGTATTCTCTTCTTTGAATATAACTTCCACTACAATTCAAATAAAAAATAAAAAAGGAAAACATGAAGCAATATACAACACCACATCTAAAGATGAATTCCATGAAATCCTCGTTGAACTCAAGTGTCAAGAGACTGCCACTAGAACCTTTTATTGATCTTTATTGGATCTTATCAAATGTTCAATATAATCCATATGATTAGGGGTGCTAGCTACCAATCATATTATTAAATACATCCATCCCCAACCAACGAACATTAGGTTAACCTTCTATTAAGAACACACCCTCAACTAACGAACATGAACAAAATTGGGCATTCGAATTGTATTTCAACCAGTAACAAATATAAATGTCTACACCACAATTCTTTCATACGACTTCATCACATACATGTCACCATTTGGAATTAAACTCTTTACACTTTTTGATCTTCGAAACTAAATAGTCATCCATACTTCCACCAGATTGATGATGTCAATGTGGAAATGCCAATCTCCAACCGAAGAACCTAAACTAAGAGTGGGCATTTCGTTGATTCTCACTCGTGGCCAAACATGAAATAAATTATATTTTCAATGAGTTGCCCTTCCCCAACAAATGAATCAAAATAAAATTGGGCATTGCCACTTCTATCATATCAACATCAAATGAATAAATTTGCAAACTGGTATGAAATTTTCATGTAGGGCCGGCCATACTCCACATACACAATATTGTTGTTTGGATGTCCCATCCCAACCAATTGCTCAGTGTTGGATGCAAAACAAAACATGTTCCACTTATTTAATTCCCATTTGAAGTTGCGACTTGAATGGCTTGTTAGTTTATCACTTTTTTCCCTAGAGTAGCTTACCCTACAGTTTTTTATGACATTTGAATCACTCTGATGGCAAAGTTGGCAATTTATATTTGACCTGAACTCATTAGAATTTGGTTGAATACGTTCACCTGTTTAATAAACAGATTAGCATGATTCAGATCTGTTTAGTAAATTGTTAAGTTCAAGTTTGATGCACAAAACAAATGGGCTGGCTGGTCATTTTGATTTAGCAATTTCTGAACAGACCTATCAAGCTGACCTTCATACTGTGCTGAATACAATGAACGACTTGCGAACAAGTTGTCCAACTAGAACCCATTTGATAAACGGATAGATTTGGGTTGAGGATTCAAAATAATGGGTTGACCAGAACTCAGACCTAACCCAAACCATCACCATTGCTAATCTATATAGGGCTGTTGACGAGCTCAAATCTAGCCTGACCCTAGTTTCAACCTAGTATTTGGCCCATGAAACCCAGTTTTTTTAATCCTGTTTAGTCAACTGTATGTTTGTACAACTAAATAAATTTACTTATATTATTTTGTTACTTATGTAGTTTTATTTTAGGCTTCATTTATAATGTAATCCGCTCAACAAACTATCTTATTAAAATTTGAAATAATCTTGAAGTCGGGCTTTAAACTCGCTTTATCTAAACATGTCAATTTAAAAATGGGCTCCAATGGGTGAGCTCAGGCTTTTCATCTATCCAAGTAGAGGGGCTTGAGCTTCAGTCTAAAAAAGTGTGCGTGACAGGTTGATCGAGGACTTGGGTTTTAAAAGCACAAGTTGGTTTAGGCTTGGATACAGGATAGCCCAGCCAAACTCAGCCCATAAATACAACGGAAGGCATTACAATCCAGTTCACTAGTGAGGTCCTGATGATAAATATGTTCTTCAAGTGAACACTGAGGGCACATTTTCGAGGCATTTTCCCTCTCTCGATAAAAAAAGATTTGCAGTCTCGATTTGCTTTCTATTTATGGCCTGTTTGTTTGGTTTCTGTTCAGGTGTAGATGTGATTGAGAACCTTCCACAGTTCCACTATCCACAGGTTGAGAACTCCTACTGCGAAACCCAAATTTTAGATGGGAGAAAAATTTCAGTTCTTGCTTGGACTCTGAAATTTTGATTGGTATTTCTGAAAATTGACTGATATTTTTGAAAAAATTATATTCCAGCCTAGGTATAGACCGGAAAATTTCAGTCAAAATTGTAAATTTTGGCCGTAATTTGTTACTGAGATCTTTCCTGACTATTCACCCTCATAATGACAAATGATAGGTGTGATCAGGCCCCACCAGTCCAAGTTAGAATTGTAAGATTAACTGTGACCCTGAGTGTAGACTATAAAATAGATAATCTATTTCATTCCGTTAAATGAAAATTAGCACATTTTATATATATATATATATATATATATATATATATATATATATATATAACTAAAATGAAGATGACTTAGGGATGCGTCTGCTACTTTCAATTTGATTATTATCTAAATATGGCCTGTCATGGCACTAATCACTTCTCTTCTTCCCTTGTACCGACCCTCATAATTGTATTTGTACCCAATTTAAGCCCAATCTAAGTTAAATAGCTTATTGATCTAACATTATGATTTTCCATCTTTGAGAGCTTAAAAAGCATAAGCTTTATCCAATCAAGACAATTTTTGACAGAACTCATTAAAGACATTTTCAACCCACTCACCTCCATAGGCCATGGTGGCTCCACATAAGAGTTCCAAATTGCAATATGAGGCCTCTCCATAGAATATATATATATATATATATACACACACTAGTGCATTGTGGGCCCCATTGGCCAACCTGGGTTCAATCTGATGGATAGGGTTAAAAGTTCATGGCCTACCAATCATTCCTGTAAGATTACATCTCAACGGACACTGAAAGTTGTGTATTTGAAGGGCTTAAAAATCCATCTTTATCCAATTTTGTCTGACAGTCAAAATGCATCAAACTTAACGCAATGGCAAATGACCTTCATAATTTGGAATGGGATCAAATTAGGTATAAGTGCAATTCACAAGGTAGGATGGGGTATAAGGTAGGATAAGAGGATATATATATATATATCCTCAATTTCCTCAAGACCCATTTGGCATTCGAAATTTGAAGATAGAATTTTGAATTTGGAAAATTTGTCCAATTCTACTCAATTTGTATTCATCTTAAATTTTGTTGATGAAAATTTTCAAATTCCAAAATTTTGAAAATCTGTTATTTTCAAAATTCCTTCCAAAAGCCTGAAAGCTATACAATTTTTTTTTTTTTAATGACCTTTCCACATAGTGAAGCACGCGAAGAGTGTGGGCTAAGCTTACATGTGACTATTTTCTATTATGATATTTTTAAGATGCTTTGGATGTAGATTTTAGGTCTTCCAATACATACAACCCATCTGAGGCCCAACAATAATATTAGACATGGGTTTATGAGTTCACTTAATAGTAACCTCGTGAGAAGAATTGAGCAATGTTTTCGAGAGGCATAAAAATTATGATTAAAATAAATGAAAGTCGTAGAAATTTAGAGAGCTAAAAAAACAAGGTTTTAAATGAAATCCACTAATTCTTATTATGATGGACCTTAAATAAGATATCCGACGCATGGACCCTTTACTATAATATATTTTAATGAATGAGTGATCACGGGGATCACAAAAACCAGCCTTCCCAGAAAGATAGGCATACATTATCCATACATCAGTATCTAGATAATAAAAAGAAAAAAGAAGGAACTCATTGATAATGTCTCAGGCAGGGGTTAAAAAATTGTTCGATACCGAGATATCAGCGTCGCGGCCACTCTCCTATTTTTTTGGGTAAAAATCGGCCTGTGTATCGACCGATCTCAGCAAGATCTCAGGGATGGATTTAAGCATTGGTGTCCAGTGCTTGACCATCTCAAATTGAGATTGACTATTTCAAGCACGGCTCAGGGATGTGATATCCTTAATGCCCGACTCTGTTTGAGTAGAGCGCATCAATCAGCACATCCATAACAATCAGTATCCTAGCTATCTAGCATTTATCCTTTCTTTTCCATTGAGAATGGGACCATTCATATCTTTCTTCCTCGTCTATTTGCAGGCAACAAATTATGGGGTCAGGATCATCTAATCTGGGTGATATTTGGGTGTATCAGTCAAAAGTTTTGATTTCTCAAAGGCCAACATGCACAAACTCAGGCCCCGGGGGAAGTGATTTTCTTTGGTCACATAATTTCTCCTACCATATAGTATGAACAGTGGGTAATCAGTACCCTATAAGAGGAATGCTATGCTCAGTTGGGCTAATGAGATGCAGAATATAGTAGCTTACCTCAACCTCCAAACATTGGCTGGTAGAGAGTCAATCGAGAAAAAAACGCTCTGAAAACAAATCATGAACGTTTGGATAATACAATGGGTATGACACAGGGAATGGCTACAAAAGGTTCACTTGACTGAGCCAGTAATGTTAAGAGGAATCAGATGGAAGGACAGTCACAGAGAGATGCGACTAGCAGAATGTTTGCAAATATACAAAACATGGTCAGACATGCTCATATCGATGAGAGAAGCATCCAGAATCTTTCTTGATGAAAAAAATCTACAGAACTGATCTCACAATGGTATAGCAGATTCAGGCTTTAAACGATTTAGACGAACAGTACCAAGAATGTATTCTGGCAGTTGCTTCTCTTCCTTGGCCTGCAAAGATAGCACAAATGTAGTCGGCACACTTGGTAGTGATATTGTTTAATCAAAGCATGTAACCAACAGCAAACATTTTCTGGAAGAATAATTTGCTTGCCAAAACGAAAAAAAGCACATTATCTTACTTTTGACTTTTCTGCTTTGTTAGGGAGTTTCAAAGATTCTCCTGAATAGGTTTTCAGGGAAAAGAAGTAGAAAACTTACAAAATGAAAGAATATCAAAGAGTGCACAAACAAAAGCCTGAAAGTAGTGAACAGATTTATAGTTGAGAAGTTCCACAAACTTCTAACATAGAATTTCCATTGGAACAAAATATTTTCACTTAGCCATGGAAATCTTCCAAGGGGAAAAGTAAGTGCAAGAAAATATACAAAAAGCCAAATTTAAGGAATTTCATAGGAAAAATTCTTATGTTTTGGGGTCATTTGGGAAATAACTCTCCTAAAAAAGGCACTCAGAAGTAGCTCTCAGCTGGATTGAGATAGAGGCTCCCCTTCATGGGGCTGAGCCATCTTCAAGCACATGATGGTGCAAATGGTCAAGTTTCCCTGCCAGGGCAGTAAACAGAATAGAAACTACCATGGTTCGATCCCTGAAACTACGGGACATTCGTAAGCTGGTTCCATGATTGTCTCCTCAAATCTCAACACCCAAGGATTCCCTCTCTAAGCTGGCCCCCAATCATCTCCTAAAATCTTAAGTTCTAGCCCAAGTTTATACCACTCATGGCAGGTGCTATGTCATGATCATTTACAAACCATGAAATTAGGTGAGAGAGAACATACCAGAGAGGTGAGGAGAGTATAACAGAGAGTTTCTTCAAACCTGGATGATGTAGGCGATCGACGATACTGTGTTGAGGGATAGGGGAGAGTTGACGAGGAGGGATGGCAGCAACCAAAGAGCAGGAAAAGGTACAAGAGCAGATAAGACTCAGCAGTCACGTTGTTTGTGGCAAACTTGCCGGATTTCACCTCCCGGGGTTGGCTTCTGGCGACATTCAGGAATCGGGAAACTGTCACGGATACTTTCATTCCGAGGAAGAAAGATGCAGCAGGGAGAACCTTCGGATTTGTAGGGATGGCGAGTGGAGGTCAGGCAGAAAAGGCTATGGCTGCCCTCAATAGGCACTTGGTTCAGGGGCGGAAGATGCAAGTCAACTCAGCACCCTTTAAGAGAAGGGAGAAATCGAATCAAACAGTGACCAGAGATCCCAAGCCAATAGCAGCTCAAACAAATAAGACCAGAGACTTCAAGCCAGAAGCAGCTAAAACAAATAAGGAGACTGCAGAATACTGGTCCTTCGACAGGGGTTCACCGTCATTGGGTGGAAGTTGTCCAAAAGCCATCACATATCAGTTGCGACCCATCCAGTCTGGGCTCCTCTGAAAGAGTGATAGAGCTGATGACGCCCATAGAGGAGGAGGAAAAAAATCCAGAAATGGCTGTCCAATTCAGTGGTGATACCCATATCAGGCCCTCCATCCCATTCACAAATCCTCAAATTTATGGAAAGAAAGGGCTTGAAAGCTTCTAAAATCAGCCTTCTTGGTGAAGGTTGCTTCCTGGTGTTTCTGCTCGAAGAAAAGGAAGTGGAGAAATTGCTCAATCCAAGTTCGGACCTGGAACAGTTATGGATTCTTGGTCGCTGGAAACCTGATTCTTTCAAAGCCACACTGAAGGAGATTGAGAAACCGGAGGAATGGTCGGAATCCTCCTTGGAAAACTGGGATTCCACTTCGCATGCCGATCTCTCTCGACCACTGGAAGAGCCCAAAAATTATGTGCCACGTGTCCCCCATGCTGTGGATACCAAGGCAGCAGGAAACCCAGCTGTCGAGGTGGAACGGTTCCTTGGACCAATGGGAGGGAGAAGAGTATCAAAGGGGTGGAAGATGTCTCTGGTGTCGATCGAGATGCCCTAGCAGCATTAAAGGACTCTCTCGGTTTTGACCCACGTGGGTTTCCTCCCACGCATGCGAAGGATTTATGTAAATTGGGCCTGCGATCTGTTGGATGCCCTCTTGGGCCTGGAGCGAATGTCTTTCCAGCCCAGAGACCTCCAGTTTTGGGCTCTACAGCTCCTTTCCCCTCTTGGAGTCAGCTTACTGTCCCAGCCCTTGGGCCGGGATCACCTTCGGCCTGGCACCTCAAGTCGCAGCAAAACAACAGGAGAATATGGACTTTACAGGCAAGCTTGATGGTAACTTACACATTCCTCCTCCTTTCAACAGCGAGGGGGTTGGTAGTAAGGTTCAGTGCCCAGTACTTTTCGCCTCCTATTCTAACGGCGACTGTAACGGGAACATAGTGAAAGTTAGAGAAGGTGTTGGTTTTTCTGGCTCTGAAAATCAGCTGGATACTCTTCCCAACATCAGAAAGGAAGGTAGTCCAACTCAGGCAGTTCCCTCCATTCTTGCTGGCAAATATGGGGTCCCAAAAAACATTGTTTCCCGGCAACTGATTGTAGAAGAAAGCAGAATAAGGACAAACATCATAAAGGGTTCCGGACAGCCTTGCGAAGACTGTTTAGAGATGAGTCGTCAGGTAGCAGGAGGGTGATCATTGGGAACAACAAAGCTCTGGCAACAGGTCATTCAGAATTCTCAGGTGACGGTGGGGAAGCCATGTCTGTTCCCCCAATAGAGAATATAGGAGAGCAGAACAAACTGAATCCAAACAAGATGAGATGATGAGCTAAGTGATCTTGGAGTGTCGTTGAGACGCCTTTTCAGAAAAAAAGGGAAAGCAGAAAGGGCAAAATCAGACAGAAGTCTGGGGAAGGAGATCTGGACAATCTAAATGCAGAGGTATTCAAAGAAAGATGGAAAGGAGATCCTGAAAATAGGGAAAAAGATAGGAATTAGCTTCAGCTGAGAACTGTACGAAGAAGAGGCTCTCAGGTGGGCAGAAAACAGGGATCGTTCTTCCTCCTCTTCTAGAACATTAAAAAATAAAAATAATAATAGAACTCCTGCAATTCTTAAAGATAGAAAGGCTCTGATAAGAGTTTATCACAGAACAAAAAAACAACAGGATAGGAGATGAGGAGGCCGATGGTTCTCTCAATGAAGATACTAACTTGGAATGTTAGGGGTCTTGGACTCCGGTAGAAAAGAGGGGCAGGGCAATTCGCCACTTCATCAGAAAAAATAAAGTAAGACATTTTGTTGTTACAAGAAACCAAAAGGGAGGAGGTGACGAGAATCCTGTTGAGAGAGATTTGGGGAGTTAGAGAATGTGACAGTTTCTTTAAACCTTTTAAAGGCTTGTCAGGTGGCTTGCTAACTCTCTGGGACCCATCCATTATAAAAGTCTCAAATAGGAGGATGGATGCAAGATCGATAACGATTAAAGGTATGCTGGCAAATGAGGGTGTTGAAATCCGCATTACAAATGTATATGGTCCAAACGCTGATGAGGACCGACCACAACCTATGGACTGAACTAGATGATATCAGGAGTTGGTGTTCAAATAACTGGTGCTTGGGTGGTGATTTCAACATCATAAGATTCCCATCAGAAAGAAAGGGTGGCAGAGGTTTCACTAGGGGAATGGAAGCTTTCTCGGATTTCATTGATAGAAATGAATAAACAAATTTACCCTCACTGGTGGACGCTTCACTCAGTCCAATGGTCAAGCCAGGTCGGCAATGAGCAAGTTGAATAGGTTCCTGACTTCCGCAGATTGGGACTCCATCTTTGCTAGTGCCTCCCAGGTCAAATTGTTTTGTCCCATTTCAGATCATTGCCCCGTCATGTATGATTCACACGAAATAGATTGGGGCCCCAAACCTTTTATGATCCTCCCATTTCGTTCTTTCCAAACAGCCCACCAGATTTCCACATTGATTTAAAAGGAACTTGTGATGATATTGCATGGAGAAAATGTGGATTTACATGAAAAGCTTCCATTAGGATCTTTTTCCTTAATCCTCCATCAACTTGTCCAATAGATGGGCCAAGATTGTCAATATTTCCAAGACAAGAATCATCATCCATTAAATTCCTAGCAGTGTTTAAGTGCAAATATATCTTCCCTCAAATGCTCTACACACTCCTTTACTAACGACTCTTTTTTTTTTTTTGAATGGTTAATATATTATAAAAAAGAAGCACCAGAAGTGTAAGAACATAAAAAAGACAAGAAAAATAAAGATACACTACAAATCGCAAACCCGAGGAAGCCAAGAAAAAACGCAAAAGCAGGGAGCACTTGAAGAAAAAAGCTAAGCTAAGTCAACACTTTCTTTCCAAGCATGCAAGATCTCATTGATAGAGATATTCCTAAACTCCGCAAGGGTAGAGGCCCAAAGAGCACACTTTGCAAAGACTCTAGTAGAAACAACATCAGACGTTTCAACATGATCCTTAAATATTTTGTTGTTGCGCTCCCACCATAAGCTCCACGCAGTTGCGAAGAAAGCACACCAAACTGAAACAATGTCCCAAGCAAAGGACAAGGCGGCAACCGTAGAAGGCCTGACCCAAAGCACACCAAACTTTTGTAACATTGAGTTCCACACGGCATAGGAGAACAGACAAAGGATAAGGAGATGATTTGTCTCTTCCGAGACTTGGAGACACAAAGGACAAGTACTAACCAAGATTCTTCCTCAAATGCTCTACACACTCCTTTACTTAAGCCCCTTCTTGAGAAGTTACAATAATAAAATTTCAAAACAAGATTTTAGATATGATATTCTACCCACATATCCTCCTAAAATTTTGTTCTTGTTTCATTCCCCACTATAAATCTGCTCCCACTTTTAATAGCTCCCCAAACTATGCGATATATATCTATTTTGAGATATCTTTCCAAATTCTAGGTTCACTATAGGCCTACATGCCCTTAGGCCACTGCATGTTCTCTTTTCATGTTTATTTCTTATCACTTCTCTTCACAATGCCTCACCCTCTCCTCCATATCTTTTTTTTTTCATCAAGTAACATGGAAATATTATTAATAAGTACAATAAGGGCCAATGTAAGAGAACTATACTGACACAACTACAAAATCCACACAAGCTCAATACTACAAAAATCCCACAAAAGCTTCATGTCTCTTCCTCAATAATTAGACTCCTACTTCCTGCCATCTCATAACTCCAATGCCCTCCTAATACCTAACAGCCCTGCCTTCCATATCCACACCAAGTCTTTGATAACAGAGAGAAAATTCAAACACATTCTCCACCACAAATCCCCACGATGTAATGGGCAAATTTACTGTTTTTCAACTGACCAAATGATTCTTCCCCCCATCCCTTCCCAAAATAAATAAATAAATCCTTGCGGATCTCTTCAAGATTTCTGGCAACTTGGGCAACAACTTCAATTACATGTAATTTTCACTGCAAGTGAAACTTGGATCAGGTCAAGCAAGGCTCTCAACCAGTCCAAGCCCATCCAGAATTGTATTTGTAGGTCCACATCCCAGGTTGGCCCAATTGATCTAGCCTGAGCTTGAGAAAAGCCCAATAGCTTGACTTGATTATCTATATAATACAAATGATATATCAATAGTTCAATATTGTAAAACCAAGTCTTACTTTTGGGCCTTTTGAACTTAAGCTTAAAATTGAGCTTTTGGGCCAAACCAGGCTTTCAAACTGGATTATTTTTCACAACAGCCCATGCTTGTGTGGCTCAAGCCCAATTTTTTGGCATTTTTCATGCAAGCTCAGATTAGGCCTAATCTTACCTTTTGTTTCAAAAACACTTGTCTAATTTAGCAAGAACCTGGTCCATTTTCTGTGCCCTTTTTGCTCCAAAAGTGGAAATTTTCTTTACTATAATGATGATTGATCTCAGATAGTTATAATAATAACATGATTAATAAAATCTCCATGGGATTGGGGTTCTATTGTCAAAGGTCAACTACATATTTGGACATTACATATGTTTAGTAGAAGATTTGAGAAAGGGTTTCATTTTGTAAACATCAACATGGGAGGAAATTTCATTATGTACTCCATTGAATCAATTAAGAAAGCCACATCCACATGAACAATGAAGTTTTGAACAAGTTGATCTTAGCCAAGGTTGTAATGTGTGAAGCCAGAGATTGACATTGAACAAGAAAGCCTAAGCCCAAGCCCAACATGGGCCTATAAGAAGAGAGAGAGAGAGAGAGAGAGAGAGAGAGACTCATGACTGAGTATTACATTATTGAGTGAATCCAATAATGTTTTGCAAGGCCATAGAGGAATTCCCAAAATCATTCAATTTAAATGGTTGGGTGGATATACCACCATGGGTTGTTTAGGTATCTAGTACAAGAGTGCTGAAGATTTCAACACAAAAAATTGTATAAATTTAGATGATTACAAAGTCCTGCCACTTAACCCAAAGCTTGTAATCAATTTTGGTTTCAAGAGCCAACTGAACCATATCTTCTAAGTGCTACAGCTGCTTGGGAACTGGAAGTGGAGAATATAGCAACGAAAAGTGAAAACATGGTTGCACACCATTATAATTAAGATCCACATGGTATGGAAGTGATAGAAAAAAGGACAAGGAGACAAAGCGATGGAAATATGGTATGGGAGGAAAGGTTGGGCGTTGGTTGTTGCGAAGTAAAAGGGAAAGAGCAACGAAAAAAAGGAAAGGAAGAAAAGTAATTAGGGCTTTTAAGTTGGGTTTTCAACCTAAGCTAGTCTACTAATTACGGTAAACTATTAAGATTTGACTTCGAGGCCTAGCTTTCGAGCTTGAGCGTGTGTAAGCCCAAGCCTACCCCCAAATGGTGAATATTGAGCTTCTAGCTTGATTAGAAATTGGATTGAAAATTAATTCCATCTCTTGATCTTTTGTCTTACAAAACAACACCTTGGAATCTTATAATGGAAGACAAGTAACTGATCAAAATGACAAGAACAATGAGAACAGAAACAATAATGATTCTAAAGACACACAATGCATCTGGGGGTGGGCGGGGTTGTGTGTGTGTGTGAGAGAGAGAGAGAGCAAGAGAGTTGGCATCCTATACTGAAAACATGACTATACAAACCTCAATTAAAATTGCAAGGTCAACAACTATGCTTGTGACATATCCAAGGACCAAACCAATGATACTCCTTGCAACAGATGAAGAGCCTATATCGACATCAATCTGCAAAATGACAATTTGAAGCATGGAACAATTGAGACAAAGCTAAACAGGTTAATCCGAGTTTCCACAAACTAAAATTAAACTTCAACAATATGACTATACGCAGGAAATGGTTTAACTACAATGCAAAGAGAAAACAAGAATCATACTAAAATAAAGAAACTGCTTAAATACCTCCAAAACTAACAAAATAACCAAATAAGGAAATTTGAAGAAGCTTCAAATAAAAAATAAAGTGGATCTTGGACTTAAATTTCTAGTTTTTGTCATATGTAGTGGTCCATGTATGGCATCACCTTTGAATCCAAGACACAATCTTTGTTGTTGAGTGCATTGCAGCCCATGGTTTATGTTGTTTGCAAATATAGTACTAATTGGAAATACAAGAAATCAATTAAATAATAAATTGGAATTGTAGAGGAAGGCTTTATAGTTGAAAGGTTAGGAAACTGGCAGAAGAAAGGCAGGAATAATGGCATGTAACTTTGGCGGTTTTAGGAATATGATGAGCCAATTAACATTAAAATTGACTTATTACCACATTGTTATAAATTGTGATACTTGGGTGCAACTGTAGATCCAAAAAGAGGATTTGATTTGGATATGGTCAGCAAGATTGGTCTGGCATGGGCTATGTGTAGCCAACCTAGTCGGGTGTTACGTGATAAAGAGTGTTGTGTCAACTAAAGGGGAGATTCTATAACACGAAACTTGGACTTGTGTGGAGCTGAATGTTGGGTGGTGGTAAAAAGAAAAGTATATCAAATAATGTGATGCAAATCTGTATTCTAAGATGGAAGTGTGGAGCAATATTGGAACATAGAACTAAAAATGATTGCATTAGAGGAACCAAAACTTTAGCTCCAATCAACAAAACAAATGAGAGAAAGCTGCTTAAGATGGTTAAGATGGGAAAAGGCTATGATGATGGTGGAAACGTAGAACTCAGAAATCCAACCCTAGATAAATGGGAAAATGGTCTGATGATGGTGGAAACGTAGAACTCAAAAAGCCAACCCTAGATAGATCGAAAAATGGCTAAGATAATGGTAAACAATAATTTTTTTTTTTGGATTTACATGTGGGAAACTCAGATACAGTCATACTAAAACTCCCACAGGTGAGCCCCACTACCCCTAAGGCACACCAAGGTTAGGCCATGAGGACTCGAACCTGCAACCTCCCCCTTCCTGAGGCAGGAGGCAATCAGTTGAGCTATGTGGGTTCTCTTCAATGAAGGTGGATCGTAGTGAGGATTTTGTGGTGGCAAACTTCTCATCCAAAGTCGGGGTGGATCATACCAAGTGTTTTGTGGGCGATATGTAATCTTGTGTTATCTTTTGTACTTTGTAGAGGGTTAATATATTTCTCTTTAATGAATACACTTGTGAATTTTTCAAAAAAAAAAAATATATTATTATTTACTTTAGTTGCAATTCATTAATGTAATGAACACCCGATAGGGAGATTATTAGAGTTAAAACCATAGCCAGGTATATATACAACTGATAGTTACCTCTAGAAAATTATCTTGTCTAAGATACTTGCACGTCACTGCTTTGCCTAAAAGGCAAGCCTTTGTCCCAACTGCACGCTTGACCATCCAATATCCCTAAATCAAAGAAATCAGGAGCCAAGTTTAATAACTATAAAGTAAGAATAATAGATGTTGCTCAGATTAAAAAATTTCCAATACCAAAACATTCCATACCTCTACAATACTTGGAATAAGTTTGAATCGTGCATCACGGTACATGTCAGTCCCATCCACAAAACTACTCAATAAAGATCTTTTATTTATTGGTCTGTTGGCTCCATAGTAAAGAACCAAGCTGTAGTTTGGTTTAGCTGGAACCTGCCATTTAAAGGGGAGACTAACTGAATGGTAAGAACTTAATATTAGAAATTGATAAAATTCCAAAATGCAAAGTCATTCATAGTTGCAAATATGACAATCTGATTTTGGTGCTTCAAGGATATCCGTAATCAGAGTGAGCCCCTCCAAATCCACAAGACATTACGAAAGTATGTGGGCCTTGTGGGCTTCACAATGCAGCCTGCAACATATTACGGGGAGGGGGGTCCACATTAGATCATTCCTCTCACTACAGGAACTTCCAATCAACACCAAGATGAATTATACGATAATGGTCCCAAGCTTTTGTGCAGCAAATGCAAGCCCCAATTTCAACTATGAAGGACCATCTTATCATTCTAGACCATTGATCTGGCAGGCCCCACTTCAGATGAACAATGCCTCTAAAAGAGTGTAGGTTGGAAGATCTTAGCTATCCTCTAAAAGCTTCAGATGAAAGAGGAGTTCCATAACTAAATAGAAATGAAGGGGTATAATGAGAAAACAAGGTAGAATACTAGGAATAATATGAAAATACCATTACACTTTTCTTATTTTCAAATCAAATTTAAATGGTAGTGTGTTTATTACGTGATTGTTAGTTGACATGACATTTATTTATATTACTCAAACATTCAGCATTGAGTCCACAAATCCTATGTTTTGGGGTTTGCTGCGTTGGACCCCTCATCCCAGTATCAAAATTTGACACCAATTTGGTATTCAATCAAAACAGATCATGGCATATAAAGTCTAAAAATTAAGTGCTTGGGCCATATGCTTTGCTTGACAGTTATTTGGAGGATCAGGGCACTTCTTTTTATGCCATTATGAGGACAATTTGGAGGATTCTTGCTTGATGCATGACAAGGAGTGCTGTCACCCTATCAGCAGAAATTATTTTATGAGCGACAAGGATGGCACTGTCGATGAGGATCACATTCAGCATTTGAGGCATATGCAAATGGCATGGCCAATTTTTTAGCTAGAAGTTTGGTGTGACAACAAAGCCATAAGTCAGCGAATCTTCATTGGGATAATGGAGTCTCAATGTTTTGCTACTGATACGGTTCTTTAGATTATTATGTAAATAGAGGAAGGGCATCTACAATGGAGTCAGTAAATCGCTCTTATACCATACTGCTAACACATTTGTATTATCAATTATTTCACTAAATGATAGTCTTATTATCATTCACAACAAAAATAAATAAACAGATAAAAGAGGACAACATTCTAGACATGACCTCACATTAGTTTGATCACATAGAAGGCTCCAAAAAATCTTAAATTGAGAGGTTCTCTAATTGAATCAATGTGGATTAAATGCCCAAACTTTGACAAAAAGTCCTAACAATGATTTGTAATTGGTTATGAATTTCTTTTTCTTTTATTTGATTAAGAAGTTGTTTATTCATTGGAATAATTTTAAGAGGTAGGGCACTACTTTTGGAATGTTTCAATTTAAGGTAGGAATTAGCAAATTGATGCGGACATCGACTATAAGTGGGGATCATCGGATCGTCCGACTATTTTGATTAGATCGCCCGATGGAGATCAGATTGTCTGACAGATTGCTTCGGATCATCTGACAGAGAGCAAAATCGACTGTGTGAAAATCTAATCTCTGAAACATCATCCGATGGAAGATCGGATCGTCCAACGACGATCGGATCTTTCGACGGTAGTCCTCTGATCGTCCGATCAACGTGAGACCGACGCAGCACAAAAGGCTTTAGAAACTTTCTTTTTTCTTTAGATTTCGAATTTAGAATAGTTTTTGTGTGTTTTCTTAATAATAAGGCCTACAAATTTAGTGCTAGGCCACCCACTGTAAGCATCCCAGATTTGACTTGAATAAAATTTGAAGCTTGAAGCTTTGTTTGAAGTTCTCCTTAGGATTGAGGTGAGTACTTTGATTTGGTTCTTAATTATAATGTGTGTTTGTGCTGAATAGAATTCCTTTTTTAAGTGTTGGTTTGATTTTGCATGGTGAATTTTAATTATTCATGTCTTGCTTTTTTTTCATTCACTTAATTGAATTTCATTCCACATTCAAATTAAGCTAAGAAGGTTCAATGCTTGACAATCGACTTAGTGCCGGATTTAAATTCTATGCATGTGCTTGATTTGTTCATCACATTCGGGATAACAATTCCACATTCGTTTGACATTCGATTGAACACCCAATTTCGTTGGTGAATCTGATTCCAACAGATTATCCTAATGAAATTGGTGTCATCTTTCTCTTCCTTGAGTGATCGAGTGAATTGTGAGAAGGCCCCCTTCAGGGTTTCACCCATTGAAATCCTTGATTTGGATCCCAAATCCAGATCTAAAGTTTATCCTTTTCAAAATAATATGTATATACCATTAAACTACATCCGTTTGTAATAATTGCATCACAAGTCTGTCATATTTCTTTATTGGTCAAAATATGTAGGACCCATATTTTGATTGTAAATACATTTAAAAATAGGTACATGGCCGTCGGGAAAAATTTCTCATGACTAACAAAGGAGAGGAATAACATCCTTTTTTTTAGCAGCAAGGAAGAGAAATATATTAAAGAAAGAAGAAGAGTACATCAACAAAAGAAAAGGTCTAATAGGATTAGACCCAAACAAAAGAGAGAGAACAAAAAATACAATGATTACAAAAGAAAAAACTCCTCTAAGCAGACAATAGGAAAACTCAGAGAAAAGGTCTTGGACTCCAAGCTTGGCAAAATAATCTGCCACGCCTGACCGATCTTGACAAAGGATACATCTATCCCCAAAACCAACATCCTAATCTCCCTAACAACAGTGATTAATTTCCAGGGCGGTCTTCTTTGACCCTTTGCCCACTTAATTGCATTTGCCGAATCCCCCTCAATAATGAATTTTCCTTGACCATACGACTTTCAGATGTGCAAAGCTCTCCTAATGCTAAGAATTTCCACCTCATTGGAATCTTTAATTCCTACCGACTCGTTGAAAACAATTGATGTGGTTCCCTCATGATTTCTAAGCAGCCCACCTTTCCCAGCCGGCCCTCTTGCTGTCCCGTCTACATTGAACTTCAAAACATTTTGTTCTGGAGGATTCCATTTATCTTTAGGCTTCAACCTCCTTCTATAACCAATCATACATTTGTCCTAGGATGAAATGAGGTACGTAAGTCTAAGGCTGCTAAGCTCTTTGCTCAAAAGAAGCAAGTCATGAGAACCCATTTTAGGCTTTTCATTGATTAGTATGTACAAATCCTTGGGGAGCTCCTCTGCTTGGGAGCTGCAATGGATAGCTTGGAGAACTATGATTTTGCAGTGTTTCACAGTGTTGTGGTCCTCTCCTTCTGGCAATTTTTTGGTCGGTTGGCCATTAGAGAAGTTCCAAGCCTAAATTCAGCTGGAACTATGCTAACCAGGAAATTTTTTTGGCCAATATCACTCATGTAGGAATTGTAGACATGCCTTTAATGAAAAATTACAAATGCACATAGCAACAAATGCAAGAAAAAGTAACTTACGATAAAATCTAGAACATAAATCATAACCCAGTTACACTTGTAGTCAGCATAAACTGAAGCATCAACGTTAAAATCTGCATCCCAAATAAGGAATTTTTCCAACCCTATTATGATTTCTACTGTTAGCTAATATAGAATTGAATAAGCTTCCATATAATAGTCCATAAACACACCTGTAGATTTATGACAAGGATGAATGGGAGCTTTTTAGCAGCATCTGACTGGCATCAATGAAACAATATTAGAGTTAATACAACATAAATTATGTTATATGAAGAGATTAAAAAAATAATGATTAGAAAATTATCCGCAAAATACAAAATGAAAGAAGATGCCCTTCCTTGTTTAAAAATGAAATAAACATCCTTCATTTCCAACATGCAAGTAGTTGTCCCAAAATGTCAATAGTGGTTTGCTTTTTAACTGTATGAAAAAGTTGGTAACATTCAATCATTAAGATTACAATATTATTTCCATCCGAAACTGCAAATCAATATAAAACATATAATGAAAGATCCTTAAACAAACTTAGGCAAGGGATTGTAATTATGAAATTTGAATGGATAGAAAAATATTAATCCATTTACTCATACAATTCAAATCTATCGAGCGTGGCTGATTTCCTATCCAAGGTGGGAGTGGATAGAAATGAGGGTTTAGTGAGAACCTGTATTTTTTTTTTTTTTTTTTTGAGCAATAACAGAAAAATTACATTAATAAATAAAATAGATTACAAAAGGCAGGGGTAAAATACTTAAACATGAGGAGAACAACAAAACATACATAATTACATAGCAAAGCCCTTAGTTATTCCTATTGGGACCAAGCAAGAAACCCCAGGATAAAACTACCAATTTACAAATTCCTCATCAATAGTTACAAGAAGAACGTTCCCTCATGTTCCCCTTCCGCCCCGCATTCTAGTAAGAAATCCATCACGCCATTTGCTGATCTTCTAGCAAGCACAAAAGAGACCTCTTTCCCAAAACACAATGCCCTGATCAACTAACTCCCAAAATACTATGGAGGAAACCCAGTCAAATCATGCAAACCCAACCCCCCACCCCACCTCCAATCCCTGCAAGTCTCGACTTACCTCTTGCCACCCCATCTACATTGAACTTAAAGAAACCATATGCATCTCGATTCGATTTTCACACACTCCTCGATCGGCGAACAGTAATGTTGATTTTATAGCAAAAGTGGGAGTACAAAAGCATAGACCCGCAATGGAGCTGCTCTTATGTCGATTCATTGTGGGTGTATGGGGAGTTGGGGAACTATATCTATATTGGATGTGGTGTACTGTACAGATGTTTCTTTTGGTATTTCACCTGATACCATGTATACCTCTCCTATACGTGGTTCATCTCACTTGTGCTCTTTTCATCATTTAATGAATGTTTCTTTTGGTATTTCACCTGATACCATGTATACCTCTCCTATATGTGGTCCATCTCACTTGTGCTCTTTTCATCATTTAATGAATTTATTTGTTACTGTTTCATAAAAAAAACCTTAAAGAAACCATTCGGAGACAACCAAATTTCTTCATTTCTAATTTTGCTACTCATACAACCCTCCCATGATCTATAGAAATCTAACATTTTGCGCCCCTTGAACTCCTTGCTAGCTACAAACCAAGCATGAAGCCTCCATTTGGTCGATTGGATATCTCATCTTCCTCAATGGTGTTTTAGTTTTGAAAATCTCAAGATCGCTTCCATATAGACCACAAAATAACTCTCGTAATAGTATTCCATGCTACCTTCCTCCTAAACCCTAATGTTGAAGTACTCCAACTCTCCACTATTCTGACGAGACTCCCAATAGATTAACAAACCTAGACTAGAGGGATCTAACTACTGTACATTTCTCAAATAAGTGGTATATGTCATCCTCCAAGTCTCCACAAAAAGCAAAAGGAAGATCATCACTAGCTTTTAAAATGCCCCTCCAATATATTTCCATTCTGGATAGTATTTTCTTTTCAAGAGGACGAATGTTTGAACTGTGTGTGTGTGTGGGTGGGGGAACCTCGGACCAAGCTGTGAGGTCAGGACAAGATTTGTTTGTCTATTGATGGCCAAGTCAACCCTTGCCTGAGCTGAAAATAAGCCTAATGAGTCACCAGTCCAAATAATACATTTGCTATCCTCTTCTCTAAAGATTGGGACATCACCTAACAAAGTTCTCACCTCATCTTGACCAACCTACTAGGTGCACTTTTCTCCTATCCTTCTCATCTTCCCATAAGAAATTCCTGAATAGTTGTTCCATTCTATTGACAACTCCTCTTGGCATTTCATATATGGAAATAAAGTGCAAAGGGAGACTAACCAAAATTGATTTTATGAGGGTTACTCTACCAACTACGAAGAGAGAGTTCCTGATGTGGGGCCCACTTCAAGACATAGTTGACCAGTGAGACCCCTTTCTGGACAGAATTGTCTAGAATCACTTTAGCTTGGAAAGTCAAATTAGTTAGTTGTCTGACTTATTGTAATTGATTATTAACTTTTTTTTTTCTTTTTTAGCCACCGTGATTGACTCAATACAATTAAGAGAAGAATTTGTATCCATATTCTCTATTCTCCCTCTCTTTTTATTATTATTATTCTACATGGTATCAGTCAGAAAAGATCTCTGGAGTTTTTAGATTTTTTTTCTCTCCGTCTTACTGCTCATGCCGACGTTCTTGTTCCTTGTCGAACTTCGACATCTTCTAAAAACCAGGTTCTCTTCTCCGGCGGACTTCTGTAGCGAATCGTCCCTTCTGAGTTGTCTCTCGCAAATTTTCATAGATCTGAATATTTTCAGACTTTCTGTGCTTGCCTATGTCTCCCTCTTTTGCACTCTGCATTTTTAAGCCTCCGGTTCGGTGACCAAAGAGTTTTTCGGCGACAGTCTCACAGTCTTCACTGTCATTTTTTGGAGGACACTTCATCTGTCCTATTGGATTTCAATTATGCCTGCCTCTAGTGGGATCGATTGCAACTTTCTCACCTACAACAGTTCCGCCCCTACAGCACCGTCAGTCTGGGTCTTCTGGCTCGATCGGCTAACTCTAGTCTCTTTTGGTCTTCGACCCTTCACCACTGGTGTCGCCCCTGACTCTCGTTCCCATCGCACATGGAGGTCCCACCTTCCAACACTGGTGGGCCCCCCTTTTGCTACCTTTTTCCAATTGATGTTTGGGACGTCTGTCACACAGTTTTTTGGGTTTTTCCCTTCGATCCAAAAGGACACTGCCCTTCTGAGACTTGGATCTACACCATCATGGTCACCCCTGGCCCACATACCAACGCCTAAGGTTGACCTAGGGTTTCGGTGATCGATGGGGCCCACTTTCTTGGTTATTCACCTATGCTGCTTGGGACGCCAGAACACAATTTTCTGGTTTTCTTCTGCCTGATATGCAGGTTTTGCCTTTGGATTGTCTTAAATTTTGCCCCCGTTTTGGCCTTCAAATCCCACTCAGTCAATTTCGATTTCGGCACTAGTGGGGCCCACTTCTACAACGATCTTCCTCTCGGAACCTGCTACTGCCCTTGGTTTTGCTCTCTGTTGTTGTTGTTGGTGTTGTCCTCTACGATCTTCGACATCTCTCCGACTTCCACTTTCAGTTGTGCTTGGTAGGACTCACTTCAGTGCTGGTGTTCTCCCTGTGTTGCTATACACAACACTATTTTTTTTCTTAGGCTGCAACCTACACTATTATTTATTTTGGACTTCTCACAGTGCTTCTGGATTGGTATCTGACACACATGGCTTTATCTACTGCCTCCTCCACGACATCTCCTGACACTCGTAGGAACACCAGAGGCCCACGGAAGAAGGGCATTCATTTTTGCAGCTATTGCAAAATGGCCAACCATTTTGATACTTCATGCTACAAGCTTCATGGCCACCGCAACAAGCCAATCTCTCCGTTGCCCCTCCTGTTGCTCCTTGCTCTAATGTGGCTAATGAAAGTGCCCCAGTGACTAGACAAGACTTTCACTTATTACTGCAACAACCGGAGCGCATTCAATCCTCCAAGGTTTCTATTGTTATCTCCTCCAATCAGGTATTGAGCGACTCACCCACTATGCCTCAACCCATTCTTGGATTATCGATTCTGGTGTCACTCATCATATAGCTGGTATGTCTAATCTTTTCTCTTCCCTTTCTCTAGTTTCATATCACGCACATATTGAATGTTTTAACCTCTTCTCCAGCGGTAATTCCATCCACAATCTCTCCAACCCCCATCTCTCAAGCTTCGTCTAGACCTTTTTCAATCAAGTTCCCTTCCCTACTTCTCTAAAAGCCAAACGCATGTCGTTAGAGCCACCTACAAGTGCTACATTAATGGTGATGAGTACATGATCAGAACACTCCCTCTACCCAACTCCGAGCCTCCAAAGAATCTTAGCACTATTGTTAGGGAGCAGATTAATCCTCTTTCCTCTTCTGAGGAGGTTTTGTCTCCTACCTTAGCTCAACTATCCCACTTGCCCCCTTCCTTAGCTCAACTATCCCACTTGGATGAGCACAGGAATCTAACGGAGGCCAGTCTTCGTGAGAATTTGCAAGCTGATATCTAGCAATGTAGTACTTGAATTCTTACAGAGAATTCCGAATCAGCTCAGGAAAACCAGAGAACCCACTTAAATGCAGATTGGGTGGATGACAGAATGCTGATGGTTGGCTGCAAGCTTGGATTCATTTTGGATGGTTAGGAAAATAAATTCATATCGTACCTTGCTGCAATAATAGCTCCCTTAAATCCCAAAAGAAAAGATAGAACTACCCAAGAACTCAATCGACTCAGTTCCTCTGTCAATTACAGGTGTCGCAAAAAGGGGACAGGGGATGACATCTCAGAAACTGCCACCACCAGTCAGCCTATTCAGTCCTCCTCCTACCAATGTGAAAATAAAGGGGGGCACTGGGTCTCCCTCCCTGAGGCCCCTATTGGTTGTTATGGGTGTGATTGGTGAACCGTTAACCAGGATGGAGTAAGTGGTGTCCTCTACACAAGAATTCATCCACTTCTTCCACTTATGTCCGAAGCCCATTTTGTCAAAAAGGTTACTTACAAAAGACCAATCAACATAGTCGTACACCTTTTCCATGTCTACTTTGAATAGCAACCCGGGTTTCTTATTGCATGTGGGTCAACTCGTTTGCAACTAGTACACCATCTAGGATATGTCTATCCTCAACAAATGCACCTTGAGATTCCCCAATAATCCCCGATAGGACTTGATGCAGAGCGTATTTTTATTTGTATTTTCAGTTATTTTCCTTATTTTTTGTTTAGTTTTCTTTTGAGGACACTTTGGTCTTTATTGTAATTAGAGTTTTCTCCTTTCTTTTATTTGAGGGCATTTTGGTCCTTTTTAATTGTAAACCTTATAAATATTCTTGTAAGCCTTTCATTAGGGCTATTGAATGAATGAATAAAAGTTTGCATTGCTCCATGCGTTGGAACCCTTGGTGAGAAGCCTTCCTCTAGCTCCAGGTATTTTTCTATCTTCTCTATCTCTCTCCTTTTCTCTTTTTCCCCTTCTTTTTCTTCTCCCAAAACCCTAGCTGCCACAAT
Organism: Chimonanthus salicifolius; assembly: GCA_013350335.1. Classification (NCBI taxonomy): domain Eukaryota; kingdom Viridiplantae; phylum Streptophyta; class Magnoliopsida; order Laurales; family Calycanthaceae; genus Chimonanthus; species Chimonanthus salicifolius. The sequence continues at coordinate 26,147,113 of CM023532.1, read as the reverse complement.
CTCTACTTCCTCTCTTGTTGCCGCCTCCACCCCAACCCTAAGCTCCAACCTAGCCGCCACCAGTCTTCCCCTCTTGTAGTCACCACCTCCCCAACCCTAAATGCCAACCCTAGCCGCCACCTCCTCAACCCTAAATCCTAACCCTAGCCTCCACCTCCTCAACTCCCCTTGTTGCCCACCCCAAACCCTATCCTCAACCCTAACCCTAGCCCTTCAATTCCTCTATACTGCAGCCGCCACCTCCATAATCCCTATCTTTGCTGTCCTAACCCTCCCATAGCCCCATCTTGCAGCCGCCGGGTCCCATTAGCTCTCCAACTTGTTGTCACCGCCTTCTTGATCCCTATCCTTACTGCCGCCAACCCTTTTTTGGCCCATTTTGCCACCGCTACTCTCATTTTCCTCCATCTAGCTGCTGCCCCGACATTTCCTCCCACACTTTGATCCAAACAGCCTGATCTAGCCCTTTTCTGACGATAGGTCTTCACTGTCATGGGATCTAACAACCCTCTTGTTTTGAGAGATCCCCACTGTGAGTGATGACTTGGCCTGGATCATTCTATAATCCAAGAATTTACTGATTGTTTGTGACAGATTTATATTATTGGAATTGCAAGTATTAATTGAACTTAATTTCAACCATAGTAATTAGGTCATATCAATTTATTTTACCATAGTTGCATTAATCTTCTAGGGTTTTTTTTTTTTGTGTGTCCTGCATCAGGACTTCTTTCAACCTTCCTGCCAAAACCTTCGCAATTAGTTTATAGACGCATCTGATTAGGCTGATTGGTCCAAAATGGGTTAGTTCTAACGGTTCGCCCCTTTTTGGTATGAGGGTGACAAAGGAGATCTTAAGGTCTTTATTTAAAACATTGTTTTCATAGAATTCTTTAAAGACCTTGATAAAGTTTGGCTCCACTACCTCCCAACATGCTTTTATAAATTTGAAGTTAAAACTGTCTGGACCAGGAGCCTTGTCACCCTCAATAACTTCTAGGGCTGCTAGGATTTCTTGCTCTGAAAATTCCCTTTCTAACCACTTTGCCTTCCCCTCGCTGACCAATCTAAACTAGATGCCATCCATGACCGGGCGGCCAACCCTACACCCGCCTAGTGAGGCTGAACTAAGTCCAGAGAAAGAAGAGAATTGAGTAGAGGGTACCTCCAGAGAAGGACTAGCTCGAAAAAGATTTGGCAAATGCAGACTATCATGAAGGGGGAACAACACCAATCATGAAAGCAATAACAATGAAAGAAAGAAGAAGGATATAGGGACATAGGAACCTCGAACATGGAGGAGAGTCGAAAGTTGGACCGAGCTGAGCAGGCGCAAGGCGAAGCTCTAGCTAAATGGCGAGCAGAGGATGACGAAGACAGGTGAGTGTCGAAGATGGGTGCTGAAAGAGGCTCCACATCAGATTTTGCATCGAGAAGGCAAAGGAACAACGATGTAGATGCACCCCCCTTGAGAGCCGATGAAGGTCCACAGCGAAGGAGACGACTGGAGAGTGTCCAGAGAACACAGTGCTCGAAGAACGGGCACTGCCAGAAAGCTGGCTGAGAAGCTGCAGAAGAGGCGACTACCTAAGAGCTAAAGCCGGTGAAGGGACGTCCACTTCACCTGAGAAGAAAGGTGGAGAAGGACAAAGAGAAAATCCAGCGGATGCTACTAATCCAAACATCTGAAATAGCCACATGATGGAAAAAAAACACGGGGTGTGCTAGGAGGGTGATAAAGAGGGGAATAAAAGGAAAGAAAAGAGGGCTACTCGGGGGAGAGTCCAGTCGCAAGGAAGCAGGCAAGGTGAGGGAGGTGCCGAGGGGATTGGGGAGAGGGATGTGTGGTTGCGGCTGATCGAAGGGGAACAGAAGATGGCTAGGAAATGTCGCCTTACTGCATCTCTGATCTCATCCTTTTCCATCAATCTCCTTCCGTTCACCACCATTGATCTGATGTTATTCCATGCCTTTCTTCCATTTGCCAGCTTATGAAAGAATTTCGTCTTCTTATCTCCCTTTTTAGCCAAAGTGCTCTTGAGTTTTGTCTCCCACTCTATCTCTTCCGAGAGCAAGCAATCCCATAATAACCCTTTGCATTGATGCTTAGATAGCTGCTTATTTCCTTTCCTTCACCGGGCCTCCATAGAACTTGCACCATTCCTTAATTCTTGCTTTCAACAAAATAAGTTCCCTTGATAACACAAAACCTGCCCAGCCATGTATGTGAAAGCTGTCCCACCACACCTTGATTTGTTGCATAAGTTTTTGGTCTTCCAACCAAACATTGTTGAACCTAAAAGGTTTTGGGCCCTAATCAATTTCCTCCTTGTCGAGAAGAATTGGGCTATGGTCCGAGATGGGACTGAACAACTTAAGTTGGCTTTCATGTGTGAAGTGTTCATCCCAATCCATTATACAATGGATGTATCCAAGCTGCTCATCGCGGATCGTGCCCTCCCGTTGGACCAAGTGAATCAGCTCCCAAGTAGAGGTAGATCAACCAAAGCATTCCCCACTATGAAATCAGAAAAGTCCTCCATTGCCCTCAAAAAGGTGCTGCCTCCTTTCCTTTCTTTTGGGAATCTGACAACATTAAAATCGCCTCCAATGCACCATAAAGTCGTGGCCCATGATCTAATGTCTTCCAGCTCAACCCACAACGCCTCCCTTTCTGCATCTGAGTGTGGCCCGTAGACATTGGTGATACAGATTTCCTTTCTTTCAGTCAATAGCGGTCCCTTGATCGTGATTGATCTTGGGTCCAATCTCCTAGCATTGATCGCCAGTAGGGATGGTTTCCAGATTGTGATAAGACCACCCAATTGACCTTCGGATTCTTCGAAAAACACCTCGCAATCATTGCTGCCCCAAACTTCCCGGATGAGTGTAGGGGGCAGTTCTGTCCTCTTTGATTCTTGTATGAGCAGAACATCTATCTTGTGTGCTCTAATGAATATTCAAATAGATCCCCATTTTGTTCTAGGCCCCAGGCCTCTAATATTCCATATTAGAATCTTCATTGCAGCATATCTGAATCGCTCTGCTCCTTTTCAGTAGGTTCGCATGTACGTATACATTTATGGATCCATATTGTATAATATTCTCTATATATATAGTACACATTGTATGCAAATTTTTAAGAAAACTCAAGTTTAAATGTTACAATCAAACACTGACATCAATAGATCCATATTGTATAATACTCTCCATATATACATATTGTATAATAATCTCCATGTATATAGTGTACACATTGTATGCAAATTTCTAAGGAAACTTAAGTTTGAATGTTACAATCAAATACTGACAAGATTAATTCAATCTTCGCTCAACATCAACTCTAGATTGACGAATATTTAAACCATTTTTAAAGAACCACACAATAAGTACTTGAATGGGAGAGTCTTAAAAAAACAAGGCTGGCATTCTATTCAGCAACAAATAGCACATTATATAAGCAGATATAAAAACATGTCCCAGATAACCATAAGCAAAGTGCCCATAGAAAATGCCTTCACCTTGACAAGACACCTGGGGTGCAGCGCAATCATATTAATCTTATCATCAGCTTTGAACCAATCAACTGCTAAGAGCTTCAAAAGGGAATCACCACCCATGACCTGATACAAGATTGCATTTGTGTGTTAATTTATTTATGGTTGGCAGTATCCATCTGACCAGGACGATAAAACGGAGAGTATTTCTCAGATACTCCCAGAAGTGCTCCCTTTTCATGTTTGGGAAGGTCAGCTCCATTTCTTTGCCAATCCCAACCCCAACATACTCTCTTGAACTGTTAGGAAGACACCCTTGAAACACCCATCCTCCCATCACATTTAACATTTTTCCTCAGGACCATTAAAATTTGTGGAGCATAAGATCAGTTTAGGATGATTTGTTAGGTCTCAAAAGCAGACTAGACATCCAAGTGACCCCCTAAAATATATCTCACTTATGATCACCCTAAAATGGAGGGCCCTACCCACTGAAATGGGCTGTCACAGAAAAAGGGAGTACAGCTCCAAGGAGTACTCAAGAAGCCCTAAGTAGGAAATTAAAAAAAAAAAAAAAAAAATCCTCAATAACATAGATTAAACTTGGAATCTTACTATCCTCAAAAGCCCAAAACAAAATCAAGCAAAACATCAAAAGTTAACAAAAGTAGACATAAGATGTTAACTAAAATAAGAATAACCAATAACAGGATCATGCCAGGTGCTAGAACATGCTTCTCATTTCTCCATGGCTCTAATATAAAAGATTAGGTAATGTATTGTATGTTGTAAAAATTAGACTATAAGAGAATGTGTCCAGATCATTAGGACTTCCCACATCAATATATAAGTTGCATACATGTGAAATCTTTTGTAATATTACATAAGTATGAAATCTTTCAGCCACAATCGGTATTATTATTTATCAAGAAATATTGCCATATTATGCATTGCTGCCATATTATGTATTGCGACCTTTAGGCCATGATAACAAAAGAAAGTCTTAATACGCTTCTAGGATTAAGATACGAGGTCTTGGGTACGATTCCTCTCAGGTTTACCTGCTACATGAGGTTCGCAGGTGGTTTCGTGTATCCGTAGGATTAGTCTCACTTCCAATGCGGGGTGGATATACCCAGCTTATCAAAAGAAAAAGAAAAAAAGGATACATTTGCAAGTGAACATAGAACAATGAACAAGTGCCTACTATTGCAACCATGAAGGTTACAATTTGTTACCGTTTTGTGTGTGTGTGTGAGTGTGTGTGTGTGTGTGTGTGTGTGTGTGTGTGTGTGAGAGAGAGAGAGAGAGAGAGGTTATGATTGGCTGGAATTAAGTGTGGTAATCAAACTACTAATGCTCTATAAAGGCTTTAACAATGATGATGCACCCAAAGAACCAAAAGTCCAAGACAACGACCCCAATAAGTCATAATTCAACAAATGCAGATAGTTGATATATATACATCAATACATACATACATATATATAATTCACCTTTGAGTAATCCTTTAAGTATGTCTTTCCTCTTATCATAAATCCTTGGCCACCAGGTGAACTCCAACAATTTGTGTCAGCTTCATCTTTACCTTGGAGCATGGAACCGTGAAACTGGCTCATGTCTAAAATTACAGGAGGTAACCGAGCATCCAATTCATTATTTGCAACCAAAGCTGCATTGAAGAAGAGACCCAACATCTCAGTAATTAAAATCATAACATTTAAAACTTTAAGCAATAATTATTTAAAAAAAAAAATAATCCAACAATGAATCTAATGGAATCAGCAGCATCAACTCAAAATGACTCTGAACCTGAAGTAGAAACTCTACAAAAATGTGGAAGTTGATCATTCCCAAACAAGCTTTCTTAGATAAGTATTCCCTTTCCAAATTACCCCTTATCTTAATATCTGATTCCTACTTATCTTAATCGTCCCATTTTTAATTACCCGTTTCTTAATTTTCCCCTTTCCAAAAGGTTGTATGAGTTTGAATTTCACTCAAGCAAGAGGTCTAGAAGAGGAGGAAGCATAAGTAGGGTGTTCAAGATAGTAAAACAATATGTGAATTACCGAAAGAAAAGAAGAGAATTTCTAGATTTATGGGATGAGATAATTGATCTCTTGATTTCATTTTCAAGTAGCGAGAAACCTGAGTTTCGCTTTAGAGCCAAGCTTGTAATGGCCCACGAGACATTCTTCAGCTTCACTTTTCCGCCCTGTTCAAACAGAAGCAAAGACAACAAACAAGTTACACTTGTCTAAAACATCATTTGCCTTCATAATTGATGGCACAAAGGAAACCTGCTTTTGTAGCATGTAAAAGAACACACAACCTATCCTTTTAATCAACAAGATTTTTTTTTTTTTGGTAGGGGTGGGTTGGGGGGGGTGGGGGGGGGGGGGGGGGGGGGGGGGGGGGGGGGGGGGGGGTAGGGAGGACGGGGGAGGGGCGGTAAGGAAAGGGAAGGCAAGCATATCATTAAGGAGAGACAACCTTGTATAACTCTTCGTCGTCATCACTATCCTCATCTTCCAATGACGCATCAGCTGCAATCGCATCATAAAATTCTTCTGCTCTAGTATCCTCACAATCAACACTAGCACTTGAAGCATTTGACACATTTGACTGGAGAATTGTGGTATGAGAATCAGATGAAGATGTAGGGTTTGCTCCAAAATATTCTCGTAATCCTGAATAAAAAAACAGACCAAATGAATAGAAGTACCCTGAGGGAGAAAAAGAACATAAATGGATGATTCCCTTTTTTCGAATGATAATTCTGGTTTTTTTTTTTTGAATGGTGTAATTTTGGTTTTTTTCCTCCAAATGAAAAATTCTATGACAAGACCCTAAGTTTAAATTATAAGCTGCCCCAATGTGATCAGTGCAACTATTTATTGGAATGCTTTTTTTTTTTCTAAATGGGACCAGCAGAACTATTTATAAGAAAAAAAAAAGGTGGTAGGTCATGAAGTAGGGGACTTTGGTCATTTCAAATTTGTGGCTCATAGATGACTAAAATGATATCATCTACATGATGTTTAGCAACAGATTATTGGAATGCTTTTTCTAAATGGGACAACTGGACAAGTATAACTATTTATGATGGCAGTAGATGAGCTAGTGGTACTTCAATCATTTCAAATTTGTAGTTTATTGACTAGAATGATATTATCTACATCATGTTTAGTGACAGATCAATGGGCATGGAGCATCCCAAGGCTCCCTTTGTATTTAAACAAATAATTGTTAATGAGAGGTGTCTGTCATAGACATGGTGGAGAATCTTCAAGCCATTTGGGATCAGTTCCCCCAACTGCCCCCAACAAAAATAAATAAATAAATAAAGGGGATTTGCCTTATTTTATGAACAGATGTATCCAGATTCATAATATGCACAGCAACGTAGACATGGTGGAGCTTCTTCAAGCCATTTGGGATAGCACCCCCGACCCCCCAAAAATAATAATATAATACATAGACAGCAATGTGAGTGGACGCACACGCAACTGGTCACACAGGTTGCACCTACTTTTTTTCCTTTTTATTTGTTGGTAGACTAGTGGAAATTCAACCAATTCAATTAAAACTTTGCCGAATGCCCTGCATGTGTACCAAATTTCAGCCCAAAACTCAAATTGAAGCAACTTGGTATTAGTGATTGAAGTCAATAGGCATCCTAGGGGAAAAAAGGACACTACCGATTCCACTAAGATCAAGTTGTTTTAGTTTTGAGTTTTCGGTTGAAATTTAGCCCCCATGTAAGACATTTAGGTATGGTTGGCAACTAGCAAATTCTGATATTGGAGATTCTGAATTTAAGAGATTGGGAGAAAATCTACTCAGATTAAAATCGTTGTTTGGTTGTCAATAGAAGATGGAGAGATTGGATGTCACTAAAATGATAAAAGTTTGAGGATGTTTCAACTAAATATTTAGACTCAAGAGATAGAGATCCACTTATATATGGTTACCTCCCATAGCTTAAAATCTCCTATGTTGCTATATATTTGCTTCTAATATACTACCTCAACACAGACTGAAATCTTTGATTTTCTAGAGATTGACAGTTCTAATCTGTGGAGATTCAGAATTGCCACACGCACATAGTTAGCTTTCAATCCATTCAGAAGGATTTTCTTAAGTCTCCAAAAAAAAAAGGAAAAAGGACCAGGTGCAACCCATGTGACAGGTTACACCTGATCATTTCCTATTTGTGAGTGTGTGTACTGTATAGTTCTTCAGCAACAGAGTATGGTGCGACCCTATCAAAATGGTTCTTGCCAATTTGCAAAAGAAATTCTAGGTACCTAACCTGCAACTTGGCACAACAAGGCATAAGGAATGGTCTTCTCAAACTTTGAGTAGTAATGCTTCTTCCATCTACCCCAACCACTAGAGTGTATCTCCAACATATGTGTGACCAGGCATTTTTCAGCACCAGAAGTAGGAGACGGGCTCAGTCTCCTAATCTCCCAAATGGAAGCTGCAGAATAGTTAAAGAAACATTACAAATAATGAAATAAAAATCAGAACGCCTGCTAAAGCTTCATAATTACTCCACTAAATCAAACCGAGAAATAGAATATGTGAGCTTCAATGACATCATTTATATTGGCATTGAAATCGGTAAATCATTATAAAGCACGTAAAAGTTCTCATGAGCTCAGACATAAATTGTTGACAAACTCTAAGAAACCAAAATTTTATATCCTTTAAGTGCCTACTCATTAGTATCATGAATAGCTTGATTTCCATAGCCTTAGTAGACTTATTTTTCAGGTTTTCTGAACCATATATTGTGGAAAAAATAATAAATAATAATTCACGCCTCTCTCTCAAGTGAATAAAAAAGTAAGCTACAATGACGGAAGAAATTATAAGTACCAAGTACTTCACTAGTCTGCATTTTGTTCTACAAACAAATTTTCTTTCAAATATTGGAATATTTGACACATCAAAACAAAATTCATGAAAAGATGAAAATTCCTCACAAGAAAGAAAAAGGGTACAATTCAGGAAATGTCATTCCATAGGTTACCTTTGATGCCTAACCATTTTGAAAATTATTTCCAAATTTTGTGACATTTTTCATTCTGATGAAAAAAAAAATCCAAAAACATAGAAAATGATTCTCTTGGCTCCTAAATTGGTGATTAGGGATGCAATTCAGGCTACACCACCAAAGGCCACGTCAGAAGGGCTGATCCTACTCAGATTGGGCTTATTTTCATGCCCCAATTTGAAATCGGGCTGGGTCAGGCCTAGTGACCAAAAGTCCCAGCCCAGCCCAGAATCCCAACTTAGTGCCTGAATTTGAGACAAAAAAGCTCCTTATCTATATTAAATTAATGTATAAATATAATATTTATTTAACACATTTATTTTCTACAAGATTTGTTAACTTATTCGAAGCTAAACCAACTTTGGTCCAAGAAAAGCCCAAGCCCATTTAAGCCCAAATATGCAATTCAGGTTTAAAATTAGGCCCAGTTTTTACAAATACAAAAATTACTAGCATTGAGCTTCACCAAATCTGGCACAGGAATAGGATGATACAAAACACAAAGAAATATAAGCAACCAGCCCCAACAGGAGAGAAAAGAAAGAATTGGAAAAAGGAGAAGAACATTAGCCTCAACCCACTACACTCCTTCCAAGCACGAAAGAAGTTGGATCTGGTGATACCCTGAAACTCCTATAGAGGGGCGGCCCAAGCAATACATTTCACCTTGACTTGGGAGGCAAGAAGAAGATCCACCTGAATGACCAATAAGAACTCGTCCACAAGTTATATTGAAGCATCTATAATATTAAATGCTTGCTATAAGCTTCATGGAAATTACTTGAGGAAGGACGGTAAAATGAATCTACAAGAGAAAATGTCATGAGCAATGATCAAAAATGAAAATTATATAGACTAATGGGAGGCCCAACCTAATTTTATAATTATTTATTAATTGAAGACCGTTTTGTTTGGCGTGAAAGATATTAACGACGAGAGAATATCATCATCATCATCTAAGCCATTTATCCCATCAATCTAGAGTTGGCCTTTATATTGGGATTTGGCATATGGTTTCTCTGGGCCGACTGCCTATCTAACGCTCATGAGACTCGAATCCACAACCTTCGGGCTGTAACAACAAACCCTTACTAGTTGTGCTAGAGGTTCAAGCACAACTAGTTGTTTCCATATCGTTGTATCACTTCATTAAACATGAATATACAAGGTCATTGTAGTGTGTTGTTTCCAATTAGTCAATATGCGTCGATCACTAGAATGAATTACATTTGGAACATGATTAATGTAATAGTTACGTTGTTGCAATGTTGTTTTGCTTCCAAGAATAGGTATTCATATGTTAGAGTGAATATGATGGAAGGATCAGTTTGTTTTGTATATTAATGACAAAGGAGATACAGCCAAAAACAAAAGGATCTTTGATTCATGAGAAACAAAAGTAATGCGAACTTGGGAAGATTGAACAAAACATACAAAATTATTAATAGGGGAATAAGAACTAATACATAGTTCGATTTTAAAAAAGATAAAGAGAAAAATAAATTTAGGAGAGGAGTATTTTAACATGTCTGTGTATGAGGGATGTGTGTGTACATGCATATACAACAATGCATGCATGCATCATCATAGCCACTCAATCCATCTTTCTGAAATCAGCTTTGGGCTTCTACTTCTTCACTTCACGTATCAAAAATGATGTCCTACTGCACTGTCTATCATGTCCTTTGCTCAGCTCCAGTAAATCCTGCCTTTTCACACCACCACCTTACCCCTATTCCCCCACTTCCCACCCGTAAATACGAATTTTATCTGTCCCAATTTGACCTTCATCTAAGTAATCGTGTTAATTGGACAAGAAGGCCATAAAAGTCTCCTTTCTCAACTTTGAAGCCCACAAATCAGGAATTAGGATGAGCAAAAGAGGCTAAAACTTGACCAGCCTATTTCCTTTTCTTTTTGAAACAGAGACAGCGAATGATTTCATTAAATAGGAAAATTACAAGATCGTATCCACCTTGTATAGGAGAGCTATACAAGACCAATACATAATCAAAACACAACCACACCACAAAAGTAAGGGAAAAGCTCATAGAGAAACATAAAACCCCCAACTCCATAGACCCCAATCCCCAATCACGAGCTCAAGATGAGAAGTAACTCCAATGATGACCACCGCAGCTCCACTCCAACCTTAGCTAAAAATCTGCAACACTATTTGATGATCTCGCAATATGGGAGAAAATGACTCCTCCAATCCTGCTCAATATCCTAATGACCCTCACCAAGTGAACCAATTTCCAAGGGGAATCCATCTTGCCCATAGCCCAGGAGATGGCATTACTAGAGTCACCTTCAATAATGAGGTTACCATTCCCATACCTTGAGCAAATTTGAAGAGCTCTCCTAATTTCCCTCAACTCTGCTTCATTTGATTCCATGACCCATATTGATTCTAAGAAAGCTAGTAACAACCTACTACTATCATCATGAGCCACTTCCCCAATCCCAGTCGGGCCCGACTTAACCCTTGCTGCCCCATCGACATTAAACTTACAATAACCTAACTCCAGTTTTTCCATGCCACCTTAGGTTTTCTACTTCTCCTACACCCTTCAGGCACCCTTCCCACGACAGATAAAATTCCTCCATAGAGTACCTTGAGAATTCCTTACCGAGAGAAAGCCAACTCACTAGATTCCACTTAGCCCTTTCAGAAACCCCCCTAACCCCTCCCTCTTTCCTATCAAATATTCTCTTGTTCCTCTCCTTCCACACTGACCAAAAGATCACTAATGGAATAGGCTTCCAAGCTACTCCCCGTCTACCTAAGAAAGGACCCCCAACCCACTCCAGTAATAACTCCCCCACTGTACTATCCAGTACCCAAGCACAACCCATCAAGTTTTTTCTTTTTTTTTTTTACTGTTTTCGACAACCCATCAAGTTTAGGAACAATCCCCACACTTACCCCGTGAACCAAAAACTACACAACACACCGTTTCCTCCTCCTCACTGTTTCCTTCCCGCCCCATGTCCGCTGGATTCCTCCGCCCAAGTATGCCCTCTGGCCTTGCTCTACACTCGCTCCAGGTATCATCTCTGATCTCTTTGTTACTTTCTTGACCAGCCTATGTTGACATGATTCCTTACAGATTCCCTTTTGTAACATCCCCAAGATGTGTCAAAGAAGGTCCCATGGCTCAAGGTGCACCAGCATATTCTCGATCACAGTGTGTGTTTTTACAACAATAGTAGTATCAAGGAGATCTAAGAAAAGTTTTGATTGTAGATGCATTAAGGCCATAAATATGATAGAAGTTCAAAAGATAGATAATCCAAAAGACTTTAGGCATCTTTCTTTTATAGCAAAGATTTTGTGATTTTGTGATTCTTGTTGCTTTGCGTTTTTGTTTTCTTGGGCCTAATCCTCGTAGGCTTTTGTGTTTCGTAGCTTTGCCTTGTACTTATTTTCCTTTTAATGAAATTTCTTCTTTACCGCTGAAAAAAAAAAAAAGAAGAATAATAAGAAGAAAGTAAAAAAATAAGGACAAAGAAGAAGAAGATGATGATGACAACCACGATGGTGATGATTATTATGATGAAAAAGAAGGGAAAAATATATGTATATATACGTGATGATAACGAAGACTCATTATAGAAGCATAAAAGTAGATGGAGAAGAATCAATAAATAAAATTAAGACTAGTGTAAAACTACCCCTAGAATGCCCTGCGCATTAACAGCTTTTAGTTTCTTTAATATCGCCAAGGTTGCCAGATCTTAGATTCAATTCAATTTAGTAAAGTTTTGCAAGTGAGATTCTTGAGCTTTCAAACGACAGTTTCAACCCAAAGTATCTAAGGAAGAACTTCATTGACACAGGACTCTTTAATGTATCTTTCTTATCCTTAGCCTACTCCATTTTAAAATGAAGCATATTAGCATTGCAAAACTTTTTTCTGAGCAGTAAAACTTTCATTAAAGAAAAAAAGATGTACATAGGGAAGGAGAGTAAGACTTGGGTGTAGGAGAGATGAACCCAAGGAGAAAGAATACAACATCACCCACCCCACAATATCCCATCTAAGCCAGCATTGCAAAACTATTTAAGCATTACAAGACAATTTTCCATCACTTTGGCATAAACCATTAATAGATTGCCAGTCACAATAACAGAAAAGATTAAAAAAATAGCATCCAGAAATAGATACCATAGTAAAACCCATGCTTCAGTTTCATGTAACTAAAAAAGTTCTTACGATTAATTTTTGTACGCTGATAACCAGATTTTGGAGGTTTCTTCTTGTGAACAGCTGGAACCTGTAGAATGGCTGCAAAAATCAATAACAGCCATCAGCAAACAAAGATGCTAAATTATAAGTATACACAAGCAGCGCACAACTCATTTGAAGGTATGAGTCTATTATCAGCACAGATCGTACTATGCAATTTGTTTTGAAAAAATTTAGGAGGGCTAAGGTAGTCACTTTTCTTGGGAAGGCTGCCATCTAAAATGGGTCTGACCACACATAGTTGGGTGTAACATGTGGAGGCCTACATGGATGGGAGGATTTTGGAGACTCCACAATCCAATCAACATAGATTATGAGATGGGCATGAAAAATCAAATGCTTATAACAGTCAAATTCTCAAGGTCAAAGATCACTAGGCTGGAATGATCTAATGCAGGCAAAATTTTGTTCGCCCACTATACATGTCATTTTCTTGACAACTGACACTTTTTTTTATTTTGGAAGAAGAAGAAGAAGATCCCACACAAATATACGTGGTTCACTTAAGAAAATCAACAAGAAAACTCCCCAATTAGGGAGGCTTAGGCAGCTTCCCTCTTAAGTTGATCCCCCTTTTTTTAGAACATGGTGTACTTTCAACAAGGAGAAAATATGACACTAAATAAAATGTACAAGTATAACTCAAGAAACTATACAATCATAGAAATGAGCTAATTTGTCATGATCTGATCCTAGACTGTCAATGTCTAATTTTAAGACCTGATTCATCATTACCTTTTCAAGGACTTAGTATCAAAAACCACATTTGATTGGGGTCTAATTATTAGCTCATGGTATTGGTTTCTTCAATTACTCAGAACTTTTACATTTCTGGGCTGAGATTCATGGCCTAGAATTAAGACATGAATTAAAGAACTAATATGCTTAAGAGACCACTAAGTGAAAAGGACGAAGGAGGTGGGAAGAGAGAGAGAGAGAAAAGTGGCCTCAATAAAACAAAGAATGATACTATCCTTTCAAAAAACAAAAAGTTCCAGAAGAGTCGTATCTTTTTTCTTCTTTTGGTTGTTGGGTATGTGTGAGTGGAGGAAGGGGAAGAACACAGATCTCAAAAGAAAAGGATGATAACATCCACTGCAACACAACCCACCCAAGATGAGGAAAGAAAAAGTTCAAAATTTGTGGATACCTGCCTAATATCCCCTTGGATTCAGTTCACATATATATAGGTTCTCTTCACATCATTAAAATCTTTTAGCCATCACTTAAAAGAAAAAGAGGGAGTTTCTAAGATGACACTTAGATTTTGTATTGTTATATAAAATAAAATGTCGGGCAGCAAAAAACGGCCAGAAGGCAAAGTAAATGTGACTTGCACATGAAAAGACAGATGTACAGAGTAACAAAACAGGATAAAATTGGGTTGGGTGCATAGAGGAAATCTATTTGTCACTCCAATAGAAGAGAAAATGAAAGAACGTTGTCTGACATGGTTGGGCCATGTATGTGGAAAACTAAATATAGTTGCTGTATGAACAGCAAAGAAGCTGCTAGTTCAAGGTACCATAACAAGGGAGAAGCCAATAGGGAACTGCAATTGAGTAGCAAGAAGTGACATGTCATGTTGCTTGGTGACAAAACCTCAAAGCACAGAAAAGTAGAGAGGAAGAGATTACAATGCTAAACCCAGATAGATTGGACAGAACTTCGATGATGATGGATAAGAATGATTTTTTTTTTTAGCAGTAACAATGGTTGACTATAATAATAATGAGAAAAAATACAAATACAAAAGAGGGGTCTAAAATGCTTAAACCCCGAAGAAAAGAATGAAAGAGTAATACAAATAGATAATAAACAACACCAGCAAGAAACAGTCCTACCCAAACTGTAACACCCCACCCACATGGGGGTGTGGGAAAAAGTCCCACATTGCCCATGAGGTGGAGGGGGTGTGGGGTTATAAGAGGGTGCTCCCCTCTCCTTAGCACAAGGCCTTTTGGGCCTGATCTTATGGGCCAGGCCCAATGCAAAGCAGTGCGGATTGCTCCATGTAGAGCTCAAAGCGGACAATATTGTGCTGAAGGGACGGGTTTTTACATTTGGTTTCAGAGCACGGTTCAACACTCGGAATTGTGTGGGCCCTCTACCCTTCTGTGTTGTGTTGTTTGTGTAGACCCCTCGTCAGTGTCACGTTACAGAGCCGGGGACAACTCTGATCTTAAGGAGGATGGATTGTAACACCCCACCCACATGGGGGTGTGGAAAAAGTACCCCATCGCCCATGAGGCGGAGGGGGTGTGGGGTTATAAGAGGGTGCTCCCATCTCCTTAGCACAAGGCCTTTTGGGCCTGATCTTATGGGTCAGGCCCAATGCAAAGCCGTGCGGGCCGCTCCACGTAAGGTTCAAAGAGGACAATATTGTGCTGAAGGGACGGGTTCTTACACAAACCCCCAAAGGTTACAAACAAAAAATTATCCCAACCACCAATGTTACAAAGGGAAAGCCCCCCAAGCACCAAATCAATCCTCATCTTTGCAAAAAAAATCTGCAGCCCCATTGACCGATCATCTAATCTGCACGAATGAGACCTCGTGGCATGAGCACAACTCCTTAATCTCCTTAACCACTATAATCAGGTTCCAAGGAGGCTTTTTCCCTTCGCCCATTTAATTGCATTCACCAAATCCCCTTCTATGATATGTTTACCCTATGCACTAGAGATCCATAGGGTCAAAGCTCTCCTAATAGCTATGAGTTAGGCCTCATTAGAGTCTCACACCCACTGATATTGAAAAGACCAGGATGAAAGTGCCACATGAAGCACGTAGAACCCCTCCAATCCCGGCCAGTCCCGATTTACCTCTAGCTGCCCCATCGACGTTGAACTTACAAGAACCTAGGGGAGGTGGATACCAGATTTCCCGAGTTTGGGCTTTTCTAGGGTTGCCCCTCATGCAACCCTCCCATAACAAAAGAAAGTCATTTATTTTGAGTCCTTTGAAATCTTCACGTCATAAGCCAAGCACAGTCTCCATTTTCCTTCGATAAAATCTCACTCTCCTCCACAGCTTTGTTTTTTAAAATCCTAAAACTTCTCTCCTTCCATATAGACCACAAGATTACCCCAGGAATGGTGTAACAAGCTCTTTTTTTTTGTCGACCCTATACCCCACATCCAGCTTCCCACTATTCCTTTGCATGATCTGTTTAACACCCAAGATACTCACATATCCGCTAAACTATCTCATAGCCTTCTCGACACTTCACAAAGTGCAAATAGGTGATTTATATCCTCTTCCTAGTGTCCACAAAATACAGAATGAGTATCGTCTCCTGGATTCAAAACACCCCTTCTGAATAACTCCATCCTTGACATGATTTTGCCTTTTAGGGCACACCAAACAAAAGTTTGAACCTAGGGCGCCAAGCCTGTCCAGGCGAAGACAGAGTGGTCATGCTCAATATTAGGATCAAGTAGGGCTAGACTAACCGCTGCCTTTACTGAGAACTCCCCTGACGATGCTCCTATCCAAATTCTCGTCTTTCTCCTCTCTGTTGAGAGGAAATCCCCCTAACATCGTTAACAACTCCACAAAGCGACTCTGCTCTAGAATTCTTAAAGGCCTTCTGAAATGGACATCCCAAGACGTAGTGTCCCTATCTAAACTATAATAGTCTTGGACTGTTGCATGTCTGTTTGAGGTGGTCTTGAAGAGTCTAGGGTACACCTCCTTGAGGGGTCTCTCACCTATCCAGAGGTGTGACCAAAAGAGTGTTTTATCCCCCTTACCCACTAGAATCCTGAGTTTCTCCTTAAAGATATTCTCTACTTTACTTTTTCCCCTACTGATTCTCCAACATGCCTTTATCATAACGGATCCGAGTTTTTCGACCTTTTCCCCCAAATCCCACCCTCGCCAATGCTCTATTCCATACCTACGCAACTAAAGTTCTCCACCACAAGTGCCCTTTCTCTCTACCAAACCTCCAACTCCAGAATGTGAACTTTCTTCTTGTTGTCCTTATCACCCCACAAGAAGTTTCTAAACAGTTGTTCTATCTTCCTAATGACTCATTTTGCCATCTCAAAGAGGGACATGTAATAGATGGGAAGGTTCCCTAGGACGAACCTAATGAGTCACCTTTCCCCCCATAGAATAGTAGATTTTACCCCACCCTGCTAGTCGTATCTCCACCTTCTCTACCACCGGGGCCCAAAATTTCTCGGACCTTGGGTTTCCCCCTACTGGTAGCCCTAAGTATGTGAAAAAGAGTTTACCAATGTCACACCCCGCCTCATCTGCTAGATTCCTAAGTAAGGGGGCTTCCATGTCTATTTCAATTAGTGTACTCTTGCTAAGATTTATCCTCCAAACACCAATTCGAAACATCGCAATACCACCTTGTAGCCCCTAACTTCTTCCTTGTTTGGTGCACAGAAAAACAGTGTCATCTACGAATTGTAGATGGGTGACAACGGGTCAAGAGTGATGCGGGATCGATGCTCACGACAGAGCGATCCAACAAGATGGGGGCTCCCGAGCCTACGCCAAGACTCGAAGAAGGAAGGATAGCTTGCAACTAACGACAGGAAGAAGAAATAGAGAAAAAAGATTAAAGCTAATTGATAGTTTTCATTCCATTATTAACTATGCGTGGGTCCTTTCTCCACATTACATACCTCCTTTAAATAAAGGAAAAATAAATAAGGAAACATGATAGAAAAAGAAATCTAGGTGATCTAGGAGACTACTAAAAATGGGAATCCTAATCTAATTCAGAAAAAAATAAAATTTAGAAAATCCAAAATAATAAAAATAAATAATTAAAACTAGGAGTGGGGCCCACTTGAGATCAAGCCCACTCGTTTTTTGTCCTACATCACAGTGTCACCTACTGGGAAACCCCTGATAATGCCCTGTGATCTAGCCTTCTCCACTAATTTATTCAACCCCTCACCCACTAAAGTAAAGATGAAAGGGGAAAGAGGGTGACCTTGCCTAAGACCTCTTTGGGCTTCGATAAGTTGTGTGGGAGACCCGTTAACCAATACTGAGTAGATGGATCCCCCTATGAAAGCCCTCATCCACTTCCTCCATTTGGGGCCAAAACCCATTCTGCCAAACAAATATCTAATGAACTTCCAATCCACGTACTCGTATGCCTTCTTCATGTCAATTTTGAATAGTATACCCGGCTTTTTTGTCCTTATGCCTCATGTGGACTAGTTCGTTAACTATAAGGACTCCATCCAAGATTTTTCTATCTTCTACAAAAGCTCCCTGTGATTCTCCAATGATCTTTGGAAGGGCCTCTTTCAATTTACCCACTAGGAAGCTACCAACTAGTATATACATCCTATAAGACTAATGAGTTTGTAGTGCGAAAGCTCCTAAGGTCCTTCTCTTTTCGGAACAATAGGGATGAAGGAATTCTTCAATCCCTTATTTATTATGTCATCCTTTTGAAATTCTGAGAAGAACCTAAAAAAATCTGGACCCTCGTATTCCAGCATGATTTAATAAATCAGAAAGTAAAACCATCCGGTCCCGGAGCTTTGTCAACCTCTAAACTATCTACGGCCTCTTGCACTTCCTCCATGCGGAAGTCTCTCTCCAACCACCCTCTTCTCTCCTCACTGATCCTATTGAAGTGGATGCCATCCATTACCGATCTAACTACCCATTCTTCCCTCAAAGAAGCCAACCTTAGAGAACTAAAAGGAGAGGTCCCATCCCTATGACTAATCTCCGAGAAAGGGTTGGGTCTCAAGAGTGGGTTCGGTGAATGCAATGATGGGATTGGAGGAGCAATTGGCCTCAAAGGAGAAATACAGTAATGGGTAGAAAGAAGAAAGTTCAAGTTAGGAGGTACCCAGATGGATGAATTGAGCGAAATATAATCAGCACAGGGCCTGCCGTCATGAGGAAAGATGTCTTAATGCTCAAAAAAGCTCGTGGATAGAATGCTAACTCCCTTCTGGATACATGAAGGAGTGGGCCAACCGAGTGAGTAGGAGCACCAAGGGATTGAGGCAACTGCCGCTTGAAGCATAATGCCAAAGAGTAACAACAGCTAAGAAGACAAGAACGAAAATATCGCAGCAGGAATACCCAACACCGACTGGAATTGACTGTAAAAAAAAAAGAATGGGGCTTTGACAAAAGCTATCTGAGAGAACCATGGTAGTTGACCCGCTCTGACCCCACGTCTTTCCTCGAAGGAAATATTAAGTTGCGTCGACGGAGAGCTCACCAGAATGGATTTGTTTCTCCACTCTCCAACCTAAAAACCATCACAAGAGCACCACTCAGAGACCACGGGTAGAAAAAGTAAAGTAGAGAAATGATAGAGGGCAGGAGATACTAGAGAGTGAGAAGAGCAATGAGGAGCCGGACCGGGGAGAGAGAGAGCCAGGAGCCGTAAACTGAGGAGAGGATGAACTAGCCAGATGATCATGTGAGGACTGAAAATGCAAGAGAAATGTTGATGAATCACCTCCTAATCCCTTCCTTATGCACCACTCTCCTACCCACCACCACAATAGAGTCAATGCAATTGCTCACTCTTCTATAATTGGGTAGCCTGTAAAAGAACTTGGTATTTTTATCCCCTTCCTTTGACCATAAGGCCCTAAATCTTTGTCTCCATTCAACCTGTTCCAACTGTAAGCAGTCCCATACTGCATCTTTGCATTTCCTTTTACATTCAATCTCCTCCTCTTCCAAATCTTTGTCCTCCTATCTCTCCAACCTTTCAATTCTCGCAATGCCGCCTACTTTCAATACTCAATTGGATCTCCACTAGACTTAGCACATTCTTTATTTTAGATATCAGCAAAATAAGCTTTCTTGATAGCACAAAACCTGCCCAACCTTGAATGGAAAAACAATCCCACCACTGTTTGACCATCAACATAAACTTCAGGTCGTCCAACCACACATTGTTGAATTTGAACAACTTCAAGCCCCAGTCAACCTTTTCGGAATCCAAGAGTATCGGGGAATGATCGAAAACTGGACTAAAAAACTTATGTTGACTCCCATTCAAAAAAGCATCTTCCCACTCAGGAGAGGATAGGAATCTATCTATCCTGCTCATGGCAAATCTCGACTGACCATTCAACCATGTGAATTGCCCACCTGTGAGAGGGTAGTCAACAAGGTTATTCCTCTCGATTAAGTCCAAAAGGTGCTCCATCACCCTTGTGTATCCCCTTCCACCCTTTCTCTCCAATGGGTACCTTACTACGTTGAAATCCCCGCCAATGCACCATGCATCATAACTCCATAATTTGACATTCCCTAGTTCCAACCAAAAATCTTCTCTCATTGTCAAGAATGGAGCAGTAAACACTGGTCAAGCTAACCTACAAACCATCATTTTTGATGTAGGACACGGATCGAGTGGACCCAAGTGGGCCCAGTTATTATTTTAGCAAGCATATTTGAATTTCTAAATTTATTTTTTATTTGTTTAGTAATTTACCAATGTAATTAGGTTTCCTAATTAGATTAGGTTTCTCCATTTAGTTAGTTTCCTAATATTGTTAGGTTTCCACTTTTATCTAGCTTCCTTTATTTAATTTTCCTTTTTTCTTATATAAAGGGATGTACTGTGTTTGTGAGACCATTCATGTCAGATACAATGGAATGAAATTGAAAGTTTATTTTTTTTCTCCTCTTTTCCCTCTTTCTTCTTCTCCTGCCTAAGCTGCAAGCTTCTTCCTCTTCCCTGTCTCAGTGAAGACAACAGGAAACCCTAGTTTGGTTGGATCTCTATTCTGAGCATCGATCCTGTGTCAATTTTTCAGTCTACCTTGATCTAGAGTAAGAATCCATTCTCCTGTTTACAACTTCCAGAATTGTTGGATCCCAGAAGATGATCAAGCCACCTGATTGTCCCACAGATGGTTTGTCGAAGAATTCAACCTCACTTCTGCCCCCATATTTCTCTAATTAATCTAGAGGACAACTCTTCTCTCTATGATTCTTGGATGAGAAGAATTTCCACCTTGTGCTTTCTGAGTGACCCATGAATTTCCCCCCTTTTCTCCCCAAGTTCCAAACCCCTAATGTTCCGTGAGGATCTTCATTGATCACTGTTGGCAGTCCCCTTTCTCTTCGTCAAGCATTTTTTTCGATAATAGTGAATTTTGAAGAAAAATGTTTGTTCCCACTAGAAGTGAAAGACCAAAGCACCTTCTTGAAGTTTTGGTGAAGAGGAAGAAGATCTCTCTCTTTCTTCAGCCCACCTGAGTGCAGCTTCAGCTTCATTTTCATCACTAAAGTGGATCCCCAATGCTTTGTCAATTTTCAGAATTTCAACCTCATCTTCTCTGGAATATCCCCTACTAAGAATGATGAGGAGAAAAAGTATCCAATTTCAAAAGTACACCAACTAGTTTATTTGACACATTTAGGATACATTCGGAGATCTAAAGAAACATGTATAGCCTCCCTTTTTTACCAAAGCTAATGGGTTTTTTTGAAGCAGTGACAAATGAATTTCATTAATAAGAGGAAGAATGTACAAATATCAGGCTGCCAAGAATATGAGGGATATACAAGGCACCTAAGAGAAAAGAAGAAACAACAAACATGAAAAAAGTATGTGAATGAAGCCTCTAAGAACGGTGCTCAACATAGAAGAGCAAAGAAATCATCTATGAAGTACAAAACCCAAATCCTCATACACCCAGTGTAACACCTAATCAAAAACAACCAGAGCACATCTCTGTACCTGAACTCCTGTCTTGGCCAAAGCTAATAAGTTGTTTCATACTCTAATTAACATATAGGACTTTGATAGGGAATATGGAACCCACCTAATGCAACTGCCTTCCGTATAACTCTTAAATTGTGTTGAATAATTTGGGACAGTCACACAACAGAAACTTATACTCCTACTATCAATATTTAAGATGCATGGGAACAAAAATTAATGCACTTAAGTTATTTAGCTTTTTTGTTATGGATAACAATAGAGATTTTATTTAGCATATCAACATGACATGAGTAAGTAGTCATGCCCAAAAGGGATAGATAGCTCATAAATATGCAGCTGTTTATCATGGATATTTTGCTACACTATTCTCACTATAACTAGTAGGTGGTAAAGAATCAACTGCCAAAGGGAATAACTATAATGACATAAGCTGAACCATGAATGAAGACTTACTGTATGCTCCATCTTGCCCGCGAAACCACTGCCTAGAGAAAACAAAATCTCTTTTTGAGTGCCACCTAAGTAATAGATCCAAGGAGAAAAAGGGTGAATGAACAAAAAAGAAGATACAAGAAGAGAGAGAGAGAGAGAGAACTTGGTCATTAGGTACTTAGGTTATTTACTTTTAATTAATGCTTAATGGACAAATTAAACCATCTTACCATGGTTTGGTGATTGGGTGTTGGTTTAAATTTTTTACGCATGCACACACACGAGCCCACACAAAGACGCAGGCATGCACAAGTATGCAATCGTGGATGGATGATGCACGTGCATGAAGACACACACATACAAGTGCTCATTGCTGCAACAATAAAGGCTGCACACACGCACATGTGGATGTGCTCTTTTTATTTTGGAATGATATGGAAGTGCACACCCACACATGTACACAAACAAACACAAAGATTACTAACATGTACACATGCATGTATCAAGAAGAGCCTGTACTTGATAAGTATTCATTGTTGCTATCATAAAGGTGTGCAAACGCAGAATTGCACACGTCTACACACCATAGAGATGAGTACCTGTAGCACAGTTGGCACATTCTAGTTGTTGCAATCGTACATACACATGTTCACACTATTGCAACCATAAAGGTTATAAACATGCATGCATAGACAAGAACCTGAAGCATAGTAAGTGTTTATTGCTGCAATCATGAAATTTAAACAGACACGTGGATGAGCATGTCGCAAGGTGGGTAACTGCTCATTGCTGCAATCATAAACACTGCACGCATGTGTAACCACACAGAGTTGAAAAACAACAATATTGCATGCTTTGGTAACTTGTGATGTGCTCTCTTAGAGGGAGAAAGACTTGTGAGGACCCAAAGCAAAACCATGTGGGCCTAGGTGGGGCTCAAAGCGGACAATATCATCTTTAGGTCGGGTGGGGATCAGAGCACGGTTCAACACTCAGACTATGAGGGCTCTCTACTTGTGTGACTTGCCTACCTGTCAGTGTGACATGACAGAGCCGGGGACGGCTCTGGCCTAAGGGGGGTGGCTGGGTGATGAAGGGATTCAAAGACGGGGTAGCCCTCTTTCATCACGAGGCCTTTTGGGCCTGGCCAGGTGGGCCAATCCCAAAGCAAAATCGTGCGGGCCCAAGTGGGGCCCAAAACGAACAATATCGTGATGAAGGTAGGGTCAGGTCGTTCCATTTGTTATCAGAGCACGGTTCAAGTGTTCAACACTCGGACTGTGTGGGCCCTCTATCTGTGGTTGTGTGATATGACAAAGCCAGGGACGGCCCTGGTCTTAAAGGGGGAAGATTGTGATAGCCTAGCACATGGGAGAAAAGTCCCATACCGCCCAGGCAGTGGACAGGGTATGGGATTTAAGAGGGTGCTCCCTTCCCATAAAGCACAAGGCCTTTTGAGGGATCCTCTTCGGTGGGGTCCTCAGGAACAAAGTCGTGCAGGCCCGCAAAGCAGACAATATTGTGCTAGGTGGACTGGGGCATTACAATTGAGTCCTGACCTGCTTGTGAGTCCATGGAAACTGGTTATCATTTTTAGGGGCATTAGAAGGTGGTGAAGGACGAGGGATATTACCTTCGCACACGCTCCTCGATCGGCAAACCGTATTGCTGATTTTCTAGCAAAAGTAGGAGTACCAAAACATACACCCGCAATGGCACTATTCTAATCATGTCTCTCTTTGGGTGTATGGGGAGATGGGGAACTCCACATTGTATCTATATTGTATACGGTGTACTTTATATATAGTTCTTAGATGTTCTTGTTTGTATTTCTTCTGATAGCCATATATATCTCTGCTATACGTAGTCTATCTCTCTTGTATCATCTTCGTCATTAAATGAAACCATTTGTTACTGTTGCAAAAAAAAAAGTGCTAGAAATCCTTATTTTCCATCAAGAGTCTAAGTTAAGAAAATGAATCTTTTTTAATATCTAAAATCTTTAAGATTTGCTTAGAGTCCATGTTTAGGAAAAGATAATCCATGTAGATTCATTCTTATCCAAGGTGATCTGTGAGAAGCCTAGGAAATTAAGTTCCTTTATTTTGTTAAATCTGACATGTAATGGTAAACATGAGGAGCAGCTGATACCTAAGATTAGTCTTTCTATGAAATAGAGGAAGATTTTAAGAAAATTCATTTTCTTTAGATCAAGTGGCCAGCCCACCAGTGAACGTTGACCCAACATATAGATACATTTGCACATTGTTTTGTTTAAAGACAAGATTCACCTAAGTACAATATTGATTGTTGGATGCCCTGGACCGGTCAACAGTAAGTCCATTCAATTTACTAATCCCACAAAGTTGCGCAAATTATCATGCCATTAAACTCATGAGTCACGTTATGAAACTTTGGGAGAGGGTAATAGATGCTCATCTATGACAAGAGTTAAGTATCTATGAAAATCAATTTAACTTTACCCCAGGTAGGTTAAATATCTTCGTACTAAAACAACTCATGCGGTGTTTCGAATCCTTCATTATCTTAAAGCTCATCCTGGACGAGGTTTGTTTTATAAACATCAGCTTCAACTGGTCATTCGAGGTTGTACTTAGATGTTAATTGCGTCGCTAGACTACAAGATATTGCATTTTTTTAGGATCTCATTTGGTCTCTTGGCACAACAAGAAACAGACTGTTGTTGCCCGTTCTAGTACAGAAGCTAAATATCGTGTCATGGCTAATAATGCAAGTGAATTACTATGGTTCAAACAATTTTCTAGCCGAGTTGATTTTTGCCTCCTCTGAACCATTATTGTTGTTATGCGATAATCAGGTTGCAATCAACATTACATCTGAGCCTGTGTTCCACGAGCACACAAAGCATATTTAAGTTGATTGTCACTTTCTTCACCATGATGTTATTGTGGGTCATATTATCACTCCTTATTTACAATCCAAAGATCAACTTATTGATATGCTCACCGCTCTCTCTCAATTACAGCTTGATGATGTCTTAAGCAAGTTGGGCTTACTCGATATCTTTGCACCAGCTTGAGGGGGAGTGTTGTAGGATATGATGTATCAAATTTAACACATGTGAGTTGACTTTTAGAGATTGTTAGATATCATTTATTTTAAATGATTGTAATTGATTTTTCATTCATTTTTCCTCGCCTTGATTGGCTCATTGTACACTTTATATATATGTATCCTCCTTTAGAAAAATAAGCAATACATTACGTAGAGAATTCTCTCTTTTCTTCTCTTTTCCTCCTCCTTTATTTTCTCCCTATTTTCATTATAACAGGATTCATTGTGGATTGCATAAAAGGGTACTACCACCAATTAACTGTAAATGGAGTTCAGAATGACTACCACAATGAAATGAATATAATTCTTCAATGCAAAGAGACTTTTGTCCTATTACCTTCCATGATTGGTCCTACTAGATGTACCTTTTTTTTAGAGAGAGAGAAAGAGAGAGAGAGACATTCTGCTAGATGTACAATCTGGTCACTGAAAGATGGGGCCCACCTGTTGGTCTGGGCAGAAAGTAGATTTATCTCATGCTGTGGATTGAGATACCACTATGCGTTTCACATGCAAGTTTGAGTCCCTTATAGATTATTTGCACCACCACTCATCCATTAAACAGTAAATACAAAACCATCTTAAAGCCAAGAGATGAACACAGAGATACAACCTATCAAAATCAACAATGTTCCCAAGGACTTACTGACGTAAGTATTTTGTATCGTACGTCCCATAGATAAGATCAAAGTGCCCATTCACTGAATCTATTAACTCAAGGTCACCTGTCACCATATCCCACCTGCAAAGATCATTTCTTAGAGATATTTAAGAAGTAGGCCCATAATTGTATAAAAGTGTTAATCTACTTACTCATATCTCACGCGTCGATCAAGGCTACAAACCACTTCAAAGACTTTATCCAAGTTTGCATCGACCACACCAACAGATTTCAGAAGAAAACCATTATCGTTCTACAAAGAGTAAACAAAACATTTAACAAACTCATTATCACCACATTCAGCATTATGAAATTAGCAAGGGAAGTGATTAATGCATGTAACTATAAGATAAAGAATTGCAAGCTAATATTACTACTTCCCCACAATGATTGAGAAAACAACAGCACTACCGAACAACATAATCACTAAAGCAGTCAATTTTAGAACAGTAATCATTAAAGTATTAGTTAAAGATAAATAATATCAAACAACAGAAATTTCAAAGTGGAACCTGAAAAGAAACTTGGGAATGCATTGCCAACCAATGTACAATATCAAGGCATCTGCCTTCAAAGGAAATGATTTTAAGTTTATAAAAAGAGAATATGCCTTTCGTGATAAGGGCAGATTCTCAAATTTAAGATCTATGTCATGTAGAATTTTATTTTATTTTTTTTGAGTGGTAAATGGCATGTAGAATATTCACATTTTTTTGGGTCTAATTTTCAAATAGCTTTAGCTTATAAATCAGTAGCATAAAACTGACCAAAGTGGAAAAAGTAGATAGGGTAAACAAATAATTTTATAACAAGCATATGCCTTCGATGATAAGGGCAGATTCTCAAGTTTAGTGCCTATGGCAAGTAAAAAACTCACATTTGTTTTGGTCTAAATTTCAAATAGTTAGCTTTTAAATCTGTAGCATTAGACTGACCAAAAAGGAAAATGTAGATTTTGTAAACATAATTTATATCAAACAAGACCAATTATATTATCCATTTTTTAATCCTAAGATTCACACCCCGCTCCGCTACGGGCACGTGAACTACGCACCTGAAAATTTTTAAAATCTTAATTAATTTCTTAAATTTAATAATTTAAAAAAATCTAAATTATATCACACAAGGCAAGATAAATTAATTAAATTCACCAGTAAAATAAATCACCTAAATTTCCAAGCTCCATTAATTTTCCTTGAAAAACACGATATCTCGAGTCGGATCACTACAAACCACCCCCTTAAAGGAATTTCATCCCCGAAATTTAAACAACCTACGACTTAGGACTTGGCCTCAAAACTCACAAGGTTTGTCATTTAATAACACAAGCTAACAGTTGAGACAATCCACAAACGTCAAAAGTCAACCAGACTCTACTCCTCATCCCACACGGTCCGAGTTGAACTGTGTTCTGATACTATTCTGTCACACCCCACTCCACTACAGACGCGTGAACTACGGACATGGAAATTTTTAAAATCTTAATTAATTTCTTAAATTTAATAATTTTAAAAAAAATCCAAATTATATCACACAAGGCAAGATAAATTAATTAAATTCACTGGTAAATTAAATCGCCTAAACTTTTGAGCTCCATTAATTTTCCTCGAAAAACACGATATCTCGAGTCGGGTCACTACATAAGCTATTTCTTGAATTCCCACAATAGCATAGTGTTGCAATGCAATAAGCTTAGTCACTATGACTCAACATAGAATCAAATAGTGAATAATATTTAGGCATATACAATAGGAAGGGAGGGGGGAGAGCAAAGAGCAAGCAAGCTGGCCGAGTATTGTTTGATAGAAAAAGTCCCATATCATTTAAATCGGCTGTTTTATAAAATGGTTATCAGGCCCACAATGCTTTATGGAGTATTAGTATTTGGCAATGAGAAAAAGTCCAATAGAAAAGGAAATGGTAAGTGTATATTAAGAGTGACGAGTGGTTTAGCATTAAAACATAAACTCAGAAATAACCACACTAGGGAGACAGTGAAAATAGCCCCAATAGATGATAAAATAAGAGAAGTCATTTAAGGTGGTCACACCACGTACATAGAAGATCAACACCAGTCCCTATGGAAAATTTGAGAGGTCACATGTTTACAAGGAACCAGACCTTTAAAAATTGTGGCGAGAGGCGATGAAGAAATTCATGTCAACCCTAGATAGATGGGAGGAAGTGGCAATGATGATGATGATGATTATTTCTTGAATTCATACATCTTTAAAATTAAAAAATTAAAAAGATAATGATGGCACTTCAGTAACTGTCAGAAAGAAGCGAAAAGTTGACTCTCCATTCTCCCTTCAAAACACTGAAAGGGAAAGTCTTGTGTACTACGTAGGTAATACACTAAAACATTCATGGAATATCATGCAGAATACAACACAAAATCCATCTTTTATCACTCGAGACACATCTGCCAAATATATTTTCAGAACTGAGCCATCTAATCACATGGAAATCCAAAGCCGGCACAAAGTACATCATAGAACCATGGTGAATGAAAATCAGATGAAATGGTAGGTACCTTTGAGCTAGCCACATCCTCAAATATTCTAATACCTAAAAACAAAAAGGAAAGACAATTAGGAAGAAAGAAACATTGTATCAAGATATAAACACATAAAATGGCATTTTGATAGATAAAACTCTGTAGGAAGGAGACAGCTATTATTTCAGGATGATGAACATATCATCACTAATGACAACCATCTTGTAGTAATTGCATAAGGCATAAGTAATAACATGTTATAGATTTCAACTTGGGTGACTGTAGATGAAATATTGTAAACACCAAAATCACAACACAACAAAGAGGAAAGAATACTTAAAAAAAAAAAAGGAAAAATACCATTAACAGTATAGATACATTTCCACTTGTGTGCTTCAATTCCATCCATCACATCCCCTTCAAAAAGTCCATCTTTCACATCATTACTTCCTAGATCTGAAGATTGACGAAGAAGCATCTCTGGACCTACAGTTGCAGACAATGTCATAACCACATCTTTAGTTATAAGCCCAATGAAATTCAAGATGCAGAATACAAATGTTTTTATTAATAATGTAGCAAGCTTGAATTGTAAGATGCACACTGAGAAAAACATACAGTAGTGCACATGCACATGTAAACAAGCACAGACCATAGACAAGAAGAGCACGTACAAAGACCAACACACAAAGACAGACACCTAAACATGCAGGTGCGCACGCGCGGGCACACACACACACAGGGATTCCTAGAACTGGCAAAAAAATAATGAATGATGTTAAGCAGATAAATGATTGCCTTGTAAAACAAGTAAATGGATAATTTAACTGTATTACATGAGTGCATGGTTACTTTGCATATTTGCAAGAGTAAAGTATAACTTTTTTATCATAGTGAACCTACAAATTTAGTAATGTCCACTTGTTTTGCAATGACTGATAATACTTTATCGTGTATCAAGAGTTTTGCAATGACTGATAATAGTTTATCGTGTATCAAGAATCCCAATAGCAATAAGAAACATCTATGCCTATAAAAAATCATAAAACTACAACAAAACCACTACAACAACCAAATAGTTTGTGACATTAACTTCCTAGAGACTACAATTACGCAAGATAATATTGGCATTCACCTTTTCCAATTCTTATAAGCTTTTTCAAACCATGTCTCATCCTTGGGCGGTGCGCTTGAAGATCCAGCCTTTCATGATAGAGAAAGGAGAGTTTAGATGACACTAACACTGAAAATTCACTAAAAAGACAGTTAAAACTTCACAGAGAGAGACTTATGTGCTAAGATGGTGTTTCGTTGTGATTAAGTCAAGGTGGAGATTTTTTTTTTTTTTGGAAAGGTACAAGGTGGGGATATTTGGAATGTGACAAATACATTTTGTTCAAGTAGACTCCATTTTTCTCAACTAAAGTAGTACACAATAGGTAGAAATCAGTCTTGATCTTGGAAAGATGGCCGCCTCACATCCAAACACCACCTACATGATTGTGAGTGGCAGGCTTTTCTGCAATCAAACAACAGGAGTTTGGCCATCCCATCTTTAGGATACTTTTCAACTTCTACTCTCAAAGTTGTCAAAGTTGCCAGAGATTTTCACAAAATCTTTGCACCAACTGAAGTATTTTATGGTTTCAAGAATTACAAAAATGTAAAAAAAAAATCTTGACTTTCATAACACCAGAATGGTAATAACATAATTAGAAGGCAAATTAAACAAAGTCATTCTTGAGCACGTGTAAGAAACTAAACATACTCGCCATCAGACCCAACACTTAGTTTGCTTCGGTTGCTTTTTCTTAAAAACTCATGCTCAGCCTGATGATAATATGGCATGATGTTAGATGTAAAACTTAAGGAAATTGCATCAAAGATCTGACAAGAAATTAAAACAAGTTGATTTTTATCAATGATACAGCTCTGTAATTGAAAAAGATGTCATAAGAAAAGAATACAGATAGACACTTCTGAATGAAATTATACTACATTGCCATTTATCATGCATATCACCTAATCAAGTGGAACTATGGCATTAGAATCATACCATCATCATAATTGAAGTCTTACCCCATCTACTTGGAGTGTGCAACCTCTACTTGGTAACTGATCCCTATTTAGAATTAGATTTCTTTTACATAGTAGTAATTAATGAGACAAGAAATAAACTATATAATAAATTGGAATTGTGAAGAAAAGGCTTTTGAGGTGAAAGATTTGAAATTTAGTAGGACAAAGCTACAATACATGGAGTGTAGCTTTAGTGGATATGAAAGTAGAGAGGTTGAACTGATTAAATAGAAAAAGTGGCTTTATACCTCATTATGACATATTGCCATGTATAGATGAAAGGTAGAACCAAAGGGGGCACTTAATTTGGCTATAGCTAAGAGCATGGGACAGGATGGTACAAGTGTGGGCAATAGGAAAGATAGTGGATTGTGTAATGATAGAAAAGTGCCTAGTTGATTAGAAAGGCATTTCAACAAGCTACAGTTAGACATGAAATGTTATACAGAGCTGGACGTTGAGTGATGAAGAAATGACAATGGTGACAATGGTGCAAATGTTAAGATGGATGTGCAGAGTGACAATACAAGATAGATTAAAAAATGAGCTCACTAGAGGAAGCTTAAAGGTTGCCCTAACAAAAGAAAAGGAAATTTGCACTTATGTCGGGGAAAAATACAACCCTATATATGATGAATCCAAGGGTTAATAGGAGGCCACTAGAGACTTGGCATGATGTGATAAAACAATATATGATAGATTGTGAAGTGACAAGGAATATTATTTTTTCTAAAGTTGAGTCAGAAAGTATAAGACAAAAAGTTAACCCCTGATGTATGGGTTAAATTGTTGTGATGATGATGATGATCTTCAACTCCACAATGTTACAGTTCACTACTAAAGATAAATCTTAATTGGCTTCTCCTTTCTCATAGTTCCTTGGGCTCCACACTTCATTATTAGTGCAGGTATAATTTCCAGTTGAATATGCACATGCCCAAAGAATCTCAGTTCTCATACAACATTTCATGATTTTCTCTTCTGTTCTAGATATGCTTAAATTTTGTCTATTGCATTCATTCTTAAAATATATCCTTTTATTGATGTTGATGCTCCACATGCCATCCATCTTAGCATGGGCATCTCAGGAGTACATACTTTCATCATTTTATTATTTGATTCATTTCTTTGCTACCCATCACTCAGCTCAATATTGAACACAGATCCTATTGCCTTCTTACAGAAATGTATCTTCAGCCAAGGTTGCACAGTACACAACACTAACATAACACTCCCAAGTTTATCTCGTTTCCTAATTCTACACATATCCGACTTAAAGTATCTTGTCAATCTTTCCATTTGCCTCTACAATTTCTCCCAATAGCAAAACCTTTACACTAGAGATCTAAATCATAAGATGCAATAAGGGACGAAAACCATAAGGTGTTAGCTCAAGATGTGGAAATAAATAGTAGGTGGGAAACCTATTTTACAAATTCTTTTGTAATAGAGTTTGATAGTGAAATTCAT
Source organism: Chimonanthus salicifolius (assembly GCA_013350335.1). Lineage (NCBI taxonomy): Eukaryota > Viridiplantae > Streptophyta > Magnoliopsida > Laurales > Calycanthaceae > Chimonanthus > Chimonanthus salicifolius. Next base: position 26,115,365 of record CM023532.1, on the reverse strand, counting down.
CTAAAAGAGGGAGCAAATATGGGTATATTAAACAAAATCCTTCTACTCTATCTATATAGAAAGAGACAGTTAAGGTGTCTGTCAAATGAATCTTGACTGTTCACTCATTGAACAGTTGTGACTTGCTTCCTCATTGGCAAACAAAAAAAACAAAATTTGTCCCAAAGAATAGGAAAAGAGATTGTAAAATGGGATTTGGTGAGTTGGAAGGATTTAGTTCAAAAAAGACAAAATCCGTCCAAAGAAAACCTAAAAAAATATGAAAAGAGATTTTAAGATGAGATTTGGTGAGTTGGAAGGATTTAGTTCAACTTTATTATAATATTATCTAAAAATAGAGAAAATTCATGAAAAAATTGTCTAAAAATAGAAGAAAAAAAATTATGATTAAATTTGGTGATTTTGAAGTATCTAAAAGTAGAAAGTTTTGTACAAAAAATTGTGAGTTAAAGAAAAATTATTCACTATAATTTTCTTATTATTTTAACTCTAATGAAGCGCTGCCTCCTACTAGTCTCAAAAGAAATAAAACTATCCAACAAGAACCTAATGGGAGCCCATATTATTTACTCTAGTCATGGACAACTTAACAACAGAAGGAGGAGTACTTAGGGATCACAGGGGGGTTTCTATTCTTGTTTTCACTGAAGATGTGGGTATTAGAGACTCAAGTGAGGTAGAATTGCTTAGTATCAAGAGGGCTTTGACTATCTGGAGAGCTTATGAGCAAGGTCCACTTATTTTAGAAGGAGACTCCGTAAATGCAATTAAATAGGCCAAAGGACTCAAGCGTTCCCCTTGGAAGCTGATTACCATAGCCAAGGAGCTTAGGGGTTTATCTTCGGGACTGGACGTTTCCTTTGTCCAAGTGAATCGCATAGCAAATGGGGTGGCGGATTTCTTCTCCAAATTTGGAGTACACAACTCAGGTTCCGGGGTCTTCTTCCTTTGAGTTAGTGGAGACTTGTTTTGGGATTTTACTTTGTATTCTCCTTTGGGGAGTTCTCTATTCTGTTTTTTTGTTTCTTTTGTTGCTTGGTTTTTCTCTCTTAGACCTCCTTTTATAGATTGTAATGCTTACTCTGTACTTGTTTCTTTTAATTTTAATGAAATCTCTTTTTACCGCTCAAAAAAAAAAAAAATTCCAAGATGAAGTATTGTAGTGAATGCTATTTGCAGATGATCTTGTAATAATTGTTGAAATTGAATAATCAATTGGAACTATGAAGGATTTTTTTTCAAATAAATGGTTTAAAAATTTGTAAATGAAAGAGAAAATATAGAAAATGTAACTCTAGTGGATTATAAGATAGTGAAAACAACATGATTAAAATTGTAAATAACATAGTACTACATTGCAAAAGTTCAAACACTTCAGCTCAAAGGTAGAAACTACTAGAGGATGTGATTTAGATATAAGCAATAAATAAGTTGGAAGTATGATGAACAAAAAGTAGACAAACTAGAGGAATATTATGTGATAAAAGAGTCCCACATCATCTAAGATAATGATTTTATAAAATGGGTATTAGACCCACAATGCTTTATAAAGCAAAGTGTTTGCCAATGAAGAAAGACAAAAAGACAAAGTCAGGATAATGGAGATGTGTAAGCTATGTTGGATGAGTAGAACAACCCTGAGACATAAAAAGGACTAATATAGCCCCAATAGACGACAAAATGAGAGAAATTTGTTTCACACAGTTTGGTCACATAAGTAGAAGACCTAAGACAGCCCCAATTCATAAAGTTGAGAAGTTTACAAATAGAAGAGGGAGACCATTGAAAACGTGGATAGAAGGGATAAAGAAATACATGACATATTGTAGAGTAACAAATGATAATGGTTTTTTATTGGATCTAATGGAAAGGTAAAACTTGAAAAACTAACCCAAAATACATTTGGATAGTGGTTGATGATGATGATGATGATGATGATGACGATGATGATGATGATGACGACGATGATGATACTATACTACATTACATTGGATAAACATGCCTAATTTTCCAATTATTTACCTATAAGTTGACCCCATCTGATGCAACCCCAATACACATGCAAATGCGTGCACACGTAGGCACTTGTAAACACCCATGTGCATGACGTGTTCACACAAACACATATATGTCATGCACACATATCATTTACATGTTGCACACATGCACGCCCACACAAATAATTCATATCACCACATGGAAAGTCATGTGATATTTATTAGCAGATCTCCAAACTGGCTTAATTACGACTTTAAGGATCAACAGATTGATCCCCAAAAAAAAGTTTAGGTTTGTTTATTTAAAAGGTAGACTTTAGCTTACCATAACAAAGCAATGTGCCAATTAGGTTAATGGTTTAATCGAGACGTATGCAATTACAAAGTCTTGGTTAAGTTCTTATACCTGCTGCTTGGCATGATCAAATGCTTCCATCCATCTTCGTGCATCTCCAGCTGTAGCACAAGCAATCTTTTAAAGAGAAGCAGATACGTCAGAATTTGTTGTGAACAAATGAACTAAAATAGATAATAAATCAAAAAAGAAAAAGAAAAAATCACAGTTTTCCACTTTTCAAAAAAAAAACACAGTTTCCCATTGTGAGAAGCAAAAAGAAAATGCCCAAACAAGAAATAGCTTTTGACAAGAGGAAAAAAATGCAGCATCTGACAGTTAGAGTATTAAATCATTAAAGTATTACGTACTTCTCCTTTCTTCTTCTCATCCAACCGATTATAAAATCTCAAGACATAAACCTCCTGTGGAAAAAAATGGAATAATTAGCTTCTAAAAACAATCATGTATTTATTTTTCAATGGTAGTCTTTCTCGAACCACAACCTGTATGGTTGCAACAATACCACTGCCTGCCATGGCACAAGCTCTTGTCGAGAACAAATAATAGATGCTCCAAATTAAAACCACATGAGTGGCTATAAAACTGGTGAATGAGTTCAAAGTAATTGTAGTAAACTCAAATATACATCACTGACTCTTTATTTCTTTCAAAGGAAAGCACAAAGCATATCACTCAAGCATTACCCCATCATTGACCTTCTTACGCCCTAACTCTTCCACCATAAGTGTAAGGCCAATAACACCTTTCCTAATTGGTTTCTGCAACAACAAAAAAGGTACTTCATAAATGCCAAAACATCAATCAAAATCAAAGTAACGCCATATGGAAAAAGAAAATCATTATGTATTAAATGATTTCAACTTAATACAAAATAAAGCCTGTAAAATAATAGAAAACATCCTGTATACTTTAGGTGAGAGAAAAAGTGCATAAACTGGAAAAAAATTAAATTATATATATATATATATATATATTGTTTCAGAATCATTCAAAGAAAAATCCCTCAACCACTTGGTATGCAATTCCCCAGGGCCTAACACCGAACTCTACAAAATAATGCTCTTCTTACTGAAGCATCTCATTGCTAAGAAGATATAATTTAAATTAACTATGTTATCAATTTGATTATTGGATGATTGAAGGCTATTGATGAATCCAAACAGCCAATGATAATTTGAAGGAAAGAATAATGCAAAGAAGTACATTTTCCCATCATTAATGTGACATTCGAAGGGGTTTTATTCTGAAATGGAAACATGACTCAACACCAAACCTCTATGCTTCCGACAAAGAGCACGTTCCAACTATGCTACAAGCTCTTGTCAAAAGGATTATTCATAAAGCAAACCTAATTTGTTAAACACTAAGACACAATCATTTACTAATAAAAAAAGAAAAGAGAAAAACAGAGAATTAAGAGTACAAGAATGACCCATTTGGGGTCCTTGCCTCCTCACTGACAACACCACGACAGTATGCTGTAATTTTTTCTTAGGAACACCCTCTTTTGAGTTTGTATGTCCCACTCTTCTATATATACAACTTTCTAACTTTGATCTTCATCAACTTTTCTTGTCATACATAACTTTGATGGAAATGGCATATTCCTCTATGCTTTGCTCTTAGTGTCAACCCACGTCTTTTCTTTTTCTTCTTTGGTCTCTCTTTCGGCTAAGAAGTTAAAGATTCATCAGATAATATAAAAAGGGGTCCAATAAGTTTTGACTTTTGAGAGGAAACTTTTGGCTCAGAAAAAGAAGGAAGAAAAAGAGGGAGGAAAATAAAAAAAATCAACTTTCTTCTCTTCTCTTAAACTCTAAACCATTAAAAGTTTCATCTAATAACAGTTCCAGATTTTGTACAGGAAAATTGAAATAATCCCTTTCAATGCCTCCATGTGCTTCTGTAAAAATGTCCGCTGCTTAATCTAGGATGTGTTACCTTATCATCTGCCACCATCTATAATTAAATATCAGGCAAGACACTAATCAACTTTGTGAACATGAAACAATTTCAGAGCACACAACAATGATTCTTAATTGGGCATACAGATTCAGAACCCAGTATATGATATGGTAGTCAAGTTGATATTGTCATAAACCATTTTGGGGTTTGTGTGTGCATGGAAAGTTCTATGCACACAAATCCATGACCAGAGATCATGACATCTTAATTCCTAATTTTTCTGAGGAATGCTGAAAAATGTCGGACTGGTACAACGATATAAGAAAAACAAAAAAAAAATCTAATTGTCTGTTGGGAGAACATGAAGAATTTGCAAAGATGATTTTTTTATTGGTAAATTATTGGTGATAACAATATTATAAAGTCCATGATCTGAAGCAAGGATCTCAACCAACCCTCAGATATCTGAGGATTCTTTTTTCCTTTTTTACAATAAAAGCCCAATGCAGTTTAGATGAAAAAGATGCTGCGCCAAAATTCTAAATGCATCCATTGAAGGTTTGAAGATAACTGAGATTGTATTTTATAAAACAAGTTATCACCCAATTCCAAAATAAAGTTAAACAAATCCATTGACAATTAGCCAAATTGTATTTTGACACGGGAAAACTATAAGACCGAAGAAAGTTCAACAGAATACCAAGACCATTCCCCATTTTACATGCTGGTTGATGTCACAATAGCTAAACCATTGATATCAAAATCCAATACCATTACCGCCAATATTTCCCACATTATGCATGTGGTTAATTTGCTCCCATAGTGTGTTTAATTGGCATCTGCCCTTTTCCAATTTCAAGCCCATTGTTGTCGTCGTCACCATTGTCATCATTGTCGTCATCAAAGCCTTTCACCCAATTCATTCAGGGTATGCTTTCTAAGTTCCATTTTTTTACCCAACTCTATCAATGATCGTGTTCTACATTGCTCCATAATCTATCATGTCCTCTCTTACCACAACCATGTAACAACCATAAGTTGGAGTTAATATAGATATTTACAATTTACCAGATCAAATTTCAAAGAAAAATTAAAGCGACTCCAGAAAGTTCAAATTCAATACACTACCAAGGATACTTCTCTCAATTTACTTATAAAATAAACGATACGCTCCAATGTAGTTTCGTGTATCCGTTGGATTAGTCTCTGTTAGGACATGGGCTTCCAACCCAAAAGACTAGCCTGTTAGGTGAACCAAAGTCCTTTATAAACTCCTAAATCTCCCTCTACACTTCCAATGTGGGGCTCGTTCGCAGTAGCCCCAATAATCCCCCCCTCGAACGAGACCCTCCGGCAGAAAGAGGGACGCCGGCCATCCCGTTTGCATGAAGGATCACCAGAGCCCACATGAGGTAGCCTAAGACCTAGCTCTGAGACCAATTGTTAAGACATGGGCTTCCAGCCCAAAAGACTAGCCTGTTAGGTGAAGTGATCCAAGTCCTTTATAAACCCCTAGATCTCCCGGGACTCATTTGCAGCACCCCAACATTCTCACCTCCAATGTGGGGTGGGAATACCCATGTTATCCAAAAAATAATAATAATAAATAATACCCTTAAGTATCACATGGGTTTAAGCTACGGTGTGCAAAACTTACGGCAATTAACAAATAAACTCCTCCATCAAATTTCAATCAATCAAATGGCCAACGAAAGTTCATGATGGTACCAGCAGCACCTCCCAAAATCTAAATGTCTATAACACAATGCCCAAAAACCACAACTACCATGCAAGTCTTTAACTACAGAGATTGAATTTTGATAACTATATTAACAATAACCCAGCTCAAGTTTGAAAAAAAAAAACATGAATTTTCCAAAATTCCCCAGATTATCTGTCTAGGCCACAACACACAAAAACTGCAACCGCCAATACAGCTCTCGTCAATTACAGAGATTGAACTTCAATAAAAGTAGATAATAGACCGCAAAAGTTCATGGTGGTATTGAAAACATTTGCCCAATTCTATTCGTGAATCCATGCCAAAAAGCACAAAAAATCACCACCACATGTCAAATTTTGATAAATACAGAAATCAGCAATAACCCAAATCCCCAATTTCGTTCAAAAAGTAACTTACCCACAAATTCAGCATAAGATAACAAACAACAACTAAACAAAAGGAAATGAAAAGAGGAGGAAAAAGAAGTAAGCTTACTATGCCGGGATTCTCGTTTGGATCTCTCTTATACATTTGTACGTGTTTTCCCCTCAAAAAGAGGAATCGGAGATGGCAATATTCGTGGCCAATGGAATTGACGCCGAGGTGATAGACCCATCCAAAGTACTCGGAGCTTCTCTCTTCGGACCCGCTTTCGGATCCTTCTCTATCCGATCCTTCAGTGAAATCCATCTTCGATGACATCCAAACAGCTCTTTCTGCAGATCTCAAACTAGAAAAATAGGAATTTCTTCTTGAATCTCGGAGATCTGCAGAGCTGAATCTCTTTCCCCTTGGTTGAACACTAGAAATGATGGACAGGATGCAGTCCGACCGTTCCAACGTGGTTATATACGCCCTTTGTTTGCGACATGTGCACCCATTCCCGCGGCAGCGGCGCTGGGCCTTACTGGACTGTGAAATTACACTTCCATTCTGTTTAATCACTATTTTAATGTTTTACTTCTTGCTCCTCCCTCACTGTCAAAATTCTCCTTTTTCTTTTATTTTTTTATCAAAAGTATTGAAGCCTCTCATCCGTAAAATAAATTATCTGATTAATTTTTTAAGACATATCACACATACCAAATTTAAACAATGAAAAATAATTTTATAGAGAATGGTTCCAAAATATTGAGTCATGAATAGAATTCAAGACTTTTTTTTATGAGAAGAGTTTGTGTCAATTACTTCAATTTTTTTCTTTCTAACTTTTTTTAACTAGTAAAAGGTTTAAATAGATTTTATAATGAGTTTTAATACTGAAATTTTTATTTAAATAGGTCTTAATATTCATATGATTTGATCTAATATAAAGAAAACTCTAGGAGTATGAATTGCATGAAACTTCAGTTTATAACTTATTCTTTGATTTTATTTTTTTTATAATGATCATACAGGTAACATGACATACTAAATTTAAATTTGAAAAAGTAATATAACATGAAAAGTAGTTTTTTTCAACTTTTAAATCAACACTGGTGAATTTTTTATCCAACGTTTTCTATATTTTAATTCATAAAATAAATTTTAGAATTTATCTATTAAAATTTGTACTATGGAATTTGGAGAACCTTATTTTTTAGATTGGGGTGAGACCGGCAAGTTGGTCGGTGCTGAGCAAAAACTAATGTACTGATTCGTGCATGATAGCCATCTGTTGGATTTGCAGGTGCCACGTGGGTTACCGACGATTCTGTACAAATAAAAAAGGTCGAAAGAGACAAAAATGATACCAACCTTTTTCAACTCATTCCTTTTCATGTCTTGATTGATGTTTCTTTTCAAGCATTCCTTTCTCGATCCTTGCTTATCTAAACTCTTCTCTTAATCCTATAGAAATTATAAAAAGTTTATATTATACACTGAAAACTAGTTAATTTGTATGAAAATTGTAATAAAACTGATTTAAAATTATTTTAAATATAATTTAAAAGTTACAAAGTTTTAACTAACTGTTAGCTTTGAACTTAATCAAACAATGAACATATCTCTTAATGAATTCAAATTGATTGCAATGTTAATTTATAAGATGATGATGAGCATTAGAGAGAAAATAATATAAACATGACTATAAAAATTACTTATCCATTTATAATGAATCATTTCACAATAGATAACCAAGGGTCACGAAATATTATAATCATAAAAAATGAGAAAAAGGGAAAATGGACTTTTTATAGAATATAATACCTTAAAAACAAAAAAATTAATATGAATGAAGTATGTTAAACATCCAGCAACATTTCAATGAATTTGTTCAAAAAAAATCTCAAAATGAGAATAATCTTAGATTAAAAATTTGAAATATAATAAGAATAATTTAAAATAGTCAAATTTAAAGAAAAACAAGGTTGGACGAGAAGAGAATACTTTTAAATGTTCACTAAATCACATGCAATGCATGATTTGAAGTGAAAATAATAAAATAGGTTATTTTTCTTTAAATATTATAATTTTGGTTTAATAATGGTAATAGATATATGACTAAATTTCAATATTTATTACGGCCTTATGTCATTGTTACATGAATATCGATATGAGTACAATATAAGGCAATATATGAACCGATGGATTGTATCAATTGAAATTGATTTGCATGTAAAAACTATAAAAAAAAAATATTCATAAAGTATGACTTAGTAGGGTCCATTTCTTTAATAAGAAAATGAAAATGAAAATTATTATTGATGTAAAAATTAACCCAACGAAACAATTGTATTTATTTGGTCGAAGAAAACAAATATGAAGTTTTTATTGACCAACATATTTTTAAATTTTCATTCTACTATCAGTATTGTTTATTAATGTCTATATTTATCAAAAGAGAGAATGACAATGGCCCACTAGCATTTGCCATTTAATCGTTGACAAATGTTCTCATTTCATTGGTGAAATATCCTCCCATGGTTATCCTCTCATCACCCAAATTTGTCGCAAACTCAATTATAGATGTTCTCAAACGGACTCTAGTATAAGTTCTATTAATAGTGATATGAATAAATCTATTAAAAAGGTAAATATTTAATATGATGTTATAAAATAGCATAAATTCATATAGCTCAATTGATTACCTCCCGTCTCATGAAGCCGGAGATTACACGTTCGAACCCCCATGACCTAACCTTAGTGTGCCCTAAGAGTAGTGAGTTCATCCATAGGATATCCCACGGTTTCCCACATGAAAATTAAGGAAAAAAAAACATAAATTAGAATAGTTTTTTTCTTTAACCTGGATACATTTAGTTTTTATTATTTGAAAAACAAAAAGTGCTACTAAAGATAAAAATATAAATATAAAAATCTTCTATTATCAACTTTGAAATGATAAAAATGCCATCTCTTTATATACTTCGAAGCTCCGATATCACTTTTAGCTCCAAGATATTCAGACGTTTTAGACCTAATTTTTGAAGTATGTGTAAACCTCCCTATCTACATACAGAGGATAACAGACTGGAGAGTGACCTTTTTCTATTGAAAGTAACTTAAATCCAAAATCTCTTGCATCTCAAACGGATTCTTCATCATCAAGCCAACCCTAAATGTTAATTTGGATATTTCATACCAGGGATAAAAAAAAAGGGTATCGGCCGATATTTTTCTCTTTTTTTTTTTTTTTTTAAATATCGGCCGATACAATATGATATCGGCAGATATGATGCCCTCTAAAATCGATATATATCGGCCGATATTTCGACCCCCGTTTCATACTACAAGTAACTGGCAACTCTTAAGAAGTAACAAACATCCCCAAACAGCAGTTTCTGGAATGCAGGATAACTTGTAACTATCACATTTGAGTCTAAGGTGGGCTTAAGGTGCATGCATTCAGCTATTCTGCAAATTTTGACCTTGAAGGTGAATCTCATAACAAGGCTGGATTGCTAGAAAGCATATATGGGTCACTGTCAAACAACAATGGTAAAGCCTGCAAAATCTACTACCACATCATCTGGCCATGATGCCACATCACTAGTGAACAGGATAAGCAGGTGGATCTGCATGTCTACATAGTTTAGGAGCAATGTGTGCATGCATAGAAGGTTTCTTCTGTATGCATAGTTTCAGTGTAGCATTCGACTCAGATGCTGCACCCAAAACCTTTCCTGCATGTAACTCGTTTAAATTAATGAAATCAGTTTTTACCACTCAGAAAAAAAGGGCAAGCAGTGGTATCTTCAAGTGCAATAAAAATAAACGCCTTTGCTAGAGTGACCTATCAATTATGATTTTTTTTCTTAGAGAGAGAGAGAGATCATCAATAATGAATAACACAAAAAAATTCCAAAAAAATAAGTATCACAAAATCAACACTCCCAAAAAGCTCTAAAGATATTTGACCAGTGAATCTTTTCTCTACATTGTTTTTATAGTATATATTAGTGTTACAAATTCCTCATAAAATTAATACTACATGAACTAAAAGACTACAAAGAGAAATTTTCAGCAGTTTTAGGGTACTCACTGTGCATTGTTTGAAAGCTTTGATGATGGTGATCAATGGATGAGGAACAAACTTATACAATTGGATGCATCCACCCAATACAATGATAAATCAAGCTACCATTGTCATAACTGGCATAAGAGAGATGCAATGCATCGAAGTTGTAAATGACATTGCAGAAGTACAAAGCTTTTAACTGAGTAGTCAAGATGAAGTTCATCCACTGATATGAGAACCCACCCCTTCAGCGTCATAGAGAAACTAATCCCTGTAAAAGAAAACAAGGGGAAAAAAGCATCAATAACAGGAGAGACAATCAAGATGAGAGTAATTTTTACAAGAAGCAACCACAGAGGGATGGCATTATCTTCAGCGCATTTTTTGGAAAACTGGAGTGAAAATTTCTTATTCTAGCTTGGAACAGCAGCAATATACCAATTTAATTGAAGCACAAAGGCAACAAAAGAGATGGCTTTGTAAATATTCAGAGAGTAATAAAAGATTGGTCTAGGTTATCATTTTCAAATTGAAATCAGCATTTTACCAAATTTTCAGTATTTATGTATTTTTACATCAGGTACCATTGCAGAAGACACCAAAGAAAGAATTCCCATATATGCAGTTGAAACTCTTCCCATAAGACATGAAGTTGACCTCTCCATTCAAGTTTAATGAGCATTTTCCAATGCTAAATATATTGACATGAGAATGCCAAAGAAAAACCACCACATGCATTTCCAGCCATAAACCACAATAAACTATATGTTGTGTTCCTGCCCTATCTTCTATATTTGATAAATGAAATGCAATGCTCCTATCTTCTATTGCCAAATCTGTTCCAATACGTCTCCCACTATGATGCAGCATTTCCTTGACCATCCCACACCTTGCCTGCTTAAAATCTAGTCACCAAACAGAGTGATTTCAAAAGATATCAGATAGTTAATACTCGAATAAGGACAGGATCCCAAACCCATATAAAGTTGTTTGTACATAATCGGCTCCTCCAAGAGTGAATGCATTTTTATTAGAGGCAACATCCAAAAAAATTCTTTGCATCTCGTCGTCACCATCATCATCAAAGACACTATTTCCTTCTATTTGAGGTCAGCTTCCATGTTCTCTTCTATTCTATCGTATCAAACAGCATACCCTCTTTCACCCAACAGTCCAGTCCATCATAGCCTTTTATCCCTTACAACAAGTTTTTAAAGCTCTATTCTCTCCTCATGTCTTCTAGTTGCATCCTTTCAATTCTTCTCACATTGGTGTTTCTAAGATTACCTTTTATTGGGTTTTTTTTTCTTGGAGAATGTTAATGCAATATTCAACTCTACTTCATCCAACAAGACAAGCCTTAGCCATCTCAAACATCTGTCCTTTGTTCGTTCAAATAAGAATTAGTCAGCCACACACACATCCAGTGACCTCAGTACTCATTTGCTCCATCCTTGATGTCTTTTCAATGCAATGGGCCAGCTTGTGTGTTTTAGAACTCTCAAGGACGGACAGGCAGCTGGCCCTCTCGATGGTAGGACGAACTTTGTGGAAATGGTACAGCTTGTTATATGAAATCAAGGAAATCCTCTCTTTCAAAGCGCTGTGGGCCACCACTAGGTGGCATGAATGACCATAGTCAACCTCATTCATTCGGTAGCAGCTCATCATCTCACTGAAGATTAATGGACAAAGTGATTTTAATCAATTTGCTATATGGTGGACAGAAAAGTTTAGCTACTAGTAGAAATGGGGTGCTGAGAAACACCTTAATCCATGTTGGGGGAATACTTTTAGTAGGGGATTGGTTATCTACAGGTCCACCCAAGGAAAAAGGGCTGGTATTTTGTTATATGAGTTTTAGGGGTAAGTTGTCCTGCATCACAGTGTATAAACTGTAATGCTGTATGACTTAATTTTCATCATCCTCATTATTTATTATTTTTATATATAAAAAAAATTATCTCTCTCAAATGAAAAGGGGACATTGAGTAGCAATCCCTTACCCAGGTAGCTTGCAATAACAGATTCAGAGTTGGTAAAGAAATTCAAAAGTGGGATGATTTAATTATCTAGAGCAAAGATAAAATAGTAAATTCAAGACCATAATGGAGGATATTATAGCTATCAGACTCGGATCTTCAGATACTCAGATACCAAGAAGAAGGGAAAGCTAGAATATCCGTCTTCACTTATATTTCAAGTTTATGCCACCCAGCTAATTAACAATTGAGCTACACTCATTTGTGTTTCCTTTCTTGCTGTATTCTCCTTTTACCCCCTCTAAATGAATATAATCATTACATGAAGGCATAATTTGATTGAGTGATAAAACATGATATGTTAGACTACGAGTGACAAAGAACATGGTTGTTGATAGTGTTGAGTACAGAAGTGGAAGATCGAAAAGCCAACCTCAGATAGATAGGACAAGGGCTTCAATGATGATGATGACAACAACGATAAACAAATAAAATCTTACCTTCACAAAATAAATGAATTGTTATGTGACTATTTCTACTGATACTTATACATCCTATGAGATTTTTTTTTTGAAAGGTAGTTATAATATAGCATTTTTTATAGATAATTATAATATAGCATTAATGCACTAATTAGTAAATAACTACAGAAGAAACACCTATACGAAAACATACAGGCACAAGTTCATTGAAATGATTGGCTAAACTGGCATTTGGAGCCTGGATACAATGACGTGTCTTTACTTGTTAAGTTTTGAAGTTTCCTTTGATTAGTCCACAAAACTTATTGCCTCTCAGGAATTGTCTCTGACTGCAATCCTATCTTGCTGTCCAATCCCTCAACTTCATTATTAGTGATTATTGACACTTTCCTTTCTTTTTAAAAGATAAGTGACACATCTTAATCATTCTCTCCAGCTTAAGTGTTGAATCTATTTCGCATTCACAGAAAGTTAAAATCTTCATTCAGAAAGTTTTTTTCCTGGGAAGAGAGTAAGCAAGACTAGAGACCTTCATGATGTAAGATGCATTAACAATGACAACCAAAGGGCGGCTTTGTATGATAATGCAATTAAGGATAGACAAGGAATGTATTTCAAAAATCACAAGATACAAAATATGGAAGCAAACTATATCAAGAACCAGAGCAAATAAAACTATAAAAGGATGGTTCACAAAATATTTGAAACAGAACTAAATTTAGCGTCAGCTAAGATTATGAAACTAGTGGTAAAAGTGACATCTATTGAGTAAACAGTATGTTTCAGCAAATCTTAAGAGAAGAAAGAAGAATGGGTGGGGGGAAAAGCACAGTGGTCACTTTCTATAATCACAAAGAACAAAATGAAAAATATGTAAACTATTCAATACAAACATATGAGCCATATGATAAAATATTGAGAGAGTAACAGCACATTGCAAAAAGGCAACCTAATATTTCAGCCAAGTTAGATCGACAATGATCATTTTCTTGTTGAGACAAGTTATGAAAAAGTACATAGATGAGGGGGGAAATTACATATGAGGCTTTTATTTATTAAAAGGCAACCAATGAAAGGATGTTGAGTAAATTAATTGGCAATCATTGAAAAGAACTAATCTTCAAAAAAAAACCATTGAAGAGAACTACATCCCCAGTTAGTTCCAATTAGATATTGTACATGGGGATATACAAGTGCAAGGATTGCATGTGGTGATATGACAGAGTTCATATTCAAGTTGGAGTTCACCAAGGGAATTGCTTTTAGTCTTTCTTTATTTGCTCTTACTGCCTGATATCTAGGATGAAGTTCTTTGCTGCAAGTTGTTAAGGACATTGCCGTGCTAACTAGTCCAAAAATAACTCAATTAAACAATGAGCTAAAATTATAGATAAAGGATTTTGAGAAGGAAGTTTGTAAATTAATAAAATGAAGGCAAAACATATATGATGAAGATTACCAGATCCAGGAGCACAAAGCCTTGGTCAAAATTGAAAATAAATTAGTGAATAATGTGATAAATTCTAACATCAAGTGCATCTACAAAAGAGACTGGAGTAGAATTAAGTACTACATATTGGAGAACAGCTATCAGTGTTGTACAACTATCGGGTGCCACTCTTATTAAGAGGAACTTTATATAAGATAAGACATCCAAGCTAAGAGAAATGTTTTATAATATAATCATCATCACCAATACCATCATATTGAAATACTCCTCAAACCTAAGATCATAAAACATTATTCACTCAAAATCATCATAAAAGTCTACTGTTCCATCTATCCAGGATGGGCTTTTTTGTTTACTTTTCCATACACCCTTGTCAAATATCATGTTTTTCATCACTCAACAATCCACCACGTCCTCTCTGACCACATCAATCTACGTCTTTAACCGCCTTCACATTCTCCAATTGCTTTTGACTTGTAATCCTTCATTTTTTTAACCAAAGACTTTCTACTTTTTTGCACAATTCCCCAAATCACATTAAATAGCATTAGCTCATCTTTTCTTCTATTGCAGTAGCCTTTAGGCTTCCTTTACTGCAGTCATTTTAATTCTATCAAACCTTATAGAGTAAAGGTGGTTATTTCTCCCCTCAAAAATACAGTAGCACTTTGAAGATAGACTCCTACATTTTATCTTCTCTAAAAAAATTACTCATCATATCTACTTCTAGGAGATCACTGGTCATGGAACTGATCTGCTAAAGTTTTTCCCCACATAAGCAATTTAGATGTGAGGAAAGAAAATTCACTTTTGTCCCTGTTTGTGGAGACTGCATAAGACAGACAGCTAAATTACACTGGGAAGTGGATAATTGAACATTTGAAATACATCTGAAAAAATATGTGCATAATCGAAGTGCAAGATTCTAGATATGGACAATGGATAGTTCTTCAGTAACAGGTCATGGACAGCATCACATAAAGAAAGTAGAAAGGAAAGCATGCCACTTTAGGAACGTGCTAGACAAAACAAACCATGTGAGATAATATTTCTAGAGTGAAAGAAGATCAGGATAAATGAATGAACTTACCAGTACTTGATCATGCCATCCCAGCCACAAGTAGCAACTTTGCTCTGTTCTAATGGATGCCACTCACACCCTATGCATACACCTTCATGACACTTCAGTGTTCTGAAAACTTTGCAACTCTTCCAGTCCCAAAACCAGCACTTGCCCTCACCATCTCCAGACATGACAAAACGCCCATCAGGTGAGAAATTGACCTGGCAAGCATAGCCTGCTACAATGTGTCCAGCAAACCTCTTCTTCTTGTTGAGCTGGAATCTCTCCCTTGTGCTATATATGAGAATTTGATTATCAAGACTCTGTGCTGCGAGCCAATTTGAATTGGGATGAAGTGAAATTGAAGGCATTGAATGCATGTGTGGCTCACTGATATACTTGATAACAACTGGAATCCCGAATTCCCATACACGGAGAGACTTGTCATCACTTGAAGTAACAAATCTCCGATTATTATCCACAAACGTGATTGTATTAACAGCACCCAGATGCTGATCATACTCTTGGGTAATCTCGCCACTGTTCATATCCCACTGAACAATTTTCTTGTCGCTCATTCCCGCAAGAAGAATATTTTGCTTATCATCATCTGGATTAAGCTTAACAACATAAGGGATTTTACCAGTAGAGAATGTAGAGATTACCTTTCCAGTCTCAGTGTCCCAGTACTTAATGTTCTTATCGTACCCAGCACTCAAGAACTTGGTCCCGTCATTGGAGAAACAGATATCTCGAACAGCCTTCGAATGGCCCATGTAAGTACGCATACATTTGCCCGAATTAAATACATCCCAAATCTTGACCTTTGTATCCATACCTGCTGATAGAAGTAAATGCCCATGTTTGGGGAAGAAGCGGATTGCAGAGACACCCTTTGTGTGCCCACTCCACGTGTGAATCCATCTCTTGGGAATGTAGCAGTGGTCGTTTGATGCCTTGGCATCTTTTGGGGGTGCAATCCAAGACCTGCCCTGATAGTCATGCTCCTCTTTCCCATGGAAAGTACTCTTGTCTGCAAATTCTGCTTTCTCACCACCTGCACCACCTCTCTCCTTCTCAGCTTTCTTCTCAGCATACTCCTCCGCATACTTCTTCTGCTCTTCCGTGAGCTCTGTCTGCAGCCCTTCTTTCTTCCCCGCCCACGGGCTCTTGCTGTTCTTCTTCAGCCACTCCTCGGACGCAGGGTTGTCGACTTCGTGCCCTGTAGGGTCAGCATCTGATTCATCTTCTTTCCGCTGCAGCCTTCATCTCGAGCCTCCGCTTCTTCTGCTCATGCTGCGGGATGTTATAGACAGACACAGCATCATTCTGGCGGAGAGCATCGAGGTCGCCAACATAGTTGTAACCTGCAGAGGCAGAGGGATCAGCAGCGTAGCCATACTTATGGAAGGTGTTGTACTGCTCGTCAAAGACAAAGGGCTCAATGGCAGCATCCTCGACGAAGCCAAGCTTGTGGTTGCGCATGCCCTGGGCTATGCCGTCCTTGGCGTATGGATGGGCGGGGCCGTACAAAGGAGCCCACAGCTGGTCGTAGGTGGGATTGAAGGAGACCACGTGCTGGACGGGATCGATGGGTTTGTGGAGATTCCGACGCTCCGGATCGGAAGAGGTGACAGTGAGTGCCAGCAAGGTGTCATCGACTTTGGGCGCCGAGGTTTTAGAGGGGAGGGCGATGGGGAGTGGAGAATCTGAATCCGAATCGGAGTCCGAAGACTGCTTCTCCTCGGCAGCTTTGGGTTCGGCTTTCTCATCTTCGTCTCCGCTATAACTCCGCAGCAAATCCATCGCTCGTAATCTAGAAGAAAGATTTTGAGGCAATTAGGGATTGAGGTAGAATTGAAAAACCCTAGATGAAAAAAGAAACGGAAGATTGAGGGGATGTACGGTGTAGTCTTCGGTAATGTAGAGAGAGAAGCTTTGAGAACAAAACTCAGTGCTGGCCGGAGGAGTCTCTGATCTGCAGAAAAATCAGATAAAACCTCGAAAAGGTATTATGGAAAAAAAAAAATTCACCGTGTATTCGTAGTCATTTTACCAGTGTAAATATCACTACGAAAATCTTTAGAAATTTAAGGGTAAAGTGAACAGTTGAAGGAGGAAGGGAGAGACGGAAGGGAGGCTTTGGGCTTTTGGAATACAGGGGATGGTGGGATCGATCTCTGGTGCTTGGCACAACAGCAGGGAAAAGTAAAAAAACAAAAAAGATCAGAAGAGAGAGGGTGATGGCAGGGTGGGTGGCTGGTTGGATCGAATTAGGACCGTCTAGAAACAAGTTGAGGTCTAAGGCAAAAAATTTAAATTGGGCATTCTTGGAGTTCATGCATAAATTCCATTCGTCCGGACGGTTTACATATGCATAGTGCATTAGTTAAAAAAAAACTATATAATTCCTATAGTTTTGAATAATAAAATCATTTTTAAAATTTTAAAATTATTTTTTAAGCACTATGTATTTCCAAAATTTCTCAAATTGAATATCCGGACTAATTACGATAACCTGATAAAAATACGTAAAGACTTTAAGGTCTTCTGACACTCCTAAATATTTAAAACACAGTATGTTACAAATAAAGGGTATTTCTCGGCTGTGCCAAAAATACACTTCCGAAAGTCCAAACGACTAACCGTAAAATCCGTTGAACTCCAAATTCAAAACTAAACAAATATATGAAATTTGAAAACTTAGATCTTTTAAATTATTGTTTAACTGGATTTTTTTTTTTTTTTTTTGAAGAAGGGACGAGATTTGGAATAGGAAAAGATCACCTATTTTTTATAAACAATCATTTAAAAGATTTAAGATTTTAAATATCACATATTTGTTCAGCTTTGAATTTGGAGTTAACGGTTTTTACGGTTTGTTATTTGGACTTTCGGAAGTATATTTTCGACACAGCTGAGGGATACCCTTATTTATAAAAGATTGTGTTTTAAGCATTTGGGAGTGCCAAAAAAACTTAAAGTCTTAAGTATTTTTATCAAGTTATCGTAATTAGCCCGAGTATTCAATTTGAGAAATTTTAGAAATACACAGTACACCACGGCAACAGGGGCCTTCATTCATCCGGGGGCCTAAGGCGACCACCTTTCTTGACTAATAGTCAAGACGGCCCTGGATCGAATGGTCGAGGAGAAGGGGCTTGTCGCTGGCTGGGCGGTCGGCAAGGGACGGTTGGTGTGGGCGGAAATAGGGAGGCTGCCGCTCAAGAGTGAGGCAACTTCAAGAGCAGCAGAGGCACGGAAGGCCAATAAACAGTCCTCGTCGTCGAAAACCTCGATCATATGCTAACAGACAAAGACGTGACGAGAGACTCCGGGATGCTGTCGAACTCTGGCGACGGCTGGAAACAAAAGAGAGGAAGAAAACAGAAGATGAGAAGGAGATGAATCAAAGGGAAAAGAGAGATTCTAGGAAGGGTAAAATGGGAAATTAGAAAAATTTAAATCCAATTATCTGATTATAATCAAAGCTAATTATATCGTTGGGTTGAACCTAAAATTGTTTGTTATTATTGATTTTTTAGCTTTAAAATCTAATGCTCCAATTCTCTAATTTAGTTGATTTATTAGATTTTACTTACCTATAAAAAAATATTTTTAATTACTCACTCACTTAATGCAAGTGACTTCCAAGTGAGTATCGTAAGCATGCCAAAAATCTTAATAAAAAATCTATTTGTCATTGATGAACTAAAGTGAAAGGGCTTTTTTAAAAGTTTATCAAAAGCTAAGGGCTTCTTTTCGAATAAACTCGACTGATGGGGCCTTTCTAGAAAAAATATATTTTATAAATTAAATGACATTTTACAATAAAATGAAATTTATTAATCATACAAAATAAAGTAATTATTGCTGAAATGAGAATATATAATAAAGTTAATTCATTAAAATATAAAACTATCAAATCTAAGTTATTGAAATTGAGCTCTTTATCAACAAACAATTTTAATTAAATCGACTAACAAATTTTAAGTGAAATTTCAAATTAAAATTGCAATATCATAGTTTTAATTTATCTTAATAAAGATATTTTATCTGTTAAATTGATACTGATTAAAGCTAAATTGAGCCACGACGTTCTCGTGTATAATCTATTAGATAGATCTACAAGTACAAATTATGAAAAAAATATTAACAAAGAAAATAAAATATAATGTCATAAAAATTAACTATATAGAAAAATAATTTGGATATCAAGAGTTGATAGATTTTATTTGTAGAAAAAAAAAATCTAAAATGAAAAATAATTGAAATACTTAAAATGAGAAACATAAATGTGAATAAAAAAACAAGAACAAAACATTGTGATGCATATAAAAATAGATAAGGTGTCAAATTTAAAATGGAGTAGTGATACGTCAAATGAAACATTTTTTTTAAAAAAAATATATTTTACCTTCAACATCATTATGGGAAGGTCTAAGAATATGTGGAAAAGTGATGAAGTTAAAGGTAAAATGAAATTTTTGAAAAAAAATGTTCTATTTAATATACCTGACTAATTTTGATGATGTACCGGTCTATATCCTTTAAAATGAAGCGCACCTCAAATAAGATAAAATGAATTTGTCAATCTTTAATAATGAAGTAATCCTAACCCTATATATTGTCTTCTTGTATAAAATATAAAGAAGAGATTGAAAAGGATATAAATTTCATCTATGATAAAAATTACATGTTAATTATTATTATTAGTAATATAAAAAGTTCATAGGATAAAAAGTTTCGTTGTAGTCAAAGTCACATACGTTGTCACGCCCCGACCCGACCGGTGGGCCCGGAACGTGACTGATTTTTTTTTTTTTTTTTAAGATAAACAGAACCACAAGCATTCTTACTGGGCCGGATCAACAGTTAGGCCCAGCGGTTACACATTAGTCCGTCAAGTGGACTCAAACATGTACCATATGCTTCCCAAAACCAAGATACAACAACATCAATACATAACATGCTCAAATCAAAATCAACATTGATTAATACAACGCAAAATAAAATCACTCATTGATTCATCATTCAAAAGCACTGTCTCCAGAGGCAACATAGCCTATTACATCAAATGGACATAAATTAAGTACCTCATCCGGTACAAAAGAAAGACAATGGTTCCAAGAACCAACAGGGAAAGATCAGGGCATTCCTCTCTGGGGGAATCCCAAAACACTGCTTTAGCTTAATCGCCCTAAGCCTGAAAGAGAGAGTCCTCCTCCTCGGGTTCATCGCCTGAAAGGTGAGTGGTGTGAGCTAACTAGGCCAGTGAAGGATAATTAACAATGCAAATTAAGTAAATATAAAACAGATTAGCAACAGTTCAATATCAAATGCTTGATAGAAAAATAAGCATAATCTCAAGTAATATATCAACATCATTAAACCACTGCCATTATCCACCGTAACGCCTGCCGACTATACTGAGACCAGTATTAAGTCCTGATACGGTCAAAATACATCCTTACAAGTACATCTCCGGCTCTTAAACGTAGCCGATACCGACACCCTCAAGTCAGCAACTAACGACAGTATGGTCCGCCCATGGTCCAGTAGACATAAACCATCTCTCATATGGCCGATATTGGTTCAATAGCCCAGGTACGTGGAAGCAGTCTTACATACACATACGATCAACATCAGTAATACCATAATCATCACAGCACTCTTACCATAGTGCACCATGTATAGGCACATGAGTGGGTTCATTAAAACCGAAACCACTCATTGCTCAATATAACACCTGTTTACAAAATCTGCAGAGTTAAGTTCCCTCACCGTTTATGTGTAGTTTACGCGGTCTCTGTTCAAACAACACACAAGTGCACAATCAATATACAGATCAAATACATACACACGAGTAGTATTTTGAAATCTCACGTTTTCCCACAAAATATCTGAGGTATATGGAATTGAGTCTCCTACTTGGTTTCTATCCTTTTTAAATCATCCACAAGATAATAATATGATAATAAAATGAGGCTCAGTCCAAACTCATATTGTCTTCTAGGCATTGACCATATCGACTTATTGAAGTGAGGTCTATATCCTCGGGTCACTTCTCGGTTGTCTTCTAGATAGGACCAGAGCTGATATTTTGAGTAGGCCTCGAGGTCACCCAGTGCCCGACTATAAGTGCCGGCCTGAAAGTGAATCACTCAGTTCTCGACTAATGTCGGACTGAAAGCGGATAAAATAGTATTTACACTATAAATAATAAGAGAAGAGAGTTAGTACAATTTTAATTAACAAAAAGGGGTACTAAACATCACATCACATAATCTAACAAAATAATATTTTTTTTAATAAAATAATAATATTTAATTATTTAATTATTTATTCATTTTTTTTTCCTTCGATGGGAACCAACATTTAAAATCATAAGCAACTATAATCTCAAATAAAAATATTTTTTTTTGAATAAAATAATAATATTTAATTATTTAATTATTTATTCATTTTTTTTTCCTTCGATGGGAACCAACATTTAAAATCATAATCAACTATAATCTCAAATAAAAATATATATATTTTTTTAAATAAAATAATAATATTTAATTATTTAATTATTTATTCATTTTTTTTTCAATGGGAACTAACATTTTAAAACATAAGCAACCATAATATCAAATAAAAATATTTTTTTTTAATAAAATAATAATATTTTTTTTTTTCTTCTTCTTATTCCCCGTTCACTGTTTGCAACAGACAATGAACGGCCGGTGAACAGTAAAACCGAAAATGGGAAATGGGGTATTTTCGGGACTCAGTTTTTACATCTGACCGGTCCTGGAGTCCTCTTTCCATAGGGAGATATTTGGAGTTTTGAAACACAGTGAGCCATCCGATCTTAACACCGGAAGCTCACTGATACGAGAAACCCTAAAATTTTCTCTAAATTTTGAAATCGTTTTTCTCACTGAAAACAGAGCCAAATTCAAAAAATTTTGATTCAAAACCGATCGAAATTGAAAGGGGAATGCAGTGGTTACCTTGGATTGAGTTTCTGGGCTGAAATCCGGATTTTTGAAATTTTTTTCCTCTAAGTTACTGTTACAAAAAGAAAACGGTCGGCTGGGTTTCTGATTTCTGCAAGGGAGAGAAGGGTGAAGAGAAGAAGGTTTGTGGGAGTTAAAACCGATAGAGAAGGTCGATTTTTATAGGTTTTTTAGCCGGGAAATCCGCCGCACGCGCGATGGAACGGGACGACGGCGAATCGCGGGAAAATCGGGCAGCAGTGCATGCGCCTACGGTAGCTAAGACGCTGCTACAGTAAACCGCAGGTTTACTTTTGCAGATCAGCCCTCCCATTTTATCCAAATTGCAGAAAAGCCCCTAGTTTTAATAAAAACCTGATTTTTAACTAAAACAATAATTTCAAAAGCTCAAAAATTTAATCCAACCTTACAGATAGGTTGGGTTTTAAAAATCTTAATCACCATAAAAATTTTGGAATTTAACTCTTATTAAAAACCATTTATTTAAATAAAAACCATAAATTTACACTATTTACTTAAATAAAGAATTGTTAAAATAAACAATTTAAAATTATCATTTTGAGATGAAATGAAATATCTAGATCAGTTTTTAAAATGGTCTAACACCAGTTACCTTTTTCTGAATTTATCTTGTTCCCAAAATTATTTAAAATAATTAAAACTTCTTTTCAGGGATTTTGACGGGCGATATTTAAATATCATTTTCTGAAAATAATTTATTTTAAAATCAGAAATGTAAATCCTTCATTAAGAAGAACATTATTCACCAATAATATTCACAAAATTACACAATTTATAAAATATACATAACAAGCAACAAATTACCAAAATGCCCCTCCAGCTCGACGAGCTAAATCACTGAGTTTTCGGGCTCAGATCGGGCCAAACTTGGCTTTCCTCGAAGCCCTAACCAAAATCTCCGAAATTAACCGGTTAAACAAACTTAACTAGTTAACACACGCCTAATCTGGGGCAGGGTATTACATACGTAGTTACATACTTACACTAAGTCACTTTTCCAAAGCGATAGCAAGCTCATTTATCCAAACGACAGATGAAATGATAATCAAGTTGCCTATGCAGTTTGTCAGCCAGCCTTGCAGATTAGGGCAAAACTCAAAAACGATAGATGGTAATCATGCAAGGGGAATTGTTTCGTTCTATTGATTTTCAAGACTTAGGTTAGGAAAAAAAAAAGTTGGCGAAGATTCAAGCAGCTACACAAATTACCGGATGCGGCTCCTGTCGATATTTTTCACCGTCAAAGGCGAGCAAGAAAAATGAAATAAAGCACAGATCTAATCTAACAACATCTAGATTAGTAAGTACAGCAGCAATGAACCTGTTCTGTTGTCTGATTGATTTCATGCAACAGACACTCTTAGGACCAAACATACAGAAGTAGCCTATTTCTTTGCATAAGTAACAAGCATTGGGTTCTGCGGCGTTATCTTGAAACCCTGAAGTCCCTGCATAGCACCCGTCGACTGCATTTCATCCCCATACTCAACAAAAGCAATGCCAGGCTTTGTTTCCACCATTCTAACTTCCTTAAAACCAGGATACTGACAGAAGAGCATCTGCAGCATCATTGGTGTTGTCTCATGGGGAAGGTTTTGAACAAACAAAATATTGTTTGGAGGGGCAGGTGCCTCGGGAAGCATTGACTTTGCACCTCCACCATAAGGTAATTGCGATAGCTGTTTTTCATCCAAAGAAGGGGAGAAATTAGAAATGGATATTAGTGCAATGCAGATGTAATAGATATCTAAAGCAATATTCTAAGGCTATTAAGAAAATCCATGGAGCCCCTCAGACTTTTCAGCCTGTTTAACGATGTATATTTACATATATTTCATATAATATTTATATATTTAATTTTTATAAAACCTAACCACTCCCTCTCTCTATATTCATACAAACAGGCTCCATTCAGCAGCCTCGTGCTTTAAGCCTGAAGAGCCTGATGGACTACAGGAAGGTTTGTGATTTTGATACTACAGACAGGGTTGGACTCGGATAGGGAAAGCCCAGACTGAACCCACCCCATGAACAGCCCTTGTTCATTCTTTAGTGATCAGTACATTTGTTTTATACCTAGAGTTTTTTATAATGTTTCAAATTTTGAAGTAATTCATTTTTATTCTCCCTCCAAAAAAACTACTTTCCAATGACAACTTTAGAGTTGTAGTCATTTCAAAACAAAACGCTAAGAAATTGTTTGGATTTCTTAGCATTTGGTGAAATGGTAAGCTAAGCCCATTTCAATAAAAAAAGATTATGAATCATTTCATTGCCAATTTAGTGAAATGGGCACCAACACTTCTGATAGAACATTTACCAGCCAGTTAAACAAGTAGTTGAACAGCATTGTTGTTCTCCGTTTCAAAGATATCAAAGCCTTTTGGTTCATCAAAATAGCCCTATATTTGGCAACTCATTATCAAAATGAAATGCGACAGGCAGAAGTAATGCTACAGACAAATGAAAATGCAGATTTATTGGCATATTTTGCATCTAATAATCTTGTAAAAATTGCTAATTAATAATGAAATTTGAAACAAAGTCCAAGGGGCCTTTTTTAGTGGTGAGTACTATAAAGCTCATTTGATGTGCTTTATGCTTTGCCTGATGTTTTTTATTCATTATAAAACTACAACCATTGAAAGGAAAAAAAAATATCTTGTATAAGAAATGAAAATTGTGCTTACAGGTGTTGCACCATAGGCACCAGCATAAGCTGAATTGGCTTGATTGAGATCATGGTGTTGTTCCTTTCGCTTTCTCTCAGCTGCAGTGAGAAAAGGGATATGATTGTTCAGAAAAGATCTGAATTGTTCTTGCAAATTCAATAATGCAGGTGAAATCAATAAAGGAAGCAAAATTTAAAGACTTCGTTGTAGACAATAGATCAGCTTGAGAGAATCATCAGTATGAAACTATGAATGAAGTGTTCCATTGCATCCCATTTGGTGCACTCTCCATGTGCACCTAGAGGTGGGGTAAAGCAATGGTGTTGGTGATAGACAAAGTAGTTAAAGCGCAAGACATACTCAAGGCACAAAAGGGTTTTAAAGCCCAAGGCAAAAGGTGCACTCCTAGACACGGGATTTTTATTCTAGGCACACTTTTTTATATTTTTTATATTTTTAAACAGATCATAGGTGGTTTTTTATTTTAAGACTTTTAAATAAGGTGCAAGGTGCGACTAGGTAAGTGACTTTTCATTTACGCATGGATATTCCTCACCTAGTAATGTTTAGGCACAAAACTCCTTTCTATCGCCTCAGGCACCTAGGTGTGCCTTTGACTATTATGGTGATGATTTGATAAAAAAAAAAGTCTATGTAAAAATGTCTTGAATCATCTAATTAAGATGATTTTTGGTGGGTTACATATTCAAACATGAAACTTCCAAACAAACTTATCACAATCACCATCAATGGGCCCCACCCTAACAGTATCATGGTAATTAAAACTTGGTCCTGACTCAATTGGAAAATGAGTAACTGAGGAGAAAACTCAAGTGGCCTTTTGAGTTTCCTATATAACTTGGTCGAGTTGCCAAGTTATGCAGGAAACTCGAGTAAGCCAAGTGCATCAATTGAGTCTACCAGAAACTAAAGGGTAAATTAGAAAACTAATGGATAAATGCTCTCCTCAGAACCCCTAACCTATTTGACTTAGGAGTGAAGAACGAGAGACCTTCAATCAAAGAAGAGGACAAGATTAGAGAAGGTTGCTTGTCTGCCACCCATCTACCAAATTTGTGTTTCTCCTCTCTTTTCTCCTCTCCTTCCTCTTTCATCATAGGTTTCATTTGTTGCAACTCTTTAAAAAAAAAAAAAAAAATTTGTTCACCTTTCTTCCTTTTTTCTCTATTTTTTTGGTTTTTCGGTTTTCTTTTCTATTTTCCTTCTTTCTTTTGTTTTCTCATTTCTTTTAGTTTCCATTTTTTATTTTATTCCTTTTTTTGTTCTTTTTTAATGGCAAATTGGTTGTGCTCAGTCAAATTTTGTTTTATGTGGTTGGAATTTATATATTTAGTCACAAAAATGTGTGTTTCACCTTTTGTATTTTTATTAATTTTCAGAAATTTTAATTGCATACAAAAAAATAGGGACCGGTACCAGTTTTCCGAAGTTTTCTTAATTTCGAATTTGTTTTCTTGGCTTTCTATTTAATGTTTTTATTTTTTGTATTTTTATATTTTTACATACATAATTTTAAAGTGATGTTACATTATTTTAATAAGTTTGACCAAGTCTTGAATATTAAACTCAGTCAAAACTCAAATGAGTTTTTGAGCTGACTCATGTAAAAAAATTTGAGTTGAGTCAAATTTTTGAGTTTTCAATCTAAGGTGTACATGGAGGGAACATCATAAGGGCTTCGTGAGGATCATCTTTTATAGATAAGCTGAATCATCACTATATGGTTACTGACTTTGTAAGGAGAAAAGAATGCAATTGGAAAAACAAAATGCCCCGAGAACCAAACCAAGACTTCTTGAAGAAGGAAGACTTACAAAATGATGGCGGAAGCAAAATAAAGTTAAGGTCTAAAATATCAATCTACAAGATCAGAACACTCTCTCCAGACTCTTCAAATCCCTTTTTTCTTTGGTGAAAATGGTAACTAAAGGAACCCAATAAAATACAAATAACTAAGGTCACTTTAAAGATAATGCACGTAAAGATTACATTCAACGAAATCCTCAAAGAAAATTCACACAAAAACTTGTGATCTAATGTCCCAACTCACCCTCCAAGCCCTACACAAATGTTTGAAATGAATAAATGCTAGATTCCTTTAACAAAGCCCATGAAGCCACTCTGAGAATAGCTCTCTAATAGCATGCTGCTCACTGTAAGCTTATTATGGAAACTAATGCAATTCCTCTATTTCCAAGTAATCTAAAAGACCAGATGAAGCAACAATTTCCATGTTGTCATGAATATAGCCATTGATATAGTACCAATTCTGTGGCAATGTGAAAGCGTGAAATGGCATAGTCCAAGACATGTCAAACAAGATTGTAAAGAAAAGCTCTTTGAATCTTAGATGCAGAAATGCCCGTGAACTGGTCTGCCCCAGTTGCACACGATCAACCTTGAAGTTCACCTTATGAACCACTTGCAACTAGTCTGCCACCTTATTCCGAAAGGCTATGTTATTCTCCTCCCAAATGGAACAAAAAAACTGCTAGGCATCGTCATTCCTCATAGGATTTTGAATCTTTTCACTTTCACCATCACAACCCATGTGCTGAACAATGTTGAAACTGATGAGTATATAACCCATTTAGTCTCAAACAACTGAAAGATAGCATCCAAATTCTTGTGGCAAATTGGTAGTGAAGGAGCAAATTCACAAAAGCTGTCTGCATCACCCAAGCATAACAAACAGCAGTTGACGACAAAAAAAAAAAATTATATAGAAGATGAGTTGATGACCAGTAGTAAAAAATGTATCAAGGCCAGCAACGGAACAGAAGGTGATAGCCCCAACTTCCAAAGTTATAAAGCGAAACTAATACTTCAGACATGAGTGAACGACCCATTGTAAAAGAATTTAACAATAAACAAACCATCTCTATCAAGGCACCATAGTTCATAGGGAATGATCCTCTCTTAAGGTATTGATATGAGCACCCTCCAGCTCCTCACAAAAATGTTGATGACTTCTTCAAAAAAAATTGCTGATAATTCCTCAATCTCACTACCCTTGAGTTGTTTCCTAAAAATAGGAAACTGAGTTGTGCATGGGCTTGACTACACACTCACGCTTCTTTGCACAAAACCAAATCAAAAGTATGAGCATTTCTTAAGGTGTATTACTGCACCACATATCATGCCAAAACTAAATTTTCCTAACATCCTTCACCTTAGACCTGAATTTTGACTTCAAGGAGCAGACCACTCCCCTTCTTGATCAACTGCATTTGGAAACTACTTGAGAGTTGTGGACCACCCATCAATGCTTAAGTCATATTTCTACATCAAAATTAGCTTCAAAAAAAAAAAAACCACCCACCCAACAAAAGGGAAAAAACAAAAAACAAAAACAAAAAGAAAACCAAAAAAAATCCATGTCATCATATGATTTTTTTTCCCAAACTCCAAAGCCACTTTCCAAGGAGAGCTTTGTTGATGATGTAATAGGCCGGTTACCAAAAAGGCTTGCAAACTCTTTATTTATTATTTTTTTTTTTTGAGCAGTAACAAAACGAACAAATTATATTAATGAGAAGAAATATGTAGATGAGATGACATCGATGGGTCTAAAAGACTTAAAACCCAAAAGATGCCAAGAAATAAAAAGAAAAAAAATATCAATCCTCATATCGAGAACACCATGTGAAGAGATCGGCGAATCTCTCCCACCTAAAGGACTTTCAAAGGTGGAAAATGCCTGTAGTAGTGGAGTCCGCCTCGTTCTTAGAAAAGAAGTTGGCTACGCCGTTTGCTAAAATCTACAGACCAAAGCAAAAGAAATCTCTCTATCTGAACAAAGCGCCCTAATTTCCCGAACTACTATGATCACCTTCCAGGGGAGGTCTTTGTAGCCCCTTTCCCATTTAATTGCATTTGTAGAGTCCCCCTCGATGATTAGTTTCCACCTTCCCAATGAAGACCATGTGGACAAGGCTTTCCAAATACTAATAAGTTTTGCCTCGTTTGAATCCTTTCAACCTATTGACTCAGAGAAACTATGAACGTTCTACCATTGCAATCGCGGAGCACTCCGCCTATACCCGTCAGACCCAGTTTTCCCCTTGCTACCCCGTCAACATTAAATTTGTGTCTATCCAGTTGGGTGGATACCAAGTGGCATGGGCACTGGGCTTCCTTGGCCCTCTACCCAGGCAACCCTCCCAAGAGGTGTAGAAGTCTGGTATTCTAAGGCCCTTGAACTCTATCCCTGATTAATAGCCATGTGCAGAGTCTCCATTTTTCTTTTTGAATAAAGCCATTCTCCTCTGACTTCTTATTCTAAAAAACCCTTCAATTTCTTTCCTTCCACACGATCTAGAGAACGATTGCTAGAATGGTGTTCCAAGCTGCCTTCATCTTAGGATTTGTGTGTTGAATGGTCCAAGATTGAACGACTCCTCCGCAACTTCACTCAAATACTCATGATACACCCATGATCCACAGTTTTCTAGTCATTGGGCATTTAGCAAACAAATGATTGGTGTCCTCCTCCATGGGCCACAAAGTGTGCACTGTAGGTTGTCATCTGAATTGAGCAGTCCTCTTTTTTTAGGACCGATCTGGAAAGCACATTCCCTTTCAGGGCACACCACATGAAAGTTTGCACCCTTGGGGAGGCGAGACACCTCCAGGCTAAGCACAATATAGAGTCCTCCTCATTATGTTGATCAAGAGCCAAGTCAGTCATCGACTTGACTGAGAAGGCTCCCAACGAGTCTCCTACCCAAAGCATTTCATCATTTTCCTCAATGGACAAAGGGAATTCCCTTAGCAACGCTTTGAACTCCTCAAGGGTATCATGTTTGAATACCCTCAATTTTTTACGGAAGTCCAGTTGCCACGAGATTGTGTCGTGTCTCACTATGTAGCAATCCGCGACTAGGGCTTGTTTATTTTTGGCTATCCTATATAGCCTAGGGTAGACGTCTTTCAAACGTTTTATCCAAGCCATAAGTTTGTCCAAAAACAAGTTATGTCTCCTCTTCCAACCAGCAGCCTTAATCTGTCCTGAAAGACGCAACCCAACAGGCTCGCTCTAGTCTCTACCACGCTTTTACCACCTAGGATTTGTGTCTTTCCACGTGTTCTTCTCTCCCAAATCACCAGCTCCATTTGCATAGTAGAGCTTGATTCCTAATGTCTAGGGGTACAGTTCCTAGGCCACCCTTGGCTTTAGGTTTGGTGACTTCAGACCATCTTACAAGGGAGACCATTTTCCTATCCATCTTTTCCCCCAATAGGAAATTCCTAAATAATTTCTTTATCTGCTCCACTAGTTCCTTTTGAAATTTGAAAAATGGACATGTAGTAAGTTGGGAGATTGGTGAGGACCAAGATGAGTTAAAATATGATGGCATTCAAAGATCACCACACTGAAAGCAAAATATAAGGTAACTTGTACCTTTTAGATAATATAGGACACACTTGATAGCCTAATTCATCAAACCTTTCCATTTCTTTTTGCTTAATTTATTGGTTTAAAAACAAAAGGAATTATGTACTCTACATTCATCTGGATAAGAATAGGGTAGATTATCATGCCATATTTACAGCTTTAATGGTTGGGATGTCGTGGACGTTTATTGTAGTGGAATGAATTATCTCACCAAAGGAGGTTGCTTTCGTTCCTTTTGATCTAGGTCTTTAAACAAGGTTTGTGGACCATTTTTCCCTTCTACTGCCATTTCTGTGCTACTAAGAGACTTTCTTGTTGAACGTTTTTTATTGGAAAACCCACGGATTAGCCGAAAATGCCATCAAACCATCCAAAAAAAGGTCATGGCATCATAAAACTCCACATAACTAAATGGGAAACATGAAGTACCACTAGTAAATATGAAAGTGAAGGAGAGAAGATAAAGCAGAAAAAATTAATCATCAAAGGAACCACAGCTAACCTCTATCTTCATGCCTCTTTCGTCTTTCTCGTGGAACAAAAGTACCATCAGCCTTCGTTATTATATCTGATTTGGTCTTTGCATATTGTATCCTCTACATAATTACAAATAACTTTATCACATTTCATTGTTGTACAAAAGTAATGCTAAAGTACAGTAGCAACAACACAAAAGAAATTCCAAAAAATCCAGAGTCAGATGAATTCTAACTAGCAAAGCAAAAAAGATGAACTGAATTCTAGTAATGTGAAGTACTTAAGTGAGAAAGCAAATCCTTTAGTTAAATTAGTTCCATCAGTAATTAGCATTCAATAACCAAAAAGAAAAAGTTCATCGAGAGTTCTGGTAAAAAGGACACATCCTGAAAAGAACCACCCCTACTCCCAAAATAATAATAATAGTAGCAGTAGTAATCTTTCAAAATGAAAAATAAAAGTAGTAGTAGTAACAATAATAACAATAGATCATTTCAAAAAAAATAATAATAATAATAACAATAGTGATTATACAAATAAATTTTGCTGGATTTCACTTCACCAAGACTCGAGCCCAGCCCAAAGACTTCGAACCGTTCGAAGTCGCATCCATACAGGCAGCGAGTATCGGTGATAATACAAATAAGTTGACAACGATAATTTTGGAAATTGATACTTTTCTTCATCAAGTCCTCACCATGACTGAATAGAAAGTACTGAACATAAAGAACAAAGTTAGTGTATGTTTGGGAACTAGCAGCGGAGGAAATATTCCAGAAACATGCAATATTCGGTCCTAAGGGGATACACTGTAGAAGCCTTTCTGTCAAAAGCTGAAGATTTCCACCTTTCCACTCACCATACCGTTTCTACCTTTTCACTCTCAGCTCTTTCTTTGTCCATTCGCTTCACCTGAAAATCAAAACATGTTTGTGTTTTTTTTCCCTTTTAAACTCACTTTATGATAAATTCAAATTGTTGAAATTATTATTTTTTATTTTAAATTTAGATCAACATTTCGCTATGCCTATTTAATGTATTTTTAATATTGGATTGATCTAATCAATAAAAATATTTATTAATGGTTTATTTTTAATCTTTAATATCATGGTCTAAAATGATTAAATGGGTCTCACTTTGGACATAAAAGCCTCCAATATAATATATGAATCTATCTATTTTTTTCATTAAGGGTGCAATACACTTTTTGACATAACCAGCCAAGGCAACCAGACTTTTGAGATCCGAAATCCACTTGACCTCCCATCTCATATCAACTTTTTTATCTAATATTTTTAATTTTTCTTTAATAATATCAAAAAAAATTAAACTACCTTTCTTGCAGAGAATGTCGATTCCAACTTTGTATTTTTTGTTGTGAAATTAGTATTTTCAAAATTTTATTTAATCATTTGTACAAATCTAACAAAATCTTCTGAAAATTGTCAAACAACAATGTTCTAATCTTTCAGCATTTTTTGACAATTGCCAAACAACAAGATTTTATTCTAACAACATTTACTTCTAATCGGACAAGTTCAGAATCTTCCAAGTTTAGAATCTTATTGATGTGGGAGTGATGTGCATACAACGATGCACACGGATCTAGCAACGATAGGCCTCGTCTACAACGAGTCGAGGAGGGAGGTAGCCCACAGCCACGGTGGGAGAGAAGAAAAAGGAGTGAAATAGAAGATAAAAAAACTGATTTTATTCCATTGTATCGTCGTGAGTTGTTTCTCTCAACCCATTACATGGCTTTATATAAAAAAAAATACCACTAAAGAAGGAAACATAATCCTAAACTAATTAGAAAACCTAAATACATTAGTAAACTAACTAAAATGGGAAACATAATCTAATTAACAAAGAAAAAGATAATAAAATAAAGTGGGACCACACTGATCCGTGTCCTACATCACTTACAGTCACCAAACACGACTTTATATTTAGAACCCTCATCATCTCACGAGAATGATTATGAAAGAAATCAAGATCATGGTCATGATGCATAAAAAAAGACTTTTTTAAGATTACTATTTTATTAAAAAAAGGCAAAGGATTGGATACAACAAAGACAACAATACACCACAAAAACATACCACCAGACCCTCAACATCCCAGCACCAGGATGACACCAAGGAAAACACCTCCCAAAAAAACCAGGCCTTAGAAAGCAAAAACAGAAAGACAGCACCTCACCCCGAGCTTTTACACTCAATTATACACCAAATGCGGTGCATCTCAGCACCTTCCATTTTCAGATTGTTGCTATTTTCGTGTTTTTTTCAGATTGTTGCTATTTTCGTGTTTTATTTTTAGATAGGGTTTTTAATAATTAGAAATTAGGATTTTCTATTTTCAGTGAGTTTATTTTTGTTTTAAGCTATTTTTAGGAGTTTCTTTATTTGAGAGGGTATCTCTTATAAAAGCTCTCTCTTGCAAGCATTATGGACGATTGAATTGAATGAATAAAATTTTGGAGTTTTCCAAACCTTGTGTGGAGTGATTCCTTTAGAGTGAGGCCCTTTGGAGTGAAGCTTGGCGTGAGGCTACCTTTCCTTCTTCTTCAAGTACTCTTCCTTTATCTTCTATCTCTCTTCCTCTTCCTTTTCTTCTTCTTCCCTGGATTTCTGAAGCCATCCCTTTGCTGCTCAAACCATATCTACCCGCTTTGGCTTCCGCCCCCTCTTCCAATCTTTTCCTTCTGTTTGCCAGAAGCCCCCTTTCACGTGGTTGCCCTAAGCCATCCTTTCATATAATTCCAACGATATCCTTTAGTTGCAATTGCCGCATGGTGTAAGTTCCTGGCCACGTTTCTTTTAAGTCCTTTAATTTTGGACCCTTACTTTGCATTCACATCTTATTCTTAGTATTTGCATATTTATTTATGGTAAACTTTATATTCATTAGTTGCATTTATTAATTAAAATTTAATTTCAGCCCATATTAGATTTAGGGTGCATTATTTTCATCCCCTTTTAATTTTTAGGAATCACATTAGGCATTTAGGCTCACCCTATTAGTTGTCCTGCATCAACACCTCAATACTGAGGTCTACCCCCTCCTTAGCTAACCTATCTGCTCTAGAATTGGTTGATCTACAAATGTGAGAGATGTTGAAGCCCTTCCTCTTAAATATTCAACGAATCTCTTCCACTTCATCTAAGAATTTCCATGGGCAGATTCCCATTGAGTAACAGCGAAAGAGTCACCCTTCATGATATCACCTTTCCTTACCAACCCTCTCTAACTCTTTAGAGACTCTCCACGAAATACATGCTTTGTCAAGTATCAATAACATGGCATCCACTTCTACGACAGTGAATGTTGCCACAGTAACAAGTGCAAGATTCATAATAATGCACCACATACCTAACCGAAAGCATTTACCTTGTTATTGACATTGTTGCACCAACTGAATTGTTGCACAGCATGTGCCACCTAAGTAACAAAAGGCTCTCCATCTTTCTACCCTTTTTCCTTAAAACAACAATACCATTTTACGTAATTTCCAGGAACAATTGATTGAACATATGGATGCAATCATGCAAAAGAACAATTTTTTATATCTTTTCTTGCAGTAACATTACCCTATAGAATCTGTATCACAGATGAAATAATATCAGCTCAATTTTCATGATATGGAAAATAATGATGTATAAAGTATAAACAAAACAGCAGTATTTTCCAAAAAAAAAACACAAAAATAAAAACAAATCCGTCCACTGAAACAAAGCAAAAAATAAAAAATGGAAACAACCAAGAATAGATGGTGACCATAAAATTTATCATGAGTAGATGCTTTTGAGATACTTTATTGGTAAAAAATATATACACATACTGGCATGATGGCATCGTACATTTGGAGATTTAGACACTTGGCCAAACAGGGTGCCAGACTTTATAGCAAACAATGGTCTTTAAGGAGTGAAGTGATTTGCTTTTGGATTTCTCGTTTACTAATGTTGTTTATGTTATATAGTTTCTTGCCTATGTCTGAAGCAGCCCTTGTGTTATGTCCATCTTGGATACTTACAAGTCGTTCCCCTCATGTAATTTGTTTTCCTCAATAATATTCAATTGCTAAGTTTTCAAAGAAGAGGAAGCAGGCGTTGGCATCAAATACTTAAATTTCCTTGGTGAAATAATACGTTAATTCTTGGTGGTGTGATTAGGGACCATCGTGGAGAGTTCCATTCTTCCTTTGTGAGCCCTCTCTCTAATTGCTCGGTAATTGAAGCAAAGCTTCATGCCCTTTGGAGAGGGGTTCTTGAAACGGAGAAATTGGGTGCATCTAGGGGCATTTTGGAAGGTGAATAACGTTATTCTCCGTTGGATGGAGGGTTCAAGTTTCCCTTGGAAAGTCTTGGATAAAATGGACAGGATTCGGCCTTCTCTCTCCACTAATGGTTTCTCAGTGTTATGGGTTCCTAGAGCAGCTAGCTTTGCAGCAGATAAATTGGCTAGACAAGGGTTTATTTCTAATTCTGAGATTGTAAACAGATTTGTATAATTTTTATTTCGCAGGTTTTAGGCTTCAATTGGCCTGGTCTTTGTGGGATTTTCTTTGTATTTCCTCTCTTTTCTATGGATGAAATTGTTACCTTTCAAAAAAACTTGTTAATTCACCAGAACAAGCTTGGAGACATAGCATTGAAGCTATTTTAAAATCTTGAGTCAAAAGCACTTTGTATGAGACAGATTTCATTCAAGACAACTTGGTTTCACTATCTCAGTAGGTAAAATATTTTTTAAGAGTTGAACTAATAAATACCATTGAGCTAGGTGTGGCAACAGGTGGAGTCAGTTCA
Source organism: Chimonanthus salicifolius (assembly GCA_013350335.1). Lineage (NCBI taxonomy): Eukaryota > Viridiplantae > Streptophyta > Magnoliopsida > Laurales > Calycanthaceae > Chimonanthus > Chimonanthus salicifolius. Next base: position 26,079,557 of record CM023532.1, on the reverse strand, counting down.
GGTTCAAGTTTGAGTGCCAAACCATTAGTTTCGAAGCCTCAACCTGAAGTCAACCTATTTATTAGATGGGCCAAGATTGGATCCACCTGTCTGTTAAATAAGTCAAGATACTTAACTTGAACCTTGCTTTCCAGGTCAGATTTGGGTAAGGTTACCAGATTGGTTCATAAGTTATTAAGTCATTTGGGTTGAGTGACCTAGATATATAAAACCCCAACTCAAATCCAATCCATTTATTAAGTGGGATGAGGTCAAGTCAGACCATTTATTAAATAAATCAAAATACTTGACTCAGAAACTTATTTTTCAGGTCTAGCTAAAATGTTGGTTGGGAATTAGCACTCAGATCGAGCTGTATCATCACCCCCAACCAACCAAAAAGGAAACAAAAAAGGCATACATATTTAGCAGCAAACTAAATCCAACATGGTCAGCAGCAAAATCCAAATAAGGACAGGGATGTAATTACTGATTTGATAAAATGCAAAAAGAAGGGAATCAAGCAAGCAGGCACAATCGACAGTTCATCGTCACTTCATTGGAATTCATTTTTAATGGTTAAAGCATAATTATTTATAAAGGATTAGCGGAGTTCTACAGCTAATTGCTTATTTGATGCAGCTCTTGTAACTTACCAAGGTGTTCATAGCACATGATAGAGTAGCGAGTAGCGACAGATGACAGATTGCTTGGAGCAACAATATTTGCAAGTTGACCTAATGGATTTGTTGCCAGTGTCTCGATTAGGTTTTTTGGTGAGAACTAATCCAAGATCTAAGAAGCTATAGAACCCAATAGTGGAGAGGTTTTAAAAGAAGGTTGACAAGTTGGAAAAGGAATTATTTATCTGTTGGCAGAAGGGTTGCTTTAATTAAGGCTACACTAGCAAATTTACACATACTACAAGTCATTATTTAAAATGCTAATGGCAGTGACAAGGGCATGATCTTTTTGTTGGTTTTTTTATAGTATACCTCAGTTATATGAGAGCATACTTGTAAATCTGGATAGTATAAACTCTTTTGTGTAGATATGCATTTTAGTGACATAGAAGTATGTTACCTATTCATAAAAAATGACGCATCATTATTAAATGCTTCTGAGAAAAAAGAGGGAATGACAAAAGAAAATTGGCCATGTGTGTGCATTTCTAGATCCTGGTATAGGAAAACGGTCCATACTTCACATGACATCAAAACTTGCAAAAGGAAAAGGTAAAGGCAACCAAATGATTTGCAAACAACATTCATGCCAAAAATTAGACTGAAGATAAATTGTACGGATAAAGGCATCTCAAATTCTTAATCTTCATGTCATAGGCCTATTCATGGATCATATTACACTTACCATTGGCTTGTCGTAGAATGGAAATCCTTGCATTTTCCTAAGTGCATTAGTTGCAGAGGAAACGTCTTCAAAAACAACCCATGCTTGTCCTTTGTGTTTTAGCGTCTTGAATGCAAGAACCTCCAGTATCTTTCCGAATTGTGAGAAAACAGCAAAAAGAGATTTTTTGAGCTCTGGATTGAACTAAGCAATTCAAGTCAGTGGCAATGATACAAAAACACCATTAAAAATAAGGAAATAGATGAATAGATCAATAACATGTCAATCGAACCCAAAATGGTGACAAAAAAATGGAACCAATTCATGACTGGTGATATGAACATCATTTTGACCATTTTACCGCATTAGTAGATAAGTTATACATAGCTCAGTCTTGTGCATACAAGTTTCCAACTTGGCCAAAAATATCCAAGATTTTTTTATGGCATCAATCCAAAACCCAACTCCTAAAACTCTACCATCTACAGTGTTCCACTTTAATCAGAGGTTTTCATAAAAACCTAAAAACGTTAAATAATAATAATAATAATTCAGTTGTAGGCTTCTATGCAACAAGAAAGGGGGCAAGGACAAATGGACCAATAAACGGACCACTGTTGAATTGGCCAAAAACTGGGTGGAAAACCAGAGTGCGACCTAGCACCGAGTTTTCATAATCACAGAGAGGGGGCAAACAGTCCATGAATGTAAGAAAGAGTAGTTCACACTACTTTCCCTTATACACGTAAAACCAGAGATAAAAAAACAGAAATTTATCAAAAAATGCCTCGAAAATACAGGAAAGAAAAAAATAAAATGAAAAGGGTAAAAAGAGGAGCAAATCGAGCCCGGTTAGGGCGATGCCTTCTTCTCTTAAGCGTGTCGATTGAGTTATCGAGCTCTTTCTCTATGTGGAAGGAAAAAACACTTTGTAATCAGAGACGGGCACAGAGAGAGAGGGAGAGATGGATAGATGTATAAGCAGGAAGATATGAAGAGGATGAAAAGGAAGGAGGGTTACCAGGGAGTTTGATCTTTTCGTTGAGGATTGTTGATGTAAATGGTCATGTTTGGAGGATGGTCGCCGGCGCCCGCGCCCGCTCCCGCGTTCATGGCAGAACCCTGCAACTCCATTTTCCTTTCGATTCCTGACTGCCCCGATTCAACTAAGAGGATGATGTGAACGAGGGGTTTACGTTGGAAAAATAAGGCTCATATGTTGGGTTTAAAAGGTGGGAAAAGTATAAATAAAATATATAGAAATTCTTTGAAAAATAGGAAAAACAGATGAAAGGAATAGATGTCAAACTTTTTTTGAAAAGTAAGATGATGTTAAAATCTTCTAGAGTCATGGATATGTGATAGGGGATTAAATATTTTATAATATAAAAATAATGTATTTATTTTTATCATTTTAATTAAAAATATCTTTAAGAGTTTTTTTTAATTAACCAATTGAACTACACATTTCATTTAAATCGATCAATAATAATAATGATACATATGAATGACAAATTTAGATATATTTTTTTAATTCTTTAATTCAAATTGTAGATCTAAACTCTATTTTTAAGTTTGAAGTATAATGAAATGTGCGAAATTTCACACCATCATCAATTGATGATTAAACCTCTTGCAATTATCACCTTAGGTCTCCATCGCATAGTATGAATTAGAGAGAGATGGAGAGACCAAGATAAAAAATCCACTTGTCATGTAATTCACATTAGAAATAACATTGTCATTTGATTCCACAAAATTGGTCAATGACTCTTCTTAGACTTATTCAAATCAACATTGGATTAATGACAAATTAAACATTGTTGTTCGTGCTACTTAACTTTCTCAAACTCATTGAAATTATCATCATTTAGACTTGTGACAAACTAAAGATGGTTCATGCTACTTTCTTAAAGTCTTAAGAATTGTACAAGGATGTTTAGTGGGAGCGACCTATTACTTTTTGGGTGGAATTGCCTGATTATGGGTAATCTTATTAGTAAGAACATTGTAGTATAACAATGGCTATAAAAAAACATTATACAAAATACATGAGAATGAAGTGATGGATGTGATTCATTGCTATTGTTATCATACGTTTGACTTTTTATTTCTTTAGAAAACTGTGAAGTACAAGCTCCATCTCTTTCTTTGCTGTGACATGACATGTATTGCTTATAGTTCAAATGGATAAAATGTAACCAATGATGCCATTGGTTGATAATCTTGTTGTGGTAACAGAGGAGGTGGTAGACAATGGTGAAGTGACATCATATCGAGTGTTGCATATGAGCACAACTTTGTAATGAAGGCCACTTTTTTTTTTTTAAGTAACAGGTATAAATATATTAAGAGATAAATAAGAATAATAGAGGGATGGAATTGATGGATCTAAAAGACTAAGATATAATGAAAACTAATTGTAACGAAGGCCACTTGATCTGATAAGCTACTTTCTATACTCCAATGGTGCTTTGAAACACTTTTAACACTCACCCGTTGCAACTTGCTTGCATGAAATTGGAATTGTGGGTAATCACGAATCAACCATATGTCGGTGAATTCGTTCCCATGTTTTATACACACCAATGAGAGTTGGTCATGCTTGAAGTTATTACCCTGACTGCCTTGAGGGGAATGCTAAAGCCAAAGGCAATGAATACAGAGGAATATGCTGTCACTGTTAGTAAAGTCTCACATCGTTAGTCGACCTCTGAGTTATAGGGTTTATAAGCACACAAGTTCCATCTCATTAATAATTTGTTTTTAAAGATTTTTAAAGATGAGTTATACTCATGTATTTTATCATGGTATCAGAGCGAGAATATAAGAAAGATGAGTCGAGCTCGTATCTCAAGTCTTGCATGGAGGGAGAGAGCTAAGTGTCTCAAACACTTACACGGATGGAGAGTGCTAGCAAAGTTCCACATTATCATTGGACCTTTTAAGTTATGAGATTTATAAGACATGTGTTTTGTCACTTTAATAATTCGATTTTTAAAGATGAACTCTACTAGTGTGTTTCATCAATTATATAATTTTTTCTCTTTTCTCAAAGCGAGGATATTTTAATTTTACACTTCTTTGCACCAAAAACAAGTAGACTGCAGTTAAGCTAACCTTGGATATGAAAGTTTTCATTTTTTCTTCGGAGTATGACCAACCTTACAATTTATAATTTGTTCTAAGTTCTAACTTCTAAATTGTTTAGGCATGGACAGGCTCAATTTGGGCAAAACCCGTTCCCACTTTACTGTTTTCATATAAAAAAGTCACACATTTATATAAAATACAACTGTATAAAAGAATGATACAACTGTATAAAATGGAGAACTAAGGGGGGCACCTTTTCACACTTCCAACGATTGGGGTAGCTTAAATGTTCACATCAACACGACAAAGCTTTAAAATGTGAATAAAATGCCATTAATTTTAAAATTAGAAAAAATATATGCTACAATAACACGAGGAAATTATGTCATTGATAAACACACTTTTTTTCATTTGGGATCATAATGATAAGTGATTGAGAATGTATCTTTAGACAAGGTGTACTTCAAACAATTTAAATCTCATTAATTTATAAAACTTTAATATAAATTCAACTTAGAACTATAATAAGAGGAGAGAGAGAAATGAAGATGTTATACTTATTTTCAATTTGTATTTTTTATACCTTCAATTTTATGTAGTAAAATTAAATTAAATTATGTCTCATGAAGAGAGAGGTGTCAACTTTGAACTTCCTTAGTTTAATTTGGTGTACTTTAAGTACAGTGGGTATCACCCGCAGAGATTTTACGTTGGATTTTCTACTATTTTCCTATATGTAAATTCAAAAAAGAAAAGGAAAAAATACCAATTAAATGATTTATCATTAATAAAAGAATAAAAAAAATATAAGTTTAAAATAAATTTAGCAATTTGCGGAGGGAAAATATCAGTGTCAGCTAAAAATTCCAAAGCTGCGCACTTTTTCTATTTTTCCCTTTGGCGCCAGGGTTCTCATTCTCAGTGCTTCTCAGTTCTCACTCGAGAATCGTCCACTCTCTCTCTCTGGCTCGCTCTCAATATCAATGGGAGAAGAAGAGCAGACGGAGGAGCCGAACTCCGTCGCCTGACGTCCAAACCTCCGAGGTTGGTACAGACGGTGGGGATACTTTCTCGTGGCCGGTGCTTCGATTCGATATCCCTCCTTATAGAATTCACCATTTCTCCCGCCAGTTCAGGACCTCTTCATTCCCCAACAACTTCCTCAAAGCGGTAAAATGGTAATTTATCCCATCGCATCCTTTCTCCTCTTTCCCCGAGTTCGCTATTTAGAATGCATGGAGCCATATCTTCATTGAGTTCCAGTGGTTTGGCGTAGGTCACCCGATGGCTCGTGCTTTGTCACTAGTTCTGAGGATAACACCCTTCGCGTGTTCAACCTGTAAGCGAGACTCTCATGTGATTTCTCGTTTCATTTCTTTTTGTGCTTGTAGCTGAATAGAATATTGTGTACAGTTTTTCCCTCAATGCCACCCAAATTGTGATCAATTCATACATGTTTAAATTAATTTCAATCAATTGAAATCAATCTGATGGATGTTCCAGGTAGAAAAACGCATGGGGACAGTTAAGTTGTCACTGAAAACCCAATCCAATCTCATTCATTAAAAATGCATTGTTGTTTTTGAGGTAGAACTTGGCAAGGTTTTGGTTATGATAATGATGTTATCAATTAAGATTTAATGTAATTATCCCGTTAAAAAAGTTAAGGATATAAGAAAAGGCTCCCGTTAGTGCAAGTTTAACACTCTCACTAAAACTGTAACAGGGGAAAAAGAACAATGGGACAAGACAGGAGTCTGCGTGAGACTGAATATATCATCAACTTTAGTTGTCTGGCAAAGCATTCATGTATTTTTAAGCATGATTGTACTTAATCTTCATACTTGAATTTCTCTCCCAAATTTCATTTGAACCCAATTCAGAGTTTGTTGCATTAATAGCCCGCCTCAGGATCCATTTATAGAATTAGGGAATCACCTTCCTTGAGAAGTGGCTGCTGAAATGCCATCAAGTTTTTTGGTGTTCAGGCACCAACCATACTTATAGTTATTTCCAAAATCATTCAATGGAAGGAAGAAACTACTTCCCCCTTCACTGCTTGAAATCCCCAAGAAATTTCAACATGCACTGTCTCTTTAAATAACTACTACGAAGACCCAAAAGGGACCAACACTCTATAAGGTGTTGGATCAAAGTCAAGGCACAAGGCACAACCAAGGCGCCAAGGGTCTTGGAGCCTGAGGTAGACGGAGCATGTCTAGGCACAAGCCTAATTTTGCTATGCAAATTTATTTTGATACTTCATATATATGTGTACATTCATGGATTTGTGTCCTGTTGCATAACAAACTTAATACCACCCATTTGAAGCACCAAAATACATTGACAACTGAACTTCCAAGTACATTATATAAGTAGTTTTACATACATGTACAAGTGTATTATCTATAGAGTTTCCAATTAAATAATACTAACAATTACTTCATGTTGACTATAAGCTTTACTAGCTATTCTCCTCCGCGCCCCGCCCCCCCCCCCACCCCCAAAAAAAAAAAAACCCCTTTAGAATCAGGCTTATTGTAGAAAAGTTTCTAAGAAAACTAGGCTTAAGCAAGGTGGTTTGAGTTAGAGCTATGCGAGTGGCAAAATGGTTTGGAGCCTAGGTGAGGGCCTAGACTGCAATGATTAAGGTGCGGCTTTGGCTACTATGGGTGCTTGAATGAGAACATCTTCATGGGGATTGAAGGTTCCAATGCAACACCAGCTCACCAATCTCATGTGCCTTTACTCATACTTCACTTAATTGGACCTCTTGTTTCTTCTCTTACTTGACAGGTAAGTTTTTCAAACTGCTTCTGATTTTTGGATATATCCAATCAAACCCCAAAATGAGAAGACATTGGGGCAAAGAAGTCTCTTGAAATTCAGAAAATATTTGGATGTCTTTTGTTACCATTTTATCCATGCAGTATTTTCTTTTTCCTTATTGGATTATAAATATGCAGGATTTTTTTTGTACCCAAGTCATGAGTGAGTCCTAGATCTGCAACTTGTGTTAGGGTCAACCTGAACCCTGTTGATCCGACCTGAAAATATGGGCGAGTTAATCCAACCCATTTAAAATATGATTGGTCCGGGCCAAAAAAACTTGATCCATTTTTAATTTAGGCTCGGCTAGGGTCATGGTTTATATAACCTAACCTGCCTGAATTACCTGAATTATATATATGTGTATATATAAGCATTCATAATTTTTTATGTCATTATTCGATCGTAGCATTAGCTCTCAATGATTATGCTTTAGTTGTAAAGACTTGTTTTTATGGATGTCTTTTTGCTTGAAGCATATTAATATTATATATATACACCAAATTATCTACTTAATTATATGGATTGATCCGTGACTTGATTTAACCTGACCCAAATTAAAGATGGGGGTTGGGTCATGGCTGGGTTGGAGGAGGCCAAAATATGGGTTGAAAAATAGTGACCCGAATTAAATCTGGGCGGGCTAAGATTTGGCTCTCAGCCTGGCCTGTGCGCCCAAGTTACACCACTAGTCAGTCCTCACCTTGTCTGCCAACGAATTGTTGGACTGGTTACCACGTGGGTTACACCATGAACTTTAAACAATCCTTTTAGCCATCGGCCCTCTTTTTACACATGGGGCCACCTGAGGAGTGGATCATCCTGAGCTTGGTCAATGAACTTCACCGGTCTCTCACGCGTGCAAGGTTGGTTGCATGAAGGTGAGAGCCTGCACAAGGTATATACATATGCATTCATACTGTTTTGTCTCTATATGGGTTGTATGGTTCAAATTTATCAATCTTTAGATTCTAAATGACAACGTGGCGGAGAGTGTTGCTATGGGAGAGAATTTGGTGTCAGATGATGGATGATAGGCTTAAAACTTGCTGGACAGTGAATTGGGCCACAAGTATTCCTACATGAGAAGTTGCGTGGCATGAATTTTGGATGGTATTAAGATGGGAAAATTCTAAGATACCTTAATATCAGTTGAGCGATGTATAACTGAATGGGCAAATAAAATTCACTTTTTATATGAGTTTCTATTTTTGGGGTTTTTGAATGGAATCATTTAATTTTAATCTATTAGTGAAAGAGAAAAAACAAAGTATTTGGATACATTTACTAAATGAACTTAGTGAGTGGATATGAATTGTTAAAGTCTTACATAAAGTGGTGGGCAGTATTTCTTGTATGACCCAATAGTATGTGGGAGAAAATTCTGAGCACGTGAAATGAGAGCACAAGTAAAGGCTAATAATATTATGTCATCTTAAAATCGCTCCCTTTATTTACATTTTCACTCTCGATACATTGAACTATGGAGGTCCATACCAAAACCTTTACTATTGCGTGCTCACTTGCATTGTACAGTAGACCATTAGCTGAGCCAAAGGCCTAGATTGAAGTAAAAGCATCAAAATGTTTCTGATTTCTATTTGTTAAAAAGTTCATAATCACCATGTTTACTTCTTAGTTACTTCATGTTCTTGCCTTAAATTTGAGTTAATCCATCAACGGCGAGATTTATTTTTTGTTTGCTTGCAGCTGGATATCCAAACTCATTCTTAATTATTTTAAGATGAGGCCTGTTCTAGTAATTTTTATTCTGTTTCGTTCAGACCAAATGATGCTAGCGAAGTTCATGTCGATGCTTGTTTATCTGCTGCTGCTGATGAAGGTATATAGTACAGAACACACATTTCTTCGTTCTTTTGGATACAAAGTGTCTTTATTTTGATTAGATGGGAGAATGGAGATAGTCATTGAAAGTGAAAAAATGGAAATGTCATCTTAAAAAAAATGGTAGCTTAAAGTGATAAGCAGACTGATGCTACTAATTTCTTGGAGATTTTTTTTTTTTTTTTTTGTGTTTTTGGATAACATGAATATCCCCACCCCATATTGGAGGTGAGACTAATCCCACGGATAAATGAAACCATCCGCGAGTCTCATGCATTAGGTAAGCCTAGGAGGAGTCGAACCTAGGACCCTAGTCTAATCTTAGAAGCTACCAACTGAGCTACCCATGTGGGTTTTTTCTTGGAGATTTTAGGAGTCTTAGCAAGGGCTGACGAATTTAATTAAAAGGAATGAATTGCACATAATCGAGAGTGAATGGATCTAATATAAGCCATAGATATAAGCATGTAACTGATCCTTTATTGAACAATGTTTTCTTGTTTCAGATGTACTTTTCAATTCACTTTAATTTTGTTCTAGGGTACTGCACCAAACTTTCATACCCCCTTGTTGTTGATATTTTTTGTATCAAATTTTTGCTTCTTCTACAGATTCATATACTTCAGATCTCATTGTGAAAGAGGCTGAGTCAGTTTACGACTATTGTTGGTACCCGTATATGTCTGTTTCAGGTGCCTCTGTGGCTTGAGATTTCTTCAACATGTTCTAGATTTCAATAGTAGTGAATATGATGAGAAATAGGAATCTCACCCTTAAGCTGCTAACTTACTGGTTATTTACTTGCTAAAATTCCAGATCCAACCAGCTGTGTATTTGCAAGTACCACCCGTGACCATCCTATTCATCTCTGGGATGCCATTTCTGGCCAGGTGATAAAGAAATGCTTTATGGATCTCAACTAGTGCAAATATTTCTGTTGGCAGTTCAGGTGCAGACCTTCTCATTCACTGAATATATATGCACTTATACTGGAAACTGCAGCTACGATGCACCTATCGGGCATATGACTCCATGGACGAAATAACTGCTGCCTTTTCAATCTCCTTCAACCTTACTGGGACAAAGTATTTACCACTGACCTTGATTAATTTTCCTTTGCAGTGATTGCTTTCACAACTTAAATGTATCATTTGTTGAACACTTTCATTTTCTCCCTTCATATATCATTTTTTTTTCTGTTTGTTATGGATACTCTGTTTAATTTTCCTTACCAACAGAAAAACCCCTCATTTTCTTGTCAATGAAAGAAAGTGAATCCTGTTACCCTATGTCATGAATATTTATCATTTGTTTCTACTTTCTCATTGTGTGCATGCCTATCTCATATTTTCTTCTGGTCCTGTAGTCAATGTTTAGAAAATTGAAATGGTCTTACAAAACATTGTAGGGATCCGATATCAAATGAGAAATTTTTGTAAGTTGTAATTTGTGTTAAAATGATTTTGTATTCAAACCATCAATATAAATGATAAATAAAATAATGATACTGCATATGTAAAACTTGATTGTCAGATATGTAAATGAGACGTGTAATTACAAAAGAAAACTCAGGATATGGACTTGTAGTTACATGTGATTGTGTGTAGCTTATAGACCACTGTTTTGAAAATTGACTTGGACCATAAGGTAGAATCAAAATTTAGTAAGACACATAAATTGCAAAAATTTACCAACAATTACAACATTTTAGAAAATCGGATTCAAAACACAATTTATACTGTTTTCTTTAAAATTTGTATTAATCATTAGATTCAAACTGTAAAACATAAGATTTTAACAACTAAGTGAATACTGACATGGTCAGCTTGTTGAAGTACTTGCCACTATGTCTTTCTTCCATAAGTTTGGAATGATTTCTTGTTTGTTCTTCTCAATGCTTATTTTATGTGATTGTGTTACGTACAAGGCTGTTTGCTGGATACAATAAATCTCTGAGAGTATTTGACCTACATCGGCCTGGTCGAGAGTTTAGACTGTATTCAACCCTTCAGGGCAATAATGATGGCCAGTCAGGTATATCTCTTACCAAAGGGGAACTTAATGGTGAAAAAAAAATGAAGACAGCTTAGGTTTTGAGTACCTCATTCAGCATAAACACTAAATATTGATTTCATTTCAAAATTGTATTTTAAGATTTTCATTTATGTAGTTTCAGTTGTCTTCATGGAACCATTGATTAAATATCATCTTCCCTGAATAGAAATGTGAAATGAACTGCAATTCATGTATGCGTGCTCACACAGTGAGATTGTGTATTGTCTCAGGTCTAATCATAATTTGTAAACAGAGAATGTCAAGTTTAGTAAATAGTGATATACTAAAATGAATTCATGATTGCATCTCATGTAATCTAAGTTTATTGATCTAGGCCTGATAATTGTCTAAACAGTGACTGTTGAGAAAACAAAATGGAAATTGAAACTGAATACTGCTTCTCTGAGCAAATTAAGGTAATCATAATACCAGAATAACATGTATTATTAGTTTACCATCTAGTAGGTCAATTCCAGAATTCTGCTACCTATTTGTGGTCTGCAACCTCATGCTAAGTTATGAATGGCTCATATGTTGCAGAGTTATTTACACTAAAAGTTTGCCCACATTGGATATTTTGAACTATGGATGCAAGTGTAGCAATTTTCGTGGGATCTTTGATTTCAAACCTTAACTTTGTCATAAACTTCATCTGTGCAAATTTGCATGTTTTATAGGCCAAAAATCAGCATTTAGATTATGCAATTGACTGAACAACAGCAAACTGCTTTTTATTTTCCAAATTATCATATAACACTCTGGCAAAGGCACAATATTTTGAAGTGGAACTTGACAAGAGCATGTATCACAATCAACAAGTGCTCATTGTTGAAACTGGAAGGGTCGTGAAATTTGAGTAATTTACTATTTAAGAAAGAAAGTCCTGAAGAACTCTGATCAGTTAGAGAGCCAGCCCATTTGGCAATAGAGTATGCATTGATGCTTAAATGTCTATGAGAAGAATATAAAATGCCTTGTGGTCCCTTACATATCGCAGAATTTGTCAAATGGAACAATCAACATTTGGTGTCTGGGTGCAGACATGAGTTCATTGATGATTCCAGCTGCATAAGCAATGCCCGGTTGTATGATCAGATAGATTGATTTTTAACAATCATTAGACAATAGCTGGGATCTAAAAGAGGATTTTGTTTTTATAGAATATAATTTAGGGTGCTTGAATGGGTTGTGGCCAATATTAACACATGCATTTCTTGACGGGGGTGTTGACGTGTCTGCCGATATTGAATTTGAAGTGGGACCCACGAGGCAACAACTGGGATTGGTTTATTTGGATTTTGGGTCAAAAAAGGGTAAACGTGTCCAGATCCCAAATTGATGCACATGGGCTTTGATTTCAGTGTAAAATGGGTCTACTGGGTTGGGCTTGGGGCCCACTCCTTCCCTGCATCGATCCACGCGTAAATTTAGAGAACCAATTTGTCAATTTCGTCCAATCAGGTCTCAATCGGGTCATTGTCGGACTCATCGGGTCCGATGCCCGTATCAGTAAGGCTTGTGCTTCATCATATGAAGTGATCATGCCACATTTTTACAGTTAAGAATCTAAGAGTTCACCACCAAACTTGCCGAAGCAAGCTTGTGATGATTGCTTCAGCCTATAAATTGTCTTTTTGAGCCAATTAACATTATGCTCCTCCCCTTTACATATAAATCTAAAAAAGAGGTGACATCTAACCATCTTATATAAATCTTGTGAAAGAAATGCATTTTTCACATCAATTTGCTCCAATTGCCAATTAAATTAGGACAAATTGAAATGAGAGCTCGGACTAATTTGAGTTGGGTGACTGGTGCAAATGTTTCCAAATAATTTTGCTACTAGAGTACGAGTCCACCACTTTGCCAGTACTTAAGCCTTTTATCTTGTGATGCTCTCATTAGGATTAGGTTAAGGCTAAGAGTCCATTTGCATTCAACTACATCCTTTCATTCAGGTAAATTGGTCATCTTCCATGTATGTTTTTAGTTTTTTCCAAGGACACTGTTTCTTTTTCCGCAACAGCAGACAGATATGGATTTTTAAGGGCAACAAGAGTTCTCTTTGGAATTGGAATGGAACTACAGAAGCAAGGACCTATGCAAAGGATATAAATACTGTTAGGATTACTGAGTTACAGATTTCGACTAATATTTCCGACAACCACATATATCATACTATGATCAGACAAAACTTTCAGCCGCAATTTTAAAATGAGATCAGACAGAAAAATTTCAGCCGCAATTTTAAACCTGTGTTAGGAAACAAACCACTTATTAACAGTGCAACTGTATGTTCCACATGGCAAGTTGAGAATTAGAGGGTGAGCATTTTTATAAGTGAGAGGTATTAGTAAATGAATTGCAGAGGTCTTGGTGTTGATTTGTCACAAACTATGGTGGCTTCTATCTATCTTTCTATCTGTCTATCTGTCTGTCTGTTAGTATGTCTGTCTATCTATACATATATTTGAATCAATAACAAAATTTATCAAAAGAAAGAAGAAATAGAACAGATAATAACTTGGTATATCTGACATATACTGAGATCCAAATTCATACTTTCTTATTTGGGAAATTTGCCATTTTATTTTATTTTTTGGTTCTCAGTGTCAATTGGTTTACCATTTTCCATAAAACTATTGATGTTTTTATTGTAGGAATCATATCTACGATTGCTTTTTCTCCCACTCATAACGGGATGCTTGCAACTGGTTCTTATAGTCAGACTTCTGCAATATATATGGAGGATAATATGGAGCTTTTATATGTTTTACATGGCCAGATGGGTGGAGTTACTCATGTGAGTGATTTGATCATAACTCATATTTGTCATGATTGGACTCAAGTTACTTATTGATTTTGTTTTTAAGAAAAAAATATACTAGTTAATTTGTTATTCATGTAGGTTGCATTCTCAAAAGATGGGAACTACTTGTATACTGGAGGTCGGAAGGTAATTTTCAAAGTCATACTAGAAATAACCATGGGTGATTACACGAGTGAGCAAGAGGCTTTTAATGTGCCTTTTTTACCCAATAATGTTAAATGTGCCTTGTAAGTGTATTTGTATAAAGCTAACAAGATAGCCGGTTATAATTTTGAGACAGAATGACCATATGTGATTGGATTCCATATATGACTGTTAGAAAATAAAAGAACAGAAAGTTTCTTTAGAAGGAAAATGATGTGTTGACAAATAGTACTTGGTCATGGGGTATTGAGTGGAAAGTACTCATATAAATCCGATATGAAGTTTATTATTTTTCTATGCTCAATAAGATAGAATTGTTAGCAAATTGTTTATAAGTGCTAGGTTTTGCATATGAGTATCTTTAAAATACTTTAAAGCCCATTTGAAAAGTACGATACTTATAGGTTTGGTTAATAGAAGCCTTAGTGCAAAATGGGCACACTCTTGAGAAACCTAGCTTTACCATTAAGTGACGTATGTAGCTATATCATATGTTGTACTTGCTTAAATGATATTAAAAATGCAATGTCAGTTTACTTGAAGCACATGTTGCTAAAAAAACGTCTTGAGGTTGTATCCGACCAATTCTAAATCATATTATCTTGTAGGTAACAATTTTTTAACATAAAAGTTTTCATTTTTGGGACAATTTCTGAGCCTCAACTGTAATAATCAACTCCCACTCAGATATGTGGGAATTTATTTAGAACATAGTATTTGAAATTCCCACTTCATTTCACATAGTTATATTGTTTTGTGTTCCAAGTGAGAGCAATTGCTTATTAATTAGGTTATGTACTGGTTGGCATAGACTTTTAATAATGACCTCATTGGAACTACAGTATCATCTTAACAAAAATGAATAGAATCTTTATTCAAAATATGATGTATAAGAAAGAAATCCCACCCTGGCTTTGACATGTCATGAAACTCAGCATCCTCTACAACCTTCAACCTATTAACTTGTCATTCCTCATCTTTACAGGAATAAGTTTATTCCTAACCTTTACATCCATTTGACTCTCTTCAGATGTCTGAGAGAGATCTCATTTCCTAGATAAGACATATCCTTCAGTATTCTACCAACTTTAGCCCATGTACATCGAGTGTTTATTTATCTATGGTTGGAATTGTCTCTGTCTTTTAACCATCTGAACTCTTAGGCATTTTGAATTTAAAATTGCATTTGATTTCTTTCGTTCGTTCTATCTTTCTTTCTTGCTGACTTAACAGATATAATTATAAATATTAACTTTTAAAAGGTTATTGTGATAAACAGTACAAAATATTCATGGTCAACAAAATTCTGATAATATCATACAGAAAAATTAGAAAAAAAATTCTATTAGGATTAGACTCTCCATTGAACATGGAATGCCTTTGCATCCCCATTTTAGTTATTATATTGACAACCACGCCATCTTCCTGTTATGTATAAGAAACACCATTACTGATGTTCCATTATCACATTAACTATGAAGGAAGCTCTTCACAGCTCTTTTGTGCCCAAAATCCATGCAGTCATTTTTGAAATCCATTCTACTATAGTTCGTAACCATCATTCTTTGCATGCCTTAAAGTCTCCTTGCTTCTTGCTGACTTTTGGATTTCATTTGTGTTTTGCCCCACATGGATTTGGAAAATAGACACAATTCTCCCTTTTGTCCCTATGCACCTCTCCAATCCCCTTTTAAAGTCCCGTCCACATAAAATTTCAATACTCTCGATGATAATCATGTCGACATAAAGGCCTCAACCCTAGGCCAAAAAAAAACCCACCAAACCAGTGATGCTGGTGTAGGCTTTTGGATTTGAGGAACAATGAGCACTGGGAATTGATCCCAACTGAAGTATTAAATCAACCACAATTATCTATTTCTGCTTAATTTACATAGAATGAAGTATGAAGGGATCCTTTCTGAACCATCAAGAGATATTATGGCGTAAATTCTTTACTTTGGATAATGCTTCATGTTTTATAACAAGGCTCTTTGATTTGGAAGCTCAGACCATGAAAGGTCTATGACCCCCTCTCTTCTTCCTATGGCATGGCAAATGGATGGTCATACCAAATTTAGAAGAACTGTGATTTTGCAAGTTCTTATAGACTAAGGATGACCTGAACATGTTGACAGAGGGCGACTAGGGAATCCATGACGAGCCCTTCCTATCAAGTAGTTTATTGCAAATTAAAGGTGGGCCTTGCTTTCCGTTGTAAATTCATTGACCCATAACAAGGCATGAAAGCTGCATGCCAGATCATTCTTCTAAAAAATGACACCAACATGAATCCAATAGAATGACTCTAGCTTTCATGTGTCAATTATAGCTTATGAGATAGATGTTTTCTCTCATTTTATTTTTTGATGTAAGTTTTCTTTAAATTTCTTGAAGGATCCATATATATTGTGCTGGGATATTCGTAATACTGCTAGCATAGTGTACAAGTAAGTACCTACCTAGTTTCCTTTTTTTTTTTTTTTTGAAAGATACCATACCTATTTTCCTGTTATTATTGGCCATTCGTATTTTTATTTTTCTGAAGTACTGGAGAATCTGCCTTCTAGTTGTATGCCTTCAAAGTGTATTCTGTTTATGTAGTGAGCATGCTAGTTATATATAAGATACAGACAATTATCGCTGGGGTCAACAACCTTCATTGTTCTTTTGTTACGCATGAATTACCCAATGGATGGTATTGGAGAGAGAACATAAATGAAGTGGAAAGGGAGGAAAGGTGAATGGTTGTCTGGTGTGAATTTACCTAAACCAACCAAGATAAATATAGGAGCACCTAGCCCAATGTGACCGGAAGAACCATACCCCTTAAGGAAGACAATGTTCTAGGAATCACTTGAGCATCTTTTTTTTGGAAGTGCTAGTCCAAGGAAGACATTCTTTAATAAAGTTGACATGTTTCGTAATCTGTATGAAAAACTATGTGACTTGACCTTTTGACGTCATTTTTTATTAAAAAAAATCTCAATTTTGTCTAGAAGAGAACTATAGTAACTTAAGTTTTAATTGTATCAATCAAGAAATAATAAATAGGAATTTGTAAGATTTTGATTGCTTTGCAATTCTTGATTACAATTACCCCCTTTTGCTGAAAAATGAAAACAATAAAATATGGAAGATATTGAAACTAACAGCATAATTTACAAATGATGCTGTATGTGGAAGCTGAGATATTCCTGCATCAACCTCATGGTATATATTGGGTCGGACAATTTGCTGCAATAACATCTTATCATTTGTTGTCCTACTCAACATGCTGAATAGAGTTGACTTTGGTTCAAGGAGCCTACTTCGGGAGTGAAGTTTACTTTTTAATTTTTCTTGAAATGAAAAAATACAAAAAAACCAATGGTGGATTCATATGGAAAATGTGATAATAAAGCAACTACCAGTATGACTATGCAATGAAATACTGTAAAGAGTTATTAATCATGTTATTCAAAATTGAAATTGCTCAATTTCCAGGATGTACAAGTTGTTTTCAGAGAAGTTCAGAATTTCGGTGAGATTCTTCTTCTTTTTAACTATTACTGGTTTCAAGAGAAAGAATTGTTGGTTACTGGTATAGAAATGGTATAAAATATGGCTCCATAGGATTCTGTATCAGCTGCACAACTTAAACAGGGCAAATAACCATGTTCTTTGATATGGATGTGTACTTGTTTCATGCTTTGCATCAGTTTATAGTTGGATTAATGCAAGTTTAATGTTACCAAGCAGAACTAAATTGGTTCCGTCCAAACAACTCTGAAGTCCTTCCATTTTTTTTATTTGGATCCTATGCTTTAGGTTGTACAGATCATCAGAATATACAAATCAGCGGATATTGTTCGATGTTGAACCATGTGGTAGACACCTTGGTACAGGCGGACAGGTATGCATCTTCTGATTTTCAGGGACTGTCAGAAAACAAGTATATTGAATACTTTATTTCTTATTTAAATAAATTGTTAGATATTGTGTGTTCTATACTGACATGTTGGCAGGACATATTCCTATTTTGTGGTATCCAATTTGCTGGGGCTGAGTATTCTATTGAAAAAATGATCCTGCCAACGTAATGTGTTGGTGCAGTGTCAACTGTACTCATCTATATTCACATAAAAAAAAAAAGAATTGTATATATATATATATAATTTTATTGGGTTGGTTTGGTTCTCTATTGTCAATTTTTTATTTTTCAAAATATAGCCTAGTTATGCCACTGGTCTCACTGTTTATAGAATTACATATAACTACATGCTTGCTTCCATGCTTACAGGATGGTCAAGTTCACATTTATGACTTGCAAACTGGGCAGTGGATATCAAGCTTCCAGGCTGCATCTGGTATTACTTTGTTCCATGACAATTTTCATTTTCAGCCTTTGTCAGTTTTCTTGCCCTTATTTATATTCTTGTATTCAATGCAGATACTGTAAACAGCTTCTCTTTCCATCCATCTCTACCAATGGCTGCTTTATCATCTGGGCAGCGAAGATTTGGCGTGCCAGACAATTGTGATGACAATATGAGTTTGAGTGGTATCTTTTCTTGCTCTTTTATAGGCTGTATGTTCAGGCCCATTTCCTATCATGGGTTAACAGCCATCAGTTTACCATGATAATAAGTGGGTCCATATGATTTCAGACATGTAGGTGATATAAGAGGGCCCACTTTAGTGTGAGCAAAATTATGGTCAAACCTCATGTGTTGGTCCCTAGTAGATATGGAGGCAGTTTAATATTTTAGCTTGCAAACGATAATCTACTGAATAGAGTTAATCCTGGTATAATGAGAAATTGTACATTCACATTTCTTCAAATAAGAAAAGAAAAATGTACGTCCACATTGACACAATTGTTGTTGATGTAGGAGAGGAAAACTGTGTCTCTGTTTGGGGTTTCTCTTGTGCCTACGCCACAATGGATGCTGCAAAAGTTGACTATGAAGATTTAAATACTGAAGCTAAGGGTGAAGATGCAAACAACATTCAAGTGGATCTTTAAGCCGTATGCATTCTGCCTTTTTCTTATAGGCACTTAAATTTATTTCTTTCTATATTTTGGCCTCCATTTTTACAGTCACTGACTTGGGCATATTCCTTCATTTGAATTTTAATGTGCCCCTTTTTTGTCAAGAAACTGGAGCTGCATAGTCATGGGCCAACTTAGCTGTTGAGTAGAATTTGAATCTTAATCTCCTTGACTGAGAAAGTTCCCATGGGGATATGATAATGATGATGTACAGTTGCACACCATGTATGATTTCTTTTACCTTGTTTTTTATTTCAACTGGGAAGACCATTATAACATTTTCTTTGGGTCTGATCTTGCCCTCTGATAGCCCACTAATCTTCTTGGAAGAAAAAGTTCGTGTACATTGCTGTAAAATTTGCTGTTTCATTCAACCCTGCTACAAGGTATGAAGGGCTTCCATTGCAGATAACCATGGTATGGTCTTACTATTATGAGAAGTTCTTACTCTAGGTCTACATTTTCCAAGAGAATCATTGTCTACAACTCTACATATTCCTCGTGGTGGTGAGAGTCTTCAACGTTAATCTAATTAGATAGATAAAATATGTCATTGGGCAGGAATTTGCAAAGTTCATTTTTGTGTATAATTTAGAGGAAAAGTTTGTGTATAATTTAGTTAGATTTTAGATGCTAAAGATACTGTTAAAATTCTGCTATAAATAAATTGAAATGCCTGTGGGTGGAGGGAACGTTTGGGGCTTTAGTTACCAGGAAGTCATTCTTCCCTTCCAAATGCTGATGTTTCCCATGTGTCATTTTTCAATTGCATTTTAAAATTTGCAAATGCTGCAAAAGTGGAGGGTCTCCATACATTCGAGTTTTGCTCGCTTCCATTGTGGCAGCTCGGTCTCTCATTTCTTCATCTTCAGACTCCACTTCAAATCCTGTCTCAGCAATCCTCTTCTTCATGACAATAACGATCCTCATTTCCATTGTGTCACCTTGTCAAGGCAACCAGCAACCAATGCCTACGTCACCTCCTCTGTTTCCACCCTCTCCTAGCGCCTCTCCAAGGCCCGTGACTGGATCGTTGCCCTCAAGTTCCTCATTTGCATCCACCACCTCGTTGTTGACCGACACCCCTACTTCCACCACGACGTCGTCCCATCTGCTGGGCACCCTCCTCAATTACTCGTATTTTCGAGTCTTCCATTCCAATTCATGGGATCAATCCTCCTTTCTCCACTCCTCCCTCTATCAGACCAGTGCCTCCAGTGCATGCTCTATGGATTGAAATAGAGAGATGGAGATCACGGAGAGACAAAAGAGAGAGAGGGGTTTTGTCGTGGGTTCTTCGAACGGTGAACTGAACTGTGAGAGTATTCGTATTGTGAGGAAAATGGATAGAGTTGGAATTTAAAAAAATATATATCTATCCGTGTGATCATTAAATCAAATTTACGGTGTAAAATCAAAACTGTAAAATTGCAGTAAACTTTCATTTGAGATTTTCATATAATGTCGTCATTCTTGAGTCTGACACAAAATTATGATGGGCCGATGAGATCTTGAATACATCTCAAATTTGGTCTCGAGTCTCAATCTGCATGGCCCTCGTTGTTGGATTGATATGTGGAAGAGAATGGTGTGCAACTCCTTTCACTTGTTTTCAATGGACGAAAATCCCTCCTTTTAAGTTAATTTGTCTATTTCACCTTATTTTTTTATTGATATTAAATTGTTTAAATACCTATTGAAAAGAAAAATGATCAGTCATACACTAGAAAATATTTTGATAGTGAAATTGTAAAATCCATCTTTAACTTTGGATTTAGGAGCAGGGGTTTAAAATTCGGTATCAGTTGATATATCGCCCACGAAATTTCTCTCTATTTTTAATTTCTGAGTTTAAAAAATGAAAAAAAACTTTTAAAAAGGTATTTTTTTAAAAAAAATCTTAATACATAAATATCAATTGACATTTGCTTATATCGGTAGATATATCAGCTAGGCCCACTGGTGAAATTGTAATTTTTTTTTTTTTTTAAAATCACTGATATTGGCCAATACATATTGGCGATATATATCGCATATCGCTTGATATTGACAGAATATGGCCGCTACAATACATATCGGCTGATATTTGTGTTTGTATATACTGTAACTTTTAAGTCATTCAAAATTATAATTAAAGTCATTAATTAAATTTATTTTTTTATACTTTCTAATTCCATCCAACTTCATGATCATAGATGGGTTTTATATTGAGCTCTGTTTCTAAGAGTGTGACTCATCATTTTTTATATATTATTTATTTTATTTATAAAGTACATGCTAAGTGATATTCTCTCAATTTAATTCATCATCATCATCATCACTCGAACAAAGAACTAAATGTCCCATGTCTTGCTAATTTAGATCATTAACTTTGTCTGGGGATCCAAATTTAAGATTAAAAATAAAGATTTGGGTTATATTGATTTCTTTTAAACAGTTTATTTTCAATAATTGATTTTTTAAGAGTGGGCATTCTCATTTGTGGTTACCCATCACTTTTAAGGATGTAAATAAGCTCCTACTTATTTATGATATTCTGGAGCAATAACAGAGAAACATCCTTGTTTTTATTTTATTTTATTTTCCAGCTGGCGATACATTCCTTGTTTTCCAATTCTATGTAGTTGTCCCACTTCATGAACCTGACAAAGGGGAGCCCGACAGACTTTCAGTCTAAAAACATCTGCTAAGAGACGTTTTTTTCAAATGTTTGATCGGGTAGAGAGGTAGAATTCATTAATATATTAAATAGAAGACAATTTTAAATTTATTTTTAATATTAATTTTAATTTTATCTCTTGCAGCTTAAGAAAATTATTTATAATAAAAAAGGATATATATATATATATATCTTATTGAATCAAATCAAGAATAATAATATCGATCATATCTGATATATATATTGATATCATACATATAAAAATTATTACAGCAAGTGGGCCCTAATTCCTCATTATAAAACTAATACTCCGATCAATGCTCCCTTCTTCTTCCTAAGAAAAGACGAAAGAACTAAAAAAATTAAAGGTCTCTATCATGTCGCTAACCCTAAGTCTGTCGCTACTTTGCTTTTGGAGTCGGTCGTCTGGACCCCACGTAAAGACGGTTCAGATTCCACGCAAGCTTCCTTCGACGGGGTCAGCCCTCAAATACCTAATTAACACGTCACGCAACCGGGATTTGCCGGTAGCAAGAAGTTCACCTGCTGACCGACTTATAGAAGCCTGTCTTCATTATCAAGACAGGTGCCAGTAAGGCCTGTGAGAAAAGGCCAATCAGACCGAGGCACGTTTCGTTCTTGTTAACAACAGCTGGACAAATATCACGAGAATCGGGGGGAGGCCTTTCGAGTTTCGATAAAGGGGCCCGCTTTTAGTCTAACTACCAAATTACCCTTGCCTTTAGACCGAAACGCTCCCCTCCCCTTAGTAGAAAGAAACATATAAATTTATTGAAAATAATAATTTTTAATTATAATCTTTATTTGTAATGTTTAAAATTACTGCTAATAAAAACTAAACCTTTCCTTAACTTTTATTCAATTTCAAGATTTTTTTTTTTGCAAGACAGTAATGGTAATACATGTAAATTTTTATTTTTTTCTTGAAAATTTTTTATACATTCAAAATACATATATTACTATATTTTATACTATTTGAATTCAAAAATATCATTTATTTATTTATTTTTACTTTGGTTAATCTTAATAAATCTTGATGGTATAGTATAACATGGTGTGTAAAAAATCTTATTCATTATCTAAAAATAAGTTTATAATTTGAGCAAAACCAAATTTTTCTTACTTTTATAGCTAGATGTTGCATTATGTTATTGTAATAATCCAATAATATTGGGCTGTTTCATAGATAAGTAGACTCCTGTAAGATCTATTTATTGAATACTAAATTGATTTATATAAATAAAACTTAGATCCTTAATGAAAGCAGCCAAATCTATATTTTTATCCAATTATGTACATTTAAATTTTCTATGAAATCATCATAATTAAATTAGTGAAACTATAATTTAAGGTTTTGGAGATCAAATTTTAATTGATCGTAAAGTTAATGATTCAATGGATTATGTAAGTTAGATTTAAGTCAAATCAGACAAGAATTGAATTTATAAATTGTAGACATGTATAATCAACAAAAGAAGAAAGAATGTGATTTAGAATATAATAAATCTTATAATCAAATTTTCTATGAAATTTGTTGGCTTGAATTTTGTCAAAATTAAGTGTTTACAATTTTTTTTTTTGAAAATTTATATTGATAAAATTTCTAATTTATTTCTCTATTTTAAGTGCTATAATTGATCTCATATTTTAAAAAGATCACTTAAAATCTATAATTCAACAATTACAAACTTCATTCATTACTCATGAAAAAAATGTGAACCCTAGTCACGGCAGGATGGAATTATATTAAGATAATATATATTTATTATTTTACTTATGATGATAGTATATTTTTGTCATTAATTTTTTATATATTAAATTTTAGTTTTTATTACATTAAATAAAAAATAAATTCCAGTGTGACGAGATTAAAAAAAAAAATGAATTTAATTTTCCATCGCTTTAGAAGCATTTTTGGCACTTTGTATCCTTTAAACGCGTTATGGACATTTCCAGGAAAAGGACGTAAAATGTCATCGATGGCAGTCTCGTAGTTTAATTCCAAAACCAGGGTAAATCCCAAACCCTTTAAAAATTATTACTTCCTATGACGGAAAACCAGATCTCAAAACCACCTCTCTCCGACTATAAATAACTGTCTCCTCTTTCATTTTTCTCATCACTCTTATTATTCTTATGCGAAGATGGGAACGGCCGTTCTTCGTTCTCACGACTGTGTAAAGTCCCGTTTTCCGACCGATGCGTTTCGTTCTCCATACCCTCCGATGTCAACGCGAAACTCCTCCCCCAACTCGGCACGAACCAGCCGCAGGAAGCGGCGTTACAAAGAGAACGCCGAAAATGGTCGGACTGTGATGAAACTCCCGGCGACCAATCTCGTCATGGGGAAAGTCACCATCTTGAAGCGTGGCGAAACGCTGAAGCCGTCCTCGCCGTCCAAAAACTCACATCCGTCATCTATTGGTGGATCTGCACGGACCAGCGATGACAAGAAGCCGATGGTCGCCGTCAACGAAGATTTCGTAATCTCCTCGACAGATCGGCTCGGGCCGGAGCCGGATCTGGTCCCGAAACAGATCAGGATTGCCGATGGGGTTTACGCCGGTTCTGCTTTCTTTTCCTCTCCTTCTCCGAGTTCTCTCCCGTTACCTGCCTTCTTCACGAAGATGTACACGAGTCCTCTGAGAAACGTCAGCAACGATGCAGCAACAGAGGATCTTCGGCGTCTGTTGCGGATCGACCAGTTACGACGTTGATGATTTCTGGTTTTAGTTTTTCTCTTCTATTTTAGTCTCCGATCCCTCTCTCCGTTGGATATATATCTCTCCTCTTTTTTTTTTTCAGCAGGAAGAGATAACCGAGATGAGGAATCGATTTAGTGATTTAGAAATAGATATGAAAAAACGATCAGTCGTTGTGTGTTAGGGTTTGGATGGGTTGGGTGTGTATACGAATCTTTGGTATATGCTTGTTTGGGTTGACAAATATGCCCTCGAATTAGTGATAATATTGAGCGCATTTTAGTAATTTAATTTTAGATCTTAGTAAGTCACAAGTTTGCTCGTTTGGGTTGACAAATATGCCCTCGAGTTGGTGATATTATTTAGGGCATTTTAGGAATTTTATTTTACAGGAAAAAATGATTTGTAGTGTTGTAAGTTATAAGTTTGCTGTAAGTTATTACGTTGCTGTAATCGAATATTATCTAATGCTAGTATTCTATTATCAATATTTGAATTTTTATATCTTGTTTCTGTTTTCTATTGGTGTTGTGGTTGGTATTTTATATGATTGTTTATATTATTTTTTTCATTTTTGATTTTCATGCATGGTATTGTATAAACCCTGATGCTTTAGACCGAAACCAGCTTGTTTCTCTCTCAAATTTCTGAATTTTCTAAACAGCAGATAAATTATAATAGAATCTTATATAAAAGAGAGTTTTTTTTATCAGATCGACATTTGTTAATAGTTTTTACTATCAAGAATATTGAAGATGTAAATAAAGTTATAAATAATGCATTGGGTATGGTATTATTCCTTTAAATTGTAATTTATTACTTTAATATAATATAATTTATTTGGTTTTTTCCTTTATTTTTTTTTATTTTTAAATGTATGTTAATTTTTTTTTTTAGCATCTTTTGGAAATAGAACAACAAATGATTATAGTGTCGTTCGCTATCATCTTGATAAAAGAAAATGTCAAATGGAATCGACAAAAGTATAGTAGTTAAGATAGATTAGATGAAAATGAAACTAAAAATGGATGTGTTAAGAAATTGGCAACTATAATTAAGATGAATAGGATAAAATGAAACTAAAGTTGGAGGAATTAAAATTGGATATATTAAAGATGAATGCCATTGAAATGGTTATTTGTTTGAAGAAAGAGGGTTAGGTTGGCTTTATTTGATTAAAAGCAATATAGTGTAGGAAAATTATTGGGGTTTTTCTATTATAAAAGACTATTAGCTAAAATAACAACTGTAATTTTGTAAGACAATAATTAAAAGTAACGATATTTTGTGGTGTAAATTTGCACAGATAGGAGGGTTGTGTCGCCTTGTGCAGAAAATTTAGATCAGAATCTGGGTTTATTCAGTGCGTAATACCAATACCAGAAGATAAGCAGAGATTTTAGATGTTTAGGCAAAGAAAAGCGCCGTTCTCATTCATACAAAATTGTATTATTAACAAAATAAGATGTACAAATAAAAAAGACAAAAATGGTACGAATACAAATCGGTATCTAATAAATACGGAAACGTGGAATTAATGTGGAAGGTTAGGTCGGTAAAACAGCACATGCAATTTTAATACAAAGTAATATCGTTATTGGGGATAATAACGGAGATCATTGAGTTTTTTTTGAGATATTAATGGAAAAATATTGTGACAAATATAATATTTAAAGAATAAAAAAAGTAATTAAATAAATCATTATTAAAATAAGAATTTTAATATTGAATTTAATAGGATATTATCGTAATATTATCATCTATTGTATTTTTAATATAAATTTATCGAAGTTTACTTACAGATAAATATGCAGTAATTGCATTTTGATGATAAATTTGAAAATATATATATTTGTGACTATGCTTTTTTGAATGATATTTGTGACTGCTTTTGAGAGTAGTTGGGGAGGTTAGTTGTTTGAAAAGAGAAAGTAGGTTGGTTTTATTGAGTAATATAGTGTGGGCACTGGTTTTCTACGGTTAGGCTAGGTGAATTTTCAACCAAGATTTTTCTCTTTATTTTTTTTGAAAATATCATATTTAAAAATAAAATTAAAAAATATAAATATCAGTTGATATTTACATGCGAATATTGGTGCCGAGATATCAACTGGGCCTATGTTGATATTTTTTTTAAAAAAAAATAAAAAATAAAAAAGGCCGAATATCAGACGTCGTGAAAATCTTGAAATATCTCGATGGATACACACCGTATTGATCAAGATTTTGACCCCTGGTATGGGGTTATGGGTCTTTTGCCTCGCGAATGTTTTCTGCACATTACTATTTTGAGCACCCGCCCCGCATCTGAAGGCCTCATTCACAAACTCTTTTCATATTTTTTTCCTTTTTCTTTTTTCTTTTTTTTTGAGGGTGCCTCAAATAATCTTTTTATCTTTGGCAGCCTAATATCTGTAAATTCTTTTTCTTGTAAATAAAATCCATTTGTCAGTTAAAAACACTGTTTTATGTTATGAAGAATATTAACTAAATTAAAAGAGGAATTCTATAAGAAACAATTAAAGCCAATCACATTTTATAGAACAAAATGGTTGAAAATAAAGAATAGACGAGTAAAAAGACGGATGAAATTAAGATGGCCAAAATTTTCTTATAAACTTGAATTTTGATATTTTAGCTAATTTAAATGCTCAATTTTAAATAAAATTCAAATAGAGCAAAAAACTAGGGATAAAAAAGCATATACATTACTTTTTCAATTTTATTAATTAACTTCGTGATTATTAAATTTTTTATGTGCGTATGAAAATTGATATATTTGCTAATCTAGATGCCTAACTTAGTTTCTTGCACTTGTATAGGTAAACAATTATGTCCAACTTTATATAGCATTTGTTGAAATGAGATAAAAGAGATTTTTTTATTAAAAAACTTTAAAAACTATAGAATTATTTGAGAAAGTAAAAAAGTTATCAAATTAAATACTGAAATCCACCATGTGGGTGGGGCTATTGGAAAGGTAGAGTGTCTAATTCAGAAAAATCAGATTAGATTAATCAAGTTATATTTTTTAAAATTATAATGTTTAAAGATTAAAACAATTTAAATTAAATAGATTCAATGAAAGTGATTTTTTTTATATATTCAAATTACCATACCCATTCTATTTTTTTATGGTCTATCCATCTGTACCATCAGATCTCTTATCGAACTTGCATCGGACCCTCGTCCGGCCAATTTCTTCTGTTGCTGTTTTAGACGACCGAAATCCAATTTTATGGGTTTTTTTTCTTAAATCCAAGTGGATCCTACACTTCTGACCTTAGGATCGACACCACCATGATCGCCCCTAGACCCATCTATCTACGGCTAAGGAAGACACTGGGTTTCGATCAACGGTGGGGCCCACCATTTTTTTCCCTCTCCTCTTCTGCATATTCAGTTGATCCCACATCCGAACGAAAAATTCGTTCAGCGGTACATTCGGTGGATGTGGAAGCATTAAGTGGAAAGGCAAAAGGGTAATTTCACCCAAAAATTTGAAAAAGGGTGCGTAGAGAGAAAAATCGGGTGTCTGTATGACTTGTCTAAATTTTAACCATATTAGATTTCAACATGCCACTCTACAACGGCTCTCACTCTAGCCAAGTAATACTTTCCACCTTTGTCGTGGCTCGATCCTGATATTTGCTCTGATATCAAATGTTAAAAAAAGATCTAGGGTGGACCCCAATCGTCATTAGCAGCACTAACATAATTTAGAGTAGTTTGTGTTTGGTATATGGAGTTGGATCAGTATGATGTCTGTACGTAACATTCCTAACGAAGCAAACTCGGAATCATGCATATTTGTTGGGCAAGGAATGTCTTTACTAAATGCATAGTCGCTTATGATTGTCTCCAACTATAATTTTCTTTTATTTGTGAATCATGGACTGAAGTAACGGTAACAGAAATGTCTAATTTAAGATGATGCATTATGGGAGACTCAAAATATAATAAGAAATTACTATATTAAAGAGACTTGAATAATAAGACTATTAAATGAGAAAATAAGTGAATCATTCAAGGTCGGAGTATCTTTTGGTAATGTAGGGTGTTCAACTACTGGCGTGACAGGCTATTTCCCTAAGTTAGGAGTTGACAATCTTATTGCAGATGTTTTCTTCATTTTTTTTTTTTGGTTTTTTCACTTGCTTGTACTATTTTTTTGTTGGTCTAAAACTTGTAGACCATTTTCTCTTTATTTGTACTTCTTATATTCTTCTAATGAATTTTTCTGTTAACAAAAAAAAGTGATTTGACCATATATGATAGAGAATCATAAAAATTAAGATGAAGAGACAAGAAAGAACATAACTGTAAATTAATAAAAAATATAGTTAACAATAAGGCAAAATGTGAGTGCGAAACTTAGAAGGTAAACCCATATTGAAAAAGTGAAACCGATGATGATAACAATAGTTTTCTTCTACCAGAGAGAGAGAGAGAGAGAGAGAGAGAGAGAGAGAGAGATGATGATTGTTTTTCTGATAACTTTCGTAAAAACTGAATATAATATGTGATAATAGAAATGATTAAATGTCTTTTTCTCTTTCCTCAATAATATTTATGCAGACATCAGTACTGTTACTTCTGTATGGAATATTTTGCCCAGGGAAGGTTGTAAGAATTTTGTAAAGTTCAAGCTGTGTGCAAACAGAATGATCATATACCAAGTTCCAAAAAAATAACGGAACAAGAATGATCCTACACACAATAAAGTTTTTTACTTATTATTTTCAGATTTTAAACATAAAGCGGAAATTGCATCAGAATCAAATTATGAGCACAGAATACCTAAATCAGTCAATAATACACGGGAGACAGTTCCGTATTTTCCTAATTGATTACCTTGAGAAAAATAGTGTGTTTTAAGTTTCAGCACCCAATCCCCTATGCTTTGGCAACCTGACTGCAGTCAATGGTTTGGTGATGCCTTGGGCATCTTTACCCAATCCAGAGCCTTCAATAAAACCCATTTTTGCCATCATCATTGACCCAAATCCTTTGGTATGTTTCTCAAAGGCACCAATCTTCCCAGGCTCTCTTCTTGCATTGTTGTCCTTTCTGTTCTTGTGCTCGGCAAACTCAATACCCAATCTTTTGGTATGTTTCTCAAATGCACCAATCTTCCCAGGATCTCTTCTTGCAATGTTGTCCTTTCCATTCTTGTGCTCGGAAAACTCAATACCCAATCCCAATGATTTTGGGCGCTGTGTAGCCTCTATGGGCTGTAGAACCCCTTGACCATCTTTTCCCAACCCACTACCCTCAACAAAACCCATCTTCGCCAACATCTTTGATCCAAAGCCTTTTGTATGCATCTCATATGCAGCCAACTTCACAGTGCTTGTGTTAGTCACCCTTTCATTTGAAACAACATTCTCAACTAAATCAACTACCATTGTCTCCTCCACAGTATCATTTTGCATTATGCCACTAGAGACGAATGATACTGGCTGATGTGCATACTTGGTGGAATGCTTTCCAGCTTGCTTCTTCCCGCCTGCTTCACTTCTACCACGTCGGCTGCTGGCTGAGCTCATCAGCTTGCGTGGTGCTGATTGATGAGGCTCTCTGAGCTTTGCAGCAAGTTTGCTCCTGCGAGTCTCGCCTATAGGAGTTCTTGTCTTTGGCTCCTGGTTGACACTGAAATCTACGTCCTCATCGCCCGCTCCCAATAGCTGAAACCAATGACAAAAAAAGTTAGATGTTCTAAGGCAAAATTGGGTTTCCCGCTTTCTTCATGTTTACTGAAACTAAGATTGGAGCCCTGGACCAGCCCAGGTTCTGAACTTCAGATTGAAGCATGACCCAGCTGTTGTAATTTTACCAAAGTACCATTTTACATTTGAAAAGATAGGTCCATTGATATGATTAAATGTCATGTTAGGTGGTGGAAATATTTGCACATTTCAGTACACTGGTACAGGACTAGCCCATTCAGCAATATGTACGGAGCCCATGGCCTGAAAACCACAGGCAGCATCAAGCACAAAGTAGGATGGGTATGGGCTTGGCACAGCCCACTTTCAGCCTTCACCAAACACCACTTCACTTGTCCTCCCAATCAAATTACAATGTCTTCTTTTTGAAAAGTTCAAATTACAATGTCTTTATTTTTTAAAAGTATTCATACCTTCAAATTAGTCTTGATATAAAAAGTTAGATAGGGTCAGCCATATCTGACATGGATCCCATAACTATATTATTCCAAATCCAACAAAATCGAGATACCATAGACCCCAATTGTTCAATGTGAAGGTAAAAAGGAAGTGAACAATTAAAAGAAAAAAAAAGATATCAAAGCCTATTTATAGTTGTGTGAGAAGCCTGACCTTGGATTAGGTCAAATCTATGGTGCTACCACAGAAGAACATGGTCTCACACATCCACACAAATGCATGCAGACACCAACACGTGCACAGGGAGAGAGAGAAAAGAGATTTTATGGTTGTTGGCAGCTAACATTATTATCACACCCATTAAAATGTGGATGAAGTTTAAGCTAAACAATACAACTGAACAAACTAAAACCGAGGAAGTCGGAAAAGAGAGAAAAAATAGAACCCTACTTAGGCAATTCCGTCAAATGCACATACCTTATTCAAGTGGAGTTTACTACTTGCAGAGGGCAGACATGTGTTTTCAGTTCTTGTAACAGTGACAAATCTGGTAACAACAATGCAACATTATTAACATATATCTCATATTACAAGACATTTTTTTTCATTGAAAAAAAATAAATAAATCCCAAGACATTGAACTGATGAACTGATAGAAACCAGAATACTTGAAGGAATCTCCTAACCAAACAAAAGATGTCAATTTTGGCAAATTTGTTTCTTCTCTTGAAATCCGAAAAAAAAAACTTTTTTAATTTCATAGATAGGTCGTTTTTTTGAGAGACAAGAGGTCATTGACTTAATATTGAATAAAAAGGCAGTGACATCTATTTTCCCGACAAAAGGAACAGTATCTTCAAGGGCAATGAGAGTTCCCCATAGGACATTTATGAATTGGGTAAGAGAAGGCTCATTAGTTGGGTGCAATGGAATAATTTTCATGGCATATCATTTAGCGACCATGATGCCAAAATATGGCATGGATATTGCAAGGGCACAACATGGAATTTATGCGTAAATGAAATATCCAACACGACATGAGACGAGAGCATTGTCTACTTTAGCTGTTTGGTTATCATAGTTAAGTGATATATGTAGAGAGTGGAGATGATCTTGCATGAAAGATGCATCATGTAAAATAATAGAGAAGCCACCTGAGAGAGATTCAAATTTAGGATTGGTTGGGGGATTAGATGTAAGCTGGGTCCTTTTTTCTTTATTTTGGTAGATAAGTGGATAATAAAGAAGTTAAGTGTGGCAAAAATATTAGAATATCAGAAACACTAAGTGATTTTTAGGGAGAACTTTCAAAGAAAAACTAGTAATTTAAATTGCTTCAGCAAATGGATTAAAGTGGGGAACTGGAAGGAAGAAAGCTCCTTGGAGGCTATTATCTTTATCAAGGGAGATACATGAAGTTGTGAGGACTCTTGACATTTCCTTTAACCCTGTGAGAAATAGGTGAACAGGGTGGCATATTTTCTAGAAAGCGTATGTTATGTTTTTCAAGGATTGAAGACAATTGGCCCAACACTCAATCCTCAGTGGGACTTGGGCAAACACCAATATGCAAAGAAATTCAAAACAACATCATGTTCAGGTTTCTCAATGGCATTTTGGAATCAAAGGCCCAAAGCCTCACTTTAGCAAAAACTTATTCGTTCGTTGCAACATATATAAAATTACTTTCTGGACTATTATTCATCTGTTTGCCACCTTTCACTATTTCAGTCCTTTTCATTTAATTCATGCATTTGTCCTTTTTTTTTTTTTGAAACATTGACTAAATATCATTAAGAATAGTAAGGAAATACAAAAAGTACAAAGCGGAAACCAATGTACTTTTCTTTTCCTTTAGGCATCCCGTGAGTCTATACCTTTTAGGACCCAATGATGCCGCCTCATATACTGTACTTTTTTGTCAATATAATTTATTCTATTTGTTGGCACTCAAAAAAAATAAAAGAATACTCAATACCTCTTCTTTCCAGAACCTTGGCAACCACTTCGTAGGCGATAAATTGATGCAAGTCGTTGCACCTAAGTGTCAATAACAAACTAACATAAATATAGATACGAAAGGAGCTAAATTTATAACAACGAGAAATAAGGTTTAAAATTTCAAGTAGTTCCAATCGACATTATTTTAAAACTCCTGAATGACAAATAGAAAGAGCTGTTTGAAAGAAGTAATAAATGTATTATATACCAATGTCCCAACTCAAATTATAACTTAAACCTAAAAGACAAAGCAAACAGATAAAAAGGTGCACATTTCATGTTATATTGATAAAGGACAACGATAATGATAACATGCCCACACGTGATATGAATATGAAAATGCAAAGGAATCTAGCAGCACCTTAGTACATGATTGTGTGGTCATTTTCATTATTCATGTATTACCAAACTCACAACATATAATCCATACAAAGTGCCAAGATTTGAAAATGCAACACATGTCCGAACCCTAGTAGCACTGTGGTACCTGATTTACTGGCAATCTTCATGATTAAAATATTACCAAACTCTCAACAAATCAAACTTATCAAGACCATCAACTTCACAGCAAAGGAATCACTCAACTTGCTGTTGCATGCACAAGGAATCTGGTTTGATGCAATGACCAACTCAAACAATATGCATGGAGAGGGATAGAGACCACCCACCCATATGGAAGAATCCAGCCATTCTTATTGCATTCAATTGGAATTTGTTAACACACCACACACATATAATGGTATGTATCACCGACCCTGACACTACCCATAACAAAGCTATCTAAACAAGTCTTAGTTCAAATCCATTGACCCACCTAGTATGCTAATTGAGGAAATAACCAATACTAAACTCCTAGTTCAACTAGGATACACCAATGTCTAAATTCATACCACCAACTGCAAGTTTGGTTTACAATCTTTCTTATTCTAACAGATCCACAAAATGAGACAGGATGGAGTTTTCTTTTTCTTTAATTTTTTTTTTTAAAAAAAGAGAGAAACAGACATCATGGATTTGGAAAGACAACTGAGAACATCATAACAATATGCTACAAAAGAACTGCCCTCTGCAGCAAACTAAAGTTCCAACAATCATTTAAGTTTGGATGACCTGCACCATAGCGACTGAATCCTATCCTCAAAAGGAGATGAGATGATCATTCAATCTTTTGCTTGCACACCTTGCAATCTGCACACTTCAGTTCAGAACTAGAGAAACACCTCTTTCACATGGTAAAGCCAGACGAGTCCGGATCGTCTGGAAGTGGACTTCCACAGAAGAGGAAGAGCATCTTCTCCCATTGATGGAGAGGACTCTCTCTTCCTTTTCAGTCTTCTCTTACCTGACACAACAGAGACTCTCTCTCTTCCTTTTCATCTTCTCTTACCTGACACAACAGATGAGAATGCTCCGTCGGAAGTGAACTTCTAGAGGATCCTGATTCAAGCCAGACTGACATAAAGAATCTGATGATAAAAATAACAACTGACTTTGGTCTGGACTCATGTATAAGCAACCTTTAGGCTTGTTTGGATCCTAATAATGTGCCACATTTCATGGCAAGTGCCAGGTGACATATCCATTGCTGACTTCACCATTTGCACAGATCCTCGGTTTTCACTGAAACATGATCACAGGGCACTATGTTCTGTGTTGAAGCATGGAAGATAGGAGAACATTTCTGTCCAAAATTTCCCCTCCCCATCAGAAAATGGATTCCACGGTAAGCATGATGAGAATGGTTTTTCACGCTGGATGGAAAATGGCAAATGACCTCCAAAGTAAATTTCAGGGTAAGAGTAGTAATACTAAAATACAGAGAACAAGAATAATGCATTAAACAGGAAAAGAACAATCAACCATTTCCTCTGTTGCTAGTAGTGAATCCCTATACACTATCCACACTCGTCCTTGCAAGTTTGTCAGCCTCATTAGCACTCTGACCCATCCTGCATAAAGTGACATACAACTTGTTTCCTAAATGCAGATGCCAATGAAATCATATACCATGGTTAACAGCGGCCTCTTAGCATGCTGACCAATCTAGTATAAAGTGACAAAAAACGTTTTATCCCTAGATGCAGGCACCAACAGAATCATCTGCCATGGTTCAATGCTGCCTCTTGGTCCAATTGCTCGAATCCCTAGTGATGATGGTTTAATCAGAATTAAGCTATTAAATGTTCTGTCATTAATGGAATTCTGAATCCATAATATAGCTAAATGTCTCTTTTCTTCTTTTCTCCTCTTGTTCTGATATATTTTGTTTACTCTTTGAAAAAAAACTAGCTAAATTCCTGCTGAAAAAGTGTTTTTTTGGATGCTCAATATCTATCTTGGAGATTGTGGAATTCCTGGACTTCTACAATTTCTAGTTTAGACATGCTAGGGTTTCCATTTAATAACTGCTATGGAGTGTCTCATTCAATCAACACTCTCAGACTCAAGGTCTCACACAGATATCTATGTCCCATCATAAAAATATAGAGATCTCAGAGAAACTAAGAAAAATGAGAGAGAGAATCACAAAGAGAGTAAAATTTGTGGTCTTCCCCTCCCCCTCCCTACCCCTCCCCCCCCCAACCCCCACACCACACACAAGAGAGAGGAGCCGTTCGCAAATAGTGGTCTCCCCCTCCCCCTCCCCTCTGTTAGAAGGATTAGCTAAGAATCTCAACTTATTTTCATCAAGGTAAATGATCATGATCATTGTCAAAGCCATTTTCCATCTTTCTAGGATCGGCTTCTTGAGTTTTATGATTCCATTCTTCTTAGTAAATATGCAGCCCAATAATCAGAGAATTAAAAAATTAAAATCAACAAAGTTCACAAAGCATGAGAGCATCGAATTAAGGAGCACCGATCAAACAATCCGCAAGATCATTGAACAAGGGCGAGTTATATCCTAATATTTCTGCAATATATTCCACAAACAATTTCTGCTCAGTACTTAGAATGAAAAGAGGTTTAAAATGAGAAGAGCTACACTAAAGACATGCATGCAAGTAACCTGTGTGGGAGATATCATTCCAATCCTAATACTCTATACTGAACCCATGCTCCTGCCTATCATCTGAATATTTCTCAAACTCCCCCAATTCTTATAACCCTTGATGACATTGATGGTTCAACTCTGACAAAAATGGGCCCCATAAGATGGTTACTCCACCACCCCAATTCTCAAACACCACCATCCCACCCTTTTCTTCTAAGAGAACTGCTTACATGTTTCCACCACCTTCCTATATCATACCACCCATGAACTTCCATGCATGGAGCCTTCCTCTTTGTTCCATCTCTTTAGATCATTCATGTAATTAATTGCTTCTTGAGAAAGAATCCTATTGACCACATTCACACCAACTTTTAAACACGCTGGAGAGGTCCTTAAAATCACAAGATCTCAACTCATACACCATGGAGACCTGGAACTCCCAATTTTTCATACTAACAATTTGCAAGATCATCTCACCATTTGACATCAATAACATTAGAAAATGGTTCCAATATTCAGTATTCATATCAGCTGATACCGATCACTTGTACTTGTAATGTACAATATGCTATATATGTCTATTCACCACAACATATTGCCTTTAATGACCAACATAGACATGATCAAGACCTACATCAACTTTAAGGGTCCAATGCAAACTCATATCAGCTATTATCAAAGAATGAAAAACCAAAGTTAAGCCAACATTTTCCTATATTTTTTATACATAGGATATTTTTATATTATTTAATATGGTCAATAATACATGTAGGTTTTTTTGGATGTGGAGGTTTTATGTAGGTTCTTTGTCTGTGGAGAAACCCTCCAATACTACTACATCAAGTCTTGCATTCAAGGGCAAATAATATTCTTTCAAGTTAGAAAGAGAAGGAACCCACTTATGCTCTTACTATCATGACCATTGACTTTCTTACACTGAATTGGAGTAAGAGACCTGGAAAATAACATGTCAGGAAAAGGGGCTGAATTTCTTGATTTTGTCTGTTTTGCGTCAAGAGACATGGAAGAAGAAAGCCAATCTATTTGCCAAGTCAAGCAATATGGGCAAGCAGCGACTGTCTTACTTGTGTTCCTGTGACAATCCATCATATTACATTGATTGGTACATTGAGTTCCAATTCATTTCCTGAATGCATTCAACTGATGGTAAGGGAGGGTCCATGGCTGAGTCCAGGCCTGTTTATCTTATGCCCTTGCCTGAGCCTGCCTATTTAAGAAAAATGTGTGCCTCTGGCGGCCCTGTTAACACATTTATATTGAGAAAAAGGAGACAAGATGAATTGATGTAATTTACAGGAGATTATATATAAATGTACATGCATAGATACATACACACATGCGTATACTCCAAGCCAAGGCCAGCCCATTTAGTAAATGGGCAGCCAAGTCGGGCCACTTTAGAGGTAGGTACAGGGTGGCATGGAGACTTGTTCCAACTGCAGTCTTTTGGACAGTTTGAAAGAGAGAATAGGAGAGAATAGGAGAATTTTTTGAAAAGGTGAAGTGGCAATTGATAGGATGGCTATCTGTTTGCAAGGAGTTTGCTGGTCTATCACTAGAAGACTTCTATCTATCATGGGAAGGGTGTTATTAGGGGGATTAGTAAGATATGAAACTTAAGATGCGGTGGTCATCACCACCAAAGGGTTCGTGTAAATTCAACATGGATGGGGCAACAAAGAGTAAGCCTGGACCGGCAGGAATAGGAGTAATGATTTATGACGATAGGGGTAGGATGATATTAGCATTCTCTGAGCCTTTGGGATTATGGAGTAGGTTGGGTGGAATCACCTTCGCACATACAACCCAGTCTGTGAATAGTGTTACATACTTCCTAGCAAAGGTCGGAGTACAGAAGCATCAACTTTTAATTGCGTTGTTATGATTTCGGGCTATTTTGGGTGTACAAGGTTGTTGGGGTTATTTATTTGTATTGTTTCTTATGTTTATTGTGAAGCATTGTATATATAGGCTCCACTTAATCTCTTTATGTTGTTCTTGTAACTATCTTGTATAACTCTATTATGATTGGCATCTTCTCATTTGTACCCTCTTATGTGAATTAATGAAGTTACTTGTCACTGTCTCAAAAAAAAAAAAAAACGTTTGGGCAAAAATTGATGTGGCGCATCTTGTCCAAAAATGCTTCTCCAAGCCCATCTAAGTAAACCTTTCAAAAAGAAAAATCCCATCTAAGTAGGCCAGGTATGGGCTAGACTCAGGCTCACGACCAACCTCAAATCATCAATGTCTAAGCTTGAAGCTAATGTAAGGTGGATTTACGTATTGTTCAGAAGAATGATATACCTTTTGAACTTACAAGAAAGTGCAAATATCAAAGGTCAAATTTTGGAAATTTTCTTATCAGTGCACTAACTTTCTAAATTATGTAACAATTCTACTGAAAACATTGAAGCAAAGGAGTCAGACCTGGGAACAATCACGGGAATGCATAGGTTGGAAAGATAGCATATCAACCTCATTCAGGACCATTTGTCTCAACTTCTGCAAGTTGCAAACCGGGCAAGCATTAGCTGTATGTATGAATCATCAAATGATTCAATGCTAGCCAAGAATCAGAAAGTAGACATACAGTACCTTCTGGAATGCTTATAGAACATGCAAGGCTCATCTATACAACACAAATGGAATCATGCATGTCCACACACAAAAAAAGAAAAAGAAGCAAAAGCACTAAGTGCTTGAGCCACTAAAAATATTCACTACAGAGCAAAAGATAAATGCCAATCAAGATGCATAAAACCCAACATTCCAGCATTAGAGGAATGAGGTAAAGAACAGAAACTTACAAAAAAAAAAAAGCACCAAAAAGTAATCTATAAAAGGTTAGCTCGTATTAGTCTTACCAAATTTATTTGATCCAAATCCACACCACGATTGATCATTCGCTCTCGACGCTTTGCAGCTATAGCTTCTTTACGATGTTTCTTTTTTCCACCTGAATATATAGAAAATGCCTTTAATAGAAAAGAGCTTATAGAAAAATGGCGGATGATAACCAAAATTTGCAAGTACATGAGAAAATCAATTAAACTGAGTGGAAAAAGACCATGTTTAGAATTGTAAATGAGAAAATCCTTCTGACAAGTATAGGGTGGAAAAAATACTGTCAATTATATGAGAAAAGCCTTCTGTTATTCAAAATTGAAAGATGAAAGTGATGTGGGACCTACCTCTAGACATAGTTGACCAAAATCATCCCAGTTTAGAAAGTTGACTTAGAGAATATTGCAAGCTATGTAATTTAGTATAATTGATTATTCTTTTATTTCTTTCCTTTTTAACCATCGTAATTAGCTCCTTGTAATCTATTTATACTTGTACTTTCCTTTGATTATAGACAATACAATACATTCAAAGAGAGTGATTCCTCTCTCCCAATCCTATCCTTTCTTTTCTTTTCTTTTCATTATTATTTTTCCTTTCTTTCCAATATTACTTTCAACATGGTATCAGCCAGAATGATTTTCTGGACGCTCTAGGAGGATTTTTTTTCCTTTCCTTTTTACTGCTCCTACTGCGTTCCTGTTCATTGCCCGGCTTCAGGCATCTTCTTCGGACCAGGTTTTCTTCTCCGACAGACCTGTGAGGTATGTACTTCACAGTGATGTAAGTTACAGAGGGTCCAATCTATTTCTATTTCATGAATCTCTATAAGAAGGTCAAGCTAAGCAGACCTTGGTTTAGAGCACTTCTTTTCCTTTCGCTTTTCGGTGTATTTGTGTGTGGGGGGAAGGTTGGAGAGAGAGAGAAAGAGAATCAATCAGGGACATGGTGTCTCAATCCAATGATTGTTGCCTGAAGGCAAAGGTTACAGGATTTACCAAACCATCTCTCTTAAATAGTTCAAAGGATCAAAGGGGGTTTTCAATGGTACTTGGTTTGAAGCTCTCAGCACCACTTAGACAAATGAGGAGATGCCCACCTACAAGATTGGTGAAAGTAAAAAATGGGAATTTGGACCAATAGACTTGAGGGGTGAATATGGTAGCTGAATATAGTCCCTAAAAGGGCTGCAGTGCAAACAAGGCAGAGATAATGGTCAGTCTTCTTCATGCACCAGTTCATCATGTTGGGTGCATTGGGTCACATACTTGAGTGAGTTTCTAAAATCGCATTCAATGAATCAAGACAGGCATAACTTCTCGTCGAAGTTGGCTAACACTGTTCACGATCTGAAGGAACTCTCACATGGAAGGTCCAATAAGGCATCTTGGTTACAAATTTTGATCAAAATTAAAATATCAGCCTAAATTTTCAGTCTAAACACTGACTAAAATATGAATTTTTTAAAATATCAGCCTATATTTCTGAAATATCACCGATATTTTCAAATTCCGGCAAGAATTTTTCAGTCTGGGATAGAGGCCAAAAAAATTCTCCCAGCCAATATTTATAACTGAGACAGCTTGAGATCAGGAACTGAGGTTAGTGTCATGTCACAGTATTCTTGTTTTTTTTAGCGGTGTCACAGTATTCTTGTTGTCATTGCACTCAGCCAAAAAAAAAAGGGACATAGGGACATGGCACTATACTTAAATAAATATACATATAAAATTTATTTTAAATGAAAACAAGGTGCAAAATAACACTAACAGAAAGTAATGTACTTGTTTTACTCTAAACAATTAAGTAACAAATCATTAGGTTTTAAAAGTTGATGTAATATTTTAGTCATCTTGGAAAACAATGTCAAAAAGCATTTGAAGAGCCCATGAAGAATGGGAGTGTGTCCGATACGGATACATCATACATCTTGAAGTGTCCATAGCAACATAGTGTTTTGTGTGTGTTTTAACTTCTTGAGAAAAGAAGAAAAGGTGTCCAAACATGGTGAATTAGATCATACTCTGATTGTTCTTATTATTTACAGTAGAAAAGTTGTCTACTATATTACCATTATCTTGATAATAATGGCTATTGTTTCTAAGAAGATTTGTTCTTATCATATTGATATAAATTTGCAATGTATTTATGATATGGCACAAATACATGGTAGTGTAGCATTCAAGTTTCTTCTGAAATAGTAGAATGCAGCCACTTTCCACATCACATGTCAACATTTTTTTTAAAGAGATAACTACTATTTAAGAAGAGCAAGAAATACCACCATCATTAAAAAACAAAGAGAGAGAGAGAGAGGGAGGGTACAAATTCCAGTAACTAACTATTTTGGAACCTCTCAGTTGATAGAAGCAAAGCTAAAAAGCATTCAAAAAATATATAGGGGCAAAGAAGAGGAGCTTTACCAGGAAGATTCTTGAACTTCATTTTCTCACCCGGCCAAGACTGAGCAAGCTGAGGAACCCACTTCTTTTTCCCAGATGCTCTTCTAAGATCCTTCATGAGCAAAAGATCATCATCCAAAGCAAGTAGCCCCATATCCACAGGAAGAGCAGCTTTAAGTTGGTTTGTAAGACGCTTCTTTCTCTGTTGAGGCTTTTTCATACCATATTCCATCGAAGCCTTACGTAGAGCATTCCCACCCACCTTTTCAAGACTCTCATTGCTGCTACCATCTGAAGAACTGCCTTCGTCCGAGTCATCTGAATCTTGACACAACTGAGAAAAATCCCGATCTGCCAACCACTTGGTTTTCAACAACTCAGAATCACCACCAATTCCATCCAAGTAATCTTCTGCCACATCATCATCAATATCTGAATCACTATTGGATGACATATCCTCTTCAGTTTCAGATGGTCCAACAGACTCGCTATAAGACATATCATCATCAGACTTCAGAGCTATCATCAGCACTGAGTTCATCATTTTCATCATCAGATATGGTAATATCCTCCGTGTACAACTTCACACCACCGATCGACAAAAACCCATCATTCCTCTTGGGAGGTGAATCATTGAACATCAACACCTGGTGCTTCCGACCGCTTCCCTTACCACTTTCCACTGTTTCCAACACAAATTTCCTTTTCTGCAGGTGACGAACTGAACCCTACAGCCAACCCCTCTCCTCTTCCTCTCCTCTTCCTCCTTGTCCTTCTCGGTTTCATCCTCATCACAAAATCCCAACCCCCGATGACAGCTGCTGTCACCGAGAATCAAATCC
The DNA here is from genome assembly GCA_013350335.1 of Chimonanthus salicifolius. NCBI lineage: Eukaryota > Viridiplantae > Streptophyta > Magnoliopsida > Laurales > Calycanthaceae > Chimonanthus > Chimonanthus salicifolius. The sequence continues at coordinate 26,037,785 of CM023532.1, read as the reverse complement.
GCACCATAATCATAAGTAAAATTCTCACAAGCAACAGGCTCACAGTGCGGTGTTTTGTCTACATAAGCAAGGATCTTACTCTCTTTCGACTCAACCAAAACTATGGGAGATTGAATCAGCTTCAATGTGCGATTTTGAATGCAGAACCTCCTGAATTACAATTAGCTAAGAATTCCATTCGTACAAATTAAACAAAAGAAGGAACTGACAGAGACAATTGGGGAAAACAGAAAAAGATGACAGCTCTGGAAACAGGAAGAAACATTAGAAACTGACGCACCTGAAGATCGAAGACTGGATATTTATAGCCTAAAGCATTAAAAGGAGGCTTGCGAGACCTTTCATTTGATGCCGATCCTTTTGATTTTCCGTATCTTTCTTTTGGGGATTTTCCTGCATTTGTGGATAAAAAATTACAATAACAAGAAAAATAGAATTCTGGAAAGAGAAAATTACGGGGAAAAGGAATTTTTTGCGTTTAATAAGGACCAGGATTGAGAGCGGAAGCCGGAGCTGGAGCCGGTGAAGATGAAGAATCTTTCTGCCAGTTGTTTAAGAGGCCGCCGGCGACGAAGAGAGCTTCGTTCTTGTTGCGGTTGTTTTTGGTGTATCTTCTCCGGGCTCCTCCCATGGTGCAGGTCTGTTTCATCTACAGGCTTGGGATAGAAATGGGGAAAGAGCGGTTCCCGATGATTGATTCCTTCCTTCTTCCGGGCGTTGTAGATGAATGCTACGGCTAATCGCGCGACTGAGCTCGGAATGTCTCTCGCACGAACACTTCCCAGACACGTGTGACTGTGCTGCCAAAGAATTCGTAATTAGAATAAAGAAAAGAAGAAGTTACTACAATATGAGATTATTTGTTGCACGTAGTGTAAAAATGTTTAGAAAAAAAGAAAAAAACTACTAAATAACATTCTTGGTTGCATTGGTTTAAATGGTTAAGGAGAGAGTTCAAATTCAGTTTGAATTGAGAATTTAATTTGATATCACATTATATAAAAGTCTTTATTTTATTATAATTTATAATATTAAGTAGAGTAAACTCGGTTAAAAAAACGGTAGCGGCTCGATTATCAGTCGATAAATGTCTCTCTCTCATTTTAATAATTTTTTTTATTAAAACGACCAAATATCGACGGTGTATATCGGATATAGGTCAATATCTAAAATATCGTCAGATACATATCAGTATCGACCGATATGTAAAAGTATTAAAATCGATATTAATTTTCCTCTGATAGAGAGTTAAATAGGAAAAGGTGTAGATATTTTGAATAGATGCAAGAAAATTTCATGTATATTATTTATATATCATATAATATTGATTAATATAAAAACAAATTAAGATTTCAGAGAAAAGTTTGTTTCATGTGTAAGGAAAATAATAAAATAAAAATGTGAGAATATAGAGTATGTTAAAAGAGAAAGTTTTGTATGATCATGAAATGAATTTTAGTCAAGATATTTAATTTATAGTTTGATACTTAAAATAAAGAAAATTTGTTAAAATATCTAAAAATAGAAATAGATTGATAAGTTAACTTGATTTATTACATTTTTGTCATGTAATAATTAAAATATATATAATACATGAAAATATACAGCAATAGACTAAAAATGGAAGAATAAAAGAAAAACAAGATTGGATTATGTAAATTGAAAGGATTGAAGAAATTGACCAGTCATATCTCAAAAAAAAAAATCAAGAAAATTAAAACAAGCCCTCAAATTGAAAAAAAAAAAAAGTTCTATAAATAGAAGGAATTGACTCCATCCATTTATGTGAACAACTAAAAAAAAATTATGTATAAATATAATTAAAAATAAAAATTAAGATTTTAATATTTGATTTGGTGACTTAGAAGGATTGACCCACTTCATCATATCAACACTTAAAAATATATATATAAAAAAAAAAAAGAGAAGAAGATCAATTTCTTTATTTAATGTCTTTAGTTTTACCTAACAACGTCATATGTGACTTTTACATACATTTGAAAAGAAAAGGATACAAAAATTAAGTCATGTATTATCTAATGTTTGTTGATATTAGTAATATCAAACTCTAGCTTTTGTTCTTTGGTATGTATGTCACTCTCCTTCAAATTTGTGATTTAATTATTTTTCTTTAATTTTATGATAATTTACCAAATTCAAATTGTAACGACCCGACTCGAATACAGGACTTAGGGCTTGATTTAGCAAGAAATTGTCCGCTCTGGGCCTTAGCATACAAGCTTGAACCTGCACGGTTTTATTCCTGGGCCCTGGCCTAAAAGGCCTCACATAAGAGTATATGGGGTTGGTTTCATATAACTCCTCACCCCCCTTTCTCCCAAACCAATGTCAGACTTTTCCCACATCAATTTTTGGGCAAAGTGCAGGGTATCACAATCACTCCCTCTAAAATATACTCTCTCTATCGCATTTTAGTTGTCTCATTTGAAATATTCATATCTTTTAAGGACTCTCTGTAAAAGGCTAGTACTCCATGTGATTTCATCATTTTCAATACACTTTATACTACTCCAATCTAAATGAGACAACTATTTTGGGACAATTTCAAAATCCATATAGGCCAATTAATTTAGGACAAAGGGAGTATATGAAAGCCTTGTGAGACCCTGACCGGGCCCAGACTGGCCGAGTCCACTAAGGGTCCTGGCCCAAGTGAACAGAGTGGAGTGGGAGTGTGTTTGTGTGCTTGAGGGTAAAAACCAAGGTCCCACATCGGAAGTTGACGAATTTGAGAGAGGGTTTATAAGTAGCCTCGCCCTCCTCTTCCAACAAGACGTGTTTGGACTCGGACTTGGGTGGTGTCCAATCCAAAAATAGTGCGGGCTCTCACGTCTGCACATGTGTGCGTATGTGGGCCCAAAGCGGATAGTATCGTGCTGGGCCGAGCCCCAAGCCCTTTTATGGGGCAGGCTCATTACAAATGGTATCACAGCAGAGTTTAGCACTCGACTGTGTAGGCCTACTGCCTTCCACTGGAGTCATTGGGTCGAGCCGGTGACGACTCTGGGCTTAGAGAGGTAGATTGTGAGACCCTTGACCCGGCCTAGACGGCCGAGTCCACTAAGGGCCAGGCCCAAGTGAACAGAGTGGAGTGGGAGTGTGTTTATGTGCTTGAGGGTGAAAACCAAGGTCTCACATCGGAAGTTGACTAAAATTTGAGAGGGGGTTTATAAGTAGCCTCGCTCTCCTCTTCCAGCAAGACGCGTTTTGGACCCGGACTTGGGCCAGATCCGATTCAAAAACCTTGCGGGATTACATGTGTGCACATATGTGAGCTTGTGGGCTCAAAAGCGGACAATATCTTGTTGGGTCGAGCCCTAAGTCCCTTTTAATTAGGCCGGGCTGTTACAAGCCTATTCTAACTTAGGTTTTTTGTGATCTAAAATGTAGATTACATGTTAAAGAAAATTATAAATTTTGGATCAACCTTAGACTTTCACGTACCAAGCCCAAGTCGCCCCAAATTCTATTTCAGGCTAGATGGCCTGGAGTCCCCGACCCAAGCGCATTCAATCCAAATCTTATGTTTCTTTTTAAGTTTTATTTTTGAGGCTCCTGTTAGATCTGACCCAGTTTACATTTCAAGAATGATTTTCAATTGGTTTTACTTTGTTCATTAACTATTTTTACATATATTTGAAGTATCTCAGGTCCTCAGTTTTAACATTAACTGTGAGAATCACTTTGAATGGCACAGAAAATATAAATCAGTTACAACCAATGTCACAAATAACGGTATGTTCAAATTTATTATATTTTTATTGTCAAAATAACAATTGCCGTTAATATTTTGAGATTTATCGGCATTATAGTAAATTCTTAATATAAATCATGTTAAAAACGCAATAAATGGTAATTTACAATAATATCTTAATAAATTTCACGTAAATTCTTTATTAATATTTTTATTAATCTTTAAATATTATATTTTTTGCAAATTTTTTTTATTAATTTTTTGGTAAAAATTTGATAATTTGAAAAATATCCTAATGTTACCGATCGCCGTTGACATCGGAAGAATGGTATTTTTAACAATAGTTGCCACTTGAAATGCCTACTGAATGGAAGCCATGAATATAAAGTAAGAGTTGCTTAAACATTAAGATAATTATGTCATCTCAGTTCTTTACCATGAAAAGGCTTTGCTAGTGGGTAGATATGGCCAATATGGCTGTTTATCTGTTAATATGAGTTGATGTTAGCTTTTTTTATTAAAAATATTAAGTTCAAATAATTTTTAAATTATTTTATTCATTGTAAATATTGTATCAAAATTTTAAAGTTGAAATAATCAAAACATCCTTGGTTTTTTTCACATAATATTTTTTTATTGGCGGCAAGACAAACATCCTTGGTTAGCTGTAGTAATAAATTTTTCACTCCCATTTTTTCTTACAGTGCACTTCTATAAAAGAAATTTTCAAATTTGCCCCTATTTCTCTCCTCTCTTCTCTTTTCCTCTTTTATAAAAACAAGAGTAAATTTAAAAATTCCTTTTAACAGAGTGTACCATAGGAGAAAATGGTTTGATGGAATAAATCGATGACTTTATAATATTCAAGAGAAATCCATTTATCCAATCAAGATAATTTGTGAGTTAAGTTATAAAAAACCCAACAACTCCTAAAATTTAAGCTTTTAAAGTTCAAAATTGTAAGGTTAAATAATCAAATAAATGTCAAATTTTATCGACTCAAATTGTGTGCTTGAGTTGAAAAATCAACATAAACATATAAACAGTGATTAAGAGCTTTCTCAAAGGGAAAATAGGGTTTATTTAGTCTAATATCACTACCAACTTTGGGAATAAATTTTTATTTTATAAAAATAAAGAATTAGTGATCAATGAATCAAAATTAATCTCACAAAATAGAAGGTTGAGTGAGGATTCCATTTTAGTCACATGTAACTTAGATTAAATTGACAAAGGTCTAATGATTCTATTCACCACCACAATTATAAAATGAAAAAATTGGTTAAACATAAATTAATAAATTAATTATGTCAATAAATTTAAATTATGTTGCATGTCATTTTATTGTTTGAATTTAAATATAAAATAACTCACAAAGTGACCCATTCAAGCTCATAAATTATATGCCATAAATATAACATGTGTCTTACTGTAGTTGTACATCACTTCATTATTCGAATTTATATCTTATTAGAACAGTTGTCCATCTAATTCATCATCATCATTAGATTGCATGCCAAAAATATAAATATTTATTTAATATTAATATTTAAAATATAAAAATTAAAAAATTCAATATAAGTCGATTTCAATAATATAATATTGTAAATATTTTTTACCAACTACCACTGTCTATTTAAAATATGTATCCAAAATCAAATACATAAATATTTATTATTTAAGATAAAAATTTGAAGCCAAAGGTACTTATTAGCCATCTAATCAAAATACATTCAAATTAATATTCATCTCACTATTGATTTACTGATGAATTTTAATTTTAAAATATTCTACAATCATTTATTAAAGATAATAAAGTTTACTAACCTATGATTATATTATATAAAAGTTATTTCTTATATTATTTTACAAAGTAACATAAATAGCATTTGCCATCACGTTCCATCAAAGCACCAAACTCTTTCAGGCCTAATGTCCATCTGGTCAGATCCCACTCTCCGTTTGGTTTATGTTCAAGAATCAGGACTCAGCTGAGTTGACTCAAATTTATTTAGCATCTGGTCAAACAACAGTTGGACTGCCCAGCTTTTTTGGAAAATGCCACAGAAATTAACGGAGAGTTAAATAATTGAAATGTGACATATTTCACAAATCCTGCATCTGCTATCAGATTTATCAGATCAACAGTTCAGATTGTTAGATTGTGGGTCCCACTACAATCAAATAGGGTTGAGGGATAGGCCAGTTGTTCCGACTGAGTTGGCTTCGACAACTTCTGACCTTGGAACACACGTTCACATCATGGGAGAATTTTACGCTTCCCGTTCAAAATAAATTTAGTGTTAATTTGGTCTTAATTAAAATACAATTAAGAGGCTTCCGTTCTAATTCAACCGTTTTCCCCAACAAATTCCACTCGCCACCAATCGCATCCTCCCACTTCCCAGCTGGCCCTCACCCTACACGTGACAACAGGATCTCTCTCTCACGTGAGAGACGACACCACCCACGCCCGTTCCGAAAAGGCACTCGAATCTCGTGTGCGTCTCCCACAATCCCACCGGAAAAGCCAGTCAAAGTGTCAAACTCCCACAGCACCACAACGTAAGAAATTGCTTTCCGCAGTCGGTTCTCTTGCGTGTCATGTGTGAAGGTGGGCTGCTGGGCTCCATCTTAAGTCGTAAATTAAAAAGACAAGTAAATATGCACATACAAAACTATTTAAAATATAGAAATAACTAAAAAATAATATTTAAATAAATATTATATTTATTTTTTATTATGGATAATATCAGTATTCCCATCTCACATTGGAGGTGAGACTAATTTCAATGATACACAAAATTATATAGAAATCTCGTGTATCATATATGTTTAGAAGTAAGACCTCTAATCTAATACTGGAAGTTTAGACTAACAAAATTATTCACTCAGATTTAATAAAGATGACTCATGTCAATAAGATTGAATTTAAACTTGTAAGAAGAGTGACATATACAATAATTCAATCGATTGTTATCCGAACATCATCGGTATTTAATAGAGTTTAGTATTGATTTAAAATTAATAAGAAATATTAGTATTTTAACTATACATATTATATCGATGATATATTAGTAATATGCGATTGTATTAACTAAAAAATATTTTTATTAAAAAATATATTTTATTAGTGAAATATTGACAATACATGATAGTTGATACTATGATGTCTCAATAATATCTCAATTTATTATCAATGATATGTGATTGAATCAACCATATACAACATAGAACAACGGAAACATATTAAATAGTCCTAAGACTCCTAAACAATAGTATAATTTTTTTTAATTATATATATCTTGAACATATAGTCCCAAATATTCTATTTCAAATTCTTAGACATCCTATAAATATTAGTCTAATAATCAGCGAAATTCATTTTCTAACCTTTCTTCTTATAAGGCCTCACATTGGAAGATGGAGTGCTGCTCGTTTAATACTTCAACTGAAATGTCGTTTGACAGTAATATTGTAGAGATAGTAGTGTTTAAATTGCTTGGTTTTATACCAGAGATATTAATAAAAAATTTTATTGAGAAGTGATTTGTGAAAAGTGGTAAAAAAAAAATCTTTTTTAGATGTCCACAAGGATAGAGTTGACGGAGAAATTTATTTTCATAAAATTTAGGTTAAAAAGTTATTTTACAAGAATACTTTAAATATGATTTTAAGTGATATAAAATTAAATTTTCTATAAAACATAATATTAACTAATTGTTGAGTATATTTGAGAATAAAATTTAAAATTAATTATAAATGTATTTAAAAATTAATAACATCTTAAAAATTCAAAGAAATGAATTTGAGGAGAATGGTCTTAAAATTTATATTGAAATATATAATTGATTGTGACCTTTCAAAAAATTCAAGGAAAATATATAATTTGAGGAGCAATTTTATATTTTCTGAATTATTCAACTTCATCGAATCATATAAAATCAATAATTTACGATATTATAATTTTTAAAGATAAAATTATAAAATTAAGCTAATCAAATAGATATATTTTATAATATCCTATTCATATAACTTTCAACATATTTCATCTGATTACACAAAATTCTAATTAATTTTTAGAGTTATTATTCTTATTTACTCGTTTAAGAATAATCCGTTCCATTGTACAATATCTGGAAGTTTTAATTACGTCTGGTGGAAGAATCGCATGTAAGTGAAATAAGTCGGAAAAACAACAGTCCATCAGCGGAGAAAAAGGGCAATAAAAACGTTGCCACGTGTGTAAGATGGACCCCATTTGCAGGTGTGGGCATCTGCTCCAATGCCACACAAAACCGGAAACCACTGTATATATATTTATAACGACGAGGTTTTGTCTTCCATTCTCTCTATCTCGAAATCCCTCTCTCTGTCTGTCTCTCTCTCTCTTGCCATCGCTTTCTTCCTTCTGCAATTTCTCTCTCTCTCTCATCTACCATCTACTGCTAAGTTTTCTACCATGATTCAAAGCGAAGAAGCTCCACCAGACCAAGACGCGTGGGTCTTAGCGGCGATGTTGGATGATTCTCTCGTCGCTGAAATGTTGATGCGGCTCTCCGAGGCGTCGGATCCGGCGCCGTTAAAGTGGGGCGTACGCCTGCCGCGCTCGAAGCAACCGGTCAAGAGTGGAGTCCTCCACCTCAAAAAAGAGGAGGAAGAGGCGACGCGAGCCAGCCCCACCACGCCACTCTCCTGGAGCGGCGGCTCGTCTTCCAGCATCCATGCTGACGTCTGCGAGGATTCGAGCCGATCCAAGAAACGGCCATCCAGCTGCTTAATCGGATCCGCATCCGGATCGAGAACCGGAGCCTCCCAAGAACGGAGAATGAAGGTGTGTTTTTTGCACCTTCGATTTTCCTCTTGTCGCTTATTCTTCTTCGTCTTCTCTCTATTCTGTTTGGACTTTGGTTTGGATTCTCGTTGTTTTTACGGGTTTTTACCTGATTGTTTTCCGGTGGACTAAAATACCCTCGAGAAACGGTGGGAATTACTACCGAGTTCTTTGAAGTCTATGGATTGGAATTCGTTGGATTTCCAGTCAGAGCTTCTTCCAAACTTCCTGCAATATTTTTTTCTCTTACTTTTTTGTTGACCAAAATACCCCTCCCGTCGAAAAACACTGTCGCCTTCCCTTTGACCTGTTGCATTCTTGTAGGATGAAGGTTAATTTTCTCCGTATAACCGCCTCGGAGCGGGAACGTCCAGCCGTCGATCCATGACGGGGAGAGGTTATTCCGGCCATTTAGGGAAAAATTTAAGCTGTTTTGGCGTTCGGTGTCCTTTTCTCTTTCTATTTTCATCGCTCACCAACGAGTTCACGGAAACCACCAACATATTTTTTTGAATTACTAAAATACCCCTGGAAAGTGCTCTTTCTCACTCTGGAGGCCCTGCCGCGTCACCCGTCTCGGCATGAGTCAATGCACCTTTCGAGTAATTAGGGTAAATCTTCTGGGGCGTTTTCGGTATAGAAAAAAGAAAAGTTAAAGCGCAGCGACAAATCCTTATCCCCCCTCTTACTTGTTGTAGGGAAGAGAGAGAGATTAGAGGCGTGGCTGGCGTGGGATTGGGACTTTATGTGGGGCCGACCTAAAATGGACGGTCAGATTTGGATGGGTCTTTGTTGGTGTTAGGTCTACGTTTGGTTGGGTGTGGAGTGGAGTCGGAAGTGCTTCGCGAAGTAAGATGGAAAGAAAGGAAAGAGAGAGAGAGTGGTGGACGTGGTCTTTTTCTGGCTTGTGCCTGTGGATTTGGTTTTCAATTTCAATGAATACCCAGCCTTATTTCAATGTCCTTTATTCTCCCTTTGTCCTATTTGGTAGGGAGATTATCCTTTTTTTTTTCATTCTACCTTCCTTCTAGGGTTAACCTGGACACGTCAGAAGAGATGGGCCCAGCGGCCCCACAAACTAATTCAAGAAAGGTAAAAATAGAAATGTTTAATTTTTACTAGAGATTTCATTTTCATTTTCTTTTTTCTATTTAACTTGTATACAATTTTCATTTTATTAAACGGGTTCAATGGACCCAACTGCTGTTCCATGTTATGGTAATAAAAGGTTTCATCCACTCTCTTCTCATATGGAAGTGAGAATTTACTGAGTCTATTTTGATTCTAAATAGTTTGATAAAGATTATTATTGATTTAATATAACATAAAGTTTAATTTGATTTGACAATCACAATTTTGAATCAAATTATAACTTGAAACCGTCGAACAAAGATGTTTGCTATTGATTTTGAGTTCGATGGTTACACTTACAAAGACCCTCTTCTTCGTAGTTAACAATTTTATTTTATTTTAATCGAGATGAAAACCAAAACGTCTTGTTTAGCTTTTCAGTTTATTTTCAATTCATAATTTAATTTTAATTTGTCATCTTACTAATTTTTATTTTCTATATCTAATTATTGTTATTTCTTTTTCAGTTATTTAACTTATTTTATTTTTAACATCGTCTTCAAAAAGGAATATCAAAACAACCAAGACGGCTTGAAAGTGTTTTGTTTGGAATATCATCTCTTCTTTTTTTAGCCCACTTACTTCGTTATCCAAACTTTATGTCAGAAAATTTCGTCCATGGTGTGGGTTCCCTAATCAAGATAGTTGGGAATTGTAGTTTCAATAATTTTTTTTATTTTTTATTTGTATGTAAACTTCTTAATCACATCACAATAAATGACTTAAATTAGAATTTAAAACCCTACTTCATAAAGTGGGCACCGTCTAACCCTTTGAAGTTAACCCCAACATTTATGTTACTCTGAATTTAGATCTTAATATTCCAAAGGACATCATCTTGACCTTGTGTATTCGAGAATCGAGATCTTATTGTTTTGACATTTGTCCTAGTAACTATTAAGTCTCCGTAGTTTCTTTTTATTTGATAGGTGTAGCGCTGGTAGGGCACCACATCACTTTGGAAAGGGTCTTTTAATCATTTGCATGAGGTTGCACCTTTAGTGGGTGTTGTGCTGCTTTCTCAACTACTGCAGAGGATCCTCATGCTTTTGAATTTTGATCAAGTTATAAAAGTTGGATCGACATCGACCATCTGGGTTGATGTTAGGCCCATTGTCTGAACGGGTTTGAATCTGGTTGGTGTCGATGGGCGGACCCACATATACCTTGCTGGGAATTACATTTCTTTGTCAATTTTGTAAGTTACAACCTGCGGTTCCAGTGTTGGGTGGTACCTAATTGTTTGGTGGGCCCCTGCACCATTGTATGTGAACAAGGACTAATTTACTAGATGTGAGATCTGAAATGGGCTCGATTTCTGGCTCAAAAAGCTGGATAGAGTAGAAGAGTTACACCTCTAGTGGGCGAGGCCTGGGTAGTTCATGCCTGGATTTTGAAGTACAGATTTTGGTACTGTTGGGCACTTCCATATTAAAAAGGGGGGAATAATGGGGTCTTAATTTCTTCTACAATTGGGGGGGCCATGTGGGGCCACATTTAGTGATTTGCGAAATGAGGATCAAGAAATGTGCTTTTTCTTTAGTCTCGGCTCGTGGCTTACCCACTGAAATGACAGTTCACCATGTTGAACATTTGAAACAAGCAGTCATTATTTTAGCTCATGTAAATACAACGAGAATATAACTCCAATGATTTGGACGCCTTTGACATGTAGAGTGTCGGTGTTTCCATTGGCTCCAACAGACCCAAGCAACGGTCATTTCCAGACAATGGAAAGCACTTCGCCTACATTGATTGTCTGAGCCGTCCAAATCATCCCTAGTTAACGTTTTTCTTAATTTTCACGAGTGGATGTTAGAATGTTTTCATAAACATATGACATCTTGTGATATTTACAGGCTGTTGGAAGCAAAGCTAGCCAGTTCAGAGTGACCATCGGGAATAGAAAGAAAAAGGTATGATATGATGAAGATTAAATGGTTTGGATGGATCAGGGGTTCAATTGTTTGTTTGTTATATTTTGATTAATTTGTATTTTGCTGATTTTGATGTGTGGCCAATTGCTGCCTGCTGCAGACCTTTGCTGAACTGAAGCAGGAGGAGAATTTGCTGTTGATGGAGAAGGTGAAGTTGAACAAGGTATGTTACCCGTAGTGTCTTTTGCTCTGACAGGTCTTGTTTTATTAGCCTGTTTTATTAGCCTATGTTTTATGGAAGCATTCTCATTTTTTGAAATGTTTTGGATCAAACAGGAATTGGATAGTATGCGGGCTGCTTGGAAAGAAATTCAAGACAAGAATGAGAACTTGAAGAAATTGAAGGTGATCAGTTGTTTCCTTCTTTCTGCTGTTTTCTAATTTAGACACATTGTGTTGAAAATCCTGACCAGCATGCTGTTTTACTGAGCATATTTTGAGTTGTGAATTGCCACCCTAAACATTATATAAGGTTTCATGCAACAGTACCTCACTGTATAATTCAAATGTAAAGAAGAGAAGGGGAGAATTGATACCATTTACTTCTAGGGGGAAAAATTAAATTATAAAATAATCTGAAGTAATATGATCCTTTTCATCATATCACCATATTAAATCATTCTCTCATTGAGTCCAACTCACTTTTGCCTTCTAGCTCTTTACTTCCATTACAAATAAGAAAAATTAAGCGACTATGTGGTGGCCCAGCATTAGTATGAGAAGGTCTTAGCTGCACTTGAAAGGCAATAAAATGGAAACAAACACAAAGATGAGATGGTCAAATCTGTTTGTTTGTTACTATCTTCAATAAGACTATGGCTATAACCGCCTCCCTTTTTTGTCAAGGATTAAAAGATGCAGACAATAGTGTTTGTGATTGAAAAAAAAATGTATGGCTACTTGCAAGGTAATAACAAAAGTAATTTGAAATAACCGTTCTTCATCATATGTAATGATTTTTAAGATGCAACTCTCAAATTACAAGATTTGATACTGATGGCAAAGGCAACGTGCTATTGATTCTCATGTTTCTATTGTATTAGTTCCCTGCACTCATGTTGATATTGCTTAATATACCTTCTGGATCTCGGTGATGTTAACAGTTCTTTTAGGTTCTTTTTTTGGAAGCTTCCATTCCTTTTTTGCCCTACTAAACTATTGTTTCTCGAATGTGTCAAGTTATTCAAAATTTTCAACTGTGTCAACATTGTGAAACTCTTCATAGTTCAAAACCGTCAATTTCAATGACAAATAGAAAAAAGTAGTGGCTTCTATATTCTTTCAGCCTTACAAGGTTACTGTCTCAAAACTTGAGTGAGCAATACCTTTGCTACTTCCTATTGTTTCTGAATTTACTGTCCTTATTTTCTATTTTGGTAGAACCCAAGGATGGGAAATTTTGTCATGAAGCTCAATTTTAGTTATTGAAATCATTTGAAAGCTTTTATTCCTTGACGATATGCAAGGCATGATATTATCTGCCACTTGAATAACTATCCTTCATGTCTCTCTCTCTCTCTCTCTCTGCAACTACTAGCCTTTTTTCGTTCCTTCAAGATGTAGCAGAGCCTTATGATAGGATCTTTAGAAGGTTTGCTGCTTCAAAAATGAATAAAAAACTTGTTGGAAGTGTGACCTTATTTAAGGAGGGCCATATCCTATTTTGGTACTCAGATCATATTGAAATCACTTCAACACTATCCTAATACCCATCAACTTTCTCATTCGTATCTCCTGGCATTAATTTAACCTTCATCAAATCTTAATTAGAAGTCTGCATCTCTCCTTCCAAAATCTACCATACCACACAATAGAAGGGTCACAATTATGAATCAGAAGAGATCACAATTATCCATCAACACAAGATGGACTGGCCTAGTGCCCACAAAACTTGTAATAGAAAGAACCTTTTGTTGAATTGTATGATAAACTCTCAAGGGTCCCCTAAATGCTTATTGGATGATAATGGGTGATCCCAGTAGTCAGCCATGTACAGAGTGCCTTTTCATGTATGAATTGGCTAGTGTAGGTTGTGCAGTTTGCAATTTGTGGATCTATGGATACTCCAATAGCCTGAAACTCTTTTCTTGATAAGTCATGAAATAGATGGGATTATATATAATATATATTTTTTATTTCAGATAGAAGCTTAAAGAAATATAATTGTGGCTACATGGAATCTAACATATCCTTTATTTATGCAGTTGACTTTGGAGTCCCAATCAGCAGTAAAGATGAGCAGCAAAGCTTCTGATCATCATCAGGCTGAGATGGCCTTTGAACTACCAGATCTGAATTTACTACCTGTCGAGGAGGATGTTCAACTCTTTTGTTGAAAATCAAGTTGAAGTTGGTGAATAACAAATGCTCCTAACCTCAGAAGAGCGACCTCAAGTGTATATATGGACTCTTTCATTGTAGGTAGTGATAGAATACTACGGTTGGCCATCTTTCATTATGGGTGCTGATTAAGAAGAACAGCATGACTAGCTCTCCTGCTATTTCTCTAAGTGCATTGAACTTGGCAGCAGAAGGGCTGATAATTAGAGTATTACGGATAGTGTAGAGATCCTAACTTTTCATGGTTTGCTTAGATTTGCAGGTTTCTACAACTGTCCTTGATTCTTTCTATACTTGTTGAGGTGTAATTATCTGTAGAGGACCTCTGACCAATTTTGTATGTGTTTTTTTATCATGTTTTTATAGTCATTTTCCTGAAGCCATGTTTATAATTGGATTTTTGCAGTGCACGAAATAAAATTTTCTTGTTTCTCATCTTTTTGGATTGGTTCCATTTATTTCCTTTGATGCATTTAGTTCTAGTCCTTGACAGGAATCTGCAGAAGTTTGTGTATGATATGTAGACAGACTCTTTTGAGGAAGTCCACAAGAAATCTTCAAAATGAGGATTTCATTTTAGCCTTTTGTGTATGTTTCTGCTGTGTGTTGTATTTTTAATCAATAACTGTATAGAGGTTTTGTCTATTGGGGCTCAACAATGAGACATGCCATTAAATGGATCTTAGGGCCTATATAGCTGGATGTAATGTTATGAGTAAATTGCGTATGAAGTTTCATTGTCATCTACTTATTCTATCCTTTAATTTTAAACTTTTAAAAACCAATGGCTTATACTCATCAATAAATATTTAAAGGCCAATGTTATACATTAACTTTATATATTTCATGAGTGTAAAATTATCTATCAAATTATTGTGGGACCCATTAATCATTTGATGGCATATCTTATTAGAAATCCTTACGTAATATATTTCATTACTCCTAACTCTTTTTTTTATAGCGTGCAAAAAGAACAAAAATTTAACAGTATATTACTTGATTTATCCGCTGATTCATAGATTGAAGTTAAATCAGATGAGAATTTAATACATAAAGCGACAATAAGAAAAAGAACAATAATAGGAGTTTTGTCCTCAAAATTTTCACTTTTTTTTTTTTCTCTCAAGTTTAAATTTGATTTCTTTCAAAGAACGACACGAAACCATAGTACCCCACCTCTCTCTTTGCTTCTCTTTATTTATTTTCTTTTTTATCTTTTTCCTAAAGTTATCGTACTTCAGAGAATCCTTTACTCAGTAGATTCTTCTAAAAAACTTTCTCCTCGTCGGAACGTTGTTGATATTTTCATGAGTCCCGCTACAACGGAAAGCAATGGTTGAGCACTTATTAAGGGTCTTAAGGTCTTATCTTTGAGTAATGCTAGGAGGCCGTTGCGTGCTGGAGACATCAAAAGACGACTCATTCTTGTTTGTGTATTTCTAGGGCTTCAACTAAAGTAGGATGGGTCAAGTTCCTTAAAATTCAATCTGATCCGAGTTGATATATATGGAACCCGATTTGATCAGAATTATCAACCCGAACCCACCTGAATTCTGACTCGACCCGCATTCAGAATCCATTTTAGCTTGATTTTAGTCCGATTGGGTCTGATTAACTTGTAAAATTCTCAACCCGACCAGATCCAACCCAACCCTTATTCCATGAGAGTTTTATCTTTTCAACCCAACGCGACCTGCTGGCGCAAAATTCTCAACCCAACCCGCATGATTTCAAAACCTGACCCGAATTGCAGCCTTATGTATTTCTAACATCTATCACACAGATTTTGCACAATGAGAACTTCAATGAGTTTAAATGTCATTATATGTAATAAGAATTACATGGGATGCCATTATATCTATTACCAGAATTTTTAAAAAGGAAATCTTCTCTGAGTTCAATTGTGAAATGTGTTACATGTGTCATGGTTGGTGTCACTGTCTATACTCATGCCTCCTTTTTGCATTCACATTTAAATCTATTTTAGTTCAATATGAGAATATGTGAAATTCTGTAATATAAATTTGAAATTGAAATTATTATTTTTAACTAAATTGATAAGGTTATACTTTTTTTGCTTCTTGAAGCTTAATAATTTGAAATTGTTTTTTTTTTTTTTTCAATCTTAAGTAGGCTAATTTCACCTTATGTCATAAGTCTATTGAAAATATCTAAATATAAAAATAAATCCACCCTATAAGTATTATTTTAGAAAATTGAAAAATTAACATAATTAAACACTTCATACTTTCTTCTTTCTTATAATAATGTGTTTCTATTAATAGAAATATTATCTGATCATTCTCTTACATCTCCTACTCCCTTAAGAGAGGTCTTTGTAATTAAAAATAATCACATGAATGCCATCACGTCTCACAACAGACATCTGCTAAAAGTTGTGTTGTATAACGTGGTTAGACTCTGTCGAAAGCTTTAACCACAAATTTGACATTTAAAATATCATTTTTAATTAAATTAATTGATTTATAACTTAAGTTTCTTAAATTTTAATAACTTTAAATAACTTTTTGTTTTTAAAACTTTTGCACTCTATATAAAGCTCACTTTGATCCATTGTCCTATTTTACTTTTTATTTTTCATATTATTTTAAAAATCTAACTGTATAGATTGAAATTACAGTTAATGATCTACAAGTGAATAAAAAATTTAAAGAAAAAAATTCAATTTTGAGGCACGTGATCTTAGTTGTTAAAATCACAAGAACAATTTTTAAGTTTTTAAAAAGGTTCTTAATGATTTGATCATTCATATCAGATCGCTATAAATTGAGTTTGAATATAAAATTTGATTTACTTATAACTTATCAAATATAAAATCGGTGCAGTCTCCGAAAATTAATCGAGTGGTCATAAATTAGTATTTAGTGGAGGTCGTCCGCTGTCGTCCTTTGACATTCTGAACTACGGTCGTCAGTCTAATATTTTTTTATAGGCAGAAAAGTTATAACATAATATGTTATGGGCAGCTTTCTCTTTCTTTCAGGCTCTTTGCCACTCAGAACAATGTCTACCTCAAAACATCTGCTCACGTGAGAAACACGTGCATCCTTCGTTTGAATCCAAACCTTGTGCCACTTAAAAAATCTGAAATACCTTCCTTTTATATTTCTTAAAAAATTTCCTTCTCTTACATGCATCAGAATTTAAACTTACTTTAAAAAATACAATGCCTTCGTATTCGAGATTTAAATCGTAGTGGAAATGGAAATATTATGATTAAAAATTGAAAAATATCAGTTGATGTATCGTATCATATAATAAAATATAAAAAAAATAGTAATTGATATTTTAGGAATGAGTAATTTTTTTTTTATAACGAGAGGTATTCTTGAGGTATTTTACTCAACATGACTAATCCTCTAGGCCCGCACCACTTAGCCTACGCAACCGACCCGAATAAGTCAGGGGCACTCAGGGATTGAAGGCAGCGCCTGTCTTGACTAATGAGCTATACGCCCGATTGTTACTGGACCTCCTATTAAATGATTTACTGAACTTCATTTTGTTGCATTCATCCTCATGATAATCTATTGATCTATCGATTTTATGATAATATATTAACACTAATTGGCTTGTAGACATACGCATATGTTAGACCTGCTTTTATGCATTTAAAAATAAAATTCTCTTTATCTATTAAAGATATCAATGTGTATTTTTGTTTTAAATTTAAAAATAGTCGTCAAATTGTCTCTCTACTTAACAGATGTATGAAAAAGCCAAAGAATGTTTTAAGCCAAAATATACAAGAGAAACCCTATTTAAAGAAATGACATGATAATGTTGGTGAGCTTGGGTTGAATTTAGTTGAATATAATCAACTTATTTATTTGACCGTTATTTTATATATGGGTTGTCCTTCAAAGTCATGCTCGTTTAAAAGTAAAAGGTCAACACGATTCAAGTCTATTTCTCCATTTATTAAATAGTTGGTCCATTACCCATATAAAAAATAACGTGATGAATACGGGAGTATGTCGTATACTCGGATCTATCCATTTGTGTGAACATCGAAGTCTTGCATTCCCAATTATGTTGTGTACTTGCCTTTAAAATCTTGTCAGAATTAGTAATAAATGTTGAATGGTCGCTTGAACTACTATGAATGGTACGATAATTACTTCAGACTTTTCTAATGTGTTTTATTAAAAAATATTTTAATTGAATTGATTAAATTATATTTTAAATTTTAATTCAATTAATTTTAATTATATTTTGAGTCTTTAAATTTTTGAACTTTGAAAGATATAATCTGATGATATATCCAATGCTTAATTATCTAAGCAATATCTCCCTCTAAGTTAGCCGAAATCAGGGTCGAGATATCGGCCGATGTGTATCATATCGATCGATAAATATCGATTTTCAAAACCTATATATCAGTCAATATCCGATACATATCACTAATATTGGTCGATATTGGTTGGTTTTTTTTTTTTTTAAATAATAATAATGAGAGAATAATATCAACCGAAATTTCAACCCCTCACCGAAATATATCGAACAACCCAATAACAATACATATCGACCAATTTTTAGACCCCTATTGATGGCTAGACCCATGTGAATATCTCTCAAAAATTACATTGATCGGATAAAGTGAGCACCTCTTCTAAGGGTGCCGAGTTTAACTCACTTTTAAATATTCTTTATCTAAGTTTGGCAAGTTTCAATTAAAACATGACATCATCTTAAAATGGTGTAATAGTAGGTACATTTTCTCTTTCAAATTATATTTATATCATTTTCTCCTTTATACTCATTACCATCTTAGATTTGCACCCAATTTGGACTCATACCCATATATGCTGACCATTAAATGAAGCTCAGGTGGCAGAATTTTGTAGCCATTAAAACCATACTTTGAATAATATTTTCAAGTTAAATTTTGTCATATTTTCTATTCAAGAGATGTATCAAACAAAATTTCACTAATTAATTTAAATCCTATAAAAAAAAAAACAATCATCCAATTCACAAACGAACTGATTCACGTACATCTGATGTTTCAAACAGAGGAAAACATGTGGGTATACAAGCTATTTATAGTACATACATGTCTCATGAGCAGAATCCTGCCAAGGATAAAGGCTTAAATAATGTGAATAGAGATGGTACAGAAAATCTAAACCGACGGTCGGAGTGAAATATGACAAACCAATCATACAAATAATTTATATTCAATTTCAAAGTTAAAATCAAACATGGAGTGTTCAACTATTTACACTGTTTCAATTTTTCTTCGACCAATTCAATACAGCGGTACAATACTAACTGGACAGGATTTAAGGCACAAATTGTATCACCTGCAAATTCATCGTAGTCCTTTCTATTCTCTGCTTCAATAGCTGAGACCATAGTACGAAGGGGCAGAAACCATTCTGTATAAGCCTTCTGCAAATTGTTTTCTGAGAGCACGCCGGTGTAGTTTGTTTTACCTGGAAAAATTGGCTACTTGTTAACAAAAGCACAGACTAAAATGGTTTATCTAATAGAGCCATCTCCATTTGATTCATTTTTCTCTACACAATAAGAACAGACTAATATTTTTTTTTTTGAGGTCGGGAGGTGTCTAAGCGTTGCACCCGACTAGTCCTACGGGGTGTGTGAAAACCCCCCAATTCACACACACTGTGTAAGTCAATGGAACCTTACTCTATATATTCCCATGGAAAGTGGCCCTTCATTGAGGATCCCATGGTTTGAGCCTAAGACCTCCCTCCAGAGATCTTACTCTCAAACCAATTGGGATAACCACTTGGGGTTAACAATAGACTAATATTGGTCATTCAATCAAGTCAGTAAGCAAATGAAAGCTTAGATATCGTATTTTAATGCCCGTCAAAAGGCCCTGGAGATGGGAATGTGCTAGAAACATAATTTAACTGAGAGCAGCTTCACCTCATCCAAATATAGAAGGGGGCTGTTAGAAAATTGCACATCATAAAACAGCAAATAAATGCCAATATGATTTTTTTTTTTAAAAAAAAAATGTATGATCACCTGTGGCTCATGGTATTACCCCACACCTAAGCATGGGATGGCGATAGGTCCATTACAAAGGTCTTTGTTTGAGGATGAGATTCACTAAAAATCACCTTGATTTTGATCAATCAAGCCATGCTTTTGAAAGCCACAAACTTAAAAGATTAAAAAATTAATTTAAACTGATAAAAGTTTGGATAGCTTAAAAAATATGGCTTGACTGATTCTATCCGATAATCTTTAATGAGCACATATTCAAAGAATGACCTTCCAAATGGAGTCATCACCACCCCATTTGGTGGACCCCATGCCTAGGTTTATAGGCAAATACCTGGCCTACACACTTCACATGATAAAATATACTATACCAAAAATCTCATTGAGAAACTTGCTGAACCTAAAGCTCTAGATCCAATGCATCTTAATAGTGCCACATGTGGCATGTCTGTAAAAGATTTGGAGTGTCCATGAGAAAAGTTCCATCTGATAAACACATGGGTAGAACTCGTCCTTAAAAATCAACTTGAAAGGAGAGGGTGCTCATATGCTTATAAACTCCGAGACCCAAAGGTCTACTGGCAATGTGGAACTTTGCTAACACTCCCCCTCAATGCCAGGGTTGGAGACACTTAGCTCTCCCCCTCCAGGCAGGGTTAGAGTTACAAACGTGACCTATCCCAATGGTACCCCTGCTCTGATACCATGATAAAACACATGGGTGGAACTCATCTTTAAAAACCAGTTTGAAAGGAGAGAGTGCCCATGTGCTTATAAACTCCAAAGCTCAAAGGTCCACTGGAAATGTGAGACTCCACTGGAAATGTGAGACTTTGCTAACACCATCAAATCATGTGGTTTGAAGGTCTCTGCACTTGTCGGTTTAGACCATATATGGAATGGTGAGAGTCGGACCAACACTTCTTCAACAGCTCATTTTATCATCATGGGCCACCTTAAACACCAGATAAGACCAAATTGACTTTTAATCCTAGAAGCAAATACATGATTCTACCACTCAATATAGAGCCACCAGTCTCACTGCACATAAATTAGGCTAGGATCTATTATCTGCAAGATTGACAATCCAGGATGACATCCCAGAACAGTTTATTACTTGATCCAATGTCACCATCCTATTTATGGCTATGTATATAAATTACTATCTATTGGCTAACCAGTACACATCTTACTAAAATAAATAAATAGACCTGAAGCACCATTTTTCTAACAGTTTTGTCTGGAGATCCATATTCTCAGAATTTGAGGGTGGTAAATTTCCAAGTAACTTATTGATCATGAAATTACATCAACTCTAACTCAACCAATCACACTGGTATACTAAACACCAACAGAACCCATATGCTGGTCATGCCAGTCAGGAAATTATCAAAGTTCTTCTGGTAGCTCATCCGAGGATGCTGGGACTGGAATCAGCTACAACACCCATCCATTAGTGAAAATACTACAAGACATCAAATGAAATTTTGAGATCCCTTTACCTCATCCCGACAACCACAACACTCAGTTCCTCACAGAAGTTGGATATGGAGCACTAGACTCAGATATCCAGGTGGAGCAGGCTCACATTGAAAAGTGCCAACCCAAACATACACTTATTTGATGTTTGTATAATGTTATATCCACAATAAATAAAAATACAGCCCATGATATTTTTTTTAATGAAACAAAGCAAAACCAGATTACTAACATGCATTATGTTTCTAATGTTTAGAAAAGAAAGGTGGATCTTATTTAAACAGGAGAAATAAACTTAAGTGTTGACAAATTTCTATATCCCTGTTTTTGTTTTGTTTTTGAGCAATGAAGTTCCCTTATCCCTGCATACGATATGAAGATGCATAGCATTCAAGCCCTTAAGTTTTATATCAAGTCCTGATGATGCCCATAAGTTTCATTCAATTGCCTTAAATATCTTAATGAGTGATTAGATAAGTCACTTGATAGTACTTTTGTAAGTAAAAAAGGTCAGGAACTTCAGCCAGCATTGACTTGGTAGATGATCTTACACTTCACTCACTCTTGCAAGCAAGCTATTTATCACCCTTCTTTTTCATAGAACCACGAATGCAATGTTATTCCTGTAATAGCACCACAATCTGAAAGGCCAAATGTAACACATCTCCATTTTCACACACCCTTGAAAATGTACACACATTTCCCATAATAATTCTTTCTTCAGTGTCACCTCTGAGGATCGCCTTACGAAACCCCTGGCTCACTTACAGTTTCCCTACGAAGCATCACTCATGAGAAATAACCTAGCATCATGATTACCAGATTCTCATATTGATTCATGTCTGTCAAAAATGTATAGTGGTCCTCATTCCTATATTACATTACCATAAACTCATACCTCAAAGTGACCATTGGTCGTACCTATGATTCACTCAAAGACCATGTTCTTATGGTAAAACTCATTATAAAGATGGTGAAATTCAACAGACAACCAGATCTTACACAACCCTCCTTACAATGGACTTGGAGATAATATATAAATATCTGGTTATCAAATAAATCAATGTGAACACCAAATCGACTCAAAAACACACATGAAAATGAACCCAATCTAATGTTGCAATTTCATTGGGACAAAGTGGTAGTTTTATCACGTACTTTTCACATTTAACCAGCAAGTTACTGAAAATATAAAGGAAAAACAATAAAAAAAAATTGCACCACCACTTCAACAGCAATTGAGCAATCAAAGTAATTTACAGAGCAAAATAAACAACACATTTTCTGAAACATTAAAATAAACAACACATAACGCTTCAAAAAAGAATAATAGAACTTGTAATGCACCTGTTGACTCCTTTATCAGTACAAATCTATACAAGTTGAGAGCAGACACAACCTGCACATTTGAAGTATGGTAAATCACCATAAATGGAGATACGTAATCCAACAAATTTATGGGAACGTAATCCAACAAATTCATGGGAACTATATCTGTTGCTTGGGTGACTAAGATGATGTTTTACTAAAAGAATTTAACAACTTTGAACACTCAAAAGAAAAAATCTGAAGTGATTCTTGTTAAAAAAAATATAAAAAATGAAAAAAGAACCATTAACTTCATTGTTACAGAGAAGCAATAGAGATGATAAAAAAATTGTACAGAGAAAGTATCCCAAATAGCATGGTCTATGACCCAGGCTGAGCAGGGAAAACCTGGACTCTAAATGGCCTGATGCCCACCCAAGAAACCCAACCCTATTGTTCAAAATACAAGCCCAACAATCAAGTTTAGACAAACCAAATCCCAAAAATTTCTTATAATGCTCTAACAAAAGGAACAGGCACATAGGGTTTAAAAGAATAAATTGTGAATGGTAACATGACTTGAAGCAACAAATATATAATTATAAGTAGAATATGCCAAACGGGAATTTCAAAGGTCATTGCTTAGATTGGCTAGAGCTGGACAGACCTATTCATGCCAGTCTCTGACATGTTGAAAGTGTCCAAATAAGGAAATGATGCTTTTCACTTTCTAAAATGGATTGTTTTATTAAAATTATTATCATAAAAATATGGTAGTGTGACTCAAATGAGTTATATATTTTTAAGAACCTCAATTCAATTAACCATATGATAACATACACATCTCCTATGAATTGGATTGTGCACACACACACACACACATTCCCCTGTGAATTCGATCATTACTCAATTGATCTCATCATTGGATTGAAATCCATCCCAAGTTGACCAAAATTTCACTACCAATCTTTGGATTCTTGAAAATGATGGCTTCTAAAACCCAATAACCCTGATTTTTTTAGTGGAATCCATATATGAAAATACCTTTCAAACAAATCAATCTCCATGCATTGGGGCCCACCCATGTGGACCCACAGAATGCCACATCCCGAGTCAGGCCCAATGATCATCTCTCTCTCTCTCTCTCTCTCTATGCCACATCCCGAGTCCGGCCCAATGATCATCTCTCTCTCTCTCTCTCTCTCTCTCTCTCTCATCTTGAAAGGATTCATCCCTTTTCCCTTTACTCATCATAAACTCACGAGCCATTTATCTAGAGTATGGTAGGCTTCACAGATTCTATTCTGGGAGAGCAAGATGGGTGCTTCAGTTTTGATGTGCTTTGAATTTCCATCAAATATATTTTTGGTTTTTTGAAGAAACTTATAAGGGAGACCGAGTCATCACTACGCCAATGAATTAAAATTTAAAACAATGTTATTACAGTTATTCTTCAATAAACCATTTAATTAATTAAAACGTGAATAGAAAAACGACTTCACAATAATCTTTTTATCCCATTATTTCAAGGCAGAATGAGGTTCACCATCTGGAGTGCTTAAATTTATAACAAAAAACATAAAATTAACTCTGTTTTGGAAAGACAAGGAAAACATGTAGTAAAGAGAACATGCTAAATACCGCTTCACTCTCCTCCGGGAGGGAAGGTGGGCCTCCCCTAGGAGGTTTCAGGATAAACTCTACCAGCTCCATGGCATTTGAACTCCAAAATAATGAACTTGGGTCAATCTTAGTTTCAACTTTCTTTACTTCTTCACTAGTTGATGGAACTTTCTGACAACTTTCCATGTGAATTTCCCCCTTCACAATATCCATTAGAATTGCAACCTGTAGTGAAACACTGGTACCTCCTTAAAAGTAAATGGCAATTGATGTATATAGAGGAATGATAACATCACTTGTTTAAATCACACACAAACCATATTTGGTCAAACAATGTCTAGTTTTTTTTTTTGAAATACTCATTTTCTCCTGTATAGTCTCACTTCTATATTTGGTCATTTTTTTTTTTGAAAGGTGATTATCCAATAGAAAATCTTATAGTTGCAATTTTTTGTTGATTCAAATTATCTCTCTCTCAGTACACAAGTACCGTTAACCAATAAACGCATCATGATTAATTTGTGGATTTAGTCATTAATCATTCAAACCAGATCTTTTTTAAAGTGATTTTCTACTAGAAAATTTTATAGCTGCAAATATTGTGTTGATTCAAATCATCTCTCTCTCAGTACACACACACTTACTGTTAACCGAGAAATGCATCATGATTAGTCTGTGGAGTTAGTTTTAACTGTTCAAACCACAACTCTTTCTCATAGCATGAACTTTCTGTTAACCAAGAAATGCATCCTGCCAGGTTTGTGGATTTACTTTTTACTGTCCATTCTGTTTCTTGTCCTTTCTTGGCTTTTCTTCTTATTTTATTTTCTGGTTTATGTTGGGCTGGCACTGTTTACTGTTTGAGCTTTTTTCGGTTCCAAGAACAAAGGATTTAATGAAAGGAGGAGATTGATGTTCCTGCCACAGAGGAGCTTGAGGTAGCAAAAAAGCTCAATAAATGCATAAAACAAGGTTGGTTCATGTAATGATATGATTATGGAATAGGAAAAAGAACAAAAGCTTTGATATGGGTCCTTACTTCACTCTCAAGTAAAGCCAAAAAATGATAAATCTGATTTTTTGGGGGAATTGATTGGTGCAACAACACTTTTACCTTTGGTGCACAAAAAATGAGTGAAATATCCATTTTGTCTAAACAAATGGAAAGATGAAAAGAAGAGGAATTGAAACAATTTGAGCAAAATGGGTATTTCACTCATTTTTTGTGCACCAAGGGTAAAAGTGTTGGTGCACCAATCACTTTCCTTTTTTGTTTGTTTTTTTTTATGACCGAAGGTGTCCAAGCGTCTCACCCGACTAGTCCTTTGGGGTATGTAAAAACCTCTCAATCTGCACGCACCGGACAAGTCTGTGGGGAGTGGCCCTTCATTAGGGTTGAGCATAAATCAAATCCAAGACCTCGCTTCATGAGACGAGCGCCTTGACCGTTAGGCCAATCCCTTGGGGTTGATAAATTTGATTTTTCACTCAAAGAAAGAAGCTTTATCCATTGTTCGATGCATCTTGAGGGGTTTACACATGTGAGTATGTGACATGTGCATGCGTTCGTGCATGCAAAAAAATTAGTATAGGATGGTATAAGTTTAGACCATGCTTTCAAAACTCAATTTTGACTCGGCTAACTCAGCCAAGTTGACTCAATTGAAATGTCAAGTAACTTAGGTGAAGACTCGAGCTACACACAAGTTTTTGGCCTGACTCAGTCCACTCACCGAGTAAGGCCAAAAACTGGGACGAGTTGAAGCACTCGACTCAAATCGGTCGAGTCTTTGTTAAAATGGGTATGCTAGTATATTCTTGTAATAAATGGGGGCAAAGCAGGAAAAAAGAGATATTAATATAAAAGCTCTTTTTCAAGTTGCAACCCTAGCCCTAAATCCTCAATTTTAGAGATGGGGAAAACAAGAAGACAAAGTTCAGCAGTATTGGCTAAGTTGCAGAATTTTTTTTTAAGCTTCTTTTTTTCTTCTTCCGTCTCCCTCCTACGTCTTCAATCAATCTCCACTTTTGCATAGAAACAAAACAAGAAAAAAACAGCGCCGATTATAGGTTTTTTATTTTTTTTCTTCCTTCTTCCTCCTACATTATTAATAAATCTGCAATTCTGTATGGAAACCAAGGAGCAGCAACGGCGAATGATTGTAGGTTTTTTTTTTCCTTTCTTTCTTTCTTCTTCCTTCTCCTTGTCCTACTTCAATGAATTTTTTTTGGCGCCCCATATAGACACCCAATTTTTTAAAAAAAAAAATCGGGTGAAATTACCATTCTACCCCTCCGTGTTCTATTCATCCGAACGAACTGTCAGTTCATTTTCAGTTCGCTCGGATGAATGTACTCATCCGAATGAACAAATTAGTGTAGTTTTAGTTCGTTCGGATGAGTGTTCATTTGTTTGAATGAACAGTTTAGTTCATTCGAATGAATGAGTTGAATTTTGTGAAGGATTGACATATATATGTTCATTCGTCCGAATGAACAGTTTCATTCATTCGAATGAATGAGTCGAATTTTGTGAAGGATTGAGATATATATATTCATTCGAACGAATAAACACTCGTTCGAATGAATGAAAATTACACTAAGGTGTTCGTTCGGATGAACGTTCGGATGAATACATTCATCCGAATGAACTGAAAATTCGTTCAAATGAATTCATACGTGGGGGTAGAATGGTAACTTCACCCAAAAATTCGAAAACGGGTGTGCAGAGGCAGATTTTCTGGGTGTCTGTATGGCTCGCCCTTTTTTTTGCAAGGAAATGAGCTTCAAATTTTCTGTGAGAGAGAGAGAGAGAGAGAGAGAGAGAGCGCTTCAATGACTTTGGCTGTTTTTATTTAAGAAAATTATGTAATAAGTTATTTGAATGTTGAAATTTGTAATGAATGTCCGACAATGGTGTGACATTTGAGAACTTAGTAGTATTTCATTGCATGCTGTGAGATCTTGTTTGGTCACCTTAGGTTATGTACAACATCATAATGAATCCATGGTTATTATTAGTGAGTCAATTCTTAGATACATTATGTTATTATAAAAAAATGTTTTCAATGTTTAAACATATATTTTCTTTTTTATTTAGTATTTTTTATGTTTTTGTACAATTTTTAACACTATATAAATATATACTTTAATATATTTGACCGAGTCTTCACTTTTTTACTTGGTCAAAACTCACCTAAGTCTTTCAGTTGATTCGACTGAGTGGGAAATCAAGTCAAGTTTTCGACTTTTTGAAGTATGGTTTCGACTGCTCATACTGTGATTCATACAGAAAAAGAGATGCATAGCCTGAAAAGTATGATATGCAGACTAGGCATGATATGGAAGGATATACCAGAGATAAAACGAGGACACAGATTTTTAGAGTTAATAATTAAATATTGGTCACAACATGAGATAGAAATGTTGCATATTTTTTTAAGTATCAATGTATCATAGCCTGAAATAATTTTGTTCATATGGCTTGGGTGGTTGTGTCGCTGTAATTCTTGGATGGTGGGATCCAATGGTTGGCCAAAAATGGCTCAAAATGATACCAAAGTCACGAGACTCGTTGCAACTGATTCTCTTGATGTTTTACACAATGTAATTAGAGACATCGAGTGTCCACAGGCTGTTCTGGGGTTGACATGTATAGAAATGCCCAAGCTCAAAACCTGTCCATTAGCCCATTTTCTCTGGGATTTGTATAAAAAAGAAATATATTTTGGAGGTATGTGATATCGTGAGGTGTGTACAAAAGTTTGTATTGATGTTATGCATAATATCATGTTTGTCTGCAAGGGTTTATTTATATTTTTCTCAGTATCAGCAGGCCTTAGAGCTCAAGTATGAACACAGCCTGTTTAGTAAATGACACTGTTTATAGGCCCAGGACCAAGCCTGGCCAATCAGGCTTATAACCATGTCAAAAGTCAACTACAATCAAGTTGACTTCAGCTTATTGACAGCCCAATGATGTTCCATCAGATTAATTTCTAGTGCTGAAAGTGCATTTATAATTTTCCTTGGAACATTTTGAATATTGACTGAGCCGAAGTAGATAAGTAAGGTTCCAATGATGATGACAATGATAATTTAACTTCACATCAATTGGAATCACTTCATTTTTATATCTTTTCTAATAATATATTTTAAATATTGAAAAATGGCCAAGTCAAGGAGTTTCAAGACACCAGTACACCTTTGAGTAATTTCAAGATTTCAACTTCAGAATGATAGTAAGTTGAGAAATATCTTGTAATATAATCATTCTTTGTGAGTAAAGCACATTACCAGTCTTTTTAATGGCCTTACCATTGAAGGAGAGCTACTATTTGTAATAAGAGCCTTTAACACGTCGAACCGTTGACAGTTTGGGATATCTGAAATTACCTGTTCATTTTGTTGTGTCAGAAGAATTAGAGGGAAGAAAAATAAAAACCCTGTTATAAGTGTTTTTTAAATATTCTAAAATTGATTTTCTTATTTTTAAAATAAGTTTTTCTGGGATACAGTTTTAAGGGTTTTTAAAAAGTCGATCAGTTTAACAGCATTACATAGGGTAGTTTTAAAAAAGAAAATTCTAAACGGTTTTACAGGGTCATAGGTCGCAAGTTATTTAAGAAAACTGGGTTGACCTGCAGGTCAACATGGTTTTCTGCAGTTTTTTAACTCCTGATCCGGTTTTAAAAACATTGGTTGGCAGCTCCAAACATGTGATTTCCTAATAGGAAGCTTTAAAATCCATTATGAAAATGAAATCATCAAGTACATGTACATTAATATATTTTGAATGCATTAGCTCTTGAGCTACTTACTCTCTTCATAGCAGCAAAAGCTTTCTTTCTTAGCACTGTGTCTGAGGCATAAATAATAACCTTTTCAACAGCCTGAAAAGGTTTTATTAGTATCATGAAGAAAACCAAAATAAAATACAAAATAAAAATGGAGAGAAAAAATAACCTGCAGGTCAGTGAAAAGACTAGGCATATATGAAGAACACTCTATATGATTTTCGTCACACTTTTGTGGGACACTTCCATCCATAATACTCAATAACAAGTCAATAGCATGACCTTTTAACTCCCATGGCTGATCAAGGGCAGATAGTACATATCTCAACATGCCTGTTGCCTGCCACCTTTCAATTTGGTTGCTCCTCAGCTTGTCCTTGACACTGGTGAAGTCCTCCCCAGCAGTCTTTGCAACTTCATTGGATACGTGGCCCCAGATTACTGAAAGAACACATAATACATAAGGAAAGAAAGTAGAAGGTAAGGAATCAGATGAATTGTAACACCCTGGCCATTGTGATATATTTGAGTTGAATTTAAATGGGTCAAAATGGTCAAATGGGACCCAATGGGTCGAGATGGACATGATTAATCATGGAGTGAGCTCAAAACTTAGATGATTTAAGTTTTCATTAATTGAGTTTGGTTTGAGTTGAAATGAATGGTGGAGTTTAGTTGAACAAAACTCATGAGTTGAATTTATTAAGTTACATGAGAGTTGTGACTCAATTTCAAATGTTTTACACGTTGGTTGCATGAGGCTTTTCATGCATGTAACATCTACTAAAGATATAAGTGGGGTGGCTGTTTTGAGAGTTACAAATACAAGGTTAACCAAGGGGCTAGTCATTGGAACATGGAGAGTTTTATTTAAAAGTTGAAACTCCAAGATAGATATTAAAACCAATGGGAGTTACAAAGTGTGTTCACACTTGGAGGAGGGGAGTTTCATTTCAAGAATGAAACTCTCAAATGGGACATTGATGAGGATCAAATGGGCTGAATGGAGCTGCTGTATTATAGAGTTACAAATGAGGTTTTGACTTTTAAAATTCAAATATGATAAGACTACACGTTGGAGGGGGGGGGGGGGGGGGTAAGGTTTCATTTCTAGATGAAACCCCCATGTAAGATGATAATGAGAGGAGGAAGAAAAGGAGAGGTTACACAAATACCAGCAAGAGACGTTGGAGAGCTTGGGGAGGTTTCATTGCATAGATGAAACCCCCAAGTAAGCATAAAGGACTTGGGGTTAATATGGGAGTTACATGTGAGGCAACTTTGGGCTGAATTTGAGTAGCCAAAAGAGGTTCAATTTTCTATCTCTATCTCTCTCTCTTTGCTGTCTTCTACATTCCAAAAACAAGAGCAGCAGCTGGTTGCTCATTTCAATTAGTTCTTGGGTAATCCTTTCATCAAAACAAAAATCAGCAAAAGGGTTTTGGCAACAAGATTATCAAATTCATTCAAGACCAAAGTTCCCTTTCTCTCTCTCTCTCAAATCCTTGTCATCTGGCTGAATTATCTCAAGGAGCTTACAACAAGATCAGTCTCAGCCCAAAGATCAGTAAGAGAGAAGGAGAGGTCAAGAAAATAAAGGGTCAAGAAAGGAGTCAAAAGAACCGAAGGAGACGCGGTATTCGTAAGTGCATTTTGAACCCTTGTTTAATAGATTGGTTAAGAAAATGAGATCTGGCCATTGTATGGCCAGATCCATCAATGGTTTAAATATAGGAATGTGATGTTTAAAAGTGGAAAAATATGGACCATAGGGTTCGGCCCTTTGGATGGTCGAACCCCAAGATGAAATTCATATTATGTATTGAAGTTCTTTTAAAGGATTTTAAAGGGAGATAAGGTCACTGATTTTGACCAGTTATTACATGGCTGAATTATGTGTTTATTAAGCTAAGTACTGATCAAAAAAAATATGGACAAATATTGGAGGGTTTACATCAAGGAAACCTTGGGGTTCGGCCATGTGTATGGCCTAACCCCATGGACTGTTTTTGATAGTTATTTGGGTTAAATGTAGGAGGGATTTTATGTAAACATGAGGTGCTTTGATTTAAGAATAAGATAAGTTTATAATTGCATAAATGGATCTAAACCATAGGCCATGAGGTTCAGCCAATTGGGTTGGCCGAACCCATGAAATGGTATGACATTTCCATGAAAGTATTTAATGATTTTGTGAGATTAAAACCATATAAAGTTATGGTGTTCTTGTGGCAATTATGGGATACTTGGGTACTGTTTTTGGTTGATTAATAAGCAGCTGAACCATGTATTATTCATGGTTGAATCAGCATGTAAAAACCATGAGTAATCATGGTGATGATTGGACAAAGTGAACTGCATGGCCGAACCCCATGGATCATTTTATGAGGACTATTTTATTAAATCAAATGGTTTCAAACTTAAAAGATAATGGAACATCTTCAGTGGTTAATAATTAATTGTTATGTGTACATTTAGACAAATCATGGGTCAGCCATTTCATGACCGAACTATGGGGTTCTATGGCTAAGATAGGACATGGAAGTTTAAGTGGATTTTTGGGACTTAGACTAAGTTAGAATCACATGAATGAATGCTTAACTTGCTGTTATGTAAATAAGGTTTTGGGATTTCTAGAACGGTGTACAAGCCGTGATCGGAAGACGGTTCAAAGGAAGGGTCGAACAAAGTAAACAAGTGTAGGTTTCCTACCTTTATTGTAACCACTATTCCATATGTTGCTTTATGTTGATTTCGATAACTTATATGATTGAAAAGTTATGTTTCTAAATGACATGTTTGCATATACATCTCATGCATGGCATGGGATGATGGTGTTGTAACCGGAGGCCACACTCCGTCGGGGCGTCCGAAAGACCACTGTGGGGTACCCTGATGATGAGAATCCCATCAGGAGGAATCCGGAGGCCACACTCCGTCGGGGCATCCGAAAGACCACTGTGGGTTACCTTGACGATGAGAATCCCGTCAAGTGATGGCTATGTTGAATGGTGATGGGTGGGACTCATTACATGTCCATTTCATACATAGCATTTTTTTTTATGGAATTTTGTCTCACATGTATTATTATTATACTATTTGCATGTTTTTGACTAACCATGTGGTAGCCCTATTCGGAAACACTACTGGGCACGTTGATCTAACGCCCTATCTATATCCTTAGTAGATGACGCAGGGAAAGGGAAGAACGTGGATCTAGAAGAGGACCAAGCAAGGAAACTTGGGCGGTTTGAATGATTTTGAATGGACTATTCATGGATGTGCTATTTGAATTATGTGGACACTGTAATTTGGTAACTAGAGTTGTTGGCATGTAATAAGTAGATAAGTAGATGCTGTGGATTGGTTTATTTTGGATGGTTGGATTGAATGGTAGATTAATATTATTTAATAATTTTGGAGAACAAGATTATGTACTTTGCTATCTAAGAATGGAAAATTGGAATAGTCATAGGTTCTATTATAACCTCAGTTAGATTAAAACTAAGTTAATTCCGCAAGTTATATATGTACCATGTGCGGATCAGTTTTATGGACTTAGTTCATACGCACATGGGCTTGGCCAGTTAAGGGTCGGATTTAGAGATCCGAACTTAACTCGCGTCGTGACACTCCGCCCCGATCACATGATTATTATATTTAAAAAAAAAAAATAAACTCTGAAAATTTAGAGTGAAAAGGGCGGGGTGTTACATGAATAACCTAAGGAAAAAAAAATCTAAATGCAACATAGGAGAAAAATACAACTGTAGACTTTATGAAGGGAAAAAAGTCAAAAACTACAGGAAAAAAATAAATAAATAAAACAGGTCAAAACGAAACCTGCAAGAGATGCTCCATGCTTGACAAAAGAAAAGCAACCCATAATGCCATCATCATCCTCTACATCACTTTAGATAAGTATCAGAAATTCCTCTCAACTCGGTAATTTCAGAGAAAAAGGCAGCCAATCAAATAGAGAGAAATGAAGTGGAAAATTAAATCACCTCCAAGGGCAATGCCAGAAATTGAATCAACATCACGGCCAGTTATAAGCCCAAGATACGATAATCCACAAACAGGAAAGAACTGTGACAATCGTATCACAGATGGAATACAGCTGGAAACACTATCTGCTAGATTACTAGTGATACAGGCCTGTAGAACAGAAGAGAGTTTCAAACAAAGGCATTAGTCAGAGAAAAGCAACAGAAAACAAGAAAACAAATTATAATGAACTATGAGGTCGTTTAGTACCAACCATAACTTGTAAAACATATAGGCCAAGTAAAGCATGGAGCTCTTCTTTTCTTTTTACAATCTATTGGGGGAAAAGGGAAATAATTATCCACGATTAGCTGATAGAATATATTATAACAGCATACATACTAACCTAAGAAAGCAGGATGAAATTCCCTCTAGAAGCATGACACAAACCGATTTTTGACAAACTGTTTGAATAGAAGTGGCCACGTCAATCGATCTGCTAACCAACTCTCTGGAAGACTCTTTATCCTCATCCCCTGACTCTGAAGATGCAGCTTTTAGAACACTAAGAATAATAGGGAAAGCTTCTTTTGCCTGTTCAAAGTGGCGCCTCTGAATGCAAAGGAATACTGGAGAAAAAATTCATTCTCAAGCATCAAAAATCTTTTCATCCAATCGTCAATCAGTGAAGTGTAGAAGTTCTATTAAGAAAAGTTACATTGTTGATACAAATTATTGAATTGCTTAAACACAACTCCCCAGCCCAATAAAAGGGAATGATGCTGTTCATGGACCAGGCTTCTTTGTAACCAAGCCGAAGCCCATTTTGATCATCAAAGCCCAAGCCTGTCTTCAGCTCGTTGGGCTTTACATGCTAAGCCTGAGTCCATCCATTCAAACAAATGGAAAATCCTTGGTCTTTTTTTTTTTTTAACGGTTACTATATTTAACAAAAAGAGGCATCCGAGGTGCAAATACAGAAAACAAAAGATACAACTAGCCCGCGACCCCAATACACCCTCAAAAAGCACTAACAACATTGGGCAAAACGCTAAAAGAGAGCTTAAGCTAGGTTAATACATTCTTTCCAAGCTCGCAAAAGGTCATTCATCGATATATTTCTGAATTCCGCAGTAGAAGAAGCCAAAGAGGCACACTTGCTAAAAACTCTTCTCCAAACTGTTTCACTCGACTTGGCATGATCGATAAAGATTCTATTGTTACGCTCCCACTATACGCTCCAAACAATGGCAAATAGCGACAAGCTTCACAGTGAAGAGCATTTTGGGGAGACCAAAACAATATCCCAAGCATAAGTAACTCTGTCACTGTAGAAGGCATAACCCAAAGCACACCAAACTTATCCAAAACAGAATTCCATACGGCATAAGAGAAAAGGCAGTGGATAAGAAGGTGATTTGTCTCCTTCGAGGCCTACAGGCAAAAGGGACAGGCACTGACATAATTCTTCCTCTTTTGCACAAATTGTCTTGAGTCAAAATTTTCCCCATGCCAGTCGTCCAAAGAAAACAGATTGCATGAGGCGGAGCTTTGGAGGTCCACACAGTCTTTTGAAGCCCATTCACAAACAACTACACAATTGAACAGGCCCCTAATAAAAAAACCCAAATTTAAAGGCCCAATTTCTAAGTCCAATATAATATTTGTCTTTTGTTTTATAAATTATAAAGTATGAAAAACGTCATCTTTAGTGACATTCGTAACTATACAAATTAGAAGGAAAAAAAAAGGAAAAAACCACCATAATAGAGTGCTATTTGATACGTTAAGACTTGTGAGAGATGAATAGGACTAAGGGATTTTATGGTGTAGGGTAAACAGGTCCAACAGGCTTTATGGCATTTTATTGTTAAACCCAAGCCCATCAGTTTGTTAAACAGGCTCAAAAATGTGCCTAGCTTGTCAAACACATGTAAATATACAAGCCTACTTATTTGGGCAGAGCTCAGAACGGGTTTAAGCCCCAGAATAGTCGTGAGAGGAGCAGGAGGAAGCGGAGGGTGGGTGGATGAGTGGATAGGGGTCCACAAGAAAGCATCACGAACTCATTCTTAACTGTGAAAGTTCAACTTATCTGATCAAATTTGTCATGTGAAGCACACCTCCATGAATCAAAACCCGTATCCCAGTTTCCCTAGTCCTTCAGTTTTTTTTTTTTAATAGCATTTTTTATCAATAAGAAAATGTAGTCATGATATAAGAATTCTACACTGCTCATGCACAATGTAGCCCTATACAAAGAAAAGTTAGTTCCATTACATATATTCTATATAAAGATCCTGCCTTTATACACCCAAGTACCCAACTATGCAAATGAGCTACACTGATTGCTGATTGTCTTGCATGATTAAAAGTGACTCCTAGTCTCACACACAACTTCCCAATGCCTTGCATGATTGCTAATTGTCTTGCATGATTAAAAGTGACTCCTAGTCTCACACACAACTTCCCAA
The DNA here is from genome assembly GCA_013350335.1 of Chimonanthus salicifolius. Lineage (NCBI taxonomy): Eukaryota > Viridiplantae > Streptophyta > Magnoliopsida > Laurales > Calycanthaceae > Chimonanthus > Chimonanthus salicifolius. Next base: position 26,002,158 of record CM023532.1, on the reverse strand, counting down.
TGCCTCTGTCAACCAACATAAGCATCCAAGGAGATCTCTTTTACGCAGCAATCAAAATGAGGAAGTTGTTTGACTTAATACTGAGGACTGATATTTCTTCCATACTATACAGTACAATACTACAATGCCATGTCATTTTATGTGAAACCATTACAATGACCCACTCCAAACAGTCCATTAAGGCACATTGAAAACCCATCCCATGTTTAAAGTAAAGGAGGAGGAGGAGGAGGAGGAGGAGGAGGAGGAGGGTAGGGGGGGAGAAGGAACAAAAGAAAGAGAAAAGAGAAAATACCCCAATTTTACCTGCCACCTTACAGTGAATGAACAAAAAAATCCAACCATGATTCTACATTTCAAATAAAGCAAATGCTTGAAAGGAAATGACCTTCATGATGGAGATTCTTTATGATCAAAATCAGCTACACAAGACCAACCAAGAGCCTCCATTTAAGAAGGAACAAAACATTCCATGTCAAACAGCACAGGGAAATATTACCTTCAGTCAGATTGCATAATACCCAGAAGCAGACTGCAGCTGAATTTTGCCAACTTTTGAGTCACTAAAATCTACGTAAAAGCAGAAGACCAAACATACCCACATACAGAGCCACTCTGTGGATCCTTTTGTCTCGCCATAAGCCCAGTCCAGGCAGTTCTCTAGTCCAGCCCTTGGGTATGTATTTTCTTTCCTCACCCTCAAGAAAAGGTACTATTTTCCCTCATTTCAATAGATTTTACCCTCTCAATGAAATTTTCTAGGTTTTAACATGTTCTTCCCAAAGGTCTATGCATAAAACCTTATTGCAAGCAGATTATAAAATGACAAGATTATACACCTAAGTATACCTAAGGTAGCCAAGCAATGTGCGTATATTCTGCCTTAACCACATTTAATTTGACAGTATATCAAATACTAAATACTGATATTGGAGGCACATAATGTTCTTTAGAAGGGGAAAGCTACCTTTTGAGATGCCACCCAATAGTGGAATAAAATAAGTTGGTGCCTTAAATACTTTATGGAGAGAATCCAAAGCCTGTACAAATTAATAAAAGACATCCCACAAAACCCAAGACCAAGAATCAGAATACAGTAAAGTAACCAATATCAAGAGCAAAAATACTAGAATGACACAAGTACTTATAAGCAGTTATACAAAAAGGAGTAAGATCTTTCATAGCAAACTTGCATTACCAACACAATTCAAGAGCCACCTTGCCATGTAAAAATCAGCATCTAGGTCATTAAACAAGGGGCTCAAACGAAAGCAAACCAACAAGAATAGCGAACAGCATGTAGTTGGCTAACACAAGTCCATGTCCCACACAAAATAGATACAGGATAATCCATGAAAAATCTGTCTCGGATAATGCATTGACAGTTTAACAATATTGCATCCCCCATGATAAATAGACCTATATTTCATACCATAAACATAAAGAAGGTTTTGTGTAATTCAAAAGCATTATTAGAAAGCAAGTTTCAAAAAGGTGGTCATAAACCTGCTGTCACTTTATAACCATCTGAAAATACCATTAGTTACCTTAGAAAGAATCACTATATATTGGACAATAGAGATGCACACCATGTATCAAGACATAGCTCACACTAGCATAATTTTTTGAACCACGACATTAGAAATCCCAAAAATATGAGAAATAAGCCATAAGGCATGAAAATTTATCCCAAAAATAATGAGAGAAAGAGAGAGAAATTTGCATTCCAAGGAAGAGAGAATAGAAAGCACATGATAAATGCTCCAACCATGTACGTCTTATGGGGAAAAATGAATTATAGTCAGATTCAAGGCTGTATTAAGAATTTTATTTCCATCCAACATAGTAATAACGCAATCAAGGCACCAAGGGGTCCAAGAACCTAACGCACATGTCTTGGCTCATACCTAATTTTGCTAGGTGCACTCATTTACTATATTCAAAATATGTCTACAATTCATGTATTTGTCTCCTCCTTGCATAAAAAAAATGATTTGGCTCCTCCTTGCATCAAATGTTAAACAAAATATAATGCTATTCAAGGCAGCTAAATATATTGACAATTAAGCATCCAAAAACATTGTATACATAATACATACAAAGCATATCATATATTAGTTAGAGTTTCTAACCAAATATTACTAGCAATTACTTCATCTTAACTACACTTTCTATTAACTGTAAAAAAATAGTTTAAGAGTCAGGGTCGTTAAAGAAAAAGTCTCTCAAAACTAGGCTTAATTTAAGGTGAGCCCACCTTAGAGCCAGATGAGGTGCAAAATGGGTCTAAATCCTAGGCATAGCCAAGGCGCACTTTTGACAACCATGGCCACTCAAATCACAACTGGGTAAATTTTGCCTCATTAATAATTTGGGGTAAAATTTTACATTCAAGAATACTTTCCTCGTGCACCTGCCCTCATTTTGGAGCTACCCGACACTCGTAGCTGAACAGAAATAACCCCCCTGACCCAAGAATATATTTTTTCCATTGCCCATTTCGTACTATTCTAGTAATCCCAGACCTCTTGGTAAACCTACAAAAGATACATGGCAATGTTTGAGAGAACCAACAATCCTTTCATGCCAAAGAGTCAATACAAGTGGTGAACAGCTTTCACTGACGATGTTACTGCACCGCTCAAGACCCGCTGCAAACAGGAGATGCAGCCACCTACCACCACACACACACATGGAGCGCATCCATGTAGTGATTGCCTGCAAATAATTGAATAGACAGGTCTAAAGGAAGTCGATGGAAACTAATTGGAATTGATCAAAGTGAGAGAGTACTGCCAGTATGCCCATTCCACACCACAGGTGACCAGACAAACAATTTGGATTGCAAACAGGTGGCCCCACCTTAAGCAATGCCTGGATCAAACAAACTTTTTATTCTCATGCATACAAGCCACCCCACATTTACGATGACAATGCACATATAACTCCTCTAATAACTCTAACCTTCTCCCATTTCCAGAATTCTCCAATTATTTCCAAAAAACTATTTAATTGATAGATGTTCACTGAACATACAACTACGCAAATAAATGCATACATAAGACTTTTCAGCGCTAAGATGTAAGAACATAAAAGAATCTTACATCGCAGAGAACGGAAATCATGTCCCGCGGACTACAGACTGTGATGAAACGGTCGATGATATCCTCCACAACCTTGCAGCACTCATCTGACACGCCAACAAATTTCACAACAGCCTTCGGCAACTCAAATGACAGTGAATCAATGACCATCTACACCATTCAAAAACAGCAATTTCCATCTAATAACGAAAGTATCCAACAATTCAACCCGCCTAATGTTTATCCTTTAAATAGAAAAAGAAAATTTCCAACAACAGCACCATCAATTACAAAGGAAAGCTTCTTAGACGGAGAAAGAACAGAAACCTGGTTGAGAGAAGAAGAGAAGACGAATCGGTGGAGCTCGGCCAGGACTGCAGAAGCATTTTCATTGGCGAAGGTGCTGTCTGGATCGGAGAGAGCGGCAGTGGAGAAGGAATCTAGGAAGTCGACGAGAGCGCCGACGGAGGACTCGGACTGGCGGAAGTCACCGGATTCGATGGACTGAGAGGAAAAGAGAGGAGAGATTGAGGAACGAGGAAAAGGAACTCCGGTAAAAGAAAAAATCAAGGAAAGGGGAATTGGAGCGGAATACTACCTGGGCGCATGCGTTTAGGGTTTGTTGGAGCTGAGAGATGAGACGAGCGGATTCGGAACTGGAATCGGGATCGGAATCGGTGAGGTTGACTCGACGGAGATTGAACTCGTGGGTGTTCTCGTCCATTTCCAGATGATTCGCTGTCTCCCGCGCAACGACGCAAATTTGCAGAAGCCTCTGTCCTTCAGTCAGTATAGAAGCTGTAAGCTGCCCAGTGATGTGTGATGTGGTTACTCGAACGTGACCAATTTGTCCTTGGGCGTAGTGCAAGACTCTGGCTTGAAAACATGACACGTGGCAATTATAATAGACCGTACATTTAAAGTGAACCCAAATGGATCAATTACCCAAACTCTATTAATTTTTTTTTTAGAGATTTTGTTACACAAATTTCTCAAATGTTGCAATTTTGTGTTAGCATGTTTTAAACAAATTTACCGGATAAAGGTCCCGCGAATGTCCAATAAATCATTTTTTTTGTACATTGTCTACCACAAAGGATAACAGCAATATTTTCAAAATCACGACATAACCATCCTTTTAAATATGTGATTAGGACCAGTCCTAAAATCCCCTAAAATCTTAAGGGTCTTAGGCGGAATGAGATTTTAGGAACCCTTGTTGACAGGTATAGTAAAGAGTTTAAGTGCGTAGAGGCCCTTTCTGTCCAAAGGGCTTGGATATAAACGGTATCCTGAGTGTGACCACATAGGAACAGTGTGCTTTAGTTTTACCCAGCCTGAGTCTAAAGCTTGGTTTTATCAGGCTCTGATATAGTCATATCGTTACTACGGATAATATTGAATACTCGAGCCTAAGTCTAGAGCTAAATTAGTCTGATTTGATAAAATCTAAGTCCTAACTAATCTGCCTTTCTAAGTTCGAAGTCTGATTTTAAATTTGAATTACATGTACAAGTTTTGTTTGGGTTTTGTTTTTTTTTTAACCCAACATGGGTTAATATTAAATAAACTATAAATATAGATTTAAATATTTAATGAAAGCTAGAATTTGGGGAATTTACGAGCAAAGTCTCAACTTCAAACTTTCGGCTTAGGCTCGAGCTTGGCCTTTGATTGCACTAAGGCCAATGCAATCCAAATTCAAATTGGGGCCCATAAACTGTGGACAAATAGGCCAACCCAAAACCCACTTCAGCCCCAGTTCAGTTTTTATTTTTCAAGGTTTCGTTCATGTGGCCCAGTTTTGGCTCAGTCCAAGTTGCAGCCTAAGGATGAATTATAATTTGTGCATCGGACTCATATGATTGAGTGGGAACAAAAATGGGATATGGACAGTGCCGGCTCAAAGATACCCTGAAATCTCAGGAGGCCTAAGTACAGTACAGGTCCTGAGATTGTGAGTAAAGTCATTGGTTGCATTGGTAAGAGCCTTAGGTGGTGGCCTACATGGCCTATAGCTAGGGCCGGCCCTGGATATGAAGAGAACTACACAAAGGAGTGAGTATCAAATAACCAATAGCGTTGACTGGCTTTGATCAAGCCACTGGGTTGGGCCTAGATTGGCTCATGCCTCAAGTTCTGAAATTCAACTTAGCCAATACATGTCAACCAAGTTGACTTAGCCAATATATTTATTTTTCATTTCTTTAAGAAATAAAACAAATAATTTGATAGACTTAAACATCTGCATATTAGCCAATATGGGCTGATATAATATTTACACACTAATTTTGAATTCTTGACTAGATGTGGTCTAGCCTGGTTCGAAATTCATAACAGAACTCACTTTATATTTTACTAATGGAGTGGAACCCGTCCTGTTTTGGGTCCATAGTTGGACCTTAGGCTTAATTGAAGGCCCAAAAATAAGTGGGCTGAGGCCTGAGAACTCACGTGCTACCATACATTTCAGATGTACTTAATTAAACATATTAAGGTAATGGTAATAAATGAAGTTTCTAAGGCTGACATGGATCCATTAGATCTGACTGAGCATGAATTAGAAAGTAAATGGGTCCAGGGTCCAAATCCGATGGACTCAAGAAACAAGGAAAGTATAAAAATATATCACCATCATCAACATTACTACCATAATCGACAGCTTTCGAATGTTTGATGTTATAGTTTTGAACCATGGGCCCGACCAGGATCCATCACAAATTAATCATTGAAATATACCCGACTGGGACTTTGTCCCAATTAAATGTGAATGGACCCACCACAACTGATCAATTTATTCATATGAGGGCAGGTCTCTACATCCTCATTGGCCATGTCAGATAGTGGGTCTCATCCTATGATAAAAAATTCATATCAAACTATCATACAGGCTACTATATCATCAAAAATGAGATCCATCAAATCACGTTAACCTTTAAATTTTGAAAATTAATATGAATCATTGGATAAATATTTTAACCTTATCTAATTATGAAGATAAATCAAATTAAAATTATAAATGATTGGATCAAAGTTTGAAAATAAAATAATAATTATAACGAATTAGATTTAATACAAAGTACGTACTACTTAGGCCTCCTGGGCCAAAAAAAATGCCCAGGTGTTTGATAGGTTCCCCCCCCTTCATATGGTGTTCACAATGGTGAGAAAAATGTCCATATGATGCAATAGAAAAAAAAGACGATAAAAGAAAGAAAAGAAAAGAAAAGGACAAAAAAGAATAAGTGTAGTTTTTCAACGGGTTGGAGTGTTTGTCAAGAACCTACCTCAAGAAACAGGAGTTATGAGTCCCACCCCAAAGAGTCACTCTATACAGTTTTACCCGGTGTATGTAAATAGAGAAGCTTGCACTTAGTTGAATGCTCTTAAAAGTCTTGAACACTTTGGTCATAAAATAAAGTTTCAAATTTTATCCGATCCAACAAATATTAGGTATTTAATGGGGCAAATATTGGCCATTTCGACCTATTTCAAGTTCTTTTTTATATTAATTATTCAATTTAATACCATTTTTTTCTCAACCATGTAGGGAAAAGTATTTGAGCAATTGCATTAGGCAATTTTGAGAATCAAGCAATGCAATAAGGTGAAACATGGTTGGTGGTGTTTTTGACATAGTGTCTAGGTGATTTAAGAATCGCCCTTTTAGGCAAAACAAAAGAAAATCTGCCATTCACTCACCAAGTAGGTGAAACTAGTCATTCTAGAGAACCATGGTCCCAATTCAAATAAGTGAAAGAAACCAAGTGAAAAGAACACAGTAGAGCAATCACTCTGACAGGTTAACATCACAATGACCTAGTCCATTAGAACTACAGTTGAATGTGTCCATTAAAATGGAAAAAAAGGCAAAAAGAGACATGAATCCCAACATCATCTTCATGAGTGTTTAGGAGATGTATTGACCAAAGATGCTTTTGATTGAATATAGAAACTAAGGTCTTTGCAAGTGAATTGCAATGGGTCCACTTGAATTAGCCAATTTTGCAATCAATGACATGTTTGGGAGGTGAAGGAATATGAATTTCAGAGGAGAAAGTTCGAAAAATTATAAAATGTTTTGTGTTTTTTTTTTTCAACTGAAAACAAAAGCTTTATATGAAGTCTACTTTATAGTAAAAGTTTCATGTTGAAACTATTATTTTCTCTTTGAAATTGGATCTAAACTCTATACTCGTTTGATGCATTTTGAACGCTGGATTGAACATTACAGATAAAAATAGTTATTTAATGATTTTATTTTTTATCTTAAAAGTTTAAGAACTAAGATGATCTAATACATTTCATTTTCAACAAGTTGATAGAACTCACGATGATTTATCCAACTATTTGAATTTTTCATCACGAAGTAGATACTACACTTTGACATGTGTTGTTAAAGATAGGGGCTCTCAAACCCAAGAGTCTTGAAGACAGGCCCCTTGTCCCAAAAACTCCCATGCATCAAATCCAATTGATGCTCTTGCTCTCAAGCTGTCATCTCAAAATGGGTTTTTGGATGCCTTTGATCTTCATTTGTAATTTTGTTGATGTGTTGAAGACATATTCTTCTATACAATTACAGCTAAATTTGTCATCAAATCCCTACGGATCAATGCCTTACCATCAACATATCGTGCATTATTTTTGCTTTAGATGTTCTTCCATCTAACTTCAAGCGCGCAAAAGCAATCACAAAAAGGAAAAAAAACAACGAAAGCTATCTAAAGTTGCATAATTTGAATGACATGTTGCATTAAGAGATAAAATTGGTCATCCAACATAAGATAGAAAGACCGTCACGCGTGATTAAAATTGTCAAATGAATGTAATGATACTGCAATATAATAGAATATAATATCGAAAAGGCATAACTATTAAAGACCATACAAGATGAATCATTCCTTCTTATCCATAGGGGGCTTATGGGTGATGACTCATGAGAAAATATTGTTGATCTAAATTTAATCAAATATTTGATGGATCATTACTAGAAAAAATGGAAAAATTAAATCTTGTTATGAACTTAGAGGGGTTGATTCTAGCTTGATTTTTGCATAAAGCCACCCAAATATTTTGTATCCACCATACATTATTTTCCAAGCTATCAACCTAAAAACTTATTTTCAAATTTCAAGTCACTTATCCATTGTTTCCCCACATCCTTCTTTGTGAAAGATGAGACACACTTAGGTAAGAGGCACTTTTCCTAATAGAAGTATGGAGCATGGACTAAATCCAGTGCACAGCGGAATATTTTGTTATGGTGACCCTCACTACCCCATACAATGTTTAAAAGGGTAAATGATTATCTACACATTTTCACCTAGATTCTATATAATAGTTCCCTTGAACAAAAATCTTCTTCTAATATGAAGAGATAGAAACATTTTAATTAAATTTAAAGAGTCATGCTTTTTAATTTCTTCAAATTTTAATGACTTTAAATTATTTACTTAGTTTTTTTACTTACGTAACTAACTTGATTAATTTAATCAAAATGAGTTTTATTAATGTCATATTTAACGATGAGACTTTTCAACGGATGGATCATATTGGACTCTCATAGCTTATTAAATAGAACTTTTTGGCACAATGAACTACACTTACGTGCACAGGAGAAAAAAATAATTTGTAGAGAAAGCTGCATATTTAAGTTTTATTTTAAGTGATATTTAAAGTTGAATTGAATTACTTCTGAATTTACATTTTGGATCATTTGAGCATTAAATAAATAATTAGTAATCATATTGTAGAACTAATTTTGTACTAAAGTTTAATCTACAAATCAACTGCAACTTAAATTCTACCAAAAGTTAAAAGGTGAGAAAGATGCACATAGATTGAGCCATAGAAATTAGTTAATGATAGAGAAATTGAAAGTTTTACTTAAGATGGATATCAGTATATTATTTGACTTCTTAGATACTTGAAATATAAAATTATTTTATTTAAAATTGTACATTAAACAATTAAAATTGTGAATATCCCTAATTTTTAATATATCGCGTTTGTATAATTTTTATCTAACTCAAGTAACTAGCAAATAGCATCATCTGATCATGTATAAGCATGAATGTGCCATGAGTTATACATTTTGACTGATATTTTAAAATATGAGTCAGTATTTCTTATAAGATATTTATATTTTAATTCTAGTAAAAAAAATCAGCTAAAATTCTAAATTCAGCCAAAATTTGTAAATGAGATCACACGTGAGTACTATTTTAGCTTGAGGGAGCACATTTTCAGGTATACTTCAGTTGTCCCATTGAGAAAAGATAATTTAAAGGATGCACGCGTGAAGCTAGAAAGCGATTGGACGCCACCTTTAACTAGGGAGGAGTAGGGCCCACTACTACGAGACTGATTATTCGCTAAGTGGCATTTATTAAATTACCGAAATGCCCTCGTCCTTTACTAATTTTCTCCCTAGGATTTGTCTATTGAAAAGTTATACTCCCCACTCTATTTTAATTATCTCATTTAAAATATTTGTCCTTTTTAATAAACTTTCCTATATAAATTAGTACTCACGTGATCTCATCCTATTTTCAACACACTTTATACTACTCAAATATAAATAAGACAACTATTTTGGATAATTTTAAAATCCATATACGATAATTAATTTGAGACAGAAGAAGTATATTTTAAAATTATGAAATGATTCAATGCTGTTTTCTCAAATAATGACTTTAAATTGAGCTATTTGTGGTATGTGAGTTGACCTTTTGAAAAAAAAATATAATATAATATATATATATATATATATATATATATATATAATTATTTTATAAAACTATTATATTTACTGCTGAATGAATCAAATGAGATGAGTATAATAAAGTTGATAGATTTTTTATTGAGTATCTTTTTTATTTGATTTATATAAGTTCTACTAATTTCATAAAATTTTAAAAAAATATAAACTCGTGAGTATTTTAAATCTTTAAAAGGTGAACTCTAAAATTTCAAATGATGTCATTTAAAATTATCTTTTATCATTTAAAATTATAAATTTTCACTAACATACAATAACCTAAATCTACAGTAGACAAATCTCCTACCCTCAATCATTTCTCATTCATTGTTTATTGATAAATTTGTAAACATAGTCCTATAAATAATAAATATCATTTCAACAATCTTTATTATTAAATTTAAGTAGTGGGCCCAAAATTAAGGATCGAGATGGCCACAATGACTAATAATGATTCAATCATTTCATTTAATATGTTATATAATAAAGTAAGTCCATATATATTCAACTTAATTATTCTCTTGAACCAACAGACACCTGCCCAAATAAATTAATTAATTGCTTGGGGATTGAAGAACCGTTGAAGTTTTAATCGGAGATTCTATGACATGTCACGTCGCATGGTAAAGTGACCTTTTGGATACAGTCGTGATTGCTATTTTTATGTGAGATTGTTTTTCTTTTTTAAATATTATAATTATAATTGAAAAAAATTATTAATTTGAAAATTGATTTTGGTTTTGGGTGTTAGATTTTTATTAATTCATTTTGCTTATTATTTTGCAAAAAAAAATTTAAAAAGGTGAAAAGACAAAATAGAAATATTATGAAATCATCCTTACATCTCATTTTAATAACAGTGAAGTACAAATGTCAAAATTAATTCTCTTAATTTTCTATATTGAACTAGTAAAAATAAATGTTTAGATATTTGTTACTTGATTCGTAGTGAAAATGAGTTAGTTATATAAAAATTCATAATAAAATTTGATTTCAAATATTTCAAGTGTAGAGCAATTTCAATTGATAGAACTTCTAGTCATAAACTCATGAGATTTTACTATTCTCTTTGTCCCAAATTAGTTGTCCCATATAGATTTTGGAATCGTCTCAAAATAGTTGTCTCATTTATATTAGAGTACTATAAAGTGTGTTGAAAATAGATGCGATCACATGGAGGGCTAGTCTTATATAGAGAGTGTCTTAAAAAATACAAATATTTCAAATGAGACAACTAAAATGGGACGAAAGGAGTAATATGTTTTACAGTTATTTATTTAATACTCCCTCTGTCCCAAATTAGTTGTTCTAAATGAATTTTGAAATTGTCCCAAAATAATTGTCTCATTTATATTGGAGTAGTATAAAGTGTGTTGAAAATTGATGAGATCACGTGGAGTGCTAGTCTTATATAGATAGTTCTTTAAAAAATATAAATATTTTAAATGAGACAACTAAAACGAGACGAAAGGAGTATAAAAAGAAAGAATGAGTAAGTGTTATGTGAGCACTCCTTAATCCTGGGCATGACTCTCTTGTGTGAAATTGGTTGAAGTGTGTGTGAATTAGAAACAATGATCCAATAATATTTATAGTATTTCGAGTTATGGGTCTTTTAACTCTTTACATATTTACTGTTATAACTTATTAATCTATTGTAATTAGTATTATATATAAAACTTTACTTAGTTTTTATAGTATACTTTCTTTTACAATGAAAATTCTAATTGCCATTGAAATGTTTGTTTTTGGTTTTTTACAAATCTAATTAGAGTCGTGTTTCTTAAAACAATTTTTTAAAATTAATAATAATAAAATCTCGAGAGATTGGTATGACAATCAAGAACCTCTTTTAGAAAGTAGAAGTTTCTTGTTCAATTCATGTTCAATTCTAAAGAACCATTTTCTATAGTTTTACTCGATGTGAATAGATTAAAAAGCTTTGACGTGTCTTGAAAAATTAGTCAGACGAGAGATTTGAATATCTTCTATTATAAAAATATATAATAATAACAATATTTGCTGAATCAGCGCAATGGATCATTGAATTACAATGTTAGAAATTAGCACCAATACCAATCATTGTTTGCAGCATGTTTTTAGTTGGGTCTCCACTAGACTAAATTACACGATATTTTGATTTGAATATTTTAATATTTTGTGCTGATATTCTGCTTCATCACTTTAGAATATGATGTGCAGTACTGATGTTTGGGTTGCAGTCTCTAAAGACATTGACAATGTCCCATGATTGTTTATGAAAAAGGGACTCATCATTTATATGCATGCCACCATCATCTTGAATACATATAAAGTAATGAACTTACGAGCAGTGGAGCACTAATGAGATATTCTTTGTGTAGGTAGATACCACAGTCTAATAGATTTTGAGATCTATGTAATTGAATGTGATGTAAAAAGAACTATATAAATAAATTATGTATGAAATTTCATCAATATCTAATCATCTTATTTCATAATTTTTAACTTTTTAAAAATCAATGATCTATATTCATTAAAATTTAATAATCAAAATTATATAAAATGAGTTATATAATCAGCTGTCAAATGAACTCAATTATAAGAGATCAATCAACTATTTAATATATATATATATATATCTCCTTTGAATCTCTTGCTTGTCATGTCTGGTTAGCCGATGTATCAAAGAAAAGCTGCTATGCTACAAGGAACTAATTAAATTAATGTTCAGGAGGATGATGCTTTTGTATGTTTCAGTGGCTTCATGGGTTGACAACTACCAACATATTATTTTTAAAGTTATTAATTCATTGGTTATTTGGATGGATATATATTGTCTTAAATGAATGTATGAACTATGAAATGCTTATGAGTAGTACTTATGTGAATGTGTCTGGAGCCGCTAAGCCAACTTGATCGGATATGTCGCCGTGTCGGACGATGAAACGTCCAAACGCTCCGACCGCCGTGACATAACGGTGGCGTGGCCGGGGACAATCACTAAGGTCGAGTGGGTTGCCGACTTCTTGGTCTCTGTGGAGCAGATACTGAAGGAGGTGAAGCGGCTGATACAGCAGTATTCAGAGTCCGGGGAGGAGCTCAGCTTAACGGTGACGGGTCTTATCTTCAACGAGAACTTGCCGGCAATCCTCCGGATACCGGCGGACGTAGGAGTGGAGCTAGAGTTGGACCACAAGCAGTCTCTTCCGGGAGTCGATGAAGGGAAAGGATGGGAGAGAGAGGGGCAGAATCGGAATTAAACTTTAAATAAATGTTGAAAATATCAAACTGTTTTCTCGAAAGGATAAACATTAGAAGTAAATAATTACATGCCAAAAAAGTAGGGGGAGGGGACCGTTTTAGGGAGCGCAGCCTACGTAGATGGCTGTTATAATTGCCGTCGGCAACAAGGCAAGGCCAGCGGGGTAGGAGTTATGGGGGGTAAAGGTACATAGGGGACCATTCTACGAACGACTCTCTCGTCTCGCCACGTGTATAGACTTCCACGGGAAGTGTGGGCCCTACGCGTGGAAACCACTGAGATGGGTTCACGACCTTTCAATTAGCTCGGGACCACGAGAGTCAATAGGCCAGCCGATCGCGTCCACATGGCGGACACTATTTGGTTGGGGGAGGACGCATGCTTCTGCGTGGGCCCACATGTGGTCCTGCCTCCTTCATCTCGCCGCGTGTCCGCCGGACGGATTGGGGTCGCTGTCCGCAACTGGAGGAGAAAATTAGAAATAGAAGAAAGAAATAATTCCCCTCTCCCTCATGTCTGCTTTCTCTTTTAATACACTTGAGGAGGTTCGCATTTATGCCTTGCAGTTGAGAACTGATAGTTGAAAAAAAAATGTATTTCATTTCGTTCTTTTTAATGCTCTCGAATAGAGAAGTTTAGAATGTATTTGGGTTCTTGGATAACTGGAATATTTAAGTACTCTAGTATAGATTTTGGCTTAAATCTAAAATTTCATTCAATTTTTTTTTAAATGTATTTTCATTAGTTCTTTAATTCTTAATATAATTTTCAAAGTATCAATTAATATTCCTATAATATTTGCTTATTTTAATTTTTAATAAGAAATAATTTAGATAAATATAGAAAAATCTCTGTTTAATATTGGTTCAACGCAATCCACATATAAAAAATAACTAGCATGAATGGCTCAGACTGATGCTACCCTATCTATTACTTATGTGGTGGTTAATCCATTTCAATTGTTCTTGTGAATCTTAAACGATTATAAATTATTTTTTAAATAGATTGAATTAATCTATATGCTCACAATAAGCATATCATATAACTATGAAAGATGGTTTATATTTATGTTATTTTGAGTATTATAAAAAAAAAAGAGTTAGAACTATTGTCACACTTAAATTGTATTTAAAAAATCTCAACACAATTTTTTTTTTTTTAAAAATTGTTATTGTGGCCAGGTTTAGATCAGCGAAAGACTGTTTTAAAGTATTGTAATAATAATAAAAAATATAAAAAAATCACTGCATATGTGCTACGTGTGGGCGTGTCGTATATGACGGATCATGTATTACTCGTCTAAAGGTATTGTCAATTTCTCTGGCGGGCGAAATAGTCGCAGAAAAGAAGACTGAAAGGCAGCGACGTGGCGCTATCATACGCGTCCGTTAAGTTTCTCGATCCTCGCACCAACGATTCAGGCTACTCTTTTTTTCTTCTGTCGAATTAAATTCGGCGGCTTCAGGGTATTAACCAAACAGCCACCCGCAGCAGTAGCAGTAGCAGCAGCAGCAGCAGCAGCTGACAGCCAAAGACATCGTCACCTAAATCTAAGCACATCTCTCCTTCGCCTCTTCAAAATCTCCTTCTATCCACATCATCTTTCCTCACTTCACCTCTCCTCTCCTCACCCATTTTCTTGGAAACCTCTTTCCTCGTTTTTTTTCTTTTTCAAATTTCAAAGAAAAAAAGAAAACAAATCTCTCTCTCGCTCGCTCGTTTGCTCGTCTGGTTGGAATGAGATAATCGACGAGGAGGAAACGAGGAGAGCTAGAGAGGGAGAGTCTGGTAACTAGTAACTGATTATAGTTGGAGATGTACCACCATAACGGCATGTCACACGAAATGGCGCTCTCGCATTACGGAGAGCAGCAGCACCAGCAGCAACGGCATTTGGGAGGCGAGAGCAACCAAGCTTCGGTGCTCCGCGGGATACTACCAGAACAAATACCATCTCCCGGTGGGGAGCGGAAGGAGATCCACCGGCAGATGGGCCCGACGTGGCTCAACAGTGCAATTCTCCGGCAGCAGAGCCAGTACGCCGACGGAAGCTTCCTCCACCTCCAGACAGCGCCGGGATCCGCCGCCTCGCCGGCATCAGTCGGCGCCAACCTCTGGCTTCGGCGGCCGGTGCTGCAGCGGAATTCGAGCGATACCGGCGCCGGAAGTGGAGATGACGTGCCGGTGTCGAGCGACTCGATGATTGCTGCAGCAATCTCGCATGGTTCTGCTGAATTGAGCAATCCGGTTGGCGGTGGACGCAATCAGGCGACAGCGAGCAATGGGGAATTAGCCGGGGAGAGTGACGTCACTGCTGCAGCCGCCACAGGCGGAGGTGAGGCAGGTGATGGTTCGGCACCGTGGCAAACTGCACGGTACAAGGCGGATATACTAGCGCATCCCATGTACGATCAGCTGCTGTCGGCTCACGTTGCTTGCCTGAAGATTGCTACACCGGTGGACCAGCTGCCGCGGATTGATGCTCAACTGGCACAGTCACAGAACGTTGTGGCTAAGTACTCGGTGCTCGGCCAAAGCAACCAATTGCTAGTCGGCGATGATAAGGAGCTCGATCAGTTCATGGTCTGCTTCTTCTCCTTCTCTCTCTAATCCTTTGTTGTTAGTTACTGTTGTCATCATTTAGTATTGAAAGTCAACTCTCTTTCTCTATCTTATCTCCTTTGTTTTTGGTTTTTGTTATGTATATACTATATGGTTTTGGATGGTTGATGAAGAGTGAGATAGAAAGGGAAAACTTGATATCTGGGCAATGCTAACTTATGATGTTCAATTTAACTATGTTAAAGTTTTCATTATCTGCAAATTGTTGGATATGATAGAAATAGAGATTGGGCATAGTTGGAGGCTTATGTGAGAGTTGATACCTTTGATTTTGGCAGAAATCGAGAATAAGAAAGAACGAAATGATTGTAGAATGCTTGGTTAGTGGAGACAACTGATGAACAGGAAAACAGAATCGTATACAATTATGCATTGATTTCTTTGGTAGATTGTTTTTGTGTTGGAAAGATGGTCAGGGTTCTTCATCATCTTTAAAGGTAGCCAAGCTTTAAAAACAAAGTTTATGTTAGCCAATTTTGACCAGTTGTTGGTGTATCTCTCTGGGGGTCACTGCTAGCAACATAACCATGAGATGATTACCGTATGCTGTTTTTTTTGTTGGGTGGGGGCAAAGTCCTTCACTTTGAATGAGTCACTTAAATTATGCAAGGATCGTCCACTTCCAATAGGAACATCTTAATCCCTTTGAGCAAGACTGAGTGAATGAGTAATGATGATAACAGTTTTGGATAAAATAGCTCAGTGGAGTGACCTGTTTAAATCCTTCGTACTGCAAATTTCGACCTAAATCTGAAATATTGGTTGAAATGTTTCGTTCTAATCTTGGACTGATTTCTGATTTTTTCAGAAATTTTAGCGAAAATATCATTGGGATATTTAAATTGTCTGAATTCTTTTGGTCCAAGTGAGGACCTAAAAGTTTCTGCTGTCTGAAATCTGTTACTCAGTTCATAACACACCCATGGGGCTTGTTTCAGGCAACTAAAAAGATTTTATTTTTTCAATTTTCTTGTTAGTGAGCTATCATAAGGATATCCAAGTGAAAACTATTTTTATTGCTTATTGCTAGTTTCATTCTAATAGTCATCTTGGTGTAGGAGCAAATGTTTTCTTATAGGCAACTCCATAATTCTATATATACTAAGAAGACTAACTTATGTATCAATTAGCAATACCACCTTGTGCTTTAGTTAGAATGTTAGAACACCTATTTGCTTTTAATAATAGATGATCCAGCTGTATTAGGAACGTTATCCCATTTCCCATTATCATGTTCCACTAGGTCTTAACTCATAACCATGACATCTTTCCAACAAAGAATGTCCCTGGATGATAAGAAGAGGGAGGCTGCCGGGATCAAGGTACTGCATAACAAAGGATGGCGTGCAAATAAACACCATCATGTTGAACAGGATGAGAGAGAAATTTTAATTCCAGGTAAGAGAGAAGAAGATGGACCTTGTTCTAGTGAACAAATAGAAAAGGGGCAGATTCTCTTCGTTCGAGAAGTGGCTTGTTAGTTTGAGGTACAGTATCCACAATTGACCAATCAAAAGAATCAATTTGAGAATGTGCAAAATCAGGGAAATAGAAGCTTTTGGGCACTGGATTCAGCGATGGAGTAAAAAATAGGTATATTTTCCAAAGAAACAACATGATAGACCCGAATCCAACAAAGGTCTTGTATTGTATCGTCATGGCCTAGAAACCCTTCTAATCTGTACTGTTGCCTACACTCATACTGTACATTTGCTTTGACATATTGCTTGTTCATGAGCAGGAAGGTGGACAAAGCCCACATTAAAAAAAATGCAACTGAGATTAAAAAAAAAAAAAATGCAATTGAGAATAATTGGGGATGTGGCTCATACAAATAATAGTCCGCCAATGATATTGATTGTTAGGCCATGGGAGAAAGATGATAGGATGTTTTTGTAAAGAAAACGAGATGCTCAATCTCAAAATCTTTAGTCCTTGCTTGACAAACTGGATTTGTTGCAAGTTTGATAGGAATTTACTTGTCACCATGAATGATAGTTGATTCATCAATAGGAAAATGCACATCCTCGCTCAATTGTCGAAGCCATACACACTTTTGTGTTGCAAGAGAAGAAGACTTGTATTATGCTTCTGCTACTGATAGAGAAACCAATTCTTGTTTCTTGCTACACCAAGAAACACTAGCTGAACCTCAAGTAAACACATAATATGATAGGTCCTCCGGTCTTTCAAATCACCACCTAAATCAACATCAATGAATCCATCCAACACAAATCCAACTTTTCTTTTTGATGTAGGACAAGAGATAGGGTAACCCTAATTTTTTTTTCAAACGGTTAAGAGTAAATGCCTAATGTGGTTCCCTAAATATTAAAAGGGGATGAAAATAATGTACCCTAAATCTAAAATGAACTGAAATTAAGCAGTCAATTAATACTAACAATTCAAAATATTACTTTATCACAATTGATCAAAGTAATTCTTGGAAATCTAATAGAGAATAGAAGGGTAGAGGAATTAACTGGGTTTGGTAAGATAAAGCTTCAAATGAAGGGTATTTGATGGTTTTAAGACACGTAGGTTTAAGTAAAAGGGTTATTTGGGTTATATGGGTTGCGGGTGGCAATTGGGAAGGATTTTAGGTGTTGCAGAGCGAAGGATGGAGTGTCTGAAGGGAGAGACAACAACTGTGGGAAGGTTAGGATATGGCGACAGGGTGAGAAGGCCTCTGCAAGGGTTGGTGACCAAAGATGAGGCGGCAAGGGAAGGGATTAGAGGGTACGACAGCAGTAGGAGAGTGTTTTGGGTGTGGCGAAAACAACATAGGGGCCTAAAGGAGGGGGCGACAGTAGATCTGAGGCCTGGAATGGCCCGCGGTGGCAGTATGGGACTTGGGAAGGCTTAAAAAGGAGTGGGGAAGGGGCGGAAGCTAGAATAGGGGAGGGCAAAGTTTAGGATAGAGTTATGAAGGGGTTGAAGCAAGAGGGATTTTCCAAAGGGTCACGGCTGCAACGGGAGATGGATCTAGGTGGTTTGGGATTGGCGAAAGGTAAGGAGAAAGTATGGGGTGGTGGCGAAAACAGGAACAAAACAAGGGAGGGGACGACACAGAGAAAGGATTCTCTATTAGGGGTAGCGGCACTAATTTGGAATAAAAAAAAACGAAAACGAAGAGAAGAGGAAGAAGATAGAATAGTACCTGAGTGGAGGGTTTCTCACCGTCCGTGGCTTCTTGCCGGGGTTCCGTTGGTTTCTTACCAACTTCCGTGGATTCTCACCATGGTTGTGCGCATAGCATCAGAAATTTTTTCATTCCATACTCTTGTTCCTCTGCAGGAGGAGGGTTATAAAAACCCTAAATGCCTTAAGTTGAGGTTGGGCCTGGCTCGAGACTTTGCTTAGGCCCAGCTAGACTGCTCCGCATCAATCCCCCCATCTAAGAAAAACTAGACCTTGAGTTCTCAGATAAGAAGGAAGCAAACTAAATCACACATGCGCCTTCCCAGTGTGGGGTCTTCAAAGTGTAACTACTCGCACGTGAGACAGATCGAACCACACGTGTGCCTTCACAGTGTGGGGTCTTCAAATGATATCTGTGCACACGTGAGGCCATCAGACGTCATCTAGTCGGGTTGTCATTGAGCCACAACGAGAATGCTGGAGCGGCTCTCCTCCGCCATCGATGGTACACTCGGAAACATGGTTTGACGTCACCGGCAACTCTCTCTGGGTGATGAAAATGCACCTCTGGCTAGACAAACTCCGATATCTCTCCAGAAGATTCTGATCAAGTCGCTGAAGCTCGTTCTCGGTCAACGACGTAGCGTCTGTAATCGGTTTGTCTTTCCACTTCACAAGGTACTTCTGGTAGCCTTCGGCACATGTTGAAACCACTTCCTCGACCAGGATAGATTCTATCTCATCTCTCTTGGGTGACAAGGAAGGTAAAGATTGAAAAGGTTGTGTTGGTCTATGCCATGGGTTATGAAGTGGGTCAGGTAGGCCAGTAGGAGGGTTAAGGTGATGATCTGGATTGAAGGGAGATCTTAACTGTGAAGGCGGGCTAGGTGGTGGTACAGGTAAAGGCTGAGGGGATTGTATTGGTGCGTGCCATGGGTCATGGAACGGGTCATGTTGTGGATCAGGCTGTGGGTCAAGAAAGGCCAGTAGGACCAGGGTGAGGTTGTGGGTCAAGTAGGCCAAGTGGATGATCAGGGTCATGTTAATGTAGGGTGGAGCGAGTCAGATGAGGATCGAGGTGTGGAAGTGAAGGTGTTGGACACTGAGAGGGTACTAGATCCACCACATAATTATCCACAATGATTATTTGCAGCAAATTCATATTCTTCATCGCTTATGTTAATTTGATCGTTAATATCAGCATGCAAATCATGAATGTGCGATGTAGATAAAGGTGCATACTTAGGTGGCTTAGATGACAGAAGACGACCAATGACATGTATCAAAGAAGTAGGTGACAGAAGACGACCAATGACACGTATCAAAGAAGTCATGGGAAACTTAGCTTCCATTAAGAAGGTCATGTACAATTTTCACCATTTGTCCAATATAAGATTATGAAGTACAATGAGGAGCTTTGTCTCATTGATGTTGAATATGGTTTTGGTGTTGCCTTCTAAAGATTTTCAGAGATCATGTATGTCTCTAATTTCAACTAGAGAAAACATCTATCTTGTTGATAAATAACAAGCGACAATCAACAATGACAAAAGAGAAGGATTTACGTGGAAAACCCATAAGGGAAAAACCACCGGGAAGAGAGAGAGATTTTTATTATTTCTTCAAAGATATTACGGCAGCAAATATGTATATATAGAGCTACATGCTAATAAGGAGTCCTAAACCTGTCATGACTTTCTCTTTTGGATTTTGAAATAGTAATATAGATCAATCAAGGACAGGAAATTTGAGTGAGAAAAATAATGACATGAAATGTAGTAGTTATAAGAGAAATTAGGCTGTAAAGTGACAAATTTAGCCCTTAACATTACACAGCAATGAGTGTAGAAGCAGAATTAAAAATATTACCATGGGATAGATGGGATAAGCATTTCGTGATGATGATGATGATGGTTCAGAAGTGTTATGACCAATTTAATTAGCTGACACACAAACTCCGCTCTTCCCTCACCTTGTTATGTCTGTTTCAAAGACCCACAAACTTTCTTCCATCCTTGGTACTTTACTTGTTCCCTTCACTTCACTTGATTCCCTTCTATGTCCATATTTTTCTGATCGCTTACTTCTAGGAAGCTAATTTGGTTATAGAACTATATAGCCATCAACTATTTAATACCGCTGCCAATGATATATTCCCACAAATTTTCTTCCATCCTTGGTACTTATTCCCTTCACTTCACTTGATTCCCTTCTATGTCCATATTTTTCTGATCACTTACTTCTAGGAAGCTAATTTGGTTATAGAACTATATAGCCATCAACTATTTAATACCGCTGCCAATGATATATTGGATCAAAACAATGTTATATTTGTTATCTGACAAGCACATGATGTGCTGTTATGGGTGCAACTTGACTTTTGTATTGAAGAAGTTAACATTCATTATATGCGTTGATTCATTCTTTGTTTATCAATAAAACAAGACCTCTTGACTTTTATTTGGAACTCTTTGGAAGTCGTTGAAACTTTTTAACTTTACATTTTCTTTGTCTTTTTGAGAGAGAACCTCCCAATTATTCATACTTTCATTGAATTGAATTTTTTCCTATTTGTCTAACCCAAAGTTTCCTTCTTAAAAAAAAATTCAGACGCATTATGTTCTGCTGCTCTGTTCTTTTAAAGAACAACTGCAACAGCATGTTCGAGTCCATGCAATGGAAGCAGTAATGGCCTGCTGGGAGCTGGAACAATCTTTACAAAGCCTAACAGGTATATCCAATTTTTAAGTTTCTTATTTCATCGTAGAAACTTTATTGATGAGTGGTAAATAAATATATAAATAATGATTAATGGGAACATTGTGCTTATTTTCTATCTTAGAATTTTTCATATGGTTTATTCAGAAAGTGTCTTTTATGTTATAGTTGGAACTCATATATTTCCACCCAACTTTTTCCCTTCCTTATGGAATGATTCATCTGTTTCCTTGTTCTGTGGCATCTAGCTTATGTATATTGAACTTGGACCCAATAACGAATGTTTTGTTGTGAAAGCTTGAATTAATACGACTTGTAAATATTGTATTCTACAAAGAGATCTATTACAAGGAGATCCATGCTTTAATGATGAAAAAAAAGTGAGATCAACCAAGGAATTCTCCAGCAGCTCGTCAAACAATATTTCTTTCATTTTTAGAATGCCTAGGGTTATAACTGCATGAGTAGAGCAGTTGGCTTGAACTCCTGGTATTGGATAAGAGGTCTTAGGTTCAACTCTCCACAAGGTGCTTGGAGGTGGTTTTATGCATTTGTGGGATTAGTCTCACCTCTAACGTCAGGGTAGGGGATACCTATGACAATGCCAAAAAAAAATGCCTAGAGTTAAAATGCTCAACTTTCTAAAACCTAGAAAGACGTGTATTTTCCCTGTATAGAAATAACAGAAGAATTTGATTTTATTCCCTTTTATTGATAAGAACATGACAAATGCAGGGAAACTTGACAGATATTCGTGAGGAGGTAAGAATAAAATAAACCTTTTTGAACTCATTAGCATCAGCAGGACATCCATGCCTTTTCAAACACCCTACCCCCCACCCCCACCCCCCTCCCCACCCAAGAGAGATATATTCTTGTTGGCACATGGGCTAAATCAGTGGCTGAAGAGCCTCAATGGCTTGCATTTAACATTCCTTAAATCATATTTTTTTCCCCCTTCAAAGATGCCAATCATATCTTTTTTAAGGAGTCATTTGGGAAAGATGGTTCTTGGGGGAGCTGATTTCCCTCAGCCAAGATTGTGAAAAATGAGAATCGAGTATATTATATAATGCCATTTGGCGGTAGAATGATGACACATAAAAACACGTACCCTTTCATTGAAAAATCTCAATTCATCCAAACCACATTCTCTCCCATTCTCTTCTTCTATTCTTCATTCTGTTATTAACAGTTCCTTCACTAAAAGTAAATATATTTTAGTTTGTTATATATTTATTTTGGGCATCCTTTGTTCTCACCCTCTTCAAGAGTCACAAATAAGATATGCTATTGAAGTGGTCTAATTCAATCTTTAGATATAGATTTTATCATCTTCTGGTTCTTCTTCTTCTTCTTCCTTGGAGTATGGTTAGCTGTTTTTAGACTTCATAGATGGGATATCATTAAGTTTTTAATCATTGAGATTCTGCTATAAATAGATATTTAAAATGATTTGCTAAGCTACGTTTCAATCTAGGAAGATTGAGTTATGTCATGAACTTAAATTCCTGTTAACCATGGAATCCTGTGTCCAATAATGATCTCAACAACTTTAGGAATTCCTGTGAATTTATTTTCCTGTTCTGCATTTATTCTCATAGGTGCTTTCATTTAGGGCGTGTCATTTGTTACTTTTGTGATTCTGAATATGAAATTTTAGCAACTGCATTGCTTCAAGTTTGCAATGTGATGTCTCTTGGAATAATTTCAAATGAATCATATAAAATTTATATTACTCCACCCATAATTATTTTAATAATAATGGAACATATATTGGAATTTTTTAGCATAGAAAGAAGGTATTTTAGGACTTCATAAATTTACCTTATGTTGGTCCGGTTCAGGTTGGAATAATGTTGCAGTTGCCTTATTATATCATTCTTGTATTGAGTATGGCCATTGACTTGTCTTAGCGGTCAAATATAACATTTTAAACAGACCTGTTTTTAGTGTTATGGTCAATTATTACAATTCAATGACAATCAATGGTCTGCAACTGATATTTCCTGGTAAAGATAGAAACAACACGTGAAATGAGAGAAAAACACATGCAGCAAACTCCTCATTTAGCTACTTTAAGGTAGTTTAAACCATTTACGGGTACCACATATGTTGAGTGCTGTTGACTTGGTACTGTTTACAACCTATCCATTTATCTACAAAATAAAAAGCAATGACAGCACAATATAAATTGGAATTGAGGAACCGCAGCAGATGTACGGACCTGGTTGGGCAAGATGACAGCTACTTGGGGCTGTTTTACGTTTTTTATTTTTTAAATGTTAGTGAATTTTGAGTAATAGAGTATATCTAAGTTATGGCTCCTGTTTTGGTTAGATTTAGATTTGTTCTAGAACTTATAGAAAGGTTTGTCGTACCATAAATAGGCCCCATTTCATAATTTGGTGCATTCACTGGACTGAACTGCTAACTTATAATAGAAGATCGGAGTAGTTCTACAGGTTTTACTTGTTTTTTCTAATTGGTTGGTTGTCCTTATCATTATCATTTTGTTGATACTTTTGTTGAAATTTCTACTCAAATTGGGTAAAGCTTGATCCCCTCACATCTTGTGTCAGTAGGTAAAGGAATTTGCTTTTATTTTTTTCTGTGCGATCGGTTTAGGATGTCTTATAGCTTTCCACCTGACAAAACTATCAAGATATCTGTGTGTTTCAACTATTAACATGTATTTTGTGGGAAAATTGCTGCCAAGGCTCATGATTAATGATATCTTGGAACTTTTTGTTAGCCTGCATTTTGAAGAGAAAATTACTGCCTTAGTCTCATAAGAATTTGGTTGGTTGTATTTGTGATGGAACAGGTATCTCTCCGGGTGAAGGAACAGGTGCCACTATGTCAGATGATGATGATGACCAAGCAGATAGTGACACCAACTTGTATGATGGAAGTTTGGATGGGCCTGATAGCATGGGATTTGGTCCTCTTATACCAACAGAGAGTGAAAGATCCCTAATGGAACGTGTCAGGCAGGAGCTGAAGCATGAACTGAAACAGGTAGGAGGGAATTTTTTTAATGTCCAGGTGCATGAATGGTCGGCAATAAATATATATCTTGTTCATTAGGGTTACAAGGAGAAGATTGTAGACATAAGAGAGGAGATTCTACGTAAACGAAGAGCCGGTAAACTTCCTGGGGACACCACATCCCTTTTGAAGGCTTGGTGGCAGACGCATTCCAAATGGCCATATCCAACAGTAAGTTGAATACTATCACTCAACCTTCAGCATGATAGTGTTTTCTTTGATTATTCACCATCATCATCATCATCATCATCATCATCAGCTGCCAATTTTTCATCTATCTAGGGTCGATTTTAATTACTTCTTCTTTTCCAGTTGACCTTATTATAAACCATACTATCAGACACGGTAGAGTCGAACATGGCCTTTTTTATCCCTTCTCTTCATATTTTCAAAGGTCTCCCTCTCCTCCTAGTGCCTTCAACCGTAGGCTATCAACTTTACACACTGGGGCTGTGTTTGGTTGTCTACTAATATACTATCTCAAACAAGTTTCTTTCAATTTGTCATATATCAGAGTTCTTTGAACTATCTCTAATGCGATCGTTTTTAACTCTATCCTTTAGAGTTAAACCACTCATCTAATGTACCATACGCATCTCTGTTCTCCTAACTTTGGTTATTTGTCATTTTATCATAACCCAATACTCTGTCCCGTTTAGCATTGCAGATCTTATAATTGTTTTTGAAAATCGTCCTTTTAGGCAAATGGAACCTTTTATCGCACAAGACCCCATTGTCTTGTCTACATTTTACACACTTCGCTCCTATCCTATGGTTATAATCAAGTCGAAACCTCTTTGAGATTCTACCATAAAGCTCAAGTATCTGAACTCGTCACAATATGCAACTAAATCGTTTTCTATTTTTCCTGGGTTACTCTGACTATTGTCTAACCGACCGAAGTTACATTCCATGTACCTGTTTTAGTGCTTCTAAATTTCAAACCATTTCCTAGGTGCAATTATGGCATGATTGTTGTTTATTTGGCTATTCTTTTATGCCCATTTGACATGTTTTTATCTTTTCTTTTCTGGTATTATACATTGATATTCGCATTTTCATTTCAAAGGTTACATTTGGATGTATCCAAAATTTCCACCCGTTTTAACAATTTGGAGTGGATTGCTGTCCATTCTGTCATGATTGAGGTGGTGCAGGGATGTTTAAACTGATTGCTATTCGGGGTGCATCAATGCTCTTTCACACAGGCATTTTAAATGTCATTTCAAAATTCATATATCATTTTTTTTCAGGAGGAAGACAAGGCAAGGTTGGTACAGGAAACGGGATTGCAACTGAAGCAGATCAATAACTGGTTCATCAACCAGCGGAAGAGGAACTGGCACAGCAATCCTTCATCTTCTTCTGTTCTGAAGAGCAAACGAAAGAGGTAGGATAAAGTGAACTCATAAAATTATATATTTTGAGACATTCTAAGGGCGTCACACCAACTTGAATTTGGAAAGAAGTAATGCAGGTGACAACAATGCTGAACGCTTCATGTAGATGATGGCTGTTGCTTCCAGTCAAACCAAAACAATGCATTGTTGAGCCAGGGGTAGTAGTCGAATATGATCGAGTTGATTGTAGATTGTACAAGAAGCCACGGCCATCTGTTGAGGTTCTCATGGAGACTTTCTGATTTTTTTGGGCACAGCTAATGAAATCTTTTGCGTTGGAGGGACATGTCCAGTTGATTTCGATTTGAGGCAGATTTTACAGGTAGATAAGTATATGCTGATTATACATATAGTGGCAGCACCAGTATCATTACGAGGTTCAATTCTTATGAATATTATGCTGGAAGCAAACTCAAATTTTACTGTTTCTCTGCAGTAGCTGATTAAGTTCTATTTTGCCCATGACATGCGTGAATAAAGTTACAAGTTTTTGGTGTACAGTGTAATAATTTAGTGATTACACTTCTAACAGCATCTACCAGTGATCACAATATTTTGGCATTATATATGTTAAGAAGTTCTAAAAATGTTTAAATACAAAGGAATGGATGTTTATACCTGGTCTACCTCTAGCTGGACACACTTGATTTTTGAAGCTTTGCATTACAGAAATAGCTTTTATGGTATCCTTGAATTCTTGTTTACATTTTCTGATGATTTTTTCGGCTAACACTGAACGTCAAGGCAAGACTTCAATTCGAAGTTCCAGAGCAAGTGCAGGCTTCATACAATGTTTTTTGAGTACTAGATTCAGATGATTGGGTTATGAGTCCGGTTCTAATGTACGTGCCTTGTATCTTGCAATTCATACTTTTTGTTAAATCTTTTCATTTGATGTTAACATCTTTCTCTTTCTTTTTCTTGTTGCCTGTGTTTTGTTTTATTTTTTAAATTTATACCTCAACTCAGTGAGCTGGAAGGAAAGAGTCCAGTGAAAGTTGTGGTAGTGGATTCTTAAACAGAATTATGTATGTTTTTATTGGTTTCTTCTTGATCAATCAGTACAAGCAAATAGAAGGATGAAATGACTGGAAAGAATCAGCACGCGTGGTTATTTTGCATCCGTGGTTTCAAAACTTGCCCAACTGATGGGACTTGATTTTGCCGAAACAGGAAGACGAAGAAGCACCTGAGATGTGTCAAGGATGAGGAGTTGGGAGGAAAATAGGATGATGTGATGTCTTACTTATTGGGTTGGCCATGTACATAGAGGCTGTGTTTGGATATATGGGTAAAGGGGTTTAAGGGTAAAACCTCAACCACTTTTGAAAACCCTTTCTTTTCAAGGGGTATTCAATGGAGGGTAACCCCTGCAAAATTTACCCCTCATCCAAAGGCAGCCATAGGGCCAACTATGGAAAAGGGCAAATTACTTGCATGACACACGAATTAGAGTGGCGGACTATGTGATTGATGTCATACACTATTAGCATACGATAAAATTAGCATGAAGCAGGTGCTTTGCGTGAGTGAAATTAGTTAGAAGTTTATAGTGAATGGTTTTTTAAATTCATACTTTTTTTATAATTTTTTACTTTTAGATACTATTATAAAAGTTTTTTGGTTATATCCTTTAAAATTACATAAATTGGGGATAGAGTTGATTGTCTTGGCTCCTTCGTAGTGAAAGCTTGGTGGAAATTAGGGTCGGGTCTTGGTTTGGTTGGAAGCTTGTTTCGACAAAACTTAAGATTCTTGGTTGGTAGAGGTGACAAAACTCTTTTTTGGAAAGACCTTTGGTTAGGAGAGATACCACTCGAAAAAATATTTCCAAGACTCTTAAGAATTATAAGGAATGCTAATGCTTTGGTTCAAGATCTTATCAAGTGGGATAATAGATCTTTCAT
Organism: Chimonanthus salicifolius; assembly: GCA_013350335.1. Taxonomy (NCBI): domain Eukaryota; kingdom Viridiplantae; phylum Streptophyta; class Magnoliopsida; order Laurales; family Calycanthaceae; genus Chimonanthus; species Chimonanthus salicifolius. The sequence continues at coordinate 25,974,229 of CM023532.1, read as the reverse complement.
ATGGAATTTGGAATTCCGTGGAGAATTAAGGTCCTTTAAAATGGAGAGCCGCGATGGTCTTCTGAATCTTTTGGGGGAATTTCCTCTCTTACTATCTGAATCGGATGAAATGATATGGACTTGTGACTCGTCGGGTCTTTTCTCAGTTAGAACATTAGTACAGCTGGTGCAAAATCAACTTTCCAATGATGCTAGCATCTCTAGTTTAGTTTGGAAGAGTGCAGCCCCTCCAAGGGTCTAAATATTTGTTTGATGTGTTCTTAAAGAAAATATCTTAACGAAGGTTGAGCTAAAAGGAAGAGGCTTGCTTGGGGATACGGACAATCTTTGTTGTATCCTTTGTGACTCTCATGAGGATGTTGATCATCTCTTTCTTAAGTGTGATATGGCTAAAAATCTTTAGTCAAAGTTTCTCAAATTCTTGGGTATTCCTTGGGTTTTTTCAAACTCGTATGCCAAATCTATCGGAGCTTTGGAATATTTCGAGATTGACATCGAGACTGAAATGTGCTTGGCAGTTGCTTTCGGCAGTGATTGTTTGGTCTCTATGGAAAGAGAGAAATGCTAGACTTTTTGAAGTATTATCGTCGTCGGAAAGTGATCTTTTTCAAAAAACCAAGTGGAGATGGTTTGTTTGGTTGTTGGCGAACTCCAATTTTAAAGGTCTTAAATTTAATGATCTTTTATTATCATGGGAGGGATGCATGAAGTTTCGAAATTGTATTGTAAAGGTGAAGGAGAAGTGAATCCCACCTCTTTTAGGCATATGGAAATTCAACATTATGGGGCTTCCAAAGGGAATCCGGGTCTAGCAGGGATTGGCGAAGTACTTCGAAATCATAGAGGTGAAACTTCTATTATGTTCACTGAATCGGTGGGAGTAAAGAATTCCAATGAGGCTGAAATTCTTTGTATTAGGAAAGCTCTTCTTATTTGGAAGATTCTTGGTCAAGGCAAATTGATTGTAGAAGGGGATTCTGCTAATGCTTTCAAGTGGGCATCGGGATTGAGGCGACCACCTTGGAGACTGACTGACGTGATTAAGGAAATGAGAATTTTGGTAAGAGACATTGACGTTTCTTTTGCTAAAGTTGGATGAACAGCTAATGGAGTGGCCGATTATTTCGCTAACTGGGAGTTGACAACCATTGGGCAAGAGTTTTTCTTCTTTAATTCTGTTTCTTGTTTTATATTTGTTGTTTCTCTTATTTTCTTTTGGTCTATCCCTTTTAGACCCATGCTCTGTACTGTTTCTCTCTTTTAATGAATCTTTTTTCGTAACTGCTCAAAAAAAAAATTACATAAATTTAATCCTAATTTTTTTTCTATTTTTAAATATATTTTTTATAATTTTTAGATAACAATATGATAAAGGTTAAGTTGAATCTTTTCAACTTGTCAAATCGCATCTTAAAATTTTATCCTCTTTCTAAAACTAAATTATTTCAAATTTCAAATCTCATGTAAAGTTTTTTTTTTTTTTTATATACTCCCTCTCTCTGTGTCTTATATAAAATAGTTGTCCCATTTATATTGGAGTAGTATAAAATGTGCTAAAAATAGATGAGATCATATGGAGTGTTAGTCTTATATATGGAGTTATTTAAAAAATATAAATATTTTAAATAAGATAATTAAAATGAGATTGAGAGAGTATATATTTTTAGTAATGAATGTTAGTCTTTTTTTTTTAATATATAAACAAATGACGAACTGTCCAACGAGCAAATGATTAAGATATATAGATAAATAGAGTAGAATAATGGAACGAGCACGATATAATAAATGTGTTCGCTCCCTATAATTTTTAAATCATATGCTTTTTCTCCGGGTCGAAAAATTAAGTAGGCATTTAATTTTTTAATGTGTTGACAATTCCATTTAGATGAAAATAAGAAGTGCACAATGTTCATTACTTCATTCAATGTTATAAAAGGGTGTCCGAAATCGATCAACTCGGTGGATTTTCTCTGATGACTGGACATCTGTCCTTTTGTGGGTCCCATGAAGTAAATAATTTAAATCACACTTCTCAAATTTATATAAATACAAAATTATATTCTTTCAATCTCTGTCCTATTAATTTAATATAAGACAATGATATAAATGACTGATTTTAAAACAGAAATCTTTATTTTAAAAGAACTTTAAAATTTATGTCCAAGATTCAATTAATCATTTTTATATTCTTTTATTAAAAAGTAAAATTTTAATAAAATATAATCTTGGTATGTGACGCTACAGCAATAACATGTTTTCCAAATAATCTTGACTCTTGAATCTCAATTACACAAGGAGAAATAGAAGAATTCATGTTCTTATTACTAATCAGTGTGATCCACTTCCAATAAAAATGACATTAATAGAGATATTTCAATGACTTAGTAAATTTCCTTTCATTCTAATCAATAAGACACACACTCAAAATTCTATTACTAAGTGGGTTAACTTTGACTAATTATAGTGACCTTTTGACTAAGGCTTTCACCTCAAAACATAAATTGAACAATACATACATAATACCTATAATTTTCTTTGAACATTAATTTATTTCTAAATATTGTAATGTATTATACTGTTATGATGCTATGGTAGCATCACGGCAATAGTTGAGAATAAAAATATAATTTAACTTATAATTCATTTTTAAAACATTAAATTATAGGATTTGGAAAAAGATCACATCAGAACACAAATGTAAAGACCATATATACAATTGCTGCTTCACTCTATTAGAGTCTCTGTTAACCATATCATTTCTACGCAGAAATCACCAGTGAATCGCCTATACAGCAGTGAAAAGCCATGGGCGATTCACCTTCTAAATGTGTCATTCGCCCATTTCTCGACATTGGAGCTGCAAATCGAGCTGAGAAACTAAGGTATCCTCCACCTTCTTCTTCATGACTATTCCCACCATCAAAATTAAGAGCATAGCTGATTGGGTCATACTGAGAACTTGGGATTTTACTCTTGTTCTTCCATTTTGGATTTGAAGGTGCTAAAATCTCCAAGAATTCTCTCCCTGCTTTCATTCCACCCGCCCACCTTGTCTTTTTGTAGCTTTCAGGTAGCAGTGGTTTCCGTTGGATGTTGCGAGGATTTCGTCGAAAGGGATGGAAACAGCAAACGCCATCGGTCGATGACTCTGCGTAATCTTCTTCCTCTTCTGATGCTGCTGTTGATGAATGCTTGATATTGTTGAGAGTTTTGGTAGCCATGAGAGAGAGAGAGATTGATTTCAGTCAAAAAACAGAGAAAAAGAAGGTAGAGGAAGTAGGAGTCACTCAAAAATCAAAGAAGAAAGACGGTAGAGTGAGACAGGGAGAGTAAGAATGAAGGAAGAAAGAGGGTAGTATATCAAATATCAAATAAGGGTGGAAAGTCCACAATCATGGATACGATTGCATTACGGTTTGCACACTGCTTGGCCACCTTCTCTTGTTGTTTGACACGGCTTCTACTCTCACACTCTCTCTCTGGACTTTCTCTGACCTAACGATCTTTATCTAAATTGAGTTTGACAGATTTGACCTGCCTTACATTTTATTTTACTCAATCACATTTGATCAAGTTTTTGAACTATTAAAATTGAAAGAATGAAAATGAACAGGGAGAGGTCTCGAGCAGTTAGGATTGACTCAGCCTAAAAGACTATCAAAATAGATAAAAGTGATCAATTCTCTTATAAGATATAAAACTCTCGTTCGCATTTAAACAATCCTCCTTCGAACGAGATTTTACGGCAGATAGAAGTCGCCAACCATCTCGTTCGATTAGTGGATCCTTAAGTTTGTATACTCTGGTTTGGAGACCTAGCTCTAATATCTATGTTAGGACTGAACTTTCAGTCTAAAAGACTAGTATAATAGGTGTAGTGACCCAGTCCTTTATAAATCCTTAAATATGAAAGTTCAATCGAGCTTTACTATCTACACAATGAATAATTTCACTTGGAGTGGCTCTTTAGTATGGAGTGGACATTGAACCTACGACTCTCACTTTCAGAGAAGATTTTTGGCTATCACTCTAATCCGTTTGAGTTGGAGAGGTCTCCAATATTAAAGTCTTGAATATTAAAAGCACGAGTGAATGAGTGATTGAATGAGTGCTTTGGTATTATTATATTAGAATATAGATTTCACCTTATGATTAAATTTCACAATTTAAAAAAGTAAAATAAGTAAATTAATAATTTAAATATAAATTTTAAATATTATACTTTTGGCATTTATCGACTTATTTTAGGAAAATAAAGAAAAGCCTAATATTGACTTAAATTTGTACCTAATCGGCCCATATTCAATGTAAACTTATGTAATTTCAAATTTGAGTAAAGCTGCGGAACTTATATATACAATCTTCATTCACGAAATAATAGATCTTTTAAAAAGCTTTAGGCCATGTTGATTTCAAAAATATTAAAAATATAATGGAATGAAAGTAAAATAAATGCAATTCGGCTTGAACCAACACATTTCATTTCATTCCTTCCCATTTCTATTTGATTTTAGAAATACATGAAAAAAGTTGGAATAAATGAAAATGCAATGAAGATATAAAAATAAAATTAATTGTTTGAATAAATGAAGTTATATTGTTACAAGTCACAAGAATTTAAATATACTATGCATTTAAGTTATATCTTTTTAAAACATTTACAACATTTTAAAGTATATTTTATTTGTTAAACTTTAATAGTCTTTAAAAATAACATTTATATATTTCATTAATATATTTAATTTTTATAAACTCTATAGGGCTGAAACTTGGGTTGGATTATCTCGGGTTTTAATAAATCCAACCCAACCATGTCAAAAATTTATGGAACCCAACCTGACCCGAATTACTGAACCCAACCCGACCCGAGTTGCTGACCCGAGTCAACCCGAGTGGTATTTTACCACTTTATAACTTGGTGTACGCGGGTCGAATCGGGTTATGTCGGTTCAGAGTGGGTTAATTTTAAAAATTTCAATCCAACTTGACCCAAATTTTATACGGGGTTTTTTATTTTCCCAACCTAACTCAACCCCAAATATGCAAATACATAATCTAAACCAATTAATTTCTGGAGTCGGATCATACGAGTCAAGTTAAAACCCGACCCTAGTTTCACCCCTAAAACTCCATATCAAACATAGATTTTCCATTTATGCTATCAATTTTTGCTAAATTAGATTTCCATCACTTCATGTTGAAGTTAACAAAGGACTTCATATACAGGTGGACAAAATTAAAGAATCAATTCTTCTTTGCTTTCTAGTTTCTGCAGCAAAACAGAGACAGCTGAAAGATAAATTCATTGAGCCGCTAATCTCATCCAAAACTCCTAATTCATTGGAATGAATTAGTCAATTCATTCGAATGAATTGATTTTTTTTTAAATTTTAAAGTTATTTTTTAAGCACTTTATATTTTTGAAATTTCTCAAATTAAATATCTGAACTAATTATGATAATATGATAAAAATAGTTTAAGACTTTAGGGCCTTTTGACACTCTTAAATATTTAAAACACAGTATTTTACAAATAAGGTATCCCTAAGGTATGCCGAAAACACATTTAGGAGTGTCAAAAGACCTTGAAGTTTTAAAGTATATTTATCAGGTTATCGTAATTAGTCCGGATATTCAATTTGAGAAATTTTGAAAATACACGGTGCTTAAAAAATAACTTTAAAAAATAATGTGCATAGTGTATTAAATAATAAAATCTCCTTTAAAACTTTAAAGTTATTTTAAGCACTGTGTATTTTCAAAATTTCTCAAATTGAATATCCGGACTAATTACGATAACCTGATAAAAATACGTTAAGACTTAAAGGTCTTTTGACACTTCTAAATAGGTTTTCGGCACAGCCTAGGGATACCTCTATTTGTAAAATACTGTGTTTTACACATTTAGGAGTGTCAAAAGACCTTAAAGTGTTAAAGTATTTTTATCAGATTATCGTAATTAGTCCGGATATTTAATTTGAGAAATTTTAAAAATACACAATATGTAAAAAATAAATTTAAAATTTTAAAGAAAATCAATTCATTCGAATGAATCCAGTGAATTGAGTGAACAGTAACGTTCGTCGAAAAACATGGGTGAACAGTAGCACGTATTACTGTTCACCCAATTCATTCGAACGAATTGATGGGGTATGCGTCCATTCGTTCGACGAAATGAACTGAGAATTCATTCAGATGAATAGAAATGTAGGGGCAAAATGGTAATTAGCCACCCACATCCGGAAATGGATGTGTAGAGGCAGAAAATCTGAGTGTGTGAACGGGGATCCTTTTCATTTATCTCCACCACGGAGAAAGGTCATCTTCCTTGCTTATTTAGTTATGTTCTTAATTGTTGCTTACTTATTTTAATTAACATGCATTATCTCCTAACTTAACGGACACGTGATATTATTTCTGTCCAAACCGTGTAAAAGCAGCGTCCCCAATATTTATAGAAAATAGACTAGCCAAATTTATATAATAAAAAAATGATTTTAGATTTATCTAATTTAAATGAATTTTAGATTTTATCAAGTAGGTGTCACACTCATTTTGTTATTTCTTTAACTTTACTCCTCAATCCTCATAGGATAAAGGATACTTTAGTCACTTCGTATTATTTTTGTTGGTCTTTAACTAGGCTAAAATTCAGGTCAGGTCAAGGCAGGTCGGATTTTAATAAATCTAATTAAATTTATGTCAAAATTTATTGAACTTGACTAGAATAGTTGATCCAAATTACTCAACCTGGTCCGACCCGAATTTCTAATCCAAGTCAACTTGAGTTGTGGTTTATAACTTTGTGCACGCAAGTCGAATTGAGTTACGTGGGGTCGGGTCGGATTGATTTTAAATTTCTCAATCCAAACCAACCTAAATTTCATGCGGATTTTTATTTTTCCAACCTGAGCCGACCCGAAATATACAAATACATAATTCAAATCTACTGATTTCTCAGGTCAAGTCATGCGCTTCGGGTTAAAATCCAACCCATGTTTCACCCCTATCTTTGGCACATAGAATTATTTATTGTTAATATGCTAAACCTACCGTCATCTAGCGAAAGATGAAAATAAGGAATGTGAAAAGTTAGTATGCATTAAGCAATTCGATTAATACGGTAAAAATACTAGTAGAATTTTGAAAATAGCCAGATTAAAATTGTAAAATGTAAATATTGTTAAAAAGCGTGCCAAAAGTTTGCTAAAATATGGGATATTATCTGCTTTATTAAGCTTTTGTAAATTGACAAATATGTTTATTATGCAAGCACTATATGCTGAATGGCTATAGCTACAAGTAGGGTCCAATTGATGCAATTTCGGGTTAATGGGTCAATGCAATTTCGGGTTAATGGGTCAGGTTTTTAGATTGACCTAAGTTCAATCTTATTATGTCAATTCAAATCATACTCTAGATGTTTTCTTGGAGATTCAAGCTCAATTGAATTTAAGTTAGGTTGGGTAGTTCAATCATGAGCTTGGTGTTGAGATCGACCTATTCCTAATTGACGTAGGGCTCAATGTACAATAAACAATATGAACAAATTCGACAACGATAGATCCCGTCTACAATGAGTCAAAGAAGAAGACAATGAAGTCCGAGATGCCCTTACAATCTTTATATAAGAAAAACAAAGAATTCCGATTCGGAAATGAATTTGAAATTAACTAAAACTAACTAAAAAATTTAAAATTGAAATTTAGAAATCCAAACTAATTTGTTAAATAAATAAATAATACAGCAAGAGCTGACTCAAACTCTCAAAGCAAGGTTGGGCAGACAAGCAGGACTTTAGCTGAAGCTTGGACTGGCTAAGTGGCTGTTGGCAGGGGTATAAATATAGGCCGACTATATATCGTATCGGCCGATATGTACCGGTTTTAAAGGAGTGACAATATCGGCTGAAATATCGGCCGTATTATATCGGCCGATATCAAAATATCGACCGATATCGACTGGAGAGAGAAAAATATTGGCCGATAATGATATATCGGTCGACATATCGTATCGGCCGACATATCGTACAGATTTTTAAACCCCTGGCTGTTGGTACTAGGGGTACAAAAATCGGTATCGGCCGATACGATATATCGACCGATATATTGACCGATATTTTTCTCTTTCCTTCTCTTTTTTTTTTAAATATCGATCGATATCGGCCGATATTTTGATATCGGCCGATACGATAAGATATCGGCCGATATAAAGCACTCTGAAACTGATATATATCGGCTGATACGATATGTATTGGTCGATATTTCGACTTCTGATTGGTACAATGTGCTATCAAGCACTAAAATTTGGTTCACAAAATATGATTAGTATAATACATTATAATCACACAATTCATTTAATATAATGGTATTATTTAACAATATTATTTACTTTTGCTTTCTGATTTTTAAAATTAAATTTTGACATGTGACATGTAGTAAGACACTGCATGTCAATCATTTATAATATAAAGTGTAAACTTTTAAATTAAGATTTTTTACTGAAAAGTTCACATCCAAATGCCAAATTGTTATATAATAAAATCAACTGTGATATCACCACGAATTTAAAGTATTTTAATTATCAATAACTTTTGATTATTTTTTTTATAGAACAATGCAGAATTTTCTATTCATTATTGTAAAATTTGAACTTGCTGCTCACACGTGCGAATTTATGCATGTGAAATTACCCCTTGTACTATCTATCATCTATGGCCCACCATTTGTTTTGGAAATGAACGAGATGGCCCACTTACCCATCTATGCTTTTGCTGTCATTGAATACGGAGCGTCAAATTCTGTCTTTTATGATCATTTAATTTCAACTTTGTCATAATTTCTTTTGAATATGTGAGATTTTTGATGACATGGAAGAATTTTCATTTTTAATAAATCATTATATCCATCATCATCATTATTACTTACTATTTCTATTTAAATAACAAGTAATAGTGAGATCAATCAAAATTTGTAATTTATTTTAATAAACATAAATTAATATCATGTAAAAATATTAAAAAACAGTTTTTCATTCTATATTTGGAATTAACATTAACTATTAAAAAATTAGTTATATTTGAAAAATATTTTCAATATTTTACTATGTCTATTTCATTTTAAAATTTATGATTTTTAAGGAAAAAATTTAAAGGGTAGTTTAAATCTATTCTAATAATAGTAAGATCAACTTAGAAAATGTTTAAATTAGATAATTTTATCATGTTCTATACAATATTGCCCAAGTGATATTGGTATAGTTATCAATTTAAACTTTGTAAAATTGTCGATTCATTTTAGGTTTAAGTACCTATATCAAATTCATAAATACTTGTCCAACCAATTAATTTAAAGATAAAATATTAATATACTTAATAAGCATATTTCTGATAGTCATATAGTTTACATAATTTTTACTCGTCGATGATTTTAGTTATAATCATGTGACATGAAAAATTGAGTGATCAAATGGTAACTTGAATTCATCCAAAGTTTTTATGATAAGTATAAAATATATATTTTTTTTTAAAGATCAAGGTGTTAAGACCTCTTAGAGTACTTGACTAATCGTTGGAGCATATGTAAATCTCTCTATCCATACAACACCGGATAACTATAGAGAATTGTTGTTTTATGTTGAGAGCGACTTGAATCTAAGACCTCTTACATCTTAAACGGGTTCTTTAGATCAATAACTAAAAATTAAATTTTGAATTCAAACATATTTTTTTTATTTAAACATGATATCAAGTCAAAATTTTTCTAACATTTTTAATTCCATTATTAATTGTTTAGAATACTACAAACATTTAAATTAAATACCTTAAATAATAAGTTATGATTTTAAATATTATATATATTTAAATAAACAATTTCAAATTTATGATCATAAAAATATTTTAATTAAATTATATTTAAATATATTCTTTCTTAAACGATCCATCTTTACACTCATGAAATATCTCGGGTAAATTATGGATTGAGTCAGCTGACGCGGACATTCCCTATGCTTACCCAATTTTCGCAACTTTCGGTAGGATGGAATAACCGTCTACCAGGAGTAGACGAAACTACCCCTGGACCCACTCTTTTCTTTCTAAAAAACCCGCTTCTTCCACGGCTACGCCAGCCCAACGCCTTCTCTTGTGTCCTTTTCGGTCTTTTTCTATTTTCCATTCTACCCTCCCAAGACCCAACCTATAAATTACCCCGCTCCGTCCCTTCGCCTCTTTATCCGCCATTGCTTCCCCCAAAAAAAGCAAGTGAAATCCCAATCTCCTTTTCTCTCTCAAGAAGAAGGGAAAAGGAAATCCCTGGAAAGTGAAATTCCCTCAATTTTCCACGTTCTTTGTCTTTCTTTTCTCTTTCTTTCGACTATGGAAGAAGAGCACGATCGTGACCGGTCATCGTCACTGAAGCAAGCGCTGCGAACCTCGATTTGCTTCTCCTGTTGCTTCCCCAGCGGCAGGCGGGAAACTGTGGAGGCGGAGAATGAACGGCCTAGATTGATCAGGAGTTCATCTGCATGGCTGCGATCGAGGGCTCAGGAGCTTCCAGAGCTGAAAGACAAGTGCCGGAATCTGATATCTCGAATGGGAAGGAGCCGGAGGCAGTCCAGCGACTTCAGGTACGACCCGCTGAGTTACGCTCTCAATTTCGATGAGGGATTGGGCGAGTCACGCGCCGACGAGTTCCCCTTCCGGAACTTCTCTTCTCGTCTTCCCGCTTCACCGCCGCCGGCCGCTGGTGTTGCGATTTCTCATGTGATTGCCTGTAATTAGGCTGGGTTTTGATTTCTCTTATCCATATTTGTCTTGTTTGTAATTCGCTGGTTTGAGATTGGAAAAATGCAATCTTAGAAATGAAACAAATCGTCTTTTTTTTTCCGGAATTCGTTATTTATCCACGATTTGAAAAATCCACCCGTCCAAACGCGCCCTAGATTCAGATTTAATTAAATCCCTCTGAGAAATTGGGTTTACTATCGTGCGCGGACCGGGTAGTTTTGCCAGTTTGGCGCCCCGGTACGATTCATGCTCCGCGACGTCAATAAACTGTTGGGAAAGACACGTTCTGTGACAGCTCGTTTTTTATGACGTGGCACTCGTTTCTACCGTCAATTATTTGGTGGATCAGAGTCTAAGACGTGTGGCCCCCCATATTCGTTCACACGTTAGCAAGCAGGGTCCACCACCGGAAAACTCGACTCGGAAGGCAAGTCGACCAACTCGGCCTTGTTTTCCAGAGACTGAGTTGAACTCAAGGTTGAGCCAACTCGCCCCACTAAGTTAAGCATCTGCCCACGTTTGTAGAACACCAGAACCGAGTTTATTTTCATCTGTCCAATCTAAATATCTAAATTTATATCCACATCATAGTTCATCAATTGAAATTTGAACTCAACTGAGACTGCAAATAAGTTTATTTAAATCTCATCGAGACTCGTTCGAATCTAAACTTAGCAGCTGAGTCTCTTGACTCGAGTGAAGCTGCAGAAGTTTGAATCATGATTATTTAGAAGAAGATGATGAATGACGCCATTGCTTGTTTTATTTTAGAAATCATGATATCTTTTCTTGAAAAGTAGGCCCTCTTTCTTGTGACTTTGGATAATTGAAAAATAATAATATTATTGAAATTATTCTTGAATTAGTATTTTCTTTTTTCTGTGGGTGGGTGAGAGGTTTTAGCACTGCAAATGGTGGGTTTAGGGGCCACAATCCATTAAAAATCTCTCTTTACTTGTACAAGTGTTAAAAAGTGAGTGTTGTTGTAACTTCTATCATCCAATTGGCGTTAAAAAAAAGCATGAGTCGTGAGAAACGTGAGCATCTTTGCTAAGATACGCCTTTATGGATTGGAAATTGGACAAAGAGATTGGAGTGGATAAGAGAGAACTGATTTGTAGACCAGTAATGTTGCTAGCAAGATTTTCTTGGAGATTTTTAGCTCGACTTGATTATTTGATTTAATTATATCATCCGATTGATCTATTTAATAAGATGATTTAATTTGATTCATTTAATAAATAGATGAATCTAACTTTATCTTGTTTAGAAATAGCTTGTTTTAATTTTAATTTTTTATAAATGAGTAGACATAATTGACTTAATTATTATTATGTCTATATATAAAATTCATATCTATTTAAAGTGTAGTTTTAGTATGAGTTTTGCTAAAAAGTTTATTCAGCAAGGAGTTAAAGGCTGTAACTCGAGTTGAGTTGCTTCAAACTTATTGAATCCAATTTGACTTGATTGATTCAATTCAAGTGCTGTTTTATAATTTAGTGTACTCGAGTGAAGTTAAGTTACGTTGGATCGAGTCGCATTGATTTTAATTTTTTTCAACCTAAATCGATTCAATTTAAATGCAGTTTTTTTTTTTTTCCAATTCGACTTGACTCAAAATATACGAATAGATAATCCAAATCCATTGATTTCTCAAATCAGGTCATCCAGGTCAGATTAAGACAATGATTGAATTAAGTCCAATTATGATACTTCAGTTCCTACAACTTATTGAGGGGTGGTTCAATAAAATGGAGTCCATAATTTAAAATTGAATTAGGATAAGGCATCTACGATGTTGTGGGTCTGAAAATCGGCTGATACGAATCGTATTGGCCGAAGTGATACGATTTTATCGACTGATAATACATTTATGTCCATATCTCGTATCGGCCGATACCATTTTTTCTTTCTAGGCTTGGTTGTCACTAAAATGCATTTCGACTCCTTTTCACGTAATTCCATTCAAATAGATTGTTATTACTATATGAATTTTTCAATATAATATCAGCCACTATTTGGATTGCATCAATTATTTCAACTGATATATAATTCTTCTAAAAACAAAAAATGGAAAAAAAAATTCACCCATTTGGCCATTTCGACCAAATATACTCAATAGTTCTTTTAGAGAAATGTTAATATTTTTAAATTAGACATGATTATAAAATTAATGAATATGAATTTGGATTTCCACTAAGATTTTTATTTAAACTTGAGAACAGGGCCGACTCTGGCTTAAGGTGAAATCGGCAGCCGTCTAGGGCCCTCCCAATTTGACCAATGGCCTAGGGCCCCCACCATGCACTTTCCCTAGTGCCTTTACTAGTGTGCTAGGCCTAGGGCCTTTGAAATTTGAGATCCATCCAGCTTGAGAACGACGTGTCTAAGAAGTAGGCCAGGGGTCAAAATTTCGGTCGATACTGTGCGTATCGGCCGATATATATCGGGATTTCGAACGCCGATATATATCGGCCGATACGTATAGTATCGGCCAGAGAGAGAAAAGTTCAGCAGATATGGTCGATTTTTATTTTTTATTTTTAAAAAAATAAATATCGGCATAGGCCCACTCGATATCTCGGCCGAGATTCGTCTGATACGGGCGAATATCGGCCGATATTTGTATTTTTTAATTTGTTTTAAAAACAGCCTTTTTTATTTTTTTAATTGAATTTTAAAAAAAAACCACTGAAATTTTTAAAAAGAAAAAATGAGGAGAGAGAAAAATTCGGTCGAGATTAAAATTCAGCCGTACATTCCGCTGGGCCGAATGTTCCACCCGTGAAGCAGGCACAGCCACACATGTCACATCCACCTGTGCCCAATGGGAATGGGATGCCTAAAAAATCAAAAGGAACAAAGAGGAGGAACCAGTTAACAGCTACTTTGTTGGTGTTGCTGATCTATGTTTTGTTCTTTTCTTGTACCCGAATCTGACCTGAATAAATTCTGGCCGCATTTAGATGAATAATGTGAGAGATTTTTTTACCTAAGTTTGGTTCCCTCCTTTCTACCGCAGTGGGGATCGGATAAATTCACGGGTATTCGACTGGTGAGTCATAAAATTCGACTAGGATGGGATTCGAAACGAGTGCTGTTTTTTTTTTTTTTTTCACATATAATTCTAGTTATTTTTTTTTTCACATTTTAAAGCCAATAACTTTGATAATATTTTTACTATTGAGAACTTGCACAAAAGAGGAAGAATCTTGGTCAGTGCTTATCCTTTGTGTCTCGAAGCCTCTGAAGAGACAAATCATCTTCTTATCCTTTGTCCGTTCTCTTGTGCCATGTGGAACTCAGTGTTATAAAAGTTTGGTGTGCTTTGGGTTATGCCTTCTACGGTTGTCACTTTGTCCTTTGCTAGGGGCATTATTTCGGTCTCTCAAAAGTGCTCCTCGTTGTGGCACTTGGCTTTCTTTACAACTAGTGGAGCTTATGACGAGAGCGCAACAACAGAAAATTTAAGGATTATGCTGAAACGTCTGATGTTGTGTCTACTAGAGTTTTTACCAAGTGTGCTCTTTGGGCCTCTACCCTAGTGGAGTTTAGGAATATCTCTATCAATGAGATCTTGCATGCTTGGGAAGAAAGTGTTGACTTAGCTTAGTCTTCTCCTTCAAGTGATTCCTGCTTTTGCATTTTTTCTTGGCTTTATCGAGTTTGCGATTATACTGTATCTTTATTTTTCTGGTCTTATTTTTTGTTCTTACAGGTGCTTCTTTTTTATAATAATTAACTATTCAAGAAAAAACTTTATCATTTAACCATTTTTATGGCATTATGCCATTTAGCTCTCTCAAAAAATAAGATAATTTTTTTTTTCTGACTTGATCTTCAAATATTGTTAGTCACTCGAGATTAAATGGATAAGAGCTACCGATCTATTATAGCATTTGATATCTTCTTTGAATTAAGAGGGAAGACTATTTTTCTTAAAAAAATTTAGTACGATTTAATCCTAAAACTATATCCTTTTCACTTAAAATCAGTGTCAGAGTTCATAAAATTCAAAGTAGATGATTTTGATAACTTATTTATAAAAATCGATCGAAAAATAATCCAGTTTAAAAATCCAAATCAAACGTGGAAAAAATGCACAGTTGATAAATGAACGAACGAGACTCGCCATTTTGGAGTGATCAGCTCGCCAGTAATTCATTTTTTTTAAGTTATCCATACTTTATGAGTGAAGAATAAAGTGAGGAATTCACTAATTCCCATATTTGATTACACAAAAATATCTTGTGAAAATTGCTACCAAATTTAAATAATTTTTTACATTTAACTTGATAGAGACATGTCTAGGCAGGTTAGAAGACACTGCCACCAAAGTCACACATATGCCCAGACTAGTACAAACCTGTGAAGATTCTGATGCATAAAAAAATCACAAGGAACAAAGAAGAGTTGCTAGCTATCAGCTGCTTTGTTGACCTTGATCATTTATGTTTTGTTGTTTTCTTATACCCGAATCTGACCCGAATAAATTGGAACTATATTTAGATAAATAAATATGAAAGAATCTTTTTTTTTAAGCAGTAAAATTATAAAATTTCTAATTTCACTCAGAATTTCAACCGCAGGTCCATCATTCTCATTCTTCAATTATTTTCTCACATTAAAGGAGGGACACCCATTTTTTTTAAATACTAATTTCGTATGTCTTTTATATTTATGAAGAGGTGATGCTCATGTTTAAAAGCTCTAAGTCAGGGGTTAAAAAATCGGCCATGCTGATATATCGGCCGATATGCAAATATCGGCCGATATTTTTATCCCTCGTCCCGATATCGGCATTTTCTCTCTCATCCGATATCGGAACCGTGAAAAATCGTGAAAAACCGCAAAAAACTGTGAAAAAACGCAAAAAACCGTAAAAAACCGTGAGGACCCATGAAACCCGTGAACCCTGAACCGTTGAAAACCGTGAAAAACCGTATCGGTGTTTTAAAAAAAAAATTAAAAAAAAATTAAAAAATAAATAAATACCGATATTTATGAATATCGGCCATATCGGCCGATATTCGATATGTACGGCCGATACTTATCGTATCAGCCAATATTACTCGGTCTTAAAAAACCGATATATATCGGCCAATATGATATGTATCGGCCGATATTTGTACTTTAACTCTAAGTGCTTTGAACTATATCAGAAAATGACTTTCATTCTATCATTAAAAATATTTTCTGACAAATAAATATATATATTTTTTAAGATAAAAACTATTGAATAAATAATTTTACCTGTTATGATCATTCTAAAATGAACATAAAAAGGGTTGGATTTAAGTTCAAAAGAGAAAACAACAATTTCAATAATTTAAATTTATTATTAGATAGACTCTATATGGGCCCTTATGCCTAAGCACACAAAACCCTTTCCATTTGCTAGTCTGTCTATGTTTGTCTACATAAATTTCTATCGAAAATTAGATTTTCTTAAAAAGCTAATTTTCAATTTATTTTTCAAGTAATTATAAAAATTCTATTTCACATGAGAGAACAAAAGCTTCTTTTCTTCACTTAACAATTAACATGGCTCTGCCCTTTTATTTTATTGTATTTTAACCTGCTAATTGACTCATCCTAACCCATCATCCAAACGATCTAAATCTGACCCAATCTGACCCATTTTGGCCTAATTTAAATTTGATCTATGATCCACTTCCACCCAAATTTGATGTGCCTTTAGCAATTAGCACAATCGAAACTTTACCTGGAACTTGGCCCAATCTAAACCCAACCCGCATCCCAATTTGACACAAACAATCTTGGAATGATAAAGAGTTTCAATTGATTTAATAATGGGGTTAACCTAATTCGACAATATTTAAATTTTGAATTGGTAAAGTTAAAAAAATTTGGGTCACTTGACTCAATCTAAATTTGGACGTGGATACCCATGTTATTCATATTTTTTTTTGGTGACTTGACAATTTCATGGGTGTTTGATGAATCTCCTACGGTATAGGTTTAAATATTGGTTTTTAAGGTTATCGGCTATGATATCGCCGATTTCATAAATATCAATTCAAAAAGTTTTTTTTTAAAAATAAAATAAAATATCGGTATTTTGAGCCACTATTATTTCGCCAATATTTTCTTTTAGTTTTTTTAAAGACGTGATTTCTATTTTTAATTAAAAAATATTTAATAAAAATTTGCGCCGATATTTAAATTTTTTTTTAAAAGAGAGAATAATATCGGCTGACATATACCCCTGCTCCTACCTCTCAATTTGATAATGCGAATGCATTATATGGTAGTAAATTTGGATATTTTCAGTATTTTCTAATTATTTGAATAAACTATGATATATATATATATATATATATATATATATATATATATTTTGGATAATCTCGCACTTTTTTGGTGGTATAAGATTTTTTTAATTTTTGGTGATAAAATAGATTGAGTAAATATGATTGATTTCTTTTATTTTAATAATGATTTCTTATCACTATATTTAAGCATATAAATAAATACAAAAATGATTTTTTTCTAAAGAAGCCACAATTTTCAATAAGACATGTTTTTCTCCTTTTTTTTTTTCTTTCTATTTTTCCTCTCAGAACAAACTAAGGCACTTACCCTTAACCTTAACTGGCACCGTCCATAAGCATGTAAGCCAGATCCTTCCGGAAACCTCTCTCTCTGCCTTGTTCACAGGCGTCGAAATCTCGGGATTTCCATGTCAGAGATATCTCGGCTCGCATAGTATCGGTTAGAGATAAAAAAGTTTGGTCGAATATCGACGTGGGCCCGGTCGATATCTCGGCCGATATTTGTCCGATACTGACAAATATCGGCCAATATTTATATATTTTAATTTTTTAAAAAACAGCCTTTTTTAAATGAATTTTTTCAAAAAAAACCACCAAGATTTAAAAAAAAAAAAAAAGAGGAGAGAGAAAAATCTCGGCCGAGATCAAATATCGGCCTAAAATTCGGTTGATCCGAATTTTCGACCCCTGGTGTTGTTAATGACTTCCTGTTCTTAGGTTGCAAGTGGGCTTGGGCTCAGTTACAAGTCTCAACTAAAATTCAAAATTTCAACTGAAATTTCTAAATATTGGTAACATTTTTTTGGTCCATGTCATTTCTGAAGAATTTCTCTAAACCAAAATATGTAACTGAGGGCCTGAGTTTTTGTGTCCGAAATGGAGGTTATGGACTGGGCCTAGATCTCTTTCTTCTGGTCCAAAATGGACCAGACTTACACATATTTTGCTGAAAATCTCTTAGGGTTTTAACCTGACCCGCATGACTTGACCCTAGAAATTAATGGGTTTGGGTTGTGTTTTTGTATATCTCAGGTCAGGTCAGGTTGGAAAAAAAATAAACTCATGAAATTTGAGTCGGGTTGGGAAAAAAATAAACTCACATGAAATTTAGGTCGGATCAGGTTGAGAAAGTTAAAAGCAATCCGATCCGACCCGAACCGAGTGCACCAAGCTATAAAACAGCACTCGGATTGAGTCGGGTCACAAATTCAGATTGAGTCGGGTTGAGTAACTCGAGTCAGCAGTTTAGGTCGGGTTGGGTTCAATAATTTTGGACATGGGTTGAACCCAATCCAACCCAAGTTTCAGGCCTAAATACGTTCTAAAATATTTATTTAGACGAATTGCACGTATTTCACAAAGATGGGCTGGGCTGAAACTTGAACTTGAGACGTTCTAGATTTCTAGCTAAGTTTGGGCCTGTGTTTGAAAAATATACATTCTAAATTATCTCTCTGTCCATTTGAAAAATGCCTTCTAGACGTTAAGAGGAGACCTCTCGAGAGTTCTCGACTGAGAATCATACTCCCGTTCAAACCCTCAATCTCCTTTCCACAATCTCTTCCAACTTTCAGATCCATTTCTCATCCCCCTTTCCATTCTATGGTAATTCTCTTCCCTTCCACTATCTCCATTTCTCCATATTTGAAGAAAGACCCTCTAAAATTTCTAATTTTGCAGGAATCATCAGCTGCGTCTCCGTCACTATTGCTGGAAGATTGTTTGAAGCTCTTGAAAGGAGAAAGGGACGAGCAGCGGCTCGCTGGTCTGCTTCTAGCAACCAAACTCTGTCAAAACAATGATACTGCATCCATTCTCAAAGTCTACGATGCCGTCGGTGCCCGCTTCCTCGACCGCCTTCTCATGACTGGTAACTTCCATATTCCCCTTCCTCAACTTTGACCCATTATCAGTATAAGTTCAATTATGTATTTATTCGGTGCATTTTGGAAAGGGACGGGGAAAGGAGCTGCCAGTGCCAAAGAAGGGGGCGACCGTGACGCGTATTTGCAGCTCTCAGTCACAGTTCTTGCTGCGTTCTGTCGGGTGCCAGAGATTGCTTCCTCGAAAGATATGGTCAAGAAGGTTCCTGCCATACTGGATATCATTTCAAAGAAGTAAGAACTCGGGCTTATTTTCCTTCTCATTATTGCCATCATAATTGTTCATGACAGAATACCCTCTCTTCACTGCTCACTACAGATATGCTTGATTAGAAAGTTCCTGCTTGTACTTCATTTGATTCGAAACTCTCCTGTTCAAAATGTTTGGCAATGATAACTGATTAACTCCAACTAGTTAGACTATAAGTAGGGCCTCTTTTGAACTACCTACAAGTACTTTGAATGGTTGTGATCATAATGGTCAATTCAAATTTTTATGTCATATGTAGATCAATGGGTTCTTCCTATCTAACACCATCTAGTATGCATGTAAATGACTAAATTGGTCCCAAAAAAGTGCATTGGGTTACAACTATAGTTCAACCAGTTAGAGTTGATTATTTCTCTTAGATGTTTTGTTTGGAGATGTCTAGGTGTTGACTGTGGATTTACGTTCATCTTATTTTTTCATTTTGATAAGGGAGTTACATATGTTGTATCATGTGATTCCTTGACTCCATTTGTACAGCACACACAGAGCAGGACTACCCTTTTGTGAAGAATGCTATGAGTTTTTGTTTCTGGTTGCAATTGCATCTGAAGACGGACTTACCACATTGTATGAATCTCGAAGCTATAAGTGTGATTGCTCCTCATATCTCTACTTTACCTGATGGTATTTTTCTTAACGTAACCTAAAGTGAATTATTTTCAGTCATTCTTTCTACTTATTCACTCTGTACTCATCTTCGATGC
Organism: Chimonanthus salicifolius; assembly: GCA_013350335.1. Classification (NCBI taxonomy): domain Eukaryota; kingdom Viridiplantae; phylum Streptophyta; class Magnoliopsida; order Laurales; family Calycanthaceae; genus Chimonanthus; species Chimonanthus salicifolius. The sequence goes on along the minus strand of CM023532.1, from coordinate 25,954,287 downwards.
AGTTAAATTTGTATCAAGCATAAATTTTTATATTATGCATGTGATGTCATTCATTTGACGAAAGTAGATTCCAATTATCAATTTTATGCAGGTCTCAGCATAACCACCCTAAAGGAGAGTCCTAAAGCTTGTAACTTTGTGAAGTCCTATAGCTTGAATATAAGAATGTTGCATGTGGTGTTCTTCACTCTATATTAGCATATGCTTTAGTTCTCTACCATAAATAACTGCATGCAAAAAATATAACCCCTTAAATCTCTCTTGCCATATTGTCATTTTGAGAGCCACAAAACATAGGGAATTTTTATGTAAAGATAGTGATACTGCACGGAACCATTGTAATTTCATTAATGTTGAGTAACTCTAAATGGTATTGAATTTTAAAAAGCATAGGGATCATATTATGAGACCAAAGTTGAGAAAGGAAAAATGCGATCATTGGTTTCTGGAACTGAAGCCCATTCTGTTTGGACCATTGTGTATTGGTTCTAGCATCGGATTTGCACAGATAAGAGAGTCCTGGTCTTGCTTGTATGATATTATTGAGACGGCTCTGAGAAATGTTATGCTTGTTATCTTTAACTCAAGCAACATGAACAGGGTCTATGAAGTATCCATCTTGTCTTGCCTATTGTGTATACTTTCTAGCCTGGGAGTTGCACATGGATGACATACCCAGTGCACGTGTTATCTCTTGCCTAATAATTGCACAGATTTGACTTTTAGAGGAGAAATCCTTTCAGGTGCTCCTGTGGACTGATGGTGTCATACTCTCTTCCATTCAGTTAGAAACATGACCATTACATGGAGTAGAAAGTTTTCTTTTGCCTGTGTCTAGATTGCGGTTGGTTGTATTTACTTCGGTTCAAAGTTAACATTTCCAACCATTCTTTTTGAGCATGGATTTCCATGCATGGCCAGTTGAAAAATGAAAGATAGGTTACATAAAACCCAGATGCATCTTTTGTAACAATAGCGTTGAAGATGACAGTTATTTCTTTTCACATGTAATTTTGTGAGTGACACCAGGGGAAATGCAGGTTAACTATTTAATTTGTTTTGAAGATTCTTTTTCTTTTGCCCACTTCACCCAGATCTGGCTTGTGGAAGCTTTGTCCTTCCTCAATAATTGCACTGATATGCTACAACAGAACTTTCTGCAAGTCTATTCTTTCTAGGCCTTTTATGGCATATCTAGAAGGAAAAAGATAGTAGTCTATTCCCATAAGAGTAAGTTCAACCTGCAATTGCCAACAACTATCTAGGAGAAAATTTCTAAAGCAACTCACTTGTGGCAAACACTTGCCATGTCTGCTTGGACCTTCTTTCCACCTATCCTCTCCTTTCATCCATTACCCTGTTTATTGAATTACGTTCCATATTTGATCATGATTGGAGTTGTACCCAAAGTTGGATTGAAATTGGTAATTTTTTTTTGAGACACTGTTGATTTTCCAAACCTCAGTTACAGGTTGGGCCGGTGTTGCACCCCTACTCCTTTCTTCACTCTGGTTTTCCATTACATCTTTGTTGATTTGCTGTGTTCCATTTTTCCTTCATTCTGCTTCTTTGAAGTTTGAGGCACATAATCGGTGCCGTACATCATGAGCCTCATGTACAATGATGTACAACATCAAATTAAGAGGGTGGTTATGACCCCCTTGTCTCAATGGAGTTTCTTGTTTACTTTTGCAAGGAATTATATGACCCTTTGCTTCTACTTTGTAGAAATTGTGAAGTTTCTGTACCTCTTTGGTTTAAACACATGAACCATGAGTTTATTTTCGAGGAAACAAATCATTGACATGATGGGGCTGCACCTGGGATAATGTCTTAAAAAATCCCAAATTCCCCATATCGGAAACTTGTAACTATCTACAAAGGATGATAATAATTCTCTCTCTTTCTTTGCTTACGTTCTATGGCTACAAATGAATGTCAAAAAATGGTTATAACAATGGGCGAGCGTGAAAAAAGAAATCCAAGAAATGGATGGTTGAATCTGGGAAGTTTTTTGGAAACTCCATCTCCTCTGACTGTATTAATGCTCTAAATGCTGAATCCATGTGTAACGACCCGTCCCGCTACGGGCACGTTAAAACTGATACGGATTCCTAAAACCGTTCCAATACAATTTCGGGTACCCCTTTTTTTTTTGGAAGTACCGCACCCGTAACCCGCACTAGTCATAGCAATCCACTAATAAACCAAAAACCGTAAGCATCAATTATAAATTTCAAATGATGGCATCAACCCATTATTACATTCATCCGGCTCAGTGAAAAGTAGATATATCTCAAATACATTAACAGGTCCTTCAAATACAAAATGAAACCAAGACAAGTACAAAGCTGCAACTCTACGCCCAATGTTCGATTGAGGGTCCCGCCGGCCCTTCCTCTATGAAGTACCTGTGAGGCAAGGGGTGTGCTCTACGTACCCAGTGAGGGTAACACACGCACCATATATCACCAAGCATACACAGCATATAATCATGTGAACACAACAATGTCTAAGATGTCTACATGCATGACCATACAACGTATGCCCTTCCCCTAGCACAGGGCCCATGTCAGTCGGGTCTCTAGAACATCCTCTAACCAACGCAATGCAACCCCCTTGTGTACCCAACCGCAACAGTCCACCCATCTACGGGTACGCAGACTGATTCTCAGTCAGATCGGGGTCTCTAGTCCTCAACTAGACCTATGGCCCTCTCATGACGACCCGCACGCATACCATGACGAACCCAAGAGTCGGACTCATTAGGGTCCCAAACTGATTACCATGTGGGAGTAACCACCTCACCAGTCTTCAACGAATTGCCAACCAGACTCATCTATGGTTTCATTAACCGAACACCAGAATTTCGATAGTCAAACCCGTAATCTCGGACCCCAAAGTCACAACCACAGGTAAACACACTACCACATCACACCACAGGCTGTCCCCACCATACAGGTGTCCTAGCCTGGAACATCTCATCACATCACATCGCAGGCTGTCCCTACCCTACAGGTGTCCTGGCCTGGAATATCTCACCACATCACATCATCCCTCGACCAATGAGCGGGCGAGCACATCCTCAGCCTACTCGGTCATCCGGGGAATCACAAACCATACCAGCGGGAGCTGTCCCTCACCGCATCATCCCTCGACCTATGACCAGGCGAGCACCTCCTCAGCCTACTCGGTCATCTAGGGATCACAAACTATGCCAGCGGGAGCTGTCCTTCACCGCTCCGTCCCTCGACCTAGGCGAGCACCTCCTCAGCCTATCCGGTCATCCGGGGACCACAAGGCATACTGGCGGGAGCTGTCCCTCACCGCATCATCCTTCGACCTATGACCAGGCGAGCACCTCCTCAGCCTACTCGGTCATCTAGGGATCACAAACTATGCCAGCGGGAGCTGTCCCTCACCGCTCCGTCCCTCGACCTAGGCGAGCACCTCCTCAGCCTATCCGGTCATCCGGGGACCACAAGTCAACATCCCGCCCTCTGGTCTCCACGCGGGCGAACCACTCAACCCATTAGACCACTGGGGACGTCTCACCCGTCATGTACTCGGGTAGTGTAACAACCAGGTCCTCCAGTCTGCCTAGGGTCAACCAACACCCAACCCAATGGCTTCCCTGAAGATTCCATGATTGCCTCATCACTGGTCCCGACCGAGACTCCTGGGCGCCTCGTTCTCTAACCCAGACGACGCCTCACCCACAAGCGTGTCTGAAGACCACTAGCGGTAGGCCTAACAGCTCAACCCGTAGTAGGGGGAACACCTCCGTCATCTATTGATCTATAACCAAACTATGTTTCCTAGTATGGTTTCTCATAACCTCTCAACCCTAACCACCCGCAAGCTAGGGGGGTCTCTAAATCCTTATGTTGCCTAGTACACATGTCCCCACCGACATTCCATTTACACTAGCTACATGCATACAAGGTTATCTCTACGCATGCCGTCAATATGACACATCACAACATAATTAAGTATATACATCATCATCTATCACATGCTACACATTAACATTCAGATATGGTATCAATCATGGCATGTTCCATACGAGCATAAAAAGTGGTATCATCTACTATCTACTGCACGCAATTCTAAAGCATGTTGATTAAACTATTAATCACATACATGGTAAGTTATCACACGCCAACCAATCATGTTATCATACCATCAACAAGTCATGACATTTGATAAACTATTCATAGGTGCTCCATGAGCAATGGGTACAAATACACCCGGATGAGACCCCGCCACATAATGGTATCAACAGTTCCCTTGCCGAGTGGCTTATAATACCCGGGGACCCCATTCGCCGCATTTTGTACCCACACATCTGATAGAGTAGTAATATGCATAAATGCATGCTAAAAGAGGTGATCAGTTCCCTCACCGGTGTGTGCTTTCGAAATTTGATCGATGAAAACGGGTCGAAGGATTGAAGGAAGCAATGCACGGGTTGGAACGAGCTGAAGAAGATCCAAAAACACTCCAGGAATGAACTCCAAAACACGCTGGAAGAGGACTTGCAACGGGCCTGGGCCAGGCCTAGTACTGGGCCTGGGTCGGGCCGAGTTGCTGGATCAGGGCCTGGGCTGGGCCGAGCTGCTGGATCGGGCCGAGAAGGTGAGTTGGGCCCTCGAGGCTGGGCTCAACTCGAACTGGGCTTGGGTCGGATTGAACGGGTCTGTAGGGCCTGAGAAAGGGGCAAAGGGTTTGGGGATTAGGGTTTCTGGATGGGGAAGAGAGGAAGAGAAAGAGAGAGAGAAGGATGATGGCGGCGGCGGCGGCGAAGCTCAAGGTGGCTGAGAAAATCGACGGCTGGAGGTCCGGCCAGATCTGAACCGACGGGCCGAAGGTCCGGCCAGATCCGCAGCAGGGGAGAAGGGGATGATCCGCAGCAAGGAGAAGGAGAAGGTCGAGAGAAGGAGGGAGAGAGAGAGAGAGAGAGAGAGAGAGAGAGAGAGAGAGAGAGAGACGGCGGCGGCGCCTTGAGGAAGGAGAAAAGAAGAGCAAGGTGCGGCGGCGATGGAGAGGGTGAGAAAGATGGGGTGCGGCGGCGGCGACGGGTTTAAGGTTTTCAGCAAAAAGGGAAGAGAAGAGAGGGGAAGGAGAGAGAGGAGTTGCGGCGGCACTGTAGCGCATCGCTACAATGCTGCCGAAACGAGATTTTAAAGGGAGGGGGGTTAGGTTTAGGGTTTTTTTTTAATAAATAAAAGCTTCCAATTTTCAAAATATTTTAAAAAGCCCGAAGAAATCAAATGACAAACGTCGGGGAAAAACATGTGAATTTCAAACTTTTTACATGATAAAATATTTAATGGTTCAAAATTACCAAAGTGCCCTTCGAGTGTCTGAACTCAAAATCGGGCAAACCAGGACCCAACACGGGGCCCACACTATCCCCACCACTACAAAGACCCCAAAACCCCGAAATATCGGGTCGGGTCATTACACCATGAGTCTTGCATTATGAGATGGGGAAGATGGTTTACTATAAATTTTACGTGGAGCAGGTCTTCCTAGGTTTTTGTCCTTTCATTTTTTATGGTTTTAATAATTTAACGTTCTTAATATAATTAATTTTATGATCTCTTTATGCTGAATGGTCTATCATTCTCACTATGTTAAATTGCATTTCTCTTTATGCTATCCAATGACCTAAACTTTTTCTATTTCTATGGAATGCTATGGCAGATTTCTGTAAGGTTGAATTTGTCAATTTGTTAGGAATTTATGCTAGATTTATCTTTTTATTTTGTATACATTTTGGAAACATGCTATCCATTCATCTTGTGTACCACCCAGCTCCTACTTGGTGCAGTAGATATTTTGCATTTATCATAAGGTAGCATGCTCCTTTATATTTAATAATATATTGTTATACCTGACTAAGGTGTTACAGATTTTTTCTTTTCTTTGCCTGAAACTAGATGCACTGCAATTATAAATTTAGCGTAGACCTAACCTTGTTTTCATTTGAAAGTAACCTCAAGGATCTGTTCCTACTTCGACAACTTTCTTGTATTTGATGAACAAGAAACGAAATCACCATTATGTTTTTTTTTTTTTTCTTTTCTTTTTCCACTGAGCATGGTTTCAATTATTGTGAAGGTTCTCCAATTTTGGAGCTTGCTATGCGACTTCTGCAGTTAATGCTAAGCAAGCTACCCCATGACATCATATATGTTGAGTATCCATCGGAGTTGGCATCAATGGTAAGTTTGGATATCCCATTTTCATTCAGTGTTTTTGAATAGCTTTTCTTCCTCTTGAAGCTGCTTCTTTGGCTTTGTTTAGTCAAGTATTTTTCTTAACTTGGACTATATGTTTGAATTCTTACCACCGGCTGAGAAGTTCATAATGGGATGAATATTCTTTCAGGTGCTCACGATATCTAGACAGTTCGCCATGCTGCACACTGCCCTAAAATTCGATGCACTGCGCTTACTCTCTAATCTTCTATCTTCAAAATATGCTGTATGTGAATTTCCTTTTCTCCATATCATTAGTTACCTTTCAAAAAAAAAAAAAAAAATTTCATTAGACAGAAATTTTCGAAGTACCATTATTCAAGAGAAGCTTGTCACAAAATTCAAAAAATTGCATTCGGAAAGTTTATTAGCTTTTGACTTGCATGTCATACTTTTATTTCTAAGATGCTTTGGGAACTAATCTCTCAAAAAAGATGCTTTAGAAACTAAGCTTTTGGTTGGATGATAGACAACTGGAGGAATTTCCATTATGAAAAGAGTAGAAGAAGACTCACTTTATTTATGAAATGGAGAAAAAAGAATCATAAGCTTGGCATGGCCACTTCATTTGTCTCCTTTGACTGTGCATTCATCGTGAAACATGGATCTGGAAGGATTATTTGTTCCAAAAACTGATAAGACTTGGTCATCTTTTCTTAAAAGTTATAGCACTTCAAAATTTTGACTAATTTAAGTGGATCTTTAGATGTATAATTTAGAGAAACAAGAACATTAGGTTTTGTTTGTCAGCTGGGTTAGCAAGTTCTGCAAATTTCTTCCTAGGTGGATATTGAAACATGTGGGTGCCTCATCTGATGACTTGTATGAAACCAGGGGCAGTTCTTTTCTGATCTTCATTTAATTCTTATTATAGATGAGAAAATGGTATGATGATGATGATGATTCTATATAATTACCATCTAAAAATGTTTCACATTATTTAAGCCAAAGAAAGGATCAATGCAATTGAGGGATTTCATCTTAATATATATATATATATATATATATATATATATATATATATTTTTATGTATTGTCTTAACCAAGAAAAATCTTCTACTTAACGTGTGTCATTTTTGTGATTCAAAACTTGCAGTGATAGCAGAAGTTTCACATATCACAAGTTTTAAATTTCTCTAATTTTCAAGATACGTTGAAAGAAGATTTTAGAAACCTCATGAATCTTAAGGCTTAATCTTTTGATACTATTACCTTTTTTTTTATTTTCCAGTTTTCTTTTTTGTATTCATAGGAATGGTCTCTTTAGCAATTTCACTTGCCTATTACTGGTCTTTTTTTATCTCCTAAATACTACCTTAACGAAATTTTTCAGGCTGGGTTGCATGACGCTTTAAGATCAATGGCAAGTGACATTTGGGCTACCTATATTGGTGTTGGTGTTGCGGCAGTGTTACAGAACCGTGTAGGTATGCCATTTAATCATCCTTTGCTATGTATTTCAAGTATTGTAGGCATTATTCTGATAGATGGTGAGTTCAGAGCTTTTTTTTCGTCAACAGATAATGCTCAACTAAATATATTATTCATACAAATCATTTTAATTTAATTGGGATGAGAAATGGTGTTACTATTAGTTGCTTGAGCTCTGACTTTAGGATTCTTTGAATGGTTTTCACCATGCGTCATCCTTTCTTAGATTTAACCCTTACCCAGGTATCCTGAAGCTTAGTTTTTTGGCTCTATGCCCATTGTATGTAGCACTTATTGAATGTTATGGATCATTCTTTTCTCAGAAGCAACACGTACCAGAAACAAGTAATTTCCCACTGTGTACAACCCTTCTCGAAGAACCTCTTAACAAGTTCATTATTGAAACATGGGGAATTATGATGAGGGTTGTTAACTGCCATTTAATTGAGTATTTCCTAAATAGTGTAAGATATTCCCCCTTTCTCAACAAAATTTAGAGGAGCCTAGTCTCTTCTTAACGTAAGACACCTATGAGTTTATCAAGATTATTATTATTTTTTTTTAAATTTTTGGTATCAGTGATTCTAGAACTATGTTTTCTTTCCCTAGAATCCTGATATCCTCAATGATACCCTCCCGCAAAGTGAATTAGGTTCTATTAGATTGCTAAGATTGAAATAGTTAATCCTTTAATTAGGGCCTGCAGATGGATGTTGAACAAATCTATACATTGTACTGTAGAAAAAGCAAAAAGCATATGCCTATGATATCACAGTCTGGTTCATTTTGGAGTATCTCCCATCATGTCCCATCTTGGATCACTGGAACATGGGGCATAAGGAAACCATATACTTGAGGTCTGTGTCTGTATTATACCATGGGAGGAATGGAGTGGGAACAAAGTACTAACATGGTACTCATTCGTCAATTTGTGTTCGGTGTATGGCTCATATGGAGTGGGTTGCTTGAGTCATTTCAGAACACTTGCTTCTTACAAAGAAATTTTGATTCCAATAGTAAATGGTCTTGACTTGTTATGGTTGGAACGACTTAGGAAGAAATCAGGGGAGAGTGGCTTGGATAGTTTCTCCTCATTCCCAATACCTGGGAATGGTTAAAAAGGGGGCGTTAGAGCCTATGGAACTGGATTCTTATCCACAAACTCAAGTATAGAATGAGTCATTCCCAATTTAATCCATCCTAATCTGTATTATGACTTTCCTGTAGCAGAGGATTAAGACAGACAATATTATTTGGAACATGTGATAGAAGGGATGAAATAAGAAAAGAAGGTAGCTTGTGTCTTCATGTCAGGTTTTTGCCTCAAGTTGTATGTGCCTCCTAGATGCATATGTACAATTCCATAGTATCTGTGCATCCCTATGTTATCTTTAACTTGAAAGCATTTGATCATTAAAAAAAAACATTTTTTTCTTATATTGGTATGTGCTTGATATCTCAACTTGGAGATGTTTGAAATAACTATTTACAAAGGATAACTGAAAACACGTATCATTTGCTCTTTGACTTCAAAGATACTTTTATAATGAAAAAAGAATCTCTTTTGTACTCATGGAATGTGTTCAGGCTATTTTTCATTTAAAATCTGCTCATAAACTTGCAGCTTCTGGTGAAAAGCTTCAGGCTCTTACTTTGGCTGAGTCTGTGATGTCTATAATTGGAGAAAGCTGGCTAGTTCAACAGATGAATTTACCTGGTGTAGATCCAATACCAGTTGATAGGTCAGCCTAGATGGTTTTTAAGGTTTATTTGGTTGGTTTCTTCAAAGAATCCATATCATTTATTTTCTTATTGACTTCTTTACAGGTGTCTGTTACTGGTATTGGAGTCTGCAAGGGTTGAAATTGCCGTTCTTCTCAATGAACTAGCCTACGCAAAATATGAGGCTTCTAGTAGTTCCTCTGCTGCTGTTGAAGCTATTCCCTTGAAGCAGCGACATCTAGCCATATCGTTTTCATTGATAGAGAAGATTATTAAACTGATTTCAACCGCATGTGGTGACAAAGGTAAGTTATGCTGCCCAAACTTCACTGGCAAGCTATCATCTATTAGGTTCTTTGTAACAGTGATGTTTTAAGCATTTAGTTCCGATCCATGTTTCTATGAAAACTCTTCATTTCATGCTGGTGAAAAGCTTTGGGATGCCAATTCACCTCCTGTAACCATGGAGATTCACCCTCCTACTCCCCTCCACCACTCCCCTTCCCTTCCCCCTCATTTTCTCCCTTCCTTCTTTGCCACTCTCTCCTCTCCTCTTCCTTCGGGGGTGGAAAAGAGAAATTCTTCCTTTGCTCTCTTCATATCCAACCTCACTGAGTCTCTCTTAGTTGGACATCTTCACTCTCTTCACCAAATCCGGAAAAATTGTTGACAGTTACATACCTGCATCGAAGAAGTCCAAGAATCATAGTGGGTTTGCCTTTGTCTGATTCGTGCTTGAGGTGGAGGCCCTCCATGGCACCCTCAATGTTAATGGCAGATCGTTCCGAGGTCGGAAGTTATTGGTGCAAGCTACGAAGTATCCCTTGGGTTCTCCTTGTCTTCCACAGGCCACCACTGTCACCTTTGCTCCTAGTGCTCCTGCTTTCCTCCACCCCTGGTTGATATTCAGAAACCCCTGTTTTCCCAGATAGCCGCTGCTCCAATTTGGACAATTATGTCTGGGAAAGGAAAGTCCATCATCCTAGGCAAACAAGCCATCAACCGAAGATCAGTTTTCCTGGAACATTGCCTCGTTGATACTCTCCCATCTCTGTCTGTCAGCATCCCCTCCCCTGAGGATTGGCTTTCAGATTGGGTGTGTATTGGAGGTTTTACGGTCAGCAGGATTGATCAGACTCAAGTTTTTTTCTCTTTCGAAGTGATTGAAGAAGCATCCCTTTTGTTGAAGGAATTTCTTGTGCTCAGAGACACCCCCTTCTCTAGCCTGCTTTTTTGGTTGGCTCATCTTGATTACAGACATGTCTGTGCCTGAGTCTCCGGTATCCCCTCCAAGCTTGGTTTCCGGAAGCGATCAAAGATGTGGGCGATTTTATTGGCAAGGTGCTAGAAGTGGAACCCCTTTCACCTTGGCCGGCAAACACTTCCTTTTCCCCAGATACTGAGTCCAGTGGTCTCCCTCCATCAAAGATCTGAAATCAATCCCCCCAAAGGTGGGTGATGATTGGGTGGTGCTGAGTGTCTCGGTGGAGGAGGAAGGAATGCCTTCCATTGCTACTTCAGTCCACCCCAGATCAACCTATCTTTACAATGCTATGGTTGTATTTTGCTTGATAATCTTTCTCTTTTAACACTTTTTTCTTGAGAATCTTAATAGAACCACATGCAAACATATGCAGGGAGCCCAATTAGTGAAGGCACTGCAATGAAGATCATTAATGGGCTTAATGAAACAATTGGTCTTGTGCTAGACTTTATACAAGATGCAAAGGTAATGATTTATGGTGTTTTTTTTGTCTCTTTTTTTTTTTGCATGCCTGTGCAGCAGAGAGAGAGGAGAGGAGGAGAGGGGGGGGAGGAGAAGTTCAAGCCTAGTTACTTTAAAGGAGATTCTTTCACTTCAGGTTTTTACTTGTACGGCTAAATATTTAAAATCATTCTTCTTCAGGATCATGGACAAAGGAAAGGTGATGATCTTCTAGCTGCAGTGAGAATTGTTGGAAGGTATTCTTCAATCCATTGGATACTTTTTTCTTCTTCTAATGATGAATTTGTGGATAGACTGTTAATGATATAAGCTGCAGCTATCTTGCAGAAACTCCTTCTGCATGCAAGGAGAAGGTTAGAGAACTTCTGGAATATATGATCTCAGTTGAAGCTGAAAATGAACCAAGGTTTTTTCACTTCATCTAACTATTTTTTGTTTGGGCTTTTTACTGTTGTGACCCCCAAGCTCTGGTAGCTGCTTGATTCTGTTAATTAAATTGCAGTCCTTTCTACTCCATCTGCTTTTTACTTCCAATGCTGTGCCAAACAACCATGCATATTGGAGGCTGTAGGATCTTGACTAAATTTGGAGGACACAAAGCTGTAAGTTTTTAACTTTCTTAAGATTGGCATGCATAATATGCTTCTCTTGGTGTTTCCTTATTACAACTTTAAATATTACCACATGCTTAACAATGCCTTCTTAAGAACCATAACAAAGCCAACTTTTTTCCTCCTTGAATTACTTTTAACTCCTTTTTATGTTTTCAATTGTGATTTTTGGAATGACCTTTAGTGTTATACTGTGTTATAGCCAACTGAAGATAATACCCTGAGAAATGTTGAACATAAGTTTTTTTTGAGGTCACTGAGTTTATTTAATTTACAGGTAATGGGATGCCTTGTGAGATTAATTGAGATGGACAGCTCAATGATTGAAGACAATGGCACAATATTTTTAGCGTGTGACACTGTTATGAACATTCTTTTACGGGTACGTAGTTACGGATGAAAGCCTCTCATTGCATGCCACTTTCTTCAAATCTAATATCAAGCTGCTAGACACTCTCTCTCTAATGTTTATCAAGCTGCTGATATAGTAGTTTTTTCTTGTCAGAAAGAGGAAATCCAGGTCCATCTAGATGAAGCAGATGTCATCAATCTTTTACGAGCATTGATCTATTGGTCAGGTACCTGTTTATTCATCAAATTCTGCTATTTTAATCATTCCTTGTATGTATAATAATTATGAAATAATTCTGCCATTAACTTTTTCCTTCTAGCCATAGTGCTAATGTAGGATGCATTTTTCCCATGCATACTCTGGGTAGGAATTTATTGCATTTCCTTGGAACATCTGATTTTCTATATTGGTGAAAATGGCAAGAACTGGTTTTGGTTTTAAATCAACAAGATTTTCTTAGTGTGGGTATTAAATGATGTCTTATTCCCGTCCCCTCCGTTTACCTTCCCTCTCCTTTCCTCACCCCTGCCAACCCCCAAAAGAAAAAGAAGAAAAATAAAAAGGAAATAATAATAACCATCACAATTTTTTTGGTAGCAATCTTTTAGTGCTCATTTCCTTCTAAATAATTATATTTGTAGTTGTTAACATTGCTTTTGTCATCATCCAGTTAAATGCAATTAAAGGTGTATTTGGATTGGGAAGGCTTTTGGGATATGCCCCAGGTTTTTTTATATTTATTTTTGTGCGTGTGTGTGGGTGGGGGTGAGGGGAATTAAATTCCTATAAGAAGAGTGGTATAAGGGAGCTCTTGAGTAGGGAATTAAATTCCTACATATTTCACTTTCCAAAAATGTGTTGAACGAGATACTTGAGGGTAAACAATCCTTCCCCCTACGTTGTCCTAGTCCAATAGACTTTAACTTAATCGACTCTATGATTGGGGATCATCTCATTCATTTTACTTCATGTCAAAGAAGGCTATTGGAAGGTTCAGCACATTGAGTACTACTGAAGTGGGCAAAATATTGACTGAAGAATAATCCATATCCTTGGCATCTGGTAGGTTTGATTGAGGAGATCCATCAAGTAATTACCTTCATGATTGCTTCATCGAAGGATCAGGAGAAGGGAAGAGGGTTAGATAATCCCTTATCATGTGAGCACTTAATAAGAAAATTATTCCAAAAGATCTTATTAAGAAAATTAATTACATAATGAAAAATCTCTTGTATACTCTTATAAAATTAGTTTTTTGTTTGATAATGCAATTAGAGTGTAACACAACCAATTCCGTTATCATAAAGGACCTCAGTTCTCTTAGCTACCTCTTTTTGATCAATCCGCTAATCCAGATTCTTATATTTTTGCACGTATCATCATTGACCGCTCATTCATAGCAACTTCTGAAATTTTTTAACCTGGGTTTCAGAGAATGACAATGATCCATCCATTATCATGATGGCTTCCAGTCTGTGTAGTTTGATCCTTGACTTCACTTCAGAGGAAGCTCTCTCGAATCATCCCAAGTTCAACCCTGATATGCTTAGCAGTCTGTCTCAACTCATTTATAGAAGTATTGAAACATATGAGCAGGTATTTTTTATATAATGCTTGAATTCTTTCTTCCAAGATTAATAGCTTATTATCACCTACCCTGTTACTTCCATCCATTTCAATATTGTAGGGTGAGATGCACGACAGTGTTAAAGCAGAACATGATCTTCACCTACTTGTCACTGAAGGTTTGTCCTTTCATTCTGTGCTTCATCTCTTTTAAGTTATTATTTATTTTGGGTAGAGGCTCAAATCTACAAATTTTGGTTGCTATTGACTAAGCAGCTGATCCTAGATGGATGGAACAAAGACTTTAATGATGTTGATGATGTGATTTAAGTTAATGAAACTTGTTGTGCCTGTGATGATAACATAGAGAGGACCTCTAAGCAATTTGTCTTACATCTAAGCGTAGTCATAAATCTTCAAATGACTAACTTAAGTAATTACTTCCCAAACAAAAACCTGATTGTCATCTAGGGGTGTTCATTTGTCTGAACCCAGCTCGAATTCAATTTAAATAAACGGGTTTGGACAAAGATTTTTGTCCGATGGACCGGGTTGGGCTTTTAGGCCTTTATTTATTTTACATATTTTTAATTTTTGTTTTATAAATTGAAAATCTAACCGTACAGATTGAAAGGAACTGAAAATATGTTAAAATTTTATCTCAAAATCCAATTTCTAGCCACTTGATCCTATCGGCCAAAATCATTAAGCGCCACCTTTTTAAGGACATTTGCCAACTTTGACTATCAAGTGGCTAGAAATTGAATTTTGGAATGAAATTTTAATTGATGGTGGATATTTAGTATACTTTCAATGTGTACGTTTGTATTTTCAATTTACACTACAATTTTTTAAAATAAAAAATGGTACCAGATGCAAAATAATTGGGCTTAATCGGACGGGCTCGTGCTTCAGTAAAAATTATTGGGCTTGGGTTTTTAGTGAAGCCCGGCTCAAGCCTGACCGAAGAACACCCTTATTCTCATCACTAAATTCTACCGTACTAGCAATCCAGTTATCATTTGTCCAGTTCTTTTCCAAACCATGCGATCTTAGGCAAATTGAATAATTCAACAGACTATTATGTATTGTCTTTGGCACTAGATGTGAGCATGACGCCCAGAATGTAATGTAAATTGACAAATTTTAACCATGGAGAATCCATGTCTACCTTTCAAAAAGTGTCTAGCATGTATACTTAAAACTACTGGAGGTGAGTGCGATCTTAGGCAAATTGAATAATTCAATGTCTAGCATGTATACTTCCAACTGTTGGAGGTGAGTGCGATCTTAGGCAAATTGAATAATTCAATAGGCTATTTAATGTCTTTGGCACTGGATCTGAGCATGACACCCAGAATGTAATGTAGATTGACAAATTTTAACCATGGAGAATCTTTGTCTACCTTTAAAAAGCCATGTCTAGCATGTAGACTTAATACTATTGGAGGTGAGTGTGACCATCGTGAAACAAATCTGATTCTGTTCTTTAAATATAACAACTCAGAAATCCATCATCGCCATCATCGGTGATAGCAAATAATCCCATCTATCTGGGGTCGGCTTTATGAGTTCTTCTCTAATTAACCCTATTATAAATACCATTAGTCACTCCACACTCTAACATGTCCTTTTTTATCCCTGTTGTCCATGTTTTCGAAGGTCACCCTCTCCCCCTAGAGTCTTCGATCCGTAGCCTTTCTACTCTATGCACTGAGGTTGTGTTTTGTCTTCTACTAACATGACTAAACCATCTCACAAGCGAGTTTCTCTTAATTTCTCATCTTTCAAAGGTGTCTTTAAACCATGGTTGTTAAAATCTTACGATACACGATTTGTATCTTACGATTCATACGATATGTTAAGAGGAACGATTCGTCTATCAACAAATCTTACGATTCGTATAAATAACAGAATTATCGGGCTATTAGGAGTGTGAAAGTATGAAACATTTCGTTTTAATGGTTTTTAAGGCTCGAGTTAATGATCTTTCAATTTTTTGAGGGTTTTTTAGTTCATTATTGACTTTTCACAGTATAGTTGGATTATATACTGGTCTTATACTTTTCGGAGTTGGAGCATTGAAGTTTGAGCTCTAATGAACTAATTATATAGAATTCACTTAATATTGAAAGAAAGTTGGAGAATTGCTAATGTTATTATATTTTAGACATATTTTACGTTATTTCATATATTAAATATTTTTTAGGGGAAACACTTATGAATCTTACGATTCTATGATTTACGATACACGATTTGCGATTTAAGATGTATTAACGATTTACGATACGATTCGATTTTCACAACATTGCTTTAAACTATCCCTAATGTGTTCGTTTCTAGCTCTATCCTTTAAGGTTAAATCACTCATTCAACGTAGCATACACATCTCCATTGTCCTGATTTTGTTTATTTGTCTTTTTTTCATTGCTCAACAATTTGTTGTGTAAGACATCACAGATCTAATAACTGTTTTACAAAATCGCCCTTTTAGGCGAAGGTGGACTCTTTTATTGCACAAGATCCTACTAACTTGTCTACATTTTGCCCACCCCACTCCTATCTTAGTCATTATGTCTAAGTCGAAACTTCCATGAGATTCTCCCGTAGAGCCCCAAGTATCTAAACTTATAAAATGTAGAACTAAGTCGTTTCCTGTTTTTATCAAATTACGCACACTATCGTCTACCCCAATAAAGTTACATTTCATGTATTCTATTTTAGTTCTACCAATTCTCAAAACATTTGACTCCAACGTTCTCCTCTACAAATCTAGCCTAGCATTGAGTTGTTGTTTCTTCTCAATAATCAATACTATATTATCCGCAAAAAGCATATACCATGGAACTTCTCACTAATCTATATAATTTAGAAACATGAAAAAAAAAAAAAACCTTGTAGAAGTTAAGTGCCCTAATGCACCTCATTTTTCTATCTTTTTATTTATTTATTTTGAATTAATAAATTAAAATGGAAACAAAAATTGCTTGCTTTCTGTGTTCTTTCATGGTACGAGATCAACCAAAATCCTGAATTTTTTTTTGGTGCCATGTTGAAATCATGAGGGCGGCTGAGATTTGAAATGATAATTTTGACAAATCCCAAATGCTTGAGTTTTGTTGCATTTAAACCTTTAGATGAATGGGATTGGTGTAGATTCACTGGTGGTGATGTTACAGTGATGACATGGAATGATGATGAGGACAAGGGAATGGATTCTCAGGTGTTGGATAGCAGATGTCCTTTAGTGCGTGACGACATACAAAAATAGTGTGCAACGTGTACAAGGAGAAAAAAGGAGAAATCCATCATGCAAACATGAGGACTTCCTTGGATGAGATAGAATTGGACAAAAGGATGCTTTTTTACCCAATGGATAAATATTACTTAGAAGGGTGTATCGTGTTGTCTGTAAATGAAAAGGATTATGCCTAAATAGGACATGATGGTGAGGATCTTGGAGAAGAAGGCCGGGATTGATGGACACTTTGACCTCATATCGTCTTTGATTATTTATTTTTAATTTTTTACAAATGGGTATTATTAGATGCCTCTTGTTAGTCCTAGTCGGTATAAGATGTAAAATTTACACTCAGTGCTGCATGTGTTTCCACATCAATATATCTTTCATTGGGTTGAATTACGAGAAATCATGTATCTATATAACCGTTAAACTTGATTACATATGCTATTCATTATATATTGAGATCTAAAAATTTATGATTTGCAATTGAAGGTTTGTGACAAATAATCCAATCTGACTTCTAAAGCATTGGTCTGTATTGTAAGAAGGAAATCTATTGTATTATACTATTATCAAATTATACCCTTTTTTTAATCATATATTGATCACCATCATAATCATCTGAGTCATTTATCCCATTTGATTGGGGTCGGCAAGTCATTTGATTAGTATCTTAACTAATTATTAAAAGTCCAACCAATTGTGACTTACCATATAAGCATGGGGTATAAAAGGGTATACTTTCAAGGTAGGTATAGTATCTCCCTAATAAAAAATAGACCCACACATACTTGTTCATAGTGGCATGATGCCATACAGTAGATGTTTCCTGATTTTATGATTCCTCATTTATGGGTTTTTAGCTTACTCATCATGACTCATGCTGATTCTCAATATAGTTTCAGTAGAAATATCAATGGTCAATGGTTCTTTGTTTTATTCATGCAGGTTATACTCGATGGGCTGACCGCTTTCCTCATGTCAAAGAGATAGTTGAAAGATCATCCTACCTCCGACCTTAGGAAATTTGGGTTTTTGCAGTATTTGCATTCTTCCCCACACAAATGCAACAGATGGTGCAGTGAAAAACCCATGTGCCATTGATCTCCTCGGACGACTCCTTCCAAGTTCCAACCACCAAAAGGCTCGCACACTGTTTTTTCTTCTATTTACATTATAAAACATGCATCTGCTCTTAATGTATGGTGTAAATGGATACAGTTGTTCGAGGATTGTATATACGGTTGTTGCAGTATGGAACTGGATAACAAAAGTGATGGATAGTGACAAACTGATCTAGCAGTCAACATGTAGAGGTCAAGGGCCATTCATTCAGATACGATGGTCGCGGGCTTGAGGAGAGGTTGACTGAGAAATGACACTTGAGAAGGGGTTTTTCATCTTTCAAAGAGCTTATCTGCATCATGTAGTTGGTGACAGAAACCTTGTGGAGGTCCAAATGAACTGGCAGGAATTTCTACTTTCAAAGCATACATGCCAGTTTGTATTATGTATTTTAAAGAAGTGAATCATGAATTGGATTAGCTTCAAGATAAGACTTTTATGGATTGATCTCCAATCAAAGTGCATAACATTCAAGGGGATTAAATGATCCTTGGCATGTAACAGTGTTTATGTGGCCCATGAAAAATCTCATAGAGTTTCTACGGTCAAGGTGATTTTTTAGGGCATTTAAAAGTGTGACTTGATTGATCCATCGAAAGTGATTTTTGACGCACCATATATTTAAAATAAATGTTTTCAATAAATCCATCATCATCTTAATCAGTGGGCCTCACGTAGGTGTGGTATTTTCATATGCACCATTCTAAATTATGTAACATTTAGGGTTCTTTTAAGAGAAAATTTATGGGGAATATATGAAGGAGAATGTGTTAAAAAGGTAATTAGAGGACCTTAAAATTAAATGAATGTATAGGGGCCACATGAATTGGTTGCTTATGAAATTATATCCTTACATGATCATTTTAGAGTTGTGTTGATTTTTAAAAATTACAACGCACATAAAATATTGATTTTATATGATTTATTTAATAAGCTAGAATAATTCAATAGACATATATATCCATGCTCTATCCATATTTTCTTTGCACATTTCACCTAGTCGATCTTCTTATTTATTCACTTTATTTAAATAATATGGGTATTTTTACCTCATATTGGAGGTGGGATAAATAATATGCAAGTCTCGTTTATTAAGTAAGCTTGGAAGGAGTTGAACTCGAGACCAATAGTTTAATCATAGAGGTTTAGACGAATTGAACTACTCGTATAGATTAGTAATGAGTAACTCTCTTTTTAATACATCCTTGTAGCCTTGAGGAGGCATTAAAATTTCAGATATAATTAATGCATTGGTCTTTATTTATTTTGACAAAGAAATTTTTTAATAGACAAAACATCCATAGCTGAAGTCTAAAAGACCGGTAGCGTCTCATTTATTAAAGTAGATGGTGTTCAAATAACAAGTCTAAGTCTTCTTTCCTCATTAATATATATTAAGCTTGATCTAAAATGGATTGGGTGGACTTAAATCACAAATCTAGCCCAATTTGGAAAAAGGGCCTGCATGTTCTTTATTTTTAAACTTGAACATGACTTGAATAAGGATGAAGAAACTATCTATTGTGAATTCATTGTGAATTAGATTACTAACTTTTTAATAGGGCTATCTTAGATTATGAGAATGAGTTGATTTTGACAGATTTTTCTTTAAATAGATTGATCTAAAATAGATGAGGCGGAGGTAATTGATCAAACTAAGCCTAATGAAGTACAGAAGTAGGACTTAACCATAATCCAAAAATAAACTTATCTTAAAATGATCAATTTGAATACAAATCAAATTTTGTTTTAACTATTACAAAATATAAAAAATAAAAAGATTACCTAGAAATCTAAAAGAATTATTAAAATGTGTCTAACTATGAATTCTTACACCCTCTATATTATGGAAAATGAAAGTACAATATGCAGGTAGTCCACAAGCCAATCTGAATGTCAAATTTCCATTTTACAAAATAATATATAATTAAATATAAATATAAATATTTTATTATGTATATACTCTTCAAAATCATATAAATATTAAGTTTCATAACAAATTGCGTTGTTTTAGAGTTCTAGTCTATCTGTTTAATAAAGACCAATGATCAATATTGCAGACAGCAGGAAACTCTGTGTTGTATCTACTGTTGATTTGAATTAAAAAAATTATTTTATCACAAATTAATGATGATTACAACTAACTACTTGATAGTGTTGACAATACCCAATTATTTTAATTTAATAACCGTCAAAATTGAATTCAAAGGAATTGAAGTGATAATCAAAATTCGCATTAGAAAGCGTTAAGTTCAATTTTCACTCTAATCTAAAGAATAATTCTTGATAGAATTATTCTCCTTGTCAATAGAGTTGACCTCAAAAATTGGTCTGAATCAAACGGTCAAAATTACTAAATCTATGTCTCATTTCTATTAAGATTCTTTCTTAGTGTCTCCCCATAGTTTCTTTTTTATTTTATTTTATTTTTTTCCTCCCTTCATCTTTTTTACTTCCTTTTCTTGGGATTTTTTTTTCAACCATCCCTCCATTTCTCCTGCTGCAATGTGCAGACTGCAGCTTTGCATTTTATAATTTTTGATATTTTTTCTCCTTTCCGTTTTTTGATTCTTCAAGAATTTCTTGTCCATAGCGAGTAGCAACTCTTCACCATCAATCTTAATATAATCCAGTTCAAAAATCTCAGAAATTTTGAAAACCCCAAAACCCTAGAGAGGGAGAGATGCTATCCTTCCTACCACCTTCATACCCCAATCCCTTGAAACTCTTCCCTCCCTATCTCTCCTTCCCTTTCAAAACCCTTCGCTTTCTTTTCCATTCCCTTTCCCATGTCCAACAGTCCCAACAACCCATTCAATTTCAGGACAATTCCATTCCAGAATTCGATTCCAAAACTGTAGAACAAACCATCTCCAGCTACTCCAGTGACTGGAAATCCGCCCTCGATTTCTTCTTCTGGGTCGAATCCCACCACCATTTCCACCACAACCCCAACACCTACAACCGCACCATTGACGTCTTGGCCAAATTCTTTGAATTTGACACCGCCTGGACATTAATCCACCGAATGGCAAAAGTACCCGTCTTGTCCACCTGACCACACCATATTCCGCACACTCTTCAAGAGGTATGCATCTGCTCATTTAGTTAAAGAAGCCATTGATGCTTATGAAGCATCCGCTGAATTTGGTTTAAGGGATAAAACTGCATTTTCCAATCTAATCGATGCGTTGTGTGAGTATAAACATGTAATTGAAGCTCAGGATTTGTGTAAGGAATCTGAATATCTGTGTGAAACCAAAATTTATAACATGATCCTTCGAGGATGGTTCCGAATGGGTTGGTGGAGCAAGTGCCGTGAAGTTTGGGAGGAGATGGGGAGGGAGGGGGTTGTGCTCGACCTGCATTCATATTCGATTTACATGGATATCCAATGCAAGTCAGGGAAGCCGTGGAGAGCTGTTAAGATGTACAAAGAGATGAAAAGAAAGGGGATTTCTTTGGATGTTGTGGTGTACAATAATGTTATTCATGCAGTTGGACTTTCGGAGGGTGTTGATGAGGCGATTCGTATGTACCGGGAGATGATTGAATTTCAGTGTCAGCCGAATGTTGTGACATACAACACAATCATAAAGCTGTTGTGTAAAGAGGCTAGAATTAGGCACGCTTATGCTTTCCTTGAGCAGATGATAAAAAAGGGCTGTGCCCCAGATGCAATCACATACCACTGTTTCTTCAAGTGCCTAAATCGGCCGAAGGAGATTCTTGGACTGTTTGAGAGGATGATAGAGAGTGGATGCCATCCAAGGATGGAAACTTATGTGATGCTGATGAAGAAGTTTGGGAATTGGGGTTTTCTTCGTCTAGTTTTTGTGGTTTGGGATAAGATGAAGGAACTCGGGTGCAGTCCAGATGGGTTTGCATATAATGCACTGATTGATGCTTTGCTGCAGAAGGGCATGGTTGAGTTGGCTCGGAAATATGATGAGGAGATGTTGGAGAAAGGGCTTTCAGCTAAACCTCGGAAGGAATTAGGGACAAAGCTGTTGAATGATGGAGGATCTGATTATGAGTGTGGTTGATTTGGGAATGAATGCGGTTAAATGTCTCAATTGCAACGTCTTATGATATTTATGATGGTGTAAGTAGAAACAGGAAGCAAGAAACATGAGTACCAACTGCTATGTTGGATGATACCTTCAGCTTCTATAACTCAATTCCCTGTTTGTGGTTTGGGTGAGTAATCTCTCTGCTCCACTTTTATCATCTTAACCTGTAATTACCTTAGGTTTCTCTGATGGATGCTTTGTTGAGGTGGGAAGAAGTTCAAAATGTTCTCAGTATAAATGGTTGCAGCACCTTCTCTGCAATGGTGACCATCATTTGGCTTGGTGCAAGTGAATCTACAACTGCTTTGTGGCTATTGCAATTGATGATTGGACAGAAGTGTATTGTGATCTTGAGTTCATCCAAGCACTAACAACAATTTTACTCATCAGCCTGGAGGTTGAACTGATCCATGTAGTCACTAAAGGAACGATACAAATATGATATCGGTTGTAATTGGATTTTATTGGTCTCGTGGTTGTCTAAGTGTCCACAGACAGGGAGAAGTTTATATGAAATTTATTTATATTTAGCGCTGATATGAAAGTCACCAAATTGATGAGAAATATGACTTAGATGATGACTGATGATGATGATCTGAAATTCTCAACCATGCGGCCATGCAATAGGTGAAGATTGAAAGTTTGCATTTTTGTATATTGCATCATACTTGGCTGTGTGTAATCTACTTCCATTGACTGCTGATGTTGAATTTCTCAAGCCAAACATTTTGGGTTTAAAACCAGGAAAGGAATCATGAAAAATCAATGACTTGTAAAGTACGAAATAACAAAATTAGAATGACTAGTGAGATAAACTTTTGCCGCCTGTAGTAAAAATTTGTTTTCTTCACATTTTGTTTAAATATATACGACCCATTTAAAATATCAATGGGAAGTAATGTAGTTAGTTGTAGCCTTTGCTCTTGACGAAATGGGTAGTTTCTAATAATGAAATTTCAAATATTCAACTTATATCCTTGGTTTGGTGGCTAAAAATGAATCATTAAGTTAAACTTAACTTGAATGACCTTTCCATGAGGCCTATGCTTAGGTGGGTCCAGTGGATCCTTCCATGACTTTTAATTTTTACTTATTACTTCATAATTTTATCCAATGTGTGCAGATTGAAAGGTTTTCATATGTTCTGAAGTACTAGTTAGATGAGACGTCTGAACACTTTCGATCATTAAAAAAAAAATCATAGCTAAGATATATTACTGTAACTTTTTAAAAATGTCCGATGTGGCACAGTTGTACAACCTAGTGGTCTCCAATACCATAAGAAATACGAAGCTAATCCCTGATCAGAGTTTCAGGCCATTGAGTGTGAAAATGTAGAGTTTGGCTTGATTCTTCTTAACTTAAAAACTTCATGTAACTTTGATTGGAGATGAACTTCAGTATTTAAAAAGATAATTTAAATGCTTTAAATTTTAACTTTACTGAGCACAATAACTATGCCTAAATACCAGACCTAAAATGGTGTGGCACATTTTACACCCAATCCTCACTGTCTTTGATCTCTGCTAACAATCTCCGGTAGGGGGTTAGAAAAAGTAAAAAACAGTGTATGTATCAAATTGGCCCATATGGCATATTGATATCGGCGATACAATTTGTATTAGCTGTTAAATGGCCGAGACGCACTCATTTCCCTCTTTTTTCTTTTTAATTTTTTTTTACAAAAATTCAAAACAATTATAAAAAAAATAGAAAATGAAAAACATAGTTTGAACATATTTTGCTTAAAAAAAATCAATCTATAAGAGCTGAAATTTCGATACAAATAAAACATTTCATAAATAATTGAAAATTATAAAAAATTAGAAAATATAAAATCAATATGAAGAAACACCTGCTGTGAAATTCACTAGTGTCTCATAATGATATACATCTTTTATTACAATTCATTATTTCTTTTAGTAAAAATTCTAAATTTCATAAAATATCAAAATATTAGAAGAATGACAGGTACCTAAAAACTATATCAATCACATTAAGAGCCTCTTCATTTAATTCATTTTATCACATTTCTTAAATTTTTTTCACATGAAACACCGGAGAGAATTATCTTAAAAAAATTCAGATTTCATGAAATTTTCCAAAAAAAAAAAAAAAAAACTTCAAAAAAATCACAAACAACTTACAAATTACATCAATCACATTAAACCATCTTTATTCAATTCCATGAACTCTCAATATCATTACACTAAATTATTTTCACAAAAAGCCTCAAAACTGAAATTGTCTTGTAAAAATTTCAAAAAAATTATAAAAAAACTTAAGATAGACAAATCTAAATAATAATTAAAAGTCAGAGTGGACAAATACCTTACACACTTAAATTACTTGCTTCTAAGCCTTCTTAAATTCACATCCAATGCAACATTCAGACAAAAAAAAGTTGAAAACGATTTAGGGCTATTATCCAACATAGGTCAACTCTCTCTCTCTCTCTCTCTCTCTCTCTCTCTCTTAATTGTTCTATTTTATTGGTTCAAGTCACCAACATCAGGTCCTTGTAACTTCAATTTTTTTTGTACGCATGGGCAAAATGACTAGACTTCAAAATTCATTAGGGTGTATTTGATGTGGAAATTGAGGTAACTCTTTTATCATCCATACGGCAGAGTAGATAGTTTTCTCTGGCTAGCCTTAAGGCAGTTTTATATGGGTGAGACTATACGTTGGAGAAATCAAAATAAAGCCTAAACAAACATTGCAACTGGATATAAAAAAGTATAGAAGCACTCCGGAGGAGTAGTCGTGTGTGATACCTGGACACCTCCGGACCTAAAAAAAAGAGTATAGAATCACCCAGTGATGGACAATCATCAGTTTTTATCCTTCCTTTCAAAATGGCGACTTTATTAACAAATGAACGAACATCCAATAAACTCATTGATATACTGACAATTCAAAATGAGAAAGCTTCAACAGGCACACACCAGAAACAAAGGAAGAGCACCCATCAGATCAAAATCTTAAAAAAAAAAAAAAAAAAAAGTACTACAGGTTTCCTTTCTTCTTTGGTTTATGTGTTCATGGAGCTGCTTGAATTTACGAGCTACACATTCCAACTAAGTTGCCAAAAACATTCTGTATCAAATTTGTTCGTGTAAATGCACAAACCAGAAGGGCTCATGTATCATGTATCATGTAACTATGCAATCATTCCCTTCACAGAAATCAATGAGTCTGCAAATAGAACATCAAGAATAAATATAAAGATTTGAAAAGAAAAAGAAAAAGAAAAAAAGATCTCTCTCTGAAACAATCGGATTCTCATCCATTTATTTCCTTTGCCGAGTCCGGGGATGAATAGCCCATGTGACCAACCTATTCTCAGCGTGTTTGCACCTCAAATAATTGACATGGCAATGAGTGGTTCAAATCCGTACATCACCAGCACAAAAACAAAACTGACGCAAAATAATTGCATTCATTTAGAGCATACCAGTGAAAACATCTGCTTGTGTTGGGTGTTATCCTCAATGCTGGAAAGGACCGATCATATGTCAAATCATTCCCTCTACAAAAAAGAAAGGAACATAGTTCATGCTATTTCCACATGAATTAAGAGAATGATTCTTCTTTTACAAAAAAAAAAAATTAAGGCAATGAAGTATGAACAGAAGATCCCATCATCTGCCTGCTAGGTTGGACTATTGATGTCAGAAAGCAAGTTGGCCCATGGAAAAGAATCTCAAATCCAAATGCAGAGTATGAACAGAGAGAACAGGCAAGAAGCTTGTGACAACATCTAGTCCATCTTTAAAATTAATGGCTCGAATCATTTGAGGTTAGGATCCTTGAATTACACCTTCTATGCACTTATAGGCTTGGTACTGCCCAATCCAATTCATTCAAAAGTGGGAAAAAAAAAATAACAAAATGAAAACTCTCACTGAAATTATACCTTCTGACGTTTGGAACTACGTGGGCTAGGAGGATCACTGCGGCGATGTGAGTTACCACCTTTGGATAAACTCTCCCTCTCAGTCTGCATATTGGTCACCATTTAGTTTAAATAATATTGTACTGGCAACTTATTCAGTATTCTACTTTCAAAAAAATCCAACATAATATACCAATAGAGTTTTTTAGTCACATACACACACACACAACACGCACATATATACAGAGCATGCATCACCTAAGCACTGATGGATAGGTGGGCTTGAAATAACTTAGCTTGTAATGATGACCTTAAAAAAATTATCTCAATCACATAAGTGAAGTCATTTTTTAAGGACCTAAAAATTCAACTTTATTTGACGACGATGGAAATGCATCAAGCTAGATCAACAAGTTGTAAAACTTGGATTCATGTCAAATTAAGTATGGTTCTTTTCACAGGGATAAGGGGATACGGGTCTCAGAGAACTCAAGCAACAGCTTGAGCATTGGTGCTCATGTGATCATATGTGTGCGTGCAGGGGTGGTGTGTGTGTGTGTGTGAGAGAGAGAGAGAGAGAGAGAGAGAGAGAGAGAGACGAGTTCAAGGAGAGTTTTCACTCAAACCTGCATACAAATCTCAGTCCATACACATGCAGCTAGAGATACCAACTTAGTTATTGTAATAGTAGTATAATTCTTTTTGTATGTCTGTGTTCGGGATGGAAGGTTGGTTGACCCCAATACTCAGACAACTCATACTTCATGGAACCATGTGTCAACATCCAAGTGCAGGATTGTCCCTTGGAGTAAGATGATATGATTTTTTGGGCCAGAGAACTAGAGCACCCTGGTCCATCATTTGCACAGTTTGGATGTTTGCAAGGACACCAGTTGTGATTGTGTCCCCTGGTGAAGATTGGTAAATCATGTTCGGGGTTCAAAACCTTCTCTAGCCAAACCTAAATTTCTTAAGAAAGGACAAGGCAACAAATAAACCAAATATGAGGGTAGCTTTATTTTTTTCTTGAAATTGAAATGAGTATCCTATATAATGGTTATAGAGCCATCTTATTTATTCATTATGTTGAATAATCTACCTCCAAATTATTGCTAGTATCCTCTCTCGCTGAAGAAGCGTTTGTAGCCTCATTAGGTGTGGTCTGAGATATGAAGGGCATTATCTGCCGGACCAAACCAGAAAAGAAAATTCCAGGATCCATGTCCACTGTTGATGCTCCATTTGCTTCATCATCTCTCCTGCTTTCCTCCCACTGCTCCATGACAGGGCCTCTAGCTCTTGCCTGAAAGTTGATTTCATTAACATGGATCTGCTCACCTGAGAATATGGTTCTGAGCAGTTGATCAAATCTGCTAGGCATCTGTCTTGTAGATTCTTGGGCATATTGTGGCCCACCACCTGCTTGAGTGTCATTTCTGCTAATGTTATTATTAGGAGGGTTCCCTTGGTCGAAATTGGAAGAAGGCAACGTCCCTACAGAAAGATAAATAAATGGTTTAGAGATTGGATTGGAGTTAAATGGTCCAAAAGCTTGAGGCATACAATGTCCAGATGCATACAAGTTTGAACCTAATCCAGTAATCCAGACAATTCATGTGATGGCTGCCACTCTAGACAAGGTATGACTCGAACTGGAGGAATTAATTATAGGATTCCTTAGGGAGCTCCCAGGTTCCAATCATTGGGTCCAAATTGCATATTGTGTGTAGTTGCACCAGACAGTTTATGTTATGAGGTCCAACATACAAAATGGATAACTCAGGATAACTCAAAATCTTTCAGATAGTAAGATCCTAACCATCTAACAATGGCTTCTACAGTTTATGTTATGAGGCCCAGCATACAAAATGGATAACTCAGGATAACTCAAAATCTTTCAAATAGTAAGATCCTACCCATCCAAATAATGGCTTCTCATAATGGTCTATCTTAACCATTGGTCAATGAGTTAAAATCAGTATGGAAGACCTTGGGGCACCCCCATAAAGGGTGAGACAAAATTCCAGCAATCATTTTGGGATGTTGTCACAAAAAAAAAAAATTTATATGTATTAAAAAAATTTAGTTTGTTTTCCTTTCATAACGTTCCATTGTTGGTCTCGTTCTTATATTTCTTTTGCATTTATATTATTTTTGAAACTTTTCTTTTTATTCAATGTTTGAACATTTTTTTTTTTCGTTCTTTCACCCATTAAGGCAAATACTGCTGGTAGATTATGGAAAATATGTTTAGTTGGCACTTGGCACAATTGAGACATTCTTGATTATGTTAATGTAAGGATATGAGGTGCTGTGTCTTTGAAGCACATGACAATTAATTAATCATCTGGTGGGGGCTTCGATTCGTGAGGATCTTCAAGCACTCTAAAAAAGGAGAGCCATGATCTAGGAGGATCTTTCAGCAAACACATTCAGTCGTCTAAATAGAGGACTGAAGACTGTATGACTGTATGCATACAAAATAAGCTTCTGAAAGGTTCAGTTGACTGAATGATCGACTGAGGACTGAGGAGTCTATAATCTGGAGAAGAAACTTATTGTTATGCTTGGCTTTGGTTCACCTCCCTTGTTTCGAAACTACATCAAAATAAGAAGTTTGAGTAATTGACCTTGTAATTATTTTCTTGATGAGGTGGCTGTTCCTAAACAGATTTGTTCAAAATATTAAACAAAACTACATGAACTATCATAGAAGTTAAAATGTAATGTCAATTTGGTCAGGCTTTCAAAAGTGCACATATGAGCATATATTATTTACTATCACAATAGGTAAACAGATCCAGCAAAATTGCTATATGCTGACAATTATGGAATGCTATACGCTGACAGCAAATCTATTCATAGTGAGAGTACAATTCATTCATTACGCCAATGACGAAATAATACCAAGTTCAAGAGAGATGGATTTCTTTAGTCGACAAACGCAAGAGAGATTCAAGAAATACATAACCATTAACTAGCATTTAACTAAGCACTTATTTAAATTATTGGGTCATAATTTACCAATAAATTGATTAAATAAACATATTTTAGGTCAACATGTTATGATATGTTGGCCTTAACAAAGAAGCTAATTCATATGATAGTATAAGCTAATTCATAAGAGCTAATACATGTTATGATATGTTGGAAAATGTATTCTTTTATATTTATAATTGTATTTGTGAAGACAAAAATGTTTTTTTATAAAATATAATTATCTCTTATATTTATTTATTTAATAATAATTTAATATGATTTATATTATCATGTTGATGGTATGAGTTTGACTTATTGTACCTAACCTTCTATTGAGACAAGTTTATCTCAGTGAGTTGAATTTTAAAATATTGATATTGTTCTCATTTCACTAATCACTTACAAATACAATAGATAATTTGGCTTCTCCTGACTCGGTCCAAAAATTTAGACTAAGGGTTTGACTTAACGTGATATTATCCGTTCTAGATCTACACAACTTTGAATTGGTCCTAGTTCAAAAGATAGGCTTCAAAACGTGTCATGCTGATGAGAGAGGCGGTGCCACTTATAAATCACATCCCAACTTCTTGGTTTTTGCATGTCAAGGTCATTTCAT
The DNA here is from genome assembly GCA_013350335.1 of Chimonanthus salicifolius. NCBI lineage: Eukaryota > Viridiplantae > Streptophyta > Magnoliopsida > Laurales > Calycanthaceae > Chimonanthus > Chimonanthus salicifolius. Next base: position 25,924,675 of record CM023532.1, on the reverse strand, counting down.
TTCCTCTCCGTTATTATGCCCCGATTCAAACTCGAATCATCCCAACTCAAACTCGACTGCTCCCGCTCACACTCAAATCGTCCCAACTCATACTTGATTTGTCTCCCAACTCAGACTCCGAATCTCCGATCATCTCGATTTGTTCTCGAAATATCCCGATTCATGCACAAAGAGTCCCAACTCGGACTCCTTCGGTGGAATTGCAAATTGTGTAACTAAATTGGCTGATTCACCGCCGACGTTGATGAGAGACGAGAGAGGCGAGAGAGAGAAAAAGAGAAGAGCAAGTACCTTCAATCGACGGCCACATAGCAACGGCGGCGATCAGCAAGCAGGTGAATGGAATTTGGGGATTTGGATGAGCGTTCTATATGAGAAATGAAAAGAGAGGAGGGAAGGAGGAGGATTTTGGTTCGTTGGGTCTTTGTTTAGCATAGTCATTCTGTCGAATCCTCGTTCGAACTTCCAAATTCAAAACTTTGGACTATCGTCTAAAGCCTATTTGAAGATATTTTAATCTTCGCCGTTGATTTCGATCGAACAGCTCTCATGCGGTCTCGCACAGAATAACGGTGAGGTACCGTCCACCGGTGATCATTACTTATCTATTTTCCCGTAAAAGCAGCAAATAATGAGGCAAGCGACCCTCTATTCTTCTTGAGCAAAACGTGAAGGACAGGGAGCGGAGCTTGGAAGAAGTTGAGAACTCCTTTGTGCCAATGTATCGGCGACGGACGATTGAGATTCACGAGAGGTACTCTCTCAGTCTCTCTCTCTGGATAGTTATTGGAATTTTTTTTTTTGTTTATATCCTTAACCTTTGCGATGCTAGATTTTATATGTATGCTTCTAGAGTTTTTAAAATTGTGTATTTGGGGTCAAATAGATTAAACTGAGCTGTGAAGCTTCGTCCTGTTTCTACTGCATTAATGGAGTTTGTGACTTCAATCTTGTTGATTTTTCGCCGGATTCTATCTCAATTTCCTTCTCTCTCTCTGTAACTTTTTCTTATCCATTTCAGCTGTTGTATTTTATAGGTCCTCTTTTAGTCTTGTTTTTGTGTTCTTCTTAATATTGGGTTGCTCGAGTTTCACTTTCGTCTTCTGTTTTGGAAAAATTGCTATTCCCTCCCCTTTTATGCATTAATAATGATACATTGTACCTGTTTGTTCTCTACTGGATTTCTGGACTAGTTGCAGCATTCTCCATGCTTTCATCTCTATCTAATGCCTTCCACCATCAATTATGAAATCCTAATTCTTAGAATTGGTAGTCAAAGAAAGAATGAGTGCTTAGTTAAATGCTAGTTAATGGTTATGTATTTCTTGAATCTCTGTTGGTTTGTCGACTAACGAAATCCATCTCTCTTGAACTTGGTATTATTTCGTCATTGGCGTAATGAATGAATTGTACTCTCACTATGAATAGATTTGTTGTCATTAATTGCCATAGATATTTTCCCCATTTATCTAGCTTAGCTTTTTATTTGGTTTGGCAAATTGTTTTGCATGAGCCACCAACCTATCTAATGTCCAATAATGTGACTCGAACCTGTGGACTTTATTAGCATTAATGAACACTTTCTGATTGTACTACAGGTTCTTGACATTATGAATAGTTCAATGGTATTAAGCTTGTTGCCATAGACTGTGTACTTGCATTATTTGAATTTTCATTGCTGGAGAAAATGCTGAGACTAGAACAGTTATAGCCTGTGACTCCAACTTACCAGTGACTCAGATGCTCGATTTATATATTATTGTTCTGCTAAAGCCTCAATTTGATGTTGACAGGTTGAGTGAGTCATCTTGAACACAGACCAAAATGTTGTCCTTGAAAGATATTGTCCCTGCAGCAACAAACCATGTAAATGCTGAATTCATAGTGTTGGACAAAGGCAACCCAAGTAGAGAAGGGCAAAACAGGACTTGCTTGGCACTGGTTGCAGATGAGACTGCTGCAATTCATTTCCAGTTGTGGGAAAGTGAATGCGATGCATTTGAGGAAGGTGACATAATTCGTCTGACCAACGGTATTTTCTCTTACCATAAGAATAATCTTGTGCTAAGAGCAGGCAAGAGAGGAAAAGCTGAAAAGGTGGGAGAGTTCACCAAGGTGTTTGTTGAAACACCGAATATGAGTGAGATCCGATGGAGCCCTGATCCTAATAATCCCAAGAAGCTCATTCAGGAAGCCATCCTTGCACCATACTCCCGCGTGTTCCCACCACTTCCTTGAGTATAATACACTGAGGTTTATTTTTCTTTTGACCATCACCTTTGTTATATATTCTAACATGCATTGCTTTATGAAAAACTAGTCACTTCTTACAAGTTATCTCATCCAGGAAAATGAAAGTTGGGAATGCAAGAAATGTGGACTCACAGGGTAGTGATTGCCTTGTTGTGATAATTGTTGTTAAAATCTTAGGATACACGATTTGTATCTTTTGATTCGTTTATGTCAAGGGGAACAATTTGTATCAGTTTAAAAATTTTACGATTCCTGTAGATAATATAACTATGGGTTTATTTGAAATGTGAAAGCATGAAACTTGACAACCTAACTTGACTCAACTATTGTCCCATGGTAATTCTTAAGGTTTTATAAATCATAATTCTAATCTCTGCCTAGACCTTAGTTCTTCCCTTGCGCTGCTGTCCCTAATCTCTCCTTCTCATTGCCTCAACCCCCTGTAAGCCATTGCCTGTCACCACTCATCAGAGTACAACACTTTTTTTTCTTTTTCTTTCTGTTGTTCTTTTCTCTAATTTCTTTCCTTCTCTCTGCTATTTTCCTTTTATAGTTGGATGTGCACCAAATCTCAGTCAACTTGAATATTACTCTGGAGAATGTGGCCTTCCATAAAACCAACCCCTGTACTTCTGTTTTGTGCATTTGGAACTCCCCCATTTCAAGACCGATATGGGCAGATATTTTATTGGTCAACCCATGCAATCCTATGTCCTATTCCTGTTTCGCCCCCTTGAGCAAGGCCTTGTCAAGTTGGGTTTATAGGAAATCTTTGGCGAAGCCTGGTTGGGTCAGGCTAAGTTGGACTCGGCCATACTTGAGGTTGGACTCGCCTGTTCGTGGCAAAATCTGATTTAACTCACCCGAGTTGCACCCCTGGTTATTTCTTAGTTGCTGACTAATGTGGCAGATTCCTTCAGAACCAAAAGATGAAAGAAGAAATGAGAAAATTGCGGCATGAACAATATTTGCTGCTAAGAATGCAAAAGCAACTGAGTAGAGTTCCTATCCAAAAGATTGAGAAATGTTATAGGTAATACCCAAAAAATCATATTATTTCTCTAACTTGTATTAGAATTAATATTTACAAGAGGAAGGATGGACCTGTTGCAACGTGGATGGAGTGAATGCAGGACATGCAAATTGAATCATGCAACTCAAAGTAACTCAGTTTGCCTACGAAATTCTCACTCTTTTCCTACCTCACTGAACACAAATCTTTTATCAGTTAACCTTGTCAAAACAGATTTGCTTCGTTTTCCATTCAAGGTCTCTGGTGTTTGAGGTACTTGCTATCCATTACACATCTTTGTGAGTGGTGGTCCACATAGATCATTGTTGCCGACATAGATAGATGGATCTGGGAGAGTCTGCAGTTGATTGCCTGATGGTATGTGCTCAGACAAATTATTGTATGACAAGTTCAAGGAAGTTAAAAAGGTTAATGATGAAATGCTAGACGGAATTTGACCAGAGAGGAAATTTCTTGACAAGTCGAGGGACACTAACTCTTTCAAGCTGCCAATTTCTTTTGGGATCTTTCCTTTCAAATGGTTGTCCGACAAATTCAAGCTTTGCAATCCATGAAGATGCACTAATTCTTAAGGAATTTCACCGAAAAGATTGTTGCAAGAAAGGTCTATTATAATTACAAGTGAGAGTATCGTTGTATATTCAAGTTCACGTCCTTTCATAACCTCAACCATTTTTGGATCATTCTGTGTTATTGTCATTTCTACGTCAGAAACAGGATCAGCAAATACTGGAATAATGCCACTTATATTCTGTGTTACTCTCATGGCATAGAAACCCCCTAAAGAACTTGGTATGGTTCCCAAAAAATGATTATAAGCAAGGTCTAGTATTTGATCGTAGCTTTAGAATCCTCAACTGAGAAGTGCTTGTCCCCAACTGTATTGGAATAGTTCCAGATAGTCTGTTCTCACACCCACCAAGTTACCTAAACTTTTGAATAAAGAATGAATTTCTCTTGAAAGATTATTGTCACTTAATTGTAACCATTTGAGATTACCACACATGCTAGGAATCACACAGTCCGAGTGTTGAACCATGCTCTGATACCACTCTGTCACAACCCGACCCTACCCATCACAATATTGTTAGCTTTGGGCCCCACGTGGGTCCTCACGGCTTTGTTCTGGGCCTTGTGATGGAGAGGGGCTTTGCCTCCTCATATATAGCCCCCCACCCAACTCCACAACCGATGTGGGACTTGGGTGGGGTGCTACAATCTCATTGAACAATTTGTTTTTTTTTTTTTGAATGGTTTGCATGTATATAATAATAATAAAAAAAACACCAAGATAGGTGCAAAACACTGGTGAGATACATAGGAAAAGAGACCCAAAATGGGCTCTCAAAACAACACTCAACAGGAAAAAGCAAAGAAATTAAAAAAGCTGGTGCAGGAGTGGGGAACAACAGATGGAGGGGGGAGTTACTCAAAAACCAAAAAGCTCGAGTGAGAGCAGGGAAAAGAAATCTCGACATCTGAGTAGATACACGAACGTCAAAGCTATGCCAATGACCGAGGAAGGTAGCCCGACCGAAGACCAGACCATTGGGGACAAATCCCACACACGACTAAGACCAGGAGAAGAGAGCAACAGGAGCATAGATGATCAACAGACTGGGTGGCAAAGTGGTGGATGCCCAGGCTGCAAGGCTCGACCACCCACAGAGATATATCCCAAGAGAAGGTCATTAAGGCGAGATTGGCAAGCATACATGGCTACTTTCCATCTTTTTGTGACTGTTGTAGTTCACAGATGAGCTTAATCTGGAGAGCACACGAGATGTCCTCTCTTTTCTCTTTGAATTTACAGCCTCTTGATTAATAGCTGCAATAAAAGAGAGCAAATTGTCTTCTTGACCATCAGGAAATAAACCTAGTTTACTCCCAATCTCTAGCATCCCTTCGTCCAGCCAGTTGGGATACTTAATGGTCTTGATTATTTTCCCCTTCTACCCTCTGATCAGTTGTACCAACTTTCTCTTTGCACTGCTGAATATCAGGTTCCACACTATCACTATGACAGGAGTCTGGTGGTTCGATGTAGAAGTCAGCATGGGTTGGCTGAGAGAATGATGGAGAAGATACACTCCGACAGATCTTCAAGGGTTCAGGGAAAGTAACCTGAGAAGGCAAAATTTTGGGGGGCGGGAGGGGGGACGAAGGACAACTAACCGAAGAAGGCGGATTAGATTTAGGAGAGGCGGAACTGCAGTTGATAGGAGCAGGAAAGTGAATAGGAATCAAAAGAGATGGGACCACAGAACGTGAAGACACCGACGGGTTATGGGATTGAGGTTTGGGAGGAGGATCTATAGGATTTAGGATAGTCACTCCACACGGTGACTCCAAAGGAGTGATTAAGAAGGTTTGCCGCGGGCCACCTGGGTATTCGAAAGTTTGAAAAGAGGTGGGTGGGGTACTGCAGGTAAGAGTTGTTTTGGGGTACAGTGCCCACAACAGTAGGGGGAGACCCACTAGCCTCAATACCAATCGCAAGTGCCTCAAGACTAGAGAAAGGCTGCTGGGGAAAAACGCCAGGCTCAGACAGAGACGTCCGAGTCTAGATCTCGGTTAAAGCGAGAACTTGCAGATGATCATGAAGAAGACGATCACTGAGGTTAGAGGGTTTCACCGGAGGCTGAGGGGAACAACAACTTTCCCGGGAAGGAACAGAGGCAACAAGAGTAGTAGAAGAAGGACCCGCAGGGGGATGAAGACAGTCACGCTGCCGCGGCTGGTTCGGCACCTGGGAAAGGCTCTGTTCTCCATTGACAACCACTGGAGCTAGGAGGGTAAGGGGAGAAATCAAACCATCTTCAATCTCTATTGATAGGTCCGTCCACAAGTCACCAACTTTCAGCGGGATCCGAGATAGCTTCTCGAGGCTTGGATCCCATCTGATACGAAACCTAGCGAAGGAGAGGATGTTGCCAGAGGCCGTGCAAGGATCGATTTCGATCACATTGCCAAGAAAGCCACCAATAGATTGAATAGACGCCGGAAACCAAGCACTAAGAGGAATCCCAACAACCTGAACCCAACAAGATTTTGACTCCCAATCTTCAGTCCAGAAGCGAAGATTGGAGAAAGGGGCATCAAGAAGAGTTGGAAACTCACTAAGTAGTCTGGATGCCTCCTCGACCACATCAAATGATAAAAGGATAAACCGAGTGTCAATGCGGTGGATTGACACTTTCCCGAGACTGCCTCCTCGAACCAGTGCAAGAGGTCAGAGATTGGAACCTGGGGGGGACTTGCAGGAGGCAACGAGGCAACGCTGAAGGCACTCAATCTTCTATTGGACGACAAATTTGCTCAAGATGATCGATTTACCTTTGTCAGAAATCACGGTCCAAACCGAAGATGAGGCAACCTGAGCAGAGGAAGGATTCTCATCTCCGACAATGGAGCTCGGAAGGGCTGGAAAGTTATGATGGGTGCATTGAGGAGGGAGGATAGGGGATACTAAGGCACTGGGTTTTTTTGCTAACTTGACAGAAAGCTTCTTGCCATTAAGGCCTTGACCGTTGACATCAACACCACCACGTAAAGCTTCCACCTCCGAGGAAAATAGAACGAAAGCAAAACCACGATGTTTTTTAGACTCCTTGGAGAGAGGAATGAAGCTATCAACTATTCTACCAGATTTGTTGAACAGAGCAAAAATATCTAGCTTTGAGAAAGCTTCCGGGAGATTAGAGATGAAGAGGGATACTGAATGTTTCCTTTTTTCCTCCCAGTGAGCAGAACTGAGAGGGGAAGGAGGAGGATGCTGGTTTAGGGGAGGAATGGGGGAGGGTTCAGAGGAGGATTCATCCAAACATCTTTTATGTGCTTGAATAATTTGCTTCTTATCAATCTCTTACTGCATCTTATAATTATTTTTGGCTATTTCTTACTATATTCTAATTCCAAAACGGAGGATGTTGATCTTCAATACTCATCCTTGAATGCTTCCATGGAAATAGAAATGGTAGCCCCCGAAGGGAGAAAAAGAAAAGAAAATGATTATCCTTCCTCCTAGAAAGAAACTTACCAGTTGCAAATGGATTTTCACACCTAAAGACAATCCAAAAAACAGAATTGCTCTCCATAAAGCTTGTATTGCAGCCAAAGGATTCAACCAGAGATATGGTATTGGTCAATTGGAGACCTTTGAACTTGCTCCAAAACTCTATTAAAATCATGTTGTCATCTCGATTACTTCAAATCTCCATTGTCCTCATCATTGGCTTGATAAAAAATATGCCTTTTTGCATGGTAAGTATGGGGTTCCAATTCTAGGTTTTTGTCCACAAAGAACACCAAATGTGTAAATTGAAAAGAAAAAAAAGTTTTATTTATAGGTTGAAATTATCTCCTCACACTTTTTTCAATAAGTTTAACAGTGCCCTCATGCAATATGGTTTTCCCTACTGTAGTTCCAACTATTCCACATTGTGAAGCAGTAATAGAAGAGACTCGTCATTTTGTTGTGTATATGGATGACATAGTGATGACAAGAAATGATGATGATTCCATTGTCGACTCGAAAAACCATCTTCAACATCCTTTTTTTTGTGGAAATGGCATCTTCAGCATGTCTTTGGTATAAAAGACTTGCAGCCTCTTAAATACTTTTTGGGTATTAAAGTGGTTTGCTATTTTAAAAGCATATTTCTCTCCTGAAGGAAATATGTGTTGGATCTTCTTCAAGAGATAGACATCTAAGTTGTCAACCTATTGATACACTAACGGAACTCAAATCATAACATACAATGAGAAGTTGGTAATCTCACTCCAAACCGTCTTCTTATCAAAAGACTGTAGTTAACTTTTACTAAAGTATAATATCGAATGCCGTTACCTTGTCAGTTATCACATACATGCTCCTCAAACTTCTTATTTTGATGTAGTTTATGGAAATCTGTTTACCTTTCACTTGAAAAGGACAATTGCATTGGCGGGAGTATGCTTTTCTTTTTCTTGCATCATCTTCCACGCTAATCGTGCTGCGGTATTTACCTCCTCTATCGCAGCCAATGGCTACTTTCTTTTCCTTATTACATGACCTCTCTATGGTAGTTACAAATTATTTTCCATAAGCGATATTTTTAACATAATTTATAAGGTCCTCACGACTTTCAAAATATCCTTCAACAAATTCCATGCCACTTGAGGATTAAAAACTACCACTAAAACACTAATAATAATGAGATAAGAGAGAGAGGGAGAGAGTTACCTCCGATTCGAGATAAGAGATCCAAACAATAGCTTGAGAGAGACAACTTCGAACCGAGATAAGAGAGAAGGGATTGAAAAGGGGGTTTAAGGGTTGAAAATTTTAATACGTTTCAAGGGTTTGAGATTGAAATGGGTGTTGAAAAATGGGGTTTTAAGGAGAAATCTTTGAAGAAGGTTGTTCAAAAGGGGGTTTAAGAGTTTGGGATTGAAATGGAGTTCAAGGGTTTCGGATTGAAAATGGGGTTTTAAGGAGAAATCTTTGAAGAAGGTGGTCTAAAATGGGGTTTAAGGGTTTGGGATAGAAATGGGGTTCAAGAGTTTGGGATTGAAAAGGGAGTTGAAAATGGGGTTTAAGGGAAAAGGGATTCAGAAAGGGGTTCAACGGCGAAGGTAGAGGAAGAGAGAAACCACGGTTTAGGGTTTAAAATGTAATGAAACGAGTGGAATTTCGTGGATTTGCAGCTTATATATATAAGTTGTCATTCGTTCGAATGAATGACTTGATTCATTCGAACGAATGGAGACTTAAATGGCATTCGTTCAAATGAATCGAGCCATTCATTCGAACGAATAACATATAAACGTCCATTAGTTTGAATGAATGGCTCGATTTATTCGAACGAATGACATCCGAGAGAGGGACTGTCATTTTCCAGTCCTCTCTGATACATTCGTTCGAATGAATGGCTTGATTCATTCAAACGAATGGCGACTTAAATGGATTCGATCAAATGAATCAAGCCATTCATTCGAACGAATGTCATATAGACTGCAATTCGTTCGAATGAATGGCTCGATTCATTCAAACGAATGACATCCGAGGGAAGGACTGTTATTTTCCAGTCCTTTCTGATACATTCGTTCGAATGAATCAGTCAATTCATTCGAACGAATGGACGTTTATATGTCATTGGTTCGAATGAATCAGTCTATTCATTCGAACGAATGGCAAATAGAAGTGCATTCATTCGAACGAATTGCACCCGAGAGAAGCACTGTCATTTTCCAGTCCTCTCTGATACATTCGTTCGAATGAATCAAGCCATTCATTCGAATGAATGCACTTCTATTTGCCATTCATTCGAATGAATGGACTGATTCATTCGAACGAATTCATTCGATCGAAGGACTGTATTTTCCAGTCTCCTCTCATTCATTCGTTCGAATGAATGGAATTTACACTGGGGAATTCATTCGAATGAATTGTTTATTCGAATAAATGGATTGTGCACATGGCCACTCGTTCGAATCAGTCAAAAGCTCGGCAGTATTCATGTATTCATTCGAACGAATTCGAAATGAACTGGGAATTCGTTCGAATGAATGAAAGCAGAGGGGGTATGCGTCCATTCGTTCGAACGAATGGAAAAATGAACTGAGCATTCATTCGAACGAATGGGAACGCGGGGGCAAAATGGTAATTTGCCACCTGCACCTGGAAATGGGTGTGTAGAGGCAGAAAAATCGGGTGTGTAAAGGGGAACTCTTTATTTTATTATATATAATTAAAATTTTAATTAAATATTACTTATAATAATATGTTAAATACCAAGAAGGCCCCATTTAGATTTTTTTGCCTTAGGCCTCAATTTGTGTCTAGACGGCCTTGATTAGAAATAACACGAAATGATGCTATCATGGGGAGAATTGACATGGATTTTGTGAAATCTACTCTGTCTAAATCCGAGTTCTACGTTAGACCTTTCATTCGTGCAATTTTTTATGGGATTTTTGAAGAAATCCTTCATTTACCAAGGTATTAGATTCTGAGCACGTCCTCAAGATGCTAGATGATCTAGATAATTTCATCTCCATTGCCACCGGTAGAAGATCTGCCAACGACGGAGACGAAGAAGACAATCCTTTTCGCCACTGTGAAGGATCAGCGCTCTAATTGGTCGCTTAATGTGCAGAAAACGCTCAATAAGAAACTTTTGAAGGACAAGTTTTGATTATTTTCGATCTCCAGTAAGATCGATGTTGTTTTTCTCGTTTGTGTTTTAGGAGATGAATATGATGTTTAAGTGTTAGATCTCATGCATTTGTAATTTTTTTTAATTTAATCCAAACTTTTTGTCTAAGGTAAATAAAACAATAGAGGTTTTTGAAAATAAATCATTGTTTTTGTTTAATCATTCAATTTTTTGGATAATGGAGGTGTAATTTTGTGTCTTACATTTTTTTTAAAATGTCTTTTCTACTTATTTCATGAAATTTTTTTTTTGGTGAAATGAAATTCATAGGATAAAGTTGTTTAAAATGAGTGCAATGTGTATGCAAATGATTGATGTAGTATTTAAATTTAGATCTTATCCATTTGTAATTTTTTTAATTTAATTCAATTTTTTACACTAAAATAAATGAGAAATTAGGAGTCTGTAAAATTTTTGAAGGAAGATATAAAATTAGATATAGAAGATCATTCATCATATGAGATTATTAACAATTTGATCTAAGTTTGTGTAATGGAGTTGCTATAAAAAAAAGGTTTTTTTTTTTACAATCTCAGAAAAATGACTAAAAACTTTATCCAAATTTTGGGTATTTTACAAATATATAATTTTTTTAGTGTCGCCATCCTATGAAAGCAACATTCACATGTCCACCTTTTTCATGTACACCACTTTTAAAGAAAATTTTAAATTCCAAACGCCTACTCTATATATTAATCAGACGTCTATCCTAACACAAGCAAAATCTGTTAGGAGACACGGGATGTAATGAAATTTCCATTTTACCTATACCGGTGTACTGCTCATCAAGTACTGGTGTACCAATATGTAGAACATATACACAGAGCGGTGTGTTATCGTTACACCTGTACTTGATGAGTAGTATACCGGTATGGGTAATCTCCTAATAAAATTTGCCCATCTTAGAATGACTGTTCATATTAAAATGATATTCCGTTCTATGTTGTACTATATAATGTAAAATGTTGACTATAAATTCAAAATCCTACGATATATGAGTCAGGGCCCTGATCTAACTCAGGCCCTATCAAATATGAAGTGGGTGAGGCCAACCACTCACCAAATTTGGCCAACTCGGGCCTTTCCTGGTCTGACTTGTTGGATTTCTAGTTATCCTTAATCCAACTCGGGTCAAGGGTCCATCTGGACATGGTGAAGTGACTCAGAAATTACATGGACAATCCATATGGACACCAACCCTTCACAAAGTCCTTATTAGGCTATGGTGATTACTTTAGTTGCTTGCTATTAAAAAAAAAAAAACTCTTAGATTTTCGGTGATTTTCTATGGGTTTAATGGCATACTAAGTCGTAAGCACTTATAATTTAATTTTTAGGCTAAAACAATTGTCGATGGGCAACACCGTCAAATACATAAGAAATACCTAAGTGATGAAAATGTACATGTGTCCCTTGTTGTAAAAAATATAAGTATCTCTACGGATTCCTGTTTTCTAATCCTTCAACAATTTTATCACTTCCTTAACTTTCAATTTTATGACTTTTAAATTGTGATTTATCAATCTAATCAAGATAATTTTTTATAGATAACATACATTCTCAGCCATATTAGAATTGAGACTAATCTCACGAATACACATAATTAAGATGATTTTTAGTGGGCCACAAGTTTAAGACTAAATATTTTCAATAGATTCATCAGCATAAAATATGCGTAGACGGATTCATCGATATAGGTCATCATCTTCTGATTTGACTCATGACCCATGATTTAATCAATTACCAAATCTATGACCTAATTGACCCAACCTATGACCTACGACAAACTTAATCAGACACAATCTTATGATCTATAACTTGATCCATTACCAAACTCAAATCATATCCCATGCCTACCTTAACTCATTAACTATATGAATTTCCAAACTACATCCATGCAATTCATGTGAAAACATAACTCAATTGTACTCCTTATAATAATTTTTAAATAAAATAAAAGTTGAATTAATTGGACAGTGTCCATTATTTTTAGTGTTATCATTGTCATTATCACCATTATCATCATCGTCATATAGAATTAAATGCAATCAAATTATAATCTACGCCACACCCACCTAACAATAAAACAATTATTGATGAATCATTATGCAACCTCTTATCATACTAAAAAGTAGAAATTAATTACCATAGAAAAGAAAAATCTATAGATTACATTCTCTGTGGAAAAAGGAATGATCAAATAAATCAATTTCTATAAAAAAAAATAGTTGCACACAATCATACTCTTTATAATGTGAGTTTTCTAAAAATTCAAAACTCCAATTTAATTTCATAAATATATTTGAAATGATAAAATAAATTGTTAAAAATGAAAAATAAAAAAATCAACGATGCTATAACAACAATGATAGAAGATAATGTTTTGAACAATATTTCTTTAGACAAATTTAAAATAATGTTGTGTCAAATTATATTCGTCTCCAATTGGAATAACACTGATGGTGATGAATTTAAAATAATCCTAATTAAATGCAAGCGTGTGAAGAGTTTGAAATTCAAAGATGCTGATTTCGAGACAGCAGAAAGGAATTGTCTGTGGCAGTCAAAGTCAAAGAAAGGGCTCTCCCTCATGTTGATGAAATTAGTATATTGTAAGGGTCACAAACATCTTATAATTTAATAAACAGAAGATTACATTTTATAAACAACATTGCTGCTCCCAAGTCTCCAGCTTTAGTGTGCTTCAATCATATTTACTACACTCATCCACATGACAACTTGTTAATTTGCCATAACAATGATGAAATACAAGATATGATATAAAGTAATTAGTTTTTCAAATTAATCGATGTGGGACTTTTGTCACTTTTACCTCCGCCCTCACGTGTAGCTCAACCCTTCGACTACACGTGAAAACTTGACACACGTACAACTATACTCTGCTGGTGCATGTAGAAACTTCAAACCCACCATCGTATGAAACTAGACCATATGACTATACGCGAAACCTGCTTTAATACCATACTAAAATTTAAAATTCCCTATTCACTTTCGCGTATTTCTCCCACATAACATCATAAATTCTTGTGTTTTGAGAGAAGACGAGTCAGACAACATCATTCCACTCATTCTCCAGATAAGATGCACGTGCCCCCGCACCATTAATTTATGTATGCTTGTATTAGAGAAAGAATCCTTGTTTTTTTTTTTTTTATGGAAGATTATGTGCTTTGAATTTAAATTTCCAGTTCTTGAGACATGAATATGATGTCTAAGAGAGTTTTGAACTTCATTATCATATGCAATGTGCCAAGACTCATGACCAGCAAACACTACATTTGGTTACTCGAAGAATTAAATAAACTAATCCTTTTGGAAAATGTTCGACAAAACTTGGAATTGGAAACCATGTGACACCATTAAGACAAAAGCCTCGACTGGGATAGATTTTTTTTTTTTAGACTACGCAGTCAGAACTTGAAAAGAATAGAGAGAGAATTCAGAGGAAAATCTAACAAAGAGGGGATCTATGTGGAATGCCTTTCCTTCTGCTAATGCTTGTGGCCATGTCCTCGTCTGAAATGCTGCCATTGGCTGATCTTGCGCAGACGTAGAGCCCGCTTCTCTTCTTTCGAACGAATTCAGTGCAAGCTAGGCTCATATTTTCAGACCCCGATGATCTGGAAGGTGATCCGTCGGCCTCATCCTCATAGTCAACAATCGTCGAACGGGTCGTCTCGTCGTCCCCCATGTCGTGATGGACAAGGAAGTCAGGACTAAGTTGCAGTGAATCACATGTCCTCAAGTAGGCAGATAGATCCTTGTTGTGTTTCAATACAAAGTCCACCTAACATAATAATAATAATTAAAAAAAAAACCCACATTTTGTTAGTGTAAATTTCTACTTAAGTTGCTCTCTTATTACTCTTGTTTACTGTTCTACTAATATTTGCATTCTTCTGGTAAAACAACCATTAGTTTTACATTGATTTTCATCTCTCTCAAAAGAAAAGGAAAAAGGAAAAAAAGAAGAGAATTGTTCATGTAGCCTCTTATACCAATATCTGTATTGGTTTCTTGCAACTAATGCAATAAATCAAGTCTAAATTGAGTATATGCATCATATCAAGGTCCAAATTTCTCATATTGGATGGGAACCATTTTGAGTTCCAAAGGGCTGTCAAATGGAACTTAGGCATGTTTCTATCATCCTAATATTGGAGGTGAGACTTATCCTACAGATACATGAGAGCACCTACAAATCTTGTGTATAAGGTAACTCGGGAGGCGTTGAATCCAAGACCTCTAATTTTTTTCTTCTTTTGATAGAAAGCTGGACAAGATTTTCATATATGCAGTCACTTTTTTTTTTTTAGACATTAACTGATAAATTCTATTAAAATAAAAAATAGTATATGAAAAGAGATTGAGAATAGGAGATATATACTCAAAGTAAGGAAAAAAAACAACAAGGAAGAGAGACAAGAAAAGACACGAGATACAGTAATAAAATACAACAAATAGCCACCTCAATAGATTAATCCCTAACTCCCGAGGTTGGTGATGGGGAAGAACTATACAGCTGGTACTTGAAGATTAACACCGGTTTTCGTCAAAAAATCTGCAATATAATTTGTTGAACGAGGCGTATGATAAAATGCAATACCTATATGCAGTCACTCAATAGGTATTTGTTGGACAATTAGGATCTCCCTTGCCAATCAAGATAGTTAGGAATTCAAATAAAAGTAGCACATTTTTAGTTAGAATTCTACCATGTTAATTGCCTTTCATCCCATATAGTGATCAGTCTAGGGTTTTTGAGGAGTACCATAACAAAATTGATTAGAAGTACGAGTGAACTAGATCTCTTTTTTCTTTCTTTTTTCCCATAAAACTAGAAAGTTTTACTATGTTTAATTACCTTGCATCCCAGAGAACAATGAATGTAAGGTTCTTGAAGACACCTATCACAAATGGTGCAGTAGTTTCCTGAGCCCTTGAACTGCCTGCTTTGAGGGCGCTTCTTTATGAACACCACTTTTGCACCATTGATTGTATATGACTACAAGAAGCAAAGATATTAGAAGCATGAATCCGATTTCTGTGAGAAGTTTATGCACAAATTTGCCACTTAAATTAGACTGACCTGAACATTTGAGCAATCTATGAGCTTCTCAAGGTCTTCGAGGCGAACGACGTCGTGGTAAACATAGCGACGGACCTGAACGAGCCGATGAAATCGGTGAGAAGGAAGGCAGTGAGGGCAGATGCTGGTGCAACAGTCCAAACAACAAATGTTCTTCTCATTCTTCTTAGCACTCTCGTGAATCGAACACCCCGCGAAGAATTTCTGCGTGTCAAGCGCCTCCAACCATGCCGGCTTCCGAATTGCCTGATGAGCATTCATAGAAAAGCAACAAATTTGATAATCAAACCAGAGAATTCCCTCCCACAAGTGTATGCAATTCACGTTGAAGGAAAAGAAGAAAGAACCCACCATTATTACATAGAGATTAAGGAGGCGGCACGGCCGAAGGAGCTCCTCCTTGGCTCCTTAAATGGAAGAAATGGAAGACCAAGAAATGAAAGCTAAGGAGTTTAGCTGAAGAGGAGGAGAAGTGCAGAAGAGGATAGAGTATTTATGAAAAATGGAAAGCAAACATGGAATATATTTATTCCTTGGTGAAATACACCACATTTTGTGAGGAGGGAAATAAAGAAAGGAGGGAGAACGTGGGCACTGTTTCCATGTCTCCCATTTTCATACCCTTTACTATACCAGCTCTCTCCTTGGCTCGAGAGCTCAACCTCTAAACTAATGTGAATGGAGGGAGTTGCCCAAGAAATTTGATTCTTCTTGCATTGCATCCATTTCTTGGGCCACCTAGCCTATCATCTTGACATGTCCATTGCAATGCACCAAAGGACTTCGAATTTTTCCAGTCACTCCTTTCTTTATTAACCCTAACAAAAACAATCCAATTCCTCATTTCTCTACCCTGAATGGATCTAATGGATGAGCTAGGTATATAATTTCCAATTTTCGCAGTTTCTCATTACACTCTAGAGTCGAGGTCAAAGGACACAACTTGATTTGGATTTGAACATGACCCACCATGAGTTTCAAATTGATAAAATACACGAGTAGAACTTATCTTTAAAAATCAGCTATTAGGAGAGGAAACCAGGTCCACGAATGATGTGGGACTTGCTAACACTCTCCCTCAGAGTCAGAGCTGAAGACACTTACCTCCTTGCAGGGCTGGAGATAAGAACCTCACCCATCTTTGCTCTGATACCTTGGTAAAAACATAAATAGAATTCATCCTTAAGAACCGATTATTAAATAAAGAAAACCCATGTGCATATAAACCCCCTAATCCAAAGGCCCACTAATGTGAGACTTGCTAACACAAATATCAGCAGAAATTCAAAATTTCAACCCATAATTATCATAGTTTGGGAGGGGAAATATACAAATACTGTAAAATATAGAATATCGTAATTAACCTATTCACTTAAAATTTCACCTAAAACTTTTTAAATTTCAATATAGCTGCAATAGTATTTAGAAAAAAAACAATTAATAAATTAGAGTTAAAATTGGGCTAATATGAATTGGTCAATATTTATCAGCCCTTTAAAGACCCAATATGCCAGTTTCAGCAGACATTTTGAGCTAATGGTTAGATCCATAAACTAGTAGGTTCAGGTTAGGGGAGCCCATGTCATTGGCTACTTCAGCTCAAGTTTAGAAATCATTTCCAATATTCTAATGGGTGAGGCGATTGAAGAAATCCAATTCAATTGCATCTAAATTCATACAAAAACATATAAAAATTGTTATATTTTTAGGCATGTGTTATATCTAGTTCATTTCATAAGTTTTACTGAAATAATGAATATATTGTTCTTGGGTCCATTTACATTGGATCTGGCCACAAGTTTTTCTTCAATCAGGTTGAGTTAAAAAATTATATGGCATTTAATTTGGATTGAATCAGGCCTACGTAAAAAAATTACTTCCTGCGAATCAATAAATATCAGCCGCAGCATGTCGATACGCATTTGTCTGCACCTATCTATCACTAGTTTGGACCTTGGCCACAATGGACCGATTCGTTGCGGACGATACGTCTCGAACTTTCAATACACAACATATTGATTGAATTTTTTACAAGTGAGATCAGGCAGCGGAATATAAATTTGAGTGGGTCAACAAAACCCGACCTAATCCTGCCGAGTTGCACAACATATGACAGTCCATTTTTGAAAAACAAAATATACTTAGAAAATTCAACAAATAAATTTCTTTATTCCTAATGGTGTTGGGTGCTTTTGCAAATAGAGCCTTAGAATATATGAAGCGGTGGATAAATATAATTTTACTAGGGTTTTGAACCATTACCATATTAAACAGTAGCAGTCAAGTGCAAAACTATTGGTTGTCTCTGGTGTTTTACAACTCTACATGTAAACAAGATCATATTCCTTCTGTAGCACTGGACTGATTCAGCAAAAGAAAATTTGTAGTCCATGAGATTAAAATTTAAATGTGACCTACCCCCAACGGTAACTGAAAGGGTTGATCACTCATTGGACTCAATGTATCAGTTAAATCAGAAAATTATTTAAGTCAAAGTGTCTGCCATTTTTTTTTTAAATTTATGTGGGAAATCGTGGGATACCCGTAAAACCCCCACGGGTGAGCACATTGCCCCTAGGGCACACCAAGATTAAGTTATTGGGGCTTGAACCCGCAACCTAAATATTGAACTTATCCAAAATAAAGATATTAGTATTTTTTAATTTAAAAATTCTAAATTCTTAGGTCCAGGCCCGGTTATTCAGGTGCATAGACATACCCCACCATCCTGCTCATGTTACCCTACTTTGGCTACCAAGTAAGCAGGTTATTAAAAAAAGTTTAAAGCTCAAAAACACTAAATAAGTCAAAAAATAATAATTTCAATCAAAATATAAAGTTTTGATAAAAAAAAATTAAGTGCAAGTTCAAATCGATATGGTGTTAGAAGTATATATATTTGGCCTCTCGATATATTAATAATCTTTAAAATTATAAGTGAAATTCTTCTAATAATTTTTGGACCTTCCAACCAAAATATTCATTTTAGATAAACGAAGGTCGGATAGACATGTCTAAAAGTGGGAGTCACACTATGATGAGAAATGGTGGTTGAATCGTTTATCATAGGGCAAATTGTCTAAAATGGGTACATCGAATTATTATTGTAATGATGTTGTGTGACTCAGTACGATATTATCAGCTTCGGACTCACATATGCCATCACGATTTTACATTGGAATGTGTGTCTATACACACACTACAAAAGACCACATGCTTAGAGAAAGGATAGTGCTCCTTAAATCCCAAAGAGTATGACATAACACTTTGTTCGGGAGATTTCATCCCCAATCATTGTCGCTGCCTTAGACTAAGGGAACCGAGTACACCGTCTGAGACAGGCCATCACAATTATACCCCTTAATATTTGAAATTCAAAATAAAATTATTAGATTTTTTTTCAAATAATGTTCACTCGAAATTTGTGACATCAATGAAGATGGTTGGATCTAAATCTAGTGAACTTGTTAACATTTTCAAAAATTTAGATTAACCATCTAATGGGCCCTTCATGGATAACCTACTTGAGTACTCTGAAGATTTGTCATTTATTTTTTTATTCTGAATTTACGTGTGGAAAACTCTGGAGATTTGTCATTATTAAGTTAGGTAATTAGTGATACATTTCATGTGGTGAAGAGTTTGAGTCACGAACATTGAGATGTGAAAAGTTCAACTAATAATCTAATAATATTAATTCAAAGAATGTTAAAAGAATATTTACTTTATATTTTTATACATGTGTCATCATTATGTGGCAAAAAATACAAAGAAGTATTCTCTTTTTAAATTTAAAAATTTCCAAATCAAAATATTATATTTAAGAATTTAATAAAATTCAATCGAATTGGATTTTTAATTTGAGTTTTTGAGATCTTTTTTAAGAATGATTGGAGTATTGGACTCTTTGATAGATGTAGTGTAGTAAAGAGTAAAAGACTAAAGACCATGAACAGCATATTTGGACAGAGGGTAGTGTCGTCAGTTGATGGGGGAGTGAAAACGGATAGAAGAATTTGTATTAAGGGCCACTAGAATTCAGAACAAGATAAACTGAGATAGACAAACAAACATGGAGCAGACTGCAACAACAGAGCTTGATCACTTCTTCTAATGGCCACTGCTTCAACAACTCTTTTTCCTTTACTCCCACCCAAATCTCTCCTTTCCTTTCCTAGTTCAAGCAATTCCTGCAAACCCACCACCATTTCCATATCTCCTACCAATTTGCAGCACTCTTGTCGAAGAACACGAGAAGTTTCCGTCTCTGTCGCATTCAATCCTTCGGGCAATTTCGATCTCTCCCTTACTGATGATGAAGATGGTACAATTTTCCTTCATTTCTTCTTATTTTATGCCATTATAATATATACTTGATATCAGAGAGTCTGATTCTTTTCATCTCACACCAGAAATTCTAGCAAAGTCACATAAGAACCATGTTTTGTGGAAGTATCCAACTTTGCTCACAGTAATCTCAAATGGATAAACAGGGACTGATAAATTATGATTACTTCAATGACAATGCTTTAAAATTGCAGATTATTTGCAGGAACTAGTTTGCAGATTTTCTCGATTCAGTAGTTGGCAGAAATAAAAGGCATCTATTGATTTTAGCCCCTAAGTTGAACCCATGAAACATTTGGAACTTGGAAGCATTAAAAAAAGGGAATTTGTATCTTGCAGTTTTTTATTAACTCTGATCTACTGATTTTGGTGCTAGACTATCAACCCATAAATCTTTCAATTTTCATATGCCCTTGATTGTTGGTGACCCAGGTGGGTCACAATTAAGATATCTCTTAGCCACTCTCATGGGTTTTTCTTAGTGGGTTTCTGGCTAACAGTGCCGAAATTACTGTGGCTTTGATATTTCCTATATGATTAAACTATCTGTGCTATGAGTTAATTAGTGGCAGAAAAAAAAGAAATTAGATAAGGTATTGCTGTATTTCATTCTCTCTCTCAAACAAGTATCAGTGACCAACTCTGACAGAATCTGGTGAAGAGGTGCTACTCTCTCTGCTGCCCTAAAGTCACAGTACAATCAATGAACATCTTGGAAATTTTTCTGCCAAAATATTCGAAATGTTTGGCACCATGCCATTTGGGGGAAGAAGCTTTTTTCTGATTCCTAGACAGTTCTTTCTAGAACCCATAAAATCAAGGAATTTTCTCTGCTTGCACCAATGCCTTAATTATCACCACAAAGCAGATACATATTGTATATAGCCGATACAGCCATGTTAAGTACAGCTCAATTTGTATCAGGTCAAGATAATAAGATATCAGATAATGTGTGTTGGGCCAAT
The DNA here is from genome assembly GCA_013350335.1 of Chimonanthus salicifolius. Lineage (NCBI taxonomy): Eukaryota > Viridiplantae > Streptophyta > Magnoliopsida > Laurales > Calycanthaceae > Chimonanthus > Chimonanthus salicifolius. Next base: position 25,903,768 of record CM023532.1, on the reverse strand, counting down.
GTCATACTTATTTTAAAAAATCTTGTCATTAATATTTAGCTAGGCATAAGCTTAACCTAGGCTCTTCTTCATTGATCTGCATCTCATTCTGTTTTTTTAAGACCATTGCATTGACTACTCCATACAAGCATTCTTCTAGTAATGTTTTTCCTGTGGACTTCTCAGGGTTTCTGCTAACTGTTAGGACCTATGTATTCATCCCAAAAGACTAGCATGTTAGGTGGAGCGACCCAAGTCCTTTATAAATCCCTAGATCTCCCTCTACACTTCCAATGTGGGGCTCGTTCGCAGCCTCAACGATCTCTCCTTAAAACGAGGCCAGCCATCTTGTCCATCTAGGGTATCTATTAAGTGAGGAAGCCTGAGACCTGACTCTAATACCACTTAGGACTTGGGTATCCATCCCAAAAGACTAGTCTGTTAGGTAGAGTGACCCAAGTCCTTTATAAATCCCTATATCTCCTTCTACACTTCTAATCTAGGACTCATTCGCTGCCTCAACACTAATGTCCTCTAACACAAGTCTGTTTTTGATTTGCACTCAGTTTTGATTCAACAAAAGTTTGTGGATTATGAGCAATTCAAGAACTAGATAAGGGCCTAGATATAATAAAATGTTTATACCAGCCAAGATAAATCTTTTATTGTGTGGATCTTCTCTTTCAATGACCATAGAAAACGATATCCTATCTGGTTTGAATTTTTTAAATGTATCTTCAATGATAGATACTCCAAAAGTTGCACCTCCAATTCCACCATCAGAGGGGCGCATTGAAGTAGTCATCGACAACAGTAATATTCAGCGTCTTGATCTATCACCATTTTATGCAGCAATTGGAGAAGACACATTCACGTCAGGTATGTTTTCATTTAGCAAGCCACTGAAATTCATAAATTGAACACCCTTGAATGCCCTTCTAATGTGCATACAGATGGTGACTCAATTGATGCAAGAGAACTTCTCGAACGTACAGTTGGATTTACCATAAATTATGAAAGAGAAGATCCTTATGATCCTCGTGAACTATCAGAATTCCCAGATATTAGACTATGGTTTGTGAGACTAGATGCTAACTATCCATGGTTGCCTATTGTACTTGATTGGAGAGCTGGAGAGCTTGCTCGGTATGCAGCAATGATTGTGCCTCACCAGGTAACATTAAGTAGAAAAAATGGTTTCCTAGTGAGTCTTGAATAGGCATTCAGCTCGTAAAAACAATTCGTTCAACTCAATTATGAGTGCCAACCTCTAGTAGATGGTATAAATGACTTGATGATGAGGAACGGTGTAAGTTCTGCCTCAAGAATGTTATCATATCATGAATTCTAACATGGTATCAGAGCATGTTGTTCCACGTGCAGCCGCAAAAGAGGGTGAGCAGTTGCACGTGAGGGCGGGTGTGAAGTGGCAAGAGAGTCCTACATCGCCTAATTTGATAAATCAAGGACTTCATATTACACTTGAGGCACCTTTATCTCAATGGATAGCTTTTGAGAGTGAGTTCTACCTAAATAATGTTATCAAGTTATGGTTTTCTAATAGTGGATGGTGAATTTTTGTATGAAAATTAATCACCATGCTTGGCCCTTCAGAAGAAATGAATCAAGCAAATGAGATGAATTGGATTCTCAATCTTAATTCTCCCCGCGCCCCCACCCAACCCCCCCTTCTCCCATTTGTAGTAGGCCCCAATACAAAACCATTTTCCTTGAAAAAAAGTGCCAAACATTTACTTAGTCTTTATGGATTGTTGGATCACAAATTTTTACATCACTGATGGTTATCCATTCTCCTCTGTTTGAAGGACGTGGAAAACTAATATGAATTCCAACTTAAGTGTCACTTAGCCAAAATAGTCAAACTGATTTGTGTTCATTCACTTCATCAAAACATACCATCGTATCACTTTGATGTTGAGTTCTCTAATATCATATTGTTTTACTCTTGAACAAAATTCACTGTTAATATACTGAATTATTTGGCAGATGAGCTTGAAATTAGGGGTCGTATTCAACCCCGAGGCTTTGGAATTGTTTGTCATGAAGAAGGTTTTCATTGTATATTCTTGGTTGAAGCAACACAAGCACCCAAATCCAAAATTGAAAACAAGCGACATGGCTAGGATGCTTGGGTTTGGTATAGGAGATGAACTATACGATTTGATCGATGCTCGCCCTCTTCCACCATAAACTAAGGATAACCACAGCTACAGAATGCAAAACTGTTGAGAATGCAAGATGCCAAGCTCCGATCTTTACACTGAACTTCATTCGAGCAGGCAGGTGTTGTGAACTGAAGGATGCACTCTTGAAAGTTGGAACACAGTACCTTCAGAGAGTCGAAAGGATATTTTGATCATGGGGAAAAATCTGATCAAACCCTTCAGAGAATTTCTTGGCATTCCCTTATATACAATTGAAAGAGTTGGTGTTTTGTTTGACATTCAGTATGTCAAAAAACTAATTATTTTGTTGAGATAGATGAAACTATTCAATACAAAACCCAAATTTAGGATTCTTTTTTCTAATATACAAGTTTTGTTGATTATGTTGGTCTACTTCTATAGCTAAGGATTAAGTATTGAATTAGAGCTAAGTATGAAGATTGCTCCCCTCCCACCATTTTTTTCATGTATTGTAATCTTCATCTGATGCATCAAACCTGTTGTTTCACTGATAAGAAAAAATTTACTTCCATTCTAAATCAAGTTTTAGTTACTTTGCTATTCTTCTTCCTTTTCAAAGTTTGAGCAGTGTTAAAAGATCTATTTGAGGTCCATTCAGCTATAGTCCAGTAATTCGTTTACAAACCAGCTGTTAGGACCTGGGTATCCATCCCAAAAGACTAGCCCGTTAGGTGGAGTGACTGAAGTCTTTTATAAATCCTTAAATCTCCCTCTACACTTCCAATGTGGAACTCATTCGCAGCCAGCCCCAACACTAAATTGGCCATCAGCTTTTTGCCCTTAAGCAACCAGTCCAGGAAATGGAATGTAGTGATTCATGGCGTGTTACTTGCACCCTTAAAAGACTTTCTTTTTTTCCACAGATTGGTCAAACCAAAGTAGCAATGAGCTCGCTGATGACTCATTTGAATCCAATGAAACCAACTGTTAAGCTTTGATGGTATGGCAGAGATTACTAACTACTGTAAGCAGATAAGCTATCAACAAATCAGAGAGGAAAAAAATATGGATGGATGGATGTAAGTCGCTAACACCCTTTCTGCCTTTTGGAACCTTAAATTCATATTCTTTTGGTTCCTTTATGGATTAACGATGAATATTGCATGGCCTTTTGAATAGTACAGACTCTATGGTTGATTTAGGTAGAACTCACTCTCAAACCAAGAATATTAACATAGTTTTCTTCATGGTATCAGAGCAGGTTCCACGTGCAGCCATTGCATGTAAGGGAGGGTGAGAAGCTGCACGTGAGGGAGGGTGTGAAGTTGACAAAAGTCCCAAATCGCCTAGACTGAAAAACCGAATGACTCTATATAACACTTAAGGCACCCTCCTCTTAATAGCTAACTTTTGAGAGTGAGTTCTGCCTCAAGAATGTTAACATAGTTTTCTTCAGTTTTGGCTCAGAAGGGATCCAAATCCACGAAACTCTCATAAAAACAAGGAAACTGAGGGATATTGAGAGATCTTATGGACACATGAGTAATAGTTGTCCATTTTTAACACCTATTATACTAAGAGATGATTCTTCATGTGATTAGTTTTCTTAATTTCAAATATGGATAATTGTCAAGCATCTCTGTTGAAGTGACCTCGCTACTACAGATCAAATAGGACGGATTTAGGATTTGGGGTTTAGGGTTTAATTTGACTTTGCTCCATGTAACTTGTGGCAGAGGGTGAGTTCCACCAGTCCCAGTGAATGAAATGAGATTATGTATCAAATATATAAAATGAGCTCCATAAAACATCATTGATAGTCAAGTCCAAGGCAGATGAATGAAATGAGATTCCACTTTTACCATTCATTTCACTTGCTTCAGATCAAGTAGCTAGAGATGTCGAACTATGTCGAATAGGTGTAGCATCTGTGACACTGTTCATTCATGTAGCATTTTAGAGCACTCTACAACGCATGGTTGTGGCCTGTGGGTAATTATAACTTGGGTGGGATGGACCAGGCTTAGGCCCAGTTTGTGATTGAAGGGCCCTAGCCCAAGCCTAAGCCCAGCTTGGCAAGAATATTAATTATTATTATTGTTATTATTATGGAAATGAGAAAATGTATGGGGGACATCATAAATTAAGTACATGTGAATTCCAATTAAATAATTTATTAAAGTTATGTACATAAAGGTTTAGAACAATCTTAAGAATTAGACACTAATTCAAACATTCATATTTTTGTTACAAGAGGCACTTGAAAATAAAAGAAGACTGTTACAATTAAATGACAGTGTTTAAAAACCTGATTAAGGGTAGTATATGTTATCCAATTGTGTGTTATCCATGTTAAAGTATAATTAGTGGGTGCAATTTGTCTATTCATGTCTATAATTGCTCTTGCTTTTAGTTTTGGTGAGATTTGCTTCATTCTCTAAATTCTATTTTTTATTCTTGAAACTTGAAAGTTAAACATATCCTCCTTTTTTACTACTTTAAATCGACTATATATTTTAAATGTTATTCATTTTTAATTTGTTCTTCTAACTTATACCATGAAATTTCTAGAATCCATTTACACCACAGATTAGTCTCTAATCCATTTCCAAAAATTGAAATCACTATTTTTTTTTTAAATTATTATTCGATCAAATTATGATTCATACTCTGAGTATGGACCAATATCATGCCATGTCCAGATTAAGAACATGGGATGTTAGCAAGTAATTTAAAAAAAAAAAAATCCAAAGCATTGATTTTGGGCCATGTGGTGTTGAGTGTACAATTTGGGCCATTTCTGTCCAAACATTTCACAAGGCCTGGGACCCACCAACACCATCTCTTCACAGTCTAAACCAACCATTCACCATTTCATACATGTGAGAAAAAGAAAGAGGGGAGGAACAATATTTCCTCCTTAGTCTTGCACAGCACAGTAAGAGTAAAATGGTTTTTTTTTTTTTTCTGTCTAAAACTCTAAATATGGAGTACATGAGAGCAGAAGAAACTCGATGTTTTAAAATTGGTCCGTGAATCGAACTATCTCGATGAAATGTCAGGTTAAATAAGATTCAACTGAATTTAGTCCTAGTTAAACTTGGTTAAACTCGTGCCATTAATACCATACTATAAATTTTGTCATATTAGTGGTTCTGCAGTTGGAAGGATAAATTGAAAGGGACAAAATGAAATTCATTGCCTTTTAGTGCTTGTATTTATCTCATGGTATGTTCAACAGTTTAAAAGAATTTAACAAAAACTTATGCATCTAATCACATGAAAAAAGATTAATGAACAACTTAAACCCTTCTTAAGTGGACTTTACAGGTTCTAACAACTATCATCTTTACTGTAAACACAATAACATTGTATCATTTATTAAAATTAAGATCCTTGGTTTCGATAGTAAAGATTCAAAGTTAAATTAAGCTTTTATTCATTTTTCATATTTATATTGTTTCATATCTGTCATTATCATTCTTAAAGAAACAATTTTCAACATTAATAAAAGAAGGGACATCAAAGTGCAAATACAGAAAGAAAGAGATCAAAAATACAAAAAAAATACAAAAAATCAGGTAAAGAAAGCGCCTACAGAAAGGCCAACAAAAAAGCCATAAGACACAAAGAACTCTCAACTAAGATCAGCACATTATTCGCAAAAAGTTAGAGAACTTTTTTACTACAGTAATAAAGTGACACTATACTATTTTGATTCGGTATTACGCGTTTAACACTCAAACAATTCAAAAAATGAAGAAAAGCTAAATGTTAAATTCTGACTAGTGTAGCTAAAAAATTTCTCCAATAACTCCTCTTTTTTCTTATTTAACAATCTCTTTCTCACTCTCTGTTCTGTAAGAAAAAGAGCAGTTCGTTAGCATTTTGAAGTAACAAAGAACTAGGTCTCATTAGGGTCACGAATTACATGCACCAAGAACACAGTTATTGATTTGTACCAAAATTTTAAGCTTTAGATTGAGAATTCAAGTTCAAAAAGGTATGATATTGTGAAAAAAAAAAAAGTTATAGCCATTGTACTCAAGTAGTTCTTCTCCATCTAATTGTACAGGAATGAGTAGGAAACTCATGACAAAGTCAGCGTCTACTTCAGAGGTTTGTAGTCAGTGCACATCACTTGGTTTACACTCTTTCCCTGCCATTGCTTTCTTGGTTTTGATTTTAATGGTTGATTTGCAGAGTTCAAAAAGTAAAGTGGAAAGCAAAGGGAAGGCAGTGCACCCTTCGAGCGATGAATTCGATAGGCACAAAGAGGACTTGTCGGTTAAATCGTCGACGTCGGAGCATGGGCACAACGACTCCGAGCACTACCCAGACATCATGGACATAGCTGGGATGGATTACTCTCCGGCAAAAAGAAAACCTCCCATTCACAACTGAATGTGGGAGACAATTAAACAAGTGATTTAGACAAAACAGTAAAAAGTTACAATCAGGGACCTTTTTGTACAAATTGTGTTTTCTTATTGTAATATTAACTCGATAATTGAATACATGATTGTCACTTGAGTTTGGGTTTAACATGGTTTTAATCAGATTGATTACAGAGAGAGAGAGATTGTCTTGATGAGAGACATGAAATAGAAAGGCCAAGCAAATGGGTGGGCAAATGTCAAAATGGAAGGGACAGTTCTTGTAGGTGTTTGGGCCTGGCCTGTGTAGTGGGACAAACTTGGGCCTAGATTTTATGACAGGTGGGACAAGTTGGGTAGGACCCATTTGGAAATGGGACCAGACCTTGCTGAAGGCCATTATTTTTCTAACTTAGTGAGGCAATCGATGATTAAATACTTTTTTGTCACAGTTTAAACTAATTAAGTTTAATTATTGATTTAAATTATTTTGAACTGTGGTGTTACTGAAACATCATGATATTACCCTGATAAATTGTTGTATTTACAAATAAATTCTCAAAATACATAGAAATTGCAAATTATACTTTAGCCCTGATTTAATACTAGCCATGGTGGAAGATGAGAATTTTGGAGATAAAAGAAAATTTGCATAAAATTATATAAATAAAAAGATTAATAATTTAGACATTCTTTTTTAATAAAAACATTAAAGAAAAAATAAACTATCCTGTAAGTATCCCTTTAAAAACAAGTTTAAATCAAACTAAGTTGAAAGGAATAATTTAATTTGGGTTAGATTCAAAGTTCCTTTTTTCTTTTTTTTTTTCAATTCATGAAGAAACTTGCAAAATGAATTATTCCTATAGTTTGTACCTGAAATCTAACCCCATTTCTGATATTCTGGTTGTTGGTCAGAAACTGAACAAGATGAAGAGAGGTTCTTGTGATATTGTCTCCAATTCAATGGTGGTATTCAAACTTACTGTAAAAAGTCAGTATATAAAGTACATCAAAAGTCTTAGCTAATTTAATTTAGAGTAGCAATCTTCTAATGGGTATTTTATGTAATGAGACACAGTATTTAGGGTATTGTCCATTTTATCCTTCCTCTATCGTACAAAGCATTTAAAAAAAATCAGTGATCCGATTTGTTATTTTGCATGAAAAAAACAGTATCACTTAGATAAATTTTAGTGAGCCGGTTAGTGATCCAGCCAGTGAATGATTTATACTGCAGTGGAAGGATCAATGATCCGGCTATCCGATTCGAAGGGTTTGGCGAGCCAGTTCGAAAGACAAAATGCGCAATACAGTAAAATCTATGTCGGGTTACACAAAATGCCTGTAGGAAGATCACCACCCTTTAATTTATTCATTTAATTGATTTTTAAATTTAATAATATTTAAAAAAATTAAGAAATATTATAAGCTATGGTACACAGGAGAAGCACTCATATAATGAGAGGACTAGCATATCATACAGGCTAAAAAGTTAGGTGTTTCGATCAAATTAAAAAGTTAGATATATGCCATAAGCAGAAGAATGAGATGGTTGAATAAATCATCAAGTCGGTTAATGTACTCTTTGCAAGTTGAAAAGACACCATATTGAGTTAATCGTATGACCACCTAAACTAAAAACCCAACTTTGATCAATCTATACTCAATATATTATCATTTTTTTATAATTATAAATATTTTAAAATCAACATGAAGATATTAGAGTGATGATCAGAAACTCGCCTTAAGAAGTGAAAGTACCTAGTTCAATTACGACTCTACTCTAAAGGGCTACTCCATGTATAAGAATAGAGAGACTTATACATGTCCCAAAAAATAGTCAAATAATCTAAAAGATTAGTTAAAAAAAAAAACTTTTCAAATCCACACCAGATTAAACATCAAAAAGCTATCAAATCTTTGAGTTTTAAGATTCCAACACTAAAGGTTAGAGGATTCGATCCTTCCATTTGAATGAATCCACTAATACCTAATATAGAACCATCCATGACATTGATTTTAGAAATATATGGACACAGAATAAATATCGGGTCAGAAATCGGTCTAAAAGCTTTTAATTGGATGAGGCTTGAGGAATCATGAAATGCTATTTTTTTTTCATGTTGTTCTTCGGCCCAGGAGTTGCAATTTATGAGGTAAAAAAACAGGTTGGTTAAGTATTACTCAAAAAATATTATTCTATTTTAAAAATACTCTTATAAATTCTGTATATCTTTATCTCAATATCTCTAACCCATAAAATCCATCTTCAAATACACGTCTCTTGGTCGGAGTAGCTCAATTGACCAACACTTTACCTCAGAAACCAGAGATCACAGGTTCGAGTCCTGTAGATATCCAGTGCCCATGACTTACGAGAGGCTGCATACATCTGGAGTTTTATCCAATGCTCTCGTACTTGAAAAGAGGTAAGAGTCTTGGATTTCTTTGTCATAAAAAAAATGCCTCCATGATCATAACCCAATACCTTTAAATGGAGGGAAAGCTCACCAATTTTCAATTATCTAACTCTCATCTTATACCTATGATTTCTATCCTCTCAATCTACGTGTTAAGGTTGTCTCCACTCTTCTATTTTCATGATCAAACATTCAAATCACATTAAATGTGTCTCTCATTTTGAAATTTATTGGAGCTATGTTTAAATTCTCTAATGTATTATCAAAATAATTGTCGCTAACCTGAGCATTTTAACACTATCTTAGAATTGATCCACTCACTTATTGCACACCTTTGTTTTCTTGACTTTATTTATTTATCTTTTATTTACTATTTATAAATCTAATAACTACTTTATCAAATCGTCATTTTAAATAATATGTCTCAATGTTTGTTAGGTTTGGTCTAACCCATCATAGTTTATTTTTTTCCAATTTAATCAGAAAGACAGATAAACAGAGAGAGAAAAATGCGAAATGCAAATCCAACCATATGTTTTGTGGTGTTGAAGGCTAGTGTAGGCCCAGAGGGGTATGGATAATGGTGCAACCATGTTGGTGCATTGATTGCAAAGGGTCGAGAGGTCTCTTTCCTGTCTTGGGCTCACATGTTCCCTGATGGATGGCACGTGTCTTGGTCTCCTAATGGACGGATACTAGTGATGGAGAGTGAAAGGGGGGATGCATAAGGTGCTTGGTTGGGTATTTGGTATGGTTTCCTACTATTAGTATTACTACTGCTTACAGACAAGCAGACATATCAAAGACCAAGAAAGAGATGCATTTACACCATATTGGTGCAACCCCACGTTAAGTTTGTTGCATAATGTCTAGACCCATGGCTAATCATTGATTAAGACACATTATTGTAGTTGGACGCTTTCTCATTCTAGATATTAGAGGATGGAAACCACTCTAATGTGAAATTATTTTGATAATTAAATAGAACACAACGTGTAGCTTCCTAGTTGTGAGAGAATTTTTTTTTTTTTTTTTGAGTATGTTATCATTAAAAAGTTATTATGATCGAATAAATCAAGTCATGTTTTTTAAAACTATAGAGTTTAAAGGGTGAAAATAATTTGAAGTGATGAAGTTTTGAAGAGCGTAAGAAACATGATTTGATTCATTCAATTAATGTAATTTTTGGCGAGGTACATGTTAAAAAAAATACATTTTTAATGGATCAATCAGTGTAACTCGTTTATAATATGAATTTAGTATAGATCTAATTGACGAATAGATAATGAATATAAGATGGTGCAACTGAGTCCTAAAGTAAACCTCAAGTGAGAGGTTCTCTCACCTTCAGGACCCATATCGAGATCCCTACTGAACATTCTGCTCAAGATGCATTGATATTTCACTTAAGTGAAATTGGTAAGTACAAATATTAAACTAAGTAACCATTTTGGATCAACAACTAATACTCAAAATAAACTTGTTTAGAGGTTTTAAGCACTTGGTTAGCTCATTAATATGCTTGAGAGATGAGAACAATATTGCTGGAGTCAGTTATAAAAGCTTAAACTCAAAGAAGAAGATGATCTCTCTTATCAGACTTAACCGTGTGGAACTTAAAGACTTATTTAAAAAATAGATATTAAGTCTTAGAGAATAAAGTGCCGTCGTACTTTTTTCTATCAATGAAACATTATTTAAAATAAGTGAATTACATCATTAGTTATTGAAAGTGTGAATATTGTAAAAGTATATAGAAAATGAGGCCAGTAATCCTCCCACGGGCATTTTGTGTAACTCGACACGGATTTTACTATATTGTCCATTTTGTCTTTCGAATCGCCTCGTCGTAACCTTTACTGTAAGTGATTCGAAGGTTTCGACGAGCCGATTCGAAAGGCAAAATTGATAATATAGTAAAACCGGCGTCAGATTATACAAAATATCCGGATCGCTGTTCGAAAATAATGTCACGTTGTTGTTGTACTTTCAAATCTTATCAAAATAGCATTAAAGGTCGTGGCTCACATCATTTCATGATATTTTAATATTATTGAAAATTAAGATATTTTCTATGGAGACTCACTAATGAGACCACCCTTTAAATAGGTTTGAGTCAATATGATCTTCTTCTTTTTTATTGTAAACTTTTATAAATTGACGATTTGCATTTATTAAAATTTGAAAGGTCAAGATCATATGGCTACGATGACTAATTGGTTACAAAACTTTACGATCGATAAATCTATATAACCTTTCACTAAACACACTTAACTATATGTGTTCTATGAGATATTTAATGGGTTTTTAGTCTCGAAGAAACTCTTACTAAGATGACTCTCTTCAATAGTATAGTCAATATTTGTTGAGAATAACCAAAGGAGAATGGCCGCAAGGAAAATAAATAAAGATGTATAATATGCGAGGTGAAGTAGTGTCTTCGTGGAAAACACATGGATGGCTTGCAGTAGAGTTGAAAAGTAATGCACATGGAAAGCCTTAAATAGCTCTGTTTGATTTCTTTTGACAAGAATTTGTTACCTTAATAGTGAATCAAGTGCAACAAGAATATTCTATCTCAACTACCACAAAAAGAGGCGAGTGTCAAGGATCAAGACTACAACTGACACATGTCATTAATAGTTTCCTCCTCCTTCGTATAACATCAAGTGATAAATTGAAGAACTATGAGCGTTGCTCTTACAGTTAAGAATCCACCTTAGAATGTAGGGATACTGTGTTTGATTTATGCTCAGCATCAAATGGCCACTCTTTTAAGAAGAGCCTAGTATGTACATGTTGGGAAGTGCTTCTCAAAAGATTAATTAGGTGAGACGTCTTGAAATAGCCTCTTGTAAAGGAATTCTAGATTTTGAATTTTTTTTTTTTTATGTTCGAGGCTTCTAGCATTGTTATTAGTAGGGCTACAATTCGGGTCGAGTTTTGATCCGACCCGTGTGACTTGACCCGAGAAATCATGCAGGTCGGGTCAAGATTTTTGAGTCAGTAGATCGGGTTGAGAAGATAAAAATCCGTATGGAATTCGGGTCGGCTTGGATTGAGGATTTTACAAGATAACCCGACTCGACGGACTAAAATAGGTTCAAAATGCGAGTCGGGTCAAAATTCAGGTTGATTCGGGATAGATTTTGGGTCGGGTTGTGAAGTTCGGATCAAGAATTCGGATCGAATCAAGTCAGGTTCCATAAATATCACCTCGGGTTGAGTTGGGTTGGGTTTTAAGGAACCCGACCCGCCTGACCCGAATTACAGCCCTACTTATTAGAGTGGTATTTTATCTATGTGACCGCTTTGGTAGTTCTTAGTTTTTCTTTACATGAGATATGTGACCATATGATTAACTCGTATCTGTAAAGGGCCACATGAAAAGGTGTCAATATGGATTTACTTGTATCCAATCATCTTTTAAATCATATAAAATTAACTAAGATATGATATTATTGAGATTTTCAACAACCAAGATCATGAGTTTAATATAATTAAATGACAGAAAAACTCTACAAACATTATAGTTCGTGTGTTACTCTACAAATCCCACTCAACCAGGCAGCCCTTTAATTATTTTTTAAGATCATTCTTTAAAGAATGAAAGGTATATTTATAGAATATAATATGTAACTCATCGAATGAATGAAACATTTTTAAACTTATAAACTTCTTATAAAAGACATGATGTTAGTGACTAAAATTGAAACCCTTCATTTTTCAAATAGAGATGATCTCTTGCTAAGAATATTCTATCTCAATGTACTTTATTTTTAGACAAGTATTCAAGAAAAGTGACAACCAGGGGTCCGAATATCGACTGATACAAATTGTATCGGCCGATATTCAGCCGATATCTTGGCCGCATCTTATCGGCCGATATCACAATATCGGCCATTTTTGTAAAAAAAAAAAAGAGGGGGAGAGAAATTTATCGTTCAATACCGAGATTTCGACCCCTGATAACAGCAGATCTTCATTCATGTTAAAACACTGGCCACAAACATTGTTGAAAGTTTTCAACTTCCTCGGCCCATTTCTGTCTATTGATAGCTCTCTTCTTAATCTTAGATAATATTTGATAGGAGATTTTTTTTCCTACAAACCCTTGGAATGAGAATGTTCTCTTGTTGGATCATATTTATTTGTTTATGGGTGTGTTTTTATATAATGATAATATTATTTTGGAAGAAGTCGAGATCAGGGTTTTAATATTAGTTGATACGTATTGTATTGGCTGATATTTGTTGATATCGGGCAATATCCGATATATATCACTGATATCGGTGGTTTTAATTAAAAAAATAATAAGAGAGAGAAATTTTGCGGCCGATAGCAGTTGAATCTGAGATTTTGATCCTTGGTCAAGATATTAATTGATTATAAGATTAAAGAAATATGATAATTAACACATGTAAGTGAATTAGTGTTGATCTTATGAGCCGAATGTTGTGGGTTCGAGCCTGCCGGGACCATTCTTTTCAATCTCTTGTTCATTTGTGTTGGTTATTTTAATTTTAGTATGATCTATATAAAGCATCGAGTATCGACCACCTCTACTTGACCGGTTACATCCCTCCCTCCAGTGGGATTTAATCTTGTTCAAAGAAATAAAATAAAAAATCATAATCTCATAACACGACCAAACTCAACTCTTTGTAAAGTGAAAGTGAAATTAGAAGTGCAATTTGGACTCGGCCCAACTCAAACTCACATGAAAAAGAAAATAAAAAACAATTGAGTTCAGGTTGACCGGAGTTGTTCTCATTTTCGGGCCTAAAATCATCTTCAAATTAGAATTTAGGTAGAATGAGCTTACTACATGAAAGCCCAAATTTGAATTATTATTTATAAAAATCTAATTTTAATTATTATTGTGTATAATTTTAAAATTTATGTAATATATAACATAATTTAATAGAATAATAAACAAATTCCATTTTAAGCCTAAGTAAGCCCAATACCAAGCCTAATCAGGCCTGCATATACATTTTGGGCTTGAAATTGAGCTTGGCCCATGCCAAATATAATTTGGACCAGGCTCAGGTTTAACTAATTTGGATCGAGTTTGGTCTGGGCTTGGGCTCAGAATCTCAGACACTTTAATTGCACTTCGCGCCTGAGCTTGGGGCAGACCCAAATCCCAACTTGGCCCCACCGAGTTACAGCCCAAAGTGGAACGAATCTTGAAAGTCACCTTAAAGCTCATTTAAACTTCAAAAAAAAAAAAAAATCTCAATTTGTCTTCTTTCCATCTTTCTATCATTCTAGGATTGCTAATCCAAAGGCCAAGTGCTAACTCAAACTCTCAATTACAAGATTGAAAGTAAATTGGACAGTGATAGATTCGTTTGAAAGATTTTTGTCTGCACTTTACGTGACCCACCAATAATTTCTTTGAACCTATCAATCAATCTAGATTAAAAATAATTTAAAGAGCTCAAATTTTTAGAGCTTAAAAGCATGACTTGTTGATTCAATCAAATCATTTTCAATGGCCAAATGTTCAATGAAAAGCCTTTCTAATAAACTCATCACTATTCTATTTAGTAGATGTGCAACATAATACTATGTGATTCAATTTGTCACAGGAGGATGGCAATTTAGTTCAAAAATCCAAAGCCCAAAATACTTAGTAGTTCACAATTAATAGGGCTTGGTGAAACCTATAAACGAGCAACCCAAACCCAAACCCTGTCTGCACCCATAACAAATTACCAAATGCATTAAATGACTGAGTGAACATAAATGGACTCAAAATGATTCAATTCAGAGAGCTCTTCAAAGTTAGAGTTTGTACAATTCAATTAAAGCCTACAATAACTCAAACGAGTTGGAGTGATAGCTAGAAACTTACTTTAGGAGCCAATATGAACTCTATGCTGATACGTCTTTTTGAAATCGAAAACCTAAGAAAGAATTGTACACCAAATTTTTAAATCCTAGGATCAATTACATGCTCATATTGGTAATGAAGGGAAAAAAAATAGTTCGACATTAAACTGAACACAAATCTTTTATCAGTTTACCATCTCTCAAACAGGCCTTCTACCTGAAGCAGTTTTCAACGGAGGCCCTGTTAGGAGCTACAATCTAAGTATAGTGGACCCTACTGCCAACAGGCCCATGCATGAGGAAGCCCATTTAGATTTTTCCAATGATTAGTCCAAGGGTCGAAAATTTGGCCGAACTAGGATTTCGGTTGAATTTTCATATCGGCCGAGATTTTTTCTCTCCTCAAATTTTTTTTTTTTGAAATCTTGTTGACTTTTTTTTTAAAAAAATATAAAAGGCTGTTTTTGTTAAAATAAAATAAATAAAAAATATATAAATATTGGCCGATATATAGCCAATATTCGTCCGATATGGGCAAATATGGGCTGGGCCCACAACCGATATTCTTTTTTTTTTTTATAAAAATAGAAGAAGAAGAAATTGGCTGATATTCGGACGATTTTTTTTTTTTATCTCTAGCCGATATGTACAATATTAGATAAGATTTATACCCCGGGCATACTCCAATGCTTCCGTAGCCCATTGCAATCTTAGATGGTTATGAGCGTGCCTTCAGGTCTTTCGGTGGATCTTCCCTGGCCCAGTAAAATCATTTATTAGGGCCACATTTGAAAATAAAGCTCCACCCCGGTCTTAATAAAGTCAATGTCTAATTGTTTACTAATGGAACTTGAGCCAGGCCAAACAAAACTTGACTGGTCCAACCCAGAAATAAGAGACTGAGCCGTACTGGGTCAATCTCATGAGCCAAGTTCAATCAAGCAGGTTAATTGGGTTGACCCAACTTAGCCTATTTATGAATTGAGTTGGGTTACTTGATTTGAGTAGATGATCAAACTTGAATGGGTTGACCCAACTTAGCCCATTTATTAGAAGCTTGACCAACCTGATTTGTACTTAAATTTGACCCACTTATTAAATAAGTCAATTAGGTAGGCCTAACCCAACCCTGCATGAAAAAGCCCAAAAAATCAGATTTGAGTTGACTAAAGCGGGCTTGGCTCATTGTTGGGCCTAAAATGTTAGGCCCATATTAGAATTTAGGACAGGTGCTCTAGTACATGAAAGTCCGAGTTTGGCCTAAAAACCATAATTTGAGCAATGATTTATAAAATCTGATTTCTCAATTAATATTTTGTTTAATTTATTTAATATATAATTTATATTCTAATAAATACTATAAAATAATTTTGTTTAGTCTCAAATAAGCCTGAGCCCAAATAAGCTCCTGTATACATTTTGGGCTTCAAATTGAATGGGTTTAACTCGGACATTGGATCAAGTTTGACTAGTTTGGATTAACTCAGGCCTAATTCTGAGTTCAAGTTTGACTAATTAGTAGACTAGGCCTGAGGTTAAGCTTGGACAGACCTAAAACTTAACTTGGCTTAATCAAGTAGCAGCTCTATCTAAACTTATTTATCAACTAAATTTTCTTTATGTACATATGTGCAAAATAAATATAAGAAATTTTTTAGCTTAGAAAGCAAATTTCTACAAAATCATTTTTATGAAAATTTATTTTTTCATTAAAATTCATTATTTCAAAAATTAACAACCATGCCTTTAAAAACTCATATTCCATATTTCTTACGAAAAATGACCAAATTACTTAAATCAATTATTAAAAAGTATTAAAAAATAATTTTGATGTGAAATCAATTTTTATTTCTAAAAAGAATTATGTAGAAACATGTCGTGAATATCCTTTTTAAAAATAAAATAATTTATCGTACATGCTTTATCTTTGAATCAGACGCTCCATTGGAAGTTTGAAATGCAACTTGTTTCTAAAAATCATATCTTGGAATAGAGGGCCCACCAGATGAACGAATCCCAGGCTGAGGAGCTGGGCCCACATGAAATATAAATATAGTGGGATCCATCTTCGATGTTCCCATCTCCTTCTCCGGACAGGGACACCCCTCGCCCCTCTTACGCCTGCTGGAGAAAGAAGAGAGGAAAATTACTGGAAAGGGGGGCGAAAAATCATTGTACAGAAATCATTGACCTTCTCTCTCTCTTCGTCTCTCTCCTCCCAGGATTTTCTTCTCTCATCTGCTCTCGGGTAACATACACGAATCCCTTCTCTTTTTTTTTTTTTTTCTCTTTTTTTTCAATTTTCTTCTCTACTTGGAATACCCCATTTTCATTGATTCGAGCTGAGTGCGGAATTGAGGTTTTATGCAAATCTTTGTATTTCTATCTTTCCATCTCCATCTCTTTATCTATCTATCTCTTTTAACAAAGAAGGAAGAAACCATAATTTCATTTGATAGTTGTGATGGCTTAGCTGGGCCAAGAAGCATCTGACAGAAGGAATATCAATCCATAAAATGTGTAACACAAGGAACAAGTGGAATCTTGAGGAACCCAATCAAAATTCCTGTTGTAGCGTTAAAGTATAAGAATATGATTTAGTGTGTACGGCGGCACAAATGGGTCTTTAAGGCTGGTAAAAAACACAAAGAGGAAGGATGGAGTATTGAGGTGCGTCGAAGTTGGTTCCCCTCTTAAAGACAGATTCACCGTTTCACCTTTTCTCGGACCTGATCTAAAGGTGCAGAGAGTGTCTGCTACTCTGTCCGAGGGATACAATGGCTTTCTTTGATTAAGTCGGGACTGATGCAAACTTAAAGACACCAACAAACACTGACTCTGCTTATTGAGAACTAAGGTTGCATTCAGATGGGGTGAAATGAGGAGAAACGGGGGATTCTACTCATTTTACCTGTTTGATACTCTCTTGCAAAGTAGAAATGTGGACCTACTTAAGCCCCTTTTCTACTCCTTGAGCAGAGTCCTGAGTCACTGCAGCAAGAGTGGACACTGGTTTCTACTCACCTCCTTTCCCTCTCTTCTCTTCCCTCCCCTTCCTTGTACCTTCTGACCTCATCAGTTGAATCCCCAAACTCACTCTAAGAAGAGTAGTAGTTTCTAGGCATAGTAGTCACAAGGATTGAAAACTAAGGCAGAACAGATAGAGACATGGAATTCTTGTATCCCATGTAAGGACTCCTACTTTAGTGTGTTCGAACATGGGCATTTGAAGCAAAGAAATAGTAAGAAATGGAACTAAAACATGAAAATGGCACATGCAAGACTTGGATGCATGTGACACACACATGTGAGTAAACACCAAAATATATCTATAAGAAGCCATAAGGTTGTTTGGATTTGCTCAAATTTGTATTTTTTCTGTTAAATTTTCTTTGCGCTTAAAGTCAGATTGAATTTGTAGTCTATAGGGCTACTTTTCCCCCTTTCATTGTAGGTCTTAGGTAGAACCTAAGGCTTCCAGCTTACAGTCTGTTTCTCTTGATTCATTGCCTAAGGACTAATTGCTGTTTCTGCACCCTCATCCTCATATATATATATATATATTATTTACTTTTTGGGGTGGGGGTGGTGTTGAAAAGGTAACAATGAAACTTATTAATAAAGAAACAACAAATACAATGAAGAGGGTGACCAAGATGGACACATGAAATACATCAATAAGAACGGAGGTAATCCAAAGTCCCCCTCAGCTAAGAATTAAGCAGCCTCTTTTACCAAAATGGGCTGGGAGATAGACTACATATTGAATTTTACCGAAGATAATTGTTACATTGTAGTAGGTGACCGAATGGCTATGCAGCAGCTAACGACCTCAAGCCTTAAAATTTCCTAAAATGCAAGAAAGAATGCCACGGAGATCCATTTAATTCCAGTCTTTGTTAAAGGGTTGAAAAACCCTTGGAACTTCTTCTGGCAGATATTGATCCTCTTCTTGACATGTTTTAATCAGTGGATCTAAATTCTTCTAAACAAGGTCTTTCATGGAAAGTTTTTGGTGCATACTTTGCATATTCTATGTTTTTCAGTTCACATGATTTAATGTGTTACTAAATTAACTCAATTCAAGGGCTTTGTGTCGGCTGAGGTTGATATTAGATCACCATTAGTGTAGCTTTTCAAGATTATTGCTTTATCAAGTAAATACTATCTTATGTTTTAGAAGTTTAAGCAAATGTTGTAACACAATTGGAATGTGTCTTTTTATAGTAAGGTAAAATGTTGTACAAGGATGAATTTCAATCAACTGATGATTGCATTGACTATTCTTTTTTTATTATAAATCTATGTGCTTCTTTGCTGTTTAGATTGGAGATTCTTTTAGGTTCTGAACTGTTCAAAAGATAAGGAAAATCCTTTCAAGGTTCCAAGTTTGGAGCATGGAGGCTAGCCGTGGTGCTGATAAAGTCACTGTCTCTGGGGTTGATGAGGCTGAATGTTCAGAGACCATGGTTGAAATAAAGATAAAAACTTTGGATTCCGAGACATACACTTTAAGAGTGAACAAATGTGTAAACCTCTTTTCCCCTGATTTCTTATTCTGGATTAAGATTTATGATTTATGTGGTATTCATTTTAGTAGCTGAATTATTTGAAGTTGGAAATTGGGGTAATTTGCTTTGAGCCTTTCTTTGTGATATTTGTCAAATTTTATCATGTGCTAGTGACCGACTACGAGAAAAGCCAATACATGTGATTTTCAAATCATTCGGATATAGAACTCTAGACATCCATAGGAACTGCAAGTGTCTTCCTTGCCAAATATATGACCTCGGGTTTGAAAATTTTAGAGCAATCATAGAATCTATTCAATTCCTTTGATCCATATATGTTTCTTGCTTTGAATCCACACCTTTTTTTTTGTGACATATTTTCTTCGAATATTTTCTGATTAATTGTCATTTCGAAAGACTTCACATTCCTTGCAGATTGATCTCTCTCTACTCTTACTGGTGGTTATTTGCAGTATGTGTTGTTGGATGATCAAAAGCTACTGTAAAACGTGAGATGGTTTTTCATTACTCCAATCCCATTTTTTACTCCAAAACTATGTTTTTTTCTCTCCAAGTGTAGTTTGAAGTTTGAACCCAATTTCTGTGTTTCCTTAATGCCAATAAGGTTTCCAACTATTAATATATTAACCATTCAAAAAAAAAAAAAAAGGTTTCCAACTATTTTTACTCTGTACTAGTCCACCAATTAATGAGGATCCTTTCTTTTAACCCATTGCTTAATCTTGCTTGAGACACATTGGTGTTACACTATTAAGTTTTTCCTCTAATTGTCTGCTACAACCCTTACTGTTCAATTTTTTAGAATAAACTTCCTATGGTATTAAGAACTTTCTGATAAATTGTGTTTGTTGGGACCACCTTGCTAAAAAAGGAAATGAATGAGGAAGTTTGTTGCAGTGTTTCAAGGGAGCCAATATATCTGAACATTTCATCGTGGAAAAGAACCAACTTGTGCTTGTCAAGAATGGATAGTTTTGATACCTAATAGTATATTATGGTAAAATAAAAGTAAAAGCTTAGATTCTTTAAGAAGATTGATAGAGCAGTGTTTCAAGAAGGAATTAACAATATTTTGAAACTCATATAGATTTTGATATACATTTATAGTTTATTGTATTTTTTCAAGTTGATATACATTTATAGTTTATACCGTGCTTCTCATTTCCTTTTTCTTAGGAAGACCTGTATCAGATTAGATATTCATATGCAGATCATGAATCCTTATTCACTGAATTGCAAATATTGTTGAAACATGTGTTGACTTTAAATGTTCTTAACCTGTTTTTTTAAACCATTTCAAGAAAAAAACTTCAATTGTTCTTAACCCGTTGCTGTTACCTCTATGATATGGGTCTTATGGGATCACTTAACTGATCCTTGCCATCCTTAGTATGCATACCAAAACATTGGGTAACGTAGATTTTATTGTTGTCATCAATATAACCACCACTTCCTCATCAATCTGTGATTGGCTTTTTGAGTTCTGATTTGACTCTACCTTACAAAAACTGTATTCTCCATCATCATCATGATCATTATGATAGGCTATAATCCGATCTATCTGGGTTGGCTTTACGATTTCTTATCCTCAAATTGACCCTATCATAAATCATATTGAGAGGGTAAAGTGTGAGATAGAACTCTAAGAAAGATTCGGTAAATAGGTGTATGCACAGACCAGCTGCCTTGCCTGACATAAAAAACTGTATTCTCCATCACCCCACAATCTCCCATGTCCTTATTTGTTCCGTTAAAGTTTTCAAAAGCCTTCTCCTTTTGCTCGTACATTCTACTTGGGACCCTTCAATTCTTCCAGATGGGGTGGTTTTTTGGTCTTTTGCAAGTATGCCCAAACTATCTTAGATGCATTCCCTTGTCTTCTTGTCTATTGGGACTGCTCTTTAGGATCCTGAGTGCAACAATTATTTCTAATTCTACTTGTAATGTTACTTGATACAGTCTTTGTTCTACTAAAGTGATGCCTTTTATTCTGTCTTTGTTTTGCTAATTCTCAAACTATTTGCCTCAACATATTTCTTCTACAATTGCACTCTATTATTTAATCCATTCTTGTCTTTTTAATTAGTAACATATCGTCAGCATGTGTCATACACCATCAAACCTCATCTTGGATATTTATGTTAAGTTGTTCATGACTAAAGCAAATAAATAAAGGCTCAATAGCAGAGTCTTGGGTAAGATAGACTAATATATATGCATATATTGATTTCATACCACTGGCCTTTGAGATGGACAACAGTTTCTATTTACTTTGACGTGAAAGTTGCCTATTGTTTTTATGTCTGTTTGATTTCTTGTTTTATGCCCTTCAGATGCCAGTTCCTGCATTGAAAGAACAAATAGAGACAGTTACAGGTGTGCTATCTGAACAACAACGCCTAATATGCCGAGGAAAGGTTTTGAAGGATGATCAACTCCTGTCAGCCTATCGTATCCTCTTTTTAAATTTTTTTTTATTGCGTATTTTATAATATTGAGTATCAGATGCTTTTCTCCCGTTTTATTAGTAAAAGTGGTTGCTGAAGTTTATCATTTTGCTTCTCCTTTTGGGATATCAGTTATTTTTGTAGATGTATTTTTTAGGTTACTTCCTCAATTGTTGTGGGACCTGATTTTATGTGTCTCACATCTTACTTTGGTTCATTTCTCCATGCCACTTTCATTAACCCTCTTATTTTTATTAGTGTTATCATCTTTTATAGTTTTGATTGGATTGAGTTGGAGAAATTGTTTTGTACTTAGTTCTATTTAGATGTGGAAGACGGCCACACATTACATCTGGTTGTAAGGGAGCCGTTTAACTCGCCACCAACCACAACAGGCATGATGGGATCTGAAAGCACACAGGATCATCCAGGTTGGTTGTTCTCTTGAAAAAAAAATACATTTGACTTAATGATTTAGTTTAACTAAATTGGGTCATGGGGGTTGGAGTGGGTTTTTTTTTCTTTTGCATGGGGTGGGGTGGGGAGGTTTCATAGTTTGTAGTTGCAAACTTGCACCAACATTTTCAGTTGCTGCAGGAAGGTTCTTTTTGTATTTAATATTTTTATATTTATAAAAATTGTTTATTAAAATATAACTATTTAGAGGCAAAAACTCCTTGATTGGCATTTAATTATGTTTTATTAGCAATGATAAAAGATTTATAATAGTGTAACTTATCAAGAGAGGTTCCGGGCTAGATTGTGTGGAATGCAATCCAGGTTTTCCAGGCAAATTTTGGATTCTCAGAGCCAAAATCCCTTGTATTATTCTAAGTTTTGGTGAGATTTGATGAGGATCATTTGATTGATACCTTCATCATCAATCATTGTTAGTGCATGAACAATTAATATACCACGAAAACAACTAGAGGATATACTAGATACATATCAATATAATATCAGTGAAGTTTGAATTGACACTTCACAAATTAGTAACCACAAGTTCACAGCTGCATACTCACATGAAGTGACCTGAGCCAATGCATTTGCAAATCAATCTGTTATCGAATGTCAAAACATCACTTACAGAAACTTCTTTTTATTTTTATATTTTTTGTTAACCGGGGGTTGGGGGGGGGGGGGGGGAGGGATGGGGGTTTGAGTTTTATTTACTTGTTGACGAATGAAATCAGTTATTCCCAAAAAAAAAAATTGAAAGCTAATTCAGAATAATTTAGAAAAAATATAAACAAGTAAATGGACTACATTGCATGCCAACATTTTCCTACACAAGGCATTTGCTTTCTAAATATTTTTGTAAGAAGGATTTAAGTAGACAAGTTTTAAAACTTCCTTCTGTTATTTTCTACAGTTGATTCTTCTTCAAATGGTACTCATAATCGTGGAAATCGCATAGCTCATAGTGTATTACTTGGCACCGTCAATGTCGCTGATCAAGGGGATGGAATTATGCCAGATCTCAATCGGGTGAGTCTGCGAGTATTTGCAACCTTTTTTGTCTTGGTTAAGTGCTGCTTTAACATGATTTTACCAATATTCCTTCCCATTTACCTTGTATGTTTTTGTCATTGCGTCAAGCAGATTGTTTCCGCTGTTCTTAGTTCTATTGGAATCAGCAATATTGGAGTAGGGAGTGAAGGAGTAGATCACAGGGTAACGTTCTCGTTGAACACTAAAGACCATCTGCTGTAGCTTAGTTGTACTTCTTTTTTTTTGAAAGTTTCTCTTGTTTTTACCCAAAAAAAAAAAAGAAAAGGTTTCTCTTGTTGGATAAGTAAATACCTGGAAACTTTCTTTGTATTTTCTTGTCACAAAATATGCATTTTACATTTTGTTTATTGACCATGTTGCTTGGTACCTGGCAGGAACATGGGACGGAAAGAATCTACAGAGCATTGAATACAAGTGGTTCACCAGATTCTATACTGCCTCCCCCTGAGCAGGCTCGTGGACGAGCTCACACAGACGCACTTGCATGGTGCTTTTCATATACCAACTTCAGTTTCTCTAGGGCCTACACCACCAACTGTAAGTTGAGATTTCGAAAGTGACTGAAAGCCACAACCCTCCAGCTTTGAAATGCATCTTGTGAAATTAAGAATATATATGATCTTTTCTTTTTGCAGGTTATTCCTGATTCTTTAGCAACTTTGTCTCAGTATTTAATCAATTTGAGGCGGGAATTTGATGCAAGTGGTCAGTTTCTTCTGATGACATCCTTGCAAACCATATGTGCACTTCTAGCAATGTAATATACTTGAAGCACATGAACATTTGCAGGTAGGAGCCGTAGCAGTGATGTTGGAGACGCCAGCTTGCATGGGATAGGTGGTCAGGATCATCATAGCAGTTCACATTTAGGTATTGAAAATGGTCTGCCAACACCGGCCTCCTTGGCAGAGGTCATGCAGTTGACAAGAGAGACACTTATTGAACAAGCAGGAGGCTGCCTATCTGTATGTGCATAGTGAATAATTTTTTCTGTTTTGTTTTGGGTTTGAGCAACATCACATTATTCCATTACCTAGAATCCCTGTTATGCATTGGTTCTGCCTATGGTATTGAAACACTAAAGACCATAATTGCCAAAAATCGTTCTGCTCAATGCTGAAGTTATGTATATATATATGGGAAATATTTAGGAGAGACTTCTAATAAAGACCTCTTATGTGGGGCCCTCCAATGAGCAATCCAAACTGTTTACACTCATCCTACCCTCTATGAATTGGTATATATCCAAAATAGACACCCATCCACCTTTTATACATTGTTGAATTTTCAAACAAAGAAATTGCATTTATCTAAGGCTATAAAACCATAAAATTTTGGACTCCTATGTTTTTTGTCATGATGATGGGATGGGTTGAATATTTGCTCACTCCTAATTAGCCTAATGATCTTCCTATTCATGTACTCCTTAGCGATCAACATGCAACTAGGTAGGTTTATAATTAAAAAAAGAAGAGGTCTCTTTTTGGCGAAATAGAGAGTGGTCTCTCAAGATCATTACCCATAATATTTGTTAAGTATATTATGTATACATGTGACAATCTATGTATGTATATACCTTCCAAAAAATATATTTGTATGTATATATGAACAATTTTCCCCTATGATGGTCATCTCATGAAACTTTCATGGGGTGACGAGTGACGACTTTGTGAGGCCCAATCTCTGCCCCAATTACACTCCTCTCCACTTCACACCCACCTATCCCTTTGAATTCGATCCTTACCCAATTTGGCTTCATTTTGAGTTAGATTGATTGTTTATCTAACCTTATGAAGTTTACACTGTTTGATAAAATTGAATCTTTGGTAACTTCAAAGCATGACTTTACTCATCCGAGCAGAGTGATTTTTTATATGCACCTTGCTTAAGCTAAGACCTTTCCAACCAACCAATCCACCAGTGCCCCATATGGGTTCCACATGGAGGTACCTCAAATATGGCACGTCAGGTGGGTGGGTGTGTTTGTAGTGATGAGCATTGGCATACGATGTTTGACTACTAGATTTCCTTTATGTTATTGAACCCCAAATTGAGTAGAAGGGCATCAACCCCCAACAACAACCTCTCCCCCACCCACCCCCACAAACCCCACCACACACCACCACCCACCCCCACCCCACCCACCCACCCCACCCCCCACACCCCACCCCCCCCCCCCCCCCCAAAACACACACACACACACACACACACACACACACACACACAAGCCACCACCCAAAAAGAAAAAGAAAAATAGTCACCATTCTTTTCTTGTTCATGGGGCATTGTGCTGAATTTGTCAGCAAGTGTAGCAATTTCCAATTTTCACTGCTTTGGTTTTTATTTCTTTAAATTATATTCTGCATCATAATATGTTTTGTTGTAAAATATCTCTATTATGCATACTGAAGGAATTTTTCAACTGTTCCATTTTTTTTGTTTCTGAGGTTTTAGTTTTTGTTTTTCCTATTTGACGAAACACATCGAAAAATACAGAGAAAGCTCTTCTTCTTTTTCTACAAGATAAAAGAGAAATGATTATTTATGAGAAAAAGTGAAATGAACCATATAACTGGCTTGCAAGATTTGTTTTTCTTTGAAGTAACAGGCCTCTGATTTGCTCCAAAAAATGGAAATCATTTTCCACATGAATCTACCCTTTTTTGTGGCAAGAGCTTTATCATAACTTGTCAACTGATTTGGAGGCTTATGGATGACCATAATCAGTTCCCAAGTGCAGTGGATAATTGTTTTAGCTGATTTCAGGTCCTGCTGACCATATCCATGCCTTCATGTGTTTGTGTTCTTTATTCCCATGCATATTTCTGCTTCAATATTTCTTACAATACTTATTTGATTTCTGCTGGTAGCAACTTGCAAGACAACTTGTGGACCATGGAAGTGTGACAGACCACTCAGCACGGATAAACATTCAGTCGAATGCAATTAGATCAGGAGTTCTATTTCAAAACTTAGGTGCTCTACTACTTGAACTTGGTCGCACAACCATGACATTGCGCATGGGTCATACTCCTGTAGGTTTTTTTTTTTATCTGTTGATACATTTATCATGTGCTGAAGATCTTCATCGAAAATGGTAATTTTTGCTAATGTCTTTCACAGGTTGAAGCTGTGGTTAATGCTGGACCAGCTGTCTTCATATCCTCATCTGGCCCCAATCCAATAATGGTTCAGGTTAATGATCATATATTTTTTCAGAGTAACTATCAAATTGCTTCATGGCCTGTATTTTTTTTTTTTTTCTAAAGCTAATCTTTGTATCAGCAGCCTCTTCCTTTCCAACCGGGAACAAGTTTTGGTGCAATTCCCATGGGAAATGTGCATCCTGGCCATGGTTTGGGTGGTGGCACACTTGGTTCCAGTTTTCTCCCAAGGAACATTGATATACGGATACGTACAGGTGATCTTTTATTGACCTACTTCTAGGATATGTTTGCTCTGAGCCATGGTTTTGAATGTGCACTACTAACCTTCTAACCTGTTCTTTTTCACATTAGGACCTTCAATCTCTGTCACCGGTAATGGTGAAGAACGAGCTGGTGCACCAGAGTCTCCAGGGCAACCAGATCCAGCAAGTACTGCTGGTGCTAACATGGCTGGTCAGCCTGTTTCAGGGATCTCAAGCAGTCCACTTTTTACTGGAGAGTCTGGGGTGAGAGTGGTCCCTGTTAGGACTGTAGTTGCTGCCGTACCTGCTGCACTTAGTCGTTCTTCTCCTGAAACTGCTGGCAGTGCACCTGGATTATTTTATCCTCTTCTTGCAAGAATGCAGCACTTAAGTTCTGGGAATATAAATGAAAGAAGAGGTTCTCAAGCACCCGGTGAGAACCACCCCATTGCTGCTGATGAAGCTGCTCAGCAGCGGGTTCCTAGTCCTGCAGCACATCAGCAAAATTTGGGATTGAATGCTGATACTTCTAGAAGAGAAGGCAATTGCCAGACTGTCAATCTTTCTCCTGCAAATGCTTCATCTGTTGTTTCTGGGACAAGTCTACCAACAGATACTTCAACACAACATCAACAAGGTAAGTAACAGGGTTTTGTACAAGCCTATGCTTTTTTAAATAAAAACAGTGATGCTGGGATTTTCATTAAAACAAAATTAAAATGCTGGGACTAGGATTTTTAAGGAGGATCCATAGTATGTTGCAGTCTAATCTGTGAGGATTAAAAGCTTGAAGAACATTGGAGAAGATTAGAAGAACTTGCTTTGTGTGTATGTGTGTGTGTGTGAAAGAGAGAGAGAAAGTTGCTAAAGTAAATTAGCTTAAAATTTCCCAAAATGATGTAAATGGGTGAAAGAATGAAAAAAAAAAAAAAGTTCAAACATTGAATAAAAAGAAAAGTTTCAAAAATAATATAAATGCAAAAGAAATATAAGAACGAGACCAACAATGGAACGTTATGAAAGGAAAACAAACTAAATTTTTTTAATACATATAATTTTTTTTTTTTTGTGACAACATCCCAAAATGATTGCTGGAATTTTGTCTCACCCTTTATGGGGGTGCCCCGAGGTCTTCCATACTGATTTTAACTCATTGACCAATGGTTAAGATAGACCATTATGAGAAGCCATTATTTGGATGGGTAGGATCTTACTATTTGAAAGATTTTGAGTTATCCTGAGTTATCCATTTTGTATGCTGGGCCTCATAACATAAACTGTGAGAAGCCATTGTTAGATGGTTAGGATCTTACTATCTGAAAGATTTTGAGTTATCCTGAGTTATCCATTTTGTATGTTGGACCTCATAACATAAACTCTCTGGTGCAACTACACACAATATGCAATTTGGACCCAAGGATTGGAACCTGGGAGCTCCCTAAGGATCCTATAATTAATTCCTCCAGTTCGAGTCATACCTCGTCTAGAGTGGCAGCCATCACATGAATTGTCTGGATTACTGGATTAGGTTCAAACTTGTATGCATCTGGACATTGTATGCCTCAAGCTTTTGGACCATTTAACTCCAATCCAATCTCTTAACCATTTATTTATCTTTCTGTAGGGACGTTGCCTTCTTCCAATTTCGACCAAGGGAACCCTCCTAATAATAATATTAACAGAAATGACACTCAAGCAGGTGGTGGGCCACAATATGCCCAAGAATCTACAAGACAGATGCCTAGCAGATTTGATCAACTGCTCAGAACCATATTCTCAGGTGAGCAGATCCATGTTAATGAAATCAACTTTCAGGCAAGAGCTAGAGGCCCTGTCATGGAGCAGTGGGAGGAAAGCAGGAGAGATGATGAAGCAAATGGAGCATCAACAGTGGACATGGATCCTGGAATTTTCTTTTCTAGTTTGGTCCGGCAGATAATGCCCTTCATATCTCAGACCACACCTAATGAGGCTACAAACGCTTCTTCAGCGAGAGAGGATACTAGCAATAATTTGGAGGTAGATTATTCAACATAATGAATAAATAAGATGGCTCTATAACCATTATATAGGATACTCATTTCAATTTCAAGAAAAAAATAAAGCTACCCTCATATTTGGTTTATTTGTTGCCTTGTCCTTTCTTAAGAAATTTAGGTTTGGCTAGAGAAGGTTTTGAAGCCCAAACATGATTTACCAATCTTCACCAGGGGACACAATCACAACTGGTGTCCTTGCAAACATTCAAACTGTGCAAATGATGGACCAGGGTGCTCTAGTTCTCTGGCCCAAAAAATCATATCATCTTACTCCAAGGGACAATCCTGCACTTGGATGTTGACACATGGTTCCATGAAGTATGAGTTGTCTGAGTATTGGGGTCAACCAACCTTCCATCCCGAACACAGACATACAAAAAGAATTATACTACTATTACAATAACTAAGTTGGTATCTCTAGCTGCATGTGTATGGACTGAGATTTGTATGCAGGTTTGAGTGAAAACTCTCCTTGAACTCGTCTCTCTCTCTCTCTCTCTCTCTCTCTCTCTCTCACACACACACACACACACACACACACACACCCACCCCTGCACGCACACATATGATCACATGAGCACCAATGCTCAAGCTGTTGCTTGAGTTCTCTGAGACCCGTATCCCCTTATCCCTGTGAAAGAACCATACTTAATTTGACATGAATCCAAGTTTTACAACTTGTTGATCTAGCTTGATGTATTTCCATCGTTGTCAAATAAAGTAGAATTTTTAGGTCCTTAAAAAATGACTTCACTTATGTGATTGAGATAATTTTTTTAAGGTCATCATTACAAGCTAAGTTATTTCAAGCCCACCTATCCATCAGTGCTTAGGTGGTGCATGCTCTGTATATATGTACGTGTTGTGTGTGTGTGTGTATGTGACTAAAAAACTCTATTGGTATATTATGTCGGATTTTTTTGAAAGTAGAATACTGAATAAGTTGCCAGTACAATATTATTTAAACTAAATGGTGACCAATATGCAGACTGAGAGGGAGAGTTTATCCGAAGGTGGTAACTCACATCGCCGCAGTGATCCTCCTAGCCCACGTAGTTCCAAACGTCAGAAGGTATAATTTCAGTGAGAGTTTTCATTTTGTTATTTTTTTTTCCCACTTTTGAATGAATTGGATTGGGCAGTACCAAGCCTATAAGTGCATAGAAGGTGTAATTCAAGGATCCTAACCTCAAATGATCCAAGCCATTAATTTTAAAGATGGACTAGATGTTGTCACAAGCTTCTTGCCTGTTCTCTCTGTTCATACTCTGCATTTGGATTTGTAGATTCTTTTCCATGGGCCAACTTGCTTTCTGACATCAACAGTCCAACCTAGCAGGCACATGATGGAATCTTCTGTTCATACTTCATTGCCTTAATTTTTTTTTTTTTTTAAAAAGAATCATTCTCTTAATTCATGTGGAAATAGCATGAACTATGTTCCTTTCTTTTTTGTAGAGGGAATGATTTGACATATGATCGGTCCCTTCCAGCATTGAGGATAACACCCAACACAAGCAGATGTTTTCACTGGAATGCTCTAAATGAATGCAATTATTTTGCGTCAGTTTTGTTTTTGTGCTGGTGATGTACGGATTTGAACCACTCATTGCCATGTCAATTATTTGAGGTGCAAACACGCTGAGAATAGGTTGGTCGCATGGGCTATTCATCCCCGGACTCGGCAAAGGAAATAAATGGATGAGAATCCGATTGTTTCAGAGAGAGATCTTTTTTTCCTTTTCTTTTTCTTTTCAAATCTTTATATTATTCTTGATGTTCTATTTGCAGACTCATTGATTTCTGTGAAGGGAATGATTGCATAGTTACATGATACATGATACATGAGCCCTTCTGGTTTGTGCATTTACACGAACAAATTTGATACAGAATGTTTTTGGCAACTTAGTTGGAATGTGTAGCTCGTAAATTCAAGCAGCTCCATGAACACATAAACCAAAGAAGAAAGGAAACCTGTAGTATTTTTTTTTTAAGATTTTGATCTGATGGTTGCTCTTCCTTTGTTTCTGGTGTGTGCCTGTTGAAGCTTTCTCATTTTGAGTTGTCAGTATATCAATGAGTTTATTGGATGTTCGTTCATTTGTTAATGAAGTTACCATTTTGAAAGGAAGGATAAAAACTGATGATTGTCCATCACTGGGTGATTCTATACTTTTTTTTTTAGGTCCGGAGGTGTCCAGACATCGCACACGACTAGTCCTCCGAAGTGCTTCTATACTTTTTGATGTCCCGTTGCAATGTTTGTTTAGGCTTTATTTTGATTTCTTCAACGTATAGTCTCACCCATATAAAACTGCCTTAAGGCTAGCCAGAGAAAACTATCTACTCTGACGTATGGATGATAAAAGAGTTACCTCAATTTCCACATCAAATACACCCTAATGAATTTTGAAGTCTAGTCATTTTGCCCATGCGTACAAAAAAAAATTGAAGTTACAAGGACCTGATGTTGGTGACTTGAACCAATAAAATAGAACAATTAAGTTAAAATTTAAAGCATTTGAAATTATCTTTTTAAATACTGAAGTTCTTCTCCATTCAAAGTTACATGAAGTTTTTAAGTTAAGAAGAATCAAGCCAACCTCTACATTTTCACACTCAATGGCCTGAAACTCTGATCAGGGTTTAGCTTCGTATTTCTTATGGTATTGGAGACAACCTTTGGTATGGTTAGTAGGTTGTACAACTGTGCCACATCGGACATTTTTAAAAAATTACAGTAATATATTTTAGTTATGATTTTTTTTTTTTAATGATCGAAAGTGTTCAGACATCTCATCTAACTAGTACTTCAAAACATATGAAAATCTTTCAACCTGTACACATTGGATAAAATTATGAAGAAATAAGTAAAAATTAAAAGTCATGGAAGGATCCACTGGACCCACCTAAGCATAGGCCTCATGGAAAGGTCATTCAAGCTAAGTTTAACTTAATAATTCATTTTTAGCCACCAAACCAAGGATATAAGTTGAATATTTGAAATTTCATTATTAGAAACTACCCATTTCGTCAAGAGCAAAGGCTACAACTAACTACATTACTTCCCATTGATATTTTAAATGGGTCGTATATATTTAAACAAAATGTGAAGAAAACAAATGCAAAAGTTTATCTCACTAGTCATTCTAATTTTGTTATTTGGTACTTTACAAGTCATTGATTTTTCATGATTCCTTTCCTGGGTTTAGACCCAAAATGTTTGGCTTGAGAAATTCAACATCAGCAGTCAATGGAGTAGATTACACAGCCAAGTATGATGCAATATACAAAAATGCAAGCTTTCAATCTTCACCGATTGCATGACTGCATGGTTGAGAATTTCAGGTCGTCATCATCATCATCTAAGTCATATTTCTCATCAATCTGGTGACTTTCATATCAGCGCTAAATATAAATAAATTTCATATAAACTTCTCCCTGTCTGTGGACACTTATGACAACCATGAGACCAATCGAATCCAATTACAACCGATATCATATTTGTATCGTTACTTCAGTAATTATATGGATCAGTTCAACCTCCAGGCTGATGAGTAAACTTGTTGTTGGTGCTTGGATGAACTCAAGATCACAATACACTTCTGTCCAATCATCAATTGCAATAGCCACAAAGCAGTTGTAGATTCACTTAACACCGAGCCAAATAATGGTCACCATTGCAGAGAAGGTGCTGCAACCATTTATACTGAGAACATTTTGAACTTCTTCCCACCTCAACAAAGAATCCATCAGAGAAACCTAAGGAAATTACAGGTTAAGATGATAAAAATGGAGCAGAGAGATGACTCACCCAAACCACAAACAGGGAATTGAGTTATAGAAGCTGAAGGTATCATCCAACATAGCAGTTGGTACTCATGTTTCTTGCTTCCTGTTTCTACTTACACCATCATAAATATCATAAGACGTTGCAATTGAGACATTTCACCGCATTCATTCCCAAATCAACCACACTCATAATCAGATCCTCCATCATTCAACAGCTTTGTCCCTAATTCCTTCCGAGGTTTAGCTGAAAGCCCTTTCTCCAACATCTCCTCATCATATTTCCGAGCCAACTCAACCATGCCCTTCTGCAGCAAAGCATCAATCAGTGCATTATATGCAAACCCATCTGGACTGCACCCGAGTTCCTTCATCTTATCCCAAACCACAAAAACTAGACGAAGAAAACCCCAATTCCCAAACTTCTTCATCAGCATGACATAAGTTTCCATCCTTGGATGGCATCCACTCTCTATCATCCTCTCAAACAGTCCAAGAATCTCCTTCCGCCGATTTAGGCACTTGAAGAAACAGTGGTATGTGATTGCATCTGGGGCACAGCCCTTTTTCATCATCTGCTCAAGGAAAGCATAAGCGTGCCTAATTCTAGCCTCTTTACACAACAGCTTTATGATTGTGTTGTATGTCACAACATTCGGCTGACACTGAAATTCAATCATCTCCCGGTACATACGAATCGCCTCATCAACACCCTCCGAGAGCTCAACTGCATGAATAACATTATTGTACACCACTACATCCAAAGAAATCCCCTTTCTTTTCATCTCTTTGTACATCTTAACAGCTCTCCACGGCTTCCCTGACTTGCATTGGATATCCATGTAAATCGAATATGAATGCAGGTCGAGCACAACCCCCTCCCTCCCCATCTCCTCCCAAACTTCACGGCACTTGCTCCACCAACCCATTCGGAACCATCCTCGAAGGATCATGTTATAAATTTTGGTTTCACACAGATATTCAGATTCCTTACACAAATCCTGAGCTTCAATTACATGTTTATACTCACACAACGCATCGATTAGATTGGAAAATGCAGTTTTATCCTTTAAACCAAATTCAGCGGATGCTTCATAAGCGTCAATGGCTTCTTTAACTAAATGAGCAGATGCATACCTCTTGAAGAGTGTGCGGAATATGGTGTGGTCAGGTGGACAAGACGGGTCTTTTGCCATTCGGTGGATTAATGTCCAGGCGGTGTCAAATTCAAAGAATTTGGCCAAGACGTCAATGGTGCGGTTGTAGGTGTTGGGGTTGTGGTGGAAATGGTGGTGGGATTCGACCCAGAAGAAGAAATCGAGGGCGGATTTCCAGTCACTGGAGTAGCTGGAGATGGTTTGTTCTACAGTTTTGGAATCGAATTCTGGAATGGAATTGTCCTGAAATTGAAGGGGTTGTTGGGACTGTTGAACATGGGAAAGGGAATGGAAAAGAAAGCGAAGGGTTTTGAAAGGGGCGGAGAGATAGGGAGGGAAGAGTTTCAAGGGATTGGCGTATGAAGGTGGTAGGAAGGATAGCATCTCTCCCTCTCTAGGGTTTTGGGGTTTTCAAAATTTCTGAGATTTTTGAACTGGATTATATTAAGATTGATGGTGAAGAGTTGCTACTCGCTATGGACAAGAAATTCTTGAAGAATCAAAAAACGGAAAGGAGAAAAAATATCAAAAATTATAAAATGCAAAGCTGCAGTCTGCACATTGCAGCAGGAGAAATGGAGGGATGGTTGAAAAAAAAAATCCCAAGAAAAGGAAGTAAAAAAGATGAAGGGAGGAAAAAAATAAAATAAAATAAAAAAGAAACTATGGGGAGACACTAAGAAAGAATCTTAATAGAAATGAGACATAGATTTAGTAATTTTGACCGTTTGATTCAGGCCAATTTTTGAGGTCAACTCTATTGACAAGGAGAATAATTCTATCAAGAATTATTCTTTAGATTAGAGTGAAAATTGAACTTAACGCTTTCTAATGCGAATTTTGATTATCACTTCAATTCCTTTGAATTCAATTTTGACGGTTATTAAAATAAAATAATTGGATATTGTCAACACTATCAAGTAGTAAGTTGTATTCATCATTAATTTGTGATAAAATAATTTTTTTTAAATTCAAATCAACAGTAGATACAACCCAGAGTTTCATGATGTCTGCAATATTGATCATTGCTCTTTATTAAAGAGATAGATTAGAACTCTAAAACAACGCAATTTGTTATGAAACTTAATATTTATATGATTTTTAAGAATATATACATAATAAAATATTTATATTTATATTTATTTATATATTATTTTGTAAAATGGAAATTTGACATACTCATATTGGCTTGTGGACTACCTGCATATTGTACTTTCATTTTCCCTAATACAGAGGGTGTAAGAATTCATAGTTAGACACATTTTAATAATTCTTTTAGATTTGATTTGAATTCAAATTGAACTCAATTTTTGGATTATGCTTAAGTCATATGGATGACTGGAACTTTGTATCTTTTAGAATTATACTTAAAATGAATCCTTGTTTTCACATTGAACCTCCTATTCAAGAAAAGACTTATCAAATAATCTTATCAAAATGTAGTGGTAAGATTGACAATGATCCATATCACAATAAATAATTTCTCTTTGTCCATGTTCAAGTTTAAAAATAAAGAAAGAACAATTCCTACTTCATTGGGCTTAGTTTGATCAATTATCTCTGCCCCATCTATTTTAGATCAATCTATTTAAAGAAAAATCTGGCAAACCATCTTATTGTTATCATCTCTATCAAATCAACTCATTCTCATAATCTAAGAAAGCCCTATTAAAAAGTTAGTAAATCCAATTACAATGAATTCACAATAGATAGTTTTTCTTCATCCTTATTCAAGTCATGTTCAAGTTTAAAAATAAAGAAAATGCAGGCCCTTTTTCCAAATTGGGCTAGATTTGTGATTAAGTCCACCCAATCCATTTTAGATCAAGCTTAATATTTAGTAATGAGGAAAGAAGACTAGACTTGTTATTTGAACACCATCTACTTCAATAAATGAGACGCTACCGGTCAGCTATGGATGTTTTGTCTATTAAAAAATTTCTCTTTGTCAAAATAAATAAAGACCAATGCATTAATTATATCTAAAATTTTAATGCCTCAAGGCTACAAGGACATACTGAAAAAAGAGTTACTCATTACTAATCTACACGAGTAGTTCAATTCGTTTAAACCTCTATGATTAAACTATTGCTCTAGAGTTCAACTCCTTCCAAGCTTACTTAATAAATGACGCTTGCATATTATTTATCCCACCTCCAATGTGGGGTAAAAAAACCCATATTATTTAAATGAAGTGAATAAATAAGAAGATTGACTAGGTGAAATGTGCAAAGAAAATATGGATAGAGCATGGATATAATTTTATGTCTATTGAATTATTCTACCTTATTAAATAAATCATATAAAATCAATATTTTATGTGCGTTGTAATTTTTAAAAATCAACACAACTCTAAAATGATCAAATAAGAATATAATTTCGTACGCAACCAATTCATGTGGCCCCTATACATTCATTTAATTTTAAGGTCCTCTAATTACCTTTTTAACACCATTCTCCTTCATATATTCCCCATAAATTTTCTCTTAAAAGAACCCTAAATGTTACAGTTATTTAGTATGGTGCATATGAAAATACCACACCTACGTGAGGCCCACTGATTAAGATGATGATGGATTTATTGAAAACATTTATTTTAAATATATGGTGCGTCGATCAATCAAGTCACACTTTTAAATGCCCTAAAAAATACCTTGACCCGTAGAAAATCTATGAGATTTTTCATGGGCCACATAAACACTATTACATGCCAAGGATCATTTAATCCCCTTGAATTTTAGGCTAAATCCCAGCCATACAACACTAGTAAAATCCATGATCCCGATCACCACATACTCTGTTATGCACTTTGATGGGAGATCAATCCATAAAAGTCTTATCTTGATGCTAATCCAATTCATGATACACTTCTTTAAAATACATAATACAAACTGGCATGCATACTTTGAAAGTAGAAATTCCTACCAGTTCATTTGGACCTCCACAAGGTTTCTGTCACCAACTACATGATGCAGATAAGCTCTTTGAAAGATGAAAAACCCCTTCTCAAGTGTCATTTCTCAGTCAACCTCTCCTCAAGCCCCACGACCATTGTATCTGAATGAATGGCCCTTGACCTCTACATGTTGACTGCTAGATCATTTTGTCACTATCCATCACTTTTGTAGTCCAGTTCCATACTGCGACAACCGTATATACAATCCTCGAACAACTGTATCCATTTACACCATACAATAAGAGCAGATGCATGTTTTATAATGTAAATAGAAGAAAGAACAGTCTGTCTACGAGCCTTTTGGTGGTTGGAAGGAGTCGTCCGAGGAGATCAATGGCACATGGGTTTTTCACTGCACCATCTGTTGCATTTGTGTGGGGAAGAATGCAAATAGTGCAAAAACCCAAATTTCCTAACGTCGGAGGTAGGATGATCTTTCAACTATCTCTTTGACACGAGGAAAGCGGTCAGCCCATCGAGTATAACCTGCATGAATAAAACAAAGAACCATTGACCATTGATATTTCTACTGAAACTATATTGAGAATCATCATGAGTCATGAATGAGTAAGCTAAAAACCCATAAATGAGGAATCATAAAATCAAGAAACATCTACTGTATGGCATCATGCCACTATGAACAAGTGTGTGTGGGTCTATTTTTTATTAGGGAGATACTACACTTACCCTGAAAGTATACCCTTTTATACCCATGCTTATATGGTAAGTCACAATTGGTTGGACTTTTAATAGTTAGTTAAGATACTAATCAAATGACTTGCCGACCCCAATCAAATGGGATAAATGACTCAGATGATTATGATGGTGATAAATATATGATATAAAAGGGTATAATTTGATAATACAATAGATTTCCTTCTTACAATACAGACCAATGCTTTAGAAGTCAGATTGGATTATAAGTCACAAACCTTCAACTGCAAATCATAAATTTTTAGATTTCAATATATAATGAATAGTATATGTAATCAAGTTTAACGGTTATATAGATACATGATTTCTCATAATTCAACCCAATGAAAGATA
The DNA here is from genome assembly GCA_013350335.1 of Chimonanthus salicifolius. Lineage (NCBI taxonomy): Eukaryota > Viridiplantae > Streptophyta > Magnoliopsida > Laurales > Calycanthaceae > Chimonanthus > Chimonanthus salicifolius. The sequence goes on along the minus strand of CM023532.1, from coordinate 25,866,114 downwards.
TATTGATGTGGAAGCACGTGCAGCACTGAGCGTAAATTTTACATCTTATACCGACTAGGACTAACAAGAGGCATCTAATAATACCCATTTGTAAAAAAAAAAAAAAAAATCAAAGACAATATGAGGTCAAAGTGTCCATCAATCCCGGCCTTCTTCTCCAAGATCCTCACCATCATGTCCTATTTACGCATAATCCTTTTCATTTACAGACAACACGATACACCCTTCTAAGTACTATTTATCCATTGGGTAAAAAAACATCCTTTTGTCCAATTCTATCTCATCCAAGGAAGTCCTCATGTTTGCATGATGGATTTCTCCTTTTTCTCCTTGTACACATCGCACACTATTTTTGTATGTCGTCACGCACTAAAGGACATCTGCTATCCAACACCTGAGAATCCATTCCCTTGTCCTCATCATCGTTCCATGTCATCACTGTAACATCACCACCAGTCAATCTACACCAATCCCATTCATCTAAAGGTTTAAATGCAACAAAACTCAAGCATTTGGGATTTGTCAAAATTATCATTTCAAATCTCAGCCCCCCTCATGATTTCAACATGGCAACAAAAAAAAATTCAGGATCTTGGTTGATCTCCGACCATGAAAGAACACAGAAAGCAAGAAATTTCTGTCTCCATTTTAATTTATTAATTCAAAAAAAAAAAAGAAAAAGATAGAAAAATGAGGTGCATTAGTGCACTTAACTTCTACAAGGTTCTTTTTTTTTCATGTTTCTAAATTATATAGATCAGTGAGAAGTTCCATGGTATATGCTTTTTGCGGATATATAGTATTGATTATTGAGAAGAAACAACAACTCAATGTTAGGCTAGATTTGTAGAGGAGAACGTTGGAGTCAAATGTTTTGAGAATTGGTGGAACTAAAATAGAATACATGGAATGTAACTTTATTGGGGTACACGATAGTGTGCATGACTTGATAAAAACAGGAAACGACTTAGTGTGACACCCCGAATTTTAGAATTTATTAAAGAAAATAAAATTGTATTAATTAATTGAGATTAATGAAAATTAATCAATTATTAGAGAAAATAAGAGGAAGATTAATTAAGGAAATTAATCTATAAATTAACCGTCAAACGTCACGGTCGGAAATTAAATGTATAAGATTTAATTTAGAAGGATTGAGTGACGTCAGGTCACTCCATGTCAAAAGGACGCAAATGTCACACCTTAAAAGAACTCAAGGGCATAAGGGGAATGGAAGAGCCAAGATATGTTTTGACCAAGTCTCCACTTCCATCCCGTGAATAGTAGGGTCTTGTGCAATAAAAGAGTCCGCCTTCGACTAAAGGGGCGATTTTGTGATGTCTTACGCAACAAATTGTTGAGCAATGAAAAAAAGACAAATAAATAAAATCAAGACAATGGAAATGTGTATGCTACGTTGGATGAGTGATTTAACCTTAAAGGATAGAGCTAGAAATGAATACATTAGGGATAGTTTAAAGACACCTTCGAAAGATGAGAAATTGAGAGAAACTCGTTTGTGAGATGGTTTAGTCATATTAGTAGAAGATCAAACACAACCTCAGTCCATAGAGTGGAAAGGCTACGGATCGAAGACTTTGGGACGAGAGGGTGACCTTCGAAAACATGGACGACAGGGATAAAAAAGGACATGTTAGAATGTGGAGTGACTAATGGTATTTATGATAGGGTTAATTAGAGAAGAACTCGTAAAGCCGACCCCAAATAGATGAGATTACTTGCTATCACCGATGATGGCGATGATGGATTTCTGAGTTGTTATATTTAAAGAACAAAATCAGATTTGTTTCATGATGGACACACTCACCTCCAACAGTATTAAGTATACATGCTAGACATAGCTTTTAAATGTAGGCATAGATTCTCCATGGTTAAAATTTGTCAATCTACATTACATTTTGGAAGGAGATCTGCATCGAAGTGGTAGCAGCGTCGAGCGCTGCATACAAGAGCATCGGCGAGTGGAGGGCCGTACAGTCCCATATCTTAGTAGAAAGCAGACCCTATCGATCAGAGATCGAAAACCCAAAGGATCAGATTTGGTCAGGCTCCACATGATTGAAGCGGAGGAAACGACGAGTGGTGCAAATCTGATCTTGAGGAGATCAGAATCATGGCAGAGAAGAGATGTATGTAGATCTGTATGGAAGATAGTAGGTGAAACAGAGGACATATCTATCAAATGAGGGATCGGCAAGGCAGCGACACACGGACGGGCTGCCATCTCCAGGGGAAGGAGCCCAGACAGCGAGCTGGGAGGCATCAGCAAGCGTCAGCCAGCAGAGTGCAGAAGACGCCAGGATGCAGCACAACATGTAGGGAGAACCCAGCCAGATGGGAGATCTATGGGTGGCTGTTTGAAGAGGAGATCGACTACAAGCAGCTGAAAGAAAGGAGGACTGCAGCGGCCATGCTTGCAGTTGGCCAGATCTGGGGATTTGTAGATCGGTAGGCAGTGACGGTGCAAGAGCTGCCTGCCGGCCAGCAGTAGGAGAAACGGTAAGTGCTGGGAAGAGCATCGGTGGTCTCTAGGAACTACATGCGTACGGGCAGCAGCTGTGAGATCTGATTGGAGCATCGGTGGGTTTTCACTCGGTTTTGAGTTATAAACCGATTGAGAACTTTTATTAAAAATAAATAAAAAATTGCAGTGATCTAGAGGACCACGCTTTTGGGTACAACCGCGGGACCACCATTTTAGGTGCACACGCGAGACCACCGTTTTGGGTACACCCAAGGGACTACAGATTGGGGCAGTCCCGTAGAACTATTGTACTGCGTGGTTGGTGATCCGTAGGTTTGCAGCAATGTTATCAAACCCGACCCGACCAGCGGTTGACCTAGCGGTTCAACCGTGACCAACTACATGACGGGTCAGGTCAGTTTTAAACCCGCTTGAATGACAAACCTGCAAAAACCCTCCGTCACCCGCAGATCAACCCGGTTTATATAATAAACCAGCGACCCATTGGATTAAAAACCCATTTTTAAAATGGAAAAAAAATTAATCAGCTGAAATAATCCATTTAATTTCAGATGCCCAATTGGGCCAGCCCATAAAACCCACCTAAAAACTAGGAATAGGCAATTGTTACTAACTTCCTCATCCCCTTTTATAGCCTATTAATGTGGGAATTGTTTTCAAACTTATCGATGTGGGACTTGAGTAATGGAGATGTAACTTAGTTGCTGTGAGTTTATTGTATTGAAATACAGTACGTCCACAACAATTTATATTTTAAGACATTAACAAGATATTATAAAATAAAAAAGTTACATAAATGCAGATTTTAAAATAGCTATACAATACTACAAATTAAAATTTTATAATTTAAACTCTTAAAAAATTGTAGTAAATCAGACATTTATGTTTTTTTTTGAAGAGCCTATGTTTATTATTTAAAATTCAATATGACTCAGAGTCAGTTAGATTTCATTCAATTAAAAAAAAAAAAATTGAATGTGAGAGTTGATGAATTATTATTTTATAAATACTTAGTTGAATTTTCTCACTCGAGGAGCTGAATTTGAGTTTTCGAGCACGAGTCATTTATTATGTGTATTGTATTTTATATTTTATTTTTACAGTTATTTATATTATATTATCTTATTTAATAGTTAATAGTTTAATATTATTTATCATATTATATTGACTGAAAAGGTTTAACTGAGTTTATTTAACCCAAAATTCTCATGAAATGGTCCAGTCGATAAGTCGAATTTTGAAATATGGCTCCCAACCACAAAAATATATATTGATAAAATAGTTTTTACATAAAATTTTATTTCAACTCATTAATTAAACCTTACTTAATAATTTAATATTATATTAATGATACGAGTTTGATTACGGGTTAACTCGGTTGAACCTTATTTAACCCACCTCTTCCTCTAAGACGAGTCGCTCCACGGGCCGGGTTTTAAAACATTTGTTTACAGTTTCCGATGACCCCGTAGGATCACAAATTCAGATACTCCTTCAGCATAGAAAAATCAATGGTCAGAATTGTTTTGCAATTTCGCGAGCCATCGGGACTCGGAATTGAGATTCGTCTATCACAGCGAAGAGATTTACGCATTGACCGATGTGGATTTGGAAAAGGAGAGAATATTTATTGGAAGAGTCAGGAAGTGGTCGACGGCGGTGTGTGTGGGATCACACCAATGACTCCTCAATATATAGTCGAGAGAGGGAGGATACACGGTGAAGGGACTCTGTGGCCTGTGCATGGAGATGGCCTCGTGGCCATATGCACAAAAAGGCTTACAGAAGGAAGTGTCTGGGTTGATTGTCGCAACCCATCGGAGACTCAGCCTTGTGTTCGTGAAGCACATTGGAATGTGCTCATAGAACAGTAGGAAGCAGAGTTGTAGATGCAAAACAGAGACTCGGGCTGCAATGCTCGAGATGGAGCCCACTTGGGCTGAACAGTCTTACTCAAGACTCGTGAATCATCCTAAGGTATGGGATGAGCATCTCACACAGAGATACAGATGGGCTGCAGTTGCAGGTGGAGCTTGGCTGTGAGCGGTCGGTGTGCACAAAGGTGTAGAGTTGCAGTTGCAATGGAGGATGTTGTCAGTAAAAATAGAGATATGGTGGAAGTTTTCTAACTGATACATGACTGTAAGATAAGGTAACTATTACGTAGGGAATTCACGGCAGTTGCAATTGTGGTAAGTTGCTAAAACTACAAGTTGAGACCTACTGTATGGGTATACAAGGCACGGTAACACTACTATATAACATGGACGTGGGTCTTAGAGAAGCCACGCCTTTGGCTGAGTGCCTTCCGAGGCCACGATGGGGCCTCTTGCAGCAGAGGTGTTGTGAGGAAGATAGAGAGAGACATGAGGGAAGATACTCTGAGAGATCTTGGATCAGGGGTTCAAATCTTATATCTATGTACTTTTTCTCTATAATAAAATCTACACTCTTCCGTGGACGTAGGCCAAGGTTGGGCCGAACCATGTATATCCTGTGTTCTTTATGTCTTGCTTGGTGTGTGCTTGTAAATATGTGATTTGTGTGAGTGGGTTGGGTCTAATCTCTAATAGTGGTTTAATGAGCCAAGGTTCAGATTTGGGCCAGACTAATCACAGATCAAGGAAGATAACAAACCAGAGAGGAAGCTGCAAGCAGCGGCGACTGAGTGAAGTCGAAGATCTGATGCTGTCTAGAGGACAACTCGACGGCCAGAGAGGAGATCTGAGAGCAGATCTCGATTGCATATATGAAACAGATGAATCTGCGATGATGAACAATGGATTTGATGTGAGCTAGGATGGCAGGTAGCAAGGAGATCCGAAAAGGGGGTTTTAGTTTTGAAACCTATCGCCCAAACATAGAGGAAGGAGATCTGCAGCGCAGAGGTAGCAGCGTCAAGCGCTGCAACCGAGCATCTACGAGTGGAGGGCCGTACAGTCCCATTGGCCAGTAGAGAGTAGACCCAATCGATCAGAGATTGAAAACCCAAATGATCAGATCTGGTCAGGCTTCGTATGATTGAAGCGGAGGCAACAGTGAGTGGTGCAGATCTGATCTTGAGGAGATCGAAACATGGCAGAGAAGAGATGTCTACAGATCTGTATGGAAGACAGCAGGCGAAACAGAGGACAGATCTATCAAATGAGAGATCGGCAAGGCAGCGACGCACGGACTGGCTACCATCTCCGGGGAAGGAGCCCAAATAGCAAGTTGGGAGGCATCAGCAAGCGTCGGCCAGCAGCGTGCAGCAAACGCCGGACGCGATACATCATGTAGGGAGAACCCGACCAGATCTGAGAGATCTGTGGGTAGCTGCTTGAAGAGGAGATTGACTGCAAGCAGCTGAAAGAAAGGAGGACTGCAGCAACCACGCCGGAGTCGGCCAGATCTGGGCGCTAGATCTAGGGATTTTCAGATCAGTAGGCAGTGACGGTGCAAGAGCTTCCGTCGGCCATCAGTAGTAGAAGCGGTAGTGCCGGGAAGAGCGCCAGTGGTCTCGAGGAACTACAGGTGTACGGACAACAACTGTGAGATCTAATTAGAGCATCGGTGGGTTTTCACTCAGTTTTGAGTTATAAACCGAGCGGAAACTTTTATTAAAAATAAATAAAAAATTGAAGTGATCTGGAGGACCATGCTTGTGGGTACAACTGTCGGACCACCATTTTAGGTGCACACGCAAGACCATCGTTTTGGGTACACCCGAGGGACTACAGATTGGGGCAGTCCCCAGAACTATTCTACTGTGTGGTTGGTGATCTGTAGGTTTACAGTTTCGGATGACCCGGCAGGATCACAAATTCAGATACTCCTTTAGCAGGGAAAAATCAATGGTCAGAATTGTTTTACAATTTCTGGAGTCATTGGGACTCGGAATTGAGATTCGTCTTCTCTTGTGTGATCACAGAGAAGAGATCTACGCAGTGAAAAGTGTGGATTTGGAAAAGAAGAGAATTTTTTTTTGGAAGTGTCGAGGAGTGGTCGACGGCGGTGTCTGTAGGGACCACACCAACGACTCCGCAATATGTAGTCGAGAGAGGGAGGACACACAGTGAAGGGCTTTCTGGCCTGTGCATGGAGATGGCCTCCCATATGCACAAAAAGGCTTCAGAAGGAAGTGTCTGGGTTGATTGTTGCAACCAATCGGAGACTCAGCCTCGCGTTCGTGAAGTACTTCGGAATGTGCTCGTAGAACATAGGAAGCGGAGTTACAGATGCAACACAGGGACTCGGGCGGCAATGCTCGAGATGGAGGCCAGTTGGGCTGAACTAGTCTTACTCAAGACTCGTGGATTATCCTAAGGTATGGGATGCGCATCTCACACAGAGATGCAGATGGGCTACAGTTGTAGATGGAGCATGGCCTGGAGCGGTCGATGTGCACAAAGGTGCAAAGTTGCAGTTGCAATGGAGGATGATGTCACAATTATCTCCGGAGGATGGTGGAATTCTCGCCAAGATGGAGATTGTTAGAGGTGTGGCTTGTATCCATTGTAATTAGTAGTTCCTTAAGAATAGCAATTACTAACTATGTGGGACACGGAAGAAGGGATTAGAGAGTTCTAATTCAAGTGGGCTTCTTATTTTGAAAATAGAGATACAATGAAAGTTTTCTAACTGATACACAGCTGTAACACAGGGCAACTGCTATGTAGGGAATTCACGGCAGTTGCAATTGTGGTAAGTTGCTAAAACTACAAATTGGGACCAACTGTGTAGGGATACAAGACATGGTAATACTACTATATAACATGGACGTGGGTCTTAGAGAACCCTCGCCTTTGGCCGAGTGCCTTCCGAGGCCATGATGAGGCCTCTTGCAGCAGAGGTGATCTAAGAGCAGATCTCGGTTGCATATCTGAAACAGATGAATCTGTGACGACGGACGGTGGATCTTGTAACACCCCAATTTCTCAATAATATGAATATTTACGAAAATGCCACTGAATTGGTGAATTTAATAACTGTGATTGTAAATGAGAAAATGGTGGGGCCCATTGTTCAAATTATGACCTTATGAACATAGTATAAGGGTCAATTTATCATAAATGGGTAATGAACATCAAATTGGGTCAATATGGTTAATTGGGTCAAAGGACCCAATTGGGACCCAATGGGACATAATGGACTTGTTTGACCATTGGGTGAGCCCAAATTTAATAGGGTTAAGCTGAAATGATTGGAAACTAAATGGAAGATAAATGGGTAGGCTTGAGGCACATATGAAAATACATGCAAATGGCTAAAACAACCCATAAATGGGTCATGGCGTCAAATTGGATCCATGGGCTAAATGGGGACCCAATGGGTCGAGTTGACCATGTGGACCATGGTTGACCGTGTGGACCATCAAGTGAGTTCAAATATGAGTTAAATCAAGTTGAGTTGGGACTGAAGTGAGTTGGAATTAAATCAAGTAATGAGTTGACTCAAACGCATTAAATGAAATGCATTAAGTGAAGTGAGTTGGGTGAGTTGAGTTGGAAATCAAAGGGGCCTTGAGTTCAAGTGAGTCAAATGGGATATGAAAGGTTGTCTTGATCTCAAAGACTCAAGCATGAAAATTGATGGCACACGTTGGAAGTGAAGTGGTGCCTTGGCCAAGCCAAGGGTCACTATGGTTGGGTGCGGCATTAATGAGGTAAGATGGAGGGTTCTTTCCATCTCAAGGGATGCATTGGTTGGTGCCAACGGATGCAATGGTTGGCAGCAAGTGTCTCCTTGGTTTAATCAAGATTTGATGAGGAGTTATCGCGTTTTTAACGCGATTTTATCGGAATTTACCGGAAATTTATCGTCGTGGCGATAAAAACGCAGTTTTTAACGCTGTAATGGTATTTTGCCGATAAAAATGCGGTAAATTTGAAAATACCACCGATATTTGTGACAAGGGTACAAACCATATGAGCCCTCTAAGTGTTCATTACTTTATTTAAATATTTAAATCCAAGCTATTCATTCCACCTCCTTTCATCTATAAATACTCCCTCTCCCATTGAGAAAATCGAATTTGGCTGAAGAAATTGAAGGGTTGTGCATAGGAGGGGAGGGAAAGAAGAGAATAAGAAAAACTTTGGCAATTTTGATTTCCACAAGGGTTTGAGGTTGGTGGTTTTTAATTTTCCATTGTATTATTGAGTTCTCTTAATTCCAAAATCCTTTGTTTTGTAATTCTAATTACATATTTTAATAATAAGAGAAAGGTGTGATGAAATGTTTAGTCTATGGTTTCCATTTATTCAATTAATGTATGGTGATTATTTGATTTTATTTTTATTCTTTAATTAAGTCTATGTGTGGATTTATTTTAAGTGTTTCAAATTAAATATGATGAAAATTTAGATTGAATAGACTTCCTTCTTCGATCTAAGGCTCATATTTTAAGAGTGCAATGAAGTATTTTAGATTTGGAGAAAAAAGTTTAAATTCTATTCATTGTAAGGTTTAATTTGAGATTTTTTATTTAATGAAATCCATAGATTTAATTCTTAGAATAATTATGAATTAAAATTTTGAATACATGATTGGTAATTTATGTGAGCTCTGTATTCTAGGCCTTTGTTTTATTTTGAAAATATAGAAAATAATGCCTCATTGATTTACTTGAACCAGTTCCATTGTAAATATGTACATAGGTAATTTTATATGTTATTTTTATTTTGTTTGTAAATTCAAATTCTCGAAAATTGTGGGAACTACGTTGGTTAATTAATTAATTGCATATTAATTTTGTGTTCTAAGTTAGATTGAAATTATTTAATTAAATCCATCATCTTAATTGAATTTAGGTAAATTTTGTGTTTTCCATGAAAATTAGATCTCTTTAATTGTTGAATTCTATTTTTAGATATTATTTCTAATTTTAGACCATGTTTTCTACTTTTAGAATGTTTATAAATTAAAACTAAAATTCATATATTAATGAAATAATTCCATATTTATAATTGATCTTCATACTTTCTAAATGTCTTAAATTACTTAACTCAATGGTATATTTTTCACAAATATATCTTCCTAAGTTCCGATGGGTTCGACCTCGCACTCAATCGCTATACTATCTAATGGTTTGTGCGCTTGCGAGTTATAAATTTAAAATTTGAACAACACAACACTAAGAAATTATATTAAATGCATCAATATACACAGAATTGAGAACTAACTGGTCCAATAATCAGGGGTTAAAATGTAAGATTTCAGTGCTCGAAAAGCATGTATATGTTGATTAACCTCCAAGTTATGTGCAACAGGGGAATGAGAATAAAGTGTACAAGTTAAGAAATGCTTTATATGGGTTAAAGCAAGCTCCTCGAGCTTGGTACAATTGTATAGCTACATATTTTCATAGTCAGGCTTTCAAAAGTGCACATATGAGCATATATTATTTATCAAATCAGGAATTACAGGGCAACTGCTTATTGTATGCTTATATGTGGATGATTTGATTTACACCGGAAATGATAATGCTATGTTTAATGCTTTCAAACAATTGATGGTGACTGAGTTCGACATGTTGATCTTGGCTTGATGCACTACTTCCTTTGCATCAAAGTAGTACAATCTTCTGTTGGTATCTTCATATCACAAAAAAAATATACTCGTGATGTTTTGGACAGGTACTAAATGCAAAATTGCAACTCAGTGGGTACACCAATGGAACTTGGTTTAAAGCTCATGAAAGATCTCGACAGAAAGAAAGTTGATAGCACTCCCTACAAACAAATAGTGGGAAGTCTCATGTACTTGACAACAACTAAATCAAATATAATGCATACAGTTAGTCTAATCAGTAGATAGATGGAACATTCTAAAGCTGCACATCCTTGCTGCCAAAAGAATCCTCTGGTACTTGAAAGGTACGACTGGTTTTGGTATATTTTACAAGAAGAGAGAATGATCTATTCTATTTGATTTCACTGATAGCAATTATGCTGGTGATCCTGATGATAGAAAAAACACATTAGGTTATGCTTTTATGTTGGGCTCAGGTACGATCTTTTGGTCATAAAAAAAGCAACAAAGTGCCACTCTGTCAACCATTGAAGCAGAGTATGTCTCTGCTACTTCATGCGTCAGCCAAGCTGTCTGGTTGAGGAGACTACTTGAAGAACTACACTATCACCCAAATGACCTAGTCTACAGTGATAACAATTTTGCTATCAAGTTGTCCAAGGATCCTGTTCTGCATGGGAGAAGTAAACACATTGATGTTCGATACCATTTTTTACGTGTTATAAAAAAATGGAACCATTGATCTGATTTATTGTAGGAGTGAGGATCAAGTTGCTGATATACTGACAAACCCCTCAAATTATCCATGTTTGTGAAACTACGGGGATTATTTGGTGTCTGTTTGATAGAGAATCGAGTTTGAGGGAGGGTGCTACAAGGTTACTCGGCACCACATTTGCTGAGAGGGGCGTGTCGCCAGAGGGGTTGAGCCAGTGATGTATCTTTCTAAACCGAATGTTAGGATGAACATTCAATTTAAGGGAGGGTGTTAGAGTTCAGAATAAGTTTAGACTGAGTCTACGGTTGACTAAGTCTTTAATAAGTCTATTAGCTACTCAAGTCCTTAGGAGATTTGAAGGATTGTTAGTTGTCTGAGTCCTTAGGAGATTTGTCAGTAACAACTCCTACTTACTAGTCTCTAAGTTGTTGAGTTAGCAGTTTTTTGTGGATTGTTAGTTGTGTATTTGTTCTATTTAAACAGCTGAATACACCTGAATAAATCGTCTTTTAATCTCAGTTTTGTTATTCTTGTTCTCTATCTTAAGTTAACAAGCTCAACCCAATTTTTGGGTTGAGATTAATGCTAGGCGGAGAATTGTTGTTTATGGCTCTAACTACGGTTATCTTTGGAGGTATGTTAAACCACTATGCATTCACAAGTGTTGGACCCATTAGAGGTTCTAGGTACTATATATATATTTCTCTTGTATAAAATCGTAAAATCATGATGCAATTTGTGACTCTTCGTCAATAGAATTATCATTGCCATCAGTAGACGTAGGCAGTCTTGTCGAATCATGAATATCGTTGTCTCATGTGTGATTTGATCTTGTTTTTTGTTCTCTCGATTTTGCATTATTATGTGTGTATTCATCGTCTGGATTGTAGATTTATTTGGGTGATTTTGCACAACAATAAATACATCACTCATGGTGTTTGTGAATTTAAAGTTGTCTATGTTGCCCCCACCATTGATTTGGGTGTTCGTGATTCTCACTGCCGTCATCACCGCCATTCCCTCTTGCAACCATTATCTTTGTCACCATTGTCTTGCCACTACCATTGTTTGTCTATTGTGGCCCAGTTTGGGTTGTCTATATGTTGGATCCGATCGTTATAGCAATGGCTCAGTTCCTTTTTATGCAAATCTATTTGCTTTTGTCTCTGAATTTCATTTACTTTTGGATCTGTATGCTCCTCTTATCAAGATTTTGTGTGTAATCATGGTTCTAACCATCGAGATCATCTGAATTTGTCGATCTCATGCACCAGAACACCAATATCTGTATTTGTTTACTCATCCGCAGTTTCTCTACATATGTTGGTTTTGTTCTTGTCTTCACTGGCTCATGCTGATGTTGATCAACTTTTGCTCTACCAAATGGTGTCATCCGATCGTTGAATAATCTAATTATCAATTTTTTTGGTTCACTAATTACAAACTCAAATGGTAAACCTACTCGAGTTTAAGGGGAGAATATTAGGAGTAAGATTAGAAGATTTATTATAATCTTGGATAGAGTTTTGAGTTTATCGTGTTATTGATGTATTTGTATAAAATTAGTAATTCATAAATGACTATATAAATCAGTTTCTAACTTTCGTCACATATAGCATCTTTTTTTTTTAAACATTACATTAATAGCTAAACATTCTTAAATGGTTTAATTAACTTGCACTGGGCAATTGATGGAATAGGAAAACCCTGTACCACTGCTTGTGATGGTTGTTGGCACATGTATTGATATTATATGTATAAATGCAGTGTTCATCTTCCATAATTGTCAGCGTATAGCAATTTTGTTTGAAATAAATAAGATTCACAATCATATTTATCAAGAAAGGTAAATGATAAATATTGGAAGCCTTAAAATTCATCTGTGGAGAGAGAGTTTGCCACTTTTCCTACATCATTCAACCTAGATCAATATAAGAACCAATTCTTCATAAGATTTAAGGCGAAACATGTTGAAAGAAGAGTATCACACCACTTTATTACAAAATTTTAGATTTGATAGAAGTTTTCTAGAGGTCAACACCTTAACAATTAAAAATATTTACTGTAACTTTATGCTCTTAGTAATCTATATGTGCACAACAATTGTAGTATCCATGATTGTGCTCGTTGAAGGTGCTCATATGCATATGGAGAATTAAATTTTCTCTCTACTACAATTATAATATATATATATATATATATATATATATATAACTAACAAAACTAGTATTATCACAAAGATCTAAATGCCTAAACACCAATATTTTTAGTCTTAATACAACATGTGAACATCTAAGAAGCTAAAACCTAAACAACTACGAAGTAACCCCACACTGAAAAAAAAAAAACACTACCAAGTGAAATAAATGGCTTCAAAGAAGAGCTTGATCAAACGATTATATTCTTGTGGCCTGGTGATCCTATTGCTTGAATTCTTCAATGCCCTCCATAGCAGCAACTTGGATTCATTCCTGCACCAGAGAGAGACCACTTTAAATTCGTCAAATGCCCTTCATTTTCTTCTTTATGAGCATTCAACCACACATTTCATAAAATATTTTCACACTGAGAGCTCTGTATAGAGGCCACCTATAATTATGGAACATTTGACATGTAAAGATTATGCCAACTCTAGGTTAATAAGATAAATGATAAGAAGATGATGATATATATGAATGCATGTATCACAAATACAGTGTGTTATGGCTGCAAGCTATGATGCACAGACGTTTCAATGGAGGTAATGTGTCCATGTTGAACGACTTTTTTTTTAACCAATCTGTCCCGATGTCTCACCCGATTAGTCATCGAGACATGTTTAAACCTCCCAATCCACGTGTTTAAACTTTCCTTGACAGCTTAAAGTTCTCTGACCATCCTCTCCTCATACACATCATAGTTTAAAAACTCAGAAAAACTCGGGCAAGTTGCTCGAGTGGCTAAAATGGTACAATATCAAGTTGAGCGAGTCTCGGATCTTTTGAATCAAGTTTAAAAACTCTTGCAGCTACTTGATTTCTAGTCGAGTCAGAGTTTCAAGTTTTCAAACTCTGATCCAAAATGGCCTAATTACTGCTTCTGAATTCAACTCAATCCTTCAAATTCCGAACATGAAAGCAATAAAAAATTGAATCTTCATATGAATTTTGACGGAAAAAAAAAAAGACCGGTGGAAATGAAATGAGTCTTACTGAGTGTAGAAATAGAAGGCAAAGAATCCATGAACGAGGACCATCCGACAGAGCATCCAGGACATGGACAGGAAGACAGTGAATCGGTAGGCGAGAAGGAAGAGCGGATGGAGATTTCTCCAGCAAGGCATCCAGAGATCTGAGCCGTTGAAAGGAACTATCGTTGATCGGAGAATGAGACGAATGGCCACGGCTAAAGGGATAACCAAGATGAGAGCACAAATGGGCACTTGCCATTGAAGCCAGTACACCAATCCTCCTCCTTCTTCTCCCATTTTTCTATGTAATTTCGGAAATTACAAATCCATAGACATGCTCTCGATGCTTTCTTAACTCATTTTCATGAAATTTCAGTGAAAAGGAGGTGGTGGAAGGCGTTTGGACTATGTACTAGGGAAAATCGAAGCAGCCAATGGCCAATGGAAAAGAACAGCACTAGCGTGACTCAATTGATGAGCTGAGCGTTTGTGAGTCGTGACTCTGTTTCGATGTCGGAATTTAGTGGCCCCTTTGATTTAAAGATTAGCAGATGAGTTCGTGTATCTCGCGAGCTGAGTTCCACGTAATCGGACGAGATAGGTAAAAAAATTACAACTAGATAATTTAAGAGACATTCTTCTATTTAATTATTATAATTATATTACATAAATGATAAAAATTAATCTTATAGTAATTAAATAATTAGATAATAATTAAATTTTATTTATTCATTGTCTTCACCATTCTCTGTGTATCTCATTTAAGAATATATAATTTTTATATGCATATTTTCTACGATGATCAAATCTTCGATGTAAACTGATAAAAGATTTGTGTTCAGTTTAATGTTGAACTATTTTTTTTTCCCTTCATTACCAATATGAGCATGTAATTGATCCTAGGATTTAAAAACTTGGTGTACAATTCTGTCTTAGGTTTTCAATTTACAAAAGACGTATCAGCATAGAGTTCATATTGGCTCTTAAAGTAAGTTTCTAACTATCACTCCAACTCGTTTGAATTATTATAGGCTTTAATTGAATTGTACAAACGGCAGTTAACTCTAACTTTGAAGAGCTCTCTGAATTGAATCGTCTTGAGTCCATTTATGTTCACTCAGTCATTTAATGCATTTGGTAATTTGTTATGGGTGCAGACAGGGTTTGGGTTTAGACAAGGTTTAGGATGGGCTGGGATTTATTATAGTGGGTTGCTTGTTTATAGGTTTCACCAAGCCCTATTAATTGTGAACTACTAAGTATTTTGGGCTTTGGATTTTTGAACTAAACTGCCATCCTCCGTGACAAATTGAATCACATAGTATTATGTTGCACATCTACTAAATAGAATAGTGATGAGTTTATTGGCAAGGCTTTTCATTGAACATTTGGCCATTGAAAATGATTTGATTGAATCAACAAGTCATGCTTTTAAGCTCTAAAAATTTGAGCTCTTTAAATTATTTTTAATCTAGATTGATTGATAGGTTCAAAGAAATTATTGGTGGGTCACGTAAAGTGCAGACAAAAATCTTTCAAACGAATCTATCACTGTCCAATTTACTTTCAATCTTGTAATTGAGAGTTTGAGTTAGCACTTGGCCTTTGGATTAGCAATCCTAGAATGATAGAAAGATGGAAAGAAGACAAATTGAGTTTTTTTTTTTTTTTTTGAAGTTTAAATGAGCTTTAAGGTGACTTTCAAGATTCGTTCCACTTTGGGCTGTAACTCGGTGGGGCCAAGTTGGGATTTGGGTCTGCCCACGCTCAGGCGCGAAGTGCAATTAAAGTGTCTGAGATTCTGAGCCCAAGCCCAGACCAAACTCGATCCAAATTAGTTAAACCTGAGCCTGGTCCAAATTATATTTGGTATGGGCCAAGCTCAATTTCAAGCCCAAAATGTATATGCAGGCCTGATTAGGCTTGGTTGGTATTGGGCTTACTTAGGCTTAAAATGGAATTTGTTTATTATTCTATTAAATTATGTTATATATTACATAAATTTTAAAATTATACACAATAATAATTAAAATTAGATTTTTATAAATAATAATTCAAATTTGGGCTTTCATGTAGCAAGCTCATTCTAACTCAAATTCTAATTTGAAGATGATTTTTAGGCCCAAAAATGAAAACAACTCCGGTCAACCTGAACTCAATTGTTTTTTTTTTTTTTTTTCATGTGAGTTTGAGTTGGGCCGAGTCCAAATTGCACTTCTAATTTCACTTTCACTTTACAAAGAGTTGAGTTTGGTCGTGTTATGAGATTATGATTTTTTATTTTATTTCCTTGAACAAGATTAAATCCCACTGGAGGGAGGGATATAACGGGTCAAGTAGAGGTGGTCGATACTCGATGCTTTATATAGATCATACTAAAATTAAAACAACCCATACAAATGAACAAGAATGGTCCCGGCAGGCTCGAACCCACAACATTCGGCTCATAAGATCAACACTAATTCACTTACATGTGTTAATTATCATATTTCTTTAATCTTATAATCAATTAATATCTTGACCAAGGATCAAAATCTCAGATTCGACTGCTATCGGCCGCAAAATTTCTCTCTCTTATTATTTTTTTAATTAAAACCACCGATATCAGCGATATATATCGGATATTGCCCGATATCAACAAATATCAGCCAATACAATACGTATCAACTGATATTAAAACCCTGATCTCGACTTCTTCCAAAATAATATTATCATTATATAAAAACACACCCATAAACAAATAAATATGATCCAACAAGAGAACATTCTCATTCCAAGGGTTTGTAGGAAAAAAAATCTCCAATCAAATATCATCTAAGATTAAGGAGAGAGCTATCAATAGACAGAAATGGGCCGATGAAGTTGAAAACTTTCAACAGTGTTTGTGGCCAGTGTTTTAACATGAATGAAGATCTGCTGTTATTAGGGGTCGAAATCTCGGTATCGACCTATAAATTTCTCTCTCCCTCTTTTTTTTTTTACAAAAATGGCCGATGTTGTGATATCGGCCGATATGATGCGGCCGAGATATCGGCTGAATATCGGCCAATACAATTTGTATCAGCTGATATTCGGACCCCTGGTTGTCACTTTTCTTGAATACTTGTCTAAAAATAAAGTACATTGAGATAGAATATTCTTAGCAAGAGATCATCTCTATTTGAAACATGAAGGGTTTCAATTTTAGTCACTAACAACATGTCTTTTATAAGAAGTTTATAAGTTTAAAAATGTCTTGGCTATTTTAAAACCTTTCATTCATTCGATGAGTTACATATTATATTCTATAAATATACCCTTCATTCTTTAAAGAATGATCTTAAAAAATAATTAAAGGGCTGCCTGGTTGAGTGGGATTTGTAGAGTAACACACGAACTATAATGTTTGTAGAGTTTTTCTGTCATTTAATTATATTAAACTCATGATCTTGGTTGTTGAAAATCTCAATAATATCATATCTTAGTTAATTTTATATGATTTAAAAGATGATTGGGTACAAGTAAATCTATATTGACACCTTTTCATGTGGCCCTTTACAGATACGAGTTAATCATATGGTCACATATCTCATGTAAAGAAAAACTAAGAACTACTAAAGCGGTCACATAGATAAAATACCACTCTAATAAGTAGGGCTATAATTCGGGTCAGGCGGGTCGGGTTCCTTAAAACCCAATCCAACCCAACCCGAGGTGATATTTATGGAACCTGACCTGATTCGATCAGAATTCTTGATCCGAACTTCACAACCCGATCCAAAATCTATCCCGAATCAACCTGAATTTTGACCCGACTCGCATATTGAACCTATTTTAGTCGGTCGAGTCGGGTTATCTTATAAAATCCTCAATCCAAGCCGATCCGAATTCCATACGGATTTTTATCTTCTCAACCCGATCTACTGACTCAAAAATCTTGACCCGACCCGCATGATTTATCGAGTCAAGTTACACGGGTCGGATCAAAACTCGACCCGAGTTGTAGCCCTACTAATAACAATGCTAGAAGCCTCGAACATAAAAATAAAATAAAATCAAAATCTAGAATTCCTTTATAAGAGGCTATTTCAAGTCGTCTCACCCAATTAATCTTTTGAGAAGCACTTCCCAACATGTACATACTAGGCTCTTCTTAAAAGAGTGGCCATTTGATGCTGAGCATAAATCAAACACAATATCCCTACATTCTGAAGTGGATTCTTAACCGTAAGAGCAACGCTCGTAGTTCTTCAATTTATTACTTGATGTTATACGAAGGGGGAGGAAACTATTAATGACATGTGTCCGTTGTAGTCTTGATCCTAGACACTTGTCTCTTTTTGTTGGTAGTTGAGATAGAATATTCTTGTTGCACTTGATTCACTATTAAGGTAACAAATTATTGTCAAAAGAAATCAAACAGAGCTATTTAAGGCTTTCCATGTGCATTACTTTTCAACTCTACTGCAAGCCATCCATGTGTTTTCCACGAAGACACTACTTCACCTTGCATATTATACATCTTTATTTATTTTCCTTGCGGCCATTCTCCTTTGGCTATTCTCAACAAATATTGACTATACTATTGAAGAGAGTCATCTTAGTAAGAGTTTCTTTGAGACTAAAAACCCATTAAATATCTCATAGAACACATATAGTTAAGTGTGTTTAGTGAAAGGTTATATAGATTTATCGATCGTAAAGTTTTGTAACCAATTAGTCATCATAGCCATATGATCTTGACCTTTCAAATTTTAATAAATGCAAATCGTCAATTTATAAAAGTTTACAATAAAAAAGAAGAAGATCATATTGACTCAAACCTATTTAAAGAGTGGTCTTATTAGTGAGTCTCCGTAGAAAAGATCTTAATTTTCAATAATATTAAAATATCATGAAATGATGTGAGCCACGACCTTTAATGCTATTTTGATAAGATTTGAAAGTACGACAACAACGTGACATTATTTTCGAACAGCGATCCGGATATTTTGTATAACCTGACGCGGGTTTTACTATATTATCAATTTTGCCTTTTGAATCGACTCGTCGAAACCTTCGAATCACTTACAGTAAAGGTTACGACGAGGCGATTCGAAAGACAAAATGGACAATACAGTAAAATCCGTGTCGAGTTACACAAAATGCCTATGGGAGGATTACTGGCCTTATTTTCTATATACTTTTACAATATTCACACTTTCAATAACTAATGATGTAATTCACTTATTTTAAATAATGTTTCATTGATAGAAAAAAGTACGACGGCACTTTATTCTCTAAGACTTAATATCTATTTTTTAAATAAGTCATTAAGTTCCACACGGTTAAGTCTGATAAGAGAGATCATCTTCTTCCTTGAGTTTAAGCTTTTATAACTGACTCCAGCAATATTGTTCTCATCTCTCAAGCATATTAATGAGCTAACCAAGTGCTTAAAACCTCTAAACAAGTTTATTTTGAGTATTAGTTGTTGATCCAAAATGGTTACTTAGTTTAATATTTGTACTTACCAATTTCACTTAAGTGAAATATCCATGCATCTTGAGCAGAATGTTCAGTAGGGATCTCGATATGGGTCCTGAAGGTGAGAGAACCTCTCACTTGAGGTTTACTTTAGGACTCAGTTGCACCATCTTAAATTCATTATCTACTCGTCAATTAGATCTATACTAAATTCATATTATAAACGAGTTACACTAATTGATCCATTAAAAATGTATTTTTTTTAACATGTACCTCGCCAAAAATTACATTAATTGAATGAATCAAATCATGTTTCTTACGCTCTTCAAAACTTCATCACTTCAAATTATTTTTACCCTTTAAACTCTATAGTTTTAGAAAACATGACTTGATCTATTCGATCATAATAACTTTTTAATGATAACATACTCAAAAAAAAAAAAAAAAATTCTCTCACAACTAGGAAGCTACACGTTGTGTTCTATTTAATTGTCAAAATAATTTCACATTAGAGTGGTTTCCATCCTCTAATATCTAGAATGAGAAAGCGTCCAACTACAATAATGTGTCTTAATCAATGATTAGCCATGGGTCTAGACATTATGCAACAAACCTAACGTGGGGTCGCACCAATATGGTGTAAATGCATCTCTTTCTTGGTCTTTGATATGTCTGCTTGTCTGTAAGCAGTAGTAATACTAATAGTAGGAAACCATACCAAATACCCAACCAAGCACCTTATGCATCCCCCCTTTCACTCTCCATCACTAGTATCCGTCCATTAGGAGACCAAGACACGTGCCATCCATCAGGGAACATGTGAGCCCAAGACAGGAAAGAGACCTCTCGACCCTTTGCAATCAATGCACCAACATGGTTGCACCATTATCCATACCCCTCTGGGCCTACACTAGCCTTCAACACCACAAAACATATGGTTGGATTTGCATTTCGCATTTTTCTCTCTCTGTTTGTCTGTCTTTCTGATTAAATTGGAAAAAAAATAAACTATGATGGGTTAGACCAAACCTAACAAACATTGAGACATATTATTTAAAATGACGATTTGATAAAGTAGTTATTAAATTTATAAATAGTAAATAAAAGACAAATAAATAAAGTCAAGAAAACAAAGGTGTGCAATAAGTGAGTGGATCAATTCTAAGATAGTGTTAAAATGCTCAGGTTAGCGACAATTATTTTGATAATACATTAGAGAATTTAAACATAGCTCCAATAGATTTCAAAATGAGAGAAACACATTTAATGTGATTTGAATGTTTGATCATGAAAATAGAAGAGTGGAGACAACCTTAACACGTAGATTGAGAGGATAGAAATCATAGGTGTATGATGAGAGTTAGATAATTGAAAATTGGTGAGCTTTCCCTCCATTTAAAGGTATTGGGTTATGATCATGGGGCATTTTTTTTATGACAAAGAAATCCAAGACTCTACCTCTTTTCAAGTACGAGAGCATTGGATAAAACTCCAGATGTATGCAGCCTCTCGTAAGCCATGGGCACTGGATATCTATAGGACTCAAACCTGTGATCTCTGGTTTCTGAGGTAAAGTGTTGGTCAATTGAGCTACTCCGACCAAGAGACGTGTATTTGAAGATGGATTTTATGGGTTAGAGATATTGAGATAAAGATATACAGAATTTATAAGAGTATTTTTAAAATAGAATAATATTTTTTTAGTAATACTTAACCAACCTGTTTTTTTCCCTCATAAATTGCAACTCCTGGGCCGAAGAACAACATGAAAAAAAAATAGCATTTCATGATTCCTCAAGCCTCATCCAATTAAAAGCTTTTAGACCGATTTCTGACCCGATATTTATTCTGTGTCCATATATTTCTAAAATCAATGTCATGGATGGTTATATATTAGGTATTAGTGGATTCATTCAAATGGAAGGATCGAATCCTCTAATCTTTAATGTTGGAATCTTAAAACTCAAAGATTTGATAGCTTTTTGATGTTTAATCTGGTGTGGATTTGAATATATATATATATATATATATATATATATATATATATATATATATATATATATATATATATATATATATATATATATATTTTTAAACTAAAGTGTTTACGTCTTTTTGAGTATTCAACTAGTTTTTAGGATATGTGCAAGTCTCTCTATCCCTACACATGGAGTAGCCCTTTAGAGTAGAGTAGTAATCGAACTAAGTACTTTCATTTTTTAAGGCGAGTTTCTGACTATCATTCTAATCTCTTTAGATTGATTTTAAAAGATTTATAATTATAAAAAAAATGATAATATATTGAGTATAGATTGATCAAGTTGGGTTTTTAGTTTAGGTGGTCGTAAGATTAATCAAAAGAGTACATTAACCTGACATGACTTGATGATTTATTCAATCATCTCATTCTTCTGATTATGGCATATATCTAACTTTTTAATTCACTCGGTGGAAACACCTAACTTTTTAGCCTGCATTGTATGCTAAAGTCCTCTCATCATACGAGTGCTTCTCCTGTGTACCATAGCTTATAATATTTCTCATTTTTTTTAAAATATTTTTAAATTTAAAAATCAATTAAATGTATAAATTAAAGGGTGGAGATCCTCCCATGGGCATTTTGTATAACCCGATATGGGTTTTACTGTATTGCCCATTTTGTCTTTTGAACTGGCTCGTCGAATCCTTCGAATCGACTCGCTGGATCACTGATCCTTCCACTGCGATATAAATCATTCATTAACTGGATCACTAACTGGCTCACTGGAATTTATTTAAGTGAAACTGTTTTTTTATGCAGAACAATAAATTGAATCACTGATTGTTTTTAAATGCTTTGTACGACAGTGAAAAGGTAAAATGGACAATACCCTAAATCCCGTGTATTATTACACAAAATACCCATTAGAGGATTGCTACCCTAAATTAAATTAGCTAGGACTTTTGATGTACTTTATATACTGACTTTTTACAGTAAGTTTGAATACTAACACTGAATTGGAGACATATCACAAGAACCTCTCTGCATCTTGTTCTGTTTCTGACCATCAACCAGAATATCAGAAATGGGGTCAGATTTCAGGTAGAAACTATAGGAATAATTCATCTTGCAAGTTTCTTCATGAATGGTAAAAAAAAAAAAAAGAACTTGAGTCTAACCCAAATTAAATTATTCCTTTCAACTTAGTTTGATTTAAACTTGTTTTTAAAGGGATACTAACAGGATAGTTTAATTTTTCCTTAATGCTTTTTATTAAAAAAGAATGCCTAAATTATTAATCTTTTTATTTATATAATTTTATGCAAATTTTCTTTTATCTCCAAAATTCTCATCTTCCACCATTGCTAGTACTAAATCGGGGCTAAAGTATAATTTGCAATTTCTATGTATTTTGAGAATTTATTTGTAAATACAACAATTTATCAAGGTAATATCATGATGTTTCAGTAACACCACAGTTCAAAATAATTTAAATCAATAATTAAAATTAATTAGTTTAAACTGTGACAAAAATATTTAATCATCGATTGCCTCACTAAGTTAGAAAAATAATGGCCTTCAGCAAGGTCTGGTCGCATTTCCAAATGGGCCCTACCCAACTTGTCCCACCTGTCATAAAATCTAGGCCCAAGTTTGTCCCATTACACAGGCCAGGCCCAAACACCTACAAGAACTGTCCCTTCCATTTTGACATTTGCACACCCATTTGCTTGGCCTTTCTATTTCACGTCTCTCATCAAGTCAATCTCTCTCTCTCTCTCTCTCTCTCTCTCTCTCTCTCTCTCTGTAATCAATCTGATTAAAACCATGTTAAACCCAAACTCAAGTGACAATCATGTATTCAATGATCGAGTTAATATTACAATAATAAAACACAATTTGTACAAAAAGGTCCCTGATTGTAACTCTTTACTGTTTTGTCTAAATCACTTGTTTAATTGTCTCCCACATTCAGTTGTGAATGGGAGGTTTTCTTTTTGCCGGAGAGTAATCCATCCCAGCTATGTCCATGATGTCTGGGTAGTGCTCGGAGTCGTTGTGCCCATGCTCCGACGTCGACGATTTAACTGACAAGTCCTCTTTGTGCCTATCGAATTCATCGCTCGAAGGGTGCACTGCCTTCCCTTTGCTTTCCACTCCACTTTTTGAACTCTGCAAATCAACCATTAAAATCAAAACCAAGAAAGCAATGGCAGGGAAAGAGTGTAAACCAAGTGATGTGCACTGACTACAAACCTCTGAAGTAGACGCTGACTTTGTCATGAGTTTTCTACTCATTCCTGCACAAGTAGATGGAGAAGAACTACTTGAGTACAATGGCTATAACTTTTTTTTTTTCACAATATCATACCTTTTTTAACTTGAATTCTCAATCTAAAGCTTAAAATTTTGGTACAAATCAATAACTGTGATCTTGGTGCATGTCATTCGTGACCTTAATGAGACCTAGTTCTTTGTTACTTCAAAATGCTAACGAACTGCTCTGTTTCTTACAGAACAGAGAGTGAGAAAGAGATTGTTAAATAAGAATAAAGAGGAGTTATTGGAGAAATTTTTTAGCTACACTAGTCAGAATTTAACATTTAGCTTTTCTTAATTTTTTAAATTGTTTGAGTGTTAAATGCGTAATACCGAATCAAAATAGTATAGTCACTTTATTATTGTAGTAAAAAAGTTCTCTAACTTTTTGCGAATTTGAAAAGAATGTGCTAATCTTAGTTGAGCTCTTTGTGTCTTGTAGCTTTTTTGTTGGCCTTTCTGTGGGCAGTTTCTTTACCGGATTTTTTGTATTTTTTTTGTATTTTTGATCTCTTTCTTTCTGTATTTGCACTTTGATGTCCCTTCTATTATTAATATATGAACTATTTCAAAAATAAAAGTTCTGCTTATGCTGTGTATGATTTAAACTCTGAGAAGCAGCGAAATTGGATTTTTAGTACTTGTCGATAGTGCATGGGTAATTATTCTCGAATCTATTTTTGTCTCTTATCTAAATTAACAGTAAAAGCAAAAACTGCAGAGAGAAACAGAGAGAGGTATGACAGTCTGCATGAAATCTTGGTAATGTTTTCGTAGTACACTTTGTTGGACTTCCAAAGTATCTTGTATATAATTCAAGTTACCTGAACATTGCCCATCTCTGCAGATATAAGCTTCTCCAAAACCACCATTGTCTTCAACGATATTCCTTGCATTTTCCTCCTGCATTTCAATCACAGCTCCCTCCATTAAGAAAAGTAGCAGAGAAAAAAAAAATGTGAAACACCCAACTCCTAACTTTCTAAATGACATTGCTAGAAACAATTAAGAGCATGAAAATTCAATACCCACATGGATTTTCTGAAGACTTGCAATCGTAGGCGCTCCTTCCAAACGAATCCCTGATAGGAAAAAGTATGATCTCATCAGAAATTCTCAACATGCTGACAATCACACTACTTTACATATTATAAGAAAAGGTTCATGGGATTCTTTTCCTACCTTGAACTGTGACAAGGAGAAACAGCAAAAGGAAGGGAACTGTTGATGTAGAAAGCTTCATTTGGAGAGATTCTTAATTCGAAATGGAGAAAAGGGAAAAGGAAAAAGGGAAGGGTCTGGTGAGAGAAAGAAGATTTTGATCTTCCAAAAGGACAAAAAGGTAAAAAAGCAAAGTTGTCCTTCTTTCTTGCTAAGTATCAAGTTCTTCAAACCTTTCTCAACATGTGGCTTAAATATAAATGGTTTGAGAAAGCGTCTTCGTCTTTAGTCAAGGTGAAATAAATACCTAATTTCCCTTCTGGTTCTGTAGTCTGAGGGGCCACTGAAATAGCTAGTACGCAGGGTTTCATTATTGGAAATGATTGGACTTTCCATTGGTAGATTGGAGGCCTCAAGGAAATGAGAAGTTTCTTGATGTGTCCCTTTTCATTTGGTTGTGAGTCATGATCCAAAGTTTAATGGCGGCCCCAAATGATCAAGATTGAATGATTAGTACCCATTCATTCATATTGGTATCAAAGGTTTTCATCAGTTTGTGATGATGGCCCCCAAATGATCAAGATTGGATGATGGTACCCATTCATTCTTATGGGTTTCAAAGGTTTTCATCAATTTGTATCAGTGTTTTAATATTTCACTGAGAGAGATCTGTAATAGCTTATAGTTACATTGAGATATAGTCTCAATTATGTTGCAGTTTTGGTTAATATAATTGATTAATATATTTTCAATCAAGACACTCCTGTAAAGGAGTTAATAGGAAAATCGATAATTTTCATAATAAGGAACACCGATGAGAAGTGGACAAAATAATATGTTCGATGACATTATTATAAAAAATAATAGTGTCATTGTCGAATTTCCTTTTGCACAATGCACTTTTAATCATTTTTTCCCAATATACTTATATAATTATGAAAACCGGAGATTACATCGATATATTGAAACCAGAGGTTACAGAACCTAAGTATAAAGAGGAGAGAGAAACTATTGAAAACATAGAGGAAGAGATAAAGAAATGATAAATTGTAGAGGGTTTACAGTTAAATCTGTAGTCTTTAACATTCTAAGTGTCATATTTACTTTTTTTTTTTTTCCCTTCAAATACTGAATCAATTTATATTTGCAATTTGCAAGTAAATATAATCTGCAATGCTGTATAATTAAGTGCAGATTAAAACTGTTGAACTCTTTTTAACATCCAGTGGGGCTAAAATGCCATAGCACTTTTTATTAATTAAAAAAATGAGAATAATAATAGTAAAAAAGTGAAAAGATACTACTATTAAGATTAAATGTCAGCTAAAACTGATATTTCATTTTGGGTGAGATTAAAAGGTTCTCAATAATATTTCAACTGTTTTTATGTTTTTTAAAGTTATGTGGGCTCATTCAAAAAAAAAAAAAAGAATCGGAATGAGCCCACATCAATTGATAAATGAATTGTTTTTCTTCCTTCCTCATGGTCCATGCATGTGAATGATGTGGCCCATCATTTGTACTAAATTACTAAATTACCCATTCTTCCCTCTCCAACATAATTTTTTATTTCTATTTAAAAAATTTAAAAGAATTTACATTTTTTTTAATTTAAGTATGAAAAACCGTGGAAAACACATCATAAAACTCCCAAGGGTGAGTGCACTATTTCTAGGACACACCAGGTTAGACTATAGGAGCTCGAACCTACAATCTCCCGCTTCATGTGGAAGACAACCAATTGAGCTATTTGCTGGATTAATCTATATTAATTGAAATAATTTGACGTATAAGTTAATTTGTATTCACAAATTGAGTGTTATGTACTAGTATTAGGATACCCTGTATACAATATGACTTGGAATATTCACTAAGCTCTTAGATTAATACTGTTTTTAGATGTTTAAGTTATATAATGATTGTCACATCAT
Organism: Chimonanthus salicifolius; assembly: GCA_013350335.1. NCBI lineage: Eukaryota > Viridiplantae > Streptophyta > Magnoliopsida > Laurales > Calycanthaceae > Chimonanthus > Chimonanthus salicifolius. Next base: position 25,839,372 of record CM023532.1, on the reverse strand, counting down.
TCAACAAAAAAGTTGTATCATTACAAGTTTCTCTTCAAAGTTAGGCATAAATTTAAAATAAATTTCAATTTTCTAATTTAAACACTTCATTTAATAAAGGGTGCTTTTTCCTTCAAAATACTTGTCTAATATGTTAGTGAAAAATATTTTTCATTATAATAAAAAATATGTCCTCTACATTAAAAAAATAGTCTTTACATTTATTTTAATTTCACACTTATAAACAAAGATTTAGCTTAGTAAAAACTATAAATTGTCCCCAACTTGCAACCGGTAGGTTCATGGACCACCAATTTCAGTATCCATAGGAGCTGGTGGGGTGCATTTAACGACGGGAAGGATTGTCTGCCACGTCAGCACTAAGCAGGAGAGAAGAGGGAACAGAAGAGTAAATTTGACGGCGACAGCCGTCTAGATGGCCACGATGGAGGCATGGACAGGGTCAATGTCACAAATGCCATCGATTTTTTTATATTTATTTATGAATATACTAATAAAATATCATTATCACAATAATACCGAAATTTTATTGTAACTCTTGCTATTATCGATAAAAAATCAGTAAAATACAATATTATCGTAGTATCTTAAAATAACGCGATATCAAATAAGAGTGTGATTCCGTTCGAGTCTTCGCGTCTCAGCCACGTGAAATCTCTTATAAATTTTATTCCTAAATTAAAAAAAAAAAATATCATTCCCCCTCTTCTCAATCCCTCTCCTAAGTTCTCTTCTCATAGTCATAGACTTGCAACCAATCGAATTTTACTTCCTCTCTTTCTCTCATTCTCTCTATCATCCATTGTTTTTTTCTTCCTTCTTTTCTCTGTTCTTCCTCGAGACCTCGATTGTATCCGATGCCATTCCTTTCTTCAGTTGTTCACTTCTTCCTCAACATTAATGATCCAGTTATAACATCAAACCACTGCTCTTAGCTCGATTTTTCATCCTCTATCACGTTTATATTCTCTTCTATTCTCTCAAATTTTCTTTTCTTTTTTATTATATTATTTTTTCTCTCATTTTAATCTAAATAAAAAACCCTAGACCCTTTCTCTTCTCTTTTCAAATCTCAACACAACATATTAGACATTTTTCTATGATTGACAACTTTGGTCTCTAATTTACTATTACTATTCATAAAATAAGATACTGATATTTTAAACTATTAAAAGGACTTAGTTACTATTCTTGTTGGCAGTTATTTGATTGAAAGTTATTATATAGAATTCTTATTATTTAGAAAGGTTTATGTACTTATTTAGATTATCAATATATTTATGATATTTTAAAATGTGCTTAATAACTTCATGAATAGTTTTAAGTTTTCTTATTTTATTAAATATTTATATTTATTATTATATTTTACTGTTAACTTCCCAATAAAAATCCAAATATTTCAAAATATTACAATATTACCAGTAGTTATTAATACCCTGAGAATGGTATATATGACGATAATCATAATCGGTATTATCAAATCACGGTGTCGATGACGGCACATGCGTTTTTCGTACTCTTCTCTCCACATGGCCGTCTATTTCTTGTCTTCAATCTAACTGACGTGGCAGATCCAACGGTGACACATGGGCTCCATCTCTTCACGCGCAGTGTCCGTTCTTTGCGGAACAAGGGAGACATGGATTGGCGAGCATGTCGGAGCTTGAAACACCCCCACCCCCACCTCCCACATTTATTACAATCTCTCACGTCTTTCTTTTGAACTTTTTTTTTTTCCTCCGACAATCCAACAATTACATTAGTAGGCCCCACTCAAAGTGTACTACTCATGTAGAGAGAAGTATTTTCCACTAACAGGGTCCATCTTATATAATGAGAACTTTTTCACTAATAAAAAGAGTTTTTTTTTTTTTTAAATGTACGTGTAGAAAATGGTAGGAAATTCAATGTAAAACCTCACATGTAATATCCAACTGTTCTTAAGACATATCAGATGAGGTCATGGGAATTTGAACTTGACACCTTCTACTTCCTGTCAGGGCCGTCTTGGACATTAGTCAAGAAAGGCGGCCGCCTTAGGCCCCCAGATGAATGAAGGCCACTCTCACCGTAGTTCACTGTGTATTTCTAAAATTTCTTAAATTAAATATTCAGATTAATTACGATAACTTGATAAAAATACTTTAAGACTTTAAGTTCTTTTGGCACTTCCAAATGCTTAAAACACAGTCTTTTACAAATAAGGGTATCCCTCAACTGTGTAAAAAACACACTTTCGAAAGTCTAAACAACAAACCGTAAAAACCGTTGAACTCCAAATTCAAAGCTGAACAAATATGTGATATTTAAAATCTTAAATCTTTTAAATGATTGTTTATCAAAAATAAGTGATCTTGTCCCATCCCAAATCCCATCCATTCTTCAAAACAAAAAAAATCTAGTTAAACAATCATTTAAAAGATCTAAGTTTTCAAATTTCATATATTTGTTTAGTTTTGAATTTGGAGTTCAACGGGTTTCACGGTTAGTCGTTTGGACTTTCAGAAGTGTATTTTCGACACAGTCGAGGAATACTCTTTATTTATAACATACTGTGTTTTAAATATTTGGGAGTGTCAAAACACCTTAAAGTTTTAAAGTATTTTTATCAGGTTATCGTAATTAGTCCGGATATTCAATTTTTTGAAATTTTGGAAATACATAGTGCTTAAAAAATAATTTTAAAATTTTAAAGGTGATTTTATTATTCAAAACTATAGGAATTATATAGTTTTTTTTAACTAATACACTATGCATATGTAAACCGTCTGGACAAATGGAATTTATGCATGAACTCTAAGAAGGCCCCATTTAAATTTTTTGTCTTAGGCCTTAACTTGTTTCTAGACGGCCCTGCTTCCTGTAGAATGGAAGATTACCAGTTGAGTTATATCCATGTGGAAAAAAAGACCTTTATACTTTACGTGAGAGGCCCATGCTTAGGTTACAAAGAATGTAGAGGATCATTTCACTTTTTAATTAATAATTTATACATTTTTACTCAAATTTTTAATTTTAAACAACATTGAAATGTCAGCTTATTATTCAAGCCTTAAATATCCAATATAAATTTGTCATTTAAACCCATTTTTTTCTAAATTTTTAGAACATAAACAAAACTCAATTTTTTTAGTTCAAATGAGCTATAACTTCAAAGCTATTCTTTTTAGATTTTTATTTTCCTTTGATAAAACTTAATAAATCAAAAGATATACATATTATTCCGCGTGCGTCAATTTGAAAAATATCAACCAAACTTTTTTATTTCATTCTACATTTCTATCTAAAATTATATAGCATTTTTTAATTTATTTAATTAAATTTGAATATATAAGTAGAAGGCATATTTAGTTTTAACAAAGTAGAGTTTAAAATGGAACCTACTCTGATATCATGTTAGAAAACTAAGACTTGATAAAATTCTCAGATTAGAACTGACTATCAAAAGTTACCCGTTGAGAGGAGGGTGTTTCAAGTATTAGATGGAGTCATTGGTTTTTCAAATTAACCGATTTAGAATTTTTGTCACTTCACAGATACGTTTCTATCCTTTCACTAAAATAATTTTTATAATTTATACTCAAAAGTTATAACAAATGAAAGGAACAATTATTCTTTTTTCTTTTTTTCAACTCATCTCATTGCAAACATGCAAATGAGGCCTACAAGAATTGACTTTTCATTGTACAAATGATTCCTTTCTTGTTGAAACTTGAAACTAGCCCTATTAATTGTAGGACCTTCTAAATTCAAGCATTTTAAATCTTAATATTGATCCAAACATACCATTAGAGATTTTCCATGTGGATCATATGTTCATATGCCCTACTGACTTGGAACAAGACACTGCTCATCTGTCATTAAACATGCAGAATCCTTTGATAAAATATGTAGGCAAGATATTGCTCACTTGCCATCAAAGTTTATTACAAAGACAACAACCATTGCCGATTGATGGCCCAACTCATTAGTGACATGACCTACTTCTGAGAGATGGGTCTACTATCTAATTTGTTTTCTAGTGTTTGCTCCCTTCATTCATCCTTTCTTCAACAGCAAATACTTCAGTAATTGTATTCAAATCCCTACTAAGTTCATAAATCCAAATTCCAACCATTCTCTCTGGCTGTGTTTTGTGTGTAAGACTTTGGAGGATATACATAAAGTTTGCCGACAGGTCATCAGTGTCGGCCTTGAGATGTCCTGAATGAGTGGACGGCATACAGAAGGGTGTGGGTAGATAAGTAGACACGTGGAAAGATGGATAGGTAGAAAGGTGAAGGTTTCGATGAGAGGATGGAACAAACAAACAATTAGATGTGAAATCTCGAATATAAACTGAGTAAAGTAGTAATGTAATGAACAATTTAAATTAATTATTAAAAATAATTTATTATAAAGGCAAGTTTAGAAAGCTCTATATTAGGATATATTTAGGTGATAAAATATATTTGGAAATATTAGGTGATAAAGATATATTTAGATTTGACTAAATATTGTATTTCCTTATTTAGAGATTCTCTCATTTACTTATTTTCCTGATATGAATTGCATTATCTCTATAAATAAGAAAGAAGACATACCAAACTCTGTGTTCCAAAATTTTAGATTCTGCCCAAACTTTTTACCCAAGTTCATTATTCAAATTTTATGATATATCTTGCACTGCTAGTGCTGGGTACGATATTGGAAGAAAGTCTATCTTTCAAATTAATCACCAGACAATTTAGATTCTTAAGTTTTGCATAGCATCCTCAAAATGGACATTGTATTTGGTCAATAGTTTGGAAATCAAGATTATTTAGATCACACGAGGTTCTACTGTATATAGAAAGTCGTCAACCATCTCATTTGGTTTGGAAATCCCCTCAACCGTTGACTTGGGATATGAATTTAATACCAGTTATTAAGATAGACTAACTAAGAAAATCTCATCTATTCAAATTTTGAGAATGACAAGAGAGCCACCCTTCAAATTCAATGATCTAATGTAGATGGCTAAGATCATTCAACGTTTTTCATGCAGGACTCGACAGTTGGTCGAGACACGAGTAACACATGTTGACTGCTTTATTACAAAGACCAACAATGTTGACTATTTAAATTTTTTTTAGAATAAAAATTCTCTAGTTTGTACCATTTTCCTTTTCATGATAAATGATGGACCGTCTAATTGAAATAATTTGAAAGAAACCATGTGAAGTTTCTGACATTTTACAGTGTCTTTCAATTTAATGTTGAAAATTGTTTCTTTAAGAATGATAATGACAGATATGAAACAATATAAATATGAAAAATGAATAAAAGCTTAATTTAACTTTGAATCTTTACTATCGAAACCAAGGATCTTAATTTTAATAAATGATACAATGTTATTGTGTTTACAGTAAAGATGATAGTTGTTAGAACCTGTAAAGTCCACTTAAGAAGGGTTTAAGTTGTTCATTAATCTTTTTTCATGTGATTAGATGCATAAGTTTTTGTTAAATTCTTTTAAACTGTTGAACATACCATGAGATAAATACAAGCACTAAAAGGCAATGAATTTCATTTTGTCCCTTTCAATTTATCCTTCCAACTGCAGAACCACTAATATGACAAAATTTATAGTATAGTATTAATGGCACGAGTTTGACCAAGTTTAACTAGGACTAAATTCAGTTGAATCTTATTTAACCTGACATTTCATCGAGATGGTTCGATTCACGGACCAATTTTAAAACATCGAGTTTCTTCTGCTCTCATGTACTCCATATTTAGAGTTTTAGACAGAAAAAAAAAAAAAACCATTTTACTCTTACTGTGCTGTGCAAGACTAAGGAGGAAATATTGTTCCTCCCCTCTTTCTTTTTCTCACATGTATGAAATAGTGAATGGTTGGTTTAGACTGTGAAGAGATGGTGTTGGTGGGTCCCAGGCCTTGTGAAATGTTTGGACAGAAATGGCCCAAATTGTACACTCAACACCACATGGCCCAAAAGCAATGCTTTGGATTTTTTTTTTTTTTTAATTACTTGCTAACATCCCATGTTCTTAATCTGGACATGGCATGATATTGGTCCATACTCAGAGTATGAATCATAATTTGATCGAATAATAATTTAAAAAAAAAATAGTGATTTCAATTTTTGGAAATGGATTAGAGACTAATCTGTGGTGTAAATGGATTCTAGAAATTTCATTGTATAAGTTAGAAGAACAAATTAAAAATGAATAACATTTAAAATATATAGTCGATTTAAAGTAGTAAAAAAGGAGGATATGTTTAACTTTCAAGTTTCAAGAATAAAAAATAGAATTTAGAGAATGAAGCAAATCTCACCAAAACTAAAAGCAAGAGCAATTATAGACATGAATAGACAAATTGCACCCACTAATTATACTTTAACATGGATAACACACAATTGGATAACATATACTACCCTTAATCAGGTTTTTAAACACTGTCATTTAATTGTAACAGTCTTCTTATATTTAATCTGGTTTTTAAACACTGTCATTTAATTGTAACAGTCTTCTTTTATTTTCAAGTGCCTCTTGTAACAAAAATATGAATGTTTGAATTAGTGTCTAATTCTTAAGATTGTTCTAAACCTTTATGTACATAACTTTTATAAATTATTTAATTGGAATTCACATGTACCTAATTTATGATGTCCCCCATACATTTTCTCATTTCCATAATAATAACAATAATACTAATTAATATTCTTGCCAAGCTGGGCTTAGGCTTGGGCTAGGGCACTTCAATCACAAACTGGGCCTAAGCCTGGTCCATCCCACCCAAGTTATAATTCTACCCACAGGCCACAACCATGCTGTGTAGAGTGCTCTAAAAATGATACATGAATGAACAGTGTCACAGATGCTACACCTATTCGACATAGTTCGACATCTCTAGCTACTTGATCTGAAGCAAGTGAAATGAAAAGTAATCACATGAAGAATCATCTCTTAGTAGTTAGCATAGTAGGTGTTAAAAATGGACAACTATTACTCATGTGTCTATAAGGTGTCTCTCAATATCCCTGAGTTTCCTTGTTTTTATGAGAGTTTCGTGGGTTTGGATCCCTTTTGAGCCAAAACTGAAGAAAACTAGGTTAAAATTCTTGAGGCAGAACTCACTCTCAAAAGCTAGCCATTGAGAGGAGAGTGCCTTAAGTGTTATATAGAGTCATTCGGTTTTTCAGTATAGGCGATTTGGGACTTTTGTGAACTTCACACCCTCTCTCACGTGCAGCTTTTCAGCCTCCCTTACATGCAACAGCTGCACGTGGAACCTACTCTGATACCATAAAGAAAACCATATTAATATTTTTGGTTTGAGAGTGAGTTCTACCTAAAGCAAACATAGTCTGCAATATTCAAAAAGCCATGCAATATTCATCGTTAATCTAGAAAGGAACCAAAAGTATATGAATTTAAGGTTCCAAAAGGCAGAAAGGGTGTCAGCAACTTACGTCCATCCATCCACATTTTCTTCCTCTCTGCTTTGTTGATAGCTTCTCTGTTTACAGTAGTAAGTAATCTCTGCCATACCATCAAAGCTTAACTGTTGGTTTCATTGGATTCAAATGAGTCATCAGCGAGCTCATTGCTACTTTGGTTTGACCAAGCTGTGGAAAAAAGAGTCTTTTAAGGGTGCAAGTAACATGCCATGAATTATTACATTCCATTTCCTGGACTGGTTCCTTACGGGCGAAAAGCTCATGGCCAATCTAGTGCTGGGGCTGGCTGCAAATGAGTTCCACATTGGAAGTGTAGAGGGAGATCTAAGGATTTATAAAAGACTTGGGTCGCTCCACCTAACGGACTAGTCCTTTGGGATGGATACCCAGGTCCTAACAGCTGGCTTGGAAACGAATTACTGGACTATGGCTGAATGGACCTCAAATAGATCTTTTAACACTGCTCAAACTTTGAAAAGGAAGAAGAATAGCAGAGTAACTAAAACTTGATTTAGAATGGAAGTAAAATTTTTCTCATCAGTGAAACAACAGGTTTGATGCATCAGATGAAGATTACAATACATGAAAAAAATGGTGGGAGGGGAGCAATCTTCATACTTAGCTCTAATTCAATACTTAATCCTTAGCTATAGAAGTAGACCAGCATAATCAACAAAACTTGTATAGTAGAAAAAAGAATCCTAAATTTGGGTTCTGTATTGAACAGTTTCATCTATCTCAACAAAATAATTAGATTTTTGACATACTGAATGTTAAACAAAACACCAACTCTTTCGATTGTATATAAGGGAATGCCAAGAAATTCTCTGAAGGGTTTGATCAGATGTTTCCCCATGATCAAAGTATCCTTTCGACTCTCTGAAGGTATTGTGTTCCAACTTTCAAGAGTGCATCCTTCAGTTCACCGCACCTGCCTACTCGTATGAAGTTCAGTGTAAAGATCGGAGCTTGGCATCTTGCATTCTCAATAGTTTTGCATTCTATAGCTGTGGTTATCCTTAGTTTATGGTGGAAGAGGGCGAGCATCGATCAAATCGTATAGTTCATCTCCTATACCAAACCCAAGCATCCTAGCCATATCGCTTGTTTTCAATTTTGGATTTGGGTGCTTGTGTTGCTTCAACCAAGAATATACAATGAAAACCTTCTTCATGACAAACAATTCCAAAGCCTCGGGGTTGAATACGACCCCTAATTTCAAGCTCATCTGCCAAATAATTCAGTATATTAACAGTGAATTTTGTTAAAGAGTAAAACAATATGATATTAGAGAACTCAAAGTTTTGATGAATGAACACAAATCAGTTTTGAGTATTTTGGCACAATAGGAGATATGTACCACATTGTATTTAAGTGACAAAAGTTGGAATTCATATTAGTTTTCCAAGTCCTTCAAACAGAGGAGAATGGATAACCATTAGTGATGTAAGAATGTGTGATCCAATAATCCCTAAAGACTAAGTAAATGTTTGGCACTTTTTTTTCAAGGAAAATGGTTTTGTATTGGGGCCTACTACAAATGGGAGAAGAGACTAGTGTCAAGGGTGGAGAATTACGATTGAGAATCCAATTCATCTCATTTGCTTGATTCATTTTTGAAGGGCCAAGCATGGTGATTAATTTTCATAAGAAAATTCACCATCCACTGTTAGAAAACCATAACTTGATAACATTCTTTGCGTAAAACTCACTCTCAAAAACTATCCATTGAGAGAAGGGTGCCTCAAGTGTTATATAAGTCATTGATTTCTCAAATTAGGCGATGTGGGACTCTTTCCACTTCACACCTGCCTCACGTGCATATGCTCACCTTCTTTTGCGGCTGCACGTGGAACAACCTACTCTGATATCATGTTAGAAATCCATGACATGATAACATTCTTGAGGCAGAACTCACATCGTTCCTTATCAAGTCATTATACCATCTACTAAAGGTTGGCACTCATAATTGAGTTGAACGAATTGTTTTTACGAGCTGAATGCCTATTCAAGACTCACTAGGAAACCATTTTTTCTACTTAATGTTACCTGGTGAGGCACAATCATTGCTGCATACCGAGCAAGCTCTCCAGCTCTCCAGTCAAGTACAACAGGCAACCATGGGTAGTTAGCATCTAGTCTCACAAACCATAGTCTAATATCTGGGAATTCTGATAGCTCACGAGGATCATATGGATCTTCTCTGTCATAATTTATGGTAAATCCGACTGTACGTTCGAGAAGTTCTCTTGCATCAATTGAGTCACCATCTGTATGCACATTAGAAGGGCATTCAAGGGTGTTCAATTTATGAATTTCAGTGGCTTGCTAAATGAAAACATACCTGATGTGAGTGTGTCTTCTCCAATTGCTGCATAAAATGGTGATAGATCAAGACGCTGAATATTACCGTTGTCGATTACTACTTCAATGCGCCCCTCTGATGGTGGAATTGGAGGTGCAACTTTTGGAGTATCTATCATTGAAGATACATTAAAACAATTCAAATCAGATAGGATATCGTTTTCTATGGTCATTGAAACAGAAGATCCACATAATAAAAGATTATCTTGGCTGATGTAAACAGTTTATTATATCTTGGCCCTTATCTAGTTCTTGAATTACTCATAATCCACAAACTTTTGTTGAATCAAAACCGAGTGAAATAAAAAACAGACTTGTGTTAGAGGACGTTAGTGTTGAGGCTGCGAACGAGTCCCACATTGAACGTGTAGAAGGACATTAGGGATTTATAAAAGACTTGGGTCACTCCACCTAATATGCTAGTCTTTTGGTATGGATACCCAGGTCCTAACAAGTGGTATCAAAACCAGGTCTCAGGCTACCTCATGTGGACTTAGGAGATCCCCTAAGCGGAAGGGATAGCTGGCCTCATTTGAAGGGGGGATTGTTGAGGCTGCGAACGAGCTCCACATTGGATGTTTTGAGGGAGATCTGGAGATTTATGAAGGACTTGAGTTACTCCACCTAATAGGCTAGTCTTTTGGCATGGATACGCAGGTCCTAATAGTTAGTAGAAACCCTAAGAAGTCCACAGGAAAAACATTACTTGAAGAATGTTTGAGGTTGTATGGAGTAGTCAATGCAATGGTCTTAAAAAAACAGAATGAGATGCAGATCAATGAAGAAGAGCCTAGGTTAAGCTGATGCCTAGCTAAATATTAATGACAAGATTTTTTAAAATAAGTATGATATTGGCCCAACACACATTATCTGATATCTTATTATCTTGACCTGATACAAATTGAGATGTACTTAATACATGGCTGTATGGGCTATATACAATATGTATCTGCTTTGTGGTGATAATTAAAACATTGGTGCAAGCAGAGAAAATTCCTTGATTTTATGGGTTCTAGAAAGAACTGTCTAGGAATCAGAAAAAAGCTTATTCCCCCAAATGGCATGGAGCCAAACATTTCGAATATTTTGGCAGAAAATTTTCCAAGATGTTCATTGATTGTACTGTGACTTTAGGGAAGAAGAGAGAGTAGCACCTCTTCACCAGATTCTGTCAGAGTTGGTCACTGATACTTGTTTGAGAGAGAATAAAATACAGCAATACCTTATCTAATTTCATATTTTTCTGCCAATAATTAACTCATAGCACAGATAGTTTAATCATATAGGAAATATCAAAGCCACAGTAATTTCGGCACTGTTAGCCAGTAACCCACTAAGAAAAACCCATGAGAGTGGCTAAGAGATATCTTAATTGTGACGCACCTGGGTCACCAACAATCAAGGGCATATGAAGATTGAAAGATTTATGGGTTGATAGGCTAGCACAAAAATCAGTAGATAAGAGTTAAAACCAACTGCAAGATACAAATTCCCTTTTTTTTAATGCTTCCAAGTTCCAAATGTTTCATGGGTTCAACTTAGGGGCTAAAATCAATAGATGCCTTTTATTTCTGCCAACTACTGAATCGAGAAAATCTGCAAACTAGTTCCTGCAAATAATCTGCAATTTTAAAGCATTGTCATTGAAGTAATCATAATTTATCAGTCCCTGTTTATCCATTTGAGATTACTGTGAGCAAAGTTGGATACTTCCACAAAACATGGTTCTTATGTGACTTTGCTAGAATTTCTGGTGTGAGATGAAAAGAATCAGACTCTCTGATGTCAAGTATATATTATAATGGCATAAAATAAGAAGAAATGAAGGAAAATTGTACCATCTTCATCATCAGTAAGGGAGAGATCGAAATTGCCCGAAGGATTGAATGCGACAGAGACGGAAACTTCCCGTGTTCTTCGACAAGAGTGCTGCAAATTGGTGGGAGATATGGAAATGGAGGTGGGTTTGCAGGAATTGCTTGAACTAGGAAAGGAAAGGAGAGATTTGGGTGGGAGTAAAGGAAAAAGAGTTGTTGAAGCAGTGGCCATTAGAAGAAGTGATCAAGCTCTGTTGTCGCAGTCTGCTCCATGTTTGTTTGTCTATCTCAGTGTATCTTGTTCTGAATTCTAGTGGCCCTTAATTCAAATTCTTCTATCCGTTTTCACTCTCCCATCAACTGACGACACTACCCTCTGTCCAAATATGCTGTTCATGGTCTTTAGTCTTTTACTCTTTACTCCACTACTTCTATCCAAGAGTCCAATACTCCAATCATTCTTAAAAAAGATCTCAAAAACTCAAATTAAAAATCCAATTCGATTGAATTTTATTAAATTCTTAAATATAATAATTTGATTTGGAAATTTTTAAATTTAAAAAGAGAATACTTTTTTGTATTTTTTGCCACATAATGATGACACATGTATAAAAATATAAAGTAAATATTCTTTTAACATTCTTTGAATTAATATTATTAGATTATTAGTTGAACTTTTCACATCTCAATGTTCGTGACTCAAACTCTTCACCACATGAAATATATCACTAATTACCTAACTTAATAATGACAAATCTCCAGAGTTTCTCACACGTAAATTCAAAATAAAAAAATAAATGACAAATCTTCAGAGTACTCAATTAGGTTATCCATGAAGGGCCCATTAGATGGTTAATCTAAATTTTTGAAAATGTTAACTAGTTCACTAGATTTAGATCCAACCATCTTCATTGATGTCACAGATTTCGAGTGAACAATATTTAAAAAATATCTAATAATTTTATTTTGAATTTCAAATATTAAGGGGTATAATTGTGATGGCCTGTCTCAGATGGTGTACTCGGTTCCCTTAGTCTAAGGCAGCGACAATGATTGGGGATGAAATCTCCCGAACAATGTGTCATGTTATACTCTTTGGGATTTAAGGAGCACTATCCTTTCTCTAAGCATGTGGTCTTTTGTAGTATGTATAGACACACATTCCAATGTAAAATCGTGATAGCATATGTGAGTCCGAAGCGGATAATATCGTACTGAGTCACACAAAATCATTACAATAATAATTCGATGTACCCATTTTAGACAATTTGCCCTATGATAAACGATTCAACCACCAGTGTGACTCCCACTTTTAGACATGTCTATCCGACCTTCGTTTATCTAAAATGAATATTTTGGTTGGAAGGTCCAAAAATTATTAGAAGAATTTCACTTATAATTTTAAAGATTATTAATATATCGAGAGGCCAAATATATATACTTCTAACACCATATCGATTTGAACTTGCACTTAATTTTTTTTTTATCAAAACTTTATATTTTGATTGAAATTATTATTTTTTGACTTATTTAGTGTTTTTGAGCTTTAAACTTTTTTTAATAACCTGCTTACTTGGTAGCCAAAGTAGGGTAACATGAGCAGGATGGTGGGGTATGTCTATGCACCTGAATAACCGGGCCTGGACCTAAGAATTTAGAATTTTTAAATTAAAAAATACTAATATCTTTATTTTGGATAAGTTCAATATTTAGGTTGCGGGTTCAAGCCCCAATAGCCTAACCTTGGTGTGCCCTAGGGGCAGTGTGCTCACCCGTAGGGGTTTTACGTTGGGTATCCTATGATTTCCCACATAAATTAAAAAAAAAAAATGGGAGACACATTGACTTAAATAATTTTCTGATTTAACTGATACATTGAGTCCAATAAGTGATCAACCCTTTCAGTTACCGTTGGGGGTAGGTCACATTTAAATTTTAATCTCATGGACTACAAATTTTCTTTTGCTGAATCAGTCCAGTGCTACAGAAAGAATATGATCTGGTTTACATGTAGAGTTGTAAAACACCAGAGACAACCAATAGTTTTGCATTTGACTGCTACTGTTTAATATGGTAATGGTTCAAAACCCTAGTAAAATTATAAGGCTCTATTTGCAAAAGCACCCCCAACACCATCAGGACTAAAGAAATTTATTTGTTGAATTTTCTAAGTATATTTTGTTTTTCAAAAATGGACTGTCATATGTTGTGCAACTAGGTAGGATTAGGTCGGGTTTTGTTGACCCACTCAAATTTATATTCGGCTGACTGATCTCACTTGTAAAAAATTCAATCAATATGTTGTGTATTGAAAGTTTGAGACGTATCGTCCGCAACGAATCGGTCCATTGTGGCTAAGGTCCAAACTAGTGATAGATAGATGCAGACAAATACGTATCGACATGTTGCGGCTGATATTTATTGATTCGCAGGAAGTAATTTTTTTACGTAGGCCTGATTCAATCCAAATTAAATGCCATATAATTTTTTAACTCAACCTGATTTAAGAAACACTTGTGGCCAGATCCAATGTAAATGGACCCAAGAACAATATATTCATTATTTCAGTAAAACTTATGAAATGAACTAGATATAACACATGCCTAAAAATATAACAATTTTTATATGTTTTTGTGTGAATTTAGATGCAATTGAATTGGATTTCTTCAATCGCCTCACCCATTAGGAAATTGGAAATGATTTCTAAACTTGAGCTGAAGTAGCCAATGACCTGGGCTCCCCTAACCTGAACCTACTAGTTTATGGATCTAACCACTAGTTCAAAATGTCTGCTGAAACTGGCATATTGGGTCTTTAAAGGGCTGATAAATATTGACCAATTCATATTAGCCCAATTTTAACTCTAATTTATTAATTGTTTTTTTCTAAATACTCTTGCAGCTATATTGAAATTTTAAAAATTTTAGCTGAAATTTTAAGTGAATAGGTTAATTACGATATTCTATATTTTACAGTATTTGTATATTTCCCCTCCCAAGGTATGATAATTATGGGTTGAAATTTTGAATTTCTGCTGATATTTGTGTTAGCAACTCTCACATTAGTGGGCCTTTGGATTAGGGGGTTTATATGCACATGGGTTTTCTTTATTTAATAGTCAGTTTTTAAGGATGAATTTTACTCATTCTTTTACCAAGGTATCACAGCATATCTCCAACCCTTTAGGGAGGTGAGTGTCTCCAGCTCTGACCCTGAGGGAGAGTGTTAGCAAGTCCCACATCATTTGTGGACCTGGTTCCCTCTCTTAATAGTTGATTTTTAAAGATGAGTTCTACTCTTTTGTTTTATCAATTTGAAACTCATGGTGGGTCATGTTCAAATCCAAATCAAGTTGTGTCCTTTGATCTCGACTCTAGATTGTAATGAGAAACCGCGAAAATTGGAAATTATATACCTAGCTCATCCATTAGATCCATTCAGGGTAGAGAAATGAGGAATTCGATTGTTTTTTTAGGGTTAAAGAAAGGAGTGACTGGAAAAATTCTATGTCCTTTGCTGCATTGCAATGGACATGTCAAGATGATAGGCTAGGTGGCCCAAGAAATGGATGCAATGCAAGAAGAATCAAATTTCTTGGGCAACTCCCTCCATTCACATTACTTTAGAGGTTGAGCTCTAGAGCCAAGGAGAGAGCTGGTATAGTAAAGGGTATGAAAATGGGAGACATTTGCTGTTTGGACTATGAATGCTCAACAGGCAATTCGGAAGCCGGCATGGTTGGAGGCGCTTGACACGCAGAAATTCTTCGCGGGGTGTTCGATTCACGAGAGTGCTAAGAAGAATGAGAAGAACATTTGCTGTTTGGACTGTTGCACGAGCATCTGCCCTCACTGCCTTCCTTCTCACCGATTTCATCGGCTCGTTCAGGTCCGTCGCTATGTTTACCACGACGTCGTTTGCCTCGAAGACCTTGCGAAGCTCATAGATTGCTCAAATGTTCAGGTCAGTCTAATTTAAGTGGCAAATTTGTGCATACTCTTCTCACTGAAATCGGATTCATGCTTCTAATCTCTTTGCTTCTTGTAGTCATATACCATCAATGGTGCAAAAGTGGTGTTCATAAAGAAGCGCCCTCAAAGCAGGCAGTTCAAGGGCTCAGGAAATTACTGCACCATTTGTGATAGGTGTCTTCAAGAACCTTACATTCATTGCTCTCTTGGATGCAAGGTAATTAAACATAGTAAATTTTTCTAGTTTTGTGGGGAAAAAAAAAGAAGAAGATCTAGTTCACTCCTACTTCTAATCAATTTTGTTATGGTACTCCTCAAAAACCCTAGACTGATCACTATATGGGATGAAAGGCAATTAACATGGTAGAATTCTAACTTTTATTTGAATTCCTATCTATCTTGATTGTCAAGGGAGATCCTAATTGTCCAACAAATACCTATTGAGTGACTGCATATGTGAAAATCTTGTCCATCTTTCTATCAAAAGAAGAAAAAAACTAGAAGTCTTGGATTCAATGCCTCCCGAATTTACCTGAAACATGAGATTTGTAGGTACTTTCATGTACCTGTAGGATCAGTCTCCCCTCCAATAATAGGATAATAGAAACATGTCTAAGTTCCATTTGACAGCCCTTTGGAACTCCCATTTGACAGCCCTTTGGAACTCAATATGAGAAATTTGGACCTTGATATGATGCATATACTCAAATTTAGACTTTATTTATTGCATTAGTTGCAAGAAACCAATACAGATATTGGTATAAGAAGCTAAATGAACAAATTCTTTTTTTCCTTTTTCCTTTCTTTTGAGAAAGATGAAAATCAATGTAAAACTAATGATTGTTTTACCAGAAGAATGCAAATATTAGTAGAGCAGTTAACAAGAGTAATAAGAGAGCAACTTAAGTAGAAATTTACACTAACAAAATGTGGGTTTCTTTTTTTTTTGAATTATGTTAGGTGGACTTTGTATTGAAACACAACAAGGATCTATCTGCCTACTTGAGGACATGTGATTCACTGCAACTTAGTCCTGACTTCCTTGTCCGTCACGACATGGGGGACGACGAGACGACCCGTTCGAGGATTGTTGACGATGAGGATGAGGCCGTCGGATCACCTTCCGGATCATCGGGGTCTGAGAATATGAGCCTAGCTTGCACTGAATTCGTTCGAAAGAAGAGAAGCGGGCTCTACGTCTGCGCAAGGTCAGCCAATGGCAGCATTTCAGACGAGGACATGGCCACAAGCATTAGCAGAAGGAAAGGCATTCCACATAGATCACCTCTTTGTTAGATTTTCCTCTGAATTCTCTCTCTATTCTTTTCAAGTTCTAACTACGTAGTCTAAAAAAAAAATCTATCCCAGTCGAGGCTTTTGTCTTAATGGTGTCACATGGTTTCCAATTCCAAGTTTTGTCGAACATTTTCCAAAAGGATTAGTTTATTTAATTCTTCGAGTAACCAAATGTAGTGTTTGCTGGTCATGAGTCTTGGCACATTGCATATGATAATGAGGTTCAAAACTCTCTTAGACATCATATTCATGTCTCAAGAACTGGAAATTTAAATTCAAAGCACATAATCTTCCATAAAAAAAAACAAGGATTCTTTCTCTAATACAAGCACACATAAATTAATGGTGCGGGGGCACGTGCATCTTATATGGAGACTGAGTGGAATGATGTTGTCTGACTCGTCTTCTCTCAAAGCAGATTTTACGTACAGTCATATGGTCTAGTTTCATACGATGGTGGGTCTGAAGTTTCTACATGCACCAGCAGAGTATAGTTGTACGTGTGTCAAGTTTCCACGTGTAGTCGAAGGGTTGAGCTACACGTGAGGGCGGAGGTTTAAGTGACAAAAGTCCCATATCAGTTAATTTGAAAAACTAATTACTCTATATCATATCTTGTATTTCATCATTGTTATGGCAAATTAACAAGTTGTCATGTGGATGAGTGTAGTAAATATGATTGAAGCACACTAAAGCTGGAGACTTGGGAGCAGCAATGTTGTTTATAAAATGTAATCTCCTGTTTATTAAATTATAAGATGTTTGTGACCCTTACAATATACTAATTTCATCAACATCAACATGAGGGAGAGCCCTTTCTTTGACTTTGACTGCCACAGACAATTCCTTTCTGCTGTCTCGAAATCAGCATCTTTGAATTTCAAACTCTTCACACGCTTGCATTTAATTAGGATTACTTTAAATTCATCACCATCAGTGTGATTCCAATTGGAGACGTATCTAATTTGACACAACATTATTTTAAATTTGTCTAAAGAAATATTGTTCAAAACAGTATCTTCTATCATTGTTGTTATAGCATCGTTGATTTTTTTTATTTTTCATTTTTAACAATTTATTTTATCATTTCAAATATATTTATGAAATTAAATTGGAGTTTTGAATTTTTAGAAAACTCACATTATAAAGAGTATAATTGTGTGCAAGTATTTTTTTTATAGAAATTGATTTATTTGATCATTCCTTTTTCCACAGAGAATGTAATCTATAGATTTTTCTTTTCTATGGTAATTAATTTCTACTTTTTAGTATGATAAGAGGTTGCATAATGATTCATCAATAATTGTTTTATTGTTAGGTGGGTGTGGCGTAGATTATAATTTGATTGCATTTAATTCTATATGACGATGATGATAATGGTGATAATGACAATGATAACACTAAAAACTAATGGACACTGTCCAATTAATTCAACTTTTATTTTATTTAAAAATTATTATAAGGAGTACAATTGAGTTATGTTTTGACATGAATTGCATGGATGTAGTTTGGAAATTCATATAGTTAATGAGTTAAGGTAGGCATGGGATATGATTTGAGTTTGGTAATGGATCAAGTTATAGATCATAAGATTGTGTCTGATTAAGTTTGCCGTAGGTCATAGGTTGGGTCAATTAGGTCATAGATTTGGTAATTGATTAAATCATGGGTCATGAGTCAAATCAGAAGATGATGACCTATATCGATGAATCTGTCTACACATATTTTATGCTGATGAATCTATTGAAAATATTTAGTCTTAAACTTGTGGTCCACTAAAAATCATCTTAATTATGTGTATTCGTGAGATTAGTCTCATATCTAATATGGATGGGAATGTATGTTATCTATAAAAAATTATCTTGATTAGATTGATAAATCACGATTTAAAAGTCATAAAATTGAGAGTTAAGGAAGTGATAAAATTGTTGAAGGATTAGAAAACAGGGAATCCGTAGAGATACTTATATTTTTTACAACAAGGGACACGTACATTTTCATCACTTAGGTATTTCTTATGTATTTGACGGTGTTGCCCATCGACAATTGTTTTAGCCTAAAAATTAAATTATGAGTGCTTACGACTTCGTATGCCATTAAACCCATAGAAAATCACCGAAAATCTAAGAGTTTTTTTTTTTTAATAGCAAGCAACTAAAGTAATCACCGGACTTTGTGAAGGGTTGGTGTCCATATGGACTGTCCATGTAATTTCTGAGTCACTTCACCATGTCCAGATGGACCCTTGACCCGAGTTGGATTAAGGATAACTAGAAATCCAACTCAGTCAGACCAGGAAAGGCCCGAGTTGGCCAAATTTGGTGAGTGGTTGGCCTCACCCACTTCATATTTGATAGGGCCTGAGTTAGATCAGGGCCCTGATTCATATATCATAGGATTTTGAATTTATAGTCAACATTTTACATTATATAGTACAACATAGAACGGAATATCATTTTAATATGACCAGTCATTCTAACACGGGCAAATTTTAGTTAGGAGATTACCCATACCGGTATACTACTCATCAAGTACCGGTGTACCGATAACACACCACTCTGCGTATATCTTCTGCATATTGGTACACAGGTACTTGATGAGTAGTACACCGATATAGATAAAATGAGAATTTCATTGCATCCCGTGTCTCCTAATAGATTTTACTTGTGTTAGGATAGGACGTCCCGTTTAATATATAGAATAGGCGTTTGGAATTTAAAATTTTCTTTAAAAGTGGTGCACCATGAAAAGGGTGGACATGTGGATGTCACTTTCACAGGATGGCGACACTAAAAAACTTATATATTTGTAAAATACCCAAAATTTAGATAAAGTTTTTAGTCATTTTTCTGAAATTGTAAAAAAAAAAAACCTTTTTTTATAGCAACTCCATTACACAAACTTAGATCAAATTGTTAATAATCTCATATGATGAATGATCTTCTATATCTAATTTTATATCTTCCTTCAAAAATTTTACAGACTCCTAACTTCTCATTTATTTTAGTGTAAAAAATTGAATTAAATTAAAAAAATTACAAATGGATAAGATCTAAATTTAAACACTACATCAACCATTTGCATACACATTGCACTCATTTTAAACAACTTTATCCTATGAATTTCATTTCACCAAAAAAAATTCATGAAAAAAAGTAGAAAAGACAATGTAAGACACAAAATCACACCTCCATTGTCCAAAAAATTGAATGATTAAACAAGAACAATGATTTATTTTCAAAAACCTCTATTGTTTTATTTACCTTAGACAAAAAGTTTGGATTAAATTAAAAAAAAAAAAAAATGCATGAGGTCTAACACTTAAACATCATATTCATCCCCTAAAACACAAATGAGAAAAACAACACTGATCTTACTGGAGATAAAAAAATAATCAAAACTTGTCCTTCGAAAGCTTCTTATCGAGCGTTTTCTGCACATTAAGCGGCCAATTAGAGCGCTGATCCTTCACAGTGGCTGAAAAGGATTGTCTTCTTCAGTCTCCGTCGTTGGCAGATCTTCTACTGGTGGCAATGGAGATGAAATTATCCAGATCATCTAGCATCTTGAAGGACGTGCTGAGAATCTAATTCCTTGGTAAATGAAGGATTTCTTCAAAAATCCCATAAAAATTTGCATGAATGAAAGGTCTAACGTAGAACTCGGATTTAGACAGAGTAGATTTCACAAAATCCATGTCAATTCTCCCCATCATAGCATCATTTCGTGTTATTTCCTAATTAAAAAAAAATGTTCAGATTATATCACATCACTGTCATCATGGAAATTATTTAATCTTTTATCATTTGAGGTGTCTTAAAATTTTTTGGATTAATATGTGGGAAACTCAAACACAGTCATATTAAAATCTTTACGGATAAACCCACTACCCTTAATGCATACCAAAATTAGATTATGGAGGTTCGAACTTGCAACCTCTCACTTTCTACTTTCTGAAGTGATAGGCAACCAATTAAACTAAATGGATAACTGTCTTAAACTTAAAGATGGCTTCTCTCATGGACCATAATAAGAAACACGTCTGAGCCTTTTTAAGACTTTTATCAAAGAAAGACAGTTAATTGGATGGATTTTTTAATTCAAATAAGAAAAGTGTAATATCAGATATTAAAAAAAATCCTCAAACTTGACTTTTTCCAGTGTCAACTTTCCAAAGTTTGACCATTTTATTATTTTGAGTCCTCCTGACGTAAAAAGGGCAGAGTACCAGACGTGTCTTCCTCTGACTCATAGTTTGGTTTAAACTTGACTCTATTTTCCTCTGGGAAACAGGATCAAAATAGAATCAAAGAAATGGCCATCATTTCTTCCCTTGCTCAAGGGATTTAGCCGGTACGGACTCTAAATCTCAGGCCACTAGAGACAGTACATTGGTGGGAGGCCCTAGATTCTGAGAGCAGTGCAAGTAGAGGTCATACAGCCCATTGATTACATTGGAGGCCTTAGGCGGCGGCCTAATTCACCTAAAGAACATTTCAATTAGTAAGAATTGAAAAGAATTCTTAATCTTCGTTAACTCAAGAATAATATACATACATATATACAAACCCAAACCCTAGTGGAATGACTAATCTGCCCTTTTATAATGTACAATGACTAAAGTATCCTTATCTGTTATGCAGAAGCATATTGAGAGTTCGCCTAGAAAAATGGTGTGTGACTTTGTAAAGAAGTCAGCCACTTGCATTATAAAAGAGACAAATAGTAGATGATATTGCACAAAGTGATAGTCCAACTCAATATACTTGATGTGCTTTTGAAAAATTGATGTAACGACCTGACTGAGGGCTTAGGAGTCCAACTCAGTGTGATATTATCCGCTCTAGGCCTCACACAAGCGAGACCCACACGAATTTGCTCTTGTGCTCAGGCCCACATGGCCTTGCCCAAAACGCGTCACATAAGAGTTAAGGGAGTGGCCTCAAATAAACCCCCATCTTTCTCCCTTCACTACCGATGTGGGACTCCCCACATCAGGTGGTGTGTTTACTGCCAAGGGTAGGGTATCACAATTGAGTTATGTGGAATTTGAATAACACTCTTATTATCACAATGCATAAGAGTAGGAGCAGCAAGAGAGATTGAACAAGAGCATTCCTTAAATCAAATGCAAGGAAGAATTCAAAACCAAATGAGAGAGAGAGAGAGAGAGAGAGAGAGAGATTAAACAAAGATTATAACAATAAATGATAGACATATTACAATTACAAATACAAGCTGACAGGGCCGTTCTGGGCATAGGCAGCGTAGGCCATCGCCTAGGGTCCATACAGAAAAGGCCTCACACACTTAAACTCCTTAATATACCAATCACAAAAGGCTATTTGAGATTTTAGGGGATCCCAGGGCCGAGCCTGCAAGCTGAAGACCCACTTATTCAATAAGAAAGAAACAATCATCCTTCCCTTACCAAGCCATATTTACACTTGAAGAAGAAGAAATGATAAAGTCACTCTAAAATGGTAACGTCGAACCAACGTGAACAGCTATAAACAGAGCAAAATACTTGTAACACATTCAACAGCAAAAGAAAAACAGCAGCCAGAAGTGTGAGAAACTTCCATGATCCAAAAACATACTTCTTCATGAACTTGCACATCTTAGCCTTCCACTTGCTGTTACAGTATCTGTTCACATCTTCAATTACTTTATCCAAGTAAGGCACTTTGGTCAATTTCAATGATCTGTTCATCCCATTCCACAACTCTGCAACCTCCCCATCACTCTTAAAACTGTTCAATATAATCCCAAATTTCCTGAGCAATTTCACATCCTCATCAGTGTCTATAATCCCATTCATCAGTTCGGTGTACCGCGTGAAAATCAGTGGCCCAACAGCTGAAGATGCCTCATATGCTACTAAGTTTCTCAAAATAACTTCAGTATTGACATCCAAACAAACAATAGGGAGATAAAATGTGAGAGTTTTCAGATCGAAATTTATAGTCGATATGTCTCCCGTAGCAGCTGCGAATCGGACACCCGCTTTGATCAGCTCAGACACAGAAGGAATGGTTATCTCTTCAATCAAAAGGGCTCTTCTGATGTCTTGAATTGTAGCATCATCGTCGCATTTTTCGTCATCCTTACCTGAAGAGAAAATATGCTCAAGGGGTTGCTTTAGAAGTTTTAGCAGTGGTAATTTAGTAATCAGTTGCCATGGGAGTTTCAGTATAAGCTTCATAGGCTTTGAATTGATGGTTTTTTGCATGAAGACAAATGATTGCCCTGTTAGAGATGAAACTATTTTCCAAATCACTTGGAGGATTTTTCTGAATGGACCCAAATTCGTGAATGGATTTTCCATAGCTGCACTTGTTTCATTTGTAGCTGTTTGGCTAGTATCTCTCTGGTCTTTGAATTTTGGCACGAGCATAGAGTAAAGAAGATCTAGCAAGTGTGAATGTTCCTTCACTTGGATGTTGGAGAAATTTTGAATCTGCTTAAATGGAGTGATCTCTTTGAAAAAACTCCACAAAATCATAGATAATACCTACTCTGCCTCTTGCGACGACCCATATCGAAAATTTAATATTTTTCTTAAAAGGAAAAGTGGGATTTGATTTTCAAGCATTAGTACGTCTCTTAGGATTGCATTGTGGGTTGATTTCCTTCCCGCATAGTCAATCAAATGAGACATACTAGAGAAACCTTGTATCGTACCGCCTTTAAGGGAGAAACTTTGAAGGAATTCGAGTAAGAAGGCGGCATCGACGGCGATCATCCATGCCAGTGTTTCACCATTGAAATCGAGGAACCCATGGTAGTACGAGCGGATTCGATGCTCGTGCTTGAGGAAGCGATCGACGACTTGCGTGAATTTGAGGCTAGGGAGTTGCTTTCTTGCTCTTTTCGCCGCCGATACCTTGTACCTCTCCATCTCATAGAGCTCAGGGCGCCAGTGATGGTATGGGCCTAATGCAATTTGTTGAGGAATGTAGGCTTCTGGCTTTGAAGCAACTAGGGCTTTTGGAGCATTGAAGATGGAGACCGGGTTGCCAGATTCATCTTCGAGCTCTTCGTCGTCGAGGGTCTGGCGAATTTGGATGACCCAAGTATGTTCATCCATGATTGGATTCGAACTCAGTGATGTAGAGTTGGTAACAAAGTTGCCAGACATGTTTATTGCCATACTAGATAAGGGCATAAGGCTTGTTTTGGCAACTGTTGTGTTTGTAAAATTATGCAATGATGCATGGTATTTAACAAGGTTGATTAATATTGTTTTATGTAAATTAAACACTTTTTAATCATCACTGTAAAACTCTTCTTCTCCATAAAATAAGAGAGAGAGAGAGAGAGAGAGCGAGAGAGAGAGCGTTAAGATACGTCCTTGACTGAACCTTTCACCCGTCGAAAGTTCATGAACATGACATGAACCAGATATGTTTTAAGAAGAAGTTACAGAGAAAGTGTCTTCTTCTAAGGGTTTATTTATTATTTTTTAATATTTTTATGTTAACTTATTGAATAAGGTACTGAGAGGAGTAATGAAATGTAGAAAATCTATATGGAGAGGTTGGCCTACTGCTAAGAATCGGGAGGTCTTATATTCACGTTCAATTCAAAAGACTAATCTTCGTTGAACTTATCTGGTGTATATGGATTGAAAGATTTATACATGTCCAAAAGATTAGTTAAGTGAGAGGACTTAACGGCTATAGTTAAACTTTCTATAAATTATCAATTTTTATTTAAATCAAAGGACGAATAATGACTCACTCATGTTAGAGAATTTTCGTTTACAAAAATTAGTTTAATGAAGTGATCATTAAATCATCTATCATTTTTAACATTGCATCAACAAAATTGTTTAAGTCCAGTGATTTATATTGCTTTTGATATACGGACCCTTGAACAATCATGGATCAACTTCACCTATGAAGTGTTTATTATTCTTGAAGTATGCTATATAAAGATATATATATATATATATTTTTTTGAATTTGTGTGGAAACAGCGAGATACCGAGCGCAAAACCCCACGGGTAAGCCTACTACCTCTAGAGCACATCAAGATTAAGCCATGTGGGTTTAAATATAAATATATATATATATATGTACATATATATGTATATATACATATATATGTACATATATATGTATATATACATATATATGTATATATATATATATATAGAAAACCATAGAAAAGAGAAATCTTTAAAGATTTGATTCGAAGAAATAATAGAATCAAAAATAGAAAATATACAACTAAAAAAGATAACTCCAAATGAACATAAATAAAAGACTTTTGATGAATATTAAGCATAAAATAAATGATGTCACCATTTAGGTCAAAGGTCCAAAAATCAGATAGAGACAATCCGACCCATTTACATCCTTTTAAGAGATAAACGGGTGCATGAATCTGATAAGCGCATATTTAAAATCTGGTTATGGACCATTATGGACCTATCACTTTCCTTCATTAGATACTTCTCCAGTAATTGATTTGACCCAACTTCTACCATTTCTTTTATAAAGTATATACCTCATGTACTTTCTATTGTACTTTAACCCTCTTAATTGTGTCATGAGATGCAATTAATAGTGATTAGCAAGTGATTAATTGCAATATTATGTTAGTCATTAGCTGGGTGGAACTTTTGGGTTGCCGGCCATGCTTGCGTCTCCACCCAACTCTCATTTCTCACCCAATTATTTGGCTTATCTTAGTGGATAAATATAAATATTAGCAAATTTAGGACCAAAACTTTGGACTCTGATTTTTCTTTAGTTAACATCAGCTACAAAATACACGTGGCTAAAGGGAAAGTCAATCTGAATTTTCTACTTTGTGGCCTCATGTTGAATGGAGGATAATCTTATTAATTTGGGTCCTTAGATTTGCAAATTTGATCTAAATCTTATAAATATAATTCGGCTTGATGATTTGATGCTTCCAACAAAAAATAATAGGTTTAAATATCAGTCGATACATTGATGAAAGATCTTTCTTCAAAACTGTAGAACCCTAGCCCAAGAAGTCAGAGCGCCAACAATACCTCGGGCAAGCGATGTGTTCGAGCGGTGGGGGGCTAGTTGGAGTCCCATATCGGAAGTGAAGGCAAAATAAGGGAAGATTATAAGATATTACGCCTCATTATCGGTACAACGCATTTTGGGCCTGGATTTGGACTGAGCCTAATACAAAACCGTGTGGGCCCCCTGTGTGGGTGGGCTTAGAACAGACAATATTATACTGAGCAGGCCTCTGGTGAGCATTGCAGGGCCTGGTTACATATCAGAGTAGTGTTATAATGAAACCATTCTATAAACTTGAAAAACTAAAACCCATGTACACGGCCCACCAAAGTCCTTAAACATAGCCCAATGCAACTCACATTGTATATGATCAATTTAGATGCACACAAGTCCATGGGATGAATTGGTTGGACCCTATGCTTAAAAACTTGGCCAAATAAGTATGGGTCACATATCGACTGAATACTATCAACGATAAGGCAGATTTTAACTCTGCATTTTCGCTTTTTTATTTTTTTTCATTTTTATTATTTTTATCCAATTTTTCAAAATAACTTTTTCGAAGCCCATACATGCAGTTCTTCAATTGTTCGACTTGTATTCATGACCCATTCACGCTCATAGCTCCTCAGAAGTGGATTGAGCTCTACTGATAAATTCATGGTTTCAGTGAGGTTGGTGAAGTCCATAAACTGCTATTGACAAGTTTAAACAAGCTAGGAATTGCAGAGCTCAGTGAACTTAATGTGAGAATAACAAGCTTAAGGAAGTTGGTTAATGCAAAAAGGTGATCTTAATGGTATAACTAGGTTTAATGAAATGGCTGTCACTTGGATGAAATGGACCAACAAGTCAATACTAAAGAAACAAGGGAATGCAAGAGAGTGTCAGTTTGAAAAAAATGAATGGAAGGATTTGCTGAATTAAGAGCAACTTAAATAATTTCCATTGAGTATGGAGCTTGGTGAATTTGAAATCAAGAATTTACTAGAGAGTTATGTAATTTGAGAAATTTATTGTTTGAGAATACGATTTATCACGAGCTGAGTTAATATTTTTTTAATTCAATTTGAATCAAAGGATGAAGTAGTTTGAAAGATCTTCATGTGTATAAAGAGAGTATAAAAAAATTAACTTCACTAAATCATAATAGGTCTGTTGATTCAAAGATGTAAAGTTTTGATTACAGAATGGGTTAATTGCAAAGGATACAAATTGAATATACATTTAATTAAAAAAAATAGTGATAATCTTGAAGAAGAGAGTGCTAATTTCAACCCTACTTCAAATTTATTTACGAAATTCACACGGTAGAATTATCCAATTTGTTTGAGTAGAGAGATTTACACATATTCTGAGAATTAGTCAAGTTACACTTCCATCATAAAAAAAAAAAAAAAGTTGGCATCTTGACTCTATAGGTTCTGATAAAGAGACTTAGACAGTCTTAATTAACATGGCGTGAAATAATAAACGAATATAATTCTACAACATTGAGAAAGAAAAGAATCATGGTCTGCTACAAGAGTGTGTCTTCCTTCATCAATGTTAAGATAGGATTAGATTTTATTTATTTAGTAATTACTAATATTTTTTTTCCTATTTTTAGTGATTTCCTTATTTAGTTGATTTGCTTTCCTTATGTGTATTCATCTTTTATCTATAAATAATGCGGTGTCTCTTTTAAATTAAGGAGAGACCTTGAACATTATTTATATAGAGAAAAGGAAATACAAATAAAACAAGTGAATCAAATAAAAGGGGAAAATCCTAAAATGGTAAATAGAAATATTATGGAATATCTAAATATATCTAAATATAAATCTAATTAGATTCTAACACGCCTCCGCAAGTTAAAGCGTGTATGGAAAGGAACGTGAAGTTTGGAAATTCTCAAAATTGGAGATGAACATCGAAAATAGATAAACTTGCAGCACACTGACTTACTGTAATGATTTAGTTTGTTTAATTAGATTAATGAAATCACATTTAAAAAAAATCTAAGAACTAAAGAATATTTTTGGTGAATTTTTTTTTCTAAAATATAATACTCCCTCTGTCTCAATTTAAGTTATCTTGTATGGATTTTGAAATTGTCCCAAAATAGTTGTCTCATTTATATTGGAGTAGCATAAAGTGAGTTGAAAATGAATGAGATCATATAGGAGTGTTAGCCTTATATAAAGAGTTTTTTAAAAAATACAAATATTTCAAATGAGACAATTAAAATGGGACGACGGAGTATAAAAGATCTTTCAAAATTATAAAACATATTAACCAATGCAATATATTACAAAAAGTTGAAGCTTCACTCCTCTCATAGTTCAAAAAATTAACATTTAGAGTTAATTAGAAATTTTATCGAGTTAAGTAATTATAAATTTTTGGTCTCGACTGAAAAAACATTGATAGAATTTATTAACTTTTTTCAATCAAAAACCTATTAATTTCAACCAACCTACATCTTGACTTTCTTAACTCAAAATCCTAATGAATCGAGCAAATTTAAATTTACATACTCAATTTGTTTCCAGTTTTTAAACTACGATTTATTTATTTATTATTTCCAAAAAACAACGAGAAAACGTGGAACAAAATGCTAGTTTAGAATAATTAAGAGGTTGTACGAAAAAGTGGGCCC
The DNA here is from genome assembly GCA_013350335.1 of Chimonanthus salicifolius. NCBI lineage: Eukaryota > Viridiplantae > Streptophyta > Magnoliopsida > Laurales > Calycanthaceae > Chimonanthus > Chimonanthus salicifolius. The sequence goes on along the minus strand of CM023532.1, from coordinate 25,810,827 downwards.
TTGAATTGGTATATTCCCCATATTTACTTTATTCAAAATGAACACATAAGAATGAATTGAAAATAATTTTATTTTACAATGTGAAGGGGCATTTTACCATTTTTTAGTCAATAAAAAAATGAAAAGCTCAAAAAATAAAATTCTTCCGTTTTCATTCTTTGATGAGATAACAACTATTTGTATATATATATACAGAGAGAGGGAGGTTCTCTTTATTCTTATGAATGTATCTCTCTCATGACATCTTCACAGTTTTGTATTAACATGTATGTCCCTACACACAACTCAAGAGGTCTTATGTTGAGAGAAGGAAGGCGATTTGGGATTCACAACGTCTCATTGGCAACTTTTTAGGGTTTAGGGTTTATAGGTTGCAACAGGTAGCCTCACCAAATGTGCTTCGTGAACTTCTTCCTTATAGGATTTTCGAAACGCCTGCATGTCAGACATCTTGCGTGCATGGAATTAATAATATGTTGATCTTGCTTGAACTCTTAGTGTTTTTTGCTTCCTTTTTTATTTTATCTTTTATCTTTTTTCTCATGCTTGTAGTTTTCCTTTTTCTTTCTATGTATTTTTTCCTCTTTACTACGCAAGACCGTTGGAGTTTGCTTCCTTCTCTACTAGGTGCGGGCCATCGTAATAGATGATATAAGATGTGACCGATTTTCTTGAATCAAGAAGATAGTACCCATTCATTAGTCGATTCTCTTACTTCAAATACTTCTTCTCAACACTTACAATCTTTCTCTTCTTTGACGAATTTAAAGAGAATGGACAACATTTTGCAATCAGACGGGACAAACAAGTCACATGCAGGCCTGACCCTGCCTATAGGCTAACTAGGCGGTCGCCTAGGGCCCCCAGGTCCATAAACATGTCTCATAAGTCCTATTTCAAAAAGGTCCAAACCAAATTCCACAAGCGTGTGTGAACGCGTCTAACTTATCCTTTCTTAATTTTTTTTTTTTGAAAAAGAAACTGCCTATCACCTTTTTCACTCAATCTCTTTTAGTACATTAAATACTTCTTTCTTCGTTCCCAAATTATCCTTTCTCTTCTGTCTATTTACCCCTTACTCAATTCTATTTTCTATCTTTTTGATCCCATTGTCATTTGACCACACTTTTGACCATTTGACTCAAGTTAATAAGATTTTATCAAATTTCCATGTACAGATGCTCAAAAAAGTCTCGTGCATGGAGTTAAAACGTATAAAATCTTATTTTCTATCTACATGTATTAGATATATTATCTATTGAAAAATATATGTAAAAAAAAAAATATAGTAATTTAATTAATAATTTTATATCTCAAAATATGAGATTAATAAATTTTAAATAATATTTTGTTATAAATTTGATTATAATATTTTATTTAGATATTTCAATTTTTTTTTAAATGTATGATTTTTTTTAAGTGTATATATAAAAGAGCAAAAGGCCTCGTACCAAAGCTGCGCCTAAAATCACATAGCCGGCCCTGGTCACAGTGTGATTTTGATGGAAAGATTCTGCAGTTTCCTACTACATTTGTGAGAGGCGCTTAGGTTTATTTTGCACGATTAAATAACATTGATTCAAAAAGAGGAAAAAAAATTATCAAAAAGATTACAAAAATGAGTTCACATCGCGAGCAAAACAACAAAGAAAATAGTGTATAGACTTTTCCACAGTAACATGTGTTAAAAGTGCCTAGAGACGCAGTAACACGTGTTAAAAGTGTCCAGAGACGTTTGGCTTGTTTCTTACGTGCAGACAACTTGGACTTTGTTTCCTAAATTTTCCTACAAATGTAGATACACTTCCCTTCATTTCTTCAAACTGACATTCTCTTGCATTCCCTTGTTTCTTTAGTATTGATTTGTTGGTCCATTTCATCCAAGTGACAGTCCATTTCATTAAACCTAGTTATACCATTAAGATCACCTTTTTGCATTAACCAGCTTCCTTAAGCTTGTTATTCTCACATTAAGTTCACTGAGCTCTGCAATTCCTAGCTTGTTTAAACTTGTCAATAGCAGTTTATGGACTTCACGAACCTCCTTGAAACCATGAATTTATCAGGAGTAGAAATCGATCCGCTTCTGAGGAGCTATGAGCGTGAATGGATCACGAATACAAGTCGAACAATCGAAGAAGAAGTTGAACAAGACGACGAAGTGAGGCCCGTCTGCATACTCACCATCCCAAAGACTCTAATTTCTGCAAAACTAGAAGCTTATGTTCCTCAAGTAGTCGCCATAGGTCCTTATCATCAGAAGCGACTGGATCTCTATGACATGGTGAGATACAAAATCGCCTCGGCGAAACAGACCCAGAGACTACTCAAGACCCAGAGATTTAGAGATGTCGTCGAGCGCTTCTCGGTGCTCGAGGAAGACATTCGAGCTTGCTACCATAAATTCTTGGATTATGGGAGTGAAACCTTAGCATGGATAATGGCCATAGACGCATGTTTCTTGGTGGAGTACATGCAAGTGTGCACTGCAGTAAAGGGCTTGCCTTTCAAGAAGGTTTCTTCTTGTTTGTTGCATTTGATGGACTATACTGGCAGGAAATTTGGGCATCAAGCTATTCTGAGAGATATTGTCATGTTGGAGAACCAGATCCCTCTGTTCCTATTGAGAGAGCTCTTTGATTTCCTCCAACACGAAAACCCCAACAAAAGTTTTGCTGAGACATTGAAGGGCATTTGTCAATTGCTCTCTCCTATCAAGTCCATGGATTGTTTCCCATCTTGTGAAGAAGATCTCTTACACAGAACTCATTTGCTGGAGCTTCTATATTTCTCCCTCGTGCCTTCAAAAACAGAAGAAGGCGATTTCGTCAAAATCGGTATTCAACAAGGAAAAGTTGATGAGGAAGATGATCAAGCCAAAGGCTGTCTCTCACAAATGTCTCTCAAAAAAGCACTGACATCGAACAAATTCACAGTCTTGGTGAAATTTCCATTGAAAATTGTCACACGAATTTGGCCCAGCCAACAGCAGAAAACCCTAGAAGAACTGGTAGAATCGGCGGAAGAAGCGGCGATGGAGGTGGAGAAGGAAGAGAACACTAGTCATCACAGCTCAGACAGAGGAGATATCAATTCCAAGTGTGTCCGAACTGTCTAGTGCTGGCATAAAATTCCGTCCGGCCAAGGGTGGTCTTGGGTCAATCAAATTCGACAAGACGAATGCAACATTTGATCTTCCGACTATTGTTTTGGATGAGAAGTCAGAGGTGGTGTTGAGGAATCTCGTCGCTTACGAGTCCTTGACTGCACCAGATTCTATGGTCTTTATCCGTTACGCTGAATTGATGAATGGGATCATCGATACAAAAGAGGATTGTGGCGATACTGAGAGATGCAGGAGTGATTGTTAATTATCTAAAGAGCGATTCGGAAGCGGCGGAGATGTGGAATGGGATGACTAAATCGGTGAAGAGAAGTAAGGTGACGTTTCTGGACGACACGATACGGAGCATCGATCACTATTATTCTTCGAGATGGAAAGTCAAGGCTTCAACATTTATAAACAAACATGTTTTCAATCCATGGAGGTTTCTTCTTTTCTTGTTCACCAACATCTTCTTGCTGCTTGCTGTTCTGCAAACCTTCTGTTCTATCCACAATTGCAAACGAACGATTGCGGCTATGTAGTCTAAATGATGTCCGCCTGTTGTACCAGACAATAATCTTTTATTTCACAATCTTATATAATAAATCATTTACATTTATGATAAATTTGAATTTATTATCACTCTTATATAATAAATCATTTACATTTACTTTTTATTCATCGAGAAGATATTTATCAGGATTAGGATCCATTTATTCTCAAGTGACTAAACTTTAAATATAAAGTTTGATGGAGATTTGATTTGTTTGGGTATAATGTGTCAAGAATTCTAATATTAGTATCAAATTGATGCAATAAACTAACAATGTATTGGTGATGCATATTGCATTAGCGATATATCGTTGAAACACGATTTTATTAACACAATTTTTTTATTAAAAATTAAAAATATATTGCATGAATGATATATTAGTGATATTTCAAAATCATGTGATTATTAGTAAAAATATATTTTGTTTACACCTGAATTGGTCGAACAATAAAAAGAAGCTGATGCTACACTTGAATTTAGAAGGGTCTTTCTAAAAAATTATTCATTGCTTGGTGGAAATTTTCAATTATAATTTAAAAAAAAATTAAATAATAACTTTGATATTATTACATCTACTTAAAATAATAATTAAAAGTTCAAAAGAATTTTTGTTAGTTCACAAGAGATAATTTCTATTTTATAAGAGCGGAAGCTCTATTTTATGTTCGTGCAATTTTCCATACGTAAATTAAAAAAAGACTTCTGACTCTTCAAATAAAAGGCTTTCTAAATCACTAATAAGTTCACGTTTTTCCTCTATACATGTTTTCTAAATCACACAACTGCACTAACACGCCCGTATCAAAAAAAGAGAGAATTGGAGTGACAAAAGGTGTTGGCCCATTCATGGATTCTCTGTAAGGAAGGATTAAATATGTCACCAAAATCCAATGAAGTGAAGTTTCGTTTTCAAAATGGCATTGGCAATTAATTATTTCTCACCATCTACTGTAGCTTGGACTTTGGATTAAGAAGATGTGAACCTAGCACGTATATATTTAATTATTTCTCATATTAAATTGTTGACATGTTATGCTACAAATGTGATACATGCATATAATGGGAAGAGTAGGATAAACTCTTTTCTCTTCCACTCGCTCCTATCCTCATTCACTTTCTCCATTTCCATTTTCTCCCTCGGGGCACCAAATCGGTGCACCGATTCACTGGTAAATTGACCGATTTCTGGAAAGTGATCCGATTTTTAAATTTTTAGTACGGAGGGATGGAGTAAAGTGGAAAACACGGTAAAACTCGTGTTTTCCAAAAGATTTGTCCCGTGCTAAAATAGCCATCCTTTTTTTCCCTAGATATCTTTATGATTTTTATGTGAATTATACTTCTTGTACAGACTCTAAAAACGGTTTCTTTTTCTCTTTGCTATTTATACTTTACTGTCAGATTTTCTTTATATGAATATTAAAAACATTGCATACCTACTATATATATTATATATTGACAGCATCAAAATAAAATATATAGGAAGGCTTGACACAAAGACTAATACATCATACGTACTAAAACATTAATAATATTTATAATTTTTTGAATGAAGTTTTAATATCACATTTCATTTTAAAGAATTATTATTCTCCGTAGAATTACTCAATAAATGTGAGTAGAGGGACTTGCACATACTCTGATGATTAGTCGGGTCTAGACAGGCTTAATTAACATGGCCTAAAATAATAAACAACGATGTCTTCTTTCATCAAAGTAGAGACCTCTAATCTTATTTATAGAAAATAGTTTATAAATATAGATTATGGAAGATAAAATCAAATAAAAGAGGAAACCCTAAACACAATATTAAGAATCAATAATAAATCTAAATTGATCTTAAGAGGATTAATTCTACATCATTCGGACTACGTAGCCACAATCGTTCGTTTGCAGTTGTGGATAGAACAGAAGGCTTGCAGAACAGCAAGCAGCAAGAAGATGTTGGTGACCAAGAAAAGAAGAAACCTCCATGGATTGAAAACATGTTTCTTCATAAATGTTGAAGCCTTAACTTTCCATCTTGTAGAATAATAGTGATTGATGCTCCGTATTGTGTCGTCCAGAAACGTCACCTCGCTTCTCTTCACCGATTGAGTAATCCCATTCCACATCTCCGCCGCTTCCGAATCGCTCTTTAGATAATTAACAATCACCCCTGCATCTCTCAGTATCGCCACATCCTCTTTTGTATCGATGATCCCATTCATCAATTCAGCGTAACGGATAAAGACCATAGAATCTGGTGCAGTCAAGGACTCGTAAGCGACGAGGTTCCTCAACACCACCTCTGACTTCTCATCCAAAACAATAGTCGGAAGATCAAATGTTGCATTCGTCTTGTCGAATTTGATTGACGCAAGACCACCCTTGGCCGGACGGAATCTTATGCCGGCACTAGACAGTTCGGCCACACTTGGAATTGCTATCTCCTCTGTCTGAGCTGTGGTGACAGTGTTCTCTTCAATCTCCACCTCCATCGCCGCTTCTTCCGCCGATTCTACCAGTTCTTGTAGGGCTTTCTGCGCTTGGCTGGGCCAAATTATTTTGGCGATTTTCAATGGAAATTTCACCAAGACTGTGAATTTGTTCGATGTAATTGCTTTTTTGAGACCGGGCAACAATTGTGAGAGACAACCTCTGGCTCTTGGCCAGAGTCTGCTTTGATCATCTTCCTCATCGCCCTTTCCTTGTTGAATATCGATTTTGACGAAATCGGCTTCTTCTACTTTTGAAGGCACGAGGGAGAAATATAGAAGCTCCAGCAAATGAGTTCTCTGTAAGAGATCTTCTTCACAAGATGGGAAACAATCCATGGACTTGATAGGAGAGAGCAATTTACAAATGCCCTTCAATGTCTCGGCAAAAAAATTGTTGGGGTTTTCGTGTTGGAGGAAACCAAAGAGCTCTCTCAATAGGAACAGAGGGATCTGGTTCTCCAACATGACAATATCTCTCAGAATAGCTTGATGCCCAAATTTCCTGCCGGTATAGTCGATCAAATGCAACATACAAGAAGAAACCTTCTTGAAAGGCAAGCCCTTTACTGCAGTGCACACTTTCATGTACTCCACCAAGAAACATGCGTCTATGGCCATTATCCATGCCAAGGTTTCACTCCCATAGTCCAAGAATTTATGGTAGCAAGCTCGAATGTCGTCCTCGAGCACGGAGAAGCGCTCGACGACATCTCTAAATCTATGGGTCTTGAGTAGTCTCTGGGTCCGTTTCGCCGAGGCGATTTTGTATCTCACCATGTCATAGAGATCCAGTCGCTTCTGATGATAAGGGCCTATGGCGACTACTTGAGGAAGATAAGCTTCTTGTTTTGCAGAAATTAGAGTCTTTGGGATGGTGAGTATGCAGACGGGCCTCACTTCGTCCTCTTTTTCGACTTCTTCTTCTTCTTCGATTGTTCGACTTGTATTCGTGACCCATTCACCCTCATAGCTCCTCAGAAGCGGATTGATCTCTACTCCTGATAAATTCATGGCTTCAGTGAGGTTGGTAAAGTCCATAAACTGCTATTCACAAGTTTAAACAAGCTAGGAAATGCAGAGCTCAGTGACTTTAATGGAAGAATAACAAGCTCAAGGAAGCTGCCAAGCTGGTTAATGCAAGAAGGTGATCTTAATGGTATAACTAGATTGAGGAAGCGACTAAATGAAAGAAAGACTGACACTTTGATGAAATGGACGAACAAGTCAATACTGAAGAAATGACCGGAAGTGTCTGTATATTTATCGGAAAATTTTCGGAAGTCACTTTCTCCTGTACTACATAAAAGTCTACTCATGTCATTTTCGGTAAGAGCCTAACTTTGACCAATTGATATTCAATTACAAAAAATGTGTTGATTATATAAAAGTCACTTTCTCCTGTACTATATAAAAGTCTTTGGGATGTGAAATCAAGAGTTAAACTGTTGTTTAGTTAAGTTATGAAATTCCTGAGTTGAGTAAATATTTTTTTAATTTTTTTTTAAACAAATAGGCAAGTATCATTCAAAAGCAAAAAATATTAAAAGAAAAACACCTAAAACCAGGGTTAAAAAAGGGTTAACAGGCCGATAATTTTCTCTCTCTTCTTTTTTATTTTAAAAGACGACCGATATTGTGAATACCCCTACCTCAAAAAATTACAAGTTAAGGCCATAACATGGCCGATCACCCCATCCAGAAGGCAGGGAGCAAAAGAATATTGCCCACAACCCAAAGATGAAATAGTTTGAAAGATCTTAATGTGTACAAAGAGAGTGAAAAAGAATTAACTTTGCTAAATCATAATAGGTATGTTGATTTAAAGGTGTAAAGTTTTGGTTATGGAATGGCTTAATTGCAAAGGATACAAATTGAATATACATTAAATTAAGAAAATAATTATAATCCTGGATAAGAGAGTGTCAATTTCAACTCTACTTTAAAATTAATTATTCAATTCACATAAATCAATTAATCCTTTACTTCATATTCATAGGAAAAAGATTTTTTTTTTAAAGAATTGCATATGAAAATCCCACCAATGAACCTGGTTGGAAAAAGTGAAACGAGATTGCACTATTACAGTGTTGACAGGAACAAATTGTGTAATAATTAAAAAACCTAAGCGCCCCTTGGAAATGTAGGAGGAAACTGAGGAATCTTTCCATGAAAATCACATGTAGTTTGTTTGTCCCGTCCTGATTGCATAAGTTCTGGGTACGTGTATGGTCGCACATCCTAATGTATACTCGTAAGGGTGTCTATAATGTCCTAAGGTGTACAAAGAAATAAACTGAATTCTATTGAATACCTATTTTGTTACATGTATTTATAGTTTCTATCTGACTCTAAAGCTATCATACTTAAAAGTCAAACTCTAAATTAATCAAATACATATCTTAATTAGAGATAAATTCAAATAAATAATCTTAATTAGACAATAACTCTAATTATTCGAACAAAAGGAAACAATATCATGCTGGGTGGGACAGAGTTGTTATAAGATATGAAGAAACACCTAATATGAAAGTTATATTCTCAAGTTTCTTAAAGTGACATGTATTTTATATTAAATTTATAATTTTTTTGTATTAAAAGAATTTGAATTTTATAGAAATATTGAAATATTAGAAATATCAGACAAATATCCTAAAAGCTATACCAATTGCATTAAGAGATTATCAGATAATTCTATAGATATTTTTATATTATTTCATTGTTTTTTTTTTTAAAGAAACTCTGAAATGAAAATTATTTTAAAATTTTCAACTGTTATTAATAATTTGAAAAAATATAGAAAATCACACAAATACTCTATAAACCATATCAATACATGAAGGCATCTCTGTTCAATTTCAAAAGCACTCAATATTATTTTATTTTATTTTATTTACAAAAAAAAAAAGTCAAAATTATCATTGAGCAAAAATTCAAAAAAGAATGACGAAAATAACTAAAAATGTTTGAATTTTAAGGGTAATTTTTTTAAAATGACAAATAGCTTTCACACTTAAAGAACTTACTTCTAAACCTTCTTAATTCATACTCAATTTATGATTTAACTTAAAAAAATGGTCAAAACCATATTCCTTTTGAAAAAAATTTAAAAATATGAAAATTGTTGACACTATACAGTATTGACCGATAATGGCCACAACAATATGGGCAAATTATCACTATATGAATCGATACTGTACTTTTATGATTGATACAATACGTATTGACTGATTTTTGACCCCTCAGATGAGGTGGTATCTTTCTTCTTCTTCTTTAACACTGTAACCTATCTATCTAAAGTTGGCCTTCACATGGTTTTCGAAAATGTATTGAAGAATATTCTTTTGGTAAAAGTTCAAAGAAATTTTATTAGGACATATTAGAACTTAATAAGATAGGTCATAAAAAAACATATTAAAACAATCTAAGTTTTAAAACCCAAATCTTATGACTAAAAATGATATTTTGGAGTGAAATTTTATCCCATCTCCTAATTATATTATCTTTTACAATCTCATTTAAAGATGCATTTTCCACGTGGAAGAAATTCCTTACATTCATCTCAATAGGAAAGGTCCAGTGAAGAAAAGTGAAATTTCGATAGAAAATAGGTGAAGAAAACGTGATTTTAGTGAATTAGAAAAGCTTGCGTTTCGTAAGGGAATTGTTATTGGCAGCCTATTTAGACACCTAGGTTTTTTTTGTCACCAGACACCAATTTCTGAATTTTGAGGGGAAATTACCATTTTGCCCTCCTGCGTTTTATCTTATATGCTACAGCAAAATTCTTTAAAAATTTTAAACAGTAAAATATCTTTTAAAATTTTAAAATTATTTTTTAAGCACTGTGTATTTCTAAAATTTTTCAAATTAAATATCCAGACTAATTAAGATAATCTGATTAAAATACTTTAAGACTTCAAGGTCTTTTAACATTCCAAAATACTTAAAACATAGTGTTTTACAACTAAGGATATCCCTCTGCTGTGTCAAAAATATATTTAGGAGTGTCAAAAGACCTTTAAGTCTTAAGGTATTTTTATAAGGTTATCGTAATTAGTCCGGATATTTAATTTGAGAAATTTTGGAAATACATGGTGCTTAAAAAATAACTTTAAAGATTTAAAGGAGATTTTATTATTTAAAAAGTTATTTGTTAAGCACTGTGTATTTTAAAAAAATTTCAAATTGAATATCCGGACTAATTACAATAGCATGATAAAAATACTTTAAGACTTAAAGGTCTTTTGACACTCCCAAATATATTTTTGACACAGCTGAGGGATACCCTTATTTGTAAAACACTGTGTTTTAAGTATTTTGGAATGTCAAAAGACCTTGAAGTCTTAAAGTATTTTTATCAGATTATCTTAATCAGTCTGGATATTTAATTTGAAAATTTTTAGAAATACACAGTGCTTAAAAAATAACTTTAAAATTTTAAAAGATATTTCACTGTTTAAAATTTTTAAAGAATTTTAACGTAGCATAACATTCATGAACTGAAAAATCAAAAGAAAATCCTTTGAATCAAAAGAAAAATAGTCCGAAGGATAAAACACAAAAGGGAAAAATGGTAATTGCTCCTCAAAATCTGAAATTGGTGTCTGGTGACAAAAAAAACCTGGTATCTAAATGGGCTGCCTTGTTATTTACACGGAAGATACAAATATATTTTATTATTTAAAATTTCTATTTTACCCCTCATTTTCAACTTTCCTCTCCTCTTTCCAATGGCAGAGCTTCCACCTATCTCTTTCTCATACAGTTACTAGAGAAGAAAGCTGACTTCATGAATCAATAAGGCAAACACAATCTTTATCCAGTTGCTATAGAAAATGATAAAGATATTAGTTCATGATGGGGGAGATTGTGGATTTGAGTCCTTATGGCTTAATTTTGGTGTGTCTTAGGGATAGTGGATTTACCCGTGAAAATCATTTTACGCTACGTATCCCCTAGTTTTCCACACATAAATTCAAAAAAAAAAGATATTAATAATATAAATTTAAAATGATAATAAATTTTGAAAATTTGATTACTGTAAGAGATTTTTTTAATTATATTACTCATAATATTCTCTATTCAGAGTTTTTTTTAATTAGATTACTCGTAATATTCTCTAATTGGACTATCTGAAGCATTGCTCTATCCTGCTGGTATCCACCAGAATTCTTCAAAGCCCGTTATGAGTTGAGCTTGCTTTTAATCATTTAATGATAAGAAAGGCTTGTAGATAAATAGGATTACATCTCTCTCCTTCAGAAGGAAGACATCAATTAGAATACAACCTCTTTCAAGATTAATACAAAAGAATTAGGATAAGAGAAACCTTTTTAAGGATTAACAAAAAGGACTAGGATAAGAGAAAGTTCAAATTTGAATTGAACTATGAGTTCCACTTGAGTGAAGAGTCCTTTCAGAGTGTTGTACTGCCGTCAATACCAACAATGTTTATGTGAACAACTTTAAGAGGTTAGTGTATTGGCCAGAAACTTATTTCAGGAAGTAGGGTGTCTTGAGTTCGAATTCCATCCTATTTTAAAGGGCTACCTTTCGTAGTTTTACTCGATATATATGAGTAAAGAGGCTTGCATACGTTTTGAAGATTAATCGAAGTGCTCTAAAAGTACCTAGACGCCTCGATTATAAATAAAAAATAACATTCATGTGAGATGCATGCAATAAACTAATCGCATATGAAAGCATGAAATGACACATTAAACTAAGAAAATACTATCAAACTAACTCCAAGTTGATGGGCAATTCAATTAAGTGAAAATTCAAAATTATCAAAATTAGATGGAGAATATCTTGACGACGTGTATCTACTTGTTTGGTCGTGTTAAGGTCATTCAATGAGTCAAGAATTTGGATTTGTTAAATCCAATCCTCCAATTTCTCTCTCTTTTAGGGTCCTCCACTTATATGGGCATTTGGTGGGGCCAATAGTCTCTAGGATTATAGTGGGGGACCCACTAGTAGACTATTCTAATGAACAATCTGCCTCACGTGATTACCAAATTCAGCGTTATCTAACTTTGCTACCCTTCCAAATTTGTAGTTCTGAAATTAATGGTCAAACTCAAAGACTTCTTGTCTCTTCCATTTATTTATTTTAAAGCTTTACAAATGGGGATAAGTTTTAAATACGAAATGAAATTGATAAAAAGATCAAAATATTTTAGATGAATTGCTCATTTTACCATCGCAGGCAAAGTATTATTTTTCTATTTTTTTAGAAAAAATGAAAAGTTAAAATTTCAAAATATTGGCCCATTTTGGCAAATGTTTCAACCCATAAGTTAATATTTAACCATTTTTTTCATATATGAAGGGTCTTGTTTCAAGTTTCAACAAATTTCAACTGATAAATTTAATTTTAGCCAATATTTTTATCTAAAAAAGTTTGTTGACACTGATTCTTTATCATATAAATTGAGATTGCTTCTTTCAGGAATCAGGACATTGAGTATGCAGTGGTTTTAATTTTTCTGAAATAGTAACTAGCAGGTAGGCACCAAAGGAACTAGGGGTGAAACTTGGGTCGGGTTTAACCCGACCTACATGATCCAACTCAAGAAATCAATGGGTTTGGATTATGTATTTGCATATCTCAGGTTGGATTGGATTGGGGAAAAAACCCATATGAAATTCGGATAGTTTCAGGCCTACATGATCAAACTCAAGAAATCAATGGGTTTGGATTATGTATTTGTATATCTCGGGTCGGATTGGATTGGGGAAAAAATCCGTATGAAATTCTGGTCGTGTCAGGTTGAGAAATCTAAAATCAACCCGACTTAACCTGCCCGAACGCACCAAGTTATAAAACAACACTTGGCTTTAGTCAGGTTAGAAATTCAGGCCAGTCAGATTTAGTAACTTGGGTCAATAATTAGGATCAAATCGAGATCAATAAGTTTTGACATGAGTTCAATTTAGTTTTTTGAAACCCAACCTGACCCGACTCGAATTTCAACCTTAAGAGTAACTATGAATAATCTAAATATATTCTTTAAATTCGTTTTATTATATGTCACTGACCAATAAAAAATAAGATTGTTTTTTTTATATATAAATTTGTTCACACGATCTTAGTTACAAAATTAAAAAATCATTTTTGTATTTTTTTTTTGTGTAAACAACAGTGGACTATGACATTTTAACTTACTGAACCAAAGCTGAATTACTCCAAACTTGTAGGTCCCATTTCTAAGAAAATTAAAAGATATTAGCTCATGAGATGCAGTGGGCCATGCCTGTTACGAGGCTTGGATGCGGCACAGGGGCTTATCAATGCTAACTAGAGCCCATTCATGGCCTGGTCCAGCCAGCTTTGGGCCTTTGCGGTCATTGAAAGAAAGCCTGACTCTTTACGGGCCTGAAAGCTCAGCTGGTCCACTTACATCCTTACATCCTTAATGCAACTCAAGACTGAGATCTCGGCCAGATTTTTCTCTCTCCTCATTTTTTTATTTGAAAATCTCGGTGACTTTTTTTTTGAAAAAATTCATTTAAAAAATAAAAAGTCCATTTTTTTAAAAAAAAATTAAAAATATAAATATAGGCCAAGATATCGACCGGGCCCACTGCCGATATTTTTTTTTAAAATAAAAATAAAAATCGGCCGACATTCGGCTTAATGTTTTTTATCTATGGCCGATACGCATAATATCAGCTGAGATTTCGACCCTTGGGGGTATAAAATTTAACACCCTAGATATCCTCGGCCGATACTGTTAAGTATTGGCCAGATAAAAAAAATCGGCCGATTTCTTTTAAAAAATAAATAAATAAATATCGGTTTGTGCCCGGTCGATATCTCGGCTGATATTCGTCCGATATGGGTGAATATCGGCGGATATTTATATTTTTTAATTTTTTTTAAAAATAGCCTTTTTATTTTTTTTAAATGAATTTTTTCAAAAAAAAAAAAGCCATTGAAAATTCCCAAAAAAAAAAAAAATTGGCCGATTTTTCGACCCCGAAAGCAATTCTTCTACCCATCCCCATTGCCAATAAATACTACAATAGTGGCTCAGTGATTTTGCTAATTACTATATAATATTGCAGCTTGTCGCTTGCTAATTACCATTAAATGCATCTCAGTAGAGGGACTTGCATATATTCTAGTGATTAGTCGAGTCACAATTAGACAAGCTTAATTAACATGGCCTGAAATAATAAACAACAATGCCTTCTTTCTTCAAAGAGAGACCTCTAATCTTATTTATAGAAAATAAATTATAAATATAGATTATAGAAGATAAAATCAAATAAAAGAGGAAACCCTAAACACAATATTAAGAATCAATAATAAATCTATCTTAAGAGGATTAATTCTACATCATTTGGACTACATAGCCACAATCGTTCGTTTGCAGTTGTGGATAGAACAGAAGGCTTGCAGAGCAGTAAGCACCAAGAAAATGTTGGTGACCAAGAAAAGAAGTAACCTCCATGGATGGAAAACATGTTTCTTCATAAATGTTGAAGCCTTAACTTTCCATCTTGAAGAATAATAGTGATTGATGCTTCGTATTGTGTCGTCCAGAAACGTCACCTCACTTCTCTTCACCGATTTAGTCATTCCATTCCACATCTCCGCCGCTTCTGAATCGCTCTTTAGATAATTAACAATCACCCCTGCATCTCTCAGTATCGCCACATCCACTTCTGTATCGATGATCCCATTCATCAATTCAGCGTAACGGATAAAGATCATAGACTCTGGTGCAGTCAAGGACTCGTAAGCGACGAGGTTCCTCAACACCACCTCCGACTTCTCATCCAAAACAATAGTCGGAAGATCAAATCTTGCATTCGACTTGTCGAATTTGATTGACCCAAGACCACCCTTGGCCGGACGGAATCTTATACCGGCACCAGACAGTTCGGACACACTTGGAATTGATATCTCCTCTATCTGAGCTTTGGTGATAGTGTTCTCTTCCTTCTCCACCTCCATCGCCTCTTCTACCGCCGATTTCTACCAGTTCTTGTATGGCTTTCTGCGCTTGGTTGGGCCAAATTTTTTTGGCGATTTTCAATGGGAATTTCACCAAGACTCTGAATTTGTTCGATGTCACTGCTTTTTTGAGAGATATTTGTGAGAGACAGCCTTTGGCTCTTGGCCAAAGTCTGCTTTGATCATCTTCCTCATCGCCCTTTCCTTGTTGAATATCGATTTTGACGAAATCAGCTTCTTCTACTTTTGAAGGCACGAGGGAGAAATATAGAAGCTCCAGCAAATGAGTTCTCTGTAAGAGATCTTCTTCACAAGATGGGAAACAATCCATGGACTTGATAGGAGAAAGCAATTTACAAATGCCCTTCAATGTCTCGGCAAAAATTTTGTTGGGGTTTTCGTGTTGGAAGGAAACCAAAGAGCTCTCTCAATAGGAACAGAGGGATCTGGTTCTCCAACATGACAATATCTCTCAGAATAGCTTGATGCCCAAATTTCCTACCTGTAGAGTCTATCAAATGCAACATACAAGAAGAAACCTTCTTGAAAGGCAAGCCCTTTACTGCAGTGCACACTTTCATGTACTCCACCAAGAAGCATGCGTCTATGGCCATTATCCATGCCAAGGTTTCACTCCCATAGTCCAAGAATTTATGGTAGCAAGCTCGAATGTCGTCCTCGAGCACGGAGAAGCGCTCGACGACATCTCTAAATCTAAGGGTCTTGAGTAGTCTCTGGGTCCGTTTCGCCGAGGCGATTTTGTATCTCACCATGTCATAGAGATCCAGTCGCTTCTGATGATAAGGGCCTATGGCGACTACTTGAGGAACATAAGCTTCTTGCTTTGCAGAAATTAGAGTCTTTGGGATGGTGAGTATGCAGACGGGCCTCACTTCCTCCTCTTTTTCGACTTCTTCTTCAATTGTTCGACTTGTATTCATGACCCATTCACGTTCATAGCTCCTCAGAAGCGGATTGATCTCTGCTCCTGATAAATTCATGGCTTCAGTGAGGTTGGTGAAGTCCATAAACTGCTATTGACAAGTTTAAACAAGCTAGGAATTGCAGAGCTTAGTGAACTCAATGGAAGAATAGCAAGCTTAAGGAAGCTGGTTAATGCTAAAAGGTGATCTTAATGGTATAACTAGGTTGAGGAAATGAATGGAAGTGTCTGTACATTTATAGGAAAATTTTCGAAAGCCAATTTCTCCTGTACTGTAGAAAAGTATATTCATGTCATTTTCAGTAAGAGCCTAACTTTGACCAATTGATATTCATTACAAAAAATGTGTTGATTTGTTGAATTAAGAACAACTTACTTAAACAATTGCCATTGATTATGGAGCTTGGTGGATGTGAAATAAAGAGTTGAACTAGAGAGTAGTGAAATTTCAGAAATTATTGTTTAGTTGAGTTATGAAATTTGTGAGTTGAGTAAATATTTTATTATTATTTTTTTTTAAATCATTCAAAAGCAAAAAATAGGAGAAAAACACCTACAAGCAAGTTAAGGCCATAACATGGCCGATCACCTTACCCAGAAGGGAGGAGCAAAAGAATACTACCCACAACCTAGAGATGAAATAGTTTGAAATATCTTGATGTGTACAAAGAGAGTGAAAAAGAATTAACTTCGCTAAATCATAATAGGTATGTTGATTCAAAGATTTAAAGTTTTGGTTATAGAATGGGTTAATTGCAAAGGATACAAGTCAATTTCAACTCTACTTTAAAATTAATTATGCAATTCACATAAATCAATTAATCCTTTACTTCATATTCATAGCGAAAAGATGTTTTTTTTGAGAATTACATATGAAAATCCCACCAATTAGGGCTGCAACTCGGGTTGGACGGGTCGGGTTCCTTAAAACCCAACCCGACGCAAGTTGATATATGTGGAATCCGACCCGACTTGACCTGAATTCTCAACCCGACCTGACCCCAATTCTAACCCAAATCAACCCGACCCGCATTCTGAAATCATTTTAGCCAAGTCGAGTCAGGTCAGGGTTAACTTGTAAAATCCTCAACCCTGACCCGACCCGAATTTCATGCGGGCTTTTATCTTCTGAACCCAACCCGACCTACTGACCCAAAATTCTCAACCCGACCTGCATGATTTCTAGGGTCGGGTCATGCGGGTCAGGCCAAAACCCGACCCGAGTTGCAGCCCTACCACCAATGAGCATGATCAGAAAAAGTGAAACAAGTGAAACGAGATTGCACTATTACAGTGTTGACAAGAACAAATTGTGTAATAATTAAAAACCCTAAGCGCCCCATTGGAAATGTAGGAGGAAACTGACGAATCTTTCCATGAAAATCACATGTAACTTGTTTGTCCCGTCCTTATTGCAAAATTTCCAGTGGAAGGAGGAGAATTCTGGATGAAAGAGAAAAAAATCAGTCTTTGATTTTGACGCTTTTCCTTCTCTTACATAAGGTCTTTTGGAGTGTGTGGTAGCACATCCTAATGTACAATGGTAAGGGCGTGTATAATGTCCAAAGGTTTGTAAAAGAAATAAACTTAGTTGTATTGAATATCTATGCTGTTACATGTATTTATATCCTCTAGCTGACTCTAGAGCTATCACACTCAAACTCAAATTCTAAACTAATCAAATACACCTCTTAATTAGAAGTAAACTTAAACTAATAATCCTAATTAAATAATAACTCTAATTATTCCAACAAAAGGAAACAATATCATGCTGGGTGGGGTAGAGTCGTTATAAAATATGAAGAAACAGCTAGTATGAAAGTCATATTCTCAAGTTTTCTAAAGTGACATGTATTTTATATTAAATTTATAATTTTTTTGTCGTAAAAGAATTTGAATTTTATAGAAATATTGACATATTAGAAAAATCATACAAATATCCTAAAAGCCATACCAATTGCATTAAGCGATTATCATATAATTCTATAAATATTTACATGTGCAGAATGAAGAGACTACAAATTTTACATGCAGTGCAAGAAAGAGAGGTAGATCCTTGAAATCGCAAAGATATGAGATAAAGAAAGACATGATGTAATACCCTGCCCCAAAAAGTCCCACATTACTAGTGGCATTGGAAGTTCCCTGGTATATAAGTAGTGGCCTTCCTCCTTCTAGCACAAGGCCTTTTGGGAGCAACAGTGGGTTGGCTCGCCTAAAGCAAAGCCGTGCGGGTCCGTGTGTAGGCCCAAAGTGGACAATATTGTGCTAGCGGGACGGGTCTTTACAAATGGCATCAGAGCATGGTTCAACTCTCTGCTTGAGGGTGTGGGCTTGGTTGTTGTGTGTGCAGAGACGGGGACGGCTCTGGCTTTAAGGGGGTAGATTGTAATACCCTTGCCCCAAAAAGTCTCACATTACTAGTGGCATTGGAAGTTCCCTGGTATATAAGTAGTGGCCTTCCTCCTTCTAGCACAAGGCCTTTTGGGAGCAACAGTGGGTTGGCTCGCCAAAGCAAAGCCGTGCGGGTCCGTGTGTAGGCCCAAAGCGGACAATATTGTGCTAGCAGGACGGGTCGTTACACATGATAACGGAGTTACTCATCCCATACTTTATGCCAGAATATAGTGAAAAAAATAAGATTTAAAAAACTGGACTTTAAATCAATAAAACTTTGCTACAATGGAGTGAAGTTTCGTTTTCAAAATGTCCAATTAATTATTTCTCAACATCTACTGTAGCTTGGATTTTGGATTAAGCTAGCACCTATTGTTGACTTGATATGCTACAAATGTGATACGTGCACGTAATGAGAAGAATTGTCCCATCATATATAAAATTTCATATACTTATATAAAAAGCACAAAAATAAAATGTACAATTTGATAATATTATATTGCCACATTATAAATATTGATAACAATTTTTTTTATTAATTTCTTTTATTGTGGAGTGGTGGAGATAAGAAATTTGTGGGTGTGAAATGGCATTTTAAATGTGGGAGACCACACTTAAGAAAAGGACCTGTATGGACTTTCTTGGGAATTTAGGATCTAGGGTCTTTCCTATTTATTTAATCCATTCATTATATTTATTTTTTACTTTTGAAATTTAGATGCACTATCCATTTTTATAGATACACATCAGTCTCAAGGAGATAAGGACATTTTTTTTTTTTAACTCTGCTGTTCTAGCCGAGTTGACTCAGATCTATTTTTCTTGAATGATGGGTTAGTTATTCATTGAAAGTTTGAGACGAATAATATAAATTTAAATCTTTAAAAAGATTTATAAAATATAAATTTAATTAATATAAAACAAAGTTAGGTATCTGATTTGCAGTAAGGCGAAGAATGTAAATTGTAATGGCAAAAAGGGATGAAGATTTGGATTTCATGTAAAATATTTTCAATAGGATTTCTATTTCCCAAATGTCAATTAATAACTTGCGTGTTATTGTTTCAATCACATGTTTAGAATATGTTTTGTACTTTCATCTTATTATTCTCATTGATTATATTTGAATAAAGGCTACTTTATCTCTAAAACTTCATCAAAAAGTCTTTTTAAACTCATTGCTACAATAGTTCTGAGGTTTGGTTGAAGAAGATAAATGATGATTGTTGAACAAAGTTTTAATATCTCATTCTAACTTAATGTGTCATTCTCGATAGAGTTAAGAGATATGTGCGAGTAGAGAGACTTGCATATAGCTCGAGAATTAGTCGTATGACAACTTCTATCATAAAAAAAAAAAGTTGGCATATTTTTTTAAGTTCCCCACAGTTGCCACATTGGGAATATCAACCTCTAATCTTAATTATAGAAAAATTGATTACAAATATGAAAGATAAAAGAAGAGAAATGCCTAAATACAATATTAAGAATCAATAATAAATCTAAACAGATCTTAACAAGATTAATTATAAATCTATAAGATCTGTCCAAATTATAAAACATATTAACCAATGCAATATATTACAAAAAGCCGAAGCTTCACTCCTCTCATAGTTCAAAAAATTAACATTTAGAGTTAATTAGAAATTTTATCGAGTTAAGTAATTTGAATAAAATTTTGGTCTCGACTGAAAAAACATTGATAGAACTTATTATCTTTTTTCAATCAAAATCCTATTAATTTCAACCAACCTACATCTTGATTTTCTTAATTCAAAATCCTACTGAATTGAGCAAATTTAAATCTACATACTCAATTTTTTTCAAGTTTTTAAACTACGACTTATGTATTTACTATTTCCAAAAAAAAAAAAAGAGAAAATGTGGAACGAAATGCTGGTTTAGAAAAAATTAAGAGGTTGTATGAAAAAGTGGGCTCTTGAATTAGTATATTCCCCATATTTACTTTATTCAAAATGAACACATAAGAATAAATTGAAAATCATTTTATTTTACAATGTGAAGGGCATTTTACCATTTTGTAGTCAATAAAAAAATGAAAAGCTCAAAAAATAAAATTCTCCCTTTTTCATTCTTTGATGAGATAACAACTATTTGTATATATAGAGAGAGAGGGAGGTTCTCTTTATTCTTATGAATGTATTTCTCTCATGACATCTTCACGGTTTTGTATTAATTTGTATGTCCATACATACATCTCAAGAGGTCTTATGTTGAGAGAAGGAAGGTGATTTGGGATTCACAACGTCTCATTGGCAACTTTTTAGGGTTTAGGATTTATAGGTTACAAGACGTAGGCTCACCAAATGTACTTCATGGACTTCTTCCCTATAAGATTTCGGAAACATCTACATGTCTTGAGTGCATGGAAATAATAATGTGCTGATCTCGCTTGAACTCTTAGTGTTTTTTGCTTCCATTTTAATTTTATCTTTTATCTTCTTTCTCATGTACCCATTCAATAGCCGATTCTCTTACTTCAAATACTTCTTTTCGACACTTTCAATCTTTCTCTTCTTTAACGAATTAAAAGAGAATGGACAGCATTTTACATTCAGACGGGACAAACAAGTCACATGTGCTTTTTATGGAAAGATTATGCAGTTTCCTCCTTACATTTTAGAGACGCGCTTAGGTCTATTTTGAATGACTAAGCAAGATTCATTCAAAAGAGGAAAAAACATTATCAAAAAATTACAAAAATGAGCTCACATCACGAGCAAAACAACAAAGAAAATGGTGTATAGACTTTTCCATAGTAACATGTGTTAAGTGCCTAGAGACGTATGGAGTTTGGACTGCTTGTCCCATTTCCTTACTCGAGCACAGATTTTCTCTGCACTTGTTTCTTATGTGCAGACAACTTGGACATTGTTTCCTATAAATGTAGATACACTTCCATTCATTTCTTCAGACTGACACTCTCTTGCATTCCCTTGTTTCTTTAGTATTGACTTGTTGGTCCATTTCATCCAAGTGACCGTCCATTTCATTAAACCTAGTTATACCATTAAGATCACCTTTTTGCATTAACCAGCTTCCTTAAGCTTGTTATTCTCACATTAAGTTCACTGAGCTCTGCAATTCCTAGCTTGTTTAAACTTGTCAATAGCAGTTTATGGACTTCACGAACCTCCTTGAAACTATGAATTTATCAGGAGTAGAAATCAATCCGCTTCTGAGGAGCTATGAGCGTGAATGGATCACGAATACAAGTCGAACAATCGAAGAAGAAGTCGAAAAGGACGACGAAGTGAGGCCCGTCTGCATACTCACCATCCCAAAGACTCTAATTTCTGCAAAACTAGAAGCTTATGTTCCTCAAGTAGTCGCCATAGGCCCTTATCATCAGAAGCGACTGGATCTCTATGACATGGTGAGATACAAAATCGCCTCGGCGAAGCGGACCCAGAGACTACTCAAGACCCAGAGATTTAGAGATGTCGTCGAGCGCTTCTCCGTGCTGGAGGAGGACATTCGAGCTTGCTACCATAAATTCTTGGATTATGGGAGTGAAACCTTAGCATGGATAATGGCCATAGACGCATGTTTCTTGGTGGAGTACATGCAAGTGTGCACTGCAGTAAAGGGCTTGCCTTTCAAGAAGGTTTCTTCTTGTTTGTTGCATTTGATCGACTATACTGGCAGGAAATTTGGGCATCAAGCTATTCTGAGAGATATTATCATGTTGGAGAACCAGATGCCTCTCTTCCTATTGAGAGAGCTCTTTGGTTTCCTCCAACACGAAAACCCCAACAAAATTTTTGCTGAGACATTGAAGGGCATTTGTCAATTGCTCTCTCCTATCAAGTCCATGGATTGTTTCCCATCTTGTGAAGAAGATCTCATACAAAGAACTCATTTGCTGGAGCTTCTATATTTCTCCCTCGTGCCTTCAAAAACAGAAGAAGGCGATTTCGTCAAAATCGGTATTCAACAAGGAAAAGTTGATGAGGAAGATGATCAAGCCAAAGGCTGTCTCTCACAAATGTCTCTCAAAAAAGCAGTGACATCGAACAAATTCACAGTCTTGGTGAAATTTCCATTGAAAATTGTCACACGAATTTGGCCCAGCCAAGAGCAGAAAACCCTAGAAGAACTGGTAGAATCGGCGGAAGAAGCGGCGATGGAGGTGGAGAAGGAAGAGAACACTGTCATCACAGCTCAGACAGAGGAGATATCAATTCCAAGTGTGTCCGAACTGTCTAGTGCCGGCATAAAATTCCGTCCGGCCAAGGGTGGTCTTGGGTCAATCAAATTCGACAAGACGAATGCAACATTTGATCTTCCGACTATTGTTTTGGATGAGAAGTCAGAGGTGGTGTTGAGGAATCTCGTCGCTTACGAGTCCTTGACTGCACCAGATTCTATGGTCTTTATTCGTTACGCTGAATTGATGAATGGGATCATCGATACAAAAGAGGATGTGGCGATACTGAGAGATGCAGGAGTGATTGTTAATTATCTAAAGAGCGATTCGGAAGCGGCGGAGATGTGGAATGGGATGACTAAATCGGTGAAGAGAAGCGAGGTGACGTTTCTGGACGACACAATACGGAGCATCGATCACTATTATTCTTCGAGATGGAAAGTCAAGGCTTCAACATTTATAAACAAACATGTTTTCAATCCATGGAGGTTTCTTCTTTTCTTGTTCACCAACATCTTCTTGCTGCTTGCTGTTCTGCAAACCTTCTGTTCTATCCACAATTGCAAACGAACGATTGCGGCTATGTAGTCTAAATGATGTCCGCCTGTTGTACCAGACAATAATCTTTTATTTCACAATGTTGTAGAATTAATCTTGTTAAGATAAATTTGAATTTATTATTGATTCTTAATATTGTATTTCCTAATTTAGTTATTTTTCAAATTTAAGGTTCCATCTTTTATTTGATTTTATCTTCCATATTTATAATAAATTACTGTGTAAATAAAATTAGAGGCCTCCCCTTTATGAAGAAAGACACTACTATTTTACATGAAATCAGAGCTTAAACAGATTCAATTTTTTTTCCTCTAAGTGAGCCTTAAACAAACTTTTCTGTGGCTTGTGCTATCATTTCAACAAATCTTTGGAGTGAGTTAGTGCGCTGTCAACTCAACAAATCTCCGCTGTCTGTCAGTCAGTATGCTTCTGGTTAGTAGTCAATCCCAAAGAGACTATATTTTCTTGTAAAGAGACTGAATTAAAAAATAAATTTATAGAAATGAAAATGATTGAGATCATAGGGAAGGATGAATTTATCTACTTTATACTCTCTTAAGCATTCGATCAGAGAGAGTATTAGGACTGCATTTGTTACCCTTACAATTATACCCCATCCAAAAGCGGCCTAGGATTCTTGAAAGCGAGTTAACAGTATTGGCATTTGGTATTTTTCTTAGAAGTTAGAAATAGCGACAATGGACAAACTTCACCAATTATTGTTTATCCCTAGGGAGTGTTTGAGATAAAAGAGATTCATTTTTTTTAAAAAAAAATTTAAGTTGTATTTTTTTATATTTATTAAATAGAAATTTAATTTTAATATTTTTTTTTTCATTTTTCTTTATGTTTTCACTCATATATCGTTGAAACACGATTTTATTAACACAATTTTTTTTATTAAAAAGTAAAAATATATTGTATGAATGATATATTAGTGATATTTCGAAATCATGTGATTATCTAACGACATATCCATTCATAATTGATGATATATGTCTAAATTGGTCATATACTATCTATATAAACAATATATATTCAGTGATATTTGAATCTCTCCTATACCCTGTGTATTGTTTTTCCCATATTTTGTTTACACCTGAATTGGTCGAACAATAAAAAGAAGCTGATATCATTTTAAAAAAAGGAGAAAAAACATTTGTGAGTTGAGTAAATATTTTATTAATTTTTTTTGAAAATCATTCAAAAGCAAACAATAGGAGAAAAACACCTCAAACAATTACAAGCAAGTTAAGGCCATAGCAAGAAGGGAGGAGCAAAAGAATACTGCCCACAACCCAGAGATGAAATAGTTTGAAATATCTTGATGTGTACATAGAGTGAAAAAGGATTAACTTCGCTAAATCATAATAGGTATGTTGATTCAAAGATTTAAAGTTTTGGTTATGGAATGGGTTAATTGCAAAGGATATGTGTGTATATGTATATATGTATATGTATATATATATTAAATTAAGAAAATAATTATAATCATGAAGAAGAGAGTGTCAATTTCAACTCTACTTTAAAATTAATTATGCAATTCACATAAATCAATTAATCCTTTACTTCATATGCATAGCGAAAGGATGTTTTTTTTTAGAATTACATATGAAAATCCCACCGATTAGGGCTGCAATTCAGGTTGGGCAGGTCGGGTTGCTTAAAATCCAATCCGACCAGAGTTGATATATATGGAACTCGACCCGACCCGATCCTACTCGAATTCTCAACCCGAACTTCATAACCCAACGTGACCCCAATTCTAACCCAAATCAACCCGACCTGCATTCTAAATACATTTTAGTCAGGTAGGATCGGGTTAACTTGTAAAATCCTCAATCCAACCCAATCGAATTTCATGCTGGCTTTTATCTTCTAAACCCAACCCGACCCGTTGACCCAAAATTCTCAACCCGACCCGTATGATTTCTCAGGTCGAGTCATGTGGGTCGGGGCAAAACCTGACCCGAGTTGCAGCCCTACCACCAATGAACCTGGTCGGAAAAAGTGAAACGAGATTGCACTATTGCAGTGTTGACAAGAACAAATTGTGTAATAATTAAAAACCCTAATTGCTCCTTGGAAATGTAGGAGGAGACTGAGGAATCTTTCCATGAAAATCACACGTACCTTGTTTGTCCCGTACTGATTGCAAAATTTCCAATGGAAGGAGGAGAATTCTGGATAAAGAGAGAAAAAGTCAGTCTTTGATTTTGACGCTTTTCCTTCTCTTAGCATAAGTATTTTGGGTGTGTGTACGGTAGCACATATTATTCTAATCTAAAATCGTAAGGGGGTGTCTAATGTCCAAAGGTGTATAAAAGAAATAAACTGAATTGTATTGAGTACTTATACTCTTACATGTATTTATAGCTGATTCTAAAGCTATCACACTCAAATTCAAATTCTAAACTAATCAAATACACCTCTTAATTAGAGGTAAACTCAAACTAATAATCTTAATTAAATAATAACTCTAATTATTCCAACAAAAGGAAACAATATGGTGCTGAGTGGAGCAGAGTCGTTACAAGATATGAAGAAATACCTAGTATGAAAGTCATATTCTCAAGTTTCCTCAAGTGACATGTATTTTATATTAAATTTATAATTTTTTTGTCGTAAAAGAATTTGAATTTTATAGAAATATTAAAATATTAGAAAATTCACACAAATATCCTAAAAGCTATACCAATTGCATTAAGCGATTATCATATAATTCTATAAATATTTTTATATTATTTCGTTTTTTTTTTTTGCACAAGAAACTCTAAAATGAAAATAATTTTAAAATTTTAAACTTTTATTAATAATTTGAAAAAATATAGAAAATCACACAAATACTCTATAAACCATATCAATCACATAAAGGCATCTCTATTCAATTTCAAAAGCACTCAATATTATTTTATTTTATTTTATTTACAAAAAAAAAAGAAAGTCAAAATTATCATTGAGCAAAAATTCAAAAAAGAATGACGAAAATAACTAAAAATGTTTAAATTTTAAGGGTAAATTTTTTAAAATGACAAATACCTTTCACACTTAAAGAACTTACTTCTAAGCCTTGTTAATTCATACTCAATGTAAGATCAACTTAAAAAAAAAGGTCAAAACAGGATTCCTTTTGAAAAAAGTTTAAAAATATGAAAATAATTGACACTATACAGTATTGGCCGATAATGGCCACAACAATATGGGCAAATTATCACTGTATGAATCGATACTATACTTTTATGATTGATATAATACGTATTGACTGATTGTTTACCCCTGAGATGAGGTGGTATCTTTCTTCTTCTTCTTTAACGCTTAATCATCTATCTCAAGTTGGCCTTCACATGGTTTTTGAAAATGTATCGAAGAATATTCATTTGGTAAAAGTGCAAAGAAATTTTACTTCGACACGTTAGAGCTTAATAAGATATGTCATAAAAAAAACATATTAAAACAATCTAATTTTTAAAACCCAAATCTTATGACTAAAAATGATATTTTGGAGTGAAATTTTATCCCATCTCCTAATTATATTATCTTTTACAATCTCATTTAAAGATGCATTTTCCACGTGGAAGAAATTCCTTACATTCATCTCAATAGGAAAGGTCCAGTGAAGAAAAGTGAAATTTCGTAGAAAATGGGTGAAGAAAACGTGATTTTAGTGAATTAGAAAAGCTTGCGTTTCGTAAGGGAATTGTTATCTACACGGAAGATGCAGGGGAATACATTTTTTATTATTTGAAATTCCTATTTTACCCCTCATTTTCCGCTTCCCTCTCCTCTTTCCAGTAGCAGAGCTTCCACTTATCTCTTTCTTATACAGTTACCAGAGAAGAAATCTGGCTTCATGAATCAATCAAGGCAAACACAATCTTTATCCAGTTACTATAGAAGATAATCGTTCAACTGGTCGCCTCTTGTCAAGGCGGGAGATTGCGGATTTGAGTTCCTATGGCCTAATTTTGGTGTGTCTTAGAGATAGTGGACTCACCTGTGAAGATCGTTTTACGCTAGGTGTCCTTAGTTTTCCACACATAAATTCAAAAAAAAGATATTGATAATATAAAATTAAAATGATAATAAATTTTGAAATTTTGATTATTGTAAGAGATTTTTTTTAATTATATTACTCATAATATTCTCTATTCAGAGCTTTTTTAATTAGATTACTCGTAATATTCTCTAATTGGACCATCTGAAGCATTGCTCTATCTGGCTGGTATCCACCAGAATTCTTCAGGGCCTGTTATGAGTCGAGCTTGCTTTTAATCATTTAATGATAAGAAAGGCCCGTAGATAAATAGGATTACCTGTCTCTCTTTTAGGAGGAAGACATCAATTAGAATACAACCTCTTTCAAGATTAACACAAAAGGATTAGGATAAGAGAAACCTCTTTGAGGATTAACAAAAAGGATTAGGATAAGAGAGAGTTCAAATTTGAATTGAATTATGAGTTCCACTTGAGTGAAGAGTCCTTTGAGAGTGCTGTATTGCCGTTAATACCAACAATGTTCATATGAACAACTTTAAGGGGTTGGTGTGTTGGCCAGAAATTCATTTCAGGAAGCGAGAGTTTTGAGTTCAAATTTCATCATATTTTAAAGGGCCACCTTTCGTAGTTTTACTCAGTATGCATGCGTAAAGAGACTTGCACACACTTTGAAGATTAACCGAGTGCTTTAAAAGTACCTAGACACCTCCATCATAAATAAAAAATAACATTCATGTGAGATGCATGCAATAAATTAATTGCATATGAAAGCAAGAAATGTCACATTAAACTAAGTAAAGACTATCAAACTAAATTCCAAGTTGATGGGCAATTCAATTAAGTGAAAATTCAAAATTATCAAAATTGGATGGAGAATGTCTTGACGACGTGTATCTACTTGTTTGGTCGTGTTAAGGTCATTCAGTGAGTCTATAATTTGGATTTGTTAAATCCAATCCTCTAATTTCTCTCTCTTTTAGGGTCCTCCACTTACATGGGCATTTGGTGGGGGCCAATAGTCTCTAGGATTATAGTGGGGGACCCACTAGTAGACTATTCTAATGAACCATGTGCCTAACGTGATTACCAATGGGGGGACCCACTAGTAGACTATTCTATTGAACCATGTTCCTCACGTGATTACCAAATTCTGCTTTAGCTAACTTTCCGACCATTCCAAATTAGTAGTTCTGAAATTGATGGTCAAACTGAAAGACTTCTTGTCTCTTCCATTTATTTATTTTAAAGCTTTACAAATGGGGATAAGTTTTAAATACCAAATGAAATTGATATTTCAGTTCTAAAAAGATCAAAATATTTTAGATGAATTGCTCGTTTTACCATCGCAGGCAAAGTATATTTTTTCTATTTTATTTTTAAAAAATGAAAAGTTAGGAGTTTAAAATATTGGCCCATTTTGGCAAATGTTTCAACCCCTAAGTTTATATTTAACCATTTTTTTCATATATGAAGGGTCCTGTTTCAAGTTTCAACAAATAGCAACTAACAAATTGAATTTTAGCCAATATTTTTTATCTAAAAAAGTTCGTTGACACTGATTCTTTACCATATAAATTGAGATTGCTTCTTTCAGGAATCAGGACATCGAGTATGCAGTGGTTTTAAATTTAATGGAGAATTTTCTGAAATAGTAACTAGCAGGTAGGCAACAGAGGAACTAGGGGTGAAACTTGGGTCGGGTTTTAACCCAGCCTGCATGACCCAACTTAAGAAATCAATGGGTTTGGATTATGTATTTGTATATCTCGGGTCGGGTTGGATTGGATAAAAAATCTGTATGAAATTTTGATCGTGTCATGTTGAGAAATTTAAAATCTACTCGACTCGACCGGCCCGAATGCACCAAGTTATAAAACAACACTTGAGTTTAGTCAAGTCGGTTGGGTTGAATAACTTAGGTCAACAATTAGGGTTGGGTCGAGACCAATAAGTTTTGACATAGGTTGAATTTAGTTTTTTGAAACCCAATGCGACCTGACTCGAGTTTCAGCCCTAAGAGGAACTATGAATATCTAAATATTTTCTTTAAATTCATTTTATTATATGTGACTAACCAATAAAAAATGAGATAGTTTTTTTATATATAAATTTGTTCACACGATCTAGCCACAAAATAAAAAATATCATTTTTTGTATTTTTTTGTGTAAATAATAGTGGACTATGACATTTTAACTTACTGAACCAAAGCTGAATCAACTCCAAACTTGTGGGTCCCTTTTCTAAGAAAATTAAGAGATATTAGCTCATGAAATGACGTGGGCCATGCCTGTTACGAGGCTTGGATGCGGCACATAGGCTGATGGTCGAAAATTCGGCCAAACAAAGATCTGGGCCGAGATTTTTTCTCTCTTTTCAATTTTTTTTTTTTTAAATCTCAGTGGTTTTTTTTAAAAAAAAAATCATTAAAAAAATAAAAAAAATACTTTTTTTAAATATATATAAATATCGTTGATATTCGTCCAATAAAGGCGAATATCAGTTGGACCTAGAACCGATATTCTTTTTTTAAAGAAACATATCGGCCAAAATTTATACCCCTGTATAGGTTTAGCAATGCTAACCAGAGCCCTTTGAAGGCCCGGTCCAGTCAGCTTTGGGCCTTTGTTGTCATTGAAAGAAAGCTTGACTCTTCACGGGCCTGAAAGGCCAGCTGGTCTACTTACATCCTTAAGCAATTCTTCTACCCATCTCCATTGCCAATAAATTCTACAATAGTGGTTCGTGATTTTGCTAATTACTACTTCCTCTGTCCCTAAATTAATTGTCTTCTATGCATTTTGGAATTGTCCCAAAATAGTTGTCTCATTTATATTTGAGTAATATAAAATGTGTTGAAAATGGATAAGATCACATAAGTGTTAGCTTTATATAGAGAATTCTTTAAAAAATACAAATATTACAAATGAGACAACTAAAATAGAACAGAGGGAGTATATAATATTGCAGCTTGTCGCTTGCTAATTACCATTAAATGCATCTCATGACACAATCAAGAGTTAAATATATAATAAAGAATCGAATCGAAGCATGTGGTTCACGCTTTAAAAAATAAAAATGATTGTGGTTGACCCTATTAATGGAGAAGCACTGTGATAAAGTAGATTAGTAAATTTGAAAAGGTTATATCCGGTGTCCATATCCTATGTTAGAATATTTGCTTCTTTGGGCCGTGATGTAAAACGTGCTTTTTTCTCAAATAAAATAATCCAATCGACCATAATAAATATCATGCAACATTGTATAATTTCACAAACAACAATTGAAGCCCAACAAGCCCTGATTAGTAAGAATGTCTTCTTCCAACTCTGTTGCCACCCCTACATCGCTGAATTCGAATCCAAGCTTCGATCAGGATCAATGGGTCATCCAAATTCTACGGCTCCTCGACGACGAAGAGCTCGAAGATGACGCCGGCATACCGGTCTCCATCTTCAATGTTCCAAAAGCCTTAGTTGCAAGCAAGCCAGAGGCCTACACTCCTCAACAAGTTGCAATAGGCCCATACCATCACTGGCGCTCTGAGCTCTATGAGATGGAGAGATACAAGCTATCTGCAGCAAAGAGAACACAAAAGCAACTCCCCAGCCTCAAATTCAAGCAAATCGCCGACCGCTTCCTCAAGCACGAGAATCGAATCCGATCGCACTACCACCGCTACCTCGATTTCAATGGTGAAACACTAGCGTGGATGGCGGCCATTGATGCCGCATTCTTGCTCGAATTCCTTCAAAGCTTCTCCCTTAAAGAAGGTACTACTCTACAGGGTTCCTCTAGAATGTCTCACTTGATTGACATTGCAGGAAGGAAATCAACCCACAACACAATCCTAAGAGACATACTGATGCTTGAAAATCAAATCCCACTTTTCCTTCTAAGAAAAATTCTGAGTTTGCAATCCGGGGTGCCCGAAGAAGCGGAAGAAATTTTGTCTAAGATTTTGATGAAATTTCTTAAAGAGGTCACTCCATTTAAGCAGATTGACAATTTCTCCAAGATTCAATTGAAAGAGCACACACACTTGCTGCATCTTCTTTACTACATGCTGGTGCCCAAGTCCAAAGAACAGAGAGAAATCAATCAAGCAGATAATAATGAAGCAACTGCAGCTAAGGAAGATCCAAACACAAATTTGGGTCCATTCCAACAGATCCTCCAAGTGAGTTGGAAAATGGTATCGTCGCTGAAGGGACGACCGATTGCGTATATAAAAAAAGCCGTAAATTCTAGACCGGTGAAGCTGATTGTGAAACTCCCATGGACACTGATCACTAAACTACCAGTGATCTCAATTCTAAAGCAGCCCATTGAGAATATTTTTTCAGTAGGCAAGGAGAAATCCGAGGATGATGCGACAATTCACAACAACGAAAGAGACCTTTTGATCGAAGAGATTACCATTCCTTCTGCGTCTGAGCTGATCAAAGTAGGTTTCCGATTCGCAGCTACGACGGGAGACATATCGACGATAAGTTTCAATCAGAAAACTCTCACATTTTATCTCCCTGTTGTTTCTTTGGATGTCAGCACCGAAGTTATTTTGCGGAATTTGGTAGCATATGAGGCATCGAGAGCAGATGGGCCGCTGGTTTTCACGCGGTACACCGAACTGATGAATGGGATTATAGATACTGATGAGGATGTGAAATTGCTTAGGGAATCTAAGATTGTTTTGAATGGATTGAAGACTGATGGGGAAGTTGCAGAGTTATGGAATGGGATGAGCAAGTCATTGAAATTGAGCAAAGTACCTTCCTTGGACAAAGTTATTGAAGATGTGAACAGATACTATAACAGTAGATGGAAAGTAAAGGTCGGAAAATTCATGAAGAACTATGTGTTTGGATCATGGAAGTTTCTTACACTCTTAGCTGCCATTTTACTTCTGCTGTTGAATGGCTTACAAGCATTTTGCTCTGTTTATAGCTGTGCTCGTTGGTTCAATGTTACAGATTTAGACTGACTTCACAATTTGAGCTTCCTTTTTCTATCATTTTTCTTTTCTTTTCTTTTTTTTCATTTTAATCTGCAAGTGTGGATTGTATAGGTATTGGGGTGGTGTTGCTTTGTTATGGAATACGCCTTGTAATTTTTATTTGATTTAATGTATTAACGGAAAATTTTCATCTGATTGATTCTCCAGTCGCAACTTTCTATTTGCATAATATTCTTTAATCCTCAACATCTCTAATAAAGAGATTATAAATTAATTTGATTGATTCTTTTTCCTTCTTTGAATATTATATCAATATCACATCATTTTTCCCAAACTCTTCCAAATATTATAACCTTTGTTTAATGTCTCTCCCTCTCTACTTAACACTTCTAATAAGTGGGAGAGACATTTTAGTATCAATTTTATAACTTTGGAAAGATGAAATGGGCATTAAGATAAGTGCTAATGAGTTAGGTTGGTAGATGAAAGAATTTATTTATTTGAGAAAATGAAAATGTATCTATCAATATACTTCAATTTCATCTATATATACTTTATGTTACTCGTTTCTATTTTTATAATGGAATGTATACAACCTTCCCATAAAATTATGTATATTAATAATGGGTTACAATCAAACTTGATGTGACAAATCATTAAAGATACCAACTTGACTAATATATATCAATAATTGCAATCTAGTCCAAACTCGTTCAAATATCAAAGGTGACCTTTCTCATTAGACAAAAAGAAGAGTATTTTATATCTGGGCTTATATCTGGGCCCTTTTATTTGGGCCTAGGTTGTGGGCTCCTTTTTTTTCTTATGCTTGGCCCAAGCTATGGGCTACTCTTTTTTCAGGGCTTTATCTTTTTATATCTTCTTTTTTTTCCATTTCCTTTTAAGATCAAGGTGTTCAGATCTTTTAGATTACAATTATCTTTTAGATTACAATTATTGATATATTAGTCAAGTTTGTACTGAGGTTGTTTTCGATCTTCTCCTCACATGTTCAAACAACCTCAAATAAGTTTTCTTCAACTTCTCATCTATTTAGGACTACTTTTAAATGGTTCCTCACATCGTTAATTCTAACCTTATCTTTTAAATTTAAAACATTTATCCAATGGAATATGTACATCTTCATTACTATAAAAAAAAAAAAAAATCAATTATCTTTTCTTCACCTATCTAACACTATGTAATATAAAACATCGTAGGTTTGATAATTACTTTATAAAATCAACTATTTAGTCAATGCATGACTCTCTTGTCATACAGAACTCCACGACTTTGTCTAAATTTTGCACATCTTGCTCCTATCTAATTAGTTATGTCTAAGCCCAATCTTCCAAAAGATTCCACCATAGATTTTAAGTATCTAAACTTATTATAATCTACTACTAAGTCATTTTCAATTTTAATTGACTCATCTTCTCTGTATATGCTCTAACAAAGTTGTACTTCATGAATTCATTTTTTTTGTTCTACTACCTTTTAAGCCATTTTATTTTATGTATAATTTATAATAAGAATAATAATTTGCAATTTTTGAAATGGACCAAAATTACCCATTTTCAATGAAATATTGGTCTACTGTGATAATTTCAACACTTTCGAAAAATCTAAGAGCATAGATATTTTCGTGAGTGAAGTAGTGACGGGTTCATTCTGAAAATCTTTATTTAAATATATAGTCTACTAAAAATCACTTTTATTGAATCAACTAGGTCATGTATTTAAAGGTCACAAAATAAATTTAAAATCCGATGAAATTTGAGAGCTTAAAAATATAGGCTTAATTGATTCAGTAAAATAATTTTTAGCGGGTCATAAGGATGTAAATGGGTCGGGTGCTCTATATCTAATTTTCGGATCCTTGACCCATACAGTGATTCCTTTGTCTCTCAAAATTAAGCAGCAGCAATCAGAATTTCCTTTTTTCCTATCTATCAGTAGCTTTCAAAATTGTATATCTTTATAGTATCTAATAGTATTAATTTTCTAGACTTTTTAATCTAATAATCTTATGTTAATTTAGGTGTTCCTTCTCTTGGTACAATGAACATGAAGAAGTCTTTCCTTGCATTATAGCAATTTCTAGTCTTCTACATGTTTACCCAAATCAATTTAGAATTGTATTCATCTTCTCATGTAGGATAATTATAGACCCATTGATATAATAGAATTGTAAACCATGGATCCATTACTATAATCAGGGTCACAAATATCGACCAATACAATATATAAGTCGTACTGTAATAATATCGGTCAATATGCCAAATATCGTCCAACATTATAAATATTAGTGATTTTTTAAAAAATAAAAAATATAAATCGGTGTTTCTTGCCACGTTTTTATCAGTCGATATTTATTTTTTTTATTTTCAAAATTTATTATTTTAATTAAAAAGGCTATTTTTTTATTCAAAAAATAAAGAAATAAAAACATGATCGAGATTTAAAAAAAAAATTAAAAGAGAGAGAAAAATATCGCTCGAAATTCGATATCACATATATTAGGATATCAACTGGCATTTCGGTCGTCCGATCTTAATAAATACTCCCTCTGTTCCAAAATACTTGTCTTATTTTGAATTTTTTGTATTTTTTAAGGATTGTTTTGGCACGGAGTGTGCCAAAAGCCTATTAATAGATTCTCTGAGTCAATACGAATATGATGAATTATTTTGAGGGAGTAAGATTATAAATAACCCTCAATAAACTTAATTTAGTACTCAGTGAGCATTTTCTAACTATGCAGCAATGTATGGGCAATAATTATAAAATACCACGTATAGGACAAGTCTAAGCTTATAAAAGAATGTCGTATTCTCATCATGTTAGAAGGTGCTTTGGAGCTCATCGAAAAAGTTAAAGCTTTGATTTATTGTGAAAATAAAGAAATAGGATAAATAATTTGTGATAATTCCAAAATACATATAGAACAAGTATGTTGAGATAGAGGACGTAATGAAGAGCAGGGGTACAAAAATCGCTACTAGTTGAAATCTTGGGCGATATCTCTCTCTCCTAAATTTTTTTGAAAAAATATCGACCGTGCGAGTACAACTAATACTGTGCATATCAACTGAGATATCTCGACCGTCAAAAACTTCATATATTTCGGCCTACTACATTATCGACATAGATTTCAACCCCTGATGAAGAGTAAACCCGGTTCACAAGGGAGTTTCTTCAGCGACAGGCGAACCCCACTGTGTAGACTTTTATCAACGTGTTACACAAGTTATCCAAAGACCCGACAATCAAATACCTGTACTTGAATAGACCAGAAATGATTCAGTAGTGGTTTGTCATTTTGCTAATTATTTACTTAATAGTGTAATTTGTCACATCCTAATTACTTTCAGACATTTGGTTAGATAAGTCTGGGCTCTTTAATAAAGAGAAATTATCTGCTTTGAACTGGTTAATACTAATTTTTTTAAAATCTATATTATATAATGAAAATGAGTTAATATGATTAGATTTATCTTTCATTATTAATAGAATTTCAGCTTGATCCAATGATGATGGATCTTAAAAAAAATAGAATTGAATATAAATTTCATTTATAGAATAATAATAGTAAGTTGGAGAAAAATAATACAGATACAGAGACAAAACAAAATTAATCATCTGATTAACGGTGAACTGACCCGTGATGCATAATTTCTCCTAGAGAAATACAAGTTACTAAATTGGACTATTCTTATGATGTGATAATTCACCCTCCTAAGCAATGATTATATTGAGCCACGAACCTATAATTAGCTCCAAATATCGGCCGATATATCAATATTATAACTGCATCATATCCGTCGATATCAGTAGTTTTTGTAAAAAATAAAAAATAAAGAGAGAAAAGTTTATCGACTGAGAATCCGAGATATCGACCGATATCTTGGTGGAGAACCTTTTTTTCACCCCTAACCATAACAGCAGACCTGGTTATTAAATTTTCAGAGAATCGAAACCCATAAATATTGAGTATGGACCAACCTGGACTCAACCCAACCACAAGGTTATAACTCGAGTGGGTTGAGTCAGGTTTTGATTATTGCTCGAGCCCCTGTTCCAACGAGGGTGAACTCAAATAAGTCAAATTTGAGTCAAATCTTAATTGTATTTGTAGGACTCCGAGCTTAATTTCAAGTTCAAAATGTATATGTAGATTTCATTCTAACTTGGATATAGTTAGGTTTAAAATGGAAGTATTTTATCTTATTCTATTGAATATACTTTATATATTAGATAAATTGTATATTTACATAGAAATTAATTAAACAAAATTAGATTTTATAAATAATGGTTCATTGCAGACTTTGGGGCCAAAGTTCAGCTTTCGTGTCTGGGCTTGAACTACCCGAAATTTAATTCAAACTTGACATTTTATCTCAAAACATGGGCCTAGCTTGACCTGGTCAATCTAAATTCAATTTTTTTTCGATTTTTTCTAGTGCAAGTATGATTTTTTTTTTTTCTTTTAAGTGAAGTGTTTAGGTCTCTTAGGACATTTGATGAGTAATCGTCTGGGCATATGTAAGTCTCTTACCTACAATATGAAAGTGGCTGTTTGGAGTTGAGCGGAAATCAAACTCAAGACTCCCGCTTCCTGTTTAAGCTAGTTCCTGAGTTCCTGACCATCACTCCATCATTCTAATCCCTTTGAATTTCAATGCAAGTTCAATTGGCCTGACTAGAGCTGAAATTGGGTAGGATCGGGTTGGGTTTCTTAAAATCCAATTCGACCTGAATCAATAAAATATGGAATTCGACCCAATCCAATCCACACTTTTGACTCGAAATTCTTGACCCGATCCGATCCAAATTCTAACTTAATCAACCTAATTCTGATCCGACCTCCATTTTGAACTCATTTTAACCTAATTTTAACTGGATCGAGTTGAGTTAACTTGAAAATCCCTCAACCCGACTCGAATCGCATGTCCCGATCGCCATGATTTCTCAGGTCGATTTTGACCCAACCTGAGTTTCACCACTAAGCCCGACCCAAGTGCCAGCCCCTACCGACCACGTGATTCTTCATCCAGAACTTATACATGTTGTTGTGTTTACAAATATCACATCAAGTTGTTGAGCTTTAATTGGCAAGGCTTCAAATCTTCAATCCATGGACCTTTTTTTTTAATCACATGGGATAATTTTCATAAAGTAAGACTACAACGTTTGTGGTGCACTTGAAAGAATAGCGATCAACCTTGTTAAATACCATGCTTTATCACATAATTTCACAAACACAATTATTGCCAAAAACAAGCCCCCTCTGTAGTTTCAATAACAAACATGTCTTCCGATTCGTTTTCCGGCAACATAATGAAATCCAATTCCGGCTTCGACGAGCAGCGTTGGGTCGTCCAAATCCGGTGGACCGTCGAGAACGAAGATGTCGAAGAAGACCTCGCTGTCCCGGTCTCCATCTTCAATGCTCCAAGAGCCTTAGTTGCCAGCAGGCCAGAGGCCTACATTCCTCAGCAAGTTGCAATAGGCCCATACCATCACTTGCGGCCGGAGCTGGATGAGATGGAGAGATTCAAGCTAGCGGCGGCGAGAAGAACTCAAAAACAACTCCCCGGCCTCAAATTCCAGCTAGTCGTCGACCGCTTTCGCAAGCATGAGTTCGAAATCCGCTCCCACTACCACCGGTACCTCGGGTTCAATGGTGAAACACTAGCGTGGATGATGGCCGTCGATGCCGCCTTCTTACTTGAATTCCTATATGTTCTCTCTCTCAGAGAAGCTGTTCAACAATTGGGTTCTTCCAAAATGTCTCATCTGGTTGATTCCTCTGGGAGGAAATCAACCCACAATGCAATCCTTAGAGATACAATAATGCTTGAAAATCAGATCCCACTTTTCCTTCTAAGAAAGCTTTTAGATTTACGCAGCGGGATGCCGCAAGAATGCGAAGAAGCACTATCTAAGATGTTGTTGAGTTATCTTAAAGAGGTCACCCCATTTAAGCTGATTGCAGATTTCTCCAACATTAAAGTGAGAGAGCATGCACACTTGCTCGATCTTCTCTACTTCATGCTCGTGCCAAAATACAAGGAACAGAGCAACGAAATCCACGAAACAGAGGAAAATGAAACAGCTGCAGAAGACTCGAATGCGAATTCGAGTGGATTCGGGCATCTCATTGATGTGATTCGGAATGTGTTTTCATCTTTGAAGGGACGACCAATTGCCTGTATACAAGATACCACGAATTCAAGACCTGTGAGGTTTCTAATGAAACTTCCAGGGACATTGATCTCTAAAATACCGGTGCCTTCAGTGTTGAGGCAACCCCTGGAGTTGATTTTCTCAGCAAATAAGGAGAATCTCAAATCCGATGAAGCTGCTGCAGATGAAGACAGCGAAAATTGGTTTTGGTTGAAGAGATATCCATTCCATCAGCATCTGAGCTGACGGATGCAGGGATCCGATTTGTAGCCACCAAGGGAGACATATCGACCATAAGTTTCGACCCGAAAACTGCCATGTTCTATCTCCCTGCTGTGAGCTTGGATGCTAACACTGAGGTAATCTTGAGGAATTTAGTAGCATACGAGGCATCTTCGTCGCGAGGGCCGATGATTTTCACACGGTACACCGAATTGATGAATGGGATTATAGACACTGATGAAGATGTGAAATTACTGAAGAAAATGGGGATTGTTTTCAATGGTTTGAAGAGTGATGGGGAGGTTGCAAGCTTGTGGAATGCCATGACCATGTCATTGAAAGTGACTGAAGTGCCATCCTTAGATAAAATTATTGAAGATGTGAACAGATACTATAACAGTAAGTGGAATGTTAAGATGGGCAAGTTCATGAAGAAGTATGTATTTGGATCATGGCAGCTCCTTACATTCCTAGCTGCCATTATACTTCTTCTGTTGAATGGCTTACAAGCATTCTGCACTGCTTATAGCTGTTCACGTTGGTTGAATTCAAGATTTAAAAATTTAGAGTGACTGTTCCTCTGCTTCTTCTTCCGTCTTTTTTTCTCTTCAAATGTGAAAGCATAGATTGTGATGGGATTGGACTATTGGAGTATTGTTGCTTTGTTACAGAATAAATGGGTTTTCAACATGTAATCTATTATATACTATAAATGGAATTGAAATTTTCTGTGTGTTCATACCGTATTAGAAATGAGCAAGAATGGAATGAAATGACAAGTTCAAGCTCGTTGAACCTTGTTTCTTTTTTAGATCTTAGAAAATTTTCACTTGATTTTTTAGGTCAATCATGTATTTTTTTTAGGGTGCAACTCGTTTCGATTGCATTGGGAACAAGAACATCTAGCATTAGTGTTGGGTTTGGCTCAGAAGATCCATTGGAACAGGTTTGTGTTTATGTAAGGTCCAGGTTTATATTTATGTAAGGCTCAGTATATTATATATAAGGACTAAATATGACTAGGGTTTTCTGAGTTGGGTGTTTTCTCAATGCCAGAAGAAATGAGAGAAGAAATAAAAGTTAGGGACTTTGTAACCAGGGGTTTAAATATCGGCCGATACGTATCGTATCGGCCGATATATATCGGTTTTGGGCATGTGAATATCGGCCGATATGTATCGTATCGGCCGATATTCACAATATCGGCCTTGATATCGGCCGTATTATATCGGCCCGATATCAAAATATCGGCCGATATCGGCCGATATTAAAAAAAACAAAGAAGAAAGAGAAAATTATCGGCCGATATATCGGCCGATAGCGATATATCGGTCGACATATCGTATCGGCCGATATATCGGCCGATACCGATTTTTAAACCCCTGTTTGTAACATCTTGTCTAGATCTTGTCAATAAAGAAATCGAAGAGCATTCACTCGGTGGACGTAGCCTTCGAGAACCAAAATCTTAACTAAAATCCAGTAACTATCTATCTATATTTTGATTATTTTAGTGTGCATATATTGTTCATATCCCAAGTTTTTTAAATCTTTACAAAATATTAAAATGTGTTTAAATATTAGTCAAAATATTTAATTTAAATAATAATTTCAATATCCATATTTGTGATTGGACTTTTCAAGATGTAGAATGGACCTTATATGTTTAGTTGGATGCATAAAATAGGAAAAAAAATAGAGAATATCCCCAATAATAGATTATAACAATCCAATGGATTGTTCAACTCTAAAATTATAAAAGTGGAATAATAAAATGAGTGTGAAAGTTTACTATTTTTTGTAATACTTATATAAGTCATTAAATAATATTTGCAATTACAGAGTCGTAAGATATTTACCTATAGTTTTGCTAAATTATGTTCCTTTTTTCACTTTTTAAACCAAATATTCCATTTCCTTTCTTCTATTCTAACTATAGCTGGGTTTGACTATAAAAGGGTTAGCTGGGTTTTCCATTTTAGGATAAAATCAGCACTCCTCATTTAAGGAGTGGACACGTCCTAATCATCCCATGAAAAATCTAAGGCTTTGAGACATTTTTCTCCAAAATTAGATAAAAGAAGAGAATTTTTCTTCGGTACTCTGTTTAAATATTCAAAACTTCCTTTCTCGATAGTGTGACGATGCATGGGTGACACACTAACTTCAAATTTTCGAATCTTTGGAAGAATCATTTGTGTAAAACAAAAGTAGTTTTGAATTTATCGAGAGGTTAGTTGTCAATTAGGAGTTAAATTTGGTAATCGTTTTAAATTGACTCGAATGGCTTGACTCGATAAATCAATGGACTAGGGTATGTATTTGTAAATTTAGATTCGTGTTGAGTTAAAAAAAACAACACGTATGAAATTCGGGTTAGATTAGTCTTAGAAATTTAAAATCATCTCAACCCTATTTGAATTGACCCGATCTGACTTTAAATCTTAACAAATATAAAAAACTTGTTGCTCGATTTTTTTCCCTAAATTTATGCTAGAAACAGGCCGGGTTCACGGGCTCAAACCAGGCCCAAACTCAATATAAATGAACATGTGTACAGAACATGTAGAAAACAGGTGGGCTTTGGATTTTAGTAAAGCCCATTAGACTTCTAGCACATTTTGCCAGTTATATGTTTATATGTAAATATTAATAAGTATGTATATAATGTAATCCTCTCTTTCATTAGAAAAAAAATTATTTGATTTTATTGAAATTTAAAATTGAACTTTAATGTGGCCTTACACTTTATTCAATTAAAATTGTGAAACAAGGCCATAAAATGAGTTATAAATTTGCTTATTTTTAGAATAGGTTACACATTCTTTGCCATAATGAATGCTTGGTAAGCACCATATAAAACTACTGTGATTAAATTAATGAAGTTAAGAACTCAGGAACAATGTGGGCATTCTCCTTTAATATTATTAAGAAAATGGAAGTAATTAAAACGTTTCTAAAACGTCCACATTCATCACTTGTTCATAAATACCATGGTTAGCTGCACAAACATGACATAGCCCTCACCAAACCAAACAACATTTTACCCAACAAAGACATGTCTTTCAGTCCATCTCCCACCCAACCCACACTGAGTTCCCATCCGATCTTCGACGAGCTCCGGTGGGTCATCCAAATTCGCCGGACACTCGACGACCACGAGCTCGAAGACGATACTGGCATCCCGGTCTCCATCTTCAATGTACCCAAAGCCCTAATAGCCAGCAAGCAAGAGGCCTACATTCCTCAACAAGTTGCAATAGGCCCATACCACCATTGGCGCGCCGAGCTCTATGAGATGGAGAGGTACAAGCTTTCGACGGCGAAGAGAACACAGAGACAGCTACAGAGCTTAAAATTCCAAGACATGGTCGATGAATTCATGAAGCATGAGCATCGAATTCGATCCTACTACCATCGCTACCTCGATTTCAATGGCGAGACTTTAGCGTGGATGATGGCGATCGATGCCTCCTTCTTACTTGAGTTCCTCCAAATTCTCTCCATGAAAGAAGGCCCGGCCCTTGTCGGAGTTTCCTCTAGAATGTCTCATTTAATTGACCACGCCGGAAGGAAATCGGCGTACAATGCAATTCTTCGAGATATAATCATGCTTGAGAATCAGATACCACTTTTCCTCATGAAACGGATTTTAGAATTACAGTGCAAGTCATCTGAAGAAGCAGAAGAAGTATTATCTACGATTTTAATATGTTTCCTTAAGGAGCTCTCTCCAATTAAGATGATTGAGAACTTCCTTCACAAGCAAGTCACTGATGGTGCACACTT
Organism: Chimonanthus salicifolius; assembly: GCA_013350335.1. NCBI lineage: Eukaryota > Viridiplantae > Streptophyta > Magnoliopsida > Laurales > Calycanthaceae > Chimonanthus > Chimonanthus salicifolius. The sequence goes on along the minus strand of CM023532.1, from coordinate 25,768,500 downwards.
GCTGGAGCTTCTTTACCATATCTTTGTGCCTAAATCTGAAGAAAACCCTGAAATTGATGAAACAGAGGATGAAAAGGAAACTGCGAGAGACACTGAAGAATCGTTTGTAAATTTAAGTCCCATCAGAAAACTCCAGAGTGTCATATCTTCTCTAAAGGGACGACCGTTTCTTTACTTGAAACGGGCTTTGACTTCAAGACCTGTGAAGGTTGTACTGAAACTCCCATGGAACATTCTCACAAACCTTCCCGGGTTTTCGATTCTAAAGCAACCCGTTGAGTATTTTTTCTTCTCTGAAGACAGGGAAAATATCAAATTCGAAGAAGATGAATCAAGCAATAGGCAACCTTTGGTAGAAGAGATAACCATTCCTTCCATATCCGAACTGATCAACGCCGGAATCCGATTTGCAGTTACTAATGGCAACATATCAACCATTAGTTTCGATGAGAAAAGTTTCACATTCTATCTCCCTCCCATCAGTTTGGATGTGAATACTGAGACAATTTTGAGAAATTTAGTAGCATTTGAGGCATCATCAGCAAGCGGGCCGATGGTTTTTACGCGGTACACCGAACTCATGAATGGGATTATAGACACTGAAGAGGATGTGAAGCTGCTGAGGAAAGTGGGTATTTTTTCTAATTCTTTGAAGAGTGATGGCGAAGTTGCTGATCTCTGGAATGGGATGAGCAAGTCAGTGAGATTAACCAGAGTAGCCTTCCTGGACAAGGTTATTGAAGATGTGAACAAGTACTACAGTAGCAGGTGGAAGGTTAAGATGGGAAATTTTCTGAAGAAATATGTGTTTGGCTCATGGAAATTTCTTACATTTCTTGCTGCAATTTTCTTGTTGCTGCTGACCACCTTACAAGCATTTTGTTCAGTCTATTCTTGTGGGAAATATAAGAACCCAAGATAGGCTATAATTATCATTAGTGAATGTGTTATTTATGATCATCTAATACTAAGTGTCTTCTCAACCATTGGTCCTAGGTTTGACCCCTCTTACAACTTATGTAGTACACGGGGTTTGTGGGTGATTTCGTATATCTCTAGAATTAGTCTCACACACAGATACTCATGTTATTCAAAAATAATATTGAATGAGACTAAAAATGTTTATATACGGATTAATTTCTCTTTTAATTACATGTATTTGGATAATTCTCTCTATGTTAACCAAGGACTTATTACTACTCCATTTCAGTAAACATATCTCATTTATTATTTGCAGATGATTTGATGATATTTTGCTCTACAAATATGCATAGTACAACTTATTAAATATATGAGTCAGGATTCATACTTCTGACTGTACAAATATTATTATCAAAATTCAAATAAAGTTATCAAGCAGAAAAGGTAAGAAATTATCATTTACGGGCAGACATTAATATATCTTTCAATCCATCTAATTAGATTTCAACTATTTTACCAAAAATCTAAATATAGAAAAAAGTCATGTATAATTTCAACTTATTATCTAATACATATTTCACTTAATAGTTATTTCATAATTTAATAATTAGATAATAAAATTTAATTAGTTTTTTAACCAAATAATTTACAAAAATATTTTTCTTTAGAGCTCATATTATAGCTTGGATTTTAAATGGACTGATCAAATTTTATCAAACTCGCTCGAACTTTCCACTTAATCGGGCCGGGTTTTGCACAATTTAAGCCCCGGTCCCGTTCCGGTGTTCCCATCCTTAACGCAGCATTTCAAGTTCAAACTTCCAAGGTTTTTCACTGTAGATGGCGCGCACTTTTTTAGGGCAAAGCTATCCACGGCAACAAAGGAAATTAAATGCGACAAAAAGCTGACATGTACTCTTTGTGGACCCCAGATGACCTGAGTGGCCCACTTTTTTAATTTCACGGTGAGTGATGCAGTGCTATTCGGGTGCACCAAATATCGTGCACATCTTCTCTTCCTTTGGAGCACCATATAAACCGCTAATAAAATGGGACTCGATGGGATAATGTGGCCTAATCTTGATTCAAGTTGGACCAAAAATGAAGCCTGTTCAAAGATGATTAATGTTCATATATTGGCCCAAATTATTTAACGGTGTAAAATTAACAAAGTTCAATCTAACGGTCCATATTTTCTTATAGGGTGATCTGTCCAAACCAAAATATGAAAGTTGGAGTCTATTTTAACTAGTCGGTTTAGATTTGCTACATGTGGGCCTACTAAGAAGATTTTAGATACATCATTGCATAGGCAGACTAGTAGATGATTAGACACTCGCAAAATAGGGTTAGGTTTGTCTTTGTTGGATAAGAGGACAGATATATATTTTTTATTTTATAGATTCAATTTTTCATATTTGAATTAATTTTGTAAGTGAAGCATTTTTTTCTTTTAAAATAATATACTATTTTCTTACCCTAACAGTCTTACAATCTCTAAGTTCCTACTCATCCACATACAGCGAAGGGGTTTTAAGTATGAGCCATTGGCTTGACGGGTATGAATCCATTTTAGGAAGCGGCCACTCTCTGTATCTTTATCTAGTGTGTGAGGCTTGAAAGGTTTTTACATGTATTGAAAGATTAATCACGTGAGATGTCTGGATACCTTTGGTTATTAATAAAATATGTAAACTTAATTTATGATAAAAATAATAAAAAATGGAATAGTTGTTTTTAACCAGTTACAAATATCAAAAGAGACAAAATAGTGTTTACTAAATTACATTAATTTTTTACTTTAAAGTCAAAATAAAATTACTAAATAATTTTTTTATTGTAGGATTCAATCTAATAATAATAATGCATCAAATAAATATATGTTGGTTAGTGCATGACCCAATGCTAGCACAGATTTTCTTTTTATATATTATTTTATTTTCTAATATGACAAATTTTTCTAGTTTAATGGTAAAGATACTTATTTATCATATGTAGTTAAGCTCAAGTCTAACAGTCTAAGATTGGACTTTGTCAAAGTCCGTTTATTTAAATTGGATTCGAACAAATGAAAATCCTAATGTTATTCCTCAATTTTTTCAAAAATAAAAAAGTTATCCATCATAAAATAAAAGAAAAATTACCATTGATAGAAATTGTAACCCAAGTCATCCACATGACAAATAATTATTTTTACTAGTAGACTATAAAATATTAAATATATATAAAAGGAAGAAAACTTGGATTCATGTGCTAATGCACGTAATCAGTTGCTGGTACACGCAATCAAATGTGGTACTTATAAGTACGTCCATTATATGAGGGCATGGGCATTTTCGTTAAAAAAAATCTTAGTGGCACGTAGTTTTTGAGATAATTTTATAAAAAGTCTCAAAATTTTAATCTTTTTATTAGAAGATAAGTTGATGTAGGCATAATATGATCGAATTTGACATCCAAGAATATGAATGTTAACAAGATTAATGGAAAATTTGAAAGGAAAAACTGAGTCTCGATGAATAGAATAAATACATAAAACAATTCATTATTGAAAAAAAATCTAAATTTAAGAAGGGGAATTACAGAAATATCCATAAAAGAGGAGAGAGACAGCCGTTGAGGAGAGTGACAGAAATAGACAAAGATGGCGAGGGCAATATTGTCTAAAAAAAAATCCGAATTTAAAGAGCGAATATTGCTCACCAAATTCGTCCCAACCCGTCTGTGTCTCCGTAAAACCCCTAAAATAACGTATTTCGACACTTATTTTTTACCATTCTTAACGTCCCTCCTCTCTCTCTCTCTCTACCTCTCTGTCTCTCTGTGTACCTCTCTCTCCCTCTCCCTCTGTCTTTCTCTCTACCTCTCTGTCTCTCTCTCTCTCTCTCTCTCTCTGTACCTCTTCCAAGTTACAAACAATGTCTTAACAAAATCTTTCTTTCTTTGAAGACTTCTTTCTCCTTTCTCCTCACCTCTTTTTTTTTTTTTTTTAAATCATGTTATTCTTCTTCTCAGCACCAAAGGTCCTTCTCATTCTCTGCACCACCTTCTTCGTATTCTCTGCATTCTCTTTTTCTCCCTTGACATCTGCTTCTTCTCGCCTGCAACATATTCAAACCGCCCCCACACCAGGTCTGTCTCCAACACCATTTCCTCACCATTTTCTTGATTTTCTGTACCTGGGTGATGTAACTTGGAGTCATGGTGTATATATGCATGCAATTCATTTTCTTCGTTTTATGAAATGGGTTTGTGCAGGAGGTGGAGAGAAAGATGGCACTGGATTTGTTTCATGGAGGAGGTCGGTTGCGGAGGGCATAACTCCAGCTGCCCCTCCTGACATTTCTCTGCAGGACTCAACTTTTGTGTTGGCTGCTGGGATAACTTACAGGAAAGACCCTTTGAATGGATATCAACGTTATACCGGTGGCTGGAATATCAGTGACCAGCATTACTGGGCCGTGAGTTTCCTTTCGAATTCTCTCAGTTTGGTGTTTTTTTTTTTTTGGGGTGTGTTTAGATGTGCCCAAATTAGTATCTGTTCAAATTGTTTGTGCATTTGGGGTGGTGTGGAGATTGCAGACCTTGAGGGTTGTTTTGGCTAGCATTTTGGACTGCATTTTCTTCTAATATACAAAGGAGAGACTGTCCCTGTCTTTTCACCTTTGTAAGTGGTGATGAATGATGATTGTTAAAAAGTTTTTTTAAAAAAAAAACTGGGAACGACAAGGTGACATTTTGTATTTATATTAATACCCAAATGCTAAGTAGACAAGATAATGGTTACAAAAACACGAATTTTAAGGTGGATGAGTAAGGTAATGTTAGAATAAACACTGTATCCACCAGAGAAACCTTTAATATTTCTTGAGTAGAAGAGGAAATGAGAGGGAAGTCATTTAAGGTGGTTTGGGCATGCACTTAGGAGATTAGAAACGACCCCTATGCAAAAAATTAAAAGGGTGCAAGTGGAAGCAACTAGAAGGAGGGGAAAACTTTTTTTTTATGACCAAGGGGAAACCCAAGCAACACCTTCGGCATAAGCTCTTCCAAACCCCTCGAGGGGACGCCCCACATCCACACAGGATGCCCCCGGTTTACGCTGCTGGGACTCAAACTGACAACCTCTAACTTCCTGAGGCAAGAGGAGGAGGGAAACCTTTAAAACATGAATTAAAGAGGTTCAGAAAGACATTAGGGATTGCAGAGTAATATGGTAGGTATGGTTTTTCTATAGGACAGAATGGAAGAGAATTTAGAAAGCTGACCCTAGATAACTAGGATTAATGGCTTCAACAATGATCATGATGATGATGATTATACCCAAATGCATGGCAGAATGTACAATTTTTTCATTGTGCATAATATTTTAAAAAAAAAAAACTATTGTTGATTCTGGAAGAGCATCCAAACATGCCCTTTATTATGATTTGCTATTTATAAGTTGTGTTTTCATCTAATTTCCCCCCTTTGCTTTGTACAGTCTGTTGGTTTTACTGCCACTCCCATGTTTATCATAGCTATAGTCTGGTTCCTGGCATTTGGGTTCGTTTTGTTTATTATTGCTTGTAATCACTGCTGCTTTCGGCGACCACCATATGGCTACTCTCGAAGGGCTTATCCATTGTCCCTCATCTCGCTCATCCTTTTTACCATTGCTGCAATGTAAGTTTCTTGCCCTTTCTTTTGCTGTCGGTTCAAGTAATTTTCTATTCATCATGCAATTGGTTTCTTAAAGTTTTTGCATAAAATTTACTAATGTGAAGGAAATATAAAATGTTCAATTGCACCATTAAGGGCCTTACAAACTTTGGAGAAGTTTGTGCAGCAATTGGTAGAACTCATTATTGTTGGACCACCCCTTATTATGGATGTATCACCCAATACTCAGAGTGGTCTTCATTATAGGATGTTTGTGAACCATTTTAGGTGTTCTATTTGATTTTTTTTTTTCTAATTTTTATATCAAATATATACAATTGTTAAATCTGTAGAAGTTCTCTGCTCCCTGATGAAAGACGAATCCATTATACTTAAGTCCTACAAACCAATGGAGTACCCGATTTGGATACTCACAATACTGAGATACGGGTAGGACGACGCTTGCCCCTTGACCAAGACATGAATTCTCTATTTGTTTATGATATATTTCTTAACTCTTACTTGAGTTTGAAGTTTAGACAAATAAAACCAATTGAAACACTCCCCCAAGTGGCAAATGATCTTGAAGATTTATTTGAGTCGTGTATGGTTTATGAGTTGTTAACAAGTCTAGTTATAATACTTAAATTGAGGTGGTGGAAAAGGACACATAATTGTAGTGACAAAGAATATGAATTTTGATGGGGTAGGGTGAAAGTGCAGAACGCATAAAAGGCAATCCCAAGTAGATGGGAAAAATTGTTTTTATGATTATCCTTGTACTTGTATCCTAAAAAATTATGATTTACAAGAACCACCATACCTGATCCTTAATATATTTGATACTCATAACTATACTTAGGTAACATAGAATGGAACCTAGGGAGAGGTGATTAAAACTGTTGGGAGAAAGACACAGGCGTCTCCCAACTCACACAATCCCAAAAGAGCCCTATATTCCCCTTCTTTCTATTGCTTCATAGACAAACACTTGAACACGCTTTCCCCATGGTCTCTAATCCTATACCCATTGTCTTTACATAGAAGATATTTTCCTATGAATTAAATTGGTTATCATGTATTTCCTTGAGGACATGATTTAAATATTTCCTCAATAACACCTTAATTCAAACCTGTCTGTGTTTAGGGATTTCCAATGTCCTGAATCTTCTAAGAAACTAACAGAGTGAGAGTCTAAAGATATTGAGATTAGTACTTTCTTTATATATAATTACAGTAACAATCTACGTCATCAAGAACCTAAAATAATACTTTAAACTCCCTCTTTATTTCCAACATTTTTCCATGGCTTGCCAGAATTTAGAGTTGTGTCTAAATTTGTAATTATTAAGGACCATCTGTGGTTTGCAGTTCACTAATGAATTCAATTTCAGTAAGTATTGGCATCAAGTTGAACTGAGCCAGCTGAAATTCCAAACCATGTTCATGACTTCATGTAACATTGGTTGCACACTCCTAAGTATCAGATCCCTCAATAATTTCAGCCGAGAATTGAGAGCTCAAACTACAAATGAACATTGAAAGGTCTGTAGGTTGAAAGAATGATTAGAAATGGAAAGATAGCGATTGCTGCATAACTAGACCATATATCCATCAAGGTAGCCTATTAGTTGTTTGGTCCTGATAGTCCACAAATTCTCCGATCATATAATTTAAGCTGAATTGCATTTATTAAGCAGCACTTGTCACATTTGATCCGGCCAGTCATTGTTGAGTGATGATTTGTGTACTGTTACCTGTTTCAGCATTGGATGCATCATTTTGTTCACTGGTCAAGGGAAATTCCATAGCAGCACATCGAACACTTTGGATCATGTTGTGGAGCAGGCAGAGTTCACTGTTGATAATCTTAGGAACTTCTCAAATAATTTGGCTGCTGCAAAGAAAGTTGGAGTTGATCAGATTTTTCTGCCTACTGATGTCCAGACTAGGATTGATGGCATCCAAACAAAGCTCAACGTCTCTGCCAACACCCTGTCTGCTCGAACAGAAAGCAATGGACAGAAAATACATGATGTATTGAATACTGTGTAAGTGTGGAACATTTTGTTTTTCTTCTATTCCAATGCTGTTTGAGTTTTGATAGAGATGACAACTAACTGTATACTTCTTTTATTTTAAAGGAAATATACAATGTTCAATTACACTATTCATTTTGCATAAACTGTACTTGCGGCACCTCTCTTTTGATGTTCCAAATCATTCATGTGAGACCTACAATGGACATGAAACACTGTACAATGTTGACACTTGGATGATACTAACTACAGCATCAAAACACTCACTTTGTGGACTTTTAGCGATAAGTGTATTTCCATACAACTATTTGAATGCCAAAAATATCCACATTAGGAGATATTTGTGAATGACTGAACCCCTTTTGTAGGGCTTATCTGAAAATTTGTTTAGCTTACTGAAAATTATGTTCCACATGCGCTGTTGCTAATTGGACAAACATCACTGTCACTAACATTCATCCTATGGATATAGTTCTCTCTCTTTTTATTATTAATTATTACTATGATTCATTTGTTCTGTTATGCTATCCGCAGGGCACTAGATTTGATAGTTGTTGCTTCTGTCATGCTTGGTTTGGCATTTCTTGGATTCTGTATGTTTACATTTTCCATCCTATTTGTAGAATGATGTTTTTTGTTCAATCTTATAATATCTTACTCCATCAGCTAACTTATTATTATTATTATTATTACCTTTTGGTGTTTGTGCAGTGTTCTCATTACTTGGATTACAAGTTATAGTTTACATGTAAGTATGATATACTGTTAAGTTGGCTGTTTTTTTTTTTTTTTGGCTTAATCTCCGTTGAAGCATTTATCTTTGTTCATAACTCTATTTCGAGCACTGTTACAAACTTTTTCATTTTTGTGCCATCCTGGCTGAGTGCATGATTATTTGAGGGTTGCAGCTTGGTGATTGTAGGCTGGTTTCTTATTGCGGGCACGTTTATCTTGTGTGGTGTGTCTCTCCTTTTCCACAAGTAAGCTCACCAAGTTCTTTTACATATTAATTTAAAGGAAGGGTTTTTTTTTTTATTACTTATGCCTGCTGATTGATTATTTTAAGTTTTCCCCAGCTATTAAGCACAATGGTCTTGTAAGCCTTGAAAATATTCACAGATATGAATTATCTTTTCTCATTTTTGTGGCTGTTGGAAGCATTGACTACAAAGTTGTGGGTGTCAATGTAGTAGATTGGAATATTAAAAATCAAAGGTTAACCAAATCACATGGGAGATGGAAAACACTATTAATTAGGATGAAAACTATAGTGTGTGATGGTGAATCCAGTAAGATCTTCAAGATATATCTTTAGATCTTAACCCCCTCACCTAGAGATACCTGAGTGTCATTAGCAATTGTAAAATGTCTGATGCACCCATCAAAAGCCCAATTAAGTCAAGTGAAGATCATGAAGACCCATTAGAGGATGGTGGGACGCATGTGAATTTATTTGGTGAATTTCCACTCCAATCACACCAAAGAATTGATGGAGGGAAGAGAATGCCTATGAGCTTTCTAATGGATTAGTCTCATCAAGTTCAAAGCCCATTTGGTTATGCTATGGACCAAGGCCTGTTATGAGGTGTTTTGGGACTCCAAAGCTCATGTTTAGAAGCCATTTGCTTCACGCAAAGTGGACACACGAATTCCACATCATCTCCATGTCATACCCTTGCTGGATGCCATGTTACATGCCACATGGCAAGGAATCACATGAATTCCATGTCATACCCTAGGTGGATCATGTTACATGCCACATGGCAAGGAATCACACACGAATTCCATGTAAAAAACTACTCATATTTTAAAGCAGCTCAAATTGCAGAAAAGGGGCCTAAAAGTAGAGATGAATAGTGCGATCTGATAGATCTGAAATCAAGTCATCCCTCCATTAATAATCTATTCAAATCTAATTTAGTATAGGATTTGAAATGCAAGTTCTTTTCCAAAAACTACAATGCCCTATGCTGTTGTGCTTGAGCTCCAACAACTCAATCTTGTTTCACGTTCATTAAAAATTTGAATTTTTTATTAGAACCCAGAATAAAGGAATATCAAAACACCATAGTTTACACATGCCCCAAGGATTAGTCAGGTGGAATGCCTAGAAAATTCAGGTGGGACGCTTGGATACCTTGGTCTTCAAAAAAAAAAAGGAATATCAAAATACCAAGCAACCACATTTCTCCATTATAATATAGATTAAGGCGTGGAATAAGAATCCAATCTTGGATTGATTATGTGGAAACAATGAGGGAATGAGTTTTGGGAATTGGGGATGGCTTTTAGTCATGAGAGGGGACTTAGACTTAAGCCTAACAGTGAAGGTTAATACATATCATCAGTGTTCCTTGACTATGCACAAGATGTGCCAAATTGGGATGGGGTTCAGGCTTGGCAAAATATATGCCTGAGCCCATCTCAATAGTTAACCGGGATTGAGATTTATGTTCAAGTCTGAGCCTGAAAACGTTAAGGCTGTAAAGATTGTACTCAAGCCCACATTTCTTTGTGACATATCCTAGCATACACTAGTTCGCATTGGGGTTGGGGGCACAAGTAAGCCTGTTAGCGCCCAAGGATCGTCCCATGCAAGTCGACATCCAACCTCTTCAATCCTTCAGTAATTTATTTCAACTAAGAAACTCAAATTATTGAGGTAGTGTAATCTTTTAACTTTGGTTTAGTTGAGATGGATGGTGGTTAGCTGTCAACTCTTATAATATGTTTGGTGGCTAGGATTTAGTCCGAGGTTATATTAAACATATCAATATTTATATCTTTCCAAAGAACATCTAAATATTTGTTTGAAGGATGCACATGTATGGACTGGTTGATTTAATTGGAGATTTATGTTTGGAATTTGAAACAAAGATGGACATGCTATCTTCAAGGTGTGAAGCCTCTCTCAGAATGAAGCCTTTCTCAGATTGCAAAGCCTTTTCCTTTGGATTCACAAATCTTCTTTGAATGTCTCCATGATCAAATTTGTCAATTAATCTTCAGATCTCACATTTATAAGTTCAAAAACCCTTGAGGACAAGTTTTCTCTGATGAAGTCACAACCAACCTCAAAAGATTCGTGACTGTCATGTTTTATATTCTAAGGTCTCTTGACACATGCACACAGGAATTTGTCATAGACCTGCATGATGAGAGTAACAATTTCTTGGGGTCTCTCGCTACTTTGCTTGCAGTGAATTCTAAAGAAGTGCATATGCCTCATAATGGCAAACTTTTTGAGTAGAGTTATGCTACCATGCAGAAATGGCCGTTTTGTCAAATTTAAACACACAATTTGAATCATTCAATTAATAACTGTGGTAAAGGCTTTGAACGTGTACCATGTGATGAATTATATGAAGGACAAATGGTGGCTCATCTGCAAAGTTTGTAAAGGAATCTAAGCTGTTCCTAGCATTTTCACTCCAGTCTTATGAATGACATATACCAGCCTAGTAGTAGACAAGTATTTCAGTTCACCTGGGCTAAAGGCTAACATGATGTTACGATTTAGAATTAGGAATACTACTAACTTAGAACCCATCTTTTATTAACAGTTAATTGTAGGGCCTTAATGCCTACATCAATGTTTATGATATTGAACTGTTTTTAAGAATTCATTAATAATGTTTAGATTCATTAATTAGAAACACTACAGGATGGTTTGCTATGCATCTTGATGAACATTTACTTTTTTTTTGTAATTCCAAATTTACTTAAAACTACTCTCCTCTCTCTCTCTCTCTCTCTCTCTCTCTCTCTCTCAGTGTCGTTGCAGATACATGTATTGCAATGGAAGAGTGGGTTGAACGCCCTCATGCACATACAGCTCTTGACGATATCCTTCCCTGTGTGGATGCTGCGACTGCCAATGAATCCTTGTATCGAACCAGGGAAGTCACTTTCCAACTGGTTAATGTTGTCAATCAGGTTATCAGCAATTTCAGCAATGTGGACTACCCTCCGGGCTTTGGACCATTATACTACAACCAATCTGGACCACTGGTGCCCCTCCTCTGCAACCCATTTACTCCTGATATGAGCACTCGCCACTGTACAATTGGAGAAGTTAACTTTGACAATGCAACACTGGTAAACAGAAAAGTCCACAGTAATATCGATGAAAGATATTTTATTTTATTTTATCTGCATATGCATGGCATCCTGTCATCGGATATTTGCAGTGGTGCAGCCGCTGGTTCTGGTGTGGAAATGCAGACTATTGATCTAATGAGATTCATGCCATTGAGAGATCAGGGCCCTAAAAGAACCCAGATTGAAAGAACGTAACCATAATAATGTCCAGCCTTCAGCCTTCTATTGCATTGAATGTGCACTTTTGAATCTCTTAACCATCAAGGCTGATGGATCAAAGGTTTAGATTGTTCATTCATTGTATTCTTTGGAAACCATCTATCAGATTAATAGCCTCTAGTAAACCAATTACTTGAAACCAAAAAAAAAAATCCGCGATGAATCAAACACAAGCAATCACACAGAAACTCAAGAGATGTACATGGTTTGGCGATGTGTCTATATTTATGGTTCGGTGATGGGAGTGATTTCACTATCTTCGAGAATAGGATTACATTGCTCTCTTCCTCATACATACATCTCTCAAATCTTAATATTGGTGAATACCATAATCCTAGAAATTCTTCAAAGAAACAAAACAAAAACAGCCTTAGGTAAAATATTATGAAAATACCCTTATGCCCTAAATAGAAAGGCACTTTGGTCCTCAGCCCCCATCTCAATTGGGGTCTGGTGTCCAGTATGGCATGGATCACAGAGTACAAGACATTAACACAACAACAACAAATGCTTTACTTGCTCCATGTGAAAAAAGAAAAGAAAAAAAAAATGAATGAATGAAAGAGGGGGAAAAACTGGTTCTCATAACCAAGATCTATCCCTTAGTGTACGTGTTGTGGATTTTATGCAGGTGTGGAGGACTTATGCCTGTGAGGCTTCGGCATCTGGGATATGTTCTACACAAGGCCGTCTTACCCCCGACATATTTGGTCAGATGACAGTTGCAGTAAATATCAGCTATGGTTTATACCATTACGGCCCTTTCTTTGCTGATCTACAAGATTGCACTTTTGTCCGAGAGACATTTGTGACCATCAGTGGTAGAGATTGTCCCGGCCTTCGGCAACACAGCAGGTGGATCTATATTGGGTTGGTGATTGTTTCAGTTGCTGTAATGCTATCTTTGATCTGCTGGGTCATATTTGCCAGAGAGAGGCGGCATCGAACGTATACCAAATCAATGCGTCTATCAGACCAAAATACTTTTGAAGATGACAAGGGCTCATAGAAGATCTTTCTGCAATTCCATAAGGTGACCAATTTTTCACACTTAACTTGCGGTGACGATGTATATAGTAGAATATACTTCTTTATATTATATACTAGATTTTTTTGAGCATTTTATATTTTGGTGTAACTGTTCTTCGTTGGTTTCAGATGTATCGTAGAGTGGTGGTTGGCTTTTCTCTTGTGCATTTGGAATGGTGTCTGCAGTAAACGATGTATTTAGTGATTTTTCGGCTTCTGCATATATCAGGTGTATGTCTTAAGTTTTTTTCTCTCATTCTGGTCTGTAGTCCACACGAGACCCTCACTCTCCGACCTCCAACGTATGACATATCTTACCATATAAATTGAATACATTCTAACTTCCATAGCCATGAGATTTAACATTTGTTAACTCCTGTGAATGGCAAATTTGAGAAATCTACTGCAGAGATGAAGAGGCAATAGGAATTCCCCCGGAGAAACAGGGACTATTGCAGAACAGGGATCATCCTTCTGTTTCATGCTGCAATCATAAAAACAAACACAGACAACAAAGACAAGCCTCCAAATGTACATTTCATAGTTATACAGTGAAATATAGAAAAACTAAATAAGCCTTCTCTTGTAACTGGACAGGGAGGGCAGGGCTCTTTCCTTATACATTTGGCTATAATAATGCTCAAGTGTAAGGTCCATTATCAGGGCAACTCAAAGGGGTTGGTGTGATAGCCAGGAACCCACCTCAAAAAGCAAGAGTTCTGCAAAAGGCCACTGCCAGTAGATTTACCCCATATGTGTGGGTAAGGAGACTTACACATGTTTTGAAGATTAGTCGTGTACTCTGAAAGACCTAGACACTTTGGTCATTAAAAAAGGTCCATTATCATGGTATTACCTATTAAAATCTATTGTCTTGCACAGGATATTTGTACCCAATTCATCAGTTTCACTTTGATTTAAAAGAGTTAAGTCTGGTTAGATCTTATTTACTTTTGGATAGTAGATCCATACTTAAACCTAGGGGGCGAAATCTTGGCCAATACAATAGGGTATCAGGTGTATTGATATCGTCGATATGAATAATTATCGATAATTTTTTTAAAAAAAAAAATTGAATATCAGTATGGGCCCAAGCAATATCTCGGCCGATATCGGGTGCATATTGGCCAATAATTGGGTTTTCAAATTTATTTATTTAAAAAAAAAATAGCTGTTTTTTAGTTTTTAATTCGGAGAAAATTAAAAAGAAACTGATATTTTTTAAAAAAAGAGAGAGGAGAAAGAATGATATTGACTGAGACCTCAGCATATCATTCTGAACTGAGATTTAAACGCCTGCATAAACCATCACCCTTAACTTCAAATCATGGACTGCATTTTCAGGTTAGGTATTGGGTTCAACCTCACCAGATGACAATCCTATATGAATTTTGAAAGCAGGGATGGTGAAAAGAGGTTGGATTTGGGATCCCATTCCGTGATGTTGAAGTCGGGTCGCTTTTTCATCTTTATTCCTACTGTTCTTTTTCTTTTTCTTCTCTCGCTTTTCTTTTTATTCTTCAAATGTTTTCATTCCTTTTCAATTGCAACGGGCAAAAATTGTCTGCTATAGTGCCATGATTGTAGGGGGCTCACCATCATGATATCATATTTGACCGTATTACATCAAGGATGGATGCTTCTATTACACTCATAGTCTTTGAAAGATGAGAATAAACTATGTAGCATCTACATCTATAATTCAAATATTGTATACGCTATTAGTCTGATCGTTTGTAGGAACTACCCGTAATAACAAACTTATAAAATGAATCTATTTATTAGAAAGAGATTCATTGTTCCTGATCCCGTTTAACCTTATTGTTGTTTGAACAAATAGATCACAGTAAACTTTTGGTAAAAGTTATGTCTTGTTTCGAATGGAGATAGCATTTTCGTATAGGAGTTAACAGCAATGAAAGACAACTTTCTCTTTAAAACAATCAACGGACACCTTGCTCCTTTGGTAGTATGTCCCACCCTCCACTTTAAGCTAAGATACAAGCCAACAGTTTTTTGAACTCAGTTTAAAAAAAAAAAAAAAAAAGCAATATTACCCTCAACTCAGACTTTTGGTCATTTTTTAATGAAGGGCAGATTCAAACTCAATGAGTTGTTCCAATTTTATCGAATGTCTGCTCAACTCAGCCTCTCTTACTGAGTGATTTATCGGTCCATCTTCTATAAATTCAAACTCTTAGCCAAATGTTCCCCAGCCAAACTCGTGGTCTCTAAAAGCACTGCTTCAATTGATTTTTCCAACAGTAAAAGCAACAATTATATAAGATCTAACAGAGCATCTAACAGACACATTAGTGTGTAGATGTCTTGTATTCGACATATTTGAGAGTGGATCCTAGGGCATCAGGTACGTTTGTAATTTCATATTGAATGTAGAGATTTTTAGAAAGAGTATATATCTGGTAAAATCTGACTCGACCTCATTTATCTTATCCAAAGCTATTTATAAATGGTAAATCCAATTGACACGATTATAAAAATCTCTTTAATGAAGTAAATGTGTAAACACGATCAAGCATGAAATAGATCCGAACAATCTAACTCATTTAACAAGACCCAAAATTGATCCATTGTAAATATATCATCTTAGATAGTAAGAGTTTACTCATCTCATTGTGGACATAGCCACACTGTTGAACTATATGAATTTTGTATTTGTGTTATTACATTTGTTTTTGCAGTAACATTGAATTTATGGGTCAATATAAAAACAAAAAATTTCCCGTATGGGTATGGATTAATGAAGAGTAGGAAACTTAGAAGAATGGCGTGGTATATTGACGTGATAAAAATGGTTTGATGGCAAAGGTTTTCGGAGTCAAATATTGAGGAGGGGTAACCTCGGTTGGTTTGGGAACAAGATCTTTAGAAAAAGATCTTGGATTTAAACTATGAGAGCTTTAATGAAAAGCCATTTTATATGAAAATATGTATAGAATAAAGTTTCATCGAATTATCCAGTGTATACAGATAGAAGGTTTCCATACACCTCGAGGGATTAGTTGAGTGTAATGCCTGAATACCCTCCGGACTTTAAAAAAATATATATTAAAGAGGCGTCATGTCACAATTGGATTGAAGGTCCTGCATGTGGACCTTTAAATGTTCAAAGAAAGAAAAGTCCATTATGGGTGACCTACAAAAGTCATTTGTGGGGTACCTATGCAGACTTTCATGTGTGCCTTTGGGCCCTCGTTAAAGAGCCTTTCATGTCAAAGCCCAAACAGGTAGGCCATTCAAGCTAGTTGTCAGTTATCTTGCTGTATTCTGATCCAAAGAAGAGGAAACTACAAAGTTGCTTAGGTGTGAGAAATTATCTATTCTAAATCGATCTCCAAAAATTGTCGTGAACTTTCAATTATCATTGTTGAATGAGTAGAAAGTTGTCAAGTGTTGAGGTATAAAGTTCGATCAAAATTTCGATCATATCGTCTGATGAAAATTTGTAAATAGGTAAAATCACCAAAATCTCCAAAATTTTGTAATATGACCGAAACTCCTGAAACAGACCAAATTATTCGAAAGTTGATAGAAATATGACAAATATCAGCGAATACAATTTTTTTGAAAAATCACCGATATTTTTTATATTTATATTTTGGCCCATACCAAATGCAAAAAAAAAAAAAAAAAAATGGCAGAATTTCACATTTCGGTTGAAAATTGCAACTTAGGTCAGGTGTTATTTTTCAGATTCTTTCAAAAATTAAATTCAAGGGCTGTAATTAAAAGTTCACATCTATTTGTTTTAAAGCGGTTCACAACGGATAATTTATAGAGTTTTTTCGCTCGTTTTTTCTTTGAGTTGCATGTGTAAACGATTTGAACCATTTATTTATTGGGTGATAAAATATATCGGCAAGAGAAATAACTAAGTGCAAAGACCTAACAATGATATTTTGAAGCCCTATATCTTCACCGATAAATTTAATATTTTTATATTTAAAATTTCAACCTCTTTTTTTTAATTTACGTGTGGAAACCACAGAATACCCAGCGTAAATCCCCACAGTAAACTCACTACTCACATCAAGATTAGACCATGGTGACTTAAACCTGCAACCTCCCGCATCCTGAAATAAAATTTCAACCTTCTTTTAATATCAGTATCCTCTATCAAAATTCAAAAAAAAAAAAATAAGCTCACAAATTCCACCTTATACCACTAAAAAATTACCGAGATAACGATGAGTTGAAGTTTTATGAAATGTTTTAATTTCTTTTTTATTATTATTATAGATATTTTTTATTTTATATTAGAAATGAGACTAATTTAATGTATTGTCAAATACTATATAAGCCATTATGTCCTTTCTATTTGCAAGCACATGTATCGTTTGACAATGAATAATGAGATAGACCTAATAACTTTCAAACCCAGCTGGACACAGTGCAAAATCATCCAACCTTACCTATTTAAACATGGGCATGTGATCACTTCATAAATTCTTTTTAAATGGGGCTATAAATGCTTAATGTTTTATAACCAAAAACATAATTAGGTAGGTGTTTAAAAGCTTGCCATACAACTAAATTATTGTCACCATTATTATTATTATTATAATGCTTAAGTCTAAGGTCCATTGTCATGATATTAATTATTAAGATCTGTTGGATCTTGAGCACCAGCTTATTTTTCTTCTAATTCTTCAAGTGTACACTTTCTTCTTATTTTTTTCTTTTTTATTGGAAAATTTAGATCATGATGTTATGTTTATTCTTGTTATATTAAGGTGTGGTTGGATTGAACAAAATCTTTTATTACAGGCTTTGGGCAATGAAAGGCAATTCGTTTTTCAAAAGGAAAAGTTAATGGATGATTTGTCCTTTTCTCGTTACTAAGGTTCTAAAGGTTTTTAAGAAGATCGGACTAATTTTTGGAATATGTGTAAGTTTCATTGTCTATACATTAGGTAACTATAACGAAAAATGATCTTTTAGAATAGAGTGAGAATCACAAATCTTTAGTTCAATTCTAAGTCGGGGCATGCAGCAAATGTACTTCACAAGTAAAATAGGTTATAATATGAGTGGACTCAAATATGTACACATGCATCAAATTTATGTCTATTTGTATAATGTTTATGAATAAAAAAGTACAAAAGGAAAGTTGGTTTTGTATAGAGTTGAAATTCATTGATGTTGGACTTCTTCAAGTTGGGTTTTGATTACGCTTATAACATATTTAATCAAGTCCGATTATCGAAGGTGCTGTAGCAAGCGTATCATATCTAGATCAAAGGATAAAATTTGAGTTCCAATATGTCGCTTAAATTTAGTGTCATTTTTAAATCAACCACTAATATGACCATCAAAGTTAACTATAGAAACACCAACTTAATTGATTTATCCAACCGATGAAGCTGTTAGCAAAATCTCACATTATCACTGAATCTTTGGACATGTATTTAACATAGTATCAGAGCAGAGGTATCACTGGAATGGGTCAAGTTCATAACTCCAGCCTTACGTAAAGGGAGAAAGCTGAGTGTTTTCAGCCTTGCCACTGAAGGAGAGTATTAGTAAAATACCAATGGTCCTTTGAATCTTAAGATTTATTCGCATATAGACACCCTCTCCTTTAAATTGATTTTTAAGAATAAGTTCTACTATATTATTAGCAGAAGCGATATGAAATTATGAAGAGCGTGCATCAATTCATGAGAGGTTGGAGTTACATAAATGAGAGGAAAATATAAAATCCTACACCTTAGGAACAAATTGTAAAATTAGGTGCTAATAATGGCTCGACGTCAAAGATTTTGGAAGTCCAAGTACAAGTGGATTGAAGGGTCCTGCATGTGGACCTTCCAATGTTCAGATGAAGTCAAGTCCTTTTAATGGGTTCCCTAGAAAAGTCTTGTGGGTTTTCCTTGCTGACTTTGCCCTTTAATACAGCCTTGTATGTCAATGTCAAAGCCAGATCAGGAAGAAAATGGAGACCCATCCAAGCTAGTCGGCGCAGTCTTTTGACCCTAAAAAGATGACGAAACTGCCACTTGCTTGCCTTTTAGGGTAAGGTTTAAAACTAGGATGAGCTTCTCAGTTGATATGATTTAGACTCAAATATAATAGAAGATATATGTTTTGAAGATATTTAGGAACATTTAATTTATATTAGGTATTTTTTCATATTCATATCGGATTTTATAAATTTTTTAAAATATACTTCATCTGTATCAAAATTTTGACTTTCAATTATCTGAACTCTACTTAAAAAAAATTAAAAAAATGCTCACCTTAGATTTTTCATTTCTTCATTTTTTTTACTTTGTTTTATCCCTTTCCAAAAAAGTATCTCCGATATTGTAGAATAGGCGATATGTATCAGCATAACTAAATTTTAAGTCCCTGAAATATACATCATTTCAAGTATACCAACTATAATGGATCATTGTTATACATAATACGTATACTATTTGATATTTCAGTGAATACACATAAAATATTAATTCAAAATCTAGACCCATTAATCGATCTTAACAATTACAAAAATCATGTCCACAGAATTTATTAAATGTAACCAAACCACACATTAAACATTGCCCACCTAAAGTTAGGTTACAATTAAAAAACCCACCTAAAGTTGTCCCCTATACTAATTCTCGAATTTTCTAGAACAAAACATCCTTTGAAATTTTGAATGATTCAGTCTTTCAGAGATGTTTGGCACTTGTTGCTGATTCTCATATCACAATCCAATTTTTCTTTTGCAAGTTTTTTGGGCCATAATGATTGTTAAAATCTCCATCAACTCTTCCAAATTCAAATTCAACCAAGAAAAGCATAGTTTAGATTTAGTATTTAACTTGCCTAATAAAGAGTTGAATCAATTTAAAATCAGATGAGTTTGAATTTGAAAGATGTAAAATTAAACTCAAACTCCTGTCTTAAGAAGTGAGAGGTGTCAGGATTCGAGCTCCAATATCTCACATTGCTGTGCCCTAAGGACAATGGGTATCACCTGATGAAAATTTTATACCGAGTTTCTTACACATAAATTCAAAAAAAAAAAAAATTAAACTCAAACTTAGATTTTGAATATTTTTTCAAACTAAGAGCGGACTCAAACTCTAATAAATCAGTCAACTCAATATCCACACCGACAGAAGATGTTTATGTGAACACCATCTTAGATAAGTTCAAACTCCTCATCAAATGATTTAGAGCAACTTAGCATATGTCACAATCAGATGCCACTTAAATTTGTTCTCATCTTTAACTCAATCGTATTGAACAATATTTAGGCCAACATCACTCTACTCCAAAACACTTAAATATTACTCAATACATCAAATCGCTTACAAATTATTAAAGTGGAGTATAAAAATACCACTTCTATTTACTCATCTAGAAGGCGAATCAAGTGATAAATAAAAGTATCTATTAAACGCGAAGGGGTTGAATAATAGTGAGAAATCCTATTTAAGAAGTATAGGTATTAAGTTCAATTTCCACTTTACTCTAAAGGATAAAAGGTCACACTCTTTAGAATTATCTGATGTGTGGATAAGAAGGCTTGTACATGATTCGAAGATTAATCAATTACTCCACGAGATCTGGACACTTTAGTCATCAAAAATATAAAATAAAAAGTATTTAATAAAGAGCATGTATCAATTAATGAAAGGGTAGGAATTTAAAGTGGTAAAAGTGAGAGGCATTGAGGCACATATAATCCTACTAGTGGGGTATAAAGAATAAATTGTAGAATTTGTTTTATGGGTCAATAAAAGAACAAATCTCCCAATTGGGTCTCTTGGCCTGCTAATGATGGCATGATGGCAAAGCTTTTGGTGGTCAAAGTAGTGAGAAAGGGCCATCCCACAAGTGGATTGTAGGGTCCTTCATGTGGACCTATCAAAGCAAAGTCCTTTCATGGGTGCCCTACAAAAGCCCATTGTGGGTACCCTATGCTTACTTTCATTTGTGCCTTACAAGATGTCTCGGTTTTGGCTGATACAAGATGTCTCGATTTTGGACGCTAGAGATATCTCGGTCGATACGGTAAGTATCAATCAGTTAAAAAAAAAATTCGGCCTATTTTTTTTTAAAAAAAAATATCGGTTATGGGCCCGAGCGATATCTCGGTCAATATTTGAAATATCGGCCGATATTTATATTTTTTAATTTTTTTAAACAGCATTTTTTACTTTTTTTAAATGATTTTTTGAAAAGAAAAAAAAAAAAGCTACCAAGATTTAAAAAAATAAAATTAGAGAAGAGAGAAAAAATCTCCTTTCGACCGAATTTTCTACCCGTGATTCAACCTAGTTGGCCATTATCTTGCCAGTATCTAGACCGAAACAAGAGTAAAGTGCAAGTTGCTTGACTTCTACGGTAAGGTTTTTAAAAATCTTACAAATTTGATTTCCTTCAATCCATCAATCATTATAATTCAAACTCGATCAATGACTTTATTTATGTCAATTAGATATTAATTATTTTCTCAATTTATTGTGACTTTTAGTTGACTTTATTTAATTTAACTATATCTCAAACTTGGCGGCAACAAAGTTAACTACTCAAAATTATATTGTATTTTTTCTTGAGGGCACAAGTGTAAATGATTTTAATACATCAAGTCGTACATGCTCACCACTCATTTTAAAAGTTTTGTATTTTAAAACTTTAAATTTAATAAAATAGATATGAAAATAGAAGGTTTGATAATAATATCATGACGTCTCTTATCTTTTGAGAACTGAATATACTTTTAACTAAGCCATCATAAACCCTTGATCCACTAGGTTCAAAATTTAGACCCATTAATATATCTTAACAACTACAATAGTCATGTCCAAAGAATCTTAATCTTCATTAACTATGACTAAAATATGCCTTCTTATGAATCATTGGCACCTAAAGTTGGGTTGGTATTAGATAAACAAAATTATCTCCTACATAATATTGATTCCTCATTTCTTTTTAATTTCTTTTCTCTTCTAAAACAACTTAATTAGTCATCACATCGACGACGGGTATTTAAAATAAATCTTGAACATTTTAAGAAATTCAAATCAAATCTTTTACAAACAAGATATTTTTTTTCTTTTGAAAAATATAAACACAATTATCTCAAAACTATAGATTTCTATCAAGAAGTGTATCTCATAAATCTCACAATTATCATAAATTATTGATCTCAACCCAATTCTTTCTCCATAGCATCTGAAAGTGAAAATGAGCTGTGGCACATTTCCAAGAAATTGTGTTGGGTGGACACAGAACATAACATGTTGGATGTTGATTGATGACCAAATTCATGTGGAGATGTTGGCCACCATTTTTTTAAACATTAGCACTGTTGGTACATGTGAAGTTAATTTGAGCCACATAATTATAAAGAAATTTGGAATGTAGGGCTAAAAGTCTATAAGTGTTTGTTGAACAAACTGGTTGACCTTCCGTTTTAGGAAGTGGAAAGTTGAAGGTTCAAGTCTCTATGACTTTTAGGCTGGTGTATCCTAAGTGTAGTGGGATCACGCATAGGGGTTTTATGCTAAGTGCAGTTTTCCATTTGTGTGGTTTTTAGGCCATAATTCAACCTTTTGGGTCCTTGAAGAATTTGAATCATAATTGGAGGGTTGGGTTTGGATCACCCACATATAAGACCCATTCAATTGGATTGCCTTTTTTTTTTTTTTTTTAATTCTATGGTTAAAAATCAACTGAGTTTGAATTGATTTGATGATGCGACTCGTACTCAATTGATATCGATACAATATTGCTGCAGAAATATCAGCCAAAAGTTTATTATTTTTATCTAATTTTTATTGATTTTAAGTCGATTTATTTTCTACTCAAATTCAATTTTGGACAAAGTCAAAAATCAAATTTAATATTCAAAACCTTATTTGAGACATTCACATTATTTAGCCCATTACTCTATATATTATCTATTATGATCGTTCGTGCAATAAGAGATGACTATTGTTTGATCCATCAACTTAATTCATGATTTAGTATATTATAAGATAAACATGATTTAGATTGCAATTTTGACATATTTAATAAATATATTCATTCATTTAATTATGTTTTAGTGGTAGATACTTGTTTTTATGAATATCTTATCTACTTAATTACATGGGTTGACGGGTGACCAATTTAACCTGATTGAATTGATTGGTCTGAATTAAATTATAAGTGAAATAAAAAAAGGACTGAAATATGAGTTAGATAAAAAGATAATAATCTAAATTTAATATAAATAGACTAAAATTAAGATCTAAACCTAATCTACAAATTACATCTCATTTGTCCGACCCACATTGAGTCAATAATCAAGGCCAAATTTCACTTTAGAAGCATCTTTTATAAAGTGACTTACATTGTTCCATTTCAGGATCTTATGCTCTGAAGGTTCCTTATTAGTTAAAAAAGAAAAAAAATGCGAAGTGCCACCAGATTTTGGAACCATTACAATTTAATTTTAAAAGTAGATAAGAAATTTGAAACCTTGAAAGTTAATCACATCTACCACCCACCAACATTTGATATCCAACTAAGGTTGCAATTGAAAGGTGAAACCCCCCCCCCTTTAGGTGTAACCACCACATTTCAACGATTTAATGATATATGAAGTATCAATCTTTACACAGGAGTTTAGTGTAACCAGACACGGATTTTAGTGTATTGTCAATTTTACTTTATCGGTTCACTTAATTTTACTTTTACTAACACTGGAATATAGAGTAAATCGGCTCGTCAAGTAGCTAGTAAGTGATCGGGTAAGTGAGTGATTTGTTGTTCATTCCTTTTTTTTAATTTTCGGTAAAGATAAAATTGACAATACACTAAAACCCGTGTCTGGTTACACAAAACTCTCGTGAGAAGATTGCTTGCCTAGAAACATATCCCCTCATTCATGATCATTTTTTCATTCTTTTTTTTAATTTCTAAAAATAGGAAAGTATAGAAAATTCTATTACATTTTTTGACTGTGTGAAATGGTAAATTCATTAAGTTTGTGACTTACTTTTCTAACCCTCAATGTCAGGCCTATTTAAAAGAATTGATAATTACAAATTTAAGAAAATCGAGAGCTAATAATATATTCCAAGCAAGATGAATTAAGCGACACGTACCATAGCATGTGGTTGTCCATCATGGCTATTCTTTTAATCGATATTCTTAATTGAAGATTTAAGAAATTAAAATACCCTGATATGCAATCTTAATTAAATTGTTAAATACTAGTTAAAGATGATGTGTCATTGTGGTTTGGAGCTAAAGTTTAAGATGGGTCTATGTCATTGAATTAATTTAATAATAAAAATTAAAGGTAGATCAAGTAATATAATGAAGTTTATCAAAGAATTGAGGTGGGAATTGACGGCTTCAATGAATGGGACTTGTTCTTTAATTTTTTTTAATTTTTTATTTTTAAATGGAAAGCAAGTCAAGTGAGTTGGAAAGAAAGAAAGTTCTAAAATCAATGTTGAAGATTGCCATGACTTGATTCATGATATTAAAGCATATTTGATATGATAGCCGTTTCCCCACCACCAAAGTAGAGAATCTTTTCAAATACAACGGCTAATGGTTTCACCAATTAGAATAAGGTTTGGTTCCTCCTTAGGACTTATCTCTTTCTTGATTAATCTCAACAATGTCTTGGATACTAAGTTAGGAGATTAAGTTGTTCCTGAAAATGAAACAATTATTTTAATGGAGGTCGCTTTAGATCAAAATATCATTTATGCCACTCAATTATACAAACTATTTTTAGAAAACTCGTCACTTTGTTGTTTATACTTCAAGGGAAGTGACTCTTAAGGTACATTTAAGTTTTTATTTTTCCAATTTTATCCTCCTTTTTCTTACGTGGCACGTATCTCTAGTCTGCCTATGCACTCAAGGCCAATTTTGGTTTTAGGTTAATTAGGCCACCGTCAAAGACCCTCAAATGTGATCAATGGGCTTTAGATTAATTAGGCCACCCTCAAAGACCCTCAAATGTGATCAATAGACTGTAGAACCCCACTTATACTGCTCTCATAGACTACAGTCTCTACCAATGTACTGCAATTAGGCCATGGGATTTCAGGATCAATACCATCTGCACCGTTCAACTGCATACCATGGGCCTTCTTGCTTATTGCAAGAACTGTCAAAATCTCCCAAAACAAAATCAACCAGTTTCAGGTGAGTGATTTAGGTCACAACTCTCCTATTTTAGACTAAATAAATCCCCCATTTTTAAGGGGAAAAAAACCTGTAAAGGAACCCTTCTTTCTCGCTCTTTCTCGATTTAACTATGGTTTTAATCGCAGCAGCCCTTCTTCCTCGTTCTCTCTCGATTATTTCGCGACGCTGCCTTTCCTTCTTCGTTCTCAGCGGAAAAACCAGTCCCTGTTTCGCGCCTGGATTATCTCTCCACTCGGATTCCTTCCGTTTTCTCACCGATTCCATCTCTCTCGCGTCCTTCCCACCGCCGTTTCTCGCACCTTTCTTCTCCGTCTCTGTCTCGATCCTGGATTTTCTACTCTGGTTTCTCTCTCGGCCAGGCAGAAGTGGAAACCTTCCATGTTCCGATTCCTCTTCTTTTTCTCAAACCCAGTACCACCGCTCGTCCGGCTGGGTTTCTTTCTTTCTTTCTTGGTTCGGCTGGGACTCAGGGTCCACCCAATCCAACTCAGTAATTTAAAATTTGAATCGCGCCATTTGTACAGCATTGGACACCTTTGGGGGCTACGCAATCCATTCCATAGTAAGGAAACAAGAGAATGGAGCCAATAAGGAAACTTAGATGCACTTCTTATTAGTATTAGATTTTTTTAATATAAAAATTATTTTTAATTAATTATATTTTTTTCATCTACATATCTGCTTGATAGTTCATTTATAATTTGATGAGAATCATTTTTATTCAGAATAAAATAATACCCTTTTTAAAATAAATGCAAAGCGATGTTAAAAAAAATTCAACTAGTTTTTTTCATAACCATTTCTTTCTTCAAAATTCAAATTACAATTATTGGATCTACGTTTATAAATATATGTTTCAAAAAAAATTATTTATTTAATATATCAAAGTAATATTTTAATTTAAAAACACCTTAAAATAGAGAGGATTCTAATTTTATCCTTTCACAATAATAATTTATTACATTAAAATAACTATTATAAAAAATTTGTAAAACATTAAAATTAAAAAGCAGAAAAAAATTCTTCTCACATTTGATATTAACAAATACACTATGCCCATAAAAAAAATTCACATCTTTATCTAAAATTAGTTATTTATTTCTCGGGCTCATAGACTCGCATTACAGAAATTAATATATCTTAAAAATAGGGGTAACAATCATCTCACGGTATTTTGTCTAATTCTATATTGATTTTAGTGTATTGTCAATTTTATCTTTCATGCGAACAATAAAATTTAGATGAGCCAATTTACTATTTACATGACTTTCGGCAGTTAAAATTACTGTTCGTGCGAATTTTGACTAGTCGATTTTATTGTTCATGTGAATTTCGATGAATTGATTTTATTATTCATGTAAAAGATCGGTGAACCTATTTTATTATTTATAGAAAAATAAAATTAATAATATACTAAAATCTGTATCTGATTACACAAATTTATAATGGTATCTTAAAAATAATTTATTTAAACAGACATTATACAAAAATTCAACCGTTTAACGGGCCCACAAAAAATAAGGCACTAAATTCAAAGGTGGAAATGCAATGGTGTAATAATGAGAAAAAGCAAGGGCGTTTCATGGAATCCATTACGTGGCAGCTTTAGACAAAGCTTTGAAAAAGGTAGAACGTCAGGTCACACAACGCTCTCTCTATGGAGATGCCACCAGAAAACCCTAACCCACCTCTAACCCAACCTTCTCTAGTTAGGTTAACCAAACTCGACTGGAAAACTACCATATTCCTCACTCCTTTCTTAAAATTTGAAGTCCTTCTATTCAACTTTAGTTAGGCCTTTTTTTTTCTTGACATTATTGTTTAAATAATTAAATCTCTACAATTTTAGTCAAATACAATGTGGAAGGGAATTGTTTAAATGAATTTAATTAAAATTTTAAACTAATTTAACCATTCTATCTTTCAATTTTATTGATGATAAAGATGCAACAAATTTTATATTCACATAATTACTTATCTGACACATCTAATAGAGAAATTGACTTACCTCAAATTTAAAAACTAAAATTTAAATTGAATGACTGAACCCATTTAATGGAGAAATTGACTTGGCTCAAATTGACATAATGAAACATTTAAATTTAATTTAATTTCAAATTAAATAGATAAATTACTGCATTCAAGTCCAACGGCATTGGACCCATTCTAGTCCGGAATGGCTTGTTTCTTTGTCGATTTCGCCGTGTGATGGTACGATTTTTCACGTAGTCCTGCGAACTATGAATCGTGTACAAGAAAACCGGCCTTCTGACGGAAAAAAAACTACTATAAATATATGGACTGAGGCAAGCTAGGTTTGCCAAATTAGCGACCCAAATCCCCCCTCTAGGGTTTCGAGAAACGGTGAAAGATTCTTCCGTTGCAGTTCTTCCAGTTTTGAAAATCAATCAATGGCTTCTTCTAGAGCAAGATCCAGCCGTTCTGTGCTACCTCTCACTAACGGTTTTCACCGTTCGATCTCTCCCTCCGGGAGATTCTACTCCTCTCCTAAACCCTCCCATTCCTCCGCTTTTGCCTCGTCCTCCGCCGCCTTCTCCTCCCAAAATGCTACCTTCCACCGCTCCACCTCCCCTCCACGTGTAAACCTCTACGGGACTTCTCCTCCAACCCCAACCGTCCGATTCTCCATCGACCGTGCGCTCTCCCCCAGTCGATCTATCGTCCGCCGTCCACACCCCAAGCCCCTCCAAGCCCCATCCTCCCACCGCAAGACCTGCATGTGCGCCCCTCCCACCCACCCTGGCTCCTTCCGCTGCAGCCTCCACCGCAGCTTCAGCACCGGCAGCGTGGCCGTATCATCTCCGTCCAATCGCTTGAATGCGCGCAGATCGGCGATGACGAACTCACTCGTGCGGATCGGCACCGTCGAAGGCGGAGATTGGGTGAAAAGGGCTCTTGCGGCCCTGATACGCCCTTCATCCCACCAGCAGCGCCGTAGGGCAGATTTCCGTCCCCGGCCAAGTAGGCTCTCCATCATGTCCAAAGCCGAGGACTGAGTGATTCATATATCCTGCGTGTATTGTCAGATCTCGGTCAGATTCCGCCAATCGGTGTCAGATCTGGTGGAAATAGGCGAAGATCAGAGAATCAGAGTTGATTCCGTTCTTTTCCCTTTTTCAATTTTTTTGTACTTCGCAGATAACACCCCCCTTTGTAGATACGATCTAAAGAAAGTATGAAAGAAAATGAGAGATTAATTAACTTTTTTTATTTTTAATTACACGGATAAAATGGACTAATTTCGTTGCTTAATTTGGAAATTGGATTAATTAGATGACAAGCATCATCAAGCACCATCCGCACGACAGCACGAGCTGCAGCATTAAGAAACGGATTTGGTCGTTCCGTCATATTCGCCGTTACATTTCCGTTAATGGCCCCATGGATTGCGTCACGCTCTTATACGTATTGCCCGTCGGATCTACGGTTTGGTATAGGTATTGGACTCGTTTTTTAATTTTTTATATGATTGTTATTTATTATTTTATTATTTCTGAATATATTTTATTTAATTGCATTCAGGTGAACCGCTGGAGCAGCAGATGGTGGGAATGAAATAAAAAAAAATTGGACAGCTGGTGAATTTCACTTAATCCTATGTGTGATAAAAATGGCTCGGACTTCAAGAAAACAGTAAATGAACCTGTTACATGAACTGGGAACAGATTCACGAGGACATGCTGTCATTGCATTCAAGTGGACCCCACATGAGAAGAATATAAAATAACTTTTATAATTAATTAATAAAATTTAAAAATAATTTAAAACACAGATTTTATCGTGATGTTTAATCTGTCTTTCATATGTTTTAAAAAAAAAAAATTGAAGTTTAAAATTTATAAACAGTGCAATCAATTCAAACAGTACAAATTGAAATTCACATAAATTATAAAAATGAATTCATCAAAAAAATTATTTATAAACAGTACAAATTAAAATTCACATAAATAATAAAAATAACTTCATCAAAATTTTTATTCATGTAAAAAGTAAAATCTAATAATTGATTGAAAAAATTGGTTCAATGTGTATTTTGAATTACTTTCAAAATTTTCATAAACAAAGATTTCTCGTTTAATAAGATAGTAAGTAACAAATCAATTTAAATTCTTTTAAAATATGATATCAATATAATTTTATAATTGATGTGTTATATTAGAGAAAATTTTATAATTATGTTTTAATTTACTTTATTTTGACAGTAAATAATAAAATTGACTTGTAAATGCACGATATAAAAGTTAAAATAATATTATAATAAAAATTTGATTGAAAATTAATAAAAAATTGTTTATAATTGTCCGGCACCATATTTCAACTTTTATAAAAAATTAAAAATTCTCAAAAAAAAATTGCTTGTTTATCTCATCCACACTTGGACGTTGTGATTGGCTCCAATTCAATTTTGGAAATACTGTCGGCTCACTCCATACAAGAGTCGGCTCCGTTTTAAAAAAGTAGTGTGTCTGTCGTCCATGTATGCAATATGTACACGCAACGGCCGAGTCTTCCTTTCCTGTCTGGACTCAACCACGAGTTCAACTCACTCGTGTTTAAGATTGACTTCAACCGATTCTCCCTTGTCCTTGTATCAACGTGGCACTACGCCTAAGCCTTCCATGCCACATCGACCGTACATACTGCACACGTGTAGGGCTGCACTGACATTTGATTGCATGGACTTGGGTGGCTACGATAGCGACCACAGATCATGCTAATAGATAAGAGTCTCCGCGCATACCCATTCTTCCAATCAAATTACGCCGTATGTGAATGAGAGAAATTAAAGAATATTCGCCCGATTAGCACATCCATGATTGTGATTGAGACTTTGGGACCACAATTTTTTCTCTCTTTTTTTTCATGCATTCTCTTTGAAAATTAATTTTCACACTAATATTTTTATTAATATGGGCATTCTATAAAATTAAAATCAATATTTTAACAATTGACTAACAGAAAATTTGTTTTAGAAAAAGAGTAGGTTTAATAGGATTCAATCAGTAATTCAATTGTGGTAAGCTCACTCAAACATGTAGACATCAATATGATATCATATATGATGTTAATTAATTAATTATTTCATAATAAATAAATTATCTTGCCTTTTAACTCTTTAATTTATCAAAGTTAAAATTAAAAGTAAAATGAAATAGTTCTAATTTTATGTTAAGTGACACCCCATTCTCCTTTTTTTTTATTTTTTGTTATCAATGGATGGAACTCAACTTTTAAATTTTTAAGCCTAGATCTCTATTAGACGTGCCCATTTTAAAAGGTAAAATCTATTCAGAAAAATACATGTGAAATTAAGATTGAGAGAAAAACAAAATAAAAACAGGGCCTACCATGTTAGAATATTAAAAGAAAAGATTCTCAAAGCATGCCCCACACATTGGTTTTCCTTTTAAGCTGTTTAAATGTAGTTGGCCAATTTCCTTTAAAAAAAAAATTAGGTAAGAAAAATTATGACCTTGACAGGCACGAAAACCGATATTGCTATTGTTTGTACAAATATTTTTAAAGAAATTAAATTATCTCACTAATCGAGTAAAATCTCTATTTTTTATTTAAATTTTTCCCTTTTTTCTAAGTAGTAAATTTCTTTTTAAAAAAAATAGAAATGTAATACCCTGCCCCGAATTAGGAGTGTTTTACCTTAATTTCCGTGTTTAACCGGTTAATCTAGAGGATTTTTGGTCAGGGCTTCGAGGAAAGCCCAAGTTTGGCCCGATCTGAGCTCGTGAGCTCAGAGATCCAGCCCGTTCAGCTGGAGGGGTATTTTGGTAATTTGCCGCTTGTTGTGATTATTTCTCTAAATTGTGTGATTTGATGATCTTTATTGGTGAATAATACTCTCCTTAATGAAGGATTTGCATTTATTATTTCAAAATGATTTAATTTCCAGAAAATAATATTTATTTATCGACCGTCGGAACCCCGAAAGAGAGTTTTAATTATTTTAAATATTTTCGGGAAAGAGATAAATTTTGAAAATGGTATTGGGTGTTAGACCATTTTAAGATTGATCCAGATATTTCATTTCATCTCAAAATAAGATTTACAAATTAGTTATTTTTACATTTGTTTAATTAAGTAATTATGGGTAAAATGTGATTTTTTGTTTAAATCAAAGGATTTTATTAAGAGATAAAAACTGAAATTTCTATGGTGACCTAGGGTTTAAAAACCCAACCCATCTGTAAGGTTGGATTAAGTTTTTGAGGTCTTAAATTAGTACTTTTAGTTTTAAAAATCAAAATTTCTTAAACCAGGCCCTTTCTGCAAATTGGGAAATAATTGGGGACTGATCTGCAAAACCATAACAGCCTGCACACGCCATGCCGCGTGCACTGGCCGTTCGGCAGTGATCATCACCTTCTGCCGTCCCGTCCCATCGGATTTCAGCCGATTTTCCGGCGAGAAGAGCCTATAAATTCAAGGCCCCTTCTTCCGTTTCAAATCCCAGCAATTCTTCTCTTCTCTGCTCTCTGTTTGATTTCCGACCGACCGACCCTGAGCTGCTGTTTTTCAGTAACAGTAAGCTTAAGGAAAGATTTTCAAAAATCTGAATTTCAACCCAGGAATCAAAACCAAGGTATCCATTGCATTCCTTTTTAAATTCTAACCGATTTAGAATCAAGAAAATCAGATTTTGACCTTGTTTTCACTGAGAAAAACCAGTTTTAAATTTTAAGGAAAACCATGGGTTTCATGTACCCGTGAGGATTTACCCTTAAAATCGGATGACCCTTTGAGCTTTTGAGCTCCAAACCTCTCCCTATGGAAAGAGGACTCCCAGAGGAGTCCATCAGACCAGACGGATGTGAAAAACGAATCCAGGAAGCCCTCCCTTTCTGGAGTCGCATTTCACCCTGTTTTCCGCCGTGACTGTCTGCTGTTGCAGATAGTCGGAGAAGACGACTCTCGGAAGGTCCGAGAGCCGATCTTCGGACGATCCGAACCTTCGGACGATCCGAGCTGTGACCCTCGGACGTTCCGAGCTTCAACCCGAAGCCCAGTCCGCCCGAGGTGAGCCAGACCCTTTTCGGAAGGACCGAGCCATCTCGGAAGGTCCGAACCCAAGCTTCGGACGTTCCGAGCATTGCCGACCCACCGAGACCCACTCTTCGGACGATCCGAAGTCAGGCCCCGAGTTCCGAGGCCAGTGACTCAGTTTTGTGTGGTTCGGATGATCCGAAGCCACTGACCCAAGTTCCGAAGTAATGTTCCGAGGAACACTGTTTTGAAAAATGATAAAATATTGTTTCTTTATCTATTATTGATGATTATTCAGTGTGTTGGATTATTTGTTATGATTTATACCCCCCCCTGTTAATTAAAATTGTACTAACCCTTTTTCCTCTTATTATTTATAGTCTAAATACTATTGTTTACGCTTTCAGTCCGACACTAGTCGGGAACTGAGTGATTCACTTTCAGGACGACACTATAGTCGGGCACTGAGTGACCTCGAGGCCTACTCAAAATGTCAGCTCTGGTCCTATCCAGAAGACAACCGAGAAGTGACCCGAGGATCTAGACCTTACTCAATAAGTCAATCTGGTCAATGCCCAGAAGACAATATGAGTTTGGACTGAGCCCCTTATGTTTATTATATTATTATCTTGTGGATGATTTAAAGAGGATAGAAACCAAATAGGAGACTCATTCCATTAAACCCGGATATTTTGTAGGAAAATATATGATTTCCAAATCCTACGTATATGTACGTATTTGTTATGTATATTGATTAAGCACTTGTATGTTATTTGACAGAGACCGCGAAACCACACAATCACGGTGAGGGAACTTAACTCTGCAAATTTTGTAAACAGGTTTTATTTTGAGCAATGAGTGGTTTCGATTTTGACGAACCCACTCATGTGCCGATACATAATGCACTATGGTAAGAGTGCTGTGATTATTTGATATTACGGTGTTGACCGTATGTGTATGTAAGACTGCTTCCACGTACCTGGGCTATTGAACCAATATCGGCCATATGAGAGATGGTTTATGTCTACTGGACCATGGGCGGACCATGCTGTCGTCAGTTGCTGACTTGAGGGTGTCAGTACCGGTTACGTTTAAGAGCCGGAGATGTACTTGCAAGGATGTATTTTGACCGTGTCGGGACTTTATACTGGTCTCAGTGTAGTCGGCAGGCGTTACGGTGGATAATGGCAGTGATTGATAGTTGATGATGTTATTATCTTATTTGAGATTATGCTTACTGTTATCAAGCATGTGATATTAACTGTTGTTAACCTGTTTTACTATTTGCTTAATGTGCACTGTTAATTATCCTTCACTGGGCTAGTTAGCTCACACCACTCACCTTTTCAGGCGATGAACCCGAGGAGGAGGACCCTCTCTTTCAAACTTAGGGCGTTTGAGCCAAGGCAGTGTTTTGGGATTCCCCCGGAGCGGAATGCCCTGATCTCTTTCTGTTGGTTCTCAGAACCGTTATTTTTGTATTAAGTACCGGATGTGGTACTTAATTTGTATTTGACTATTGTAATCGGCTATGTTGCCATTTGAGACGATGTTATGGATTGATTTATCAATGTTAATATTTGTTTGATCTTATTATTAGTGGATGTTATTGTGTTGTTTTGCTATGTCTATGGGGCATGCTTATGGTACATGTTTGAGTCCTCTTAGCGGGCTGATGTGTAACCGCTGGGCCTAACTGTTGATCCGGCCTAGTAAGAGTGCTTGTGGATTAGTTTACTTTCCTTTAAAAAAAAAAAAAAAAAAAATCAGTCGCGTTCCGGGCCCACTGGTCGGGTCGGGGCGTGACAAGAAATGTCTCGTGTTTTATGCTATTTATAAAACAACATTTATTCCATGCAAGAATAGAGATTTTTTACATTTTTTTTTTTCTCTTCACATTCTGTAAACTTAAGCGGGTTAGATTGGATTTTAATAAATACAACTCAATTTATATAAAAAGTATTGAGTCTGACCTTACTCAAGTTACTTGTCCGATTTGATTTGAGTTGGTGGTCCAACTGGCCGACCCATTTTTAACTCAAATTTAGTGAAAAAAAAGTCAGCAACAGGTTTTTTTTATTTTTTGAAACACAAGTTAAGGCGGCTCAATTCTGGTCGAGTCGATTGATTTTGAATTTATAAATCCAACCTCACTCAAATTTTATGTGAATTTTTTTTCAAATCCGATTCAACTCTAAATTTACAAATACATAATTCAACTCAATGATTTCTCGGATCAAGTTAAAACTAGGCCCAAGTTTCACCCTATTTTTCATAAGTTGACAAATGGAACTACCTACCACAATATTAATCACTTTGGATTTGAACAGGCTCTCACGATTTTACTCTGAAGCCACGTAACATTGTATAACTCCAAACTTTGTGCGTGAGGGTAAGAGAAACTAGTTTATAAATCAAGTTTAGGAAGTTTCCATCGGTCATTCTCCGGCGTTTTCCTCTCCCAGCCATCCTGCTCCTCTAATGATCTCATTCTCTCTCTCCATCATGTCACCACTCTCTCTCTTGATTGGAGCTGGCCCATCACAAGACATTTCTCTCTTTTATGAAATAAGGGTTTTTAGTTTAAAACACAAACATTAGACCTTTGTCTCTTCTTCCTCAGAAGAATTAAGAGGTAAAAAAATTAATAAGAAAAAGAGGGATGTTCTCCTTCTTGTTAAAGACAATCTCTCGTTTATTTTTAAATAAAAATAAAAATTTAAACAAAAAAATAAATATCGAATTTCCACGTCCCCATATGAGATTGAGTTTCATAGCATTAGTTGTTAGGGATCTTGGCTTTGTTTTGCATTAGTTCAGTGGTTAAGATTTCGTCAATTAGGCTAGTTTCAATAGTCTTAAAACACATTTATAGATAATTGAAAAAGAATCACTTTTTTTTTTTACACAAGTCTAAATTTTGATACACGAGTGAAAAAAACAGACAGGCCGATAATTCAACCGATATGATTCTCTCTCCTTTTTTTTTATAAATATTAGTATTTTTTTATTTTTTCTGAATTAAAAAATATAAAAAACCTAAAAAGAAACATTTTTATTAAAAAATTGAAAATGTAAATATCGACCGATATTGAGCTGATATCGGTCGATATTTTGACGAGGGTCCATCACCGTTTTGAATTTTTTTTTTTAAATACCTATATTAATAATATCAGTCGATATCGGACTGATATGATTGAGCGAGATATCGGTTATATCGACCGATATGATGTTATATGGTCGATACAATACGTATCCGTTGTTTTTAATCAGCCGTTTAAAACCGAATCATATCGGCCAATACATTTTGTATCAGCTGATATTTGTACCCTTGTTTTGAAGGGATGACAAGTATAGAGAAACAACTAGAAATTCCATTAATGAAATTTAGTGAGTAATAAATAATAAAAGTATAACTTGCACCTTAGCTAAATTCTAATTTATGTTTATATTTTTAAAACCTTGGTTACCACAGCAGGCTGGCCCATTCCAATTCCATATAAAATTGTCAAGAACAAGTTTAAGATGGGGCCCGTTGACAGCTAAAAGTCTTCTCTTGTCCACGTCACGTTGACCCAGCCCACATCGAAAAGAGCTACCATACTTGTCGATGGAATAAAATATAGAAAGTGACGTCGGATCGATGCAGACGGTAGAGTGATCCAGTTAAAATCGGAGATCTCGAGTCTTTGACAAGACTGGGAGAAAGAACACACTGCAGCTTCACATAAGATATATGAACAAGATTTTCACTTTTTAATTATAAAGAATTATAAATTTATTCTTTTATTTATTTACCATTATTTAAATAAAAGAGAAGACATATCGACGTCTCTTGTTATAAAAAAAAATATATCATTTTTAAAATATTTTTTAACTCATAATATCTGATTTTGTATTTAATATTCATATAATTGAACAAGAGAAATCCAAAATAGATGTTCGTGTTAGCTCAATCCATTAAAGAAGATATCATTATTAGTCAGGTAGTTTTATTGTTAGATCTTCCAAAAATTCACTTTTTTAAATATATTTGATAATGCAGGCATTCCTGCAGTGTTGAGCAAGGAGGAGACATCCACTATTAAAAATATTGAGAAAATATACTTTTATTTAATCTGATCTAATTTAATCTTTCTAGACTGGTTCAACCTAAAAATCATAGTAACAATATGTCTCATTTAATTCATTAAATTTTTTTTTGAATTTACTTGTGAGTAGAGCTGATTTGATACAAGTTGAGGTTTAAAATAAAAAATCTAAATGCAGCCTTTTTGGTGATATCCAAAACTGAAACAGTGAAACCAATTTGCAGAATAATTTAGAGTTAACCTATTTACATTTAAAAAAAAAAAAAAATAACTTCAAGAATGAAAAAAAAGGATACAAACAAGGAAAAAAAACTTTAAGTGGGCCTTTTTTTAAAGGCCGTGCATTTAGACACCTAAGTTTTTTTTTACTAGACACCAGTTTTCAAAATTTTCGGTAAAATTACCATTTTGTCCTCCCGCTTTTGATCATTCTAACGATTCTGCCGTTTATTTTAGAATCATTCACTTTTTGGATCATTCGAATGATTCTAATCATTCGAAGGATCAGTTTATGCTTCGAATGAATGACAAAATTCTATATTAATGTGTTATTTAAATAATAAAATTTCATTTAAAATTTTAAAATTATTTTTTAAGCACTGTGTATTTCCAAAATTTCTCAAATTAAAGATCCAGACTAATTACGATAACATGATAAAAATACTTTAAAACTTCAAGGTCTTTTGATACTTCCAAATGTTTAAAATACAGTGTTTTACAAATAAAGTTATCCCTAGGTTGTGTCCAAAACACATTTGGAAGTGTCAAAAGACCTTAAACTCTTAAATTATTTTTATCAAGTTATCATAATTAGTAGTGATGTTCAATTTGAAAATTTTTAAAAATACATAGTGCTTAAAAATTAACTGTCTATGTTGCCGGTGCTATAATAAAATATTCTTTAAAACATAGACACTTATTTTTTAAGCACTGTGTATTTCTAAAATTTCTCAAATTGAATATCTGGACTAATTACGATAACCTGATAAAAATACTTTAAGACTTCAAGGTATTTTGACACTTCTAAATGTGTTTTCGGCACAGCCTAGGGATACCCTTATTTGTAAAATACTGTATTTTAAGCATTTGGAAATGTCAAAAGACCTTGAAGTCTAAAAGTATTTTTATCAAGTTATCATAATTAGTCCGGATATTCAATTTGAGAAATTTTAGAAATACACAGTGCTTAAAAAATAACTATCTCTCTTGCCGATGCTATAATAAAATTTTCTTTAAAACATAGACAGTTATTTTTTAAGTACTGTGTATTTCTAAAATTTCTCAAATTAAATATCTGAACTAATTACGATAATCTGATAAAAATACTTTAAGACTTTAAGGTCTTTTGACACTTCCAAATGTATTTGGGTACAGCCTAGGGATAATCTTATTTGTAAAACACAGTACTTTAAGCATTCGTGTTAAAAGACCTTAAAATCTTAAAGTATTTTTACCATGTTATCGTAATTAATCCAGATATTTAATTTGAAAATTTTTAAAAATATAAAGTGCTTAAGAAATAACTTTAAAGTTTTAAATAATTTTTTTTATTTAAATAATATATTACTGTAGCATTATGGGATTCATTCGAAGGATTAAAGTGATCCTTCTAACTATTAGAATCATTTGAATGATCTAAAAATAAACTGCAGAATCATTAGAAGAATTAAAAGTCAGAGGGTAAAATGGTAATTGCATCAAAAATTTTGAAAATTAATGTCTAATTAAAAAAAAATCAGATTTCTAAATGTGCCGCCTTTTTAAATGAGACATAAGATGTCGGCATAACTTGTTTTATGGTTACGCCAGTCCTGCTTGTAGGAAATCTAATATAAAACCACCCCAAGTGATAGACTGCCGTTCTAGTTCAACAGGTTAGGCCATAGACACTTGACCTTGACACGTTCCACTTTTAGATGAAAAATAGATTTTTTTGTCATCACTTTTTAACCATGGTCAAGAAGTGGACCTAAATACGATAATTTGATAAAAATATTTTAAAATTTTAAGGTCTTTTGACACTTTCAAATATATTTTGGACACAGCCTAGAGATACCTTTATTTGTAAAACACTGTATTTTAAGTATTTGTGTCAAAAGACCTTGAAGTCTTAAAGTATTTTTATCATGTTATCGTAATTAGTCCAAATATTTAATTTGAGAAATTTTTAAAATACAAAGTGATTAAAAAATAATTTTTAAATTTTAAATAAAATTTTATTATTTAAATAACACATTACTGTAGCATTATGGCATTCATTTGAAGGATCCTTCGAACGATTAGAATCATTCGAATGATCCAAAAATAAACTGCAGAATCGTTAGATCAAAAGTCAGAGAGTAAAACAATAATTTCATCAAAATTTTTGAAAACCAGTATCTAATTAAAAAAGAAAAACCGGGTGTCTAAATGCACTGCCTTCTTAAATGAGGCATAAGGCGCCGGCCTAACTAGCTTTATGGTTAGGCCGGTCTTGCTTGTAGGAAATCCATTATAAAACCACCCCACGTGATACCCACTCCCCTGCCCTTCTAGTTCAACAAGTTAGGCCAGACACTTGAACTTGACACCTCCCACTTTAATTATTGGGTGAAAAATAGATTTTTTGTCATATTTTTTTTCACGAGGGTAAGAATTTATTCATTCAAAAGAAGATAAAAAGCACTAAAGATAAACAAAAAGATAAGCCCAGGACAGGAAAACACACAAATGAGAAGAAGACAGAGTTGACGTGTCCGAGTCGCTCGGACTCAGTATTTCGGTTTTGATCTTTTTACTAAGTTACTCCTCTCATTAATCTGAAATTTTAAAATTTCCAAAATAGAAATTGCAAATTGATACTTATAATTAAATTTAAAAAAAAAGTTTTATTAAATAATATGTAATAAAATGCCAAAATATAATAAAATTTAATTTCAAATAATTGAAGCTAGACTTGTCTCGATCTGTTGCCGATTTCGACCCAACAACAATAACATAACGGTCGTCACAAAGATATAATAATGAAAGTAACAACTGTGACCCACCAATGCTTGTGTCATTGTATGTGAGCTGGGACACACTTCCTTTGTATGGGCCCCATTTAAAGATCAGATATATGTGGAGAAAAAAAAAATTGGGCTGGTGGACCACATGTACATTGAATAGCAACCATTGGCCATTCTCCAATTTGATTTTTTATTTTCATTTTTTGTCTTTTTTATAGTCAGTGTGACCAACTGGATAAGACCAGTCAGATTTTTTATGGCCGTTTTGTATGTTGACATTGGGCCTCACTGATGTATACATCCACAATCAACTTAACTTGAGTTAAGTTTGAAATATGGATGGATATGCATTGTATTCGTCGACATGCATTACTTAATTAAAAATTATAATAATTGGTTAAGACTAAAAAATTAGTAGTAAAAGAGTGAAAAGAATATTTCAAA
Source organism: Chimonanthus salicifolius (assembly GCA_013350335.1). Lineage (NCBI taxonomy): Eukaryota > Viridiplantae > Streptophyta > Magnoliopsida > Laurales > Calycanthaceae > Chimonanthus > Chimonanthus salicifolius. The sequence goes on along the minus strand of CM023532.1, from coordinate 25,728,834 downwards.
TATATTACATCATATCACTTATATTGATTCTGTTAGGTTTTGTGAAATTTGATTAGTCAGATGTGCACTGATCTGAATTGTAGGTCATGAATTCTATTTACATAGACCTATTTCTTGGAATTGTTTTATATTAAATTTTATTTTATTTTAATTTAATGGCCCGGTCCAAAGATCTAGACTTAAGGCTAAACTCAGCAAGATAATATCCGCTCTGGACCCACCACATGGGATCTGCACTGTTTTAGCATTGGGCCTGACTCAACTGGAGGCCCAAAATGCCTCCTGCTGGATAGGAGGGGAGTGGCCACTTATAAACACCCTCCAAATATTCCTCATTTTTTATGTGGGAATTTTTCTCAACACCCACTCGGAATTCCACTGCTGGCCGTCGGTCCGACAGACACAGGCCTGATTTCACATTTTTCAGCCTATTGGACTCGGCTTTTTGGGCTTTCTTGGGTAAGGGCCATTACGATTTTTTTTTGAGTATTTCTTTATAAAAAAAAATATTTTTTTGGAGGGATATAGCCAAGGCCTAAGTTAGGATGGGTCTGAGATTTGTGATTGAACATTGAAGAATGAGGATTAGAGAGGTCGGTTAAGAAGTGGACCTAAACCTAAAATTATTGGTTAAGTTGAACCAAAACAAGACCTTGGCTACCTACTAAGAGTCTTTGACAAACTACTTTCGGCTCTCAAATCTGTCTTGAAAACTCTCTTTTCTCCTTAACTGTTGGAAATAAGGCTTCAAATAATTAAATAAAAAATTGGTTGTCTGTTTTATAATATGGCAATATCCTATTTTTTTAATATGAAAACTCTCTAGTATATTTTTTATTTTAAACAGAAATAATGTTCTTAATGAAATTTTAGTATATGAAATAATTGTATTTTATAATTAACATTTTTATCGTTTAAATTAAAATTATATTAAGAGGTGTCCCTTTATAAAAGAGGGGTTTGTCTGTTAGTCTCGTAAATATTATTATTGTTACTACTATTACTAGAAAAAAATGTTTTCAACTTCTAAAATTTTGATGTCTAATTTTAACTTATTTTCGTTTAATATGGTAGATGAAGATTCATATTTGAATATAGGTATAGACCTCTTAAAGTGACCTTTATACATTGATCAAGTTACATTTTAAAGGATACAATATTTTAAAAATTGAAAAGAAATTTAAAGTGATTAAAAATTCAAAAACTTAAAAATATAAATTCTTAATTCTGATAAGATACTCGTTTGCTACATCTTATATTTAAATTTATCATTCACATCTTAACTTTGGGTTCGACTTCTTTCGAATTTATCTGATACACGAGACTTGCAGGAGGTTTGTTATTCATAAAATTAGTCTCACTTCTAATATGGAGAAAGGATACCATATTATATATAAAAAAAAAAAATCCATATAAAAGCAAACACAAAACACATAAAATAAAAGTGTAAAACCACAGTAAATTTTTATATAGGACGTAGTCCAAAAAATCAAATCAGTTTAGACTTAGCTTGTGACAGTCATACCCATGGATGGTTCAGTCCTTTTCCCCTTTCGGGTGTGTGAAAACCATGGGAAACTCCTCTATTCGCACACACTGAGTAATTTGATAGAACCTTACTCTATATATATTTCTATGGGAAGTGGCCCTTCATTGAGATTTTCATAGTTTGAATCCAAGACCTCCCTCTATAGATCTTGTTCACAAACCAACAAAGATAACCCCTAGGAATCAATACTTTTCCCCATTGGAACAATGGAACAATGTTATTTATTGCATTGAATCAGAAATAACTTTGTATAAATTTAAACATCAAATTGTATTTAAATCTATACCATAATGAACATAGCATTTATTAGGAAATAATTTCATTGACAAAAATTAAATTAAATTGAATATTTCACCTTTTTCCCTTTGCATTCTTATAAAAATATTTAAGAACATTAAAAAGAGGAGATGAACATTTCCAATCGTGTTTGGATTTAGAGCGATTTCTAAGACACTGATGCAAGTAGTTGAATTTTGGCCTTCAATGCAAAGAATACTCTTGCCAATGCTGGCAGCTGGAATGTTTGGTAAGCATTGAATGAAAAGTAAATTAAATGGGGTCCATCTTCATCTAATCAATTAGAAGATAGGTAACAGGTAAATTAGATGAGGTTGAGGTGACCTAATGGCAAATTATGGTAAAGTTGAAAGATTTTATATATGGGTTTATTTAATTAAAGAAAATGATTGGGTTTTAACATCTTATCGTAATAGATAATAGACCATAAAATCACTTATTTACAGAGTTTTGTTCTTATCGAATGAAGAAATAAGATGGATATTTTTTTGAGAATGAGGGGAAAATCTTGGCCCCATCCAACTTACGCCTATTTTTGACAATAGCCACTCCAAAACCCCTCAGAAGGATGCCCCACACCTATACAAGACGCCTTCAGTTAAAACTTTGAGACTTGGTGACCTTCTATTTCTTTAGACGAGAAGTAACTAGTTGAACTATTCAATATTGGATAAATAGTATAGATTTTTTTATCAATATATTATGATGTATTTCAATCCGATTGGTGAATGATTCTTATAAATGGTTGATATCACACAGAGATGCTGGCATTCAAGAGTTTTCTTAGATTAAAAATGAACCACTATAACTTACCATTGGTCAAACTCATTTAATCATTTTTGCTATATATATATATATATATATATGAGTATATATTTGATAAATGGAGAGATGGGGACAAAGATGGGACTTAGAAGTATGGATGCCCTAACTTTTCGGAGGATGAGACCCATTCTATAATAAAAAAAATTAGATGGATGAATAGGTTATAACGTGGGTTATTAAGGCCAATTGAATCGATGGAGGTCATGACTTTTTATTAAAAAACTTGAATAAATATTTTCATTTATCAAAATTAATTTAACTGTGAAAATACATTAAATTTACACAAAAAATATTAAATCTGAATATAATAAAAGAAAGGGTAAATATTCTCACACAGGAGAATTTTTTTATCTCACACGAGATTCATTTTTGAAATTTCTATTTTACTCTTTCACTTCTTTTTTAACCGTACACTTTCTGAATTGGTTGGAAGGGTAAAACGGAAATTTCAAAAAAAATATTAAATTAAATTCCCATATGAGATAAAAAAAAAAATTCTCCCATTTGAGAATGTGTTCCCTAAAGAAACTAACAACTTTAGCAATTTAAATGTAGACCCAATTTTGCTAGTTAAGTGATTGCTCATGTACAAAAAACAGAAAGGGCAATCTTCTCTTTATCAAATAATTAAATATAAACATGACAAAGCATGTTTGTCGAGCCTGATAAGCCACAGCAAAACCATTGACAGTTCATTATGGAGGTAGACCCAGTTTTTAGGTGTAGAGTATCTTTTTGTCCAATTTTTTTAAATTGATTTTCTTAAAAAATATATATATAGAAAATAAGATTTATAAATTTTATTTTCCATGGTTAAATTATTTTGTGTGATATGAATTTACGTGTGGAAAACCGCTGGATATACACACGGGTGAGTCCACTACTCCTAGAATAACAACAAAACTTATATGCGTTACATAGTTAATTCAACCATTAATTTGCTTAAAATGGTATTATTATGTAATAAGGTGCAAAACCTGCTGAGTTAGGTTTTAGCACAACCTGCCTCAATCAAATCCAAACCTTCATAATAATGATAAACCAGAATTTTCACATCCAATATTTCAGCCATTTGAGCCCATTTTAGGCCCAGGTTTTAACATATCTTAAAATGAATTTAGGGTGAAATCTGGGTCCAATTTCGGACCAAATTTTGGCCCAGCCCAGAACATTAGAAATACCAATATTTCCTGATAAATTGTAATAAACCCATATCACACCCTTCAGGATCTGGCAAATATCAGCCAAAATTTTGGATTTCAGCCTATATAGAGGCCCAGGTCTATGGGGAGGAAAGTTAGGGCGTCGCCTGGGCCGAAAAACTTTGGATGGGTTTTCGCGTCCGATATTTTGACACAACATTTTAGTTTAAAATTGGCTTTAAGAAATGACTAATGTTTAGGCTTGTCAATTTTCATGCCACACACAATAAATTCACAGATAGGATCCACAAGCTTTTATCGGGCCTGATTGCAGCCCATGTACAGCCTAGATGTCCCATTGTTCTTCTTCTTTTTCGCAACCTCTCCGACCCAGCTGTAGCTACTCATTTTCTCAGAAAAAAAATATGTCCATAAATTTTTGAATTCATTCAATTTTCCAAGGACTTTGTGTCATGGTTCCCAGTTGAGTCTGCTATCTAAAACGGAGTTGGAAAGGAATCAACTTGTCTTGGATCATGGTTTTTTCAAGAATTATTTCTGCTAAAACCATGATAGCGTAGCTGGAGTTTAAAATTCTGGATGGAAGTGATACAGTGGGAGTCAGATTGACAGAATTTCAGTGGAAATATCAGGCCATTTTCAGCCGGTTCCAGGCCCAGTTTTGTTATTTCCTCAGAAAACTCAAAACTAATATATCGCGAAATTTCTTCCAAAATTTCGGCCCAGCCCACTTACATTTCTTCGATAATCTTCTGAAACAATCCAAAAAAGACGTATATATCCATTGAAACCCAGAAAATATCAATGGATATTATGGATATATGAGAGTCCAATACTCCAGATAGATTAAGTGCGCCAAATTAAGCATATATAAACATCTGTAAACCATTCCAGCAAGTGTTCTGCTCTTGGGCCCTTGCAGGCCTTTATTACTACAGTGCAACCTGGGTTGGGTTACTTTTCCAATCCAACCCAGGCCACTCCAGAAGGCAAGCACATTGGATCAGTTGAATTCGCTTCAGCCCAAACCAGTTCGGAGACAACATCGGTAGGCATCCAACTCACATTGGATTGTCAAACTCGAGCCCTCATATATGAGGATTGGAGAGGAGGCAACAATTTCCTGCCAATGCAGGTTAATGGATAGCTAGTCCATGAACAAAGAGTATGAAAGCCCATCTCAACTTGTTCTCTATAAGATTGATCCAAGACCAGCTGACAGCACCGATGCTAAATCGATCTCGGTCCTCCATCAATGTAAAGTTGTAAATTGTTCCCTCTAGTCCAACTGAGGACGCAAATGGGTAGGTTGCAAGCTGGATAAGACCCACACTGATACGTGTCTTAAGGTGCTTGATACATTATTTACGTCCCTAAGTTGAAGTCCCATTGATTGATCATGGCTCATAAGTGGCCGAGCTTGACCATTTGGGCCTACGGTATAAGCTGAGCCCATGTTTTTGCCCATGGACAAATAAACAGGCCTCACTTGGGCTTAGCTTTTCTGGGTTTAAGGAATGGGAGTGATGAATATATCTCGTGACATAATACAATAAAAGGATTCGATCCGAAAGCTAGTATTTCAAAATTTTCAACTGATCCATTCCATAATCGAATCATGAAAAAATTCTGTATAACTTACAGTAAACTTACCATTACACAAATGAGAGATCTGATATATGGGCCACTTCTCTCTTTATTCATTATTATCATTATCGGCAACCAATAATTCTATCTATTTGGGGTCAGCTTTATGAGTTCTTATTCTCCAAATAACCCTATCATTAACCATACAATCCATCATTCCATAGTCTAACATTTTTATCTCTTCCTTTCATATTTTCGAAGGTCGGCGTCTTATCCTAGTTCTTTCAATCCGCAACCTCTCCACTATACGTATGGAGTTGTGCTTATTCTTTTACTAAATAACCAAACTATCTCAAATGAATTTCTTTTAATTTGTCATCTATCTAAGTTATCTTTAAACTATCTTTAATGTGTTCAGTTCTAACTCTATCTTTTAGAATTAAATCACCTATTTAAAATATAGCATATGCATCTCCATTGTCATGACTTTTTTTTTTTTTTTTTAATCTTTTTTATTATCAAACACTCTACTCCATAAAGCTAGTTCTCTCTTTATTGTAGGCTAATACTCATAGGAGATATCTAAGAGCCCATTCGGCATAGCGCTAGCCCTGACTATAGACAGAGTAGGCTGCCGTCCTAAGGTACCCCACTAATACGACCTAATGACTTTACTCACAATCTCAGAGCTTGCACTGCACCTAGGGCCCCTGAGATTTCAGAGCATCTGAAGGGCGGACACTGATTCGACATCCCAAATTCTTACAGAAATAGATATTTCATTAAAATTTTATGGACTTCTATAACTAGGATGGCTCAGAGTTCTTTAAAGTGCTAATCCATTTTAAAGTTCAAGCAGTAAACAAAATTTTGGATCATCATTTACTTGCCACAACCACCTCAAGTAAAAAAAAAAAAAAAAAACTTTCCCTGATTAAATTATAAAGCCTCCTCTGAATCCAAATTGAAAAGGGCAAAAGAAAGGGGAAAAAAAAATGGGAGAGAGAGATTTCATTTAAAAGGGGAAATCAACCAACCGGCCTCCTAGTTGAATGGCCGTTTGTAAAGAAACTCTTCTTACTTATTTCATTACTCAACTTAGGTTACAACTAAATAAAAATTATAAATAAATAACCAATATCTCTAAAATTCTAAATAAATATCAAATATCTCTAAAATACTTTATTAATCCGGAATTCTACTATAAAGAAATCAATCAAGATTAAGAACCTGAGAATTGTAATCAAGAATATCCATTACCCTCCAAAGATAGACAGAAGCATCAACTAAATGTTTAAGATTTTCTTAATGTCTAGAAACATATTAATCGTTTCATAAGCATTTTGCAGAATGATCATCTACAACTAGCCAAAATTAGGTCCCCAAGAGGTTGCTCAGTGGTTGAGATACAGGATCTCCTCAGGTCTTGGTTTAAATCTCTGGTGTCAAAGAAAGGAAAAGTGTTTGGGCGAGAACCGAAAAGAATGGGTGACTTTCTAGGAAGTCTTTGTGTTGCAAGCTTAAATGGGTATAGCACAACTAGTAATCTTTCGCCTCAGGAAGAGAAGGTGTCAGATTCGAGCCCCATAGCCTCACTTGGTGTATTCTAAAAGCAGTGGATTTTATCTGTGAAGATGAAGATTTTATACTGAATTTCGCACAGGCATAAATTTAGAAGAAAAAAAAAAAAAAGGTTTTTTTCTCCACAGTTTGCAGCTACATGGTGCCAAAATACTGTCGCTATCAGAGAGCCCCTTTCCTCTCTTTATCAGAGAGCCCCTTTCGTCTTGCTTTCTACCTCTATGGTGGGTATAGAGTCGCTTTCTCACTTAAAATCACACATACACAAATTTATATAAAATTTTAAAGAATTTAAATTCTCTAAATAACCTATAAATTGACAAATAGGTCTTAAATTGAGCTCATATATGATTGTGAATTGTGAGATTGATAGAGCTCGAAAGATCTAACAGTGTATCTTATGTGTACGAAACATCAGATTGAATAACTTTAATTATAAGATTGAATTTAATAATATTTGTATTAAAAAGATCTATTTTTAATTTTTGAATCCTTCAAAAATCTGACTAGAGTCGTTATTAATAATAAATACTGTACACACAAACAAATGTTCTTACTGTGAAAGTAGTTTATAAAATCATGTTTGAACGCAACCCATAGATTTCTAACAAATGAATTTGTAAGAAGTTTGAAATTTGATGTAAACTTGAAATTATGAAAATTACGATAAAAATTATTTTATTTTAGAAAATTGATTCTTTTTTAAATATAAGAAGTTACATACCAACCTAACTGGGTGCCATAGTCCTATATTCCCATAGTCCAAGTATACAATGAAAAATGTTGGTAAGACCACCGACTGATGGCGATGGTGTACACATTGTCAACGTTATGTTTCTCTCACCTTAACTAAATTTTCTAAATTTTGTCTTTCCTCTAATTTATGTGTCGGAAATTATAAGAAACCCAACGTAAAACTTTTCAGAGGTATACTCACTATCTTTACGACACATCAGATAAAGTCATAGGAGTTTAAATCTAACACCTCTAGCTTTTCTGAGAGAGTGTAAAATCCCTAGAGGTGATACTCACTGTCTTTAGAACACACCAGGTGAAGTCATGCGGGTTTAAATCTACCACCTCTCACTTCTTGAAACAAGAGATGACCAATTGATCACATGATAACGAGGAGACATGATAAATACATGCCCCATAATGCAATGTCACATGGTAGGGTCTTAATGTTTCTTGTAATAAAAAATATTTAGTTTTTTAATCTAACAGTATTTTTTATTATTAAAATTAGCAATATTTTATAAAATCATGTTTGAATGCAACCCATAGATTTCTAACAAATGAATTTGTAAGAAGTTTGAAATTTGAAGTAAACTTGAAATTATGAAATTACGATAAAAAATATTTTAATTTACAAAATTGATTCTTTTTTAAATATAAGAAGTTACATACCTAGCTGGCTGCCATAGTCCAAGTATACAGTGAAAAATGTTGGTAAGACCACCGACTGATGGCGATGGTGTACACATTGTCAACGTTATGTTTCTCTCACCTTAATTAAATTTTCTAAATTTTGTCTTTTCTCTAATTTATGCGTCGAAAATTATAAGAAACTCAGTGTAAAATTCCTCAGACGTAATATTCACTGTCTTTAGGACACACCAAGAGAAGTCATGAGGGTTAAATCTAACACCTCTCGCTTCCTGAGACACCGTAAGACCCTCCAGAGGTGATAATCACTGTCTTTAGGATTCACCAGCTGAGGTCATGGGGACTTAAATCTAATACCTCTCGCTTCCTGAGACAAGAGATTACCAATTGATCACATGATTACGAGGATATATGATAAATACATGCCCCCATAATGCAATGTCACATGATAGGGTCTTAATGTTTCTTGTAATAAAAAATATTTAGTTTTTTAATCTAATGACTAATATATATATCAGTATTTTTTATTATTAAAATTACCAATATTCCTATTCATTCCTAAAAATAATGGGCTTGTCTTAATTTTCAAAATTATTTTTATCCATAAAGTGAAGATTCTATTTTTCAAGATTTATTGTAAATCATCAAATAAATATTTATGTATTTGATATTGAATCTAAAATATCGATCAGTTAGATAACATATCTCTAACAAGATTGAAATTTAGAAGATAAAATAATCAACATGTGAGCATTAATTTTAACATATTTAAGTCAAATTACACGAGGACCATTTTTTCTCTACTTTTTGCGATAGGGAATTTCACAACAGAGCCTTCACATGTGAAACTTACAAATTTTATAATTTTTTTTTTTTTTTAAGAATGACCTTATGTTATTATCTTAATAATAAGGTTTTCACTTTTTAAAAATTTGTCATTTATTTATTTTCAGATACAAATATATATTTATAGTATTCTTTTAGATTTTGTGAAACTCTTGTTGAATAAAAAATAAGAGACGTGTAATAAATTTTATAAATTTTTATTTGAATACTTATCATTTGATCGATTGTACAGTAGGTTTGATAGTTTTATAAAATCTAAAAAAATAGAAATACATACTTTTATATTTTAAAATTTAAAAGTAGGCTTTATATATTTCAATCAACACTATTGAATGTATTCTTATTATTTATTAAATGAAAGTATTATATCAACGGTAGTAATTTTCACACCGGCATTTTTTTTAATCAGAAGCGGATTTTAGTGTAATACCAACTTTACCTTTTGCCCCTGTGGTACGATTTTTTTAAAAAAATAATGTCAGAAATTACTCAAAAACAGCAAGCCGATCGACTCAAAAACGGCGAGTCATTCTGGTTCATTGATTTTTCCAGCATTTAGTTCGTATTTTCAAACGAGACCATTTCTCGACCGATTTATATAAATAAGGTATCAAAATTCATCTAATCTGAATTTTATGAGCTTAGGAACTGATTTTAAATAAAAATTGTATAGTTTTGGACTTCAAAAATCATACCGAGATTTATACAATCTAAAGTAGATGAATTTTAATACCTTCTTACTAAAATCAATCGAATACTTCATTTTAAAGCTCAAGAGAAACGTAGAAAAAAATCCAATGAAGAAGAATGACTCGCTATTTTTTTGGAGTGATGGACTCACCATTTTAGAGTGATGTCTGACAAATTTTTTTTTATACGAGGCGAAAGGTGAAATTTACATTACATTGATACTCGTGTCTAATTAAAAAAAATACCCGTGTGAGGATTAGTAACCCACATCCAAATAGAATTTGCTTGTAGTTTCTTTAAACAGCCGTCGGTCTTTGTCGCCAAAATTCGACGATCTCTAGTAGTCTAGGCAACGACAAAAACAGGCGATTGTCACATCAGGCATTTTTATCTTAAACTTTGCCTCTTAGGCTCTGGAGTGTGCGTTTTGCACCATCCTACGGAATTTTTTAAGCGTGACATTTCTGTGTAGTTCTTAGTAAAAAAGAAAATTGTTCAAATAATACCTGTTGTAAAAATAATTGCCAACGTTTTAACATATTGTTTAATGATTAATAATTTTAAGAAAATATTTTAGAGTGTGGTTTAAGAGAGACCTCCGATTATTGATCCAAATCATCCATATCACCTACTTCCATAGATTGATATATCTCTTAAATTAGTATTAAATTTAATTTTTACTTCTATATTTCTTGTCATGAAAATTGATTGGAGTTTAATGTTAATAACTTTTAATTTAACTAATAATCTTTCTATTAATATACTCTCCAGCGATTAAAATATATTTAAGTCGGTATTATAATTTTTTTTAAAAATAAGAAGTCTCTACTTCACAGAATAGAGATTGGTCTCTATAAATCAATTTTAAATATAACCAACTCTTAGCCAGATTTGCCCTCTCATTCATCCTAATCAAACCTCAATCTCATCTCCATGTCTAAACTCACCTTCCACGATAGTCGTGTTTATTCAAATACATAACTTTTAAGGTATTTTCAACCAAATATCCCTTCATAAAATGTATTTAACCATATATAATACTTATCAACCAATATGTATCACTATTTTCAAAATCAACATGTGTTAGTTATTTCCAATTTAGTTGCAATATTTTTATTTTTTATTGTTTAATAAAAAATCAACTAATGAGATTGAAATTCACAATAAATTAATAGTAAATTAAATTTTATCCACTTAATTTTGACAGTAAAAAATTATTAAATGTCCTTTTTCTCCCTAAGATGCCCGATTATTTCTGTACTTTTGTGTTATCCTTATTTAAATATTCAAACATGTTCGTTACAATTTGAAATGCCTGCTTGTCATGGGTGATAGCAAACGCATATTGTAACAACAAATACAGTAAGAGCATATAAAGCCAAGCTTGGATCCCATAAAATGCACATCGAAACTCGAAAGCACATTTGCCAGTGTGTCGTCAACCACTAATCTCTCTTCAGTCTGCACGTTTCTTAAATCTTAGTTCACACCCGAAATTTACCTCTCCATATTTCCAGAAAAAGATCTTGAAGAACCCAAACAGAGGAAAAGTTGAGGAGAGAGAACAACAGAAGAGTTGGTTTGATTCGATTTGATTAGTTTTCTTGGAAACTCGATTCCATGGTACGTTTGAAAGCAGGAAGCAGGCCGCCATGGGTTGGTCTTGCAGCTGCAGTTTGGGTACAGATAGCTTCTGGCAACGCCTACAACTTCCCTCTATACTCCCACTCTCTCAAATCCGTCCTGGGTTTCAACCAGCAGCAGGTCACCATGCTTGGTGTCGCTAACGACATAGGGGAGAACGTCGGTCTCCTTCCCGGAATCGTCTGCAATAAGTTTCCACCTTGGCTCATGCTCTTGATCGGAGCACTCGCTTGCTTTCTGGGTTATGGAGTTCTCTGGCTGGCCGTCAGTCAGACGCTTTCTTTGCCTTACTGGGTGGTACAGTTTTTAACTTTCTTTTCTGTTCTCCAATACCCATCTGCCAATTCTTGCGGTTCTTGTTTGGTAGATTTGATTATTAGTAGTTTTATACGTGGGTCTTTTGTGATTTTGAGTAATTTCAAATGCCTTTTGCAAATCTTGATGATTCACTTGGGTGGTTTCTTGTAACATTAGAATTCCGGATTTGCTGATTTTGGGTAGTTCTGATGCTTGCTTTTTATGATTTTCATTACTTTGGGATGCCCTTTTCCTGATTTTGCTGGGTGGACTGATCATGTGATTTTCAGTAATTTTGATTTGTAGGTCTTTTGTAAGTTTCAGTAATTTCGAATACTCATTTGCTGCTTTTGCATGTTTGGTTGAATAAATACGATTTTGAGTAGTTTTGATAAGTTGTCTTTTTGTGATTTTGTAGTTTTGGTACCTTGTCTTTTGTGATTTTGATGATCGAATTACATACAGAGATCTATGGTTCTTGAATGGATTTGTGTTTTTTTTTTTTCATAATCATCCAAATAATATCCTGTTTGGTTCTGTTTTTCCCTTTGTATGCCGGTGGTTCAAAGCGTTAAAAAGGGCCTGAAGTAAGCCCCGTGAACGGATTTAGTCCCTCCCTGGCACATGCACCTCGTGTGGCCAGCGCATTCTCGTGCTTGATAGGTCCCACAAATAATATTATTTGAATTTTATAATTTCATCTATTAATAATAAATTGGAATTATATTTTATTTTTTAATGTGAAATCACAAAAATGAATGGTTGAGGCTGAACACAGAATTTCAAGGAGTTTTTGAAGTAAAAAATTTCTCTGTTTTTCAGACTCATTCATTTTTGTGGTTTTATATAAAATAAAATATTTTTTGTAAAATATTTTTTTATATTTAAATAAATCTAGTGACTATGATTCAAATGATGGGTATATTGTGGGACCCAATTTTGTCAATATTTTCAGAGAAATGCCTTGACGTTATATGCACCATCCACAAGACTCACCTCTAGTTTTGGGTCTGTTTTAATGGGGAGAGAGATGGGTATCTCTTCATGTAAATTTGGTATTTTTTTAAGAGTGATCATCCTAACACAGACATTATCTTTTCAAAGGCACGGGTTTGCCCCCCGCAGAAATCGGTTCACTTTCCAGTGAATCGGTTCACCTGTCCGGTGCACCGATGAGTGAACCGATTCACTTGGAAATGGAAATAGTCCAGTTCGGTGCACCGACCAGTGCACCGATGACTGAACCGATGATGCAGCGGGTAGGATCAGGTCAAATGAAAAGTAAATATCAAATGGGTTTTAGATGGACTTTAAATGGGTAAATGGGTCAAAGTGATAGAATTGGCTATAAATGAGTTTAATGGGGTGAAATAATAAAATATATGAAAGACTATACACTGTTGGGACGATGGGAAAGAGAACCTAATGGGAATATGGGTTATTAAATAATGGGATTTTAGAGGTTAACATGGACTCTGGAGTGGGTGACTAATGGGATGGCTCTCACTTGGGTGTGTTCTGTTATGTTATGAACAAACAGATCTGGGTTTGGTGTGGACGAAGGTGTGTCAGGGGATTAGGGATGAAGGTTGGGATTTGATGGTCAATACTGGTCAATGTAGCGTTATGAAGATGATGGGATAAAAGGGCAAGGGTGATGATGGGCCTTGAAGTGGGCAGTAGACGATGGAAGAGGCTGGCTTGGCTGGGCGTTGGAGAAGTAGTGGCAGGGTGGTGGCGGTGGAAAGGCGACTAGGCGATCAGCAGAAGCACGGGAATGGGACAGCAACGCTGTAGGGAAGAAGAATAGCAGAGAGAAGAGAATAGAGAAGAAGAGAAGAGAAGAGGATTAGAGAAATAGAAGAAGAAGATAGAATTAGAAGAAGGTCGCAGAAGATGCGGAAGAAAGGAGAGGCAACCCGAATCCACGGGAGAGGAGAGGAGAAGATAAGTGGGAAGAACCCATTTAATTCATATTCATCAATCAATCTGTCTATTACAATCTTAGAGAGGGGTTTTTATAAAAACTCAAAACTAATAAAAATAAAAAATGAAAATAAAATAAATAATATCCTAAAAGAAATAGAAATAGTATCCTAAAAGAAATAGAAATAGTATCTTAAAAGAAATAATATCCTAAGCAAATCTAATCTTACAAATAAAGCAATGGAAATAAATAAAAATAGAAATTTCCCAGATTTCTTCGATTCTTGGCCGGGTTTCCAATTCGCGCGAGATTTTGATTTTCGGGTCGATACCAGTGCTACATCAACCGATTCACTGGAAAGTGAACCGATTTCTGCGGATGGATGGGGGACAAAATGAGAAATTTACTACTCGTGTCTCCTAAAAGATAATATCCGTGTTGAGATGGGCACCCTTTTTTAAGAGACAATATAGAGATATATCCCATCACTTTCTACTGCTTTAGATAAAGATGGTTGATGGTAGCAATAGTTTCTACTATTGTTTTCTAAAAGACAATAGGGATTTCATTAAATTAGAAAAAGGTTCAAGAGAATAGGATGGTCTAAAAGAGATAGACCAACAAAAGAAAAGGAGAAAAAAGCAAAAACAAAGAAGAATTGATCACCGTAATCCTTCTAAAAACTTCTTCCCAATCCAAACACATTTAGCACAAGAATGGTCCCAACCCTAATGGTAAGGATGACAACAAATGGTGTCGAGATATATGAGGTCTATCTTATAAAAATCCAAAACGTTCATTAGTTTATGAATAAAAGTATACATATGTGTATCCTTTTACATTGGATGGATCAAATGACAAGTACTAGATTAGAAAATTTATGAAGTTTATTACACCTCTCTCAGTTTATTCATCCAACAGTAGGCTAGGAGTTTCACAAAATCTAAAGGGATACACACATATATGTCCTTGCATTTAGAAACTATGAACAGTTTGGATTTTTAAGAAATGGATTCACATATCTCAAATGACACCGTTTGTTGACATCCTTAGTTCCTTACTATTAGGATGACTGACGCAGCGGGGATCGGGTTAAAGGAATTTAGAAGTGGCTAAATGGATTTGAAGGGAATAAGGAACCTAATTTAAATAAAGAAACAAAAGGTAAGGTCAGATGGGTTTACTGTGAACAGTAACTGGGACTAGAATGGGGATCGGCTGTATGGTTTTTTTGGTAAGAAACAGAGTGGTGGCTGGTTTGGAATGAAGGGATCAGTACGGTGGGTGATGGGTGGCTGATTGGAAGAAGAGGCTAAGAAGAAGTGGTGGAGAAAGGTGAAATAAGAATTAAATCTGGGTGGTGTTGGAGAGCAAGGAGGCAAACCTGGCTGCAATGGAAGGAAGTGAGCAGCAATACACACCTGTCAAACAGGTCTGGCTGCAAATACACACGGGAAACAGCAGAGGACGGCCCTACGGTTCCCGTCGTCGCTGTTTGGCCCGGGGAAAGACAATCTTCTTCTGCTTGCAGGCAGAAGGGAGATTCAAACTCCAATGGATGCAAACGTACACCGGCGAAAGCAAAACCAAAGGGAAATCAAACAACCATCCAAGAACAAGATCTTGAAATGAAAGCTCAATCTATTTCATTAATCAAATTCGTCTATATTTTACAATCTACAAAAAGGGATATTTATATACATACCCTAAACACAAAAATAGGAAGTAAAATTAAACAAGGAAAGGATAAGAAAATAAAGGAGAATAGAAAGAGGTGCCTGATTTGTCAGGGTTGTCGGCACCTTCGCCGCTTCCGTCGCCATTGTCAGTGCCGATGCGGTGAAGAAATAAGGGAAGAAGGAAAGAACAGAAGAGATGGATTAAGAAAGGGAGGAGAGATGGGTTGGGAAAGGAGTTTTACTCCTTTTAGAATTTTACTCCCCTTTTGACTTGTTTTAGGCCTCACGTGTGTGTGTCACACGTGATGTGCTGCATCAATGACAGAATAGGATCCTTTCTCGTGAGCCTTTGATTAGGAGTTCGACACACGCTTCATCAGTTGTAAACCTTTTGTAGAGTTGAGGGAGGTGCCTTTGACTACTGATATCTTTTAAATCTTATGCATTTGACTACTGGAGGGAGGGAGGGAGGGAGGGAGATGCATTTGACTACTACTATCTTTTAAATCTTATGGATAGGGAGGGAGGGAGGGCAGTTGAATCATCCCCCAAGTGTTACTTCCACAGGGATCAAAATCTAGAGACTCATTTCCTTTCCAAAAAATAAAATGAGGGAAGAAAAAAGAAAATAAAGAAACTATTTGTGAATGGAGTTATGTATTGTCCAACTCCACCTTGTTCAGGATGCAGCACTGAAATCATCTGCATTGTTGTAATTCTGTGAAGACAAATAAATCAAAAGTTCAGATGCACTATTATCTTGTTGAACTTTTAATCACAGCAGAGCAAATTTCATGGCTTTGGGTAGTTGATATAAGAGTATGAACAATTCATGCAGGTATGGAGGACTCAGGTGGCAAATTGCCTTCTCATCAAAGAATTGAAAATTGCACTGAATTTGGATAATTATTTTACATAGACGATGCTGTTAGATAATAATTAAGAATTAAGCATTCTTGCAATGTGGTTATTATGCACTAAATTGATTTGCTTTGGGTAGTGTCAATGCAACTGAAAACTTTTCTGCCCATACCTGTGCTTTAGACGACAAAGATTGCTACTTCATTTCTTAGATATGTGTTAATACAGCATAGGAGCTTACGGCACAAATAAATTTCTATTTGAATGTCGATGAAATCATAGAAATCAAAAAGCATTTGAAGGTCTTGATTCTTGCAATTTAAGTTTCTTGATAGATTTTGTTGATTTAGTGAGCTTCAGCCAGTGCTTGCCTTGCCTCGAAATCATAGGCCCAGACTGCATATGGTCTGTTGTGACCCTTGTCGCACTCAAATGCTTTACTTTCTTCCTATCCATCACTCTCTTGGCTATTGATCAAATGGTTTAGTTCTTCCAATATATATTTAGAAGATTCCTCAGCATCCCCCATTCATGATTTCAGGCATGGTGCATTAGATTTAACAAATTTATATCACCAAGGCACCAGACTAACCATCCTTCATATCAAGTACTGTTTGCATCAAGTTGCAATATTTTTTCTTCAGCAGCTACTGTCATGTAATTCACAATCTCTTATTACTATTTTGTAATGATCTGGCAGTTGTGGTTTGCATTGGTTGTTGCTACTAACGGCAGTGCGTGGCTCGGAACGGGGGTGCTTGTGACAAACATGAGGAACTTCCCTCTCAGTAGAGGCACTGTGGCAGGCATTCTCAAGGGTTATGTTGGGCTCAGTGCTGCGGTATATACTGAAATTTATTCTGGAGTGCTTTCTTATTCCTCCTCAAAGCTATTGCTTTTTCTCACACTTGGGATTCCAGTGATATGCCTGGCATCGGTTTATCTTGTTAGGCCTTGCACCCCATCTTTAGAAGACGACTCAGCAGAACATGGTCATTTCATGTTTACACAAATTGCTAGCATTTCTCTGGGCATATATCTTCTAACAACCACCATACTCAATGATGTTCTCTCTTTTAGCGATGCCATGTCCTACACATTCATAGGGATCATGGTTCTTCTCCTTCTAGCACCTCTTGCAATTCCCATAAAGATGACACTGTTCCCAGCAAAACCAAAAAGATCAGGAATACTTAGTCAATCCACTTCTACAGACTCTCTAGTTCCAGATGGGCGGGATTCAGACAAAGCACAGCCATTGCTATCTTCATCAACCACAAATCTTGGAAGTCTCCAAGAGGGCGATGATGATTCTGATGTGGATATGCTTCTGGCTGAGGGTGAAGGAGCTGTGAAGAAGAAGAGGAGGCCCAAGCGAGGAGAGGATTTCAAATTTCATGAAGCTGCAATCAAGGCCGATTTCTGGCTCTTGTTTTTGGCCTACTTTCTTGGAGTTGGCTCTGGTGTCACTGTGCTTAATAATTTAGCTCAGATTGGGATTGCAGCAGGTGTAGATGATACAACTATCCTGTTGTCTATCTTTGCCTTCTGCAATTTTGTTGGCCGTCTTGGGGGAGGTGCTGTCTCTGAGTACTTTGTCAGGTAAATGTATTTTTTTTATTGGCCATTGGTTACATGTAAACTATTTCTTTTTAATTGATTTATGGCAAGAAATTATGGTTATCAGCTCCTCTACATCTTTGGATGCTTTGGAGATTAGAAATTGTTGTTAGTGGGAATGCTGTTATTCATGGTGGATGAGAAGCAAAAGAAACAGTCTCTAACCTAACGTTGTTTTGATTTCGATTTTAACACCATTTTAAATGCACAAGGACCAGATAACCATTCATTCTCCCAAATTTACTGTGGTTTGGCCAACGTCTAAATGGCTCTGTCTTTGAACTCATACTGGATAAGATTGTCTTCTGCAGGTTGAAAACTTTACCTCGGACAGTTTGGATGGCATGCACACAAGTAGTCATGATTGTAGCATACCTTCTCTTTGCTTCATTTATCAATGGCACCCTTTATGTGGCAACTGCATTGCTTGGCATATGTTATGGAGTCCAATTCTCTGTCATGGTCCCAACAGCCTCAGAGCTTTTCGGGTTGAAGCATTTTGGCATAATTTACAATTTCATGCTACTAGGCAATCCCCTTGGTGCACTTCTTTTCTCTGGTCTGCTTGCTGGGTACATCTATGATAAGGAGGCAGAGAGGCAACTGGGAGGTCTTTTTCTTGGTTCAAGTAATTCTTGTTTGGGACCAAATTGCTTCAGAGTCACATTCTTCGTACTAGCTGGCATCTGTGGTTTGGGATCCATATTAAGCGTAATCCTAACGATCAGAATAAAACCTGTATATCAGATGCTCTATTCAAGTGGCTCATTTCGTTTGCCACAGGGCTCACAACATTGATGGTGCAGCAGGTAAACTCTTGCGCACAAGTTGTTGAGCTCTGTAGTTATCTGTGACTTTTCAGGTTTATACCATTTCATGTTGGAGATGTGGAAGTTCCTGATTATCCCAGAGTTGATTTTGTGTTGAACTGACCAGAGTTTATTCTTAGGTGGTGGCCGGTTGAGGATTCTTATTGCAGGCATCATGTTGTATTTTGTTCCATCTCCACTCCAGGTGGATGACTCGCTCCTTTAGAAGATTTTGTTGATTGGAAATACAAGTTTCTGTAACTAGTCTTTTTGAGCAGTCTCTTCTTCATTGTATGGACAATACCATTTCCATCCTTCCATTGAGAGGTTTACTATACACCATTCCAGATTTAAGGAGAGAGAACTTCAGGTACATGTGTGAGACATTTTCGTAGAAAAAGAAATGACTGGTGATTTGATTGTTTAGCTCGAATCAAATATTATCTCATCCCATTGCATTCTACTCTATGATTTTCAGCTGATACAGGCCTGCATTGATTCGCATTGGCCTATTGTAACTTGGAATTTTTCGAAGCTGAGTCAAACCAATGCACCAATTTTTAAACACTTGAATGATATTTGCAGTCATAAACTCATGGTTAAGAAAGAGCAAGAATTGGCCCTTAGGTAATCTTAGAAGAAGATCATTTCAGATTAACCCGGGCCTGAGTTGCAAATTTTAGACAATATTTGGAAACTGTGGCTGATATTTTCGGAAAATAAACATTTTTACCCAGGCTGAAATTTTGGATTTTGGCCAAAATTTGCATTTGAGCCCCGGGCTATCCTTTTTTCGAATGATAGCATGGCCCTGGTGAGGGGTTTTAAAATCATCAGTGGAATCACAACCATGTTTATAAAAATCAGCCAAGACGTACCAACTGAGTCAACTCGGACTTTATTCCTTCTAATACAACCGATTATTTTATGACGGGGCCGATTCTTATCATGTCATTTTCATCCAGTTCCAAGTAGGATTCTGCCGATATAACTCAGTATCGATCCCTACTAAGTCATGCTTAGAACCTTGATTGTAACACTGTCTAGAGATTTGAAAATTGGTCGGGTATCATAACATTGGCTGGTACACGCTAGGTGCTATTTTGGCAACGAAGATATGGCATGTGTCTCATAATTTGATTGAAAATAACTAATACAGTTGATTTTTTATAGAATTTAAATAATAGTATCAACTCAAGTATTTTTTTTATGATCAAGGTGTTCAGGCCTTTTAAAACACCCGACTAATTTTCTTGGCATGTTTGAGCTTCCCTATCCACACAAACCGGATAACTCTACGGGAGTGGCTCTTTGAAGTGAAGTGGGAATCGAATAGGGACTTCTGCTTCTTAGGCGGATTCCTAGTCATTACTCCAGACCCTTTGGGTTTTAACTCGAGTTTTTATAGAAAGGATAATATCTTATGATAATGAGAATAAGAACACTAGTTTGAAAAGTTGAGAATCAAAATGAGTGATGAATTAAAGTGAATTTTTAAATTGAGTCTTTTTTATAACCTGTAGGCACTTTTACTCAAGAATCATAGCTCTCAAGTTTAAGTCTCATAGTCATATGATACCCGTGGCTTGTGGGGAAATGTATGCATCCAAAGTTTTATCTAATACCTTTGTACTCAAGAAAAGATGGAGGTCTTGAGTTTTCTTCGTCATAAAAAAAAACCTATTGAATTTGAGTTACAATCAACCGTTTCATCAAATTACATAACTCCTATCTGATAGTACCATTTCATCTGGACACTTTGGAGTCATAGTGATGTGCAAATTAATATCTAATTTAAAATCAATAATTTTGATTATCGAGTTCATATTGGAAAAAAAAAAATGAAGTTGATAACATATATTTTAAGTGACATAGATTGCAATTTTGATATCTTTGTGAATAAGATTACGATGCTCTTTTTCTCATCTCCTCCATTACAAATGAATTTTAAATTCTTAGAAATCTATAAATATAAAACTTATAAACTGAATCCGATTCGACATATAAAATACCCCTATACCCTAATAGGGATCGACCCCTTACTGATTGGCTAACATCTCTTAAAAATCCAAACCCCTACTTAACCCCCCACCCATGCTTTGTATTCAATATCTAAAGCTGCATTTGGATGAAGGGTAAATTTTACATGAGTTATCAAGAGTTATTCTTGACCAAGAGTTACCCTAAGTATTATGAATACCCCTTGCTTGAAAAAGATTTTCAAAATTGAGAGGAAAGAGATAAAAAGTTGATCTTTTACTCCTACCTCTTAATTACCAAACAAGGGGACATCGGAGTGCAACCTCATTTAGATAAAAGGTATCATAAAAATCCATATTTCACTTTTAGATTCTTTGAATCCAAATAACTTCTAATTTTGTCATCTATCCAAGTTATTAGACTAATAAAGTCGTAATTATTGTTTTCCATGTGTTTGGTGTTGGGTCATGTATCAATGTCACTCGGTCTTTAATTTTCAGTTAACGACCTTAGTTTTTTTATTTCAGAGATGACATGGGTTTCCATTTTTCAATTGGTATTTGTTGAACCAGTTCTCTGGACAAGGTCTCAACCTATCCCTAGCTTTTAAAAAAAAAACGGAGACTTTCTTGGTATTGGTAGAAATAGATTTTTGTATTCTCAAGCATGCCACAAACAATCATTTCCATCACAACAACATGAGCTTATTTGATTTGAAAATCTATTTTCCTTCTTAGAAAAAAGTACAAAAGCAACGAAGGTCAGATCCTCCCACATACATTTTGTGTAATTCGACACAAATTTTACTTTATTGTCCATTTTACCCTTTGAATCGGCTCACCAAATCCTTTGTTGTAAGTGATTCGAAGGGTTCGACGAGCCGATTCGAAGGACAAAATGGTTAATACAGTAAAATTCTTGTCGGGTTACATAAAAGACCTGTGAGAGGATCACTACCCTTGTCTAAAGTCTGAAACTATGAATGGATAACTCTTCTCATCACTCTTTACAAAACAGTGGAAAGAGAAAGTACAGACACTGAGCCTCAGCAAATGTACAATTCCCTTCTTACAAGTGGCAGGACTCCATAAATATAGGACCCATTAATATGATGGGCCATCCTCACCCATTGAATATAAACCATTGTAATTCTACCATTGAAGGTCTAAGATTTTCTAAATGGGAATACAAGTTAAAGAAATGTTTGGCAGAAATTCAATAGTAGAGTCATTCAAGCTCTTAAAGTCTCAATCGTTGAGAGCTTATGAGCATTCATGTCCCAACAAAAGCAGTAGTAATGGGCCAATTTTAGTATATTAATTGGCCCGGTGGTCAATAAGTATATTTTATGAAGTGGGGTCTTGATTTCGATTTATGATCAATTTCAACGAGTCATTCTCATTAGATTTAATCAGTGTGTGTAGATTAAAAGGTTTATATATATCTATGTGATTAGTCGCACTTCCAATGTGAGATGGGGATATCCAGATTATTCAAAAGACAACTAAAAAAACAATTATATGAAATTTTCTCTCTATCATTGAATGTTAGATTGATCAATCTAATAAACACTCTTGCAAAATCCAAACAAGCATGCCAACCAAAAAAAAAGATTGAAAATTGAAAATGATTCTGACCATTGGCAAACTTTCTAGCATGTTTTCTGTGTAATCTAATGAAAGAAAGTGTTAAATTATCAGTCGTGGAGTGTAAATTTTTTTTGTTTTAAAAAAAAAAATTACAATCCTTGGATAATTTAAAACCCTTTTGGATTAGATTGCACTCACAATCTTTGTGGAAGATCATTATTTGAAGTCTCCATTGAAATCTTGACCACTGACTATATTTGACTAGATCAACAAAGCACTGGACCCCACAATCACAAACTCTAGAATCAAGAAAAAAGTGCAGAGGAGAAAGATTACATTCTTCCCAAAAGAAAGAAAACTTCAGTTGGGCTTGAGGTCATGAAACATGGAGGCCCACCTAGTGTCCTCGACACCCGTCGGCGGCCACCACGAGTCGCCGCCGTTGACCTCCCCGTTCCGGAGAAGATCGTAGAGGATCGGGCTCGTGCCGTTGGAAGGAGTAGGCATGAAGCTCTCATCTGTGAGCATGAGCCTCTCCTGCTTGAGAAGCATCATGCTCTTGCTCCTCTTCAACAGAGCTCCTCTCCATCTCTTGCTGTAAGCCGTACTCTTCTTCTTCTTCTTCCCATGCACGACGACAATTGCTCCGTCGTCTTCGTCGCGATGGAGCCAGGCATTGATGCAGTGGACAATGCAGCTTCGGGTCTTCATGATCATGTCCAGGAGCTTGGACATTGGATGTGGGTCCCTACCCGTTTCTTTCTTCGCCAATTTGATAATTTCGAGCCTGTGTTTGGCTATGGAGATGCCCATGCTCTGTAAAAACTCGTGGTTGAAGTAAGAGATGTCTTCTCTCTCCAGCTCATTGTTGGCGAAGGCGAGGCCGTATTCGTATACTAGAGAAGGGTCCAGACCGGCTTTTGATAGCCATGAAAACCAGTCCATGCCAATTTTCTGATTATGTTTGGTTGGGAGAAAGATGAAAGCAGAGTAGCAGAGAGAGAGAAACAGAGAGAGTTGTTGTGTTTTTGAGATGGAGGGTCGTTGAAGTGATAAAATAGAAAATAAATGGGGTGAGACCCACAAAAATGCAGTATGAAACAAAAAAAAAATCACCTGAGTCAGTCTGAGTCAACTTAACTCAACATGATTTTAAATCAACCGAGTTGATGAGATTTTTCAAAAAAAAAAAAAAAAAATTCTTTTTTAAAACTTGACCAGATTTCTTAGTTGGATGAGATTTTGAATCAAATCTAAATTTTGAGTTTTCGAACGATCGAAATATGACTATATTTCATATGATATTTATCGATTTTTTAAAAAATAATATGTAAATATTATAAAACATTGATTTTTTTCTGAAAATTTCAAGTATATCAGCTATGATTGCTTATTAAATAATGAAATTGGATCCAAAATGGGCTCAGATGGCTGACATTTATGGACCCATTAGGCTCCCAATGCATAAGTTTCATCTGACATTTCAATTCAAACTAGACTTTCCTTATTTAAAATTGAGCCGTTAGATCATGTGTCTGATTGTTATTTTTTATCCATTAATTCTACTATTCGAGTCTCTAAATGATTCATTTTTTTAATAGAAGCAAAATCTCTCTTTACTTTAAAATAATATGTAAATGTATGTTGAGTTCGACGACCTAACTCATCTAAGATAGGTCTATGTCGATTTGTACAGGTTAATACTCAGTTGTGTTTTAAATCCTGGTAGGGACCTCTCAAAAAAAAAAAAAAAAACAATCAAAACCTTAAAAAATACATGTTTTTTCAAAGTAGAGGTATAGCAAATACCTTAAAAAATACTAGAAATTTCTAACTATTCAATTTAAAACAAATAAAATAGATAGTTGAATTAGAATTTCATTTCAATCATACATTTGCCTGCCTTCGATTAAATGTTTAGAGATCTCTAATGTCATTAATTATTTCTATTCAACAAATTTACATTTTTTTTTTTTTGAATTTACACTTTGGTATAGCTCTAGGGTAAAAAATCAGTTTGCCGCTACAGGCAGGAGTCATTACGCCCGTAACAGCTGTAACAAGTCGATACCCATTCGTCCAAACCCCGGTCACAACGCACCAATACGCACCTGATCACGATTCATATTAAATGAAAAAAAATCAAGACATAAATCAATACACCTTTTTTCTTAACTAAAGGAAATTGTTGGAATTTAAGGAAAGAGTGGAGTGATTATCTCATTAATGTTAGATTTTTTTTAAAATTCTTTACATTCTTTCTTTTTCAAAATTCAAATTGAAAAAGGAAGAAAAAAAATATTAATGCCAACGGTACTCTCCACTCTTTCCTAATATAAATTAGTGGAAATTTAAATTAGCAGTTAAAGTTATTTCATTAAAATACCTCATGAATTGGAGTAAATGTGTTTGATTAAATTACCAATCTTTGAAACCCCTCCAACTTGGGTCCATTAAGAAACCTCGAAGGTGGAAATTTTTTTAAGTATTATACATTTCAAAAATCCCACAACATGAAATGAGACCATCAATGAATTAATCTCAATTTAATTTAAAATCATATAAATTTATTTAAATTTATTCATTTATTAAATGTGTTTAGACTTGATCAATTTGAAATAGAAGCACAGAAAGCAACTCTTTCTCTCTCTTAATAAGATTAGATACATTGAAAATTAAGATAAAGTTAATATCCTTTAAAATGAGTTTAATTTGAAAAGTAGTTTAGATTAAGACATCTTTTGAGAATGTTTTTAACACTCAATGGGTTGAAAAAAGAAGAAAGAAAGCAGTGTATTAGATCTCTGTGTTGGTTTAAGTAAATTTATAATCCACTCAAGCATGAGGATCTTAATCCTCTCAAACTGTTATTTGCTTTGAATTTAAATTTGATTGTGGCTAACACCCACTTAATTCATATTTATTATTTAATTAATTACTTAAATAGAAAAAAATTCCAACAAATGAAGATAGAGCTCAAAAATCATAATTTAATATGGAATGAACATTTTAGTACTCATATTTTCATATCCATCAATCCCATTAACTATGACTATCAAATTATATATTGTATCCAAAGACCCCCAACATTAACCTTCAACATTAACCTTCTCATTAAATCATGATCAATCTTGACGGCCAAGATCCCTCCTCAGGATTTAAGAAGCGGGGTCTTGTGTTCAATTCACGTTCAACTCCAAGGGTCACTCTCTGTATCTTTACGGATTGAGAGATTTTCATATGCTCCAGATGACTAGACGAATGTTCAAAGATAATCAGATGAGACGTCTGGACACCTTCGATCATTAAAAAAAAAATGTAGAATGCATTAGCAACCATTTTGAATAATAATTATTCAAATATTGTTCAAGATTGTTTAAATAACGAAAAATTAGAACCATTAAAAAAATCCAGAATTGCATTACTTATTTGGTCCTCATTTGCCCTTCTCAATCCTTCGAACCATAAAAAAGAGTTGGGATGATTGCACCCACAACAACAATATTCGCTCCTCACACCTAAAAAGTGGTTCAACTGATCTATAAAATATTATAGAGAAACAATCACAGTGTAACTCAATGATAGTATCATTATATTCTTTATCTCCAATATTAATTTTTTTTCAAAATATAAAAATTTCAAAAATAAACAAATGGAAATATAGAGTCTGATAATATTACCATCAATTCTCCATTTGACTATTTCTCTTGTGTACGATCATTTCTCTTAGTTACTATTAATCTTTTTCTTTCTTAGTGAAATCACATATTTTCTCTTTATTTTACTTTGAAAATCAATTTCAATCAAATTCACAAACCTACAATTACTTCACGTGTTAAGCTTTCGAGTTGAATTATGATTCTTTAATACCTTTGTTTATACGAAACCACCCACAAAATTCATATATCAGATAAACAAAGATTCTTATACACTTTTTTTATTAAATAATAGTAATAATTGTGAAATTGATGGCTGATGGTGATTGTGTTAATGGGAAAATGACAGTGGATGGTAATTAGTGATACCCATTTATTAGCAGTTAAAATTTCAGTGGTGATGGGCTGATGGTGGTACCCATTACAAAAGTGAATTTCATGGTTTGGTAATATGGAGCATAGATTTAATGGATCCATGTGGATGGTGTTGAAAACTCCATCCTACCTCTTTGATTACAAGAGCAAGTAGATAGATTCTGTAAAAGGTACAACCATTTCATAAAAGAGGGGCAAAGAACTAGGGTTTAGCTCTGATAAAATCGGGTATAATTTCTTCTAACCATCCTATAGAATAAAAATTAATAAATAAAATGACTATCCACTTTAGATAATCTTCTATGTCTTATACACAATTTCACACCCAACTTTTCGATGAATCAAGGGATTCAAATAACAGTTAATACCTATTGTATCAGCTGATATATATCGTCTTTGGATTATTCAATACATTTGAATGGATACATCATATTTGAGCGATCCGATCACATATTATCGCACTGGGCCAAATATCACTGAGACTGTCATGTATTACTGATATATCGCCAACATATCACTGATGTGATATATTTCCATTTTTAGTAAAAGAAATCTTTTGAGCCAATACGGTCTCGTATTACCTATATATCATCGATATAATATGTATCGATTTATATATATATCATCAATATAAATTTTTGGGGATTCAAACATCGATTAATACCTATCATATCAACGGATATATATCATCTTTGGGCTTTCTAAATACATTTCGACTGATACATATTGTATATGACCGATCCGGTCATATATCATTGATACTGGGTTAAAATATTACTGAGACTGACGTATTACTGATATATCATCGATATAATATGTAGTATCAATACACCAATATTTAATTATATCAACTTCAAACTAATATTTAAAACCCTAGTGTGTTCTAGTTCATGACTTAAAAGGTAGAGCAATATGAAAAATCTCTCACGCCTATGTCTGATATTACATATTTTTCTTAAATTTATTCAAAGTAAAGATATTGTAGAAATGGCTTTTATTTGAATAGATCGGTGTTTTTTTATTACATTGGACGCTGACTTGTGATAAACTTTAGGATGGTAACTCATTACATAAATGGGTTGAGTTGAGTGAACCCTTGGTTGAGTCAGATTTGATCGACCCATTTAAGCATGGGTGGGTTACATGAACCCAATTACAAATGATTCTAAGTTGAGTATAAAAATAATCTAAGGTATTTAAGATTGATTGGAGTCTTATGTCCATGATGGTGTTCGCTATACATTTTTTTATACAACTTGACTATAAAATTTTTGAACTATTATTTTAGAAAAAATTGACACAAGAATTCATATTCCTAAGTATTAGTAAGAAATATAGAAAAAAATCTAACTTTCTTAAAAAAAAAAAATCAAATTTTCTGAAAAACACTTTGCAAACAAACGTGACCTTAAGATTGATGGTCCAAGTTTCACTAATCAATGATGCTGAACTGATAATTTCCCGCCTCAGGAAGTAAGAAGTCACTTCGAGTCCATGACATGTATAGAATTTTAGCTGAAATTTGTAACTGAGAATCACATTCATAAGCCTAAAACAATCTCAAGCTCATCTCAGTCCCATGAACATCAAATAAACACTGGTAGGAATTTCGTCACGACCATTTATGAACCCAAATTTATACAGATAAAAATAAAGGGACTCTGATAATGATGATATGAAGTTTGTAATGTTTGCCTAATTTTTTTCTGTTTTCTTACTAATATCCTCTCACACATTTTCATTCATAAAATACGTTTTTGATATTTTCATTTTTAATGTGTTTTAATATCCATAGGAACACGCAAAAGTATGTTTTTTTTAAAAAAAATCTCTCTCCTCATTTGATGTTAGTCACATGTTCACTTGCTCTAAAAGCAAATCAAAATTCTCTTCCCCTGTCCCAACTGGACCTTAAATGGGCTAAGCAGATTGTTCAAAGCATAGCGGCGGCCGAGCAGCTCCTACTTCAAAGACTGTATTTCATCTGTTTCTATGCAACCAAACAAAACCTACCTTGCTCAAAAACACATTCAGGTTGATCCCACTCTTTGTGTTTCAAGATTGTCTTTCTTTTCCCAGTTTCAAAACCGATGGATTCAAGGATTTCTATTCACTGTTCTGTCATTACAAGGTTAGTGTAGACCTGCCATCAGAAACATTCTTGCAGAAGTCCATTCACATCTAAACTAGCATCCCCAAAAATGCCATACAAGTTACATATTTCCTTAAGAGTACAGAATGCTTGGAATCGAGTCACTCCCGTCTCGAGTGTTTCCAACATGTCATTTGAAATTTGACTGAGGTAAAAAGGCAAGATGTGGAGCTGAGCCACCAAAAAAAAGTCCTTCACTTGGCCCTTCCAATTTAGTTCAAGAAATCTGTTCGCAGAACCTGATCTACATAAGAGCCAATGGCAGTTAAGATAACCATTGTAGATCATAAAATCAGAAACAAAGTTCAGCAGCAGTGCAAATTGAGTGAGATAAAGAGAAAGGTGGAGCAGAATCAACAGCAGGAAGGCCTTGACAGCCTGCTTCATTTAAATCAAGACACTGCATGCAGAAAATGATTCAAGAAAGCTCATTCCAGACAAGATTCTCTTTGTATGATAACATTACCAGATAAGATTACCAAAACAAAGGAACAACATTTTTTTTTTTCAACCCAAAAAAAAAAACGAAGGACCAACATTATAAACAAAGCTCATCAGCAATGAATATTCACATACCACATTCATTTCTTCGACTGCATACTCAAATGTGTTGCAAGTGCATCTCTCGCCTTCTTTCCACTATCATCCTCCTTTCCATCAAATTCTGGAAACCTCTGCTCTCTCAAGTAGTCCCCAACCTCCTCTGGTGCAGGCTCCCCACGATCAATCAGAAAGTTATGCAGAAGACAACTTGCAGCAACAACATATGGTAGGAATTCAACACATTCCTCCTTCCACTGTGTCGAGAGAAGCTGCCACTGTGCAAGAACTCTTCCAAAAGCATTATTCGCAAACTCCAACCAATGGCCATGAACATCATTGAACACTCGGTGAGAATCATGATTTAATTCACTTGATTTCGGATAAGGTTTCAGAAGCCAAGGAAGGAGGGGACAGCAAGAATCCCCCAAAACATATGGAGGGATTGAATTACCACCAATGAGGTCAAACGAGGGGCCAGAAAGCAACTCTTTGGAATCAGTCACCCGTGAATAGAACTTCGTTTGGCGCAAGATGACATTCGGGGTCATCAAACCTGGCCATCCTGCAGAGATGTCCAAAAACCGCCCATGGGTACCAACAAGCCCTTGGACAATTATTGACCCATCACTTCCTGACTGTCGGTCGGTGAAGAACCGACTGTAACAGAGAATGCCATGGCAATTTGGGAGGTGAGTCGAATCAAGGAACCAACGGGGGTCCGTTGGGGGGAGATGGAGATAGGACAGTCGTTCTGTGATAGCCTTGCACACTTGGAAGAAAGCACGGCAAGAGGCAGCGGAGTTGAGGCCAAATCGGCGACCAACGAACTTGTAGGGTGTGGCGTGGGCAAGGCGGAAAAGAGCAACAGCAAGCAGTAATTCTGGAGAGGAATTGGAGGAAGATGAGTTTTGGAGAGACGGTGCTAGGGTTTGGAGGAGTAAATGGAAGGTGGATTTGGACATCCGAAAAAAGTCAAAAAAACGAGTTTCAGAGTCTGAGTCTGATGACTCGAGGAGGTTGTAGAACCAATAAGAGGAAGAGGAGGAAGAAGATAAAGGGATGGAAATAGGTTTTTCAGGGATTGCGGTTTGGAACTTGGACATTGTAATTTCTGAGTTTTGGATTTGGACCTTAGAAAGGGAAGAAAAAGAGTGAGAAGGAGAAGTGAGACATAGGGAAACAGGTTTTTCTTGGTTTGGGGTTTGGAGATTGGAAATGTGTTCTTCTAGGTTTGGGTTTTGGGGGTCAGAAATTGATTTTTCTAGATTTTCCAAGTTTGGGATTTGGAGATTGGAAATGGAATTTTCTGTGTTTGGGGGATTTTGGAGGTCAAAAAAGGGTTTTGGGGTTTGGATAATGGAAATGGATTTTTCAAGGTCCTCTTGGTTTCGGGTTTGGAGAGTGGAAATAGGCTTTTCTAGGTTTAAGCTTTGGAGTTCAAAAAGGGGGTGTTCTGGGGTTTCAAGACTGGAAATGGGTTTTTCTGGGTTTGGGCTTTCATTTGAAATGGGTTTTTCCAAGTCTACAATTTGAAGATTGGGAGAGTTTTCTAGGTTCTCAATTTGGAGATTAAAAATGGGTTTCTCTAGGCCTAAGGGTTCACTATGGGAAATGGGTATCTCTAGATCTAGAGCTTGCCGATTGGAAATGGATTTTTCTAAGTCTGATATTTTGATATTGGAAATGGATTCTTCTCGGTTTTGGTTTTGGTTTTGGAGATTGGGAATAGATTCATCTAGGTTATGAGTTTGGAGATTGGATATGGGATTTCCTAGGTTTTGAGTTTGAGGTTTGGACATGGGGTTTTGATGGTTTTCATTTTGGATATTGGTAATGGGGTTCTCTAGGTTTTCTAAGTTTGAGGTTTGGAGATTGGACATAGGGTTTTCTGGGTTTGGAGTTTCAAGATTGGAAATGGAGTTCCCCGAGTTCAAGGTTTGGAGTTGGGAAATGGGTTTTTCTAGGTCTGGAATTTGGTGATCGGGGATTTGTTTCTTTAAGTTTCTTGTTTTGAGATTAGAAATGGGCATTTCATGGTTTGACAGTTCGACATTGGAAATGGAGATAAGCTTGGCAATGGAGAGAGAGGTGGATCTAATGTATGATTCTAGGGCTAGGGACTGGGAAGGGAGGAGAAGGTGACTATTGAGGGTGATGAAACTTGTGCAAAGGGAATTGGCAGAGAAGAGGTGAGAGACCAGGTTTGTTAACTCTTCTTCTTCAAGCATCTTCTTGTTTCTATTACTACTATTGCTTGCCTTCCACCCTTTCTTCCGGCCCTTTTTTTCTTCTCCCTCATCCATGCCTCGTTTCATCTACAAACAAATTCTAGGGAAATGTCTAAAATCCAAAGAAAATAAAATATTCAAACAACCAAATCCTCAAATGCAAGCCCAAATCCCGGTTCAACCCAAACCCAAATTTTTTTGAGTTTTTTCATGCAGGATCGAGTTAGTCCTAGCCCAAGTAGCACCCTTAGGTCAATTGGGATAGGTTAACCCATTAAATAAATGAGATGAGATTGGCAATTATTAGGTTTGATCTAACATTAATAAATTAGAAAAGTGGATCAACCCATTTAATGAGTGAGTTATCTTAGTTATGAGTTAGACTGATCCATTTAGAATTACTCGGGTTGGGCCGACTTCTTTAATAAGCAGATAATTTCAATGTTATCAGAACCGGACCGTGTAACGAACCGTCTTCGAGGAGGTCCGGGTTCAACCGCGGTCAAATCCGGTAAAAGCCGGTCAAGTATTAAAATAATATAAATATTATATATAATATTAAGTAACACATATTTTACCAATAATATTAATATAAATATTAAAAATAACATTCAAACTCTGAGTAATATACCAAAACGGTGAAATATATGGGATAGAAATAGTAATAAACTTTTATATTTCAAATATACGCATTTTTTAAGGGAAAAATATATAAAAAAAAAAATTCAAATATATGAACCGCGGTTCACGGTTCACGGTTTTTGTGTCAAAACCGCATAAAACAGCGATTCTAACCGGTTTTGACAGCCAGCCGGTTTTTTACTTGGACCGAACCGCAAACCACGCGATCGCCGGTTCAGCCGCGGTTCGGTCCAGTTCTGATAACACTGGATAATTTTGAGTGGGGTCACCCCGTCAATAAATAGTTTTTAGGGTAGCTGCAAACTAGATTGGGCTGCCCATTTAGTGGGGTCAACCCATTTAATCTTAGTTAAGTAAGGTTAATCGATTTAATAAAAAGTCAAGTTGGGTCAACTCGTTTAAGTTTAGTAAATGGGTCAAGTCAGATATGCATATGATCAAGGTGTATAAGATTTATTTGCTAAAGGTTGAAGATTTGCTTCATAAATTTCTCGAGAAAGCATTTCTCCATGGATCATGATAGGAAAAAATTTGGACTGTTATTCCAAGAAAAATTGGCCTTACGAATCTACATTCCTGGGAAAATATGTGCAAATAAATATGGGGCAAATCAAATTTTCCTGAAAAAATTCTAATGCAAACAAACATACCCTAGAACCCTTCTTCTTTCCCATCTTCTTCATCTGGCCCATTTTTAACTCTTCTCCCTCATCCATGTCTTGTTTCATCTGCAAACAAATTCCAAGGAAATCTCTAAGATCCAAAAAAACATATACTGTATATATTTAGACAACCAAATCCTCAAATGCAATATGTGTCAAGTATCTATATCTACCAGTCACACATGACTCGGTCCAAAAAATAAGAATTTAAGACACTACAAAATCCAACTATCTGTTTCAGGCACATTTAGACCACATAAAATCACCTCATCAAACATATTGAAACTAATTTACATATGAAGCGCACCCAATAAAAGTATGCTAACCTCAAGTGCAATATTAAAACCCTTCTTCCTTCTCCTCTTCTTCTGGCCTGTTTTGTGCTCCTCTCCCTCATCCATACCTTGTTTCATCTGCAAACAAATTTCAAGGAAATGCCACATATGAACCAGTCCACAAAACATGAATTTAAGATGCTTCAAAATCCAACTACACACATATAGATCAAAGAACATTACATCATGAAATGCATTAAAACTAGCTTAAATAAGAGCCAAAGCCCATAAAACTATGCTAACCTTAAAACCCTTCGGCCTTCCCCTCTTCTTCTTCTGGACAGTTTTTAACTCTTCTCCCTCATCCATGCCTTGTTGTATCTGCAAAAAAAATTCCAAGGAAATCTCTAAAATCCAAAGAAAAGAAAATATCCAAACAATCAAACCCTCAAATGCAAAATTGATAAGTATCTAGCATCTACCCCACACATGAATCAGTCCACAAAATAAGAATTTAAGATACCTCAAAACACAACTATATAAATGCTTCAAACATAAGTAGACCAAACAAAATTGCCTCAACAAACATTGTTAAAACTGACCTTGTATGCAATGTTAAAACCCTTCTTCCTTCCCCTCTTCTTCTGGCCCGTGTTTTCCTCCTCTCCCTCATCCACAAACAAGTCCAATGCTTCAAAATCCAACTACACACATATAGATCGAAGAACAGTACTTCATGAAATGCATTAAAACTAGCTTAAATATGAGTCAAACCCAATAAGACTATGCTAACCTTAAAACCCTTCTTCTTCCTTCCCCTCTTCTTCTTCTGGACAGTTTTTAACTCTTCTCCCTCATCCATGCCTTGTTTTGTCTGCAAAAAAAATCCAAGGAAATCTCTAAAATCCAAAGAAAAGAAAATATCCAAACAATCAAATCCTCAAATGCAAAATTGATCAAGTATCTAGCATCTACCAGCCACACATGAATCAGTCCACAAAATAAGAATTTAAGATACCTCAAAACACAACTATAAATGCTTCAAAAATAAGTAGACCAAACAAAATTGCTTAAACAAACATTGTTAAAACTGACCTCGTATGCAATATTAAAACTCTTCTTCTGGCCCGTATTTTCCTCCTCTCCCTCATCCACAGACAAGTCCAATGCTTCAAAATCCAACTACAGGCATATAGATCGAAGAACACTACTTCATGAAATGCATTAAAACTAGCATAAATATGAGTCAAACCCAATAAAACCATGCTAACCTTAATACCCTTCGGCCTTCCCCTCTTCTTCTTCTGGACAGTTTTTAACTCTTCTCCCTCATCCATGCCTTGTTTTATCTGCAAAAAAAATTCCAAGGAAATCTCTAAAATCCAAAGAAAAGAAAATATCCAAACAATCAAACCCTCAAATACCTCAAAACACAACTATAAATGCCTCAAACATAAGTACTAAGTAGACCAAACAAAATTGCCTCAGCAAACGTTGTTAAAACCAGTTTTATTAGAACCGGACCGGATCACGGTCAGTCCGCAGGTTCGACTGCGGTCAGCCCGCAGGTTCGACCGCAACCGCCATCTTCTCGGTCCCATCTGATTAAAAAACCTTCTGATAAATTAAGCCACAAAAAACCGTTTCAAGCGGCGGTTTAAATCGGTTTTTTAATCCACTCGTGAGTCGTGACCCGCGGTTTTGGAAAAAATGGAAAGTTAGAAAAAAAAAAAATTTAAAAACGCCGGCGGATGCGACTCTAGCCTCCCTACAAAACAGTAAAATTCAATAGAAAAAAATGGAATGAGAATAAATGAAACGGCGGAGAGAAAGAATGGAAAGAGAAAAAAGAAAATATGGAGAAAAGATAGAAGAAAAAAAATCGCTGCACCTTTCACAGATTTCCTTTCTCTTCTTTTTCTTCTTCGTTGATAGGAAAAATACAGAGAGCGGCAGCGGCGGTAGCGGCGGCGGGGGCGGCGGGGGCGGCGGCTAGAGTTTAATAGAGAGAGTGAAAGAGAAGAACGGTATTAAAAGAGAGAATTAGGGTTTCTAAGTTAAAACCCATTTTTACGAAAAGAACTCACGTGAGATTCTTAAAGAGCTCAGCTGTAAGCTCACTTGTGTACTCTAATATTTTATCAAAAATATTTTTTTTTATTTTAAATACAATATTTAGTAAAAATTATAATATTTTCTTTTATTTATCTTATTGTAATAATTTAATATTATAGTTACCAATTAATATTTTTAACATTGTCATTATTATTAAAAGATATTTTTTTTATTTTTAGTATATCAATGTAACATAATTAACTATAGCTCATAATTTTATCACATAAATTTATTTAACTAATTATTATTAATGAAAAATAAAATCTCTTTTCTCAAATAAAATAAAATATTATATTATAATAAATTTCATTTTGGAGTTAAAAATTTAGAATGTCATGGTAAGTAGCTTTCTTGCTTTGGCTTTTAAAAAAATAATAATAACTAATTATATTGATAATTAGAATGGATTTGAAATCTAAATTAAATTTATAAGATTCAATACATGATAATGTATAGTAGACCACTCATATATTTAGAAAATATTAGTCTACATGTATATATTGAAATATTTTATAATTTGCAAAGTAATAAGTGGTGATTATTAAGAATTGGAAATCATGTTGTTTTAAAAATACTGGCCAATTTTCAATAACACATAATTGAGTGTGATTTGAAAAAAAAAAAATCCTTCTTATAAGAGTTTTATTTATATAGAAAAAATGATTAATTAATAATCTAATAATATTTATAATATAATATTCAGGGTAGGCTTTGACCGAGTTTGACCAAGGCTGAATCTGATTGAACCGAACTTTCTTCAAAGACGGTTTGGTAGACGGTTCGGTTCTGATAACATTGCTTCATATAACAGATGAGGCATAAATGGCTAACTTTTGAGAGTAAATTTTACCTTAACAATGGTGGTTATAGTTTTATAACAGTTGTCATTTAATCTCTGAAACAAATTTCTTAGATGATATTAAGATGATGAAGATATATGAAAATAGATCTGGAAAAGCATATCAATATTTCATTAAAACTGTCAATTTTCAAAGACTAAAAATAAAAGAAAGGTTTAATTTTTTAGAACAAATTTTTCATAGAAATGAGAGAGAAGGCTGACCTGAAAGAGTCAATCTCACAGTCGCCGATGGTAAGACAGTCCAACTCTACATGCAGGTGAGAGGGGTATTCCGTTTTGAGGACGAGGGCCAAGATTTCTCTTTCGAATTCCATTCATTGGGGTCTCCTCGATCACGAGGGATTTGCTCGTGCGGTTATCTTTTAAGCGAATTACTAAATGGTTTTAGTTATTTTAAAATCTTTTTCAAAGCTAAAATCCAAGAAATTCAGTTATTTTAAAATAGTTTTTCAAAGCTAAAATCCTCATAAACTCTTGATGATCTACGATTTAAAAAGATTCGTACAGTTAATACTCGATAACGATTAAAAAATTCTGAACTTATTATATTGAAGGGTTAGACTAATTTATTATTTATAATTATTAAACAAGCTATTTTTATTGAAGATGTGAACACTATATATCTATATGTTATATTTCATAAATATTAGGTATTATAATATTTTTAATTAACAATTACTTAATACTATTATAGGACATCATGCTGATGTAACCAATGGTATCAGAACCGGACTGAACTGCGGTCGAATTGCAGTGGCTGCGGTTCGGTCCTTGTCAAAAACTGATTCTTGGTCAAAATCGATGAAAACCACGGTTTTGACTCAAAAAGCTTGAGCCGCGAATAGCGGCTCACAAAATTTGATTTTGATTTTGATTTTGATTTTATTTTTTTAATTTTTTTATTTTTTTTAAATTTTCCCTTTCAAAATATAAAAAATTAATATTAAAAAATGTGTATATTTAAAATATAAATGTTTATTAATATTTCTATCACACATATTTCACCGTTTTGGTATATTACTCAGGGTTTGAAAGTAATTTTTAATATTTATATTAATGTTATTGGTAAAATATGTCTTACTTAATGTTATATATGATATTCATATTATATTACTACTTGACTGGTTTTGACCACGAATGAATCCGGTTGAACCCAAAATGCTTCGAAGATGGTTCGTTATACAGTCCAGTTCTAATAACATTGGTTTAAACTGACCTCGTATACAATATTAAAACTCTTCTCCATCCATGCCTCTTTCATCCACAAACAAATCAAAGGAAATCCCAAAACCCAAAGAAAATAAAGTATCAAAACAACCAAATCCCCTAATGCATTATTCATCTACAAACACCTACGGAACAAGAGGAGGAGCATACCGAAGAATGGGAGTAATGCGAAAGGCTTTGGAAGCTGAGGGTTTCGTTTGATGCTCCTTTAGCTCGGGAAATTCAACGAAATACAACATATGCTGATACTTAGAATCTTTAATAGTTAATTATATTATCATAATTTGACATTTGCTGATAGATTTTTTTTTCTTTCTTTTAAATAAATGCCTATAAATTCAGGGGAGATCAAGCATTATAGCATGTTCATTTGAGTAAATTTATTTGAAGTTTTAGGATTTGTTTACGTATTCCGAATGAGATGAGTAGTATTTTGGTTCTTTAAATTTAACTTGAGTTATTATTTTTAGATTTTAATTTAATTTTTTATGAAAATAAATGCCTATAAAATCAGTGATAAGTCAAACATTATAGCACGTCTAGTTGGGTGAGTTTATTTGAAACTTTAGGCTTTGTGAGTGTTCCTATTAAGATGAGTTCTAGTTTGATTATTTGAATTTAATTTCAATTTGTATTTGAGAAATAGAAAAGAAAATAAGGAAAAAGAAAAGTAGAGGAGGAAGAAAAAGGCAACCGAGTTGGACTCGAACTCAAGAATTCGAGTTGGATTTATTTTTTTCCCTTTTTTGTGAAAATAAAAGCTTATGAATTCAGGAGTAGGTCAAGCATTGTTTCATGTTCAGTTGATTGAGTTTATTTGAAACTTTAGGCTTTGCTTGAGTCTCTCCCGTGAGTCCTATTTTAGTTTTTTGAATTTAATTCGGATTTGTATTTTTAAAATTAAATTTAATTATTTGAGTTTTAATTTTTACATGGTGAATTTGCAGAAAAAGAAAGAAAACAAGGAAACAGAGAACGGAGAGGAGGAAGAAACATGCAAGACCAACTTGGACTCAAACTCAGGAATCTGAGTTGGATTTTTTTTTTAATTCTTTCTTCTTCTTTTTTTTTGTGTGAAAAAAAGGCGTATAAATTCAAGGGTAAGCCAAGCATTATAGTATCTCCAATTGAATGAGTTTATTTGAAGCTTTAGATTTGTTTGAGTCTCCTCAATGAGGTGGGTCATATTTTAGTTATTTAGATTTGTATTTTTAGAATTGAATTTAAATTTTTACTTGATGGATTTAATTTTATGTCTTGCATTTTTTTTATTATTAATTAAATTACAATTCTGCAACTAAGTTGAAGGTTCAATGATTGTGGAATCAAATTAGTGTCATATTTAAATTTCATGCATGCATGCGGATTTAGGCTTTGAAAAGACAAAGCAACCACGCATGTGAGATTATTATTATTTTATTTTTTTTTGTATTTACAATTGTGCATGTGAAAATAATAATATTTTTTATAAAAATATTATTTTATCTTATATTTATTTAACAATTTAATATAATTTGTAATATCATATTGATGACACGTATTTGATCGAGTTTGATTGAATCTTATTGAACCTAACCTTCCAAGCGATTTGACTCACAGTTCAATTTTTAAAACATTATTACAAATCATAGTCTTGAATAGCATATAGAGCTCACAATAATGACCGATAGTATAAAACTATTGGTTCGAATCGACCTAAAGACTCTGATTAGATGAAGAGAAAGATTTTAAAGATTATTTTTTTTATAGGGAATTTTTTTTAAAATAGGAGATTATCTTACTAATTTTTTTAATTCTTTATTTGATTATAAGAAGGAAAGAAATGAGCAACTAAGGAAAAGAGAGGCATGATTTCTTCTCCTTCTCGATCTCAAAGGAAAACTCTCTCTTTTTAAAGGAAATTGATTTTTACTTCAGAAGAAAATGAGGAAATAAATGAGACCCACTTTATGCTCAAATTCTCTTGGGTTACTCTTTATTGGCTTATTCAGTTCGTGGGATCAGCCTGGCCTTCAATGTAAATTAAGATACGAAAATTCTATGCATTCTACTTATCGAACTGAATTCCAAGTATTGAAACAGGTTTTTCAGAGGAATGTTTGCGTGTCCAAAATTCAAGAGATCTATCAATCTTTCTACTGCTGTGGATCTCCTTTCTATCCTGCTGCTCTCTTTCTCTCGTGTCTCTTTAATTTTCTCTCTCTTTTTAAATCTCACTCAAAACAAATTCTCTCCACACTCAGATCTCTCAACTCACTTTTATGGTTGACAAATATATACAAGTTTTAAGAAGGCCGCACTTACACACCTGGTTTTCCAGCCTCTATCTATTTAAATTCAGATTTTCATATCAAATTACTATTTTATCTCTTCATTTCTAATCATTCGAATGAATGTCCAGTTTATTTTGACATTCTGTTTAGCTCCATTCATTCGAATCATTCAAATGAACATAGTTTCAACTATACATTCAAATGAATGGACCTCATTCATTAGAATGATTGCTACAGTTGTAGCATTATTTAAATAATAAAATTTATTTTTAAAATTTTAAAGTTATTTTTTAAGCAGTGTGTATTTTCAAAATTTATCAAATTAAATATCTGGACTAATTACGATAATCTGATAAAAATACTTTAGACTTTAAGGTCTTTTGACACTCTTAAATATTTAAAACACAGTATGTTACAAATAAGGGTATCTCTAGGCTCTGCTGAAAACATATTTGAAAGTGTCAAAAGACCTTAAAGTCTTAAAGTATTTTTATCACGTTATCATAATTAGCTTGAATATTCAATTTGAGAAATTTTAGAAATACACAATGCTTAACAAATAATTGTCTATGTTGCCGATGCTATAATAAAATATTCTTTAAAACATAGATCGTTATTTTTTAAACACTGTGTATTTCTAAAATTTCTCAAATTGAATATCCGGACTAATTACGATAACCTGATAAAAATACTTTAAAACTTCAAGGTCTTTTGACACTTCCAAATGTGTTTTCGACACAGCCTAGGGATACCTTTATTTGTAAAAGACTGTGTTTTAAATATTTAAGAGTGTCAAAAGACCTTAAAGTCTTAAAGTATTTTTATCAGATTATCGTAATTAGTTCGGATATTTAATTTGAGAAATTTTGAAAATACACACTACTCAAAAATAACTTTAAAGTTAAAAAAAAAAATTATTATTTAAATAATGCTACTACTTAGCAATCATTTGAATGAATGAGGCCCATTCGAATGAATGTATACTTGAAATTATGTTCATTCGAAAGAATGAAGTCCAATAATAAAATATTCTTTAAAATATAGACAGTTATTTTTTAAGCACTGTGTATTTCTAAAATTTCTCAAATTAAATATCCGGACTAATTACGATAACCTGATAAAAATACTTTAAAACTTTAAGGTCTTTCGACACTTCTAAATGTGTTTTCGACACAGCCTAGGGATACCCTTATTTGTAAAACACTGTATTTTAAGCATTTGTGTTAAAAGACCTTAAAGTCTTAAAATATTTTTATCATGTTATCGTAATTAGTCCGGATATTTAATTTGAGAGATTTTGAAAATACACACTGCTCAAAAAATAACTTTAAAGTTTTAAAAATAAATTTTATTATTTAAATAACACTAATACTGTAGCAATAATTAATAAGGCCCATTCGAATGAATGTATAGTTGAAACTATGTTCATTCGAATGAATGAAGCCCATTTATTTGAATGAATGCTAAAATGAACTGGACATTCATTCGAATGATTTGAAACGTAGGGGTAAAATGATAATTTGACACAAAAATCTGAATTTAGGTGTGTAGAGGCAGGAAAACCAGGTGTATGTAAGTGCGGCCTTTAAAAGCTTAACGTTTATAGTTTAGTGGATCGGCTCTGACTTTAGACCAACTAGGCCACTGCCTAGAGTCCTCAAATGTGACTAATGGGATGTAGGGCCCCCCTAATGCATTGCTCTCAGGGCCTAAGGCTATGTACTGTTCCTAAAGCTCTTGAGATTTCAATACCAGTACTAAGTGGAAACTTAATACTCTCAACCCATTTAAGTTGGGAGTCAGCGCACCCATTCATTAAACAATTTATCTTAACTATAATAAGCCAAGTGACTCAACCCATTTAAGTTTTGTTGGGTATTTGAGTCAGGTGAATCTATTTATTAAATAAGTTATCTTAATCATGAGTCTTGATTGACCCATTTAGAATTATGTGGGTTGGACAAAGTCATTTAATAAATGTGTTATTTCAAGTTTAGTCAATTCATTTAATAAATGATTTGATTAGGTAGCTCATACATTTAATAAATAGGTCAAAGGTTAGGTTAACCCATGTAAGCGGGTCAAAATTTGATTAGCACCGTGTTAAGTTAAACTTTTAATAAATTAACCAAGTTGGATTTAAATATTTAAGTTTAGTCATGATCAACACGTTTAATAAATGAGTCCAAACTCATTCATTCTTGATCGAATTGAGTTGAATTGGGCTATTTTGTAGATCACATTAAGTCTACTCATTTAAAGTTTTAAACTCCATTGGATTGCATCAACTAATTTAATAAGATATATATATATATATATATATATATATGAAGTAATGAACAATATCTCATTTAAAGTTTTAAACTTCATTGGATTGCATCAACTAATTTAATAAGATATATATATATATATATATATATATAAAGTCATGAACAATATAATTAAGATTAGCTCGGCCAAGTCTATGAGATTGTTTCTCCGTGAACTTTGAGTTATTTTTCTTTGGAAAATTTAAATTTTACTATTACAAATTCTTAAAAAAACTATACAAATAAGTATGAAAAAAAAAATCTCATTTTAAATAATCATTTTTTATAGAAAAAATGGTATAACCATAATATAAAATTCTTTAAAAAGTTATACAAATCAATATGGGAAAAAATGTCTTTTTCTAAAATTCATTTTAAGAAAAAATTGTATAATCACGATAGATTTGGACCATAGATTGAGCAAGGTCACTACCACTGTTAAATTCAATATCAATGCTACAAAAATTGTTGTACAGGTTAGGGAAAGAAATCTCGGAAATGAGACATCTCGGCAAATATGGCTGATATCGGCTGAGATCTCTTTTGTTTTTTTAAAAATATTATTTTTTTTATGTTTTAATTATCTGAATTAAAAAGAAAATAAAAAAAATGAAGAAGGCATGATTTTGAAAAGAAAAAAAAAATTGAAATCGTAAATATCGGCTTGAGCACACACGACTAAATCAAATTTTTTTTTTAAAAAAAAAAAAAACAGACAATATTTTATGTAGTCTCCAGTTTCTTAAAGACCAAGAAAAGAAAAGAAAAGAAAGCAACAAAGTTAGGTCTTTTTCCCAAAGCTTCGCCGTCTTCTTTCTGGTAGACATGCATGCACTTACCTTTTCTTTTCTCTTCTTCTTTGGTAGTATTGTATTTTATACCGTGCAGGGCTTGGGAACATTGGTCAGAATATTGGATATTCATATGCGAGTAAAATTACAATAATTATTACAAATTATGTTTAAGATTATATATTACATGTTTAAGGAATAATAAAGGTTATTTGTACACTGGTTTGCATTTTAATTTTAGTGCAAACGGCCAATGACCCATTTGAATTTATATAACTGAATGGATTTGAAAGTCTTTAATTTGTATATAATGTCCATAAATTTTATTATAATCGGATAACTGATGTCATGTATTTTAAAATCTTCAAAATTTTATATTTATCTAATAGTGAAAACTCAGTGAGTTAATTCAATATTTTAACTTATACAGGTGTAGTTCACGTGGTTGTCTCTCGCTTTAGGAAAAAAAGGTTGTGGGTTCGAGTCCCCATGGTCTAACGTTAGTATGTCTTAAGGGTAGTGGAATCACTCGTGGGGGTTTTACGCTGGGTATCCCGCAGTTTTCTATATAAATTCAAAAAAATATTCAATATATTTAAAAAGTTAAATTTGTATTAAATTGAGTGTGGATACAATTTACCGAAGGTAATAGAGTGTAAATGAAAGAATAGGTCCA
This sequence comes from Chimonanthus salicifolius, assembly GCA_013350335.1. Lineage (NCBI taxonomy): Eukaryota > Viridiplantae > Streptophyta > Magnoliopsida > Laurales > Calycanthaceae > Chimonanthus > Chimonanthus salicifolius. Next base: position 25,685,718 of record CM023532.1, on the reverse strand, counting down.
TTTGATCCCCTATAGCTGGATAATTCAAAATTTATGCACACTAATTTTCAATTTAATTTATTATATAAATGAATGAAATAATTTAAAGATGTTAAAGATATGTAATGGTGAAAAGGAGATTCTCTTGAAATATATAAAAGAAATTTAGTAAAAATATGTTTATTTTCCAAAAAATACAAAATATGATGTTCAAATGATTTTTTCAAAGAAATTTTTTATCCCTTTTTATCTCCATGTTTTGTGTGTATACTTTTTCTTAAAAAAACATTTAATTTCACGTTATTTATCTTTAAAAGAAAGAAAGTACATTCTTAATAAAAATATTTTTTATTGATTATCACCAAATGGCCCAATAATAAAGTAACATAATTGGACAATTGCAAGATAACAAACACATAAAATAGTTTATAAGATCAAATAACTTCATAAACAAGTTAAGTAAATTCAATTATACAAATAATTTAGGAGGAAAAATATAAATAAACGAAATGGATTTTACAAAAATATGATAATAATGATTATGGTTTGATGAATTAAGGAAATAATGAGCGATCACGGCACAGCATTTAATATATTAGACAGCGTCCCTTTTTATTAAAAGAAATTTACCACTGTAAACTGTTTTATTTTGAAGTAGATAACAATTTTTTTACTCATTTTAAATAACGAAAATAAGTATTCAAATGATCTTTTCTTTTATATAAATGTGTCAAAACTCAATTAAAAGATTTTTTTTTAAATATAAACTAATGAGTTAAAAAAATTAATCTCTTATATGAATTTAATTTATCTAATTTTTTTTCTTGACTTACAAAATTAACTAGACTTGATTCAAAATAAATCCGAGTCAGATTGAATAAACGGGTTGAACTTGATTCTAATCCAACAAATTTGATTCAGATTGAATAAATGGGTCAAACTTGATTCTGATTCAACTCAAATTAAGAGAGCATGTTTAAGCACCCTATATTTATGACTTATTTGTTTTAGCTCATTAGCCCCATTAAACTCCTTTTATTTTTATTATTAAAAATAATTATTTATATTTTTATTAAAAATTCAGGTTAAATTGAATATGACAATAAAATAAAATTTGAATTATGTTGAATTAGGTGAGACAGAAAATCTATTTTTATTAATAGCAAACTTGACTCCAACTCATTGCCATCGGTACAATAATAAACGTATCCTGGAAGGAATTTAAATTAGATGCGATTATGCGAATTCCACGATTTCTCACAAATTAAAAGAAGAAGAAGAAGTTGATAATAAAATTGAAAGAAAAAACAATTTAAAAAATATAAATTTAATAAAAGGTTGATATTTTGTCATTTTTTTATTTACGAGCATCTACTCCGAATGAGTGCTACGAGAGTCCTTTTGAGTCTTCCCTCTCATCGTTCTCTCTCTCTCTTAATCTTCTGCAATCTCTTTTCCAATTTTCTGCACATTTTCTTACAATGGAAGTAGCAGAGGCCTCATCAAAGACGATCCAAACATCGAAGCTCAAGATAGCAGGATCCTGGTCGGGCGTGTTGGACGTCGAACTAGAAGCATGGACGCTGCCCATGTTAAGACAAGAGGTGGCCAAGCGAGCCAACTCTGCCCCGAACTGCATCAACCTCATCTGCGGAGGGAAGATTCTGAAAGATGGAGATGGAAATTCCAACTTGGCCCAATTGGGTCTCAAGAACAACTCCAAAATTTTGGCCAGTCGCGTCTCTGCTGATCAAGGCAAGGCGCTGAAGAACGAGTCGCTCGCTGAGGAGGAGCGGTCACGCCGGCTCTCGAGAATCAGGTGAAATTTTAGTTTTGGAATCTCTGAATTGGGTTTCTTTAATTTTCATCTGTGTTTATTGTAATCTCCGAATTTTGACAATTGAAGTGATTCACATGTGCTGCTTTTCTTGTTTTTCTTCTTCTCTAATGTCCAGGATTAGATTCTTTCGTCTCAATTTGCCTTTTGTTATGCTTTTGAAATGGATTTCGCTGAATTTGGTAGAATTTGAAGAGACTGATTCATTTTTACATCTGAAATCTTGCAATTACTTATTAGACGTTGATGAAAATGATTTAATTTTTACGTCATGTAGTAACAGATATTTACGATGCCTAGGAATTTGAGGGGTTACAGTTTTAGTTTCTGATATTTTGCTTAGACTATCTGAAAGAGTTGCTTTTATCATAACAAAGATGTGTTGCTTTTGAGGTTGATGCTACATTTCTAGTTTAGTACATCCCTTGCATGTGAGCATGTATGGATTTGGGGGAAAGGGAAACAGAGAAGGGGGGAGGCGGTAAGATTTCGTGGGAGAGTGATTTTATTCAAGTAGGTGGAATTGGACCAATGTACCAAAATAGCTCCCTGGGAACTGGTAGCCCTATGGTCGTTGGTGTTAATTGTGGGTTGTCAACCTAACAATAAGAATCCATTGAATGGCTGCACAATCATCATCCTTGTACTATATGGTTAACAACGCTAATGATGGTTAGTTTGAGTACATTAGATCATCCACAACCCTTTGTTTATTTTGGTGTGAAGTATGCTTCACCTACACACCGCATGTGGCCATATAAATATCATATAATCCACACTTACAGGGAATCACTCATCCTTGGAATCCAAACCTCTCTGATCCATTGTGTGTTGAGAATTTATTTATTTTATTTTATTTTAATGTGGGAAGAGGAGGTGGGGTTCTTGGGGGGGGGGGGAGAGAGAATCACTTCTTCATGGAATCTAAATAACCTTTTCATGTCTTTACATACGTCGAAGTTGGAAATCTGTGCAAGGTGTCAGACTCAGCCAATCGACATAGGACTCACAAACTTGGTATAATGCTTAAGTAAATTTAATTTTACATTTGCTTTTAAATGAAGTAAAGTTTGAATATGACATTAATTGAAAATAATATACTAGTTTTATTCCAACCAATTAGGTGAAAAACATATAAATCTTTTAATTAAGTTTCAAAAGGAAAAAGGTGTGGGAGGATCTTGGGATCAAGTCCCCCTCAACACAAAAAGAGCCACTCCCTTTAGTTCTATACCCGAAGTGTGCAGATTGGGAGGTTTACACATGCCCCAAAGATTAATCAGGTGGGACGCTTGGATACCTTGGTCTTCGAAAAAAAAGAAGAAGGAGAAAGGTGTGGTACTATTTTTGTCAACTTGGAAAGCAATGTTTATTTGAAGTGGAAGTTGGAAAGCATTGTTAATAATGTAGTAGAAGAATTCATAAAGAGCCAATGAAGAATTTGACACATAAGAGTGTTTGACATGGGCACATCAAACATTTTGAGGAGTCCATATGTACGTTGGATAGACACTTCAATGTAGGCAATGTGTCTGTTTCAGAGACTTCATTTTCATGTATGGAGTCCATGTCCAAGCCATATTGTTTGCATGTCTTGCCGTGTTTGGGCATCATGGGTTCATGCAACATAGGATAATGACTTTTATGATGTTGTTTCCAAGCATTTATTGGTAACCAATGTTTTTTCTTTGGAAAAATGGCATATTGTACCTTTCAAAAAAATGACATATTGTATTTGTTGGTATTTGGATTTTTATCCAACATGAGACATGATATGCTGGAACCTTTCCAAAAAAAAAAAGAGATGCTGGAAGAATGTTTGTATAGTTTGTACTGTAACATGCAAAAATTTGATACCCATCTAGAATAGCCTACATTTTTTCTTTAAAATCATATTAATAATTTTTCCAAATAAGGAGTTATCTTGTTTGATCAACTAGAAGTAAGCTACTGGTCGCACACAACAACAACAATAACAATAATTATGTGGTATGGTCTCTTGTTCTACATTTTTCATGGATATTGCCGACTTGGGACACTTTCTTTTTCTTCGACATTTCTCATTTTCTACTCCTATCAAGATGGTGCTGTTTCTGAGATATCTTGATGACCATTGGCATTGCTAGGGCTGCTGCTGTAGCACTATCCAAGAGGCACGCAGATGGTTCAATACTGGCTGATGACTTCAATATAGAACTTGAAGATCAAAGTGGGAAAAAAGTGCAAATGGGATCTGAGAATGATCAGCGGTAAGGTTTTGCATATCTAAATTGCCCATCTATTGCTCTTGCTCAAGTGAGATTTTATTTACGGTAGGATGATTGTTATTCCAAGGATGTCATTGTGTCTCTGAATTTGTTTAAGTGGGGCTTGAAGTTGGTACTTGGTTGTTGAATTTGTTGGATCACATGGGGATGCTAAATGCCTTAAGTCTGGCCAAGTTCGAATCTTCTAGCCTTCAAATCATTACTTGAGTTATATTGAACATGAACCATTTTTTATTCTTTTCATAACCATTTGCGCAGGTGTACTTTTGGGTCAGTCATCTACATTTAGATTCATCAAGTAAATTCTATGGATCTTTGAGAATGCTCCATTTATATTGTCTAAGGAGCCCAGGATATTCCATATTTCTTATTTCCTGTTTGTGTGTGTATTCCACATTTCTCATATCATCCAACCACTAGGCCTTAAGTTGGCAACTTGTGGCCACATCCAAATGGGGTCCATGTGGGCCCTAATTGCTGCCATTTTCCCCACCCACACATCTAACCCCCGTGGATTGAATCCTCCCTATTTTGAACCATTCTAAATTACAATCATTGTTGGATTAAAATTTATGTCCTATCTCCTGTGACAATGATAATCTTTGTGGCCTTCAAAGCCATACTTAGAGCTATTGTTCAAGCTAATTTTGGTAGGCCCATATCCATCCATAGATCTTTCCAATGAACTCTCCATGGTCCTAGGAATCAAGCAGTATTACCAACTTGTGCGCACATCCAGATAGAGCCCAATGTTGGTCCCAACTGTTCCTGCTTTCTCCCCCTTGCACAAATGTACTCCTTGTGAATTGGATCCCTAACTATTTTGGACCCACTCTGACTTACACACATTGTAGGATTAGAATTCATGCCCTATGACATTGCTAATCTTTGTGGCATTCAAAACCATACTTAGAGAAATTCATTCAAGCTCCCTTATCCATGCGTAGATCTTCCCCATGAACCCTTCCCCAGCTTCCCAGATGGGTCCTACATAGTAGTGCCCACAGTGGGTGTGCACTTCAGGGTGCATGAGTGATACAAGCTATATATACATAAGATAATTATCATAAGAGCTTCGAACTCTATTAGGTTTAATAAAATTGAAACTGTGGGGCCCTTCTAGTGAGGTATAAATTTGTGGATGGGGATGGGATGGGATGGGATGGGGATGGGACCTCTTTGTCTTGGGATCTGTAAGTTTCAGCCCCATTAGATATTTCTACTGTACAATTTGAGTTTCCCTGGTTCTGATGGTGTCTAGGTGGTCATTTGTGATGGGTACTCAACCCAACAGGTGGTATCTGTTAGATGCATGTCAAATTGGGCATATAACACTACATGATGAGGTAGTGGATGTCAGAGGGTTGCATTTATCATGGTGGCCTGAGTGGGCCTAATACTAGAGCTTTATTAGGGGTAATAGAGCTCAAATCTCTCTGGATAATATTATTGTGTGTATGCATTTGTATATTCATGTGGATGGATGGATAGATGGATAACTAAGTGCAGAAGGTATGAATTTTAAAACTGCCTTTGTTCTAGAATATGAATAAAGATAATAGGTGCTGCTATTTCTGACAAGATTACAATTGGAAGGCATTCAGAGAGGGGGAGACCTTGAAAGACTTCAATTAATGGGGTAAAAGACATAACAGCATTTGATGTCTTATCGATAATGTGCTAGTCATACTCAAGATTATCTTTTTTAATTTGAGAAAGTTCAAAGTTTCAAACTATGCTTGTAGCCTTTTTAAACAAGGTGCATTTATTTTGGGCAGTGGTTGAAGCAATTCTTTTGACTTTTTTGTACACATCACCATTTAAGTGGTAGAAAGTACGGGGAGTGCCCAAGTCGCAACTCTTTATTCTTTTGAACATCCTAAAACTAATAATAGTATTACTAAATATGTTCCTTCCAAGATTTCTTTTGTTAAAATGATAGAGGAAAGTTATTATATTTTTGGACATAATGAACCTAGTGTAGTAGGATAATGTCAAAATGCCATCCAACCAGCATCTATGATGTATCAGGTACACCACTATCGGTAGCCTGACCCATGGTTAGTGTTATGGGCATGTTGAATTATCTTTTTTATCATTATCTTTACCTGTATAATCTGTATTTGTGGTTCCATATCTAGCTTTTGATCAATTCTAGCTTAAAAGTCAAATTTGTTCAATCACTGGCAGTGGAGTTATGATGGGTCTAATGCTTCATGCAAATGCCAAACGGCTGATTAAAAAGCAGATGTATAAGGATGCGTTGGATGTGCTTGCCATGGGAGAGGTCAGATGCAATGCAGATATAGTTTTTCTTTAGTGATTATGCTTCTATTTTTAAAATTTTTTAATTTATAAATGGAAGTATGAAAACCAACATTTTCTCTTTTAACATGCTACTTTGAGAACTGAATAGGTAATTTTGTTCTGAAAGTTGATGCTAAAAGTTTAGTGTTATTTTATTTCTACATAATATGGGCCAGTGTTATTTTATTTTTGCAGGTTTATTTGAAGGTTTGTGAGCCTCAAATTTTGTACTTATACCAAATGACCACTGTTTTGGAACTAATCGTTACCACTAAAAATTAGTTTATGCACATGCATGTTGACATGGCTCAGAATGTTGGATGCATTCTTTTATGTTGCGTAGGCCTTTTTCATTAGTAATAAAAAATTGTGTTAAATTTAGTTTGATCCTTTACATGCAGGAGTCTTTCTCTCTATGTGATCCCAAAGTAATTGAGGTGAGTCAAGTAATCCATTCCTTTAGAGGAGTTGGCTTCTTCTTCTTCTTTTTTTCCCTCTTTTTTTTTTTTGAATTGGTAATTATATGGATTGAGAGGTACCTTTCAATATATATATATATATATATATATATATATATATATATATATATATATATATATATATTGATTGATTGAAAGGGCACAAGAAGTGTTTAAAACAATTGATACTTGGAGTATTTAGGAAATAGTAGTTGGCATATTTTTGGTTAAAATGTCCAGCTTATTACATTGTTTATTTTTGAAAGATAGTGTCTTACTTGTTCATTTTGTTTTCCTCTAGATGATTGACAACGTACCCATACTTCAAATAGACACAGTTTGGTGTTATTTCATGCTTCGGGACATCTCCTGGCTCTCGATGGCAGGTGTACGCCTTGCAAAAGCTAGAGAAGGGATTGAACGTTCATATGGGAAGGATTGCTCTCGACTTAGGCTTCTTCATGAAGGTCACAGTCCAGAGCTTGCCATGTAAGATTGATATATATTTGCTAGAGAATCTTATATATGCCTCCAGTTGTGGGTCTCTGTGAATATCTACAGTATTAGATATGTGGATGTGACTTTGTTAACTGCATTGGTATAATTTTGAGCCTTGAAATGTAGCTAGATATGTTTGACTTTTGAAGCACATACTTATTACTGCTTGCTAAACAGATACCTACGATTGGAGCTCTTAGAGGGAGTGGTGGCTTATCACAATGGTCGTTTTGAGCAATCCCGAAAAGCATTGACCTCTGCACAGGCCAAATACCTTCAGGTTCCTTGCTTCTTTCTGTTAAATTTAGCCTTTCCAATTGTTTTACTTGAATTGACTTCTGCTTTTCAAATCAACAAGGCCAACTTGGATCCCAACCTATCCATGGGTGTCAAGTGCTGGCTTGGGTCTGATCTTCATCCATTTGGGCCAAGCCTACTCCTTGACTTTAGTCTGAAACTCTGAATATAAACATGCTCAGCTTAGGCCTACCTAGAGATCATATGGCATCCATACTGGGGCCTCTCATGTCAATGGTTTTGGATAACTAAAATACAGGCCCGTCTGGTATAAAGTAAAACCTGGATCAACTGTATATATATTCTTTGGCAGTTAATAGTGAGCTAGGAGGAGGAGGGGGGCTGGCAGGGGTCTTAGGTCGAAGACATAGATGGCTTCATCGCTTGAGCTTTTCAGGAGAAGGCTTTGTGGGTGGGTGGGGAAGAATATCATAGGCTCTTCTAGAGGAATTATAACCCCCTATGATTGTTAGTGGACTTCTAGGAAAAGTTTCTATATATAACTATGGTGCTGGAGAGCTCAAGCCTAAAGTGGTTGGTTACCACAAATTATGTTCAGATTGTGGTGTCTGATGCACCCGTAGTTGGACACTTATAATGTCACTCTTCATAGAGTTGTCATGGATCTTAATAGTACTTTTGACATTGCTTCTAAGATGATAGGGGTATCACACCTTTCTCCTTTTGAAACTTAACTGAGATATCAATATGTTTATCACTTGATCGTTTGAAGTAAAACTAGTATAGCATTTTCTATTACTGTAATATTCACACTTCATTTTCACTGAAAAGTAACTATTACATTTAAATTTCTTCACTATGCCGAGTATCAAGTCCTACATTTTGGGATTGGCCAAGTCTGACACCTCAGTACTGGTGTCAGACCAACACATATGTCTGCACCCATGCAAAATATATCACAGCCTAAGGGAAGAATCTTAGTAAAATTTGAACAGTCATCATGAGTAGAAGTTAGCTCCTGTGGTGCCCTGTGTGAGTCTCAATTTAATTTGGTTTTGAGAGAGAGAGAGAGAGAGAGAGAGAGAGAGAGAGAGAGAGAGAGAGAGAGAGAGTATAATTACAGATTGTGTGAGATCCATTACTGACTGGATACCATAGAATAAAGTGACTGATTTACCCCTAGAAGTGTGGATTTTTCTTGTCCAACAATTACATTGCTCTGAGAATGTCTGCCTTGATTTCTTTTAAGGTTTAAGGACCTGGTAGGAATGATCCCAGCAACCAACCAATGAGCCAATCTTGGTTCAGTTTCTGACTATATCTCAGTTTAGCTCAGTTTTTCTTGACTTGAAGCTGAAACTATGAGCCCTTCTCCTTCCAGATTTAAATTAATACCGGATAAGCATTTTCCACTCATCATTTTATTGTAGTTCAATGGAATTCAAGGGATGGATTTGAATCTTAGTAGTATAGTCTCTATCGCATCCAGTTGTTTTATATTCTTTTCATTTTCTCCTCTAAGTTGCAGTTATATTTCTTCTTAGGATGTTTTTTGTCAGTATGTGTCCAATAAAGGAGAATTTACAGTTTTTTCTTGTATTTTTTTATTTTCTTTGCCATTATCCCCTCTAGGTTGCAGTAGCTGCTGCTTTGCTGTCGTTCTCCTGGTTGCTACAGTATGGATTTTGTAATCAATAACCATTTGATTGTGCTACAGGCTCCAGTGAATACACACATACATGAACACCTCCAAAAAGAAAAAATGCTGTAGGTCTATTTGGACTACAGGAATATGATTTTCCATTAAGAGATCATTCAGGAAGGGCCATTTTTTCTTTGTCAGTTTCCACTTATGGGCTGTGATGAATGAGGCAATGGTCGTGGCATTGCTCACAGGGTGTGTGGAACTAACCTATTGTTGGGGTTGGTACATATGGTTCCATTTGGTGACGAAGTTGGGCTGCATTTTTCTTGGAAGCATATACTTAATTCAGGATGCTGTTTTCTTTGATAGATTTCTAGATCCGCTGATGGTTTTGCCATGTATATCACCTAGTGAAATTGTTTTGAGCCTTAAGATTTTTCTTGTCCTGGGTTTTCTCCCATTTGATGCCTTAATAGCAATTGCATTCATTTGTCCTACGTTAATAAATCACCGGTGTCATTTTAAAGAATAAAAAGCAAGAAATTTCACTAGTACAACATAAATGTTTCCTTGGCGAAAAAATACCTTTTTGCTTAAATAAAGTGTCTCTCTGATGCCAGCTTCAAGTTCAAGATGAAGCCTTGTCATTACTTATGAGCATGGGCTACAAGGAGAGAGCAGCTAAAAGAGCACTAAGAATGACCAATCAAGATGTTGAGAGTGCAGTTAATTTTTTGGTTGAGGAGAAAGAGAGAATAGCTCGTAAAATTCAGGAGGACATACAACGGAAAAATGAGATAAAGTGAGACATTGAAACTATTTTGAGTCTGCCACTTATAGATATTATTTGTTTCTTGCTTATATATGGTTAAACTCCTTATACTTGCAGGGAACAGAAAAAATATGGAGCGACACCTCTAAAGAAGGCAGTTGATCTCCAGAGACTGAATGAGTTGGTCTCCATAGGGTATGCAGACTCTATCACTAGGAACCCATCTTTGTTCTTTACAGATCTTGAAATTCTCATTGAATTTATTTTCGTTGACCTCTTGACAAGGATTCTTTGGTCCTCCCTTTGAGTGATGGGTTTTAGTGGTCCATCCTCATGTGGAGCCCACTCATTTAGCTACTTCAAGTATGGATATGTAAGTAATGTGTCTCATAGCAACTTATAAGTAATTCTCCATTCTAATTTCATGTGAACTTTTGGCTCTGTGTTAAGAGAGAGAGATGCACATGAGAGTTCCTGTTGTTGTAGTGCCTTGTATTCATGAGAGAAGGGAAGGGAAGAAAAGGAGGGGGGGGGGGGGGGGGGGGGGGGGGCGTGTTACTTCTTGTGTTCATGGAATGGTAATCCTCAAGCTTGTGTCTTGAGAAGGTATGCTTGTAATCTTATTCCTGCATAATGCATTTTGATTGTCGCCCCATGGTTTCCATTATGATTTTAGAAAGTTTTCCATGTAAATTGGTCTGTCTATCTTTTTGTCCTACTTATTTTCTCCACTTCATTACTTTTGTTCGTCATGGTGGATTGATAAGTTTGATACAGCCTCTGTGTTGTTTGAAATTCCTAAATGATTCTCATAGAAGGAAAGAATTTCCCATCTTTCCTAATATTGAGGATATTGATGAGATGGTAATCCTCAAAATAGTGTCTTGAGAAGATATGCTTGTAACTTTATTCTTGCATAATGGATTTGGATTGTAGCCCCATGGTTTCCATCGCGATTTGAGAAGGTTTTCCACATCAAGTTCTCGGTGCATCTCTTTTTTGATCTATTTATTTTCTCCATTTCATTACTTTTGGATGTCATAGTGGATTGACAAGTTTGATATAGCCTTTGTGTTTGTTGAAATTACTAAGTGATTCTCATAGAGGGGTAGAGTTTCCCATCTTCCCTAATACTGAGGATATTCATGATACCCTAGGTCCTAATTGGTACATGTTGGGGTCCGTTTATCATTGGGGTGGACTATTTTATATTATCATTCACACTGATCATAATTTACGGCCAGGAAAATCCTAATTGGATGGCCCTTGGGAGTCAATAATTTTTTTTTTTTTTCATGTAGTGTATGGAATGTGGAGAATTTAATTATTTATTTCATTTATCTTGATGATTGACTTGAGAATGCATCATCATCATTATAGCCTTTACCCTTCTATCTACAGTGGCTTTTAAATTTAGACTCTTTCACTCAACCCTACCACCCATCGTGTTCTCTATTTTTTTTTTTTTGGGAAAGTTAACTTCATTAATCAAGAGAAAAAAGGGAGCAAGCACAAACCGCAAGCAACCTAGAAAAACAAAAAGAGGAAACAACCCCAAAATTACATGAAAATGTTTACAATTTCCCAAGAAAGAGAAACATCGTGACGAGCTAACTCATCAGCTTCTGAATTGGCGGACTGAGGAACCCAAGACACCGAATATCCATACAATACCATGAAATGACGAATCATGTTGAACCACCAAAACCATTCCGAATAATCCCTCCATAGCTTGCTAAACTAGCCTTTTGCACACAACTTCCATCACAATTAAGTTTAAGAAGACCCGTTGAGCCATGGACCTGTCTGAGGCAAGAAATGATCCACTGAGTTCCAAGCACGACAGATATCTGATATCGGAACTCCCCGGAATTTTCCAAACCCACCATCCACCAAGCCACTCTACTCTTAATAATTTCAACAAGGTGCGAAACGGAGGACTCTCTCCCTTTAAAAATTCTGGAATTTCTCTCCATCCAAACAGACCATACAGTACTCAGAACTATAGCCTTCCATATTCTTTCTAAATCATACAAAGCATCATGTTCTCTGTTATCTCAGACTCTTTCAAATCATGTCTTGACACCTGAATCTATTGCTTTAACAGCCTCCTCTTTATAGTGCCTTCCATTAACTCTTTGTACTAGGGTTGTTTTGGGTCTTCTATGGATGTAACCAACATTCCCTCATCTATTTTGGATTTGACCTGACACCCACAACAGTCTTCCTTTATCCTGGCTGCCGATAGACACATGATGGAATACCAACATGAGGCAGAGTTTGACCTAAGATTGCCTAGTTTTAATAATATTTAGATTGCTGCATTTTAAATGGTTATAGCTAGCCCATCAGGATTCCAGACCTTTCAAAAACTGCTGGGGCCTAAGACTTAGGCTTGGCTGGAATATTTGCTTGCGACATAAGTTGCTTAAGACCTTTGGATAAATTCTGAGCCTGATAAGTATATGTTCTACACTCAGGCTAAAGCCTGACCTAACTCTTTTGTCCATCTTAAATAAATAAATAGTAAAAGTTAGGGATGTAGATGGATTGAATGTGGGTCAGATAGTGGGTGCATCCACAGCTTTACTGCTGTAATCCAAATCCACATCCAAGACTACGTTGGATATGTATTCAATGCAAAACATGGTATATCTTACATATTCAAGCACAAAATACTATTTTTATCATATTCAATATGAAACTCAATACTAACATAGCAGTTCAATCATAGTCCATAGTAATATCCAATATTACACAATACAAAGCATTCATTACAATATCTGTTTCCGCCGTGTTAAGGTTAACAGGCTTGATTTGGCGTGTGATTGCATCTGCAGTTAGAATCTAAATCCATGTAAAACTTTGAATCCAAAAGCTTAAATGGATCAGAATGTTGTATCCAAAACCATTTATTTATAGTGGAATGTTTTGGGTTATTGGATTATTGATGCGCAATTGTATCCCCAAGCAAGTTAAAATGAGTTTCTTACCTTTCATTTTGATAAACTCAAATTTATCTGTTTTATAGAGGTTCCGGTAGGCATGACAGATTACTTCCGGTGTCTGTTTTATGCAGGTTTGAGAAGTTCCTTGCTGCAGAAGCCCTTAGAAGGAATGAAAATGACACAGAGAAAGCCTTGATTGATTTGACAAACCCAGAAACAAATGCCAAGTTGCAGGTGCTGGGGGCATATTCATATTGAAGCATTAGCTCAGGCCAACTGATAATATGCACTGAGCCGACCTTTTGGTGATCTCAGTTGTTTATATGATGCTCAGTCCAACAGAGTGTATACATGGGTCTCACTCAAATTGTTTATATTACGAAACACCAAATGATAGATCTCTCTTCTTTCATTTGATGAGAGGTATTCCAGATCTCTCCCACTGGATTATAGTGACGATTTGTTGTCACTACCAGTTCTATTGGAAGTCCATGTTATGATTGAGAGGCACCATATTTCCAGAAGGTGGAAACCCGCTACAATTGCTGGGTAGTATAAAGAAAAAAAATGCCATTTTCTTTTTGCCTCAGCACCAGTTGACCCCTCTTTTTTTTTTTCCCCTTTTTCGATTTGCTTTTGGCTTCATTCTCTTTTTAGGCTTTTTAAAGCTCATCTTGTGTTGGTTGCAGCAATATCTTGAGTCAAAAAGGCGGAAGCGGCCAAGGCAAGCAGCGGAAACTGATATTCAGGAGCTTGTATCCATGGGTTTTGAAAGATCAAGAGGTCTAAAACACTATCACTTGTCACACTTGTTTTTTCCACTCGTAAAAGACAGAAATAACTTTGAATATTTAGTCTGCATTTGGATGGCAGCCAAAGTTAGAATTGACTTTTGATTGTTTTGGCAAAATGGATGTGTAACTACTGTTCTAGTGAAAATAGTAAGCACATTAGCTCGAAATACTGTTTTCTCCACTTCATTTGGAATCAGTATGGTTGCTGACATAGTGTCAGGAAACAGTAGGCATAAAATGGTATCATACCTGGTGCTTTTGCTATTTTATTCACTGCCTGGAATGCAGACTTCACCAAGTAAATGTTCATTATCTCGAGATATCGACTAAAATCTGTGTGCTCTCAGACAAACCCTTCTTTAGAAGCATTAGGAAAATTTTCATTGTTCCAACTTATTTATGTGCAGTGATCACCACTTTGGAAGTGTCAGATACGAAGGAGCAAGCACTGAATTTACTTGTCACAGGCCAGATGCCAAATCCCCCATCTGCAACCAATAATGCTCTGAGCTCAGTTTCATCACTCACCAACAATCTCAGCTCTGATACGTCATTAGCTGATGATACAGTAGGTGGTCCATCAGGTGTCAGTAATATAGAAGAGCGAGATCAAGAGATGGAAGATGAGATATCCCAAGAACTGACTGGAGATCCATTGGCAGATTATGATATTGAAGTTGCCAAAGAAGGTGAAGCCATTGCAGATTATTTAGCTCTGCTGGCTTCTACAGCCAATGAAAATGATCACATCAAAACCACTTAGTGACTGGGTCTAGACATGACATAGCTTAAACATTAAATAGGGCTGGTGACACTGAACTCACTGTGTAAAAAATAGGTCCGGTGCCTCCCTTTTTACCGCAAAACAGCTACTTAAACTGGAATCTGCAAACTATTCTCTGTAAATATCATGTTATGATAGACTTACCATAGTTATTGAGCCATAACCAGTTTGAATTCCACTACCCATGTTTTGTTCTATCTTTCTTTTTAAACTGTTCTCCATCCTGTGTCAACCCTCTACAAGCATCTTGTTACAGTGGATGTGGGCTATTTTGGTCACTCTAAAGAACTCCGGCATGGAACTCGGCAAGATGAGGTCGAGGATAGATAAAAAGAGGAACTATATGACCTTTTTCTGAAGGTCAGTTACAAATTTCAGCTGAAATTTAAAATATTGAACCAAATTCTTTGGTCTAATTTTGGACTGAAATATAATTCTTTTTTTGTTTGAAAATTTCAGCTAATATTTCCAAAATAGCGCTGAAATATTTAAATCTTCGCCGAAAATTTTCGGTCCAAGTAAGCTTGGTGCTCTAGAAAAGACCTGAGGTTGAGTTTATGGCCTTTTTCCTCATTGAATGTGGTCTGACTTCGCCTCTCTTATGCTTGTACATGCAGGTGTAATTAGTCGATTTTGCGTACAATAACAAAAACATTTTTTCTGAGCATCCCACAATCAGAAGTTGTGGTGAAAGGTCATTGCTAGCGATTCAATCTTAAACATGCAATAAAGAAAAAGATAGTCTAACTAATGATTTCAATTCTTCTGAATGAATGGTTCATGATGAAGAGATCCTAAAATTCAAAGTTTTTCATGATGAAAAGTTTATTTAAAAGCTCAATATAACATTTGATGAAGTAAACTACGATTGACAATTTCTTTTACTTGTTCTTTTTCTTCTAAAATGACAACTGAAGTTTGAATAAAGAAGAGATGGGGATATACAAAAGGGTACCATTGGCTAAAGCTCCAAAACAATCAAGCCACGAATAGAATATAATATCAAAGGATTCATTTCTTTAAGAAATGGATTTGAGTTGATCATGACAGAACACCAGACCCAATGAATTTTCAAGAATACAATCTCCACTCTAGCAAGTTCAACACAAACAATATAAAACAAAATTACAAGTTAAATAAAGTAAGGGGTTTTTGTTCATACAAGCTTTTCATCTATAATAAATCATTTTTTTCACATCCATTTTTTTAATAATTAAGAGAACCTCAAGTGACACCTTTGGCATTAGCTCTTCTAAACCCCTTGGGAGGACACCCCACATCCACACAAGTCGTCTCCGGTTTAGGATTTAGGGTTATCCATTTAAAGTAATGGAATCAATATTTGAAAGAAAATTTAGTAGACTAACTCAGTATCACCAATTCACTCACCAAATATTGGGGACCAATGGGTCCACTCACATTTATCCATTCCTTTTTCAATTTATTATCATGAAAAATTGTAGGTCAAAATGATCCCAACACACTCTTTAAAAAAAGTATCAGTATATAAATCAATTCCAGATTAGTGGGGACAATAACCACAGCTTGATCAATTAATTATTAGATGAAGTAAATTAAGTGACTCGATTTATTATTTTATATAATATTTAGAAACACATATGAAAATAATACAAAAGAGAAAAACCAATATCTTTCCACAATTAGTACTATATCTCTATCACTATTTTCAATTTCCTACCCATTATTTTAAACTTTCTTTAGTCAAACACTCAAACTATAACTTTAAAATTTTAAAAATCAATGCATTAGTTTTTACAGTATCCAATCTCATTTTCTTCATTGTCAAACGTTCATATTAAACCTCTAAATAAGAATATGAGGCACTTATAAATGTAAATAAATAAACATTTATAAATTAAAAAAAAATGGTAAAAATATAGATGAAAATATAGATTCCACCAATTTTTTACTTTACTCCAAGATAACTCGGCCCATCAAAATAAACCTGACTGAGTCACTAAGTGAACTAGCGAGATGAACGAGTCCAAACTAAGGTCAAATTGGCTCATCAAATGGTTAATTCTCTTAAAGTGGGTCAGACCTTTAAAGGGTAATTCATTAATCATGTTGTTCATCATATCACTTTTAATAAAGATCATTAACAAAATTTAAATGCACTACATCATCAAATTACAAATCCATCCTTCAGCTGGGCAACGGTCAGTCGGTCACAGTGTCTCTGTTTGGCTTTCGATTATTGATGAATTATATCTGTATTTAATTTGAATTTATTTCGAGTTTAATCTTCACCATTGAATTAAAATTCATTCAAATTGACTCTATTTTGACAATTATTTTTTGAATTTTAAAAAATCGTGACTCTTAAGTCTATTTAATATAATTATTATAAAAAGTATACTCTTGAAAATATCTTCAAATTTACCTATAAAATTCACAGGCTCAAAGAACATGTCCTTTATGAACTATATCATCAAATGAAAATTATTCATAAAAAATATCTCACTTATTAATTTAAAATAATTATATCTATTATTATTATTTTTAGATAATATAGATATTTCCTAGAAATGGGATTAATTCGCACAAAATTACTCATACTGATGATGAGATTATATCTATTATTATTAAATTTTCATTCCGACCTCACTTGATTTTCCTAAAGGAGAGTAGCTAATTGCCTCTATGAAATGGGAAATAATGACATTGTTAAGTGCATGAATTCAAAGTCAAAAACAGATGGGGCCCATGACACTTGTCAACATGTCAAGGCATGATGACTGTTAGATATATGAAAAGAAATAAAGAGAAAAAGAAAATATGGTGGGACCAATGATAGGGTTTCCAAACGAAGTGGAAATTCTAGGTGTTCTTGGCTGTTGGGTTGAAGTTTGGTGGAAGACATGATTTGTCAATATAGAATATGCTTAGATTCTCTTTCCTTTTTTCAGACTAAACCAAGATGAGGTTATCTTCTAGTTGCCTTTGTTTTTCGGGTGAGAGAGGGTAATGGGTATAACGGGTAATTCTCGTTTACTCTCGTTTGATAATTAAATAATAAGATTAAAAAGTCTAGATTTTACTTCTTCAATCTCACATTTAAAAATCATTTTCTAGTAGATAATTTATTTATTTATTGATGATCAAAGTGTCTATATCTCTTAGAATATTTGATTAATTTCAAGAATATGTGCAAGTCTCATTACTTTACATACTGAGTAACTCTATCAGAAGTGATCCTTTAAAATGTAGTGGAAATCAGACTCATGACTCTTATTTTCTGAAATAGGTTCTTGACCACCACTCAAACCTTTCTGAATTAATTTATTTCTTTTATTTAAAGCATTAACTACTATATTTTCACAAATCTTGTGAAACCCCTGCCTAGCTGATGTGGGAAGAGTCCCACATCGGTTAGGAAGGGAGAGAGAGGAGAATTTATAAGGGGGCCAAGCCCGTTAACTAGCAAGACGCGTTTTGGACCGGGCCAGGTGGGCCTGGGCCCAAATGTAAAATCGTGCGGGCTCGCTGTGTGCGAGACCCAGAGCGAACAATTTCTTGCTGAGTTTGAACCCTAAGCCCTGTATGTGGGTCGGGTCATTACAAATCTAATAATAATATTCAATATATGTTGATTGATATGCTAATTAAACCAGATTCTACATTATAACTTTGTAATTTGATAAAATGTATACCATTATCATAACAGTGTTGATATTAATTAAATTAGAATTTTTTGAAGAAACCTATCAATGCTAAAAGTGTAATACTAATATAAGTGAGATATTGAAAAACCTTAATATTCATAGTAAAATATATTAATTTGGCAACAGATTAATTTTTATAAATGAACTAGAATTATGCATTTTGACTCATTTTAATTTAAATCTACACTAAAAAAATCATTTTCCATCGTCTTAACTTTGACTTAGATCTTAAAGCAATATCAATTTTTTTTCTCATTACAATGTGAAGCTGAATTGTGCTCTTGTTATTAAAAATGTAAAACTATATTGATTTGATGGTGAGATTGTCTCTTAAATAAGCCTTGAGCTCTATATGTTAAGTGTGATATGAAAAGAAATATATGAATAAAGTTTTAACTTCATTTGATTATTACATTTCTTAATTTTAATTTTTAAAAATAAAAAATTTAAATTTATTAAATTTTAAAAGTAAATTAGATTTATATTTGACAAGTTAATTCATTGGACATTGTGCATGCGAGATTACATAAATGAGTATATGAATTTATATGAGTAGGATTGGAACAATTTGAAATGTATTTTCTAAATGATGTTACTGATACAAGATTCAATCAATTGAATATCAAAATTATGATTTTCAAAAGTTTCTATACTAATAATAAAAATAGAAACAATTTTAAATAATTTTTTAATTCAAAAAATAAGAGCCACTCAAAATAAATTTAAATAAAATCTAGGTGGGCCCACTTGAGTCGAAACAAATATGGGTAAATGGTGACCTGACAAAGTCTTTCGAACCTGACAAAAGAATCCCTCGCGACATGCCCCACTAAGGGTATTTTCGTCCAAAACGTTTTTCAGTGGTTAAATGTGTGGAAAATGGAAACGTTGTATTTTCCCAAAATCCAAAATCCAAAATACCCACTTTCTTCAAAACCTTCAGCTCCGTCAATTCTCTGATTTATCATGTATGAAAGATTTTATTCCTTTTTTCGTTTTTGCCTCTTCCCATAAATTTCTACCTTTTCCCCTTTCCCGCTAAATCACGAATCGCATTCATTCCACATTTCCATGCATGTTTCAGGACAAAACCTTCGAGCCAAAGAAATGTCAATGGGACCCATTTCTATGCATTGAATTTGAATTCAAATAGCAAGTAAGGTTGGATTCTGCTGTAGCTTTTGTGGCTTTTCCATTACATTAATCTACCCGGACCATACCTGACCCACAAAAAACAGAAAGAGAAGAAATGATTTGTTTTATTCATGGAATCATGTTAGAAGCAATGGAATAGAAGAGGGTTGTTTTGGTTGGTTTTCTTGAAAAATCTATATGGGTATTGCTTGAAGTTGAATTCCAAGGAGAACCCATCTTCCAGTTAAGTCCTCTGATCATCTTCTTTTGATATATCTATGTATTTAGAGATTTTTTCGAGGAATTTCAGATGCTGAATTACACTGTTTAGCTGGGAATTACTGGAAATTGCTTTCTAAGGAAAATACTTTACCTGATAAGGTCCTCATCATTGTTTTTTTTTTTTTTTTTTTTGGGTTTTCGATTTTTTTTCGTTGGCGGGAGTTTTATTTTAGTTTAGCAGTTAATTGATATCGAAAAAAGAATAAGTAGGAATTTTGTTGCAGAGGTAGGGTTTCATTGGGAGAACTTCCCTTTCTTCGGATAGATTTCTTGGAGAATCTGTGGAGAAATCGCTTTCAAAGGAATACCCATTTCCAGATGGAAAAGTTCTTTAATCCTTTTCTGTTTTGTTGTTCTTCCTTTTGTTGTAATCCAAAGGAGTTTCTTTAGGAGTTTTTTAGAAGAAAAGGTGAAACTTGGTTGCAGAAGTAGGTTTTTCTGTTTTATTGCATTCGTTGCTGTTTGCTTTTGTTCTGTTCTGTTCTGTTTCCTTTTGTCCCAAGGGAGTTTGGTACCAGTTTTTTTAGAAGAAATGGTAAAATTTGTTGCAGAACTAGGGTTTTTTTTTTTTGGCCATTAGTTGCTATTTTTGGAATCTTTCTCTGAGAATTTCTCTGAAAATTACTGGAATTTGTATTTTACTGGTTGCTCGATCTTGGTCTATGATCTTCCCGTGTGATGCTTGTAGAATCACAAAGGAAATAATACTATTTCTGGTTGAATTATTTTAATTGAACTGATTGTCATTTTTGGGGAAAAATTCAGGTTGGCCTCAAGAATTAGAATCGTCTCAGGCATCTGGATTATGATTTGTGTTGAAAACGTGGAGTTTTGATATTTGTATTGGATTGTCAGACTCAAAGATCCAGAATATAAATTTGTTGTCATTGGAAGGAACAAAGTGCTAGTCACAGAACTTTGGTGGATTTGAAACTTGGCCCTTTTCTGATTATTGGGTTCCTTCTCTTTGAATTTGCAATGGGGAAGCCCACTGGCAGGAAAAAGCAACATACAGGAGGGAAAACAGGAGATACAATTACGAGACGGAGATCCATAGAGACGACGTCGAAGGCCTTTGATGAAGATATGACCATCTTTATTAATATGTCTCAAGAATTGAAAGAGGAGGGCAACAAGCTCTTCCAAAAAAGGGACCATGAAGGAGCATTGTTGAAGTATGAGAAAGCCATCAAGCTGCTTCCCAAGAACCACATAGATGTTATCTACCTCCATACCAACATGGCTTCCTGCTTCATGCAGACGGGCTGTGGTGAGTATGACAAGGCAATTGTAGAGTGCAATTTGGCTCTGGAGGTCTCCCCCAAGTACAGCAAAGCCCTCTTGAAGCGGGCAAGATGTTATGAAGCTCTGAACAAGCTTGAATTAGCATTTCAAGATGTCAATGCAGTTTTGAGTTTGGAGCCTAATAATGTAATGGCGCTGGAGATTACTGAACGGGTTAAGAGGGAACTTGAAAAGAAGGGTATTACGCCAGAAGAGATCCTTTCTTCCCGGGAATATGTTGCTCCTACATACAATTCATCTATGCCCAAGGCCATGAAGTCAAAGGCAAGAAAGAAGAAAAGTAACAAGAGTGACATCAAGTCATGCAGTACTGAAGATAAGGCAGTTGTGGAGGAAACTAAGATTGTGCAGGAAGAAGTTATGAGGACTGTGAAGTTGGTATTTGGGGAAGATATAAGGTGTGCCCAGGTACCTTCTAATTGTAGTGTTTTACGACTAAGTGAGATTGTAAAGAGCCGGTTCCCAAGCTTGAAAGCTGTTTTGATCAAATACAAAGACAACGAGGGTGATTTAGTCACAATAACCACCACCGAGGAGCTGAGGTGGGCTGAAGCATCTGCAGACCCACAAGGCTCATTTAGGTTGTACGTTACAGAAGTCACTCCTGATCAGGAGCCATCATTTGATGAACCTAAGAATAAGGAGGAGGTGGAAAAGCTCGAGATAAAAGAAAATGGCTTCTCAGAGAATGGGAGCATGAGAAAGAGAGAGGAAAATGGGTCCTTTTGTATCGATAATTGGATTGTGCAATTTGCTAGAATTTTCAAGAACCATGTCGGATTCAATTCTGATGCATACTTGGATCTTCATCAGATTGGGATGAAGCTGTACTCAGAAGCTATAGAAGATATTGTTACAAGTGAAGAAGCACAAGACCTTTTCAAGGTTGCAGCTGAGAAATTTCAGGAGATGACTGCCCTAGCACTTTTCAACTGGGGAAATGTTCACATGGCCCAAGCGAGGAAAAAAGTTATTTTGACAGAAGAAGCTTCACGTGAATCACTGCTTGTGCAGGTTAAAACTGCATATGAGTGGGGACAGAGTGAATATGTTAAAGCAGGAGGGAAATACAGAGAAGCTCTCAAATTCAAACCAGACTTCTATGAAGCTCTTCTTGCACTTGGACAGCAACAGTTTGAACAAGCGAAAGTTTCTTGGTATTATGCAGTTGGAAGCAAGGTTGATTTAGATTCATGGCCTTATCAAGGAGTTATTGGTCTTTTTGACAATGCTGAGGAGTGCATCACAAATGGCTCAGAGATTTGGGAGGTCGTAGAGGAGCAGCGTTTGAACAATCTTTCTAAACCAGATGAGGAAAAAATGCTGTTGCAGAAATTGGGGGTGGATTTGCCTTTCAAAGATATATCGGCAGAAGAAGCTGCGGAGCAGGTTGCTAGCATGCGATCTCAGATCAATATTCTATGGGGCACTTTACTGTATGAACGTTCAATAGTAGAATTCAAATTGGGGATTGAGTTCTGGGAAGATACTTTGGAAACTGCCATTGAAAGATTTGAACTTGCTGGAGCTTCTCAAATTGACACTGCAGTTATGAGGAAGAACCATTGTTCAAATTCAGCTGCTCAAGAAGGTATGATATCCCAGTCCTTGAAGTACTTGTATCCCTTATATCTGGATTTACAATTATGATGTCTGTGCCTCTCGAAGTGTCCCTATTTGCTGAGGTGTCCGTCATAATTTGAGGCCAATGGTTTTCAGCCCGTACTGTTGGTCAGACAGTCCTATCATAGGATAGATGGTACCCCTGAATTCTCCAGATCGAAATATCCCATTCATCCTTTTTTCTGGCCTTTATTCTAGGTTTTTGTTGTATTCATTTACCACCTATCTTTACATTGCTGATCTAATTCTTAGGATCATATGGTATGGAGGCTTGTCCCATCCATTGGTAGACCATCAGATCTGTGATCGGGATGATTGATGCAAACCTAGTTGGTGTCAAAAAACGTCCAAGGTTTGCCAGAATATGGGGTCCAATAACCTTGCAGTTTATGGAGCCCTGAAACTGTTCAAATGTCTATGAATCAGTTCCTTACCAATGACAACGCCACAGCATGTCGATGGCGAGCAAGTTTCCCAAGAATGTTTATGTTCCTTAGGCTGAATTAAAATTAAGAAATGGTTCTCTTCCAACTGGGATATTCAGCCAACAAGAATGAGAAGAAAAGAAGTCCAATTTTTTAATTTAATTCAAGCAATCAAAGAACATAGAATTCTAATTCTAATTGGTACTTGCTTTCAAAATTTGCCCAAAGGGGAAGAGGTCTCAGCCTCTTGTTCAATGTTCGAACTCCACTGAGTTGAAGGTCCAATTTGATTCTAGTATTGAATGATGAAAATCGGTTAAGGTACATGCCTTTAAATAGGCTACAACTAGAAACCCTAACCAACATCAACCATGGTTGGTTTAAGCAAACCATGGTCTAGACGACATTGACTTTCCAAAACACAAAAATGGAAAAATAAAATAAAAATTGGACTCAATCCCTACACACGATTGTACTCTCATGTGGAGCAATCCATGTGTGTTTAAAATGGCCAATAAAATCAAGAAATTGACACCTTGGCTGAAAAGGACCAATGGCATAAGAGGAAAGAAACACAAAAGCTAAAATTAGACAAAGAAGACTCTCCCTAGCTTCACACGCCATTGAGGTGGATGAGGTGGGCTTCCAAACATATCACCCGCCTAATGTTGGAGAGATTTTCCATGTAGGCCAATGCAATTTCCTCATCGTGATCCATCTCCACAATGTCCTCTGTGTGATCATCCTGTGGCACTGATGTTCTCATCAATGATGAACCGTAGGTGCCACAAATGTGGGCTTAACCTCTTAAGCAAATTATACATTTTATGACACAAAGAATGTTGTGATGCAAAGAACCCTTGAAATGTTAACACTACTCTCTCTCTCTCTCTCTCTCTCTCACACACACACACACACACACACACACATAAAGGGGAGAGAGAAAAAAAAACTCAGTTGGTTGACTAATGGTGATTTCCTATGATTTAAGGTTTGGGATTCGATATTGATGAGATAGTTCAAGCATGGAATGAGATGTATGATGCTAAGAGGTGGCTGGGTAGTGTACCGTCTTTCCGGCTAGAACCATTACTTCGACGGCAGATCCCAAAATTGCACCAAATCTTGGAGCATATATGATTTGTTCAAGTTCCAGTCAGACGAGTGGCAAAGCATGAACTGCGTTGTTCAGAACAATGAAATTCTCAGTTTTGTTGGTCCATTCCCTAGAGCAGCAATGTGTGGGTTACTGAAATAGGTGAGTTATATGTCATTACATTATTTACGTACCTCTTTTTCATAATTCATGGAATATCACTTGTTTAGTGTATGCTTGGTAATATAAAATCTTGCAATATATTGCAAAA
Organism: Chimonanthus salicifolius; assembly: GCA_013350335.1. Classification (NCBI taxonomy): domain Eukaryota; kingdom Viridiplantae; phylum Streptophyta; class Magnoliopsida; order Laurales; family Calycanthaceae; genus Chimonanthus; species Chimonanthus salicifolius. The sequence goes on along the minus strand of CM023532.1, from coordinate 25,661,349 downwards.
TATATATTTTTTCCTTATAAAATATTTAAGAGGTCTTTCGCTACACTCATTCTGACACCCTTCCCCCCCTAGAAGCATATATGCAGACAAAAATATTGAGCATGATAAGGTCTTTCATCTGAGCCCTAAAAAAATGATGGTTAGGGTCTGTGATAAATTATCCCTTGAGAATCCAATTTGTCCTTTTGATTGTGGATCCCTGTTTAGAGCTCACTTTAGCCCATGCTTGAATATGAGGCTTACCAAAAATCACCTTGAAGGGATTAATTTAACCATATTTTTAATTCTCTAAAATTTAATCACTTTAAATTATTTCTAGTCTTCAAACTTTTATGGTCTTCAAAAATTAAACATATAGCGTTCACAAAAAAAATGCCTTGAGCAAAAAAACTTACATGCTAGAATATTGTTACCACTACAAATCATCTCAGTTGCATCATTTAAGCCTTTCTTTTAATGTTTTCAAAATATGATCAATTGTAATTATTTTTTATTCTCTAAACTGCTGTGGCCTTCAAAAATGGTGCTATGATCGCCTACACACTGGTTTGCACAGTATCACTCTGCACACCTGAGCATGGGGCCTTCCAAATGGGGTGGTGATGGGTTTCTTGGATGTTCATTTTTGAGCTATGCACTATGCAGACCATCTAGTGTAAATACAGGATTGCCTATATTGGGGTGGAAGTGGGGTCAGGTTTGGCTTGGGTTCTCCAGGCCTTGCCTGACCTAGGCTTGTACTAGGGCTGGAGTTCCCCAGACTTGAGTGTGAAGTTCAAAGCTGAATGAATATGCCAGACTTGGAACTAGCCCTCAAAACGCTGCATTTGAGGCTGAGCTTGGATCTCCCCCCCTCTCTCTCTCTACCTACTAGGAAACAGGTCCAACCCCTTTGTGTGTGTATGCCCACACTCACATCTGTGGTTTGGATGTAAGCATGACAGTGCTCTTCCCCTCATCAAACTTTGTTGAGCTTGAGCCTATGCATGATTCATTGGATTTGAGCTCGGTCCAGATGATTTCCAACCTTGTCTGGTGGTTATTCCTTAAATGTTATTTCAGGAAGATTTCATAACAAGGAATGCCATTATATTTGCAACTAAATAGACTTTTTCTCTTTCTGATTGTTTGGCAAACTTATTATGATCACTATCATCAAGTCTAGTGGTTATTCCTTAAATGTAATGTTGAGCAGATTTCATATCAAGGAATGCCATTTTATGTGGAACTTAATAGACTTTTCCTCTTTCAGATTGTTTGGCGAACTCTTCATGATCACTATCATCACCAAAGCCCCTTACCTCCCATATACTGGACAGTTTTTGGAAGTTCCACTTTTACAAAAATATGCTTTATATCACTCCATAATTTGACGTTTCCTTTTTTTATTATATCTATCCAAGTATTTAATGTCTGTTCTTATAATCTTTTGACTAATCGTACTCGGGTTGTTTTTGCTCTTTTGTACATTGCCCAGATCACCTGCAAAACACACTCCCTCATCTTTCTCTATCAGGGAAACTTTTAGGCTTTGTATAATGTGCTTATCTCTACTTCTATCTTTTATTGACACACCACATTACATTTTTAACATATGCATCTCCCTTAACTCAGCACTTAGTTTAGTTGGCTTTTCTCCATTGCCCAACATTTAACTCCATATACCATTAAAATTCTCATTGTCATCACATAGAATTGCCTTCTAATTGGAAATTTGAAATGGCACTCTTCTAGCACAAAACAATCTACTAACAGGTCTACACTTAGTCCATATTATTATCTTACTGGCTACATCTGTTGTTTGATTCCACAATTGCATTCAAGTATCAAAGTTTCTCATGGGAATGCTACTATTATACTAACTCATCTTCAATTTTAATAATTTAACCTCCTTATTCTCAGATCCGCAAAACTTAAACAATGTATTCTTTTCCTAATAATTCTCAGTTGTTTAGAAGGTTTTCTCTGTATTACCAATTTATTTTTTGAGTTGACGACTTTGTTTTTATTAGCCAGTACTATATTAGTTAGTACTACATAGCAAACAAGGTACATCAGGGAACTTCATCATTAGATTTCTATTGTTAAGTTTCTTCTTTCAAAATAACTTAAATAATTCTTTCAAAAAACTTAAATAATATGCTTAGTTGTCCATAACTAAAATATATAGAGAGTTCATGGCAAACCCCTGATGAAGCTCAACTCCAAGTGGGAAGCTCTTTTTCTTTTCACACACTGTTCTTACACTTATTGTTGTCCTTTCGTCCATGTCATGTATAAATCAATTTTTGTTACATTTTCTCTTCGGCGTTCGCCAAATTAATTGCTTCTGCACCCTAATGTAGACTTATCTATATCGATAGAGCAGTATATGAATTTATCATTTTCTTTCTAATCTTTTCCATTAGTTGTTTCAACTGTCTATAGAAAACAGCTTTTTTTATTAATCTGCCTACTATGAAGCGAAATAGTTGCAGAATACTAGATTCTTGTCTTATGCATTGTTTCATTACTTTTTCCCCCAAAGTTTCATATATTAGCTCTTAATAATTTGATAATTGGCACAATTTTGAAATATATATATATATATATATATATTATTTTTAATTCCTATAACAAGGGACCACATGTTTTTCACCATTCTCCAAGCATTCTTTTGTAATCAAGATTTTTGTTGAATAGTATGACCAACCTGCAAATCACAATTTATGGGAAATGGCTTAGATGATGTTGATGATGATGATGTAATGCGATGCTTTCCTTTTCTTTATCTTTGCTAATGCTGTCTTTATTTCTATCATAAATGTTTTGCTAATCTTCCTTCATTCTCTTATATTCTTTATCATCAATTTTACTCATATTTGGTATTTGATGTATTTTACATTCTTCACCTCTCCTTTATTTCCTTATTTTTCACTGAGATCCTTCGATTTTCATCTTTGATTAACTTTCTATGTCCAAGATCTCTAGTTGTCCTTGAATTTTCTCTTAGCAATCTTGTGGATACCCTTTTCTCATTCTTCTGTTTTCGCTTGGGCCTACAAACTGTCATTAGCTTCAAAGTTTGCTTTATTTATAGTTTCGTAGAAACTCTTTTCACTAAATTATATCTTTCCAAGTCTTCTAAGCTCATTGTTTCTTCCATCCCTTAAGAGTGTTTTTCCTCACCAATATCAGTGGGCAAACTAAGGTAGTGTAAAACCTTTTTTAAGTGTTCGCTTAAATCATTTGCCTGTTGAATACTGGAGTTTGCAGTAGAAAGTAGCATGATGGTAACCAACTTGTGTAACTATTTTGACACATGGAGGATTTAGATCCTCAGACATTAAAGAACAAATGAACCTCTCGTGTTGTTGATAGGACTCTATAAATATAGTTTGTAGTTCTGCTCTTCTGAGGTTACCACTATATACAATATAGGGTAAAGATTTTTTACTGTATCAGGTCAAACAATGTTGTATCAAAAAGGGTAATTCTTGTTACATGGGGAAGAAATGGCATTTGCAAGAATACAAGGTCATCTTCTCAACCAATTTAATGGTATCATGAGTGTCAGTCATTTCCATCAAGAAATGGTGTTTGGGAGTTGGCCATGTTTTACTTAGCTTATCAATCATAGTTTGTGCATGTGGGTGTTTCTATGTTCCATAGTTTGTGGACCGTAGATCTTTAGGGCATTGAATTGATCATCCTGCCATAGTGATTATTTGGCCAATCTTAGTCCATGGGGACCGTCCTACCCATCCCTCCACTACTGGGTGGGCTCCACAAGGCCCTCATGCATTGCATACCTCTCTCTCTCTGCATGAAGTGTTCAACTGCCCAATATTTTGTTTAGAGCTTTTGTCATAAGTTCTAACAGATGTAATTTTGTATTAAATATCTTTTTGACACTCACTTTTGTATAATTTGTGTGTATAAATATAGCAAGGATCCCCAAAAATCATGAGAGCTTTGGCTTGTGGGGCCGACAGTAGACTTGATGGATCCAATTCTCCTAAACACCCACCTTCCTCCTGTGAATTGCACCCATATCCAATTTGATACCAATTTGACCTTTAAAGCCTATTGATTTAACCTGATAAATTTTCACTGTTAGATAAATGTGAAATTTGAAAGCCTTAAAAAATATGGCTTCTCTTATTTAATCAAGATAAAAAAATTTAGACATCATATGCAAGCCAAGGCCTTTCAAAACCACACATCCATGTCAGCACAAGTGGCACCCATTGGTTGTTTCTATGAAAGTCACATGAGAACTGTTTGTAAGGGGATCCTTGTTTTAGTATATATATATATATATATCACACCCCTCCCCTCCCACACTCATGGACTCCTCTTGAGTTAGATCCTTAAGGCGATTTTGGTAGACACCCTATTTAAGCAATGACCTTTCCGACCAACTCGTCTACATGTGCCCATATGGTCCCCACATGCTGGTCTTGCTAATAAGGCATTGTAGGGGATTTAATGTATATAATATTCTGCCTTTGCAGCATTTGTGTATTGACTCTTTCTTGTTTATTGGGTTTGTTCTATTTTTGTTTTGCAGATTTTTTCTGCTGCTTGAGTAGTCGCATCGTTTTCCGTTGGGTCTGTCTTATTCAAAAGTATGTTGGTTTTCAAGTGAGTGTTTATGTTCAAGATGAAGAGTTGGATATAGAAACTATTCTTTGTGTGGGCACATTCATAAGGATGCAGAAAGCTCTTTTGGTGGGTTTCTTCCTGCATCCCCTTCATTTTCTGATGATGTTGGTCAATGGGAGATTGGATTTGTCATCTTTATCAAATAATGATTTGCTTGTTTTCTCTTTGGTCTGTAATTTGCTAATGTTAGTTGGCTCAATTGGAGCTGTGTTGCAAGCTTATTCAATTGGAGTGAAGAACAGTTCAGGGTTTGATTGAAACAGAATATTATTACTGGTTTAGCCAGTGTTTTGGGCATCCACATCTGATGAAACTGTTCATTCTTGTGTGTTTAATTCACCATCTAAAAAAATGTTTTCTTTTGTATTTGGGAGTTTGCTTATTTAAATGCTGACTACTGTGCTTGAGTGCTTCGTTATATTGCTTATTGTTGCCTAAAAGCTAAAAGAAGTCCAATTCATTCTCACTAGACATGGGGGTACTGAGTACTGAATGCATAAAAATGAGACAGGGAGAGCCCTGACCTTACAAGTCTTAATAATTTGTTTTCCAACACATCATTCTGCATCAACTTTATAATTCAGTTATTTTTAATTTTGATTGTTAAAAATAGATTCTTAATTTGATATAATATGTATTTTGCATTGAAATTAAAATTTTTGATTAATTAAAATATAGTTATTTTTAATTCAACATTTACTCATTGGTTGATTACTTTTAATTATTAAATGAATTTAAAAATGACTCTACCCTACATAATGACTAGTACTAAAATTTTAAAGCTAATGATTTATCTTAACTTAGTGGGAACTATGATAAGTTAGATATTTAGATTCTATGGTTAAATCTCATGGAAGATTAGACTTACACATGGCTAATAATTTGAGTGTGGGGTGGTCAAATGTAAACATGTTACCAAAATTTTGTGTGAATCCCATGTTGGGACGGCTTTATAAAATAATTATCCTTTATGAAATAAAGTGTTGGATAATGAAGAAAGATGTCCTGGTTATATTGGATAAATAGATTAAAATTAAAAAATAGAGTTAAGAATAATTTAAAAATAACTCTAATAAAAGGCGTAATGAAAGAAATTTGCTTGAGATAATTTAGGCAGGTAAGTAGAAGATATAAAAAAACAATTAAAGTAAGTGAAGTTGAGAGTAGAGGGAAGAGATTAAATAGACATGATAAATAAATTATACAGTTATCCTAAATAAATGAAATTTGGAACTTCATTCTTACTAAGAGATTTTGTCCCATGTGGTCTTAGAAAGTGAGCTGTCTTTTTTCTTATTTTAGAAGAAATCAGTCAAATCACTACTGAATCTTTTTCACTTTTTTATATGCGGAGGTTTGGACTTTCTCGTCACGTGATTTTAATAGGAAACAAAAAACCTACTCTGGCCTTTGTCGATTTTTGTGACGGCCTCTCATATATAAAATTGCCTTGTTTCTTGAGAAATAAATATGAGTCAATTCTATAAAAAATTAGTAATTACTCAATTCGTCTTATTTTATTTGTTCTATTTTTAATTTTTAATTTTTTTTAAGAAAAGATTTTCAAAAGGCTTATAAACTTCTTTCCAAGAGTAGATACATAGAGAGAGAATCAAAATGATATATGAGACAATTATTTTGAGATAACTCTAAAATGCATATCAGACAAATATTTTCATTCGACTAGTCCTTCAGAGCATGTGAAAACCTTTCAATCTGCACATCATAAATTTACAAAGAGTGGCCCTTCACTAGAATTGAATGTGAATTAAACTTAAGACACACTTTATGAAACGAGCGCGTTGATATTTTAGGGTTGAACATTAAATAGTTATTGGTCAACGATCTTTACCTTATACAAAATAAGTATTAATGTACAAAAGAAATGCTCAGATGAATAAATTTGATGTGGGATGAAAGCTTTTAAAAGACTGTTTAGGACAAGGACTATGAAAATAAGAGCAAAGAAGAAAAAAAAAAAAAAAGGAAAATAGTATTAATGAGTTGAGGGTGGAAAATGCAAGTTTTCCAAGAAAGCATACCTTGTTTGGATGAGATTCTAAGTGGAGATGACATTTTGTTATGAAACGTCTTTTCTCTATAGAGAAATTGATATGTTTTCAGCTGTCAATTCAATTCTCTCTTTACATATGTAGAAGTTATCAAGAACACCAACCATTGCTCCTTCTGAATTAGGGTTTTCTTGCTTTAAATTTTACAGTTTTTTGTGACAACGCCACTGAATTTTTTTTATCTCATTTCTCATGCTGAATTTAAGATGAAAATGAGTTTCATCCATTATAACTCTATTTGATTGACTTCATGTCTAAATTCTTCTCATAATATGCTTCAACCATTGGTGATCATTTCTTTAGTTTTAATTATAAAAATAAAAAATAAATTAAATTCACTTTGTTATAAAATTAAATAAGAATATGTTGATATAATTTTTTTAAAAATATTAGTTTTCTGAACATATAAAGGTATTTAATAACTCAATTAAAATACAGCTATATATAAATTATCCATTTTACTTATCTAATTCACATATATAAAAATATTTAAAATTAATTTTTATAAATTAAAATCCGTAATCTTTATTTAGTTTAATTGATATAATATCTATTAAAATTAATGTTTAGGGTGCGTTTGTTTCAGGGTCACTCGTCTTCCTCGTTTGATAACTAAACGTTAAGTGAAATAAATTCTCGATTTTACCTCTCCATAAAACCCTTCAGTTTCCCGTTCCCTCTTTCATTCATCTCTTCCCCTTCTCCTTCTCCCGCGAAAGTTCCACCATTTCCCGCGAGTTCGATCGACCTGAACGGTGGAGCGTTCGGCCTTCGCAGGTACTCTTCCGTTTCCTTCTTTTTTCAGTAAGAAATCTTTGATTTTTTTTTTTGAGTGAGATCTATGGTAGGCATGAAACTGCTGTTTATTGGTCGTTTTGAGTTACGTTTTTAGAGTGATATGGATGTCCAACTTCCATGGAAACTCGAAACGACCCATGAAAGAATCTGCCCTTTTTTGCAAATAAAAGGATGGCTCAGGATGATTTTGGACCCATTTTCTTTGAATACCTATGGCCACCGATTTTGCAGGATAATGGCAATATATATAATTTAATTTTTGCTTGATGTCCTGTGAGTAGCATGTTGGGTGGAAGGATGTTTTTTTAGCGTTGGTTGCACAGCCAGAATGTCTAAATGCATCTCAGTATTATAGCTCTTGCTCCTCATGGAGTATTATTGTCATTATAACCATGATAGATTAGAGTTTTCGCATTAATCTTTTGCTAAGCCCTCGTCTCCTCTCGTGCTGTTTTGTCTTAGCGGCTCACCTCTCCTTCCTCTCTCAACTTCTCCCTCTCAGGTCTGCCTCTCTCTCTCTCTCTCTCTCTCTCTCTCTCTCTCTCTCGGTCTTATATCTACTTGTTTTTTGTTTGCCTGTCTGTTTATTTGTTTCTTCGAATCTCTCTCGTGCGTGCTTCTCTTTGATCTTCCTCTGATTTTTTTTCAGTTTTGTTTGGTTGAAATTGTTGGAACTTGTGGCTCAATTCCACTAAATAAGGAAGGAGTCCTAGATTGGGAAGACCTCTTCAATGAGGCAACTACCAATTAACTAGGTACCAATTAAAGAGGCTAAAAATCCTCTGGGATTTTTATGCTCAGCAGGTTTTTCACTTTATATACGGTGGGTATTCTCCATAGAGAATTGCCATTCGGCCGAGTGCCTTCCGAGGCCAGAAGGGGCCTCTTGCAGCAAAGGTGTAGTGAGGGAGATAAAGAGAGAGGGAAGATACCAAAAGAGATCTTGGGATCCAAATATTGTATCTGTATTCTTTTTATCTATAATAAAATCTACTCTCTCCCGTGGACGTAGGCCAAGATTGGGCCGAACCACGTATATCCTGTGTTCTCTGTGTTTATGTGTCATTGAGTCTGTATTTTCTGTATGTGGGTATTGAGTCTATTCCCTAACAGAAATGTACTTTCTATCAAAATGTTTCATTGGTTTAGATCTCTCTCTCTCACACACAGAGGCACGCCTCTCTTCATTGATCTCACTCTTTTTAATTTTTTATTTATATTTATTTATTGATTTTTGAATCTGTCTGAGAGTTTGCTCCTCTTTGATCCCTCTCTGTTTTTTTTTTTTTTTGAAAATTTTGATTGCTTGAATGTACCTTTTTTTTTTTTTGAATTTACGTGTGAGAAACCATGGGATATCCAGCGTAAAACCACCACAGGTGATATCCCTTACCCCAAGGGCACACTAGGTTAGTCCACTAGGGGTTCAAACCGATTACGTCCTACTGCTTGATGGCAGGGACTCAACCAGCTGAACTGCACCTGTATGGGTTTGCTTAAGTGTACTTTTCATCAAAGAAGTTTCATTATTTTAGCACAGTTACACAGAATTGACCACTGGGCCAGCGGCCTGTCCGGTTTTTTCCTATTGTCAAAGCATGGTTATTGTTGATCTTGACTCTTGTCTAAATCAGCCTCTTGGGCTTCTTGTCCTGTCTTTTAGATTTTGAATCTTAATATCGCCAATGTTCCAACCCTTAAAAATGAAAAGAAAAAACTGATCTGCAATTTAGAAATATACAGTCCAGCAAATTTTATGACTGTAGATTTGAAAGCTCTAAAAAGTCAGGCTGGCTTTAGATGGGAAAAATGGTGCAAACATCCAAACTAATGGCCATTCATCTCCCCAAGCCTTTGGTCTTGAAATTACTGGATACCATTCTGCTTCTTCTATTACTAGATTCCTGGATCCTGAGACTTGAATTTGGAATCAACGCTCTCGTGGACTATCACAGTCGAGTCAAGGATTTGCTGGCCTTCGATGAAGTACCCTATAAATCTGGAACTAGAGTGCTCTGCACCTTTCTAAGTCTGTTGTCTAACACCTTTGAAAGAATCTTATAGATAAGTCTGATAGTACTCATAAATATGAACTCAGAAATCAAGTTAGCCCCTTTCCTTTTGGGAATAAGGACTAAAAAGGAGGATCCGAGCTCTTTAGGAATTATGCCTCTCCTTTAAGAACTCAAGAAATTCATACTCGATAATCTTCCAATATCTTATAAAAAAAAATTGTGAATCCGTCCGGCCAGGAGCCCTATCCACTAACAAAATCTTATCAAGACTACAGAATTAGGAAGGAGATCAATGCTCTCCTGAGAGGCTGCAGAATTTTAAATGACTTAAACCTTAAGAATGTCAAACTTGAAGGGGATTCAGCTTGCACTTTCAGTTGGGCCACCTCTCAGAATCCTTTTCCTTGGCGATTGCCTGATAAAGTTGAGGAAATCAGGACATTCTTCACAGTGGACAGCATATATTTATGCATATCAACACTCTTGCAAAGGTTAGGATTTTCTTAGATAATGGCTGTTTTTTCCCTGACTTCCTTTTCTTCTCTTTTGATTTTTTCTGATTATGTAGCATTGTTCTCCGAGCTTTTTTTTTTTTTTTTGGCTTTCATTGCTTCTAGTATCCCTCTTTGGTTCTCATCTTGGGGTCCTTCTATTAATATTAATCACCATTTTTTTTTTTTAAAAAAGTAAGGGATCTGTTATACCTTCCAGCTATGTAAATGTCTGAGAAGTGCTCACTAATGTGATTACAGATCTTCACTTTATCTTTTGTCAATTCTCCTTCTAGTGCCTGCAATTTCATGTAAGAACCATGTATTTTTATCCCCTTCCTCAAGCCATTTCACCTTAGAAGAAGGATTTCCTTGTTAAATTCTTCCTTCAGCTCTCCGATTCTGCTTCAAACGATCAGGTAATGGACCCCTCTCTTCTATATTATCTATTTTCTGAATTTCTTCTATGACTTGATTTCATTCTTGTTTTTATACACCAGACTGCTTTTTGCAAACCACAATCTAATGTTTTTCATGTTCAAATGAAGGTCATAGCCTTTCCAGTCAACACACTATACTTTGTCTACTGTTGTTCAATTAAAACCGAACCTTTTTCTAGCAGCCAAACCACTTCAAAGAAAAAGGGATGGATCCCAGAACTCTAAACAGGAATCCAAGAGAATAAGGATATAATCTGAGGCAGGATTTGAAAGAGCTTTTTGCAAAGAATTGTTCCACTCTGCCCACCATTCCTCCGAAATGAGAAACTTATCCAACCAAGATATGCTCAGGACGTCTTGCAAACTTGACCATGTATATGCAGCCACTGCAATGGAAAATTGATGAAACTATGAAATTCTATCTAGACATTTAAAATTGCATGCATATAAGAATACGTCTAAGACCCTTTTCTTCCTGAACTCTTCAAATGACATTAGTCACTGTCAATACACGAAGGAATTATTAGTGGACCACTTGTGGCAGATAATTCTGCCAAAAAATAATTCCTCATGTTGGTGTCTTTGGGGCCATAAACATTTGTGTCAATGCAACGTTTACCAGAAAAAATTCTCAATCCTCGAGAAAGACAGTAACATGGCAAGTCTCTGATATCTTCAGCCAAAAACTTAACATTTAGGATCCCAAACAGTCCACAAACCTCCTGATGCCCCTGTAGAGTTTTCCATAAATGCACACTGGTCCCATGTTTGATTAGTCAGTCCATGATATAACTTGTTTTGCGAGTAACTTAGACTCAGTTGTCATTAGACCACGTTCAGGGTGCTCCAACCTACACAGAATTGTACATCTGGTTTTGGTAAAATTTTTAGGTAGAAATTGAAAAGAACTTGTATTATTCTGTAAATATTTAGTTAACATGTTAAATTGTATGGATTCTTGTTGCAAAATGGGTACTTCAAAATGTAATATTAATTATACATTCAAATCTTTTTAAACACGTAAAGTTTTAGTCTAACAACATTTACCATATGATTTTAATCTAACAATATCTTACCAATTATATCAAGATTTTTAGACAATTGCCAAACACCCAGATTTTTTTTCCAACATTATTATATCTAATCTGACAAGTTAAAGATCTTACAGACACAACTTCAGGCATTCCTGCCCCCCCAAGACTCCCAAGCCTTGATTCCAATATACACAAACTTGCAAATAGCTATAGAGAGAGAGAAAGATGGGAAGTTTGGATGGATTCAATCTGGGGTTCATAGGGGCAGGGAAAATGGCAGAGAGTATTGCAAGAGGTGTCTGCAAATCTGGTGCACTCCCTGCCTCTAACATGCGCACGGCACATCGTAGCCCCGACCGCCGCGAGGTCTTCTCTTCCATCGGTGCCAAGACCTTCCACACCAATGCCGAAGTCGTCCGAAATAGTGATGTCATCATCCTCTCCGTCAAGCCCCAAGTCCTCAAAGATGTCCTCCTCGACCTCCGCCCCCTTCTATCAGACTCCAAGCTCCTTGTCTCTGTTGCTGCCGGCATCAAACTCAAAGACATCCAACAATGGGCTGGCCATGGCCGCCTTATTCGTGTAATGCCCAACACCCCTGCTGCTGTTGGCCATGCTGCCTCTGTCATGACCCTTGGTGAAAAAGCCACCGAAATAGATGAAAACCGTGTTGCCCGCCTCTTTGGGTCTATTGGCAAGATCTGGAAGGCAGATGAGAAGTGCTTCGATGCTGTTACCGGGCTGAGTGGGAGTGGACCCTGCTTACATTTTTCTTGCAATTGAGGCAATGGCGGATGGAGGAGTGGCTGCTGGGCTTCCACGCAGTCTTGCATTGGGCCTCGCCTGTCAGACAGTTCTAGGGGCTGCAGCCATGGCGGTTGACCAGGGTAAGCATCCGGGCCAGCTCAAGGATGATGTTGCATCACCTGCTGGGACTACAATTGCAGGAATTCATGCGTTGGAGAAGGGTGCATTTCGTGGGACTTTGATGAATGCTGTTGTTGCTGCTGCAGATCGGAGCCGAGAACTCTCAGAGAAGTAATATTTCAAGTTAGCTTTATCATTTAGGATGATGGCCTGCTTTCTTTCTCATGATTGGAAAGTTATTTTTCATTTTCATTTTCTGTCATGTATGACCTGAGATGAATAGTACGACAAAGTTTTATTATTTGCATCTAAATATATATTTTTATTAAAAATAGACAAAGATTTTGTGTTGAGAAAGAAGGAAAATCTTCTGTCTCAGTAATTAGAAGGTGTCAAGTTTGAACCTCCAGTGGCTTCACCTTGATGTGCCTTGAAAATAGTGGGTATCTCCCATTAGTGGATATCTTTGGAGTTTTACGTTAAATTTTATATGATTTTCCACACATAAAAAAAAAATCTCTCTTTTTCTTATTAATTTTATTTTATTTCTGTCGTGGAAAATATCTTGCTTTAAATAAAAAAGTAAGCGAATGTGCTATTTTTTTTTGCATGAAACAAGTTGGGGACCGGATGTGACGTGCAGTAAATTCTACAGAAATCAAAAACTTTGCTTTGTTTCATGACTTGATTCGTCATCTTATTTCTTTCTTTTACTTATGCAAGTTTTGGATGGTCTATTTACGAGATCCAATATTGCCATTTAAGAACCACGAGCGCCTCGGAATATGAACCAACCTTTGCTGCTCTTCCATTACACCATACAATTCTATTTTAGTGGCCCATCATTTATTCAATTCATGTACTATTTCTTTTACACTCCCACTTTTTACACTAATTGATATTTAACGTGACTTAATTCTACATTTAATTCTCCTATGCTTTCAATTGAATTATGGATTAAAGTAAAAAAAAAAAATCAGTTGGATATGTATTAGTTTTTTATTTTTTATTTATTTTCATGTGTTTAAGTACATTATATTTCCATGTTGGAGTATGTCCATGGTAGGGGTGAAACTTGGGTCGGGTTTTAACCTAACTCGCATGATTCGACCTCATAAATTAGTGGGTTTGAGTTATGTATTTGTATATTTTAGGTCGGGTCAGATTGAGAAAATAAAAATTCGTACAAAATTCGGGTCACGATTGGATTAAAAAATTTAAAACAGTCTGATCTAATCCAAGCGTAACCCGACTCGATCCTGAGTGCAACAGTACTCGAGTTGACTGAGGGTCAAAATTTTGGGATCGGATCGAATTGAATAATTCGGATCTGGCCGGGTCGGATTCAATAAATTTTGATATGAGTTGAGATGGATTTATTAAAATCCGACGTAACCTTATTGGAGCATGGAGGCAGACCTACTTTGACGAATAAGTGCATCACAACTCCAATTTGGACATTTATATGGGTCCCACGATTTGGTGATTGGCGAGATTCAATCTGTATTTGTGATGGAATGAGTTGAAATTTGAAATGGATATCATTTAATTTTCAAATTATTTATATTCATTAGTGGTTTGAAAGTCTGTTTTGAGGTATAATATTTAGGCCTCTCAATTATATAAAAAGTTCAAAAAACAACTTATATTGAAATGAGTTGGAATTCATGCGATTTATTTGTTTTTTACGATTTATAAGTGATCCAAGTAAATTGCAAGCCATCCCAAGCCATGCAAGTTGGCCCCACGCTTCCATAGGTTTTTGGTGGGGCCTATTCGCTTCATTTTTGTGGCCAAATATATTGGAGTAGATAAAGAAGCCTTTTTTTTTTTTTTTATGTTTTACTGGCGACTTCTTATCACATTGTTGAATATGTACACACACATACATTGTGGAAAATGTTTTTAATCAATTTTTTCATGAAAAATTTCTTATAAATTTTTTTATGAAAAATTAAACAAATGTGTCCTTAAAGATTTAGAGATATTGTACTCGAAAGAGAGGATCCGTGAAATCATAGAGAATGAAACAACATAGTCGAAATAGAAAAATAGAGAGATTGAAGTAGATAGAATTAAAACATATGACAATGATGAATGAGCACTTTCTTATTTATAGTATGAGTGTCTGACACCGGGTGCGAGTGTTAGATGCAGGCACGAGTGCCCTATCTAAATTTAGGGTAAATATTCTTATACGGGGGAGTTATTTTGTCTCACATCAAGAATTCAATTTTCTTTTTTAAATTCATGTTTTATCCCTTCAACTTTCTTTATTGGTTGGAAGGGTAAAATGTGAATTCGTAGAAGGATAAAATGGGAATTTAAAAAAAAAAATTGAATTTCATGTAAAATAGAAAAAGTTTTCCAGTGTGAGGATGTGTACCCTAAATTTATTAATTTAAATTCTAAACTTTTATACTGTAAACTCACTTTGACTTTATGTGATGAAAAGAGAAATACAAAAATATATGATGATAATGTGAGATCATTAAGAGCCCAACCGTTGCATTTGTTTTTAATTATAAGACTAACACGTCTTCTCAGCAGAGAAAGTCTTCTCCCCTGGACCTATACGATTAAAAATATGTGTTAGTCACTAATTAAAAGACTAACATGTCTTCTCATAGAGAAAGTCTTTCTCCCCTAGACCTATACGATTAAAAAAATGTGTCACTCACCTTATGTAAACATAAATTATTTATTTACATAGTAGACATTGTTTCATAGATGTTGAATTTATTTTCTCATTAATTAGAGTAACATTTACTGTTAAATGATTTTATCTTTATTATATTTTATATTTTAATATTAAATAAAATAAATAGCTATATGAATGAAAGCTCCTTTTAAATTTCACATAATAGCATCTATAGGATTGTTTGATCTTTCAATAAAGCTTCAATAAATTGTTTTTTTTTTTATAAGAAAGATATTTATGAGGTTTTGATGCTAACAAGACTAATTTTTTAGAGCATGTACCGTCATACCTGTACAGTCGGTCCGAATATATAAGATAATGGCACCAGGATTTGATCCCAGAATATAAGGGAGCAAATTTTACGGTTCTACGTCAAAGAACATTTGGTGAGTTCAATAAAATGTTTTCAAAAGATATTTAATACAAAATTTAGCAAAATTATATTCAATTTAGATAAGTTGAAGTGGAGAGGCCCCCACATATTTCATATAAGCTAAGGTGAACTCTTGTTCAACAGATTTAAGTTTGACTTCAATTAGCATTCATTTGATCTATCTTTATAGTTATATTAAATAACTAGTAAAAAAATTATTTTAATATTAAAAATAATAATTAAATAGTTTAATAAATCTTATTCTGAACCATTTTAATAATTTCTACCGTAATTCACTCAACTTTTCTATTTTTCTATTATAAAGACACTTACACCCTCTGATAAATTGTTAGACCCTCCATTCATTGACTTAGCACGTGTCTTTACTTTTCTCTGAAGAGTTATCGTCGTTAATTTCATCCGATTTTCACGACGCATTGACCGGAAGTCTTGAACACAAAATACTTTTACATTTTTTATAAATTTATTACAATTGATTCATCATAAATTACTTTATAAATAATTTAAATTATTATTTAATATATGAGTTTTATAATCTCTAAAAAACTATTATCTTTACAAAATTACTTTATGCTCAATATAGTTTATAAAAAATCACTTTTATAAAATAATTAATTATATTTTAAAAGAATTTTAGAAAGACGTCTAGTTTATAAGAAATCACTTATTCAACTAGTTCAAAAGATGTATAATTCTATACTTGAATTTATGACCTATAAAGAATTTACAGCGACATATTTCTTTAGTATAATATTGTATGCTTTTGGTTTGAAAAATTCTCACAATTTTACTGTGCACCAAAGTCTCACCTTTGGACCCAAAATGTTTTGTGTTAGAAGGGAGATGTGCTCTATCTTATAAACCACAACACATTCAACTTCTTGAGCAATATGGGACCTTTTCTCTCTCATGATAGCCCTCTTCTTGGGGCAAGGGTATTACAATCTATTATCTTAAGACCAGAGTCGTTTCTGAATTTGTCACAACACACAAACACATAAATAAGCACACATGCAGAGTGTTGAAATACCATTTATAACGACTCGTCTCTCTAGTACAATATTGTCCACTTTGAGTTTGAAAAACCCTTACAACTTTTTATTGGACTAAAATCTCATCGTTGAACTCAAAAAGCCCTTAGCTATAAGAGAATATGAGGCATTTTTTGTATTAAAAAGGGGTATTAGAGTTCTTTACTTGATATTCTTTTAAAAAATGCATGAGAATACTATAGAGAAATATGTAAATAAAACAATTTGCTAATTTCACATGCATTGCTATTATAATTATTTTCTTCCTTTATCAATGATATTATATATGTTAAAAATAATTATTTTTTAACAAATTCAATCAATAATAAAACAAAATAATATAAATAATTCTTTAAAAAAATAATTTCCCATCAATCCCTTTTTATCTTACCCACGTATATAGATTTTAAATTTAAAGTTTCATTTTCTGAACAATACTGGTTTACCATACGTGTCATGTTATTGTACAAGCCATGTGGCACAAGCGACAAAGGACGGGCTGAAAGGCCAGCTGTCTTCACAAACCACAAGATTCCAAACTGATACAGTCGATGGAAACGCAGGCGGCTCTCTCACTGAAATTCCAGTGTGCTTATAAGTACAATGTCTTATCACTTGATAAGTAAGGGGCTATCCACTAAATAAAGCCACAACTTATCTTCTACGCCTTTTCTCCCTTCCTATAAATACTTGCTTTCTGCAACTCTTCACGACATTATCTATTTATTCATTTCTTAATCAAAGAAGGGGAGAGATAAAGAGAAAGCAGTCTTCTTTCCAGGTAAAGCACTTTCCATGGAATCCAACTTTCTTCAAAAAAGCTTCATTTTTTCTTCGTCTTTGATTCCTCCTCCATATGTCATAATTCAAAACCCTAGCTCCAGACCATCGCTCTTCAATTCCGCCCCAAAACCTCCAAAATCGGATCTTTTGACTTCCTCCACCGATCGAATCATGTTTTTAAGTTAGTTTGCTTTCTGATCTGAGATTTTTCTGTTTTCTGATATTTTCATAAGGCAGTGGAAACGGAGTGAGGCGGCCGGCCATGTCGTCTCTCAGCAGGGAGCTCGTTTTCTTGATCTTGCAGTTCCTCGATGAGGAGAAATTCAAGGAGACTGTCCATAAGTACTTCTTCTTTCTATCTAAAAAAATCATTTTCTGATGATTTGTCGTGGTATGCTTCGTTTGCATGAATAAAAAGCAACTTCACTTCCTGGAAAATAATAAATTTTGACTAAAACCGGTTAAATCTGTTCCCTTTTTGTTAAAAACGGGTATTTTCCAAGAAAGTTCTCTGCATCCATACTGAAACGATTTTCAATTGCTATTTCGATGCATGGGAAGGAAAGCAGTTTCCTGGAAATAAAATATTTAACAAAAATGGTTTAATCCGTTTTTATTTTGTTAAGAAACGCTTTTTCCTGGATGTATTTTACTGTCCATGCATCCAAGCCAGGCCAATTTTCATTTTGCCTTTCTTTGGCGAGTTTGATTCTGATTGTGGTTTGGTTTGTGCAGGCTCGAGCAGGAATCGGGATTCTTCTTCAATATGAAGTATTTTGAGGACGAGGTAATTTCTGGGAATTGGGATGAAGTTGAGAGGTACCTCTCCGGTTTCACCAAAGTTGAGGACAATCGCTATTCAATGAAGATCTTCTTTGAAATTCGGAAGCAGAAGTACCTTGAGGCGTTGGATAAGTAAGATTTTCTAATTCAATTTATAAGAACATTAACCGAAACATGAAGCGAAAATGTCTGGAAGTGCTTTTTGGGTAGGTTGGCGATTTTCCCTCTGTGGAATGATTATACTAAAATTGGGAGACAATAACTTTTTATGTTCCCAAGGTCTTAAAACATGACATCAGCAAATTTCCTACGTGACAAGGACCTTTATTCATTTATTTTTCGTGCGCTTTCAGCTGAAATCTCCCAAAAACAATGTCAGCTAGAGGAAAAATTATTCGCTTTCTGTGCTTGAATTTTCGATAGACCCTCCCTCATCAGGAAGTGGAACAGTAGACAATGAGAGGAAGTGGAAGGGGCCTCACAATGGGGCTCCAGTTTCCATTTCATGCTATGCAAAGTGAAAGGAAAACTGGTAGATATACTTTTACAGGAAAAAATTACATTTGCCCTGTGTTGTTTTATTACCTGAATTCAGTTCCCTTAAAAGTAACTGTTTTGTTGTTTGGATATCCTGAAAGTTCTAATCAGTCATACTTTCACCCGAAGTAAAAGTTGAAATCAACCTCAATTCAGGAAAATTCACTTTCCTGTTTTTGCAGAATCCAAGAAATATAGATTCCTGGAATATCATTTCCCCATTCAGATCCATCCAAATGCAAATGGCAATGGATTTCCTGAAAAATCTACTTTAATGATTTAACTTGCTAGGAATTTTCTTTTCAATGTTCAGCCTTGATAATGTAATTGTTAGGTCCTTCTAGCCTGGTTTCATATTGTACTGGGTGGGTTCTGTTCTTGGGGCTCTTCCTCATAAGCAGCTTCTTTAAAATCTGCTGTCTGTGTTTTTTCAATCTATTGATAGAATTGTAATCTTTCACATTTTTTTATATATTTTATGTTTGAGTCATTTTCTAATTTATGAGTTGGATGTTGCTAGGCATGATCGAGCGAAGGCCGTGGAGATCCTAGTAAAGGATTTGAAAGTATTCGCATCGTTTAATGAAGAATTGTTTAAGGAAATCACACAGCTTTTGACATTGGAGAATTTCCGGTGTGGGATTTATTGCATTACTCAATTCTTTCTTTCTGTGGAAAATTATGGGACCCCCTTTTCCTATTTGAAAAGAAATGTATGTGCGTTCTAGGGAAAATGAACAACTTTCCAAGTATGGAGATACAAAATCTGCGAGAACAATAATGTTGGTTGAGCTGAAGAAGCTGATTGAAGCAAATCCGCTTTTCCGTGACAAACTGCAGTTTCCTGTCCTCAAGGCTTCAAGATTACGCACTCTCATTAATCAAAGGTTATTGTACTTGCTGGTTGCTTGAGGTTCTTATTATGGTCCTAGTTTTTGTGGTTCATGCATTACGTTGTTGCTGGTTAAATGTGATTTGCTAAAATACTTCTTTTCTTTTGTTGGCATTTTACATCAGAACCACATGACAACCTGAGGGTTAGATTATTTTGTTCCATGTTCTAGTTTGAACAATCAAGCCTCTCTTGCCTTCTTAGGACTCTATTTTATGGTTTCTGAGATTTATTTTGATAGAGATTACTTTGTTACCTACTCTATTTGGCAGTTTAAATTGGCAACATCAACTTTGTAAAAACCCAAGGCCGAATCCAGATATAAAAACTCTTTTTGTTGATCATTCCTGTGGGCAACCAAATGGTGCACGGGCCCCATCACCTGCAAGCAGTTCACTACTTGGATCCATGCCAAAACCTGGAGGCTTTCCTCCATTGAGTGCACATGGGGTAAGCAAGCTAACTTGGTTCTGTATATGCCCCTTCCTATTCTGATATTTGTCCAAGTACCTTGAGTATTCATGAATTGATGGGGTTGTTTTCAGCCTTTCCAACCTACACCATTGCCAGTTCCTACTACTCTTGCTGGTTGGATGTCTAATGCATCAACAGTGACCCATCCTGCAGTTTCTGGAGGAGCTATTGGACTCAACCCTCCTACAAATCCAGGTTGTTGAAAATTTCAGTTGTTCTTTTAGAAAAGTAATGTATCTCTTCTATATGGTGATAATGGACATCCCTACAAAGTATATAGGCCATGGTTTTATCTTAATCTTGAGCTGTTTCAAATTATTTTTTTGGTAGCTGCAATTTTGAAGCACCCTAGGACTCCACCAACTAATAACTCTGCTATGGATTATCCATCGGCAGATTCTGATCATGTTTCCAAGCGAACAAGGCCCATAGGGATCTCTGATGAGGTATATTGCTTCTCCTCCTCCTCTCTCTCTCTCTCTCTCTTAAGAAAAAAAAGGTAGGGATCTCTGATGAGGTATATTGCTCCTCCTCCTCCTCCTCCTCCTCTCTCTCTCTCTCTCTCTCTCTCTCAAGGAAAAAAAGGAGGGGTACATTGCATTTGGTTTTAGGTCTTCAGCATTTCGAATGATGGTTCTTTGTTGTCTGTTCTCTGGACACTTTCATTGTTTAATATATATTCTTGCAGGCAAACCTTCCTGTTAATATATTGCCAGTAACATACCCTGGCCAGAACCATGGTCAGGGCTTGCATTCACCAGATGACCTGCCCAAGAGTGTTGCTCGCACACTGAATCAGGGTTCGTCTCCCATGAGCATGGATTTTCATCCTGTTCAGCAGACTATACTTCTTGGTTAGTTTTTTTTTTGTTTTCACTTTGTTGTCTTAATCACCACTAGTACCATCTCGCTTTATTATTATTATTATCATTATCACTTTTGGTTTTGAAATGTACTTTCTTGCTTATTTGGAGTGGAAGTATCAAGTTCATTATTATTTTCATGGTGCTTCAGTTGGTACAAATGTGGGCGATATAGGATTGTGGGAAGTAGGCTCTAGGGAAAGGTTGGTCTTTAAGAATTTCAAGGTTTGGGATCTTGCTGCATGCTCAACACCCCTCCAGGTATGCACATTCACATTCTCAATTTTGTAAATGCCATTTTATCATGTTCTGGCAATGTAAATGCGTGTTAAACTGAATCATTAATCTAAGATTGAGTGCATTTCAATGAAACCAGGCATCTTTAATCAAAGATCCTGTTGTATCGGTTAACCGTATCATATGGAGTCCTGATGGAACTTTATTTGGTAAGATTATAAATATCAGGATGCTTTAGCCTGTTTGTTTTTTCACCTTTTGGAGTAAGCTGATTCTTTCCTAAATGGTTCCTGTATTTTATTGTCAAGGGGTTGCTTATTCAAGACACATTGTGCAAATATATTCTTACCATGGCGGTGATGACATTAGGCAGCACTTCGAGGTTAAGACAATGATCTACTATTTTGTTTTGTTTGGCCTTGAACTTATTACTGCTTTTCATTTATGACATCATATAGTTTTGAAATTTCTAGATTGATGCTCATGTTGGTGGTGTCAATGACCTTGCTTTCTCACACCCCAATAAACAACTTTGTGTCATAACTTGCGGAGATGACAAAACCATCAAGGTTAGATTTCATTCTCATAATTAAGAGTTGGCTTGCAGTTTATCTTCTAGGTCTATTATCATCATCATCATTAGAGATGGACTACCTATGACCAAAGTATGAACTTTAGGTATGGGATGCAGCTACTGGAGCCAAGCAGTATACTTTTGAAGGCCATGAGGCTCCTGTTTATTCTGTTTGTCCTCATTACAAGGAAAACATTCAGGTAATCTTTATTGTGCATTTGTTATGTTTGATTTGGTTTGATGATTGTCTGAAGTTACATCTCTGAAAACATCCTATTAGATAATTATTTTTTTGATGACGTGACTGTAGATAATTATTACAAGAAGCAACTTCTCCTGATGTCCATTTTTCTGTTTTTATTGTATAGTTTATCTTTTCAACTGCACTAGATGGAAAAATAAAAGCATGGCTGTATGACAACCTAGGATCTAGAGTTGATTATAATGCTCCAGGAAACTGGTGTACCACAATGGCTTACAGTGCTGATGGTTCAAGGTTGATTTCCTCACTCTTTGAAAATTGACCTCTTCATAAATTTTATGTTTTCCAGTGACATATATCATGCTTTCTTGGAATATTTTGCAGACTTTTTTCATGCGGGACGAGTAAAGATGGAGAGACATACATTGTTGAATGGAATGAAAGTGAAGGGGCTGTTAAAAGGACTTATCAAGGATTTCGAAAACGCTCTATGGGTGTTGTGCAATTTGATACCACTAGGAATCGGTTTTTGGCTGCTGGTGATGATTTCTCAATAAAGTTTTGGGATATGGATAATGTTAGCCTTTTGACTACTGCTGATGCTGATGCCGGGCTACCAGTAAGTGTTTACTTTGTTTTGTACTTATGTTGTGATATAAGCTTCTGAAGGAGCACAACTGTCATAGTGTGTCGTCTGGGTTTCTAATCTTCATGTTCACTGTGATCTAGGTAAGCCCACGTATCCGATTCAACAAGGAAGGGACATTGTTGGCTGTTTCTTCAAATGATAATGGGATTAAAATTTTGGCAAATGCAGATGGACTTCGGTTGCTTCGTACATTTGAAAATCGCTCTTTTGTATCTGAGTCTGGGACAAAGGTGTGCTATAAGCTACAAGGATTTTGATCAACCATAACATCTGATGAAATAGGTTTTCCCCCTAATGAACTCATTTATCTTGCAGCCTCAGGTGAACTCAGTGGGACCTGTTGCTACTGCAACAAATGCTGCACTTACAGATAGAGCAGGCTCTTCAGTGCCTATCCCTGCAATGGTTTGTTTGAGATTATTACTTTGATGCTATAATTTGACACAATAATCCTTAGCTTCAATAATCACTTCCATACTTGTCCAGAAAAAGAAACAGTTCCGTACTTATGCTTCTCTTGGCAGCATTATCTCTCTCTCTCTCCCTCTCTCCCTCTACCCCCTCCCCTTGGTAGACATATTCTGCACATCAGCTGTTTGCTAACTTCTGCGATTGGTTCTGCTAGAATGGTGATGCCAGAAGTTTGGTGGATGTGAAACCTAGGTTAACTGATGAATCGATTGAAAAATCAAAGATTTGGAAACTCACGGAAATTAGTGAACCAGCACAATGTCGATCTTTGAGGCTTCCTGACAATATGAGGACCAGTAAGGTAAGATTTTCTACACAATTGTGTATCTACAATCTGTAGTAGCTTTTTTGCAGAAGATATACTTCTGTGTTCGTCTACTTCTACTTTGAAACATCTTAGCACATTACTGGCTATTGTCATTACCAATTGTAAGATACGTAACTTTAGGACTTTTTGAGCATTGTAAGTTTTATTTTCTTTGCTCTAAGCAGTTTTCAAGGCCATGTATTGTTTACTATGTTTTATTTATATAATTTATATGCTCCCGTCTTGGAGGTTTCATTTTCTTGATCTTTATATTCCTTGGGATGGTTTTTTTCAGTGGAATTAATTTGAAAACTTCCTAGTATCAGTCTCTGCTAAAGAAATTCTCTTCTCTATGAGTGTGTGTATGTTTTCTCTTTTTTTTTTTTTGGATTAAAGGGTTTATTTCGTTATGTATAGATTAAGGGATCTGAATACTTACCAAAAATAAGAGTCCTGAATACAAAGTCAGAAATTTATTACATGTATAAGTCCTCTGCTGTTCCCATATAGATTAGATAATGGCTTGACAATGATGAATATGCCCATGTTCCTGTACATACTGAGCCAAACACAAGTATGCAATATGCAATAACTATATCAAAAAGAGGGGAAGTGATACAGACTCTGGTGTTTTTTTATCATAAGGGACTACCAGCGTACCTTTTCACCATTTAAAAACACCGGTGTCCCTATCAATTTCCCAAAGGAGTAATTACTCATTATGAGGAAGCAGATCAGATGCTCATTTTTGCTGCTTGCTGCTCAATGGGAATAGCAGGAATATGTCCAACATTTTTGGTAGAAGTCCCATGGATATCCTTGTATAGTTGGTCCTGCTCCAGGGCATGATGAAACGGATATCTGGAAGTGTGATTGTTGTTTCCCATGTTTCCAAAGGAGTTAGCTGGAGTTTGGAACCATGTTCTTCTCTCTGAAATAGTGCTTGAGATGATGAGTGTTGATTCCGTTCAGCAAACCTTTCGTAGCTTGGAAGTGCATTTGTGTCTTACAAAAATTTTCCATTACCTTGGAGAATTTCAGATAGCCATCTCAATCACCTTTGACATACAGTTGATACATGTCTCTGAAAAGAGAGAGAAACATTACCCATTGGAAGGATTGGGTTTCTGCTATATGGGCAGAGGTAGCATAAATATGATTAGCAAAGAAAAAATTCAGTTTCTCTTTGAATCATGCAATATACCCCTAATATCCTCATGGTTTGAATGGGGATTGATCCTGCCATAAAGTTGAGCTCAATATATTCCTCAGGTGGTCTGGTCCAAACTAAATCATGATATTGGAGGGTTTCTAGGTGATGGGGCATGATTTTGGATAGTACTACATTCTATCCACGCTATATTTTCACACTGTGAAACCAAACGTGGAATACTGGGATGGAAATGAATGATTGTCTCACCTCTCATCTTTTATATCATCCACAGGTTATGAGGGCCTGGGATGAGCACATTGGCATCAGCTCTTAAAATGCCCTAGCTTTTCCTCTGTTTTGACTTATTGAGGACATTGACATGCCTGTTTATTTGGTGGTAGCAGTTTTTTTTTATTGCAATTTTCTGGGTGTCTATGTTGGTGTTTTCTTCTTTCCACATTAATAGAACCGTTGCCATTTTCACAAAAAAAAAAAGGGGGAAAGGGGGAAGGTTAGCCCATCCATTCCATTTGGTCAGAGTGAATTATAGACCATCTCTGGTTCTTAGAAGTCCCATTAGCAGGGGTTAGAACATCCTCAGAAGCAAAGAAGGCTAGGGAGGAGCAGCAATTCTGGAATAGGTAGTCTGTTGTTCCTTTCCAGGTCCATATAACATGAGCAAAATGCGTCATTATAGCATGGAAACATGAAACTGTTGAGGCTAAAGGTAATTAATGAAGGAGGACTTTCTATAGGAGAATCTTATCTTTGTTGCAATATTGTGCTTCCATATCTGGTGCCAAGGGAGTGGGGACCTAATTCTTTGTGATGAAGTGGTATCTGCTCAAAGTATACATACACCATTTGGTGAGTCCTGCCATTATTCAACATTCCAGCTTAGAGGAAGGCACGGGATAATAGAAACAATATCATCAACCTGAATAGCTCATAGTAAATCTTCATTCCTATATGGTGGAGTGGAAAAGATGAGCTCATTAATATTTTAGGATACATGAGAAATAAGATTTACACAAGGCCTTGTAGCTGTAAATTGCTGCTATATTAAAAGTTGTTACCCGGATTAGGGGAGATGACCTGAGTCTTATATTCGCCTTAACTTTCTATTTAATAAAGCTCAATGCTTACTATTTATGCTGAATAATTTCTCTATGGGAGAAAATGCCAACTGATGTAATTAGTTCTTAGTAGTAGAATATTTAAACTCTCACTTGTTTACTTCTTTTTATGAGAGATAAAAATAGCTTATTAAAGAGGAAAAGGGCTTACAGCTAGTCAGGATCTGCTCAATGAGAGATAAAAATAGCTTATTAAAGAGGAAAAGAACTTACAGCTAGTCAGGATCTGCTCAATGAGAGATGATGGATGTTCCAGCCCCGAAGTCAACTATAAGTCTAACGAATAATTATTTACAAAGTGACATTGTAGTCCATCATATGATGGCCAACTCCTTCTAACTGCATCCTTTGAACAACTAATGAACTCCTTTGTAGCCTATGTTGCATAAACTCTTCAAAATGTGTGATGCACCTGTGTTGGACAGTTGCACTACTATCGGATTCTTCACAAATTTCAAACTCTTCCAGTACTTTTTTAACATTATTTTTCAAGATGATTAAAATATTACCACACCTTCCTCTTTAAATCTTAATAAAAATGCTGATAGGTTTGTCACTTGTGCATTGTTTTTTATTTGTGTTATTTTCACACCTTATTTTTATTTAAAAATAAATTTAAATTGAAATTAAATATGGTGCCGACTTCCCAAGTCTAGAAGGTTGAACCGATTTCCAAATGGCTTTGAAAGGGAACAATGAGGAAAAGGAAGGGTTGAGTAGTGAGACAGATTTTGAAGGATTTGTTACCCTCTCTTTAGCGGAATATTCTTATTTACTGATCTAGTAAGAACTCCAATTGTGAAATCTCATAATCCATCATATTTCTTTGAAATGTTGGAAGACAAACCACCTTACATCCTACCAAATCCACACTATAAGAGATGCTCTCAGCCTGAATTTATGAAGAAGTTATATACCTTAAATAGACCTGGCAAAATTTGATCCAACTTGTTATTCGAACCAAACCCGAGCATTTTAAATGGGGTATGGGCTTAAAGTTTTGTGATCTGAATCCGAAATAGACTTGAAGTAACTAACCCATTTAATAAACAAGTAATGGATTGAGAGTTGTGGACCCAAACCCAAAACTTACCCGACTTGACCGACCCATTGCCAAGTCTACCTTGATCTAGACTTGGTAAAATTTGACCCGACCCAACTACCCAAACCGAACCCAAACAATTTAAATGAGTATGGATTTTAAATTGTGATCCAAACTCTAAATAGACCCGAACCGACTTATTCGTTTAATAAACAAGTAAATAATGGGTTGAACATTGTTGAACAGAATCCGAATAAGACCCACCCGACCCATTGCTAGGTCTAAACCTTAACTCCCTAACTCTTGATTCTACAGCCTTCTTGTTTTTTTTTTCCCCCCTTTTTCTAATCTTTGTATAAGAAAGTGAAGGTACATAAAACTGTGACAACAGAATAGTGTGGTTGATGCACTTGATTGTGCAGAATTTGACTGTTTGTACAACAAATCCGTCCTACGCTTCGTCTGTTTTTTTTTTTCCAATTTCAAACTGGTAACCATTCTTAATTTAATTGTATCTTTATTTCTTTTTATATTTTTTCTATTTTCTTACTAGTCCACTCTCGGATCTCACTTTTGTGTTTAATGGGAATCAATCTTCATAATTAAGGTTTCCAGACCCAGTTTTCTGTTCTAAAATGGTAAGGTCTCTCATATTGGCTTCTTATTTATCATTGCAGATATCAAGGTTAATTTATACCAACTCAGGTCTTGCCATTTTGGCATTAGCATCCAATGCAATTCATCTGCTCTGGAAGTGGGCCCGGAATGACCGTAATCCAACTGGAAAGGTAAGAGAGTCAACTGCTGCTCCATTACCTGCCTGGTTTGTGTTCCCTTTCCATTCTTTCTTAATGTGGAAAATATGTTGATAGTTTTATCATAAGACACTTCATTTTGTAGGCAAATGCCAGTGTTACACCTATCTTATGGCAGCCAACCAGTGGCATATTGATGACCAATGACATCACTGACACAAACCCTGAGGAAGCTGTATCATGCTTTGCTTTGTCCAAGAACGATTCTTATGTTATGTCTGCTTCTGGAGGAAAAATATCCCTCTTCAACATGATGACGTTTAAGGTGATTATCTATTAAATCTGTTTTCAATTGGAATCAAATAACATCCATTTCATTTTTTTTACGATGATATTTGTTTTTTTTCCATGCCACACTGAGGATTTAAACAATGGAAGAAAAACCAAGTTACTATTATTTCCTTAGGCAAAAATGTAAATTTACCATGTATTCTGAATTTTGATCACTGGTAATCCCATTTGATAACTGCAGACAATGACAACATTCATGCCTCCACCACCTGCAGCAACATTTCTAGCATTCCATCCTCGAGATAACAATATAATTGCTATAGGGATGGATGATTCCTCAATCCAGATATATAATGTCCGTGTAGATGAGGTATTGCCATTCATGGGCAAATTATATTCTACATTGATAATGAAGAGACACCCATGAAAAGACAATTTTTACTTCGTGCAGGTTAAAAGCAAGCTTAAAGGCCACTCAAAAAGAATCACTGGCCTTGCCTTCTCAAGTGCATTGAATGTTCTAGTATCATCTGGTGCTGATGCTCAGGTTAGTATTTCATCTCTTTATGGTATGCTGCTTAGACTGCCTTTTGATAATTTATTTATATTTGCTAACCTGCTTCCTCTTCTTAGATACACAACAAGTGTGGCTTCTTTAAGAATTTTCTGTATTCATCTTAATCTAATCATTCCTTTACCATTTTGGGAGGAAAAAAAAAAAAAGAGAGTATAGTGATCTGTCATGTCTCTTGCTGCAGCTTTGTGTGTGGGGGAGTGATGGATGGGATAAGCAGAAGAGCAGAACTTTGCAGATTCCAGGTGGTCGGACACCTACACCACTCTCAGATACACGTGTACAGTTTCACCAAGATCAGATGCACTTCTTGGCTGTCCATGAGACTCAGGTTGCAATATATGAAACAACAAAACTAGAATGTGTAAAGCAGGTATTATCCTGGTATTATCAGTTGCATTTCTTTATTATATATAACATTGTAAATCCAGATTTTTTATCATAGTATCTGCTGTTTCTACAGTGGGTCCCGCGTGAATCTTCTGCACCAATCTCCCATGCTACGTTCTCATGTGACAGCCAATTAGTATATGCTAGCTTTCTGGATGCAACGATTTGCATATTTAATGCTGCAAACCTTAGGCTACGTTGTCGGATTAATCCAGCTTCTTATCTTCCAGCAAATATCAGGTATTCTATTTTGCTCCAATAGCATTTAGAGTAGGTATATTCAGTGCCTTGCTTGCTTGTTTCTAGTTTCGCAAGGCATATGCTTGCCATAGGTAGTCTCTGCTCTGCTGGGGATGCCTTTTTTCCTCCTTTTCAGTTGGAGGGGTCAACGTGACTTGAACCTGCAATGCTAACCATTCTATGGTCTCTAATCTTGTGGATGGTCCAAAGTTCGCACTATTGCATTTTTTGGGATTTTGAATTTACTTGTGGCTTCATTGATGTCCACTTTTGTCAATAAATCTTTTATTTACTGAATGTGATTAAGCCAACTGTACATGAGGTCTTAGGTAGTGGTCCCAGGTTTCATCTTGTTATGTGGGTTTTTCTTGTACTATGCCATTCCTCTTCATATGCGGATTTCAGTATCTTTCAATCTTTGAATTCTTTTTGGGTTTTCTTTTTCTATATATTCTCCTGCTATTTTTACTGTATGTCCTTGATCCACAAGAACAAAACACTAGAAAGCCTTCTTTTACCAGCTAAATTGTGCTTGAATTGTAACTGACTTGGGGTTGATTTTTGTTAACACAAAAAAAAGGGAAAAAAAAATGAATTGTGATCGATCTCCTTATGTGCTACAGTTCAAATGTGCATCCAACGGTGATTGCTGCACATCCATCAGAACCAAATCAATTTGCTCTGGGGATGACAGATGGTGGGGTCCATGTTTTGGAACCACTGGAATCTGAAGGAAAATGGGGTGTGCCCCCACCTGTGGAGAATGGGTCAGCTAGCAGCATGTCTGCAGCACCTGCGGCCAGTGCCTCGTGTTCAGATCAACCTCAGAGGTGACAGAAAACTGCAAGCATGAGTACTAGACATTTGCAGCTTGCTCTCTGTAAATCCAAGGTGCAGCAAATGCTGGTATGTTCATCACTTAAAGTTTCACCTGGTTAAGTGGGCTTGGTTCATAGTATTTCCTTTCCATCCTGCAGTTGGGAGCTTTCGAACATATAATTTCACTGTAAAGAATTTGTAGATGCTGTCTTTACCTCCAAGTAGGTACTAGGTATATATAACAAGGAGGTGCGCATGCTTTGGTGGTGTTAAATGTTTTCTTGGAGCTTTGGAAAGGTATGCTTAAATGCTCTGTATTATTTTTAGTATTTATTATGCATAATTAGTCTAGGTAAATCACTTTGTTACTTCATGATGAATTTTCTCTCCTTTGCCATACGTGCATGGCCTTTTCTGATAAAATAAGTAAAAGGATATTTTGCAGTTTCCTCGATCATTAAATTGTCTACTTATCGATTGGTTCGGGCTTTCCCCCTGCAATATTTTGCAGGAAATCCTGACAAAAAGAAAAACAATTAAAAATGCAGTTTTAAACAACACAACGTAGCGGATTTGATAAAATAAGTTAAGGGTATAACTTCAAAATAAGTTCACTCTCTCTCTCTCTTTGAGATGTTAATTAATGATTTGATTAATGTCATCATTCAATGAGATGGATGGGAAGGTTGTGATTATGACATGGTGGGCACCTAGCGACTACAGGATTCGATCAAGTAAACCCACTAAAAAGATGCTTTGGTAACATTGGAACATCAGAATAGTATTTGTACCTATCTCAGCGCCACGCAATGCCCAGATAATGGAATAGGATGTTATCCTTCTAAGAAAGCAAGATGGATAATTGGTGTGGAGATGAAAACTTTTGGCTTCACTAACTGTATTTTGCATATGGTAGCTCAGTTAGTCTAAGTTTATACTTACATTAGAAATTACAGTTCAGTTAGTTTAAATTTATAGGATTAGACTAGAAATTTTGAGTTGGACGATTCAGTTTTCCTAATGCATGAGATTTGTGGATGATTTTTATTGAAAAAAAAAATATATCTTTCACAAGTTCTACGGTCAAGCAAGAGAACTGAAACATTGTGAAGTTTAAATTTTTGTCCGGCATGCATAAGACTGCAGTCATGGGCTTAGACCTTAGAATCCTGCCATTCCAATATACATGGGCTGATCTATATTGAGTGGGTTTTGTGAGTTTTACCTTTACAAAAATTATTTCAAGCGTCTAAAATGCGTCCATTTTAAAACCCAATTGTAATTCATTCACAAAATCTGTCAAATTGAGCTGAAATCACGTGCTTGTATTCTTTATGTTGAAAGTTTTTCTTAGAACGGATAAAAATCCCAAGAAATTATATAAAAAAATAAAAATAAAAGCTATAAAGCCCACAGCCCGGGACAGCCCATGCAGAGAACACCCACAAGCAGTCCAACAAAAACAGAGCCCAAGAAAATATTACATACAGGTCTACAGCTTGAACCAACCAAATCCAGAAAAGATTAGAATGGAACAGCCCACAGGCCCGCAGTGAGCAGCCGAAAAGAGGCAGAGCCCAGAAAAATACAAACAGCTCCGGATGTGTTGTCGTTACTCGTTTCAAATGTGTTTCTAATGTACCTGTTGTTGTATGTAAATTTCTATATAATAGCTTATAAATTAAGTTTATAAATTAAATTAAATTTATAAAAAAAAAAAGTCTGAAGCTGAATTTTAAATCTTTAATATAAACACAATTGTCTGAAATCCTCCTTTGCTGGCTGGTTTGTAGTCTGTCTAATAGCCATTAGAGAAAAGAGGCCATGGTTCAACTTCAGTTCAGTCTACTATTAACAATACAGTGTCAAGGAATTCATATCAATTTGAAATCATCATTGCTGATTATAGCAACAGTTCCATGCATTACAGCAAAAACTGGGGTGAAAATAAACGAGTACTACCTAAGCTCAAGAGTCAAGTCTGATAAAAAAACCTTAGAAATTGCATGACTTTTCCATTTTTATTTTTATTTTTTAACCTATAAGTTTTTACTACAGTTTCAAGTTTAATTTCGGTTAAAAGACCTACAGTTGGCATCGTTGGACAACATAGAAATACTTTTTTTTTTTTTTAATATTTTTGAATTAGTTATATAAATCGAGATTTCAAACTTCTAAACAAATTTATTACTAAAACATTAATGATGTTAAGTGTTAACAATCATTATGTTAAACCTTAATTGCCTCTAATAACCTTATATATTCGTGTATAGGTCAAGCAGCTTATCCATCAGTTGATAAGCTTTTTAAAGATAATAATGTTTTCTCCAACATAAAACATATAAGCATTTAAAAAGTAGTGAAAATGGTTGAAATAAAATTAGAAAAGTTATCAATGAAAATAAATTCAATTAATGATTTAATTTGCAAATTGGATCAAACTAGCATTGAGCCAGTCGACCAATTGAATAGTAAACTCACCCGTGTAGATTTTACGCTGGGTATCCTGTAGTTTCCAACATTTAAATTAAAAAAAAAAATTACAAATGATTATAAATAATTTTTTTTAAAAAAAAAAAACTCCTAGTCTTCTCACTGAAAGCATGAAGAGAACCTGAACACAAAATATGCAGAACAATATATACCTTCCCAACAAGTTAGTCGTAAGGAGTGCAAGTCGGGTGGATCGCAATTGACCCTAAGTCAATTTGGTTATAGGGCACATGCTTAGATTGGATTCATCATCATCATTGAAGCCATATTATCATCTATTTGAAATCAACTTTTCAACTTCTTCATCTCCATTTGACTTCATAAAAAACATATATACGGACTTCAATTATTTTAAATTGAAATAAGATAAAAATAAATAAAAGCCCATATATTTAATTTTAAATCAATTACCACCATTAATCTATAGATCAAACCATTTATTATACACAAGGTTTTAATAGAATTCATCATTTGAATCGATATTCTTTTCCTGTCATACAAATCATCATCACAGCACCTGATTCCATCATATCTATCGCATTAATTAAGTTCTAAATTATTTTATTACAAATCAACTCATCATATAATAGTTAGAACAAATAAATTTCAAACTAAAACAACCTTTAGGTTTCTAAGTTCTACCACTTGAAACAACAAAGCCAATTTCTCACAGTAATATAATAGAGTTAATGAGGACAAGAGAATAATGAGTTGGAAAGTGAGACGTAACGAAAGAATTTATGGATGAAGTTAACACTCAAAATTAGTGGACAAAACTTCATAATGTATAGAGATTAAGATTTTTAATCAATGGTACTATATTATTTAATATAATATAATATAAAATATATTAGATTTCATAATTCCTCAAGTTTATTTCGGGCTTCTGGGTCAGGTTGGGCCTCAAGAATGCAAGAGCCAGGCCCAGCTAAATTTAAATTGAGTCCTAGACTCCTGGTTCCGGAGCCTGAATTTGGCTCAAACCCTAATTCAAGTGCATTCAAATTCCAAGTTGTCATGGGAACTAACTCCATACCATCCAGTCAGATTAGACTAAGTTTGTAAGATCAAACTAGAGATCTTGAATTCAACTCCTCTCAGACTTACCTGATACATGAGACTTGTAGGTAATTTCATGTATCCGTGGGATTAGTCTCACCTCCGACGTTACGTGGAGATATCCATGTTATCAAAAAAAAATCATGATTATGTCTAAATAGCCCCAATCTTTTAAAAAAAAAAAAATTATGTCCAAATTTTTGTAGGTTACCTACCAATATATGCATGATAGCCGTGATCAAATAAAGGAGTCAGTCCAAACTGATCTCTTAGTACAAGAACCTGGTTTGTCCTCAATCCACAGAAGAGACCTAACATGAGCATAGATATGACCAAACCCAAAGCTTGTAGCAGCCAACAAATACCATAATGCAACGTTAAGGCATTACTACAAGAGTGATGAGATCACTTGAGAGAGAGAGAGATGCTCACAAGCTTCACACCAACATGACGAGGAAGAGTACCAGTTTAAAACATTCAATCATCCCTTCACATGTATTTAAAATATATTTAGTTCCTTAAACTTCTAAAAGGCCCTCTTTTTCATCAATTTAAACCAATAAATCATCTCTTAAACAACTTCCTGACAAGGTAATCATGCCTCCTTAATAACTCATAAGAGATCGTGATGACTCTTTTTTTTTTTTCAAAAAAGATCTTTTCCTGAAACTGGATTACAGTTACTCAACTATCTAAGAAGATACAAACACTAATCTATAGCAATCTAGGAAAAAAATGACACTGACAGAGGACTTCCTAAGTGTGGCTCAATGGACCCACTGTGAAAATCAGCATTAATCAAGGTAGGAACTTTTAGTTCTTCCAAATTTGGCACTTCGTGTTTACATTACTGGTCCATATTCCACATTACCAAACAACCCTTAAAAGTATCAGCGCGTCGCGAAAGTCTCCATTCTGATAGTATATCTTGTTGATGGCATGACAGAGCCTAGGGAAAAAGAACGCAGTATTATGCAGGTAACAATAGACACTAAGGTGACAAGAACCTATAGTACCATCGGCAAGTGCTCAATGTCACAAACATGAAATAAAAAGTTAAGTTACTGCTTAGAGAGGGGGAAATAAAATGTAACACTATGAATAACACATTTGAGATTAGATACAAGAAGTGTAAAATGTGATTCATGACAGTTGCACCAAGCAAGGCCTTGGCATTGTTTCCATCCAAAATGAAATTCACACATCACAAATGTGACAAACAGAAGCATAAATATAGAAATAAGACGCTTGCATGAAATTCACATCTGTCTTCTGGTATATTTTTTTCTTTTTTTGAAAAAAAAAATGGATCTGGTGTGGTTATAGAATGCCACAGAAGGATAAACCTTCAGATTCATGAGTTTGAAAACAAATTCATCACTCATGAGTAGTGAAGCTAGTGCCAAAACAAATGTCAATTTCATTTTCATAGACAACTGGATTTTATATTTAAAACCAACTCAGATACCATCCAACACTCAGTGTTCCTCATCAAAGAAATCTATAAGAGTATTATCAGACAACGATTTTCATAGTAGTTTGTGTTCATTTCTAAGTCATGGCTTTGTAACTAACACTGTTTATAAATGACAGTTTATGGATAGGCCATGACCCAAAACTTAGGGGATACTATTCCCAGATTCTGAACATTTGTGTTTTTGAATACTAATCGATACAATAATTGGTTTTTAGCTTATATGCTAGAACTCTGTATTTGTTCCTTCACCTTCCTTGTTGATATTTACAACTAATTAGGAGTGTTTTATCAAGACCATATCCAGTGCCCTGTCTTTCCATGGTGGGTTTTGTTGCAATTTGGAATATAAAGATTCCCAAATGAAATAGTAATCCGGTATGCCCAGTCTTCTCTCAATTCAGTAAGCTTACATCCTTGGCTTGTCTGACTTGTGAAATCAGTTCACCTTACGCTACTTTCCTTAAAAATAATGATAAGCAATTCCCCTTATTTGATGACAATGTTTCTCCTTACTTTCATCTATTTCTGCTCTTCTAAAGTCCATATTTTCATCACATCAAACAAAGCAATCCATTTCAAATTAGGTAGCGGCCACTGAAAGGACCTATCAACTTACCTGGAATCAATTTGCTAGCTTACTGCTTTTTCAAATGAATTGCTTGCAAGTCTGCAAATTTTTCTTCAAATCCCACAAACTTTTTCAATTGAATTTAGGTGTTGACTATTGAAAGACTCTATCAACTTACCAGCAATTAAATTGCAAGTTTGCAAAAAATAAATAAATGATTGCTGGTTTGCGAGTTGTGAGGCTGTGAATTGAGTCTGAGAATCAATTTGATTTGTCTCAGTTCAAAAATGCACAAAGGGCTTAAGTGAATTCAATAACTGAATCACCCATTCTCTCCATTAAGAACACAAGTTCCATAACAGATAGAACATAAAAGATCAAACATTTTGCACAATATATTGTCCTTTATACAAAAGGGAACATGAAGACAAGGAACACCAACCTGATCCATCCCTCGGTCAGAACTGGGGCTGCTCCACAACTGTGATGATGTGGGGCATCTTCTGCTCATCGAACGGCAGGCTGATGTACTCTCTGGCGAACTCGGCAGCAATCTCACCTGCAAGCTCCCCTTGCAGCGCCTTGCAGTACATGTACATAACTGTATTGGTTGCCAGCACATTCAGAAACATCAACATCACCATGGCAGAAACTAAGACTGTTTCGACAATTGGTAGCGCTTTCCCCGACCCGAATTGGGTGCCCACTGTGCTGAAGCTTGACAACCAAAGCATACACCCGATGCCAAAGGCAAAAAACAGACCAAGAGAGACCGCCACGCCCCTTGCGCCCTTCAAAAGGTATGTGCTTCGCCGCAGGGGGTCCACCCCCCAGCTCGATTCTGCAACAGCGACGACAGGGGCAAGCGCCCAATTTGCCTGCAGGTAAATTCCCGCCAAGACAGTGAAAATAACCACCACCCCGATTGCCACTGCAGGCGACTTGGGCCGGATATCGAGGAAAGATAGTGATCGGAGGGCAACCAAAGCGATGGCTGTGAAGAGGATGGCTGCAACTGCAACAGCGATTGTGACGTAGAGGGCCGTTATGAAAAGGCGACAGAGAGAGGAAGGGAGCGATTTGAGGGCGGACATGAAGCGGACGGGGCGGCCGAAGAACGCGTGGAAGACGGAGTGAGAGACAGTGGCAGTGGCGGAGAGGGAGAGGAAGAGGATGGCGAAGACGTAGAGGATGAAAAGGGTGATGGGTTCGAAGAAGGCGTTGTTGTGGATATTGGGAGGTGCGTAACGTAAGAGGGTTTCGGGGGGGTTGGTGTCGGGAAAGAGGGAGTTATGGAAGGTGGGGGCGGCGATGATGAAGAAGGAGAGCGGGAGGAGGAACAGAACTGAGAGGGCAAGGAAGTGCCGGGAATGGGCGTTGACGATACGCTTCGTCTCAGACAGGACGCCGCAGAAATCTATCCCCGGAGCCGACATGGAGGTCGATGGCCGGTCCAGCCGATACTTTACGACACGAGACTGAGATTGAAATGTGGAAAACGGAACAGTGAGAAGAGCAACGGAGAAAGGAGTAGATGACAATCTTGGACACGTTTCGGGAGATAGAGATAACGTTCAGACTATCTTTTGCGTCTGACGCTATCCTAGTTTTTTTTTTTTTTGTATTTTATTTTATTTTAAAAAAGTCTATGAGATGGTTGGAAAATTTTATATTAAAATACTAGTATATCAAAATATTTTATTAGATTGCACAATTATATTTTTAATATTGTAAATATAACTTAAAAGAAACTTCACTATAATTTCTCAATTTATAAAATTACTTTATAAAATAAAAATATGATATAATGCTTAAGTATAATATCTTATTTACTTAAAAAATAATCTATCTTATTTTTAAAATAATAAAATATGCAACCCTATTTTTGTGTTAAATTTGTGTATCCTTAATGAATGATATCTACCGTCTACATAATGATCCTTGAATTTTATATTTTTTAAATAAAATACTTGCTAAACTAATTATTCAAGAGAGATATAATTAAATAATGATAAACTATAATATAATTAGAGTTTATTTGTAGATTTCAATGGTGATGAAGAAGGTCAATTTAGATGCACGTTATTAACTCAGGACGATAACTTTCATAATAATTATGGGCCGTTATTAACTCAAACTATTAATAGTTGTTCCAATTAGAATTTGTTTTGTTATTTATTAGAAGGTTGACTTGTCATGATTAAAATTCTTTACTAATGTTAATATTAATTAGTTTAATTAGTTATTGTGCATATTTGTGTGTAATGATTTTTCATGATAATTGACTGTTAATTTTTTTATAGAAAATAAAAGTATAAATTCTATTTTTTCATAATTTTTTTATTATTTGATATAAAAACTTTCCACGATGATTCATCAAGCATTTATTGTCCGGACATCAATAGTAACTTGATTACACCTGATTTTATATGATAATCATGATGATGAAGACCAAACTAATAATAGTGATAAATATCATGTATTAAGGTGCAACTCGGTGTTTTGGCTTAACTCACTTTAATCTAATTTATAATTTTATAAGATAGATCAAATTAAATTGGTACATTAAACTCTCTATAATGTAGTAATTTATAAATTTATAACCTGTATAAAATAATATTAGGTTCTGACTTTGTAACTATACAAAATATAATAAATATCTCTAATTCAGTAGTCAATACATTCAAAATAAAAAATATACTGTTCCAACTATTTTATAAACTAATATTTCATATATTCATAATATAAAATGACTAACGAACTCACACACTGCATCATCTAAATCCCAAAAAATTAATCTGAAATAGACTTTTGGATACGTTTCCTCATTCTTTAAGACGGTGGAGACACTATGTTCTCAATAAACGAGAATTATATAAGAATGAATGGAGTGATTTATTTTCACACAGAAAAGTCGAAAGGACATTTTAACAATATGTGAGAGTTTTAAGAAGATTTTAAGAAAAGAACACTATTAGACCCTCTAATTTAATAATCTCTATAATATAATATTTGTATTATAGTCCCAACCATATTACATTATAGAGATTTTATTGTATATGAATTAAGGGGTGTTTAATCATAAAATATGGGTCAGGTCAGGTTATTGGTCAAGCAGTAGATCACACGTGTTGTGTTTAGATTGATTGAACTATAAGCCATGGTAATTGATGGTAATTGAATTGATGAATCATTGGATCAAGGTCGAGATTGAGTGACAGGTCGTGGCCCAAGTTGGATATCAATTCTTGGATTGAGTTGGATTATGATCAATCAATTCCATAAATTGGGTTATAAGACTAAGATTCATAAGTCATGAAATTGCATTTAGGCCCCTTCTTAAGAATTCAATTTCCATTATTTTTTATGAAAAATCATAAAGTTGTGAAAAATATATAAAATAATAAAAAGAGTTTTAATATATATATATATATATATATATATATATATATATATATATATATATTATTATTTATTTATTTATTTTTAAATAGAATATTGAACTATGGTCCACAAATATGTTCTTGAAATCAAAATAAAACATTGAATAAGTATTTTAATGGTAATATTCAATTCAACAGAGAGATGTAACAAATGGATATAAATCTATATTGAATCTAAATCAAAGTGAATACTCCAGTATTTAATTTGTTTTGATTTAATTAAAAAATATCCTACACTGAAAAATGGGTCCCACATGGGACCCATACACCGACCGTATTTGATAAGCATTGAAAGGTGACAAAGAAGTTGGATAGTATAGCACAGGAAGAAGTTAGACTCGACGGTAGTATAGCACAGGAAGATGTTAGACTCGACGGCTTCTCCTAAACTTTACATTTGAACAAAATTAACAATAAAAGTTAGACTTAAATAATATTGTAAAATTATATAAAATGTATTTAAAGATGAATTTTCCTTTGTTTTTAAAAAAACTTATTTCAAATATAAATTTGCATCAATTTTTTTACAAAAATATTGAAAAAAACAAAAATATTATTAATCAAACTTATCTAACAATTATTCAATTTTTTAGTCTCTGAATCTTTAAAATAGGTGGTTTAATAATATACAGAAATTTATATTTTTTATTTTGAGAGATCTTTTGTATGTGAGATTGAAAGCAGTGAATCTTTTGAGATTATACTTGACATATTTTAATTTTGTCCATCTTCATATCTCTTTATTTACTAAAGTGATCTTCAATTACATTATTTTATCTTATGTTGTATAGTATGTATATGATTTAATTTTCTACATTAATTTTGTGTGTGGGGACTTTTATTTCCAAATCAAATAAAGCCCAAATTATCTTGAGCCCAGAACCATCGGCTTCCTTTTGCCGTTCTCACACTCTCACAATTCCTTACAAAAGCCCTCTAAATCTCTCAAATTTCTCCTTTCATTTCCTGTTTTGTTTTTCTTCTTCAGACCTCTTTCTCAGCCATACCCAGTGGGCAGCCATGGCTGCAATGTCCGTGGACCTGGCCATTCCCCTTCTCCGGTTGGCGAAACGACAGGTGAATCCACTTCCATGGAGATTGAACCTCTCTCTCCAAACCCATTACAGGAAAACGCCTTGCTTATCTATCAGCTCCATGCCCACAACATATTCATCGAGAGACAAGGTCATGTTTATGAATTTTCCCAAGAAGAGAGAGGCAATCATCCGTCGCTTTGCCGCGTCGGCATCTTCTGCGACTGCAGAGAGTGAAGGCTCTGACGTTCTCACCAAGATTCCCCCCGACGATCGAATTCCTGCCACAATCATCACTGGGTTTCTCGGCTCTGGCAAGGTAAAGTGCTTTGGACTCCGTTTTGGTGCGTGGAAATTGGAAAGAGGAGTGCTTTCTTGGAATTTTTAGAGTAACATCTGAAATGGGTTTAATTGTTTTTGGTAAAAAAAAATGGTTATTTATTTTCTATGAAAGTGCTTTTATTTACATTTTGGATGCATCGGAAGGAAGACAATTTCTTTCTTTCCATTTTTTTTGGCCAGAGAAGGAAAACAATTTCTTAGGAAGAAGCTTTTTTATTTTTTTGGAAACTGAACGTAGAAATGAGTCTAACCCCATTGTTCTAGCTATGTCCCAGCAAAATACTCTCCTTCCCATACATCCAAACAAACTGAGCTTTAGAGTTTCTAATTTCTGTCGTGGAAGAAAAGTAAAGATGTTTTTGCATTTGTCACATTCGCTACACAATTGACGTATTTAGCTCTTGGTCGATGTAGATGGGGTGTCTTGATTGTCCATCTGTCAGGAGAGTGACAAACTGGAGGTGGTTTCAGCTGTAGTTCACTCTTTTCATTTGAATTTGTTAGAACTCAGCTTACTTTAATTGCTTGATAGGAAATTACGAGTTACTGTGCACAGACAAGAAAATGGTTTCTTGGAAAATAATCAATTCTAACTAAAACGCTGAAATGGGTTTTAACTATTTTTGGGTAAAAATGATTATGTTTCAGGAAAGCGCTTTCCTTCCATGCATTGAAATGGAACATTAATCATTTATTATATTGACCAAAAATGTTTGAATCCATTTCTACTTTTAATAGAAGTGGTTGTTTCCAAGAAAGTAGTTTCATTTTCTTGTATCTGGATGGAGCATGTGGGAGCATTTGATTGCAACTTACAGCCAAATGAATTTTCCAGGGTGGGATTAAGTTTCCTAGGTTCTTGAAGCTGCTTTTAAGTTGATGGATTCTATGTGTAGTTTTCTTCTTAAAAATTCACTCCAACTCTTATTATGATGACATTTGATATCCTAATCGAATCATCTAGATGTTGCT
Organism: Chimonanthus salicifolius; assembly: GCA_013350335.1. Classification (NCBI taxonomy): domain Eukaryota; kingdom Viridiplantae; phylum Streptophyta; class Magnoliopsida; order Laurales; family Calycanthaceae; genus Chimonanthus; species Chimonanthus salicifolius. Next base: position 25,620,299 of record CM023532.1, on the reverse strand, counting down.
GCTAACTGAATTCATTTGTTTGACAGACGACTTTATTAAACTACATCTTGACTGCTAATCACGGAAAGCGCATTGCAGTGATTGAAAATGAGGTAACTGTGGTTATAATTTTGATAACTATTTATGAAGTCAATCTATAATCTTTATTTGTACCCTACATCTTTATCATAACAGTATTTTATTGTATCTTTTCAATGATTTTGTTTTTTATTGAGAAACATGTGTGCATGGTTGGGTTGTAACATTCATCATGCCATTTGCTTATATTTGATCAGGAAGATACACTTCTTTAGGATACATTACATCTGTGTCCTAGTATCATGTAAAAATGTTAATGCTACGTGACTTTATTTGCTTACTTGAAGAAATGCGTAACTTGTTCAATAAATATGTGTGCGTTCAGGTTGAGGGTTCAATATAGGGTGCTGGGTGGGTATATTGACATGACCCAAGTCCATTTAATGAATGGGTTAAGTTTCTCTTGGGTGTTTTAACATTGCCTAAGCCCATTTAGTCAGTTTTGAGGTGTATTCTTTTTCCCTACTCAATAAAATCATAGCCTCAAAAAAATACTACCTGTTCTTTTCTAATGATATTATTCTAATCTCTGCATTTTATACTCAGTTTTCTCATGACCAGGCTGTTTTTATCTTTTAACTTCCTTTTTTTTTTGAATTGGTAAAACTTTGAACTCTTCTTTATGCACCTTAACTGCTAAATGTTGTTAATTCTAACAGTCTTTAACATTTTCCTCTAATTAACAGTTTGGTGAAGTTGATATTGATGGTTCACTGGTGGCTGCACAAACTACTGGAGCTGAGGACATAGTTATGCTCAACAATGGTTGTCTATGCTGCACTGTGAGAGGCGATCTGGTTCGGATGATTTCAGAATTAGTTGACAAGAAGAAAGGGAAATTCGACCATATTGTAATAGAGACTACAGGTACTATACATTTTTCTATGTCATGTTTTTTACGAGATCTGTGTTTTGAAAATTGAAACATATCATACATATGTTTTATGTCTTGAGTTGTGAATTGTGAATTGCAGTTTTGTACGATTCATAAATAATCTCTAGAAAATATAAAAATATATACTAAAAGAAACATAAAAGATGCCTAAAAAGTAACAATATGAACAATATTTTTTTAAAAAAAAAAATTTAAGTAAAGATATATTCATACCTTGCATGGGGTAGCTCAATTGGCAGACACTCTGGTTTAGGAACCAGACATCTCAGGTTTAGTCTCATGGTAACCCGATGCACGTGGCTTGTGGAGTTATGTGCATCCAGAGTTTATCCAACAATCTCGTACTCCTAGAGAGGTGAAGGTCTTGGGCTTGGAGTTCTTCGTTATAAAAAAAGCGAGGATGTATTCACATTGCAAATTTATAAATGCAATTTATGATTGTTTCATTGGATTTCAAATTTCTGATTTCCCAAACAAAGTGGCCTTAGGTCCCTGACAACTCAAGCCCAAAAGCCCATCAAAAACCAAAATTCCGCACTTCAAATTCTAAATATATCCAAATTTATATCATCCATGGCAGTTTAATTCCATAAATTGATATTATACGAATCCTATGATACAAATCGCATATCATATGATTTTATTAATACTAATATGCATCCCTGACTTTTGAGATGTGGGATGAGAATACTCGATTGAAAAGAAGGCAAAATTGTTTATCTCATGTAAGTATGCTGAGCACATGTTATGGATCACTTATATTCTATGCTCATTTCTTGAATGCTGGTATATGTTATTATCAATGATTGTTATTTTTATATTTCTATCTACAATTATTTATCTCATGACATGTGCATATGCTCATAAGGAACTAATATTATCTTTCTTGATATAGTATTGTCGTAATTCATATTTTTCAAAGCCCTCTCTCTCTTCTCAGTTATGAAGAACTTTATTTTTTATGTTGCACAGACTCTTCAAGATGTGTAATGCATTTGTGTCTTAAAACCTAACTAAAATATCGATTTTTTGCCACCTAATTTTTTATAGTAAAACTGGTTCATTATTTTCATATCAGTCTTAGCACCTTATTTTCATTTAAAATAATTTAAATGTATTTAAATATGGTGTGGTGCCCTTGTGTCTTTTTTTTTTTTTTTTTTCAGTTTGTTGAGTCCAATACCTTTCACATGTGTCGGAGTCCGACACTTGCACCCATACCAATGCATCTTATTATTGTTGGTGGATGTCATGAAATAGTTTTAAAACATTGAGTAATGTTCCTAATTACTATGAATTCAAGAAAATCCTGACTCATTATTGGTTCACACTTCATCCATTTTGGATTTTTTGTTTTAAGTCAAATGATGCCTAGACATCAAATTTTTAATGATTATTGCTTGGTGTTTAGTGTATCAGACTCTTGACATGGTTTATATCTTTGATTCTTCTGAGGTAAATTCTTGTTGAAGGTTTCCTAAGTATATATAGTGCATGCTAAAGTTGGTTTGTTGGTCTGCAGGCCTAGCTAACCCGGCTCCAATAATCCAAACATTTTATGCGGAGGATAGTATTTTCAATGATGTCAAGTTAGATGGTGTTGTTACTTTGGTTGATGCAAAGCATGCAGTCCTTCACTTGGATGAGGTTAAACCCAAGGGAGTAGTCAATGAGGCAGTTGAGCAAATTGCATATGCAGACCGTATTATAGTCAACAAGGTATACTTCTATGAAATGTTTGATTGCATGGAATATTTGAAAAGGAGTTAAATAGGGTCCCATAGAAAATGTACAAATTTCTGATATCTCCAATTCGATACACGCGGGCTCATTTTTCAGTGATCTGTGTATATGCACTTGTTTGTGATGTTCTGTGAGAGAAATAATTCTGCTTTTCTTTTATTTTCTTTTTTTATTCTAAATAAATAGTTATGTGATCCAAACCCCACTGGATGTTGTCCTCCTGTGTGAGATGCTTTTAAATGCTTTGAAGAGACCTTTTCCTAATATTTTAATAATTTTTTCTTAAATAAAATGAGAAATACAAAATATCATGGTAAGGGAAAACATCGACACCTTGTTTAGACAAGAAGAATACGAACTTGGGTTGTTATGTATAGGCTGCGTTGCATGAGCAGGGGTACATGTGCTTGAATCTGAGATTGCTACAAGGTGTCAGATTCGGCTTGTTGCAATATGAAGGATTCATGGTTTTGACATAGTATTTCAATAAATTCAAATATAATTGATTTTAGATGAAAGTAAGATGCAAAAATAACATTAAAATGAATTTGCTCCCAACAATCAAATTATAGACATAATTTGAAGAATCAAAGTTATAATATTTTACCATCTCGTGGAAATAATTTAGGAAGTACTAGAACAATCCTTGAAGAATTTGACATAGAATCGTGTTCAGCTTGGGTATCTTGCACGTTTCAAAGAATCCATGTAATATGGTATTTGGCTTAACCCATGTCTGAGTTGTTGAAAATTCCAATGGTAATATAGGCATTGGAATAAACAGTAAAAAAATCTGGCAAACAAAAATTACTTCTGATTTAATTGCATCAGCACTCTGTGGTCCAATTTACAAATGCAAGGCCCATTGATGTTGGAGAAATTATCTATTGAAAACACATTTCTTTGTGAATCAGGCAGATTTTTTTTTGTGAGGCTTACTTTGGATGATAAAGATGAGTTGGTTTGAAAGATCTATGCTAGTTGTGGAGCGTGCTAAAACTTAGCTTGAGTATAACATTCTAAGCTTGGTTTCAAAGACCATGATGTTTTAAAGGTAAATATGATCATATGATCATATGATAAGCATACACAATCAAGTTGTATCAATCTGTTAGAAATATTATAGCTCAAATTTTGTACTGAAAAATAGTAAACAACAATAATAAAAGAGAGACAGAAAGATAAATGAAGTCTAATTATGGCTCTGGGGCATCAGATTACTCACACTATGGAAAATGGATAGAAAATGAAGGGCAAAAGAATCATTATTGTTTGGGGGTTGAAGGTCCATTGGCTACTGTCTTAATGCCATTTTTTTTAGGAAGTGGAAGGAGATGTGGGTTCATTTATCTAGATCCCCAATCTCTCACTTAGGTGTGCCATTTGAATTTTACTCTGGTTTTGTAGCATTACTTTTAATGCTCTCTCTCTCTCTCTCTCTCTCTCTCTCTCTCTGTATCTTGCTTAAATTATCTGTGGTTTCATAAAATTGGTCTCTGAACTGCAACTGATTAATGTTTGTTTTTTCCCTTTAGACTGACCTTGTTGGTGAGCCAGAGGTTGCTTCCTTGGTACAGCGGATAAAGGTTTGACAATATTCAATTGTTTTGTCATTATTATGTTATCCATATACATATAGATATTTAAGTCTCCTTTCTTATCTTTGGTTTTTTGATTGCTTCTGGAGACAGAACATTAATCGCATGGCTCATCTTAACCGGACTTCATTTGGGAAAGTTGATTTGGATTATGTTCTTGGCATTGGGGGCTTTGATTTAGAAAGGTTGCATTTCTTTCCTTGATGCCTTGTGATGATGACTTCATTAATGGTTTAAATATGTATTTGTTGATGGTTCAGCTAAACTTTGCACATGCACTGCTGACTGATTATCCATTTTCATGCTTCAATATTGATCCTTTTTTCAATGCCTATCAATGTCTCCACATAAGTTCTGAGAAAAAAATGCTTGGGAAAATGGCTGAAGGTGAACCAACCCATGCAACTAGAACAAGGAAACAAAATAAATACCTTGGTGGGCTTCCTCAGCACTAGTTTTGAATTTGAAAAGATAATAGATGCAATTGTTTTGTTGACCTCACAAGCATATGGTAGTGGAAAGGCACTTCTAGTCAGGGGTGTTCATTTGTCCAAACCTGGCCTACCGTTGGCCTGGACCTGGCCCACGACTGGCACGAACCTGGCTTAAATAAACGGGTTTGAACAAACATCTTGTCGGATAGGCCGGGTTTGAGCTTTTTAAAAGCCCATTTATATAAATGGACGGGCTTGGGCTTTTACTTAAAGCTCATTCAGGCCTGTTGGGCTTTTTGGCCCATTTATTTTCTTATATATATAGACGCACGCACGCACGTTGATTTATTAGTTTTTCTATCTTATGATTTTATTATGTATTTTTTGTTGTTTTAGATGAATGACAATGTATTTTGGTCTCATCAAGGCATTTAAAAAAAGACATAAATAAAGAACTATGTGTGTAAGAGAGAGAGAGAGAGAGAGAGAGAGAGAGAGAGAGAGTGATGTGGGAGCGATGCACATACGACAATGTACACAGATCCTACAATGATAGGCCTCGTCTGCAATGAGTCGAGGAGGGAGATGGCCCACAGCCACTGTGGGAGGGAAGAAGAAAAGAGGAAGAAAAGGAGATAAAATAAATAAATTTCGATTATTTCATTCCATATTGTCATGTATGTTCTTCTCTGTCTACATCCAACACTTTATAAAAGAAAGAGAGAAAAAAAAATAAGGAAACCTTCCAACTAAGAGTCCTAACTCATTAGGAAACTAATTAAAATGGGAAACCTAATCTAAGTAGGAAAGAAAGAGATAAAATAAATGAATAATATTAAAATAAACGAATTGGGCCCACGTGTGATGGGTCCATCCTTGTCCTACATGAGAGAGAGAGAGAGAGAGAGAGAGAGCCTTAAAGGACCCATACGCAGCTTGGATGCATCAGCCTTAAGCTCCAGGACCCATACTTAGGTTGGATGCTATGCACAAGCATGATTCAAGCCTCTTGGTCAGCGCTGAAGCCCCTTTGAAGATCCATCATCAAACTTCATCTTGTTAGAAGTACAGACTGCTTGTTATGATCATAATGTCCTTTCGTTTTGTAGATTGTCCATTCTTCGGGCATCATTACAGTCATACATTCATCACTGTCTTCATTGTTGTTGGCAATTAATTAATCAAATCAATTCAGTGCAACTGTGGTCTGATAAAATTTATACAATTGAGTGGAAACCTGTAGTTGATGTTACCTTAATGGTAGTTATTGGATAGCTTTTATGACGACTTTCTCTTAGTGAAGGGGAAAACTGTGATTACCTGCACCCTATGTATTCCAGTCTCTCAGATAGCATGAACTGTTGCACATTGAAGTGTTCCATAAACAATTTACACTACTTGGAAATGTTGATCCATTTTTTTTTTCAGATGAGATCACCTACTCAATGTAGTGAAATTTGAGGAGCAATTTTTTTTTTTTTCTTTTTTTTCTGAGTGTTGATTGAAGTACTGTTATGCTTCTAGCCTCTAATCAGTCTTACATATCACTTTTGTGGTAGATTACTGTTTACCTTGATAATTATTCTACTGAATATGATGTGCTTACAAGTTTTGCTTACATACTCATTCCCATTTCATTTTTTTTTTCAATAATTTTCCTAAATTCTACGTGTTTTGATTTCACTTACCTGAACTCTTTTTTTTTCCTTGTTTCTTTTATGTGCTACTTCACCTAGATTATTATATCTAACTTTTTATTCAAAATTTGTCAGGATCGAAAGTGTTGTCAATGCTGAGGACTCAAAGGATGAGCATTCTCATCATGATCATGATCATGATCACCATCATCATCATGACCATGAGCATGGTTAGTCGTTGATCTTTTGATTATTTAGATTTTATCAGATGAGTAGATGCTTCACTCTTGTCATAGTCTCTACCAGAAGGGCAGGGTATTTTTTGATAAGTAGTTGCATATCACCCTGCTACATTGCCTGGATCCAGGTGCATATATGTGTGTCATGTATATATGGAGGGCCTTTATTCTTTCAAGAGGTGCTTTGTACTTGCTAAGTAGCTTTTAAGTAGCTATTTTATCTCTACCCAGAAATGGATTCTTTCTGTGCTGTTAATTGTGATTGTTGCCTTCAGCTTCTGATTATTAAACTTATATATCAGAAGTTGCAATTCCGAGCACTACTTTTAATATTGCAATGGAGGAATCCGGTCCTGTTTCAATACTACAATTATTGGAGATGCCACTATATTGGTTTGTCTGTTTCATGGCATGTTTCATCAGTTTTTGTATCACTGCATTATGTTTTGTAGATTCCTTATTCTTTTATGTAGATGAGACTTTAATGAGTACATGTGAATCAGTTTTTGATGTTCTGTGCTCACTTCCTTTACCAAATACTTCACATTGCATGCTCAAAGCTAAGATTTATTGGCCATTTAAATAAAGAAAAAGGAGAAACAGTTGATTTGGATTTTATGTTTTAAGATTTTAGAACAAAACTCATGTTGTCTTTAATTCTATAAATACCAAATCATTTTTTTTTTAAATGGCTATTTCCAAACATGATGTAGGGCACGTTGCAAAGATGCTTACGTGGACCCACTTTTATTTTTATTTTTATTTATTTATTTGTATTTAGTAAGTTGTTTAGGTTTCTTATTCCCAGTTTTGTTTGTAGTTGGTGTCCTAGTCGTAGCTGATTTAGTATGTGAGTTTTAGTTGAGCATGGACACTCAATAGGTGTCCCATGCTCAAACTGACAATGTCTCCTTATTAGAAGTAGTTTAGGATTTAAGTTTTTATATAAATAGTTGATGTAATCGGTGAGAAGAGACCAATATTTGATTGATAATACAGAATACGATTGGAATATAATCTGAGTTTATCTTCTCTCTGCATATTCTCTCTCTCTGCCATCAGTTGCAGAATATCTTCTTCTTCTTCTTCCCGCCTAGTTGTAAGCGTGTTCCGCATCACACCCCCCACACCACACCACACACCGCTTCCAAATTTTTTTCCATCTAGGTCAATATTTTATCATTAATTCAGCATCTTGACCATTGTAGTAATAACTGCCACTGTGTCAAGATCTCTAATGAGTATTCCATGTTTTTGTTTTGTTAGAGCACCATGGCGATGACCATAGCCATGATCATACTCATGATCCTGGAGTTTCTTCCGTCAGCATTGTTTGTGAAGGGAGCTTGGATCTTGAAAAGGTTTGTCCTCAACAACTTTGCATTTTATTATTTATTTTTATGACTACATGCTCGTTTTTCTTGTTGAAGATCCTTGACGTGTCTATGAATGTAAATCTTTTTCCATGACTATTGTGCACTTGGGTTGGATTTTCCGACCATTGTTCATCTACTGTTACTTTCAGATGTAAGCGTTGCGTGTGATACCATTGGAACTCTGTATATATCAATACTCTAAGTAACAAATTTGTACTGCAGGCCAACATGTGGTTAGGTACATTATTATTGGAACAGAGTGATGACATATATCGCATGAAAGGTCTCCTTTCAGTTGAGGGTATGAATGAGAGGTTTGTCTTTCAGGTTAGTACACTGCAAAATGGCTTATTCTATTGTATCTTTTCTATGACCGTTATTCACTCACTATACGGTTAAAATAGTTACGGATATTTCTCCCTACATGTTTATTCTAACTGTAGAGTGAATAAGTCAAGCTGCTCTCCCTGTCCGTGTCTTAAAATTTTACACTGTAATTGAATGGAAGACTAGTATTGCTTTGATAACGTATCATCTATCTACACAATATTTTTATCTGTGACTAAGGTATGAAAGGTATCTAGTTCGATGGACAAAATTTTGTCTGCTTGTTAGGAACTCATGTTCTGCCAGCAGCAAAAATAACAATAATAATTTTTTATCATTTTAAATCAGATGCTTTAACATGTCCAATGTTTAGTAGTTCCCTTGCTTATGGGAAGTCTATAAAATCACTTTTGCAACCGAAAAACAGCCATTGTATGTTGTTCTTGAGTAAAAGTGAGCCCTGGGGAGTTGAATCTAACCTGGAAAAAACAGAGATTTTTTTTTTTTTTTTAAATTTGTTAAACAGCAGAGGAAATTTAGATGCCTACTGGAGATAATTCAGTGTAATCTGCTTTTATGCCTAAAATCTCCCTCCAAATCCACCACCCCTCTCTAATTCCCCACCCAAGCTCATGTTTATACTTTTACTTCCCCTTTCACCTATTAATGACCTTCATGCATGCAGAAGGCAGCAGAGATAGAATCAATTTAAGTTTTCTAGTAGAAGTGTTGCATTATTAAAATAATTAGGAACGATTATAGTATGGACACTTGAAGCATTACAAGTATAAGCTACTAGGAGAATTGGCATGTTATACTGTGGGAGGTGGAAGATACAATTTTTGATATGGTAGAATGGAACATCTCAGAAAGCTAATCCTAGATAGATGGGAGAAGTGGCATCATTATCATCATCAGCTCTCTCTCTTTCTCTCTCTCTATCAAAAAAAAAACTCTCCATGGGACGACTGTCGGGCAATCCACACCACTCAACCTAACCTTGCCCTTATGGTTTGGCAAAGCTCCAATTCTTTGTTAGAGTGAACACTCAGGAGTTAAGCCTTCATTTCCCAGGATTTCAGCATGATAATTTTTAAGGCAGTGTTTTTAAACTTGAACCAGTGAGTTCTTGCTGGCTCTAATGTTAACCTGTAATCGTATTCCCAATTGGATTCATTGAGTGATGAACTGCTCTCAAATCCAATTGCAAGGTATCTCCGCAGCAGGCAACTCGTCTGTATAGCTTTGTCTGATACTTCATTTTTATGTATAAAATCTGTTTATTTGTCCCATGAGTGGCATGAGCCTGCAATATCTATACCATGTCCGGGTAACGTCGATTGCAAGTCACTCGGATCAGTGATAATCTGGCCTATCACAATCTGACAGGGGATAGATTGGTGGGGTTAAAGATGTTTTGATTTAATGACCTACCTGACCACCCTCAGTTGTATTTTTGCTCAAAAGTACCACCAATATTCTTTCCTACTGAAGATTTGGATGACTAGTGCCATCTCCATTTGGGTTATAATCGAGTCTTGTACATTTGAAGTGGAATGTTATATTAGATGCCATTGAGACTTGTGACTAACAATCACTGCTGTTTTTGGAGCAGATGATTCTTCATGTGCTTGCATGGCTCATTTTGTTTGTTGATGAAACAGGGAGTTCATGACATTTTCCAGGGTTCACCTGATAGATTGTGGGCACCGGATGAACCGAGAATCAACAAAATTGTATTTATAGGGAAGAATTTGGACAAAGATGCTATTGAGAAGGGCTTCAGGTCCTGCTTGCTGTGATGAGAAGATAGATACTTAAAAAGGCCCAAGTCTGCGATATGGTGGATGTCATTCTAGTGCACTATAGGGGCTAATTCTTTGTTCTGTGGACATTGATCTGAGTTGTCAACCTTTTGAGTTCCTAAACTAAATTTTGATCTGTGGAGAAGGGCTTTCAATGGAAGTTCACAGTTTCACACCAAGTTTGTGAACCAGTTCATAATGGATAATTTCCCATTACTTGTGTTGTATAACCAAGGTGACCTCCCACTTTTAATGTGAGACCTTGTTCTTATCTGAGCTCACTGATCTTCCTTCAACATAGCTGTTAATTATTTTATTGACTAGAATACTTAACAAAATATCTATTGCAAAGGCCAATTAATGGCTAGATATTTTTAGTTCTTTTTTTTTTTCACTAAGCAAAGAGTTAGAATGAGTTTGGTGAGTAACACAGTCAGACTCGACAAAGTCACTCAGAGAGTTGAATCCATCAGTTTTAAAGCATGTTGAGACATGGGCGAGCTCAAATGCAAAACACACATGAAACACCGACTCACCGTTATTAATAATTACAATAATAGAGCAGAGTCACGAGTGGCACGTGTATCTTAACTCTTAACTTGTAACGTGTTCACGGGTTAAATCTGAATCAAAGCCAAATGCTTTCTCCTTCATATTCACTTACTCTGCACGAGGTTTAGATTTTTATTTTTAAGTGCCCAAACTTATTTTATTTTATTTTTTCTACTAAAGAGATCTTTAATTTTTTCCTTTTGACAAGTAGACAAGACAAAAATTACATGACGTCGACTTCTAATCTTCTACGGTTCCACTTGCTTATTTCATTAGAAGAATGATTCAAAAGAGGGTGCCTTCTAGAGTATTTTTTTCTTTTCTTTTCTTTCAATGATCGAAGGTTTCAGTTGTTTCATCGGATTAATCCTTAATTTAGTTACTAATTACTATTGAATTTAGAGTTACTATAGATCATGTCATAGTACCTTTCAATCCAACAGTGAATGTTGAGATTTAAAAGGTTTTTTTTTTTTATAAAAATGTTGTATCTCACCTGTATAATTGACTCAATTTTAATGTAATGGATTAAATGATTGATCAGATATAATCATTTCTCAAAGTGCTACTTTAATTTATCTTTGAATCTATTGGATAATTTTTTTAAAGATCAAAATATCAAAGCATTCCACCTGTTTAATTTACACACGCCGGGTACAAAATCAAAGAGAGTGGCCCTTTTTGTTTCGAGAGAGAGTTGATTCCAAGACCTTCTACAAATAAAGGTGAGAATTGACCATCAAACTAATCGTTCAGGAAGATTTGATATTTTATTATATTTAAAAAAAAACCCTTTTAACATTTCAAGTGCAACGTGGTTGGTTTTAGGTGTTTGATGACTTTGATCTATGTCAGCTGTAATTGTTGACCCAAAAAGTAAAACAATCAGTGGTTGTCACTTGCTCAAGTCATCATCATCATTCACCAACATTTCCATATATGCCTTCTAACTTTGTGAGAGAAGGACTGATTGTGAAATCTTATTTCTGTGATTTTGACATTTACAAAGTACAGCTCATTTACAGAGAGAGAGAGAGAATCATGTACTTTCATTACAATATGGTGCATTTGTCATTCATCCAAACAGAAAGATTTTGATTCATGAACATCCAACATGAGGGCACAAGAGATGGTCCAAACAATTGTGGACAATACATGTGTTGAACATGTTACTTGGACAATAAAAAAAATATTTAGTAAAGAATGAATAAGATCTTGGCCATCCATTCTACTATTTTTCTGGGTTAACATTTGTAATCTTTTATTTTTTTAATGATTAAGATGTTCAGATCTTTTAGAATATCTGATTAATCTTTGAGATATGTGTAAGTCTCTCTACTCATAAACACCCGACAAATCTATAAAGGGTGGCCCTTTAAAGTTTGATTTGTGATCTTCGGTCATGAGAGATTAGTAATAAATCGTATTCAAAAACATGGACGGTCCAGATAATCATTAATGTGAATTTTAAAATTCGGTCAAAATTGATATTTCAATCTCCCGGTAGAAGGAAAAAAATTTCGGGTGAAATATCAGCCCTGTTGGTTCATTTCAGCCACTTAATTTTTATTTTTCAAGAGAAAGAAGAAAACTGAAATATCATGATATTTCTGTCGACAAGGGCTGAGATTTGAGCTCTTTTTGTCAAAAATAAATAAATAAAACTCATCATTGTTTGGATTGTTCCAATAAAACCCCACAAATTTCGGCTCAAATCCCATAAATTTTCAGGGTTTTTCTTCTGCTAAAAGTTGAAAAACTTCATTTGTCAATTTCAAAATCTCTCAACCCATCAAATATTGATAGAAATTTCAAAATTTGGCCAATGTTTTTTATTGAATCCTCATATTATTCATCCATCTATTCATCATGCTTACAACTTACATCTTTTTAGTTTTCACACAATTTTGAGTGCGGGAATTCTGAGTTTGATTTCTACTCCCCTTCAAAGAGTCACTTTCCGTAGAATTATCTTGTGTGTGGGTAGACAGACTTATACATGTCTCGAGAATTAATGGGATGCTCAAATGGACGTGGACACTTTAGTCAAAAATAAAAACTTTATAATTTTATAAAAAAATATTTAATGCGTGGACATGGGTACCCATTAAACTTGTTTTGGCCGCATGTACTTATCTTAGTAGTTTTGAAAGCAATTTTCCCTTTGGTCCACTGACTTGTGAGCATCTTTTATGAAAGCCTTTCAAGGAAGGAATGGCTAACAAGAAGGACAACTGTAGGGTCTCCAAATTATCTCACGATCTTATCCTCAATCACCAGTTACTCATGAGGTTTAGAATCTTAATCAATACAATACAATACTATACTATACAACATAATATAATAATGAAAATTTGCCTACTTCCTCTGTCTTTCCTTGTGGTAGGAGGTGACCCATAATCAAACCCCACACCTATCATCAAACCATAAAAGATCAGATTTATTTAAATGATGCAGTGATTTTGTGGATTGAGTACCAAACAAAGCAGGAGGGGCCATCAGGTACCAGACAGAGAAAGATGGTCCCGGCCGGCCGAAAATCATGTTATGTACTTCGAATTCAAGAGATGAGTTTGTAGTTGTCACAAATATCGTCGGTATTTTCAAATTTATCATGTTTTTATCGACAAAATACCATTAGCTCGTTAATAATGAGTATTTATCGGCACACCAGTAAATTTCTGATAAAATCGCGTTAAAACCACGATAATCTTAAATTGTTTTTATTGTTTTTTAAATATTAATTTTTCTGCTAAAAAACTCGAGAACTTAAAAATATCTTGATATTACTAATCTCGTTAATATCCGGAGAACGGTATCTGTGAGAATGGTCTGTAGAGGATCTGGTGAAGTTCAATTACCCATCTTACTTACTATTGCAGTGCAGTGGTTGTGTGTTATTTAAGATTGATGGGTTTGTGAGTGCATTAAGGCCTTTGTTGACCAACTTAAGTTTGGTGGTTTTGGTGAGCCCTTTTCCACCAAATCCAGCCCAAGATTTAAAAAACTTGAATGCAAATTCATTCAAAATCTCTGTCTCTTCTTTTGCACTCAAACACCAAAGGAGAAAGTGATCTGACAGTGCCATCTCTACTGAACTTGACAATCTAAATTCCACCTTCTACCACATCCACCGTACACGTGGCAGAATGACAGTGTGACAGTGATGATGAACTGTCCATTTTCGTGAGGCCCAGGCCCACACAGCACTCAATTCATCATGCCCATTACTTTGCCCTTTTATCTACTAAATGAGAGATGTCACTCTTTATCTCCTCATTTTTAACTTTTAAGATTTAAGTAATTATACTTACAATGCTTAAACCGAAGGTAAAGATGCATTAACAAACATCAATTAAGATTAATGTTAATATTTAAATATAAAATAAAGAACAACTAACATTTTTAATGATTTAGATTAATTATCTAATGAGCCCATGCAAGGTCCATGCTCCCTCACAAACAACTCGCCTAGTTGCCTACGCTTTTTTAGATTGTCAACAATACATTTAGAAATGCCAAACTATATATTTTATTCATCACTTAACTAATCTTTTTTAAAATAATATATAAATTAAATTATAGAATTCATGCACATAGCATGCCCATAATGAAACCACTCATTGAAAGAAAATGATAAATTTAATTATAAAATTATACCTAGTTATATTTTACATTAGGGAAAAAAATCTCGATATGGACCGAGAAATTTCTCTCCTATAATTTTTTTAAATTTAAATCTAAACCCCTGTTTTATATTATTATAATAAATCATTTGGTTGAGTATTTTTAATTATTAAGAGCCCAAAGGAATTATTATAAAAAAAAGTGATTTAAATAAAGTGGGTTTATCTAGGGCAGGTCCATGAAGGTGGCCATGACCCATTAGGATATTTGATGGGTTGGATGTCTCCTTTTGTGAAATCAACAGCCTGACTTCATGTTACAGTTGTCCTCCACGATGTGAGGCAGTTGCCTCCCACCCCAATAAAAATACTTAACTCGGCCATTTATTTTCATTTAATTTAAAAGGGTTGGACTTAACGCGAAAAAATCATCTCAGAAAGTATGATTTTATATTCGATTAACGTTGGAATTTAAAGGGTCACTTCCTATTAAATTTTATTCAGTGTAGATTACACATTCTCTGAAGATTAGTCGATTGAAACGCCTGACACTTGATTAAAAAGAAGAAGAAGGTTATTTTGATATCAATGATGGTACATCTATTATACCGTGTGATGATAAATCATTAAATCTCAACAGTCTGTATTGCATTAATGAGGAGAAAGGTTATAAATCTATCCTCATCATCCATTTTGCCTTATACCATAAATAAAGGAGACATTTGGAGTAACGGTAAACTCTTACTTTAATTTGTAAATAGGGAATTAATTGTTTATATTTAAAATATTATTTCAATATGAAATTTAATTGTTTGAATTTAAAAATAATTATTTAATTTACTCTCCATCTAGCTAAAAGCCTAAAAATAATAATAAATCATAATGTATTAAAGAAGTCTGTTAATAATTTTTTTAGAAGAACGCAAATTAGATTGTTTGATTTTAGTTCATGATAATTTATCAAAACTTAATATTCGCCGTGTCCGTTCAAAGTTCTGAACAATCTTAAAAAGATTTATGTTGAATGAGGGTGCATTAAAAATCCTTTTGATTTTATAAATAAATTATTTTTATAATTTTTTTAATATTTTACTTTTTCATTATTTTAGTTAAAATATTTTTTATATGCCATGTAAAATTTCCAACAAATCACAAAAACTGAATAATATTTGAGGTCGACATGCATAATAGTAAAGAATAATTATTCAATTGAAACGGTCCATTGTCGACAAAAGTTTTATCAATTGTCACAGAAAACATGTCGTGCAAGACTAACAGCATATTCTTACGTAGTCCACTGCATTGTAAGATGCATGGCTTGGGATTCTTGATGTAATGTTACAAAGGAGGATACGTGTAGTGTAAGACTGAAGTTTTTTATTTTTATTTTTTTAATTTTAAGATCAAGGTATCTAAGTGTTTAATCTGATTTTTCAGGCGTTCCACCCGACAAATCTTTAGGACATGTGTAAACCTCTCAATTTGCACACACTGGATATGAAACTAAAGAGAGTGTCCCTTTTTTGTATTAAGGGAGATTTAGTGTAATACTACAAGTTTGTTAGATAGTCTTAGGTTATCTATTAACATAGCCTTCATGAAAATAATCTTTTTATTTTTTTATTTTGAATTTACATGTAAAAAATCGTGTGATACTTAGCTTGAGGTGGGAGGCAACCACTTGAGCTACACGTATGTGGGTAATCCTTTTAAATGATATTTTAAAAATATTTTGATAACATTGAAAATTACGTTTTGACTAAAATTTTAGGTCAAATTTTGGTACTTAGATCACATAAAATTTTTAATTAAAATTAGGAAAAAGCTTAGACCTATAAGAAATAGGTCTAAAATAGACCAAAATTTTCTCCAATTTAATCTAGAAATTTTGTCTGCTACAATAATTCAATTTTTTTTTTTTAAAACTTAGAATAAAGTCTTTTAGAATTATAATAATAAAATGAAAACTTGACTTAAGAGCATAAAGTTTGCACATATGTCCCTTTACAACTCTAACCAAAGCATTTGAAACTTATAATATTTCTTAATGCTGGTTTAGCCTAAAAATGATGACAAAGTAGAAGGAAAGATGCCTTTTGACTCTGAATTTTTTCTCTCTTCTATTGTTTGGTGTTTCATGTGTTTCCAAGTTCCACTTTCTCTTTTAGTCTCTCAATATTAAATATTTATAAAAGATAAATTCCTAAATAACTATAAATAATTAGTGTGAAAAAATTATTTTAATTAACATTGTATAGAGGTTTATTAAAATTGTAAAATATACTGTACTATAAGCTGTGGGCAAAATTATAGCGATCTAATCCCTTCAAACAGTCCTTTTTTTTTATTTGTAATGACTTGACAAGCTATCTTTTTAATGATAGAGGGGGAAATCTCGAACATGGTCCTACTAAACTCTCCTTCCAAATAACGTTCCACGCTCCTGCAGAATAGCTATGAGACTATACCACAGATGCTCAAATTCGTACCATTTTCAATCCTGAGACAAACGCTACTGAAGAGAAGCTATAAATATATGAAACATGTGCATTTTTAGGGAAGGACACTTCTGAAATCCATAAAATTTTATTGAGACAAATAATGTAAATTTTAGAGAAATTATTAAAAAAATCTCTAATTTGTTTTTATTTTTTTTTAAGTGATCATGACCCAATAATTGGTGTGGCTTGTGACCCATGCAATTGACTATGTACTCAACAAATCAATGGGTTTTAATGGTTAAGAAAACTAATCCATTTCCATGATAGCCACCAGTAAACACTGCAGAGCCACTAACTTTTATTGACTATTTGTATTAGATAAGGAAATATGATATTATGTGAAAGGAATCGGTGTAAGAATAGAAAAAGATTGGAAAATGAGAATCCCACTTAATACAAATGAACTTAGCAAATATCATACCAACCAAAGAAAGTGATGCCACTAAAACAATCCATAACTTGGATTTTACCCTATCTTCCTCTACCAAACACCCTTAGCCTTTGTCCAGCAAAAACTATCTTAAATGAGGAAAGAAAAAAAGATACCAAAGTTTAAATATACTCTTTGAAATCCAAAATTTTAAGAGGTTTTATTGTATATTTTTATGAGGAAATTAATTTTGCAGAAAAATGACATATTGGGTCTCGAAAACCCAATATTTTTTTTAGCATTAAAATCTTTATTTCCTTTAAAAATAAATGAAAAATTGTCTTGATAATAGAGAAAGACCTTACTCTTCTAATTAAATTTTCTTGAAATAGATTCCTTGAAAGAGGAGGAAAAGTAGGTTATTATTATTATTATTATTTTTTTTTTTTGACAAAGAGCCCTTGTTGAGGAAAGAAGAGAAGTGGCCTCATTTTCTATACCATTTATTTTTCATTATTTTTTCATGAATATCTTTTTTATCTCTTTCTATAATATTTACAATGTTCTTTATTTTATATCAAAGAAGTGCGTAGTTTGAATCAATTGAAGACCCAATTGGTAGGACTGACACCCAATGCATTTATATCTCTAATAAAAACAACTTAAAACCATATATTTATTATTCATTATTGTTTTTATATCAAAATTTTGATACTGTGACTGAATTAATAGAATAAACCCAGTGGGTGCTGAATCACTTGAAATAAACCCTAGTTTCATTCGATTTTAGAATCTTCACATGGAACAATAAGTTCCATTGACTCTTTGATAGTTCAGAACATGAATCGAGTTTTTCTTTTCAAATATTTAATCACTCAAACAATCCAATCCAGTGGAGGTTCTTACTTCTGATTGCCTCTTATGAGATAATTAAGTATGAAATAATGCAGCATTTCACTTACATGACAGATAGTGAAAATATCATATCTAATCAATAGAAATGATCTCTTCATTTTTTTTTTCTTTCATTTTAGTGATGGTGGCCACTGTAGATATAAAAGAAGATTAAATGTTTCTTTATCTAATTATCTTAAATTTATGAAATGAGATATAAAAAAGCAACAATTTAATACAAGTTTTTATACATAAAAAAATTGAAAATTAAATATTAAAAATAGATAACTTCATCAACCCTTCATTCATGTCTTTGTAAAAATACTCAAATGCTTGATGACGGTCAGAATGCAGACAAAAAAATGGTGCGCAAGTGCATGTCTCTTTGAGCATCAAACTCAATTATTTCTTGAAGATCAGCCAACCTTGGCCCACTTATGCCAAGTTACAAGCAAATCATGGGTAATTGCTTTTTTTATTTAAAAAAAATACCATTCCATTTTCAGAATTTAGATTTATTTATTACTAGATATTTTATTTTATTTTATTAAATTGTTTATACTATTTACCTTTAATTATTTGAAAAGCAAATGCAGGGCAACTGTCTCCTCCCTGAACCAAACCATGCAAATATTTTGACTCCTCTCTTTTCTCTATCTTTAACAAATCCAATATGAAATTCCCCACATCCAAACCCCATTTCAAGGAACCAAAGATTCCTAACAAAGTAGCAAGCTTCAAAGTTGAAAAACCTCTGTCTTTTAGTCTTTTATCATTGTCTTTGTTGTATTTATTTCCTTCTACTGCACTCCTACCTTCAATGGATTGTCTGCATTTTACAACCTTTAGCTTTTTCAATCCCCTTTTCTCTCATTTCTGTCTAATCAAAGCTTGAAAATCCTGCCTCTTTGTTTGAATCCCAAGATGGGTATTCTTTTTCAGCTTCTGGGTTTGTGTCTGTGGGTGTCTGTTTTCATCGCTAGCTCTGTTGGTGTGTTCTGTCAGGCTGCAGGAAACAGCAGTAGATCGAAATCTGTTGTGGTTGAAGGGTTTGTTCATATCAATGGCAGCATTGCTATTGGAAAAACAGACAGTGATTTTATCTGTGCTACTTTGGATTGGTGGCCTCCTGAGAAGTGTGACTATGGGACTTGCAGCTGGGGTCTTGCTTCCCTTCTCAATCTGGTATCATTTTTTTCTAAATGCTTTGATATTCTTCCTATCCTATATTAAAATTCCTTTCCTGGGTTTCTATCCTTCATTTTTTTCCTGTCCGGTCTTAGATTTATAGACATTTTTCATGGAAAGTAAAGTACTTCTTGAAAGATTTCTATTTTTGATTAAAAATAGAAATGGGTTCAATCAATTTTGTTCAAAATGATTATTTTTCCCGAAGGTACTTCCCTTTCCATATATTCAATGGGAACCAACATTCCATTATGAATCCGGAGCAGCTTGGAAGTGGGAAGCCTCGTTTGCTTGGATTTTGGTTTTCTGCATTTTCCACCCCTCACCATTAGCAGAGCAGATTGGTCGTGGATATTGATTTGGTGGGGAAAAGTTGGGCGAAACACTATTCTGCCAATGTTTTTACTGATTTTCATATTACCCGAAAGCTCACAGGAATAAATTATAGTGTATGCTCCCACATTATGATGGGAGATTGTGATCTGGGGCACGTCATGACATACAAGTGCAGAATTTGGTATAAATGGTGAATGTTGGGGTGACGTAATCTGCAGCTGAATGCCATTATCTCCTCTTTTTTTGAGTGATTTTTTGAGAATGCCATTATCTCCTATTGATTTTGTTCTTGACTTGTTCAATACTTCAGTTTTCTGCCTTTTCTTTAATTATTAAAAAGGGAGGTTGAATGATGAATTTGGTATTTTAATATTTGCTTTCCTCAGTTTTGTTTTTTGTGCTCTCGATGAGGTAAATCGTCTTCTATTCTGATTTTTGAATGATATTTCAATTGTATTTTTTTTTTCCTGGTAGTTTGATATATTTCTCTCGTTGGGCTAAGTTGGTTCCATGATTCAAGAAATGTTGTTAAATATATTGAATGGTGTTTCTGCCATGCGTTTCTGAAGCATTTGTAAAATTTCCTGTTCTTCCCCTTGTTTAGTTGTTTCGGGCTAGCTGGGTCTTTTCTCTCCCTTTTTTTCATGAATATCTCTTTGGTCATGATCGTTGGAGTTGATTCAAGTGATGAAATTTTTGTTTTGTGGAATCTTTGTTGTGCTTCTATTGATAAGTTCTAGTTCTTTTTTTTTTTCTTATGATGTAACATGAATTTGGTGCCTAAAGATTTAATGGAGAATTTGAAAGATTTCTCAAACTCATGTTTTTTATCTTTTTTTTTTTTCGTGCAGGATCTTGGCAACAATATTCTGCTAAATGCTGTAAAAGGTATTGGACATTGCTCCACAATTTCACCATCATTTTCCCCTGATTTGGTCAATGGATGGATCTAAATTTAATGTCATTTTTCTTAATTTTTTGATGCTTTTACAGCATTTGCTCCACTCAAAATTCGATTGGGAGGTACTTTGCAAGATAAGGTCATATATGGCACGGGTGATCCTCCACAACCTTGTAAATCCTTCATGAAAAACACCTCCGAGTTGTTTAGTTTCTCTGAAGGTTGTTTGCCCATGTCTAGATGGGATGAACTGAATAAATTCTTCCAGAAGGCCAAGTAATATATATTTCCTTTCTTAATCATGGTATCTTAGAATAAATGGCTTCATTTTGTCTCCAAATTAGTTTACCAAATGCTACAATTTATGTTTTAAGATCTTGTTGGCCATGCTCAAGAGTTTTTTTGATATTTTAGAAGTTCTCATGTTCATGGGAATTTGCATGCACCATTATAATTTTTGTTATATTTTAGGATTTCCAAAGGTTTTGTAGCCCTCAGCTCGTCATTGATAAACAGTTAGATACATTTCATGGGGAGGTCTGATCACTTTTCCTCAATGGCAGTCTCAAAACCAAAAGCGTGTCCCTTCTCTGGACCATCGTCCATGGACTGCCTATCTTAGATGTATAAATGCTTGTATAATATTCATCTCACCCTTTCTTTCCTTTTCTTCTTTTTCAGTGCTGAAGTTATTTTTGGGTTAAATGCACTGAATGGAAGGGTGCCTTTACAAGATGGCTCTGTGGGAGGACCTTGGGACTCGACGAATGCCGCTTCGCTTATTCGTTATACTGTCAATAAGGGCTACACCATTCATGGTTGGGAGCTTGGTAAGAATTCTCATTCACTCTGCCTATGGATATTATTTAGTCTTAAAAGCAGCCACAATGTTTCCTTTGAATAAAAAGCGAGGAATCTGTTTGCTGATGATATAAAGGGAAGAATTGATTCCTGATTGGAAGAATCTGACTTTACAGATGGTTAAAGGGCAAAAGGCTGGACTGCTGTACTTACCTTATAAGTTGTAATCATTTGAAATAATCCTTCTGCCAGTAATGTGGTCCATTACTTAAAATCCCAGGTCTGGTTTGATAATCAAGACATTTTATTTGATGGGACCCACTTCAGTGAGGTCCAAATTTTTTTATCTTGATTGTGTTCCTGGTGATTTAATTCTGTTCTTCTTTCCAATCATCGCCACATTTTCCTGTATCTGTTTGAAGGCCAAAGATTGCCTGGTAGATCTTAAAATCTTATCTGGGTTCCCTCTGTCGGTCATGGGCACATCAGATCAGTCATCATTGTTTTCGATCTGTGAACCATGGGACCTACTATTACAGGATGGGGCAACAAGAACATATTAGTCTGAGAGAGTGTCATCTTGTTGATGCTACTGGACCTCAACCATTATCTCATTTGTTCATCTTTTTTTGTCAGGGAATGAACTGAGTGGGAGTGGAGTTGGAGTAAGAATTGGAGCAGATCAATATGCAGCTGATGTTATTTCGCTCCACTCCATAGTGCATGATATCTACAAGGCTTTTGATGTTAAGCCATTGGTACTGGCACCAGGAGGGTTCTTCGATGCCAACTGGTTCAAAGTGCTTGTTGATAAAACACTGCCCAATTCAGTGGATGCGATTACCCATCACATATATAATCTCGGTCCAGGTAATATGGTTGTTTAAATGAACATCTATACTTGATTGCAAAATTAGGTTCTCCACATGTTACTCTTATCATGACTGTTTCTTGTGGTGATGGTGTGCAACATAAAGGTCATGGCATAAAGTGGATGTAGGTCCCTGGTACAAAAACCGTCCATTGTCCTCAGATGGTTGCATTTGAAAAATGTTCATCACTTCTTTTCTATATATATTTTTAAATTAAACATTTCACATTTTTTGTATGCCTATCTAAATGACCCAATCTTTAGAACTTTTTCCAAGTGATTATTATGGTTTCATCTGCTGTATGGCTTGGATGTGGTACATGTTGCATTCATTTGTAGCAGCATGGAAATGGGGGTGAGAAGAATGGCATTTGATATTAATGAATCTTATACAAATTTCAGCTACTCATTGAACATCCCACTGCTCAGGTGTTGATAGTCATCTCATTGACAAGATTCTAGATCCCAGTTATCTTGATGGTGAGGAAAGTACATTCAGCAACCTTCAGAAACTTTTAAAAAGTTCTCCAACTTCAGCAACTGCATGGGTGGGTGAGGCAGGAGGGGCTTACAACAGTGGCCACAACCTTGTTACCAATGCATTTGTGTTTAGTTTCTGGTATGCTAACTCTGATTTGTTCTGACGCTTTCGGGTTTACAGTGCTCGTTGGAGAATTTATTTTGTACTGATTGGCAGGTTCCTAGATCAGCTTGGAATGGCATCCAAATATGACACCAAGGCCTACTGCAGACAGAGCTTGATTGGTGGAAACTATGGTCTCCTCAACACCACCACATTTGAACCTAATCCTGATTACTACAGGTTATTACTTTGCTATTTTACTCTTTTTTTTCTCTATTCTTTCAATATTGGGGAAGAACTATTTTTAGAATGGTGCTGACATGTTAAATGTCAAGCAGTTTATTTTCAACAAGATATTCAAGTAACTTGAAAATATAGTTTTAAAGTAGTTTAGACTTAATTTATATGGATACACTATTTCTGGATACAATGAAAACACTGTTAAGAACAACGTCGTGTTAATAAAAAAACTGATTTCTTGTTCTTTCTCCTCCAGTGCTCTACTCTGGCATCGATTGATGGGAAGAAATGTTCTGCCGACCAACTTCATAGGGACAAAGAAAATACGAGCATATACACATTGCGCAAAGCAGTCTGTAAGTAGCAATCTTGTGTTCCCACACAATTGTCATTGCTCAAGATTTATTTAGAAAGCTTTCAGTTTGACACATTATCCTGGCGGCATCTTGCAGAAAGGAATCACATTATTATTGATCAACCTCGACCGCAACACCACAGTTGAAGTTCATGTTAAAGCCGAGTCTGTTCTTAAAAGAGTTTCAAAACACCGAAGGTCACACAGTTCAAAATTCAATCAGAAGCATGGAACTAAGAAAATTAGTGAAGTCACTAGAGAGGAATATCATTTAACAGCTAAGGATGGTGATCTGCAAAGCCAAACAATGTTACTAAATGGCAAAGCTTTGACCGTGAATTCAACGGGAGAGATTCCTACCTTGGAACCTGTAAATGTTGATACATCAGAAACAGTAACTGTTGCACCCTTCTCTATTGTATTTGTTCACATTCCGAATATTCATCTTCCTGCTTGTAGGTAGGTGCATCGTGCGAAATTTCTATCAAGCGACGGGGTCTGTGAAATAGCTCCATCGTTTACATTGTTAAAAGGTCAATTCACCAAATCATATGAGGGTTTTTTTTTTTTTTTTTAATTGTAATTCAGTTTGAAAATCACGAATCAATAATAAAAATAGAATACAAAGAGAAATTTGCTCGTCATGGATGGAGTCCTGAAATGTGTGCTTGATGTATGTGGTATAGGAGTTTGATAAGAACAGAAGAAAGAGCAATTGTAAGTATCTGTTGGATCAGGTGCACCATTACTTCTAGACATCTAGGGACCAAGTCTTGAATTTTCATGTTGTTGATTTGATGGTATTCACTGTGGCGGGTTCCAGGGGTCGAAATATCGGTTTCAGAGTGCTTCATATCGGCCGTATTATATCGGCTGATATTTAAAAAAAAAAGAAGAAAAGAGAAAAATATCGGCCAATATATCGGCTGATACCGATTTTTGTACCCGTGGTGGGTTCTACCCATTTTTTAAACTTTGAATATTCGCCTGCGAATAGATGAGAAAAAGTAATTGTTGCAGCCTAGAGGTTGTTCGAGTCTCATGGGTGTTAGATTGGTAGTTGTCCTACGATGACAATCTATCAAATTCAAATGTAAAGGTCAATTTTAGATTGATGGAATAAATGTCTATACGACGATGATAAATTATTTTGAGAGAGCATTCAAAATAGTGGGTTCTGTCATGTCAATTCCGATTTGAGGTGATGCAGTGATGATCCTTTTGGAGACCATTTGGATTGGATAAAGGTCAAGGTTGATAATAGAGGGTGCGTTTGTAATCAATGTCGACCCTATTTGGTTTTAAAAGATTTGAGAGAAAAAACAATTTTTGTTGAAAAGTTGCATACAATCATGTCAATTGCTACTGAATCCTAGAGGTGGTAATGGACTCGGGTTGGGTCAGATTTGGGTTCAGTTGATTTTAGGTAAATAATAGATTAAACTTATTTTATTAAACTTGTCTCAACTTGATCTGACTCTAAATTTTATAAAAAATAAAAAAGAGAATAATGAGAGAAGAAAATTATTTTTAATAGAAAATAAAGGATGAGAGGCCTTCCATTTTTTTGGTGACCATTGAATCATGGAAAGTTGAGGTTTTTGAACTCGAGTAGTGAACATGGACTAAAACCAATGGATAAAAATTATTAAATTACTCAAATATTGTTTTTTTTTTTAAAATTAGGGTTAGGTTAGGTTTGGGCATGAGAACCCTCTATCCAACCAGGCCCAAATTTATTTCAAAGTCAAGTCAATTTAAAAACTGTTTAAAATATGCAAGACCAAAATCGGATTTTTACAAATCGATTTTGCCGGTCCGGTCAAAATTGGCACTTCTAGGTTCAGGCCAAGCGTTGATCCAAAGAGCAGGACCCATATGGGGTGCCATACTTTAAAAGAAACAACCCTTGTACGTGGATAAAAATAAGATTATGACTAATGGTAATTTAATTTATTTTTTTTATCCCTTCAAAAAATATTTTCAGACTACATTCTATAAGCATTTTACATGCAAGGTCTTAAATGTTAGACTTAATTTCGGACTGAGTAGGAATTGAGTTCGAGTCGTATAGGCTGAGAGCCAAACTTAAAACCGGTGAACGCGATCTGCCTCCAACAATGAAAAAATTGCAAAGCATGCTTCTTCTCATAATTCTTGGGCTCTATCAAAATGTATACTTGTACTCTACAATGAAAAGAATTAGCATTTGACATCCTAATAAATAAATTGCTATAATATATACAAATCCTATATCTTGGAAAAATAATATACAGCTTTCATGATATGTAATGTAATGATATTGACGTTCACTGCCTCTTCCCAAGTCGATCAATGATCAAGAATTTCTGTTGGTTAATCAGTCTTGGAAAAGCTTTGAGGTTTACTACTTGCAAATGTCAGCCACACAACCGTACCAGTCAAGTAGAAAAAGATGGATGGAGCAAATAATGACAACTACAGAGAAGAAAATATTACTAATTAAATCCACAAAACTTGACTTGAGAGATGATTGAAATATGAAATATAACAAACAAGATGACTTACACTCCATGAATGGGTGGAATCAAGAAGATATCCTGTGAGGGCAACACCAACGATCCCAGGCACTGCCCCAACTGTGTTTGTGATACCCTGCACCAGAAACCCGAAAGACTATCAACTAAAATTTAATGAAGAATACCTGACTCACAAAGAAAACACAAAGCTAGAGGACAAGTCTTAACTAGTTCATCTCCCCAAACTGGGATGTAGTAGCTGTTGAGGTTTCCTGGAACGGGTGGGTCATATGGTTAGGGCCAGTCAGGTGGATCTGTTACCTATCTATTTTGTTCTCAGAAAAATAAAATTTAAGGAGAGAAAACGGGCTAGTTCATCTAGGGAAACTTCTGTAAAACATCCTCGTAGAAGGCAGTCATTTTTATTTTTAATGGCCAATGATCAAACCAAACTGTGCACACAGCCCTACACCCTATGAATTGTCATATGGCACAATTTCATATCCATATGATTGATATCCACTACAGAATTTAAATCCATTTCAACATGTTTCTAGAAGACCGTTGGGATTCTGGAGAGGTGTGCAGAGTGGCGGCAAATTTTCCTCTTTCATTAGATTGGCAGTGACACCAGGGTGACAGTACCCTGTTTTAACAAGATGAGTGGGTTGAGGAATCCTCTCCAAAAGTAAAATCCCCTTCCCTATACAGATTGAAGAAGTGAACATCTCTGCAGAAGGCTTCTATCAGAGACAGAACGCGGCTATAATATTGACTGTGCTGTTCAAAAACGTCAATACTGACTGTTAAACTTAGGGACCACGGAAGTAATGGTTATAATGATTCGAATAGAGTGAGATTTGATCATTGAAATCAGCACACAATTCTCTGCATGTTAAATCATACCTCACAATTTGGACCTTATAAATGTGGGTCCCACAGAGTGGGCACATTCTTCATCTAGAATTTCTTATATACTAACTACCGAAAGAGAAAAGTCTAAATGGCTAATGTCTGGATCAGGGATGCATCTAATGGTCCATCATCAACTTTGCTTTGCATGCCCAACATTACCACACTATCCACTGGGCAAAGGAAAGCCCAATCCGTTTAGTCCAAACCTAGAAGTTCCTTCTTCACAAAGACCCACTTTACCATTCTAAACTTTGATGACTCCACAAGCTTCTCTAAGGACCTTATGGAATTATTGAGTAATGATCGTTAATCTATTTCCACCTTTTAATGTTGACCAAATGGTAACCTTCCATGATCAATTATCGAGTGCCCTGGATAGTGGCTCACAGGTCTAGGTTGAAATCCAGCCTGTGAGTAGCAGGGTCTGGGAAAATCAATGGGATGGTGATGTGAAGACTCAAAATGGGGCACAACAAAGAAAAGATCCACGGCTTACCAAAAGTATACTCGCATATTCAGGAGAAATGTCCTGATGGGTGCAATACAATCCTGCAACATGACAAGGTGAGCATCAAGTCTGAAAATCTTGGGGAAAGAGAATCCACAATTTTAATTTCATATGAACATGGATACCTGACAATGCAAAACTTGAGAGGGCTAAACCACCAGTGAGAATTGCTACAACTTCCCAATGCGGCAATCCTAGATCCAAAGAAGAAAGAGTCATGCAAACTGCAGGAGACATAAAAGCAATGGTCTGGCAAATTTTTCGCACCTACACGTAAGAACATGTATCAGAAATTTATAGATGTCCATGTAAGAACTGAAATGGAGTTTAGGGATACTGTATTTATACATTTTCATATTAATATAATCTGTATTGTTACTGCTCAAAAAAATTGAGTTTAGGGACACCAATTTAAACACAAGCGCTCAATCTGAAAATGGTATCAAAGTGAACAAATTGTAAACGAGGGTGTCAACGTCTCAATAAACTAGAAGGCACTTCTAAAGCACTCGGCCTAGTTTGATTAAGAATGAATGGACATCTACCATTTTCCTTTCCTTTTTCTTTCATTGGACCTCTAATTCCCCACGAGGAGAGAGAATCATTTGAATTGTTGTTTGGTCAAGCAATCTCACTATTTTGGTCAGGTAATGATCTAAAAAGCAGAGAGGTCTCCTAGGCTTCACAAAATCTATAAAGTTGGACCCAGACACAAATCTATCCAGACAACAATTGTGGTTAGACATGGCAACTTCAAGGAGTTCTAAATATTCTTTAATCACAATTATTTATGATAAAAAAATTAATGGAATGCAGTAAAGTCTATCTGCATGGTAGCGAGGCACAAGCCTCCTTTTGGGACCCACTATTCATCATGAGGAATGTATGACGTGGAAAGGATTCATCACGAATCAAGTTTGAGCTAAAAATAACCATACATGATAGGATAGTTATTGAATTTAAATAGTGAATTTCACTCAAAATGTGATGAAAGTTGGATGCATAAGAAGAGATGCGAGGAGTGCCAATTGATGGTTTAAATTTACAATAGATGTGCCTATAGGAGGTCACAAATGCAGGTAGTGTATACAAAATGAGAATCCTGCCAATAAATAAATAAATAAATAATGTTTGTGTGGTAACTTGATGGGATAGAACATCTTGCCATGGTTATTGGGTTGACTGGTGGTTCAGATTGGTTCGTGGTTGTTTTGCGTAAGAACCACGAATCAAGTTTGAGCTAAAAATAACCATACATGATAGGATAGTTATTGAATTTAAATGGTGAATTTCACTCAAAATGTGATGAAAGTTGGATGCATAAGAAGAGATGTGAGGAGTGCCAATTGATGGTTTAAATTTACAATAGATGTGCCTATAGGAGGTCACAAATGCAGGTAGTGTATACAAAATGAGAATCCTGCCAATAAATAAATAAATAAATAATGTTTGTGTGGTAACTTGATGGAATAGAACATCTTGCCATGGTTATTGGGTTGACTGGTGGTTCAGATTGGTTCGTGGTTGTTTTGCGTAAGAACTCTACAACAAGATGGCTGGACAACCAGCAGACTATCATTTTACTGATCAAAGTCTGCCAGTTTTCCATTGAATAACAAAGATGAGTTGTGTAGTGTCCAGTCAGTGGGGCATGTGATCTTGTGGCTATGCTAGCAACTTAATGTAAATTTTCTGTCTCAGGTTTAATCTAATGCTATTGTGGCATTATGTTGGGATTGGTGTAGGCCTTTGGCACAAATCTCCTAGGTATAATATGTAAAGGCTCAATAAATGTGGAAATTATTGCCATTTGTATGGTGGATGAGTTCACAGAAAGAAAGCGTTTGAAAAAATAAAACCGCCTTTGAAACACTAAAATAAAATCTTAACCTTATCTAGAAAGAATTGGTATAAAGAAAGAGAAGAATATTATCTTGCCAGAGGAAATACTTCATTCGCAGTTCACACAGTCAATATTCTCAACAAATGGCTTATCACTCTGCCAGGAATCAACTCCTGCCCTCATCCTTCTAGAAACTGGTTAAGATAGCTAAGTTTAAATTGGTTTAGGCCGCTTCTGATCACCTTGCTATTTCAGGAACAAAGAAAAAAAATTCATCTGCGAACCATTAAGGACCTAAAGCTATCTTAATTAAAAAAATTCTTAAGCAAATCCATCATTACAGGGACACTAAAATAAGTACTTCCATTCTACAACACATAAACATCAATTACTTTATTTTTAAATTTATCATGCAAGATCACGACATATGACCAGCTTTCTTCTTACCGTGGTGGTTTCTACTCCAGTAGAAATCAAATTATCAGCAAATGGTGCAGCAATGCTAGTCACAAGAATTGAAGCCAGAGGAGGAAGAACAGAAACCTGCAACGGGAGCATTTATATTAATCAGGAGGAAAAGCTTCACAAAATTTTTTATACTTGCATGAGCCAATCAACAGTTGATGTTCAAGGAACTTTCGTTCCTCAACTTTCGACCAGAGTCAATACCAGATGAACACCTTTCAATTAAGATCACTTCAAGACAAAATGCGTGACACCCCTGTGTTTGGAGGCGGTGTGGGAGAGAGAAAAACATTAGTATGGGGTGCTAAAAGTCCCACATCTCCTAGTGTGAGAGTGTGCAATGGTATTTAAGAAGAATGCCTCCCTCCTTCTAGAACAAAGCCTTTTGGGGCACTAATATGGGATAGTGCTCCAAGAACAAAGCCGTGAGGGCCCATTTGGGCCCAAAGCGGACAATATTGTGCTGATGGGACGGGGCGTTACAAATGATATCAGAGCATAGTTCAACTCTCGGACGTGTGTGTGTTGTATGACAGAGCCAGGGATTGCTCTGGTTTTAAGGGGGGGTGGATTGTGATACCCTTGTGTTTGGAGGTAGTGTGGGAGAGAGAAAAACGCTAGTATGGTGTGCTAAAAGTCCTACATCTCCTAGTGTAGAGAGTCTGCAATGGTATTTAAGAAAAATGCCTTCCTCCTTCTAGCACAAGGCCTTTGGAGCTCTAATATGGGATAGTGCTCCAAGAACAAAGGCGTGAGGGCCCATTTGAGCCCAAAACGGACAATATTGTGCTGGCGGGATGGAGCGTTATAGAATGATTGCAAGAAACTGGTTTATGTTAACTTGTTAGTTCATTTAACTTAATATTGCATTGATTTATGAGTTATGACTCATTTAAAAGGCGATTGAGATGAAACCATAATGAAGTTAACCTTAAGAATGAATAACAGGGATATGGAAAGAAAAGTGTTCTATATGCATATATTTATCTCTCGATAAAGAGTTGCAGTGGTTTAATGTAATAGGCCTGCACATGACTACATTCATTTTGGGTAGTAATGAAATCAACTAATTCATTCTTCCTTCTTAAGGGGTTACAACTGGTTACTCATTAAAAAAAAAAAAGACATGTAAGGCTTACCCATGCAGCTTCAGTCAAATTTAGGTCCAACTCCTCACTGCATCAGATTTCAATTCAAAATATTTAATTCCTCATTTTTAAAATATATTGACAGTAAAGCATACTAGCAAAGATCACCATTCAAAAAAAAAAAGAAAGAGTAAAAGATAATGACAATGATAACAAAAAACTGCAGCATGGACACTTTTTACTTCTCTTTTCGATTTCATATCATCTTCTTCTTTTTTCGGGGTGCAACATAGTATACTTATATCTAAATGCTATCAGAATGAAAAATATAACAAACCACAATCTTTATAGATGAGTTTCAGACAGAAAACTACAAGGACTCCAAAAATGATTTGCATAAATTACTAACATATTTATCATGATGATCTAGTAGGGCAGCGATGCACCACAATGAGATATGGCAGATCCTACAGCCCACTTGGATGCATGAAAGTTGATGGGATATTCACAGTGAAAGGGCATTAGGGGAAATGAATTTTACCCCTGATTGGATAATTGTAGTCATGTATTCAGGGGCTTGCAAAATGGATGCTCAGATATTGTATTTCTTCCTTTATTCGATGCTTCCAATCACGTTGCTACAATTATCCACGGGATGAAATTTCAGACATCCCCAATCCATGACACCTGATACCCTAACCTACCCACATGATTTGTCATACATCGGAGGGGATCACACAAGGTCTGCAATGCCACATTGCAGCACAGTAATGTTGTACACTCACATTTATTATATTAAACCATTTATCTGTGTATCAAGGCAACCCAGCTTTTTGAACTTTAAAGTTGCAAAAGGAAGGAAAACAGAAGAATCTGGCAAGAGAGGTTCATTACTATAAGAAAAAAGTTATGAAATTCAAAATAATGACCGAACAACATTCTTGAGTAGAATAAACAAAACAGTAACATTTAAGAAATTCTGGAGAAATGCTAAATATGATGTAATGATATTTATTGATTGACCAAACAAACACAAAAGTGGTACCAAACAAATCACCATGAACATGAAAGACATAAATTCATTACCATGTGAACAAAATGATAATTATTACACAAATGAGACTGGACATCTTGGTGTACGTAGAAAAAACGATCACTTTCTAAATGCTTGTGATAAAGCCAAGAGAAAAGTCCATCAAATTATGATTTTTCCTAAAAATTATAACAGGTCATCATTAAAAAGAAGCCATTTGACGAAAAGCTTGACATAAGAAATGGTTCAATAACATCAAATTTGTCACCAAGTCACCAACAGATAGTTATCATAGAGAAAGTTGTCAAATACTTATCCTTCATGGCTTGTATCTTTCCAAAACTTGGATTGGAGCATTAGATGCTTTATAAATGTTGGACACATGATAGAATTTCAAATTTCAGATCACAATTTCATGTGCTATATCCAGTTTGAAAAGAAATCCTTCAGCGCATGCTTTACAAGATATTAGACATTCAAAAGTCATTTATCCTATCAATTTGGAGTTGGCTTTTGTATTTGTGTTTGGCAAATTATTTCCACAGGCCGACTTCTTATCTGATACCCACGGGGCTTGAACCAGTTGTGCAACAGGTCACTGTCTTTTACCAAATACCAATGTGTACTATTATTCACTTTTTGCATATAATCTTCAAGCAGTGAGTCCATATGAGTAAGGGATTAAGTACTTTAATGTTCAACCAAGATTTGTAGATGAAAAAGTACTAGCAACCATTATGTCATATAAAGTCACATACAGAATCATTAAGCGTCAGTCATGCTTAAATATTTTTATAATAGTTCAAAATTGTGATATCATCCTTTCTACCATACAGAGATATTTAATACCCAGAAGTGAACTGTGACAAACACATGGAAATTACAGCAATCAGTAACCATTTTTGGTAAATAAATAAACATAAAAAGCTTCTTATCTTATTTAAAAGAGAGAAATAACCTGAACTGGATGATAAAATAGGCATACCTAAAGTAGGTAGGGAGCCAGGACAAGCAAGTATAGTGGCCCCAACTCCCACAAAAGTGAGTATATATCATTGCCCATACTGCCGGGCTTTTGAAAAATGCCTTCCATGGTACATCCTAGAACAATAAGCCAGGTGGTCAATTCTATGCGGATACAAAATGGATCACCTTGACAATTTTTTTGTAGATGATTCATAATCTTATACAACATCATTCATTCAAACACAATATTTACAATCTATTAACTAGAAAATGTACCAAATATAATGAGCTTTTTTTTTAAAATGTATCCTCATCAGCAACGTCAATTGAAACAATCCTGCCACGATTACAAATACGAAACCCAGGCCCACATGTTGATCTTAGTAGAGTGCATATTCTTCCTAGTGCAGTAGAATTTGATTATCGCTCAGGTATTGGTTGTTGAGATTACTAATTCACGTAGTCACGCTGTGTATAACACAGGAACTTACTGTAGAGTTATTTATGCTTACTGTACTTACCCATATGTAAAAAGAGGAAAAAAAAACCATTGATTGTATTTTGAATTTTGATTTTCTACTTATCACTTAATCTAGGCATTTGGTTGTAACATAAATTATAAAAGGAAGACTTCTCACAAAGAGAAGGATACCATTTTCATTCTCTCAAAATCCTTTCTACAATTGACTCTCCCCCATCCTCTCCTCCGCTTCTTTTCTTGATTAAGTTACAAAAATCATATTGGTAACTACTTATTATATTAAATGCTTTATCACAATAGAAGCTTTGTGAAGTTCAAATACTCCAGATCCAATCAAAGTTCCTAAGTATAAAAACATCTGTCTACCATGTGTCATTGCCATAAATCACCATAACTGCTACCTTCTTAATTTTTCATGAACATAGTATAGAAAACATATACTAATAGAATTAAGGACCTGGAGGGTGCACTAAGTGTAAGCCAGCAAGCAGCATGTGATGGAAGAGTGCCATGTCAATTAAGAGCAGAAGGAGGAGCAGAAGGAGCTAGAAGACAATTAAGGACTTAGACTGATGTGGGTGGAGAAGTACAGCTCAACCCATAAAGTAAGAACCCGATAGAAGGGATAAATGGCTTTGAAGATGACTATGATGGTGAAAAGATCACTCAAAAAAAAAAAAATTTGATGGCAAACACTATCAATCTTCTTCTTCTTCTTCAAAATTTGCCAATTAAATCCTTAGTATTGTATGAACAAGGTTAGACATCTAATACGTACAGTCATGACCAATCTACTATGTAGGGTTGATATTCTGAACCTTCATTAACTATCAATTAAAAAACAAAGAAAAAAATATTATCTAATGTAGGGCATCTAGAAGAAGAATTTGAAGAACATGTCACTAATCTTGCCTTAGGATTTTATGAAAATTATGATAGCTCAGAGAACGCACCAATTAGGAGAGCTATTTGCCGGAAATTGGTAAAATAATAGGCCAAGGTCCAACATTCATGGGTCTATGGGCTTTTCTCACTAAAATCCACGTAGAACCATGATTCTAGGGCCCAAGAAAAACCTTGCAACATGAAGTGATGAATTTAGGAGGAAGAAATAGCAAGTGAAGTTCTTATCCATGAGAGATCCTCTCTTCACAACAAAAGCAAGTATAGCAGGCCCCACAATGAGGAAATTCTGTTCATACTTGTTCTCACCTTAAATTTCCTCAAGCAACCACACGAAGACAGTATCTACAAGGGGCGCCATGTAGTTAGATTTTCTAGGATTTTTTTTTAGTTCTATTCCTTGTTTTCCATGCCCATCTGTCATGTATCCATTGGTGGGGAATATTAGTGAAAACGTGGCTTGATTTGATGAGGTAATGACATGTAAACATGCCCTAAAAGGGCTTGGACGCCCAAGGCTTGTAACATCTTTTATGTATAAATAGGGGTCCTTGGTACCCAATGGAATACAAGTTCTTTTGATTGTTTTTCAACCTTTAAAGAGTGTTTTATTCTTAAATTCTTTTTGAATTTTATTGAATTCAAATTTTCAATTTGCATTGATTGTGTGAAATTCACATCGAGTGAATCTACCTGTCAATTAGTTTAAGGTGAAAGTTGGGTTTTTCCTTTGAGAGAGAACCCACTCAATTCCTCTGTAGAATTTGGGATTTACTCAATTATTTGAGCCCATTTTCTTCAGCGTTCTACTTTGGACTTAGATTTTCTCAAGTCTAATCCAAGCTTCTATTATTGTGATTTTACAGTATTAATCTTTGAACATAAAAACCCAACTAGTTCTAATTTGGTTGAAATATGCATGTGTAAGTCTATGGAGGCATGATGGTCCCATTAATTCAAGATAAATGTTCACCCACGCACCCCTTACGGTGCACACTTTGTGCCCACCTAGGGCTGGCACCACAAATGGTGATGACAATGGTTTCATT
This sequence comes from Chimonanthus salicifolius, assembly GCA_013350335.1. NCBI lineage: Eukaryota > Viridiplantae > Streptophyta > Magnoliopsida > Laurales > Calycanthaceae > Chimonanthus > Chimonanthus salicifolius. The sequence continues at coordinate 25,585,200 of CM023532.1, read as the reverse complement.
GGAAAGTTCTATGTTAGAGTATGTGGCCCACCAAAAATCACTTTGATTTGATGAATGAAGCCATGTTATTTGATCTCCAAAAAATTTTATCACTTAATTTTTTTTCTAATCTCTAAACTTTTATGACCTTTTTCTTGAAAGACTGTTTTGGCCTTTAAAAAAATGGTTTGATTGATTCAATCAAGATTGGATGAACCATATTCAAACATAGGCCTTTCTAGTACACCCATGACCATCATCATTAGTGGGCCCACATAGGGGTGTGTACCATATTACCTCACACCCATGTGTGTGGGGGAACATTGCTCGTGTGAATCAACATGTAGGTACAACGATGTATATGATCATATCCATTTTTTGCTTTTAATTTGGTCTTTTAATATCAAACTATGGACAGTGTTATGTTTGCTTGTAACATTTGTGATGCAAGCATTCACCCTCTTATACATAGATCAGTTATCTTCATAGAAATAAGTTCATGCATCTGTAGCAGTAATTTTTTTTTTTTAATGGTTAAAAGAAATCTTAGCCATAAAATGCAACATACCTCAAGTGATGCACCCAATTCTCTGAAGGATGAATCCCATGATTGGCCACTTGATATAGACTGAGATAAAGATCTACCAGCAATTGTCCGACTTCCTGTAAGAAATGCTTCTTTGTAACTCTTCTAATGAACAATCCTAATGAAATGAAAGTCGCATATAATTCAAACAAGAAGCCAAGATGTCCTCATCAATTAATCATACTAAATCTGATGGCTAATGTTGGTATCCAGCTTCATCAACCTTAGCCATCAAATTTGGTATGACTAATTGACAAGGAAGACACCAACGAAGAAAGCTGCATCGGAAGCTAGATTTTTCCTCAACATGGTTGGATGATGACTTTGTGCGTATTCTAATATATCCGACCATGGATAACCCAGATTGTATGTTGATCAAGCAAGGATTTGAAGTGGATACTGAAAATTCCTTGTGAAGTGGATAAATCAACCCGAGATTGACTGTATGTGAATCATTAGCGAAACTCTACCAAGACTCAACAAGCATATGCACAAGAGATGACAAAGCATCTCTTCATCAGAGGAGAAGTTATCCAAGCCAGGGAGAATTGATGATTAAAAATCAGTCGTGTAGGATGATCTAAAATGGAATCTAGGCCTGATTTGAGACTGTTTTTCTTGCAAGGCTCGGGGATCGATTGAAGCTGAGATTTCCACAGCAATCAGCCATGATCTTCTAAAGGTTCTTAATTATTTTCTTGTCTTTTTTTTTTTGTCCCATAATTATATAAAGAGGCCACTTAACAATTGGCCATTGATTGAGGAGTAAAGTCCATTTTGGGTAGGCCTAATGTGCAAACCCAAACGGGATTAAGTTGTTATTTTTATTAATTTCCTTTTTTGAGTCTGATTGGTTCTATAGATTCAGTGTTTTATCTAGACATTATACACAGTTGAGCTTGCGTTGAATTTTGAACAAAGTTTGCTTGTTGAGTCCCCAACTTTGATGAGTCTCTTATTTGGGTTTCTTTTGGATCTTATTTGAATTTGTGTTTGAATTAAAATTTAATCTGTGTTGAATGTTTGCATGGTGAATTTAATTTGTTCATGTCTTGCATGATTCAATTGCTTGATTAAATTTTAATTCCATGTTCAAATTGATTCATTAGAATGTTCTTCGATTTTCAATCCAAGTTTGAGCCGGATTAGAATTCACGCATGCTTGATTTCTTAATTGCATTTAATTTCGTTAATTAATTGCATTAAATCGTAGCATTCAAAGTCCCAATTCTTCGATCATCTAATTTCTTCAGTGAATTTGATTCGCCGAAATTAGAACCATTTCTTCCTTTCAGAGTGAGAGTGAGAGTTGCATATCCGAGGTTTCATTTCGAAATCCTTGATTCTAAGCCGAAAATCGCGAGCCTAAATCCATTATTTCAAGTTGAGGTTTTAAGTAGGCTTTATACCCGACCTTAGCCTTCATCAGTTGATGTCCAGCTCTAGAGGCTTGATACCGACCTTAACCTTCATTAGTTGAGGGTTAAAGAAAGGTTGGCGTCCCATGATGTCCTCATCAGGTATGGTCGATAATCACAACAAGAAAGTAGATCATATACCAACATACTGGGAAATGTTTGACATTTTTCTTGAGAAAAGGAATGGTCTCTAAGGATAGGGGCTTTTGGATGTCAGCATTTTCGGTTACAAGTATAGCTAACAATTCAATTCACTTTACAAGCTCAATATATAGTTTCTCAAATCAAACTTTCTATGGTAGTCAGCTTTACTTGTGAAAGAGCATGGAATGATACAAGAAAAGTGGTGAGTGAACCAAATTGAACATCTAAGGACCAAAATAAAGAGAGAAATAAGCACATACCAAAGGGGTATTCGCCAGAAAATGTGGATTTCCGCCCTTTGAGATACTCAAATCCCAGACACCTTCATGATTTGGTGGAAAATAAAATGAATCAGAGCATAGGTTTTCAAATCTCAAATAAGAACAATGGAATATCCAGTGCTCTTAGGTTTTATGACTAATGTGTCCAAGTCAGCAGCAGTGAAAGAAATGCAGTTAAAAAATGAGTGATTATATAATCTGTGATTCATCTAGTTCTGTTGCAAGAGATTTCTGCACAATGAGTTCAGCACCTTGGCTACCAACTCCATAACTTCTCTAGACAAAAATGCAACCTTCTTTGGGAGAAAGATACGAAAATGCAACCTAGATACTAGATATCAAATAGATCATTAATATATTAGAGGCTGTACAACTGTTTACTTACCAAAGTATTCCAAGGAATCCAAAAGTGTAAAAGACTGATTCCCAACCAAAATTCTGGATTAGAGGAGGAGCAAAGAGAAGCCTGCAATCATTGACATTGTTAAAAGTGAGTAAAGATCCTGGTTGGTACAGGTTGAATTCTGGACAGGAATTGGGAGCATTCTGGCCATTGCCCTTGAGAAAAATCAATGAATCTTCCAAATTGGAGGAAAATAGATGGCTGTTCTTTCCTCTATCCCTCCAATCTTTTAGGTGCAAAGAATTTCTGTGTGACATTTACATCTAGCTGGTATTCCAGCTGACTTTTATTTTTCTCGAAGTGATGACCCTAATTCCAACCCAAGTAAAAAACACATGAAATAATTGTTAAAAAATGAAATAATTCGTAAGAGAAAATTGTATTCAACATTTTATGACATATAATGAACATCTCTACTAAATGCCTATAAGTTAAAACATGGAATTGACATAGCACCAATTAGAAATCATATCTAGACAGCCATACACAATACTGAATATACTCCTAATAGATTGCAAGTAATAAGATGGGAACAGTCCCAACATAGTGGCTACCCACTAGTTTGGGAACTTTAGGGCAGAAGTTCTTTGTATCAATTTTGCACCATGAACTGGTTTTGATATTCCCTGATCAGATACTGTTATGTCCCACCTCTCACTTTGTTTCCAATAAGCATTTACTCCCTCCTATCAGAAGTCTCTTCCGGTCCTCATTCTTAGAACATTGCAGATTGGTCAATTTTGATAGGAGAGTAAGGAATTGCAAGCTCTAATGTGGAATTATTCAAGTAAGCTTGCAGCACCAAAATTGTTAACATTTACTGGATTTGGGTGAGACTATGCTATGAAACACCATCTAAATGAAACAATTGATGGATTGAAGACAGTGTTGTGACCAAGGGGAATGGTCATTCAGACTCTCAGTCCTGACCATTTTGAAACATTTCAACTGCTAAGCCAAATTCCATTGAAGTGTTCATATTGATTGAAACAAACAATAACCAACTATTGGGACCACTTTGATACATTTTTACACTTTTTGCTACATCCAAGGTGGGTTTTATTTGAACTATTGTCATAGGCAGTGATCGTGAAAAAGAAATGAAGTATATTTCAGAGCATTTTAAAACCAAGTAATTAGGACCACTGGTTGAAACATTTTTCAATTAAATTTGTCATATCCAAGAAGGGAATTCGTTTTCTGTAAGGTAATAAGCAATTGATATTTGACAGAGACACAAATACCTGGTGTGCAACTATCCACGATCTTGCCCAACTTGTTAAACAATGCCAAAATGTCAAGTTTGGAAAAGGAAACAGGAATACTAGAGATGGAGAAAGAGGAGAAAGAGAGACTCTCATGGTGAGAACTAAAGGGATTTGAGGGGTTAGGAGGGTGAACGAGCGGAGGGTCAGACATGTTTTACATACTCCTTTCACAACATGCTGAATTCTCAGCTCCATGCATCTTCCACCATGGCTATCCAACTATCGTCTTCTTTGGCAATATGACAAATTTCTCCTACTTATTTTACCAAATACGATCCTTTTTCTACTAGAGAAATTCTTGTTATATTGTAGCTTTTCACCTGCAATTACCCACCGAGACCATAGAGGATCTCTCAACAGAATGATACCCTTGTAAGTACAACCCCCCACGTATAATCTCCTTAAAAATCTTCTCACAATCCAAAACACCCCAAGACACTATTATGTGATGATGTTCAATGTCCACCACATAGGGGACCATCTGGAAGATGAATTTGTGAAAAATCATCTTAAAAATGCCCCAACCACCTGGATGAATTTGTGAGAAATCATCTCAAACAATGCCCTAGCATTATGATCCAATCACAAAAACTTGCAACAGCTGGAAAAAGTTAAAGCAGAAAAACATGGCTAGGGGTATACAATGCAGGTAATTTCAGCATATGCCCTAGTCAAAGTCCCTCATGTTCCAACCAACATGGTGGGCCATGCATGCATGTGCATCACATTTACTTTGCATGAAAAATGAATCAAGGCTATTGATCTTGCATTGCACGTGTCTCACACATAAGCACCTTGTTTAAAGATAAAAAATAACATCGACAAATAAAGTAAGTCATGAAGAGCTACTCAAAGGATTATCTTAATTAGTACAATACCCGAAGACACTTCCAATGCTCAACCCACCAAAGACAAAAGAAACTGCTCTAGAGCGCTCCTGTAATGGTACTGATCTGCATAAGATAGAAAGAACATCAAAATCCATTAACATAAACAGTTATATGCGATAATAAAAAAACAAACTAACAGTACATTAAGATCACAATGAACTAAAATGTAATAGTAGGTTAGCTTCCCAGAAGTTTCAAATTGCAAAAGACAAATTGGAGCCAGGGTAACCACCAAGGTTTAGATGCTTTAGAATACTGTGTTGCCATGCTTTAGAACAACAAGAAACTCACAGGTAGGTGTCCTAACATTAGAAGTGTCGCTAATAACAGAACATGAATCCACCATGGGTAGCCTTGATTTGGGGTATCTTGTTAGCTTCAAAAGTTTGGGTAAGAGGAAATGTATAATCCTCAGCCTGTAAGATGCAAAACTTTCTTCTTCATAGTCAGTGCAAGCAGGACCCAGGTTTAGAGATCCAAACTATTAGCACAATGGCACATTCCTGGATGTTGTTAGTGTTAGAAAACCATGACTTGATAACATTCTTGAGGTAGAACTCACTCTCAAAAGCTAGCCGTTGAGAGGAGGCTTCCTTAAGTGTTAAATGGAGTTATTGGTTTCTTGAATTAACCGGTATGGGATTTTTTGTCACTTCACACCCGCCCTCACATGTAGCTGGACCCTATGGTTGCACGTGGAAACTTGACATACGTGTCGCTGCAGTTTATGGTTGCATGTGGAAACTTGAGACCTGCTCTAACGTGCACTGGGCATGCGGAACCTGCTTTGATACCATGTTAGAAAACCATGACTTGATAACACTCTTGAGGTAGAACTCACTCTCAAAAGCTAGTAATTGAGAGGAGGGTGCCTCAAGTGTTATCTAGAGTCATTGATTTATTGAATTAACAGGTGTGGGAGTTTTTGTCAGTTCACAGTTAGTGAGCAGCATACTACATAAATGGAGTACAAGGAATCCAGTCATTACTGCACCAATGTCAATGTACAGTAAGTAGGAATCGCGATAGGCCGGGCCTACACTGTCCCAAGCATGAGAGCAATTCAGAAAATGGAGGCTTGAGCCAAAGCACAACATGGGCTTAAGATTTGTGCTCGAGCCTGATCCGGAGGAGGCCATTGAAAATCCCAAGCCTGATGAAAAGCCCAAGATATAAAGCCTACTTAGTATGAGAAATATGTGAATCACAATATCTAGATTATTTTCCTTCTATATTTTTTTTAAATTTTCATTAAGCCCATTAAAAAGTAAAGCATGTGGATTGATAGAAGATTTGATGACCACAAATGAAACAAATTTCACCTCAAAAATCAATTTACACCCACCTGATCTTAGACATCAAAATCACCAGGTATCCTTGAAAAATAATTCAAGAATGCCTAGTGTTTCAACCACTAAGATTAAGTGGCCAAGAATTTAATTTTGGGTTGAAATTTGGGCCACTCATAGCTCACCAAGTCTATTTTCAATTTGTATGGTCATTTTTTGTGGATTTTACAGAAAGGACAAACCTAGTTTGATCTTCGTTAAAAGATCTATATTATTTAAAATAGAAAAAAGATATACATGAGATATTTGGGCCAGGTATTGGGCTTTGGTCTTGAGCTTTGCTATGTCTGAGCCCTGCCTGATTTTTAAATGGACTTATTTTTAGGCCCAAGCCCAATAAACAAGCAGGCAATAAATTAATGCCTAACCTCAATTTTTCTTGGGCTGGACTTCTTCAACATTCGGATTTTTGGGCCAAATTTCCATCACCAACGGTAAAGAGTTCATCTGTAAATTATATGGTGAATGCCTCCTTCAATGCATTTTTTTTCCAGATATCTTTCATCCATTATTCAACAGTAAAGAGGTCATCCGTAAATCATATGTTTTGATGGTTCAAGTGGTGACTTCTATTTACTTTCTGTTGTGTGGAGTTTATAGCTGGCATGAGAGCAAACAATAAGTACCAGTATGATTTAAGCAATGGAAGAAAAAAGAAAAATATGAAGAATCTAGATGTAGATAAGAGGAAAAGATTAAAGAAATTAGAGAATTGTCTATTAGATCAGTCAAATTGCTTCAATTTACAGAATGCATCACTTATAATGTAAAGTGTCTTCTTTGTATTTTTTCAGTAAAATTATCTCTCTCTAGATAGAATATCTCAATATTTGATAAAAATAGATTTCAATCTTAGTTGAGATATATAAATACGGTCTTCACAACATACATCATGTTGTTGCTTGGATGCCCTTTCCCAATCAATGGACCTAAACCAAAAATGGGTATCAACAAGCTTTTGAACCAATATCGTACAACTAATCAAAAGTTGAATTTTATGAATTAAAAATTAAGAGCCAAGCCCAATTTCTTTCAAAATGGGTTATTCAAGCTTTCGGATCTTTGAACTAAATGGTCATCCCTACTTCCACTAGATTGATGATGCCATCGTGGAAATGACTATCCCCAACAAATGAACTTAAACCAAAAGTGGGGATTTCAATGATTCTCACACGTGGCCAAACATCAAATAAACTATATTTTCAATGAGTTGCCCTTCCAATGAATGAATCGAAATAAAAATGGGCATCGACACTTCTTTCAAAGCAACATCCAATGAACAACTTTGCAATCTGGTATGCAATTTAGAGAGAGAGAAGGCAGAGATCAGTTCATACTGAAATAATGAATTCATACTAACTAGTAAGATAAATCATCAGTTTCAAGTGAGAGAAACCTTCAACACCACCTGCTTGAGAAAGGCAGAAAAATGAAAATGGTTGTTAAATGTCATGTATTTCTAAATATCTTGCCTGGCGATAAGGTCAGTTGCAGCTGAAGGCGAAACACCTTCTCCTATCCCAACCTGTGCATTGAGAATAAACAATATGCTTAACGAGGCAGAGAATCTTTATGTAAATAAGTGGCACATCTCTTGATGCTATTTCAATCAACCATGTGCGAAGCATGTTTCTACACTATTATTATCAAAATATGGACACATGATTACATGGATAACTAGCCAAACAGGAGTGTAATTATTTAGGAAGGGAAAACAATAACATACCAAGATCCTAGACAATACAAGACCAGGCGTAAATCCGGCCACAAAAGGAACCAGTACTGTGGCCAAAGACCATGTTAAGACGCCAACCTCAAGAACTACCCTGCATTAGCAAAGATGACAAGTAATAAGCATATAAGTTACATGCTACCCTTGGAGTTGGATGGGAAACACAGTTCCACCATATAAATAAATAGTCACATAAAGAGAGAAAGTAAATGACCAGATGTGAAGAAATAAAGCAACGAACCAAAGTAAAAAGACATTGGATTTATAAGTTGATCAAATAAAAGAAAATGATCACTCAGGGGGATATCCAACAAGGACTTATCCTTTCATTTACAACCACAGCATTCCAGATGAGTGTGGAGCTTCACAAGAATTGAGTAAAAGGGCCAAACCCCATGTAATTGGGAAAAGATTCAGATTTTAAATGCAGGTAGTGAGAACAGATCTACATATGAATGGTGGGGACAGGATCTAAAAGAAAATGGATTTGATCCAGAAATGAATCACATGAATATGAAAATCACCAAGGGAAATCTGACCTAGTTCGCATATAATCCTCACTATTGATAAGATCTACATGAAAATAGACCACACGCTTGAAAACCTATGACATCTACAACAAAGTGGTTCTATGCCCTTGAACACATTCTTTGATATTGGCCTCACACCACGAAGGATTCACACATGAGAAAGGAAAAGGATTTCATGCTCTGATAATGCTCTTCATCATCACCATCATCAGAGTCATTCATCCCATATATGGTGGGCTTTCATAATTGAATCTGGAATTTTTTTGTTCAGGGTTAATTGCCTATTTGAAACCCATGGGACTTGAGCCTAAAAGATGCAGTTCAATGAGGACTTAGCAATCTAACAATGTTCTTCAATTCCATAAAATATCGGGAAGTATATTGTTCACCCTATTATAAGCATAAAAAAAAAAAGCATTTATAACTAAGCAACATAAAAAGAAGAATAATAATAAACAATATGGAATAAAATGGACGGTATCAGGTTCACTGGAGAGCATAAGTAGGCAGTGGTGTAGCATGAGCATCATAGGGGAACTGCAGCACATGTACTTTAGTAATTGGTGTCTGGGCTTAGTTGGGAATAAAACATGGACTGAATTGATCACACGTTGATGCGTACCTTGTCGTCAACGGTTCATTGCTTGGGATATAATGTACATCTACTGCTCCTATTCCTACTTAGGTGAAATACACCATGTCATTCACTAGAGTTTCAGGCCAATCACCATAGGACATCTCCACTTTCACTGACATCATCTTCACACCTTCATTATTGAGGTTTCCTTCTCGAAGTTAACACCATTATAGGTCAGTGAATCATCTGAGGTTCCTTTGCTTATTTACCTGCAATTTTTTTTTTTTGAAAAATTTGAAGAAAATGGTCCAATTTGTTGCACTTAGAAGAATGAGCATCATTCCTTGTGCACTTAGAACCAGTTTCTTACTGCTTCGACCTATACTTTGACGGTAATGTCAACTATCAGAGTGTGAACCTGATCTTCTCCCATGACTTGTACTACATTGGATGCTGATATACCAGTGGTGCATTGAATTAAAACTCAACTTCTGATGCTTTTTTTTATTGCAACGGCTCCGATTTGGCTGCATCCCTGTTCTTGGTCTAGACAGGAGCAGCACATTCCCATCTTCACCCCCATGATTCTTCCCTAATGCGTTGAGGTGGTAATTGGCATCTTGAACTTTCCAAGAACCATATTGAAAAAAATCCCAAAAAAACATAATAACGGTGAAGCAGACCTCCATAAATCAATAGTTCTGAACATGATACATCTCCCTATATGGGGAATCCTATCCATTCTGAGCAGACATCAGCCACACAGCCTATAACATGATCAGTGGGCCTTAAGAACTTCCTCTGCAACTTAAATCTCCATGAATTTCTAAAACCAAGCTGACAGTTACGAGGCAAGCAACTAAGAGATCAAAGAACAAGATTTAGGAGGAAGGGGAGGAATAGTAGGAGCCGATGAGGGGGGAGAGAGAGAGAGAACTATGCATGACTAGCCAATCTCTTAATTAGGATTAAAAATCTAGTGTTACTCTAAAGGGCTAGACCATCTTGTAACTAAAAACTACTATATGAAGTCATAAGTTCTAGTACCATGCTCTGCAGTGTGCCAACACCCTTGTACTCGGGAAGAAGTAGGGGTCTTGGGGTTCTTCGTCATTAAAAAAAAAAGTTCTAGTATCATGCATGAATTCAAAAAGAAAAGAAGCCACTGTATCTTTTTTATCAAAAAAGAAGAAGATATGCTGTATTATCTCTATACAAGGGCATTCTAGATGAGTGCAACTTTTCTTAATCATGTCTTTTTCTCTCTTAATCATGTTACATTGTCAACCATTCATCTGTGTTTTGTCTTTGATTCAGAATCATTTATCTCTTTGATTCCATCAGGCATCTTTTGTACAATTTCTTCAATTTAAATAAATCTTGCATATTTGAAGATTAAAGTAAGAATACCTAAGCTCTAAACTCAGCATTTTGAAAAATTGCTTTAAATCAAAGTTGAAATATTATGTCATTCAATATATGATAGTCATGTCATGTAACTAGGATGGTGAAAGGAAGAAGTAGCTGCTAAAAACTAACCTTCCACCAAATATCTTTGCAAGCCAACCACCAGGTAATTGACTCAAGGCATATCCCCAAAAGAAACAAGACTGAACCAATCCAGCCATTGAAGCATTCCACCCAAACTGATGTGACATGGGAATGATTGCGACACTCAAGTTCACCTATGAGAAAGGGAAAAGTTGAAACTGGCAGTATTCTAAATTTGAAATGGCATATAATTGTTTCTGAGTTCATAACAAAGCACATGGGTAAAGGCTTAATTTCACCATCTATTCATAAAACAAATATGAGAATGAACTAAGCTCCACAACATGTGCAAACTGCACAACTAAGAGGTGACTATCCTGGAGCTGTGCGATCAAATTTAGTGACTGAAACTGATTATTGGTACAGATACCTCACGGTCAATTCCCATGTTAACACAAATGATCCTATCCATTGAACCAAACACACTAAGGGCAAACAATGGAATAAAAAAATTTGCATCTAAAGCTGTTGCATACATGATTGCTATCATCTTTAGTGAAATAAGGACCAAACATAGTATGTCCATCGTGATGCTGATTACTCCTTACGTTCTGATCGCCAGTAACCACAAGTCACAACCCAGCATGCAAATCAAAAGATTATGTTATCAAAACTATGTTATAAGCTCATACTTCTTAGGTTCAATCATTACACAACACCCAGTAGAAAATCGTACAATCCACAACATAAGGCAATGTTTGAATGCAGGATAAACAGTAAGTAAGCTTGTACTAGGATAAGGGTTTGCCCCAGTTAGGCCGGTGCCTAAGTGGATAAGAGTGGAGATCACTTACTACAGCAAATGTTTTCACCTCTATAGTTTGGTGAAATCACCATTTACCCCAGTCAACCTTGCTTCTTGTTCCATCAAAATTCTCCACATCTACTTTCACTATAAAATGTAGGAATTATCTGCAGTAGGTTTCTCTACCCTAAGAGTTACACAGCTGTTGGTTTAATGGCATTGAATATGAACTTCGAAGTCCCTGATCTTTTGGTTCTTTATTTAATTATTGTTCACAGTTATTCTACACTTCAATCTGATTACTGGCATCCCATTCTAACATGAAAGATATGGTATGGAGAAGAAGCTTCTCCACCCAACATTAAACATGCCACATTAGTGAAAAGAGCTTAAACAAAATCTCTATTCATGCAGATTCACAGAATTAGCAACATGTCATTTCAGTAAATCCTTTCCAAAAATCAAGCATTCACCCATTAAAGAAGATAAACAAAAATCAAGGAAACAGCTGCTAAGAAGAGATCTCCGTGACAACTCATCCGAGACTGTTATTGCTAAATACATGTGAAAGAGAAACTGTCCACGTCAGAGGAGGAAGACTCGGTTAGGCACGTAACAGAAGCTGAGAGTAACAAAGTTCGAGTTGGATTCGAGTTAAAATCAACTCAACTCACATCCATTTGAGTGAAGATAATAATAATGAAAATAGTAATAATAAAGAAAGAATATAAACATTGTTAAACAAAAAAAAAATAAAAAATGAAATGATCAGCAGCCCACTAGAGCACAGCGTAGGGTCCATCAATTGAGGAGATGATGGATCAATTTAAAAATTCATATGATTGGCTTCTAAAAAATCATACCAATTCAATCACAGATTTTAAACACTTAAAACGTTAATATTTTAAATCAATAAGCTCTAATTACCTTATCCATGTTACAGATAACAAAAGCAAGAGAAGTGGCGCTAATGAGCTTGTACCGCTGCGGCAGATGCTTCCATGGAGGCCATTTCCACTCAAAGCTTTCGTAGCCGATATCAATGTTCCTTCCTTCTCTATCTTTGACAAGGCTCGGACTCTCGCCTTCGGCATCTTCAACTTGTAAGGAAGTGTTGTCGCTTCGTTGGGTGGTAAGAATTCTAATTGCTTCTTCATCTGAGATATCTCCTTTGTCTTTTATACTGTACGAAATACTGATTCTGGATCTCTGTTTTGAGGGAAAGAGAAGTGAAGGATTGCAAGGTCTTGAAATGGGAGGATTTCGATTTCTGCGATGAGAGAAGTAACAAGGAGAAGAAAGGGACCGAAACATGAAATTCGTCGCCATTGATAGCAGGAGGAGGAGGAGGAGGAGGAGGAGGAGGAAAGGAGAAGAGAAGAGGGGTTAAAACGAGAGGACGGAGTTGTAAGGAAAGGGGGAAAGGCTTTTCGAAGAAGTTACTAAGCCAACGAAAATATGGAAATGACGAATTGACGAATTTCTTTCATGCGTGATCTTTCGTTCATAGCCGTTTAGTGAACAAAAGGCTTCCACGTTCAACTAATATTTCAATATGTAGCTCCCTGAAAGTTCATTGAAATTCATCGTAAATTGAACGTGAATAATTTTTCAAAGCACAAAAGAGTTCAAATGAGTAAAAAATTTGAGAAGGGTTCTCAAGAAAAGAGAGAGAGAGTTGCTCGATGTCAATTCAAAGGGGTTAAACTGTTAAAGTAATGATTGGGAAGTGTCTCACTATTTTCATTTTATCTTAAAAGGTCACTTCATATAGAGTTTACTTAGTGTGTAGGTAAGGAGGCTTCTAGATGTCGCTGTGATTAATCGAGTGTTGTAAGAGGTCTGGACATCTTTTATAACAATTTCTTTAAAAAATCTTAAAAATTAAAGATTATAGTTCGATTTATAATTCTTTTATTGAATCAACTAAATAAAATAGTTTTTTAAATTTTACTTTATTGTGTTTTATGATTTAGCTCGTCTAACGGTAGAATAAAATTTATTAAAAATAATACATTGTTGATTCATGAAAAAGTGTATGAATGACATGACTTCATGGTAAAAGGTTGATTATTCGTGCGAGTCATTAATATGTAACAATCTTTAATTTATATTTTGCAAAATAGGGCACTAGCACTTAATTTTTAGTGTGTTTCATACATGAAATGTTAGAAGATTTTAATAAAATGATCATCCATGTGTAAAATTTTAGTAAAATGATCACCCACAGGCTGAATATGTGATGTATTACGTCGAGCACTTAAGTATAGAACCTATTAATATAGAGCGGTGATACGTGCATTTAAAAGATTATTTCTTGAATATGTAGTTTATCAAAAATCACATTCGTTGAAGTAATAAAATTATATTTGTAAAAGTTATGAAGTTTAAAGATTAAAAAATAAATAAATTGATCAAAATTTAAAGAGTTAAAAAAAATGAATTGATTGATTCAATCAAGTGATTTTTTACGGATCCCATATTATTGAATGACTTTTCTGCACTCACCACGACTTTTTTGGAGTTCTATGTCTAAATGCTCGGTGTAAGACACTGCATACCAATATGCATGTGATTATCTCTTTAAATTTTAATGCAAAAAGTTTCAAATTGTAAAGCTAAAAGACAAATATACACGAGTATAAATATTAAGTAAAATCGCAATAGTTTTATCCATTTTCTCAACACATTCAATTCAACTACATAAAATCTAAAAATTTTTAATGTAAAATCTCATATAATAATCGATCTCCCTTTGTAAAATTTTCTAGTTAAGAAATGAAAAACTCTGGTGAAATGAAAGAATAATAATATCAAACTCATTAAAAAGACATAACAATGTCATTGAATTCATTATATCTAAAGAGAAGATATTATATATTTTAATACAAAAAATTCTCGTTTTTTTTTCTACATATCTAACTAATAAAAGATATTTGTGAATATTTATAACTCTTTTTATCATCTGTTTTACTTCAATAAAAACGACTAACGTTTTGTTTTCAAGCTAACGAAAATTCGTTTAATCGTAAATTCGTTGTTATGTAGATTAGTTACGGCAGTTTTTGATTTTTAAAAGGACTGGAACGAGCCACGAGAAGGAAGTAACGATCCTCGACCCGAGGTGTATTCGGCCATGCGTACGTCAGGAGAATATCGGTGGTCTTTTTTTTAAAAAAATTCTGAAAAAAACATTTAAAAAAAATCGAAAAACAGCTTATTTTTTTAAAAAAAAATTAAAAACCTAAATTTTGACTAATATTTTAAATATCGGTCAGGTATCAGTCTAGACACATGGTGGATGCTGATATATCTCGATGAGATATCGGCCGGCCAAGATTTTAAACCCTGATGTCAAGTTGTCAACTACCAAAGTTCTCGATTATGCGTTCTTTGGCTCTCTTTTTGGATTGGATTGTGGGCTCTATGGGCTTTCTCCCATCGGCTTTTCTTTTAGGCTTGGCTCAGGATGTGGGCTTTTTTAATTTGTGGGTTGTTGTGCCTTGTTTATCTGAAGTGTTTCTCTCGTGTTGAATGAATTACTAATCGATCATTAAAAAAAAAAAAAAATCTGCTCATGGATTTGTATGGACGAATAATTTATTTATTTTTTTAATTTGAAAGATCCTCTAAATTTAGAGAAAATGTAAATTTTATTTCTTCAAATTATAGATTTAAATCTTGACAGTTTTTACAATGTGTTTATGGCGTTCAACTTGGCATGAAATCTTCAAGATTACCAACTCATGGACATGGGCTTGGGCTCGGGCTCAGGCTCGGGCTTAGGATATCTCACAGTCTAACCAGCCAAGTTTTACTCCTATTTATGTTAACAACAGTTTGGATGAAGTAATGAAAGCTGAGAGCACAAGTAAATAGACAAAGTCTTGTTTTTCATATTTAATTAATATAAACTTCCTTCAGATAGAGAAGAACATCCTACTCTCAACCAGGGGTATAAATCTCGGATTTGTCAATAAGCATTGTATCGGCTGAACTAGTGAATATCGGCCGACATAGTCGAGATCTCGCTGATATTAGCCGATACACACTGAGATTTTTTTTAAAAAGTTAAGAGAGAGAGATCGAGATATTGGCCGAGACACTGATATATCGGTAAATCCGATTTTTTTCCCCTGCTTTCAGCTCCTTGGCTCTTTCTATATGAGTTTGTGTGTATTTCAAATATTTAATGTACATTTTGTTTGACTTGGATCTCTACTTGCATTTACCAAGCAAATGTTTCGTCATAAATTGGAGATTTTCTTGAAATCTCTTTTACACGTTGTCTTCTTTTTCATTTTACTCAATCATATGGTGCCTCCTAATATATGTAAAAAGAGTTGGGTGCTCCCAACTTCATACTCTTGAAGATGACAGTGACTACAATTACAAACAGTCCAGGGTGTGTTACCATGCAAAACTCATACTTCTCCCTATTTCATAACATAGGATGTCTTCCATTTCAAAATGAAATAGGATCAATAAGTACAGCATTTACAGTATCTTTGGTGGAACATGAAGAATGGGTGTAACCATCTCCATACTTGTAGATCACTTCTATCATACGTGCGAGGTTGAACACTCGCATGAGAAGAGACAATGGCAACTTCTCTGTTTTGAAGAAAAACTCATTCATATCCTTCCATGCTACTTCAACCATCTCCCTTAGCTTGTCATATGCCTCTGGTCTTGATGCACCATGCTCCTTCATGTAGCATTCAACAGCAGAAGCACAATGTCCTCTCTCTTGTTCAAACTTGAGGA
Organism: Chimonanthus salicifolius; assembly: GCA_013350335.1. Taxonomy (NCBI): domain Eukaryota; kingdom Viridiplantae; phylum Streptophyta; class Magnoliopsida; order Laurales; family Calycanthaceae; genus Chimonanthus; species Chimonanthus salicifolius. The sequence goes on along the minus strand of CM023532.1, from coordinate 25,568,980 downwards.
GATTACAATGTAGAATTTAGTAAAATTTCATTTGATAGTTTGTGAGAATGAATATCGCGGTTGTTGAATATAAAGACCCAATTCAATTCAATCGTATTTATGGATCCAAGTTTCACTCATCGAGTGTGAAGTGACAAAAAATCCCACATCGGTTAATTTGTGAAACCAATGATTCAATATAACACTTGAGGCACCCATCTCTCAATGATTATCTTGTTCTATCTCAAAAAGGTTATCATGTCATGATTTTCTAACATGGTCTTAGAGCAGATTCGTAGAGTGCAACTGCATGTTGTGAAGGTTCCATATACAGCTGTAGGGCGAAATTGCACGTGAGGGCAGATGTGAAGTAGCAAAAAGCCTCACGTCAATTACTATATGAAACAAATGACTTTATATAACACTTGAGGCACACTTCTCTAAATGACTGGCTTTTGAAAGTGAATTCTAACTCAAAAATGTTATCATGTCACGATTTTCTATCAAATTAGAGAATTTTTTTTTTTTTAACAAGAAGTACGAAGAATGTTTCAACAATTGCAATCCTTACCTCATGAGTTTGAATGTCATCTACGAGTCGACCTATTAAAGATGAATCAATGACAAATTTTGGATGGGTTTTCAGCCAATCAAATGCATCCTTGGTTACGAAACAATTTTGTTGAGAATTGAGAGACGAGTCCTCTCTTCTTTTATAGGAAATCTGACATGGCTAATGCCTTCTTTCATCCTCTTCTCTCCTCCAAAAGGAAAAAAAAATAAAAGAGAGAGAGAAGAGGAAGAAACAAGAGACTCTTCTCTTCTTCTTCTTCAGAATAGAGGATTGAGAATTGGAAAGCAAGAAAGAACGAGACTCTTCTCTTAAACAAACCCAAGGAAGAAAGAGACTGAATCCAGTTGCAAGAGAAGAGACTTCAAACGAGGAAGAAACAAGGAGACTCTTATCTTAAACAAACCGAAGAAGAAACTGAATTACAGCTGTCCATTTACCGGTGTTCTAACCACCGACCAAAAACAATAGAAGAGAAGAGAATTCACCTGAAGAAGAAGAAGAGAACGGTTGCAGTCGAAGAGAAGAGACTTCACCTGAAGAAGAAGAGAAGAGGAATCGAGTAATTTCACTGCCCAACTCACCTCAATTCCTCTTCTTCTTCTTCTTCAGAAGAAGTGACTTCTTTTCTTGAGAATTGATAGAGGGCTATGAATTGAATGTTGTTTTGAAACCGACTCAGACCTTCTTTTACTTATAATATAGAAACGATTTTGAAAATTCTTAAAAGGGAAGACAAGCGACTTCTGCCATCACTAAGTCGGCTCTCTAAAATCTATAGGCCTAATATTTACTTAAAAATAATTATTATCACCAAGTCTAAGTCGACTCTCTAAAATTAGAATCTAAGTTATCCGAAGCAACCCTTGGATATATCCTGAAACAAAATTCTGTTAACAATCTGTTTATAAAATTTGGTTAAAAGTTAAAACGTATTAGTTAGTGTTAATATGTGTATAACAAATCTTTTTATACAGCCGTTGCTCAGTTTTAATTTCCATTTACAGAAAAATAAAAAGTTCTAATCATATATCTGTCAGCCATAAAGACTTGTCGAAAATACGAATTCGATCGGCCATAAAGACTCAACTGAATTCAGATTCTGTCGGTTAGTTGAAAGTTTTGTTTGTTCATCCCTTCATATGTGACGCCTATTTAAAGAAATCCATGGCCAGTAGCTGAGAGGAGGTACAACTATGAAGGGGAGAAGTGGTTCTTTGTGTTTTTTTTTTTTTCAGAAGAAAGAAGAGAAGTCATTCTTCTGGAGAAGGATGGAGTAGAGAGAAGACATGGCTTGCATTCTTATCAAACAATAAGTAAGCAACCTCACTCTCTCTTCTCATCCTTCTCCAGATGAAGTCCCTTCTCAAATGTTGATGCAGCGGCTGTCGGATGTGACCTAGATGCTGGCTCTGTAGAAGCAGGAGAATAACAGCAACCTGGCAGCGAGCAGCCTGATGGCGGCAGAGGCGTCGGGCGATCTGGGCGGAACCTCAGATCTGGGCAGAACCTTGAACTGCAGGAGAGGAAGAAGAAAAGAAAGAACAAGGGGAAAAAAGGAAGATCACGATTTCTTTGTAATTTTCTGTACCCTCCATGGGAACCATGTTAACATATATGGTAGTTGTCTAGATTTACTCCGGATTGATTGGCAATCAATCCGATTGTAATTGTACAGATTCCTTTTTTTTTGCTTGATTTACTCTCCACATTAATTGTATCTCTTGTATTTTTCCTTTATTAATACAATATCTTGGTGAGGGAGAAATGGAGAGACAATACTTTGTTTGACAAGAAAGCAAGTCATGACTTGGCCCCAATTCTCCTTCTCCAGAACAAATCACTTCTCCTTCTCCAGAAGAAATCACTTCTGCTACTTTCCATTGTCATTAAAAGAGAAGAGACTCAACCGAAGAAGAATAGAGGAAGAAAGAAGGAGACTCTTCTCTTAAACAAACGGAGGAAGAAACTGAAACCAGCTCAGTTTCTATTTCCATTTACAGCCGTCTATTTACCGGTGTTCTAACCACCGACTAAAAACAATATTTCGTGGTTTGTTTCAACAAAGGGTAATAATAAAAAATCCTGGTCATATATCTGTCGGCCATAAAGACAGAAAATAAGAACTCTATCAGCGACAAAACACATATATAATTTATTTCTCCTTTTTTATTTTATTTTCAAAAATACAAAAATTAAGAAAAAGGAGAAAAAAAAACTCTAGTAAGCATATTCTTGTTAATAAAATTATTCTTATGGAGTATTTGTGTATTAACAATAGAAAATAAAATCTGAATTTAACCTGAAATTTCATGCAGAAATTGAACAATTATCAATGCAAAACTCTAAAATAAAATTTCAAGTAAAATTTTAGCTAAAAATTTCATCCAAGTTTTTCAACCGAAAATTTCAGAAATTTCAGTTGGAAGTTTCCGAGATTATAGACAAATTCTCAGATTAAAATTTCAGCTGAAATCTGTGAAAATTTCCACTTAAATTTTTTATTGAGAATTCTAGAATTTTAGTCAAATTATCAGTTGAAAATTTCCTGTAAAAATTTCAACCAATTTTTTTAAAATTTAGTAGAAAATTACAATCAAAATCTTCTATCGAAGAAATTTAAAGTAAAAAGTATAGAATTTTTAGCTCAAAAGCTCAAACATAATGTTATGAAATTCGCAACTGAAAAAATAAGCTCAATATTTTTCAAAAGTTCTAAAAATATAAAATCTCCAATGTTTTCTATTTTTTTATAAACCAGAAAAATTAAAAAGATAAAATCTGAATTCTGAAACACAAGCTTGCTTTTTAACGTTCTTAAAATTATATACAATGGAAGATTCAACCCAAAAATCGATTAAAACGATATTTTTTGAAAAAATAAAAGAAACTGAAAAAGAGCCAAAGCAGTCTATATATGGCCGATGCGAAAAGTATTGACCATTTTTTCCAGCTGATGAAGATTTGGGTTTCCGTGTGAAACCCATGTAGGCGGTGCTACATCAAATGTGCATGGCTGTTGTGGACTGTTATCTATATTATTTTTTAAAGGATATCAACAGAATTAACCAACCGATTTTAAAACTTATTATGTAGCCAACTGGATTAAGATTAAGCCTACCAAATTGCACCAATTATTAGTTGACAAACTGATTTTGAAGTCTGTTCATCACTTCATATGGACGTCTATATAAAGAAGTCCATGGCATAGTTAATGGAGAGAGGAGTATGAAGAAGAAGAAGGAGGAAAGAAGAGAAGTGATTTCTCCTGGAGTTGGTGAAGATGAGGAAAGACGTGGCTTGCATTCTTATCAAACAATAAGTAAGCAACCTCATTCTCTTTTCTTCATCTTCTCCAGGTGAACTCCCTTCTCTCTCAATGAATAAAGAACTGACCCGCCGATTATAGAATAGAAGAATTGTGAGATTTTTTTTTTTTGTCATCCCCCTCTCTTTCTCTGTTTTCCTGAACCGGTCGACGGTGCTCGACCGTACCCAGGGAAGTCCCCCTTCCCTCCTTCTTTCCCCCTTCTGTACACCCCAGATGGTAATCTATAAGACTTCTCTCGCCGGACTGCCCGCCTGGGCCAGAGTCTCGGCGGACGATCCCTGCTTCCGCCCTGACCACCTCCGACGCCGTTGCAGCGCTCCCCTGCAGTCCTGTCGTTCCCAACGCCGTCAGCACTTCCTCCCCAGCCACTGCCCTCCGCCTCAGCCTCCAAACGCAAGGGAGTAATAGAATTTATTAATATAATATAAATTATTTTTATATAATTGACATCATATAGATTAGTGAACCCCAGCATATTCCATACAAATTTGTAGAATATCTTAAAATTAAAAGCTAAAGTTAAACACTGTTTTTAGATATTAAATTTAGATTTGTTAAATTTAAGAGCTGAGATAGTTATTAATTTTATTTAATTTTGATTAAATGATTAACAATCCTTTTTTATTCAATTTTTAAAATCATTTTTCTTCATATATATATATTTTTAATTTACGTGTGGAAATCGCGAAAAACTGTGGGAACCTAGCGTAAATCTTTTTTATTTTTCTTCATATTATATGAATGTAGGACATCAAACCTTTGTATGACATCTGTTAATATTTCGAGTTCCTCCACTGTAGCTTGTGCATCATAAATGTCATCAAGAAATGATAATAAGCTTAAAATTTTTGGCTAGCATCTTTCTAGCCCGGGCATATGGTGGTTCAAAATATACTCCCACCTAAAACAAAAGGGCACTTAGTTGTAAGGCCTGTCTTCTTCTTCCACCACCTAAAACAAATGTAAAAAAGAAATCAATTTCCTTAAAAAAATAGGCAGCCGTCCTGTATTTTTGGTAATTTGGAACAGTGATACACCTTTTGATCACTTAGTGATAAAAAATGTGAAGTGATAAAAAGTTTCAACTCGCTTAATTTGTGAAACCAATGACTCTATATAACACTTGAGGCAGCATTCACTTAATAACTAACTTTTGATAGTGAATTTTACCTCAATAATATTATCATTTTATAGTTTTTTAACATATTATTAGAGCAGATTTCATTTGCAGCTGTACATGAGTGCAAGTCTTAAACAAATGGATAAAAAGACAAAGATAATGTCTCTTGTTAAAAAAAACATTGGTGTCCTATCATTTTCCACTCGATTTAGCACATAACTGCAAATATAGATCTTGTGGAAGGGAACTTGCCTTGTTAACTCTTTCAGCTCTTCCTGGTGTAATGACTGTAGAAGATTGAAATCCAACTTTGCTAGCTTTAGTAGAACATCATTTAGTTTGTTCTCATCTTGGTAGATTGGGATGTAAAACTTGGATTCTAGCCTAGGTGTGCCCTTGCGAATAGGAAATTCTAGGGCATGAGCCACTTGTTTTGAAAGAGGTCCATTTACTAGATGAGTCAAGATGGATGAGAGTTGTTCCTTGGTGAAATAAATGGCTTCGTCTAGTATACTTTCTCCTTGTATCCCATAATATGCTGCTTCAAATAAACTTAACATGGCCTTCACATCTCTGGTTAAACTTGGCCTGAATTTGCCTTCCTCATCTTTGAACTTGAGAAAAACATCTGCTTTCATCATCCATCAAATAGTTAAATGCATTAGAAAAAAATTTCAATTAGTTTGCATGGATGAATTTCAATTAGTTTGCATTGGTTCATCCATTCAAAACTCCATTTGATTCGAGTATCTCTTTAGACTTATAATTCTTTGAGTTCGAATTTTCTTGAATTCGTATTGAATTTAAGTTGAATCTTGACTTCAACCTCTTAAGATATGAAGGTATAGATAGACGTTAAACTCGATTATACACTTTCTTAGAAATTTACCTGAAGAAACGAAATAGCCTCAATCTCTTAGTAATTGAAATCGAAGTGCAACGATCTCTAAATCGTCGTAGTCGACTTTGGTGTATGTATCAAACATTCGCTGCAATGCTTCATTAATCTCTTTGTCAAAGTGATATGTCAGTCCAAGTCGCTGAAGATCATCAATCAATATCATTTCTCCTATTGTTCCCTTTGCATTAATCAGTATCCATTTCACCTTTTCTTTCAACTCTTCGACCCCTTTAGTCCATGCTTCAATTCTCTGTAAATATCCAAACAAAAAAAATGAATAAATTAGATGAAATAATTAGCCAAGATTGAAAAAATGAATAAATTAGATGAAATAGTTAAGTCAAAGAATCGTGATTATTTATTCATGGCCCCTTCACATTTAAAATCTTGCATGCAGAGTTCTAAAATCAACCAAGCCAAGGTATCTTGGCAGAGTTGAATGGAGTCAAACCATATTCACTAATGAGTTTCAGACGTAGACTCAACCAAATTGATGTAGCTGAGTAGGAGACTGATTTGAAAATTTAAAATGCCAGTGAATGAACCAATTCAATTTCTCTAATGCTTTAGATACAAATTTCGGTTAAGACCTGAGTTTTCAGTCCAAAAGACTAGCATGTTAGGTGGACTCTAATGCTTTCGATACAAATTTTTGTTAAGACCTGAGCTTCCAGTCCAAAAGACTAGCATGTTAGGTGGAGTGACTCAAGTCCTTTATAAATTCTTAGATCTCCCTCTACACTTTCAATTTGGGACTCATTCGCAGCTGTCCCAACAATCCCCCTATCGAATGTGGCCCTCTGACGGAGAGAGCGACACCAGCTATTTTGTTCGCCTGGGAGATTTCTTGAGCCCACATGAAGTAGTCTGAGACGTGACTCTGATACCATTTGTTAGGACCTAGGCTTCCAGCCCAAAAGACTAGCCTGATAGGTGGAGTGATCCAAGTCCTTTATAAACTCCTAGATCTCCCTCTACACTTCTAATATGGGACGCGTTCGCAGCAGCCCTAACAACTTGTTGAAATGCGTATATAATGAGATTGTGTTTGTTTGCAGGGCAAGCAAAATTGAAGACTTGTACTCTTTTTAGAGTAGAAAACTGTTAAAAGACATGTTAGGATATCTTCAAAACCTTGTTAGAATAGAAGTATCTACTTACATACACACATATAATAATCATAGTGCAATTGAAATTCTAATTAAATATAATCTAACACTATTTAGGCTTACAGGAAGTTGGCTTGACGATCAAGAACCTTCTCTAATGAAGGGAGGACTTGAGTTCGGTTCACGCTCAAACCCCTTCTGGGCCACTCTCCATGTGATTACTCCTTATCGACATATCAGTGTGTGCGGATTATGAGGTTTACACATGCTCGTGGAATTAATTTTACCTCCAATATGGAGTGCAGATACCCATGTTATTAAAAAAAAAAAAACTTTTAACATATCTTAACAAAAACATCTTCACGGTGAGGAAAACCTGCAAAAGATGTAATTTGCTTTAAATTTTATAGTGAAGCATCCAACAACCGAGTGAACCTCCCAAGACATACGGCAAGATGATTAGACTTCACCATCCATTTTTGAGGCCCTTTCTTCAATGGTTATGATCGCCACACATGGTATCCAACATCTCAATGGTGGTGGCCACTATAATGAAATGTTTTAAACATGGGAATTGATAGAGATAGTAGTGTTTTTTATAACAAGAGATATCAGACTTATTTTTTTATTCACTTGTCCTCTACTATACACTATAGAAGTATACTGATGTCCTTTGTTATTAAAGACATCGATATTCCTATTGCTATCGCCTCATGTTTAAAAGACTTTACCTCTTGATCTGACTTGTATGAGATGAAAAAATCACCCCACACTGTGGGAGGAAATGGTGATGGAGCAGTGCTAGTCCTTGTGTCTACAACTTGGGGAGGACCGACAGCAGCACAAAGCGGAGAGGAAGTCCAGCCAGCCATCAATATTGGGGAAGGAAGACGTAGGTATTGAATTTTGGTTGATGGTGCAAAACAGTATATATATATATATATATATATATATATATTAATCAAAATTGGGTTATTTGCATATTTTGAGCAAAGGGACATTTGAAAATGAGTCTCCGCTATTGAAATGTCAGAAATTATAAAACAAACACATGAGGATGTGTGTCTAAGAAAGATCACCTGTAATTAAGCTTGCTTAAAATTTGGTGTAAATTTTTTGGGGCTCATATTGGGTGGATTAGATTTATCTGTCTCTCACACTCATTTACTCGTCTAACCCAATTTGACACTAATTTAACTTTTAAATCTATTACTTTAACCTAATAAATTTCCATTGTCCAACAAAGTTAAAAAAACATAGCTTTATTTATCTAAGAAAGATGAAATTTTATAGAAGCTATATATAAACCAATGTCTTTCAAACCCACTCATCCATTAATATCCAAGTGGAGCAATTAGGTTATTGGTGCTATAAAGTGACAAAAGTTTCACATCAGTTAATTTGAAAAACCAATGATTCCATCGAAAAACACCATTTTCTCAACGGTTAACTTTTAAGAGTCACTTATACTTCAAAAATATTATCTAGTCATGGTTTTCTAACAACTGTAAGCTCATTTGCAATAATGATCATTGTTATGTATAACTCAAGTAATTTCGATAAATCATTTTATACAAAATATGATCCTAGTCTCACTCAAATTTCTTTGGCCTGGACAAAACACATATTTTAAATTAGTCTGCCCATATTTTGATTTAGATTAGTTAGATTTGTATTATCTTTTAACCCAATTTTTTTTTTAAAAAATTCTACACCTTCATTTTCATTGATTGAAATTGTTATACTTGTTTTTATGTTTAGAATAATATAAAATGATTGATATTTCTATATATCTATGAAAAAGGTGATGGAACGTTTTTTATTTACACTAAAAAGACTGACTCTATATACCCTTTGCTTCATGTGTACTCATCACTTTATCCCTTACCCATCACTTTATTTGTTACCATCGCTTTATTTATAACCCATCGCTTTATTTGTTACCATCACTTTATTTGTTATCCATCGTTTTATTGGTTACCTATCGCTTTATTTGTTACCCATTTCTTTATTCATAATCCAACACTTTATTTGTTACTCATCGATTTATTTGGTTGGGTATATAGGCCGATATTTTTCTCTCTACACCCAATTTTTTATTTTTTAAAAAAAACTCAGAAAATTTATATGAAATTAAGAAAATTATGAATTTCATGAATATGTAATTTTTCATTAAATATCGGTCATGTAGATGCTCAAATATTGTTTTCAAGTTAATAACTAGTGAATTTCAAATGTTTTTAAAAAATGATAAAGAAATCATAAAAAATTATGATGAGAATACTTATTTTATTTTTTATTGTGTTTCAAAAAAATTAGGTGAATTTATTGTGTTCCATCGTAAATGAGCATATCTAATCACAATGATACATTAATTCATTAATTAATATATAGGTATACATTAATTATTTACTACTAACTATGAAAGTAATTAATGAAGTACTTAATTAATCATTGTGAGTAAGGAATTATTGAGCTATTTACAACGATCTAATTATTGCTTACTACTTACAATGAGCAGTAATTAATGCGTTTAAAAAAAATCATGTGCTTGTTTATGTAAATATCAACCTCTTTTATTGTTTTTTGAATTTAAAAAAATGAAAACTCACAATTAATTATTTCCATCAAAAAAATGAAAAAGTCACCATGAATTTCCATCGATTTTTAAAATGTACCATTAATTTTCTATTTTTTTTAAAAATATCATTTATTTTTCTTCAAAAAATGAAAAGTCACAATTAATTTTCCATCAAAAAATGAAAAGTCACCAAAAATTTCCATCAATTTTGAAAATGCACCATTAATTTTCCATTGTTTTTTTATGACCATTAATTTTCAATTAAATATGAAAGTCACCATTAATTTTCCATCAAAAAACGAAAAACCACCATTAATTGTTTTTCATTAAAAAAATGAAAATGTCACCAATTTTTTTTTTCGATTTTGATTAAGCAAAAGAAAAATGAAAAAAAAAAAAAACCGAATATCAATATTCCATTGTTTTTTATTTTTTTTTTAAATTATTTTTTGCCCGATATTATAGATATCGGCAATATCATGATCGACATTGTAGATACCATTTTCGTATGGCCGATCTGTATTATATCTAGAAAACCAATATGTACATTTTGACCAATATTTAAACCTTTGTCTATGATTACTGTGAAGAGGGGTCGGCGGATTTCTACGTATTAAAAAAAAATCATACTATAGTTTTTTTTTTTTTTCTTTCAAAAAAAGGTCATATACACAAATTGTATGGAATCATGTGTACGACAGCTCTCACGTCTCAATCCACATTTATGTTTCTCGTTCGAGCTTTACTTCACCGATTCTTTTGGTTTTCATAGAAGTCAACTTACTTTGCATGAAAAATCTCTTTCTCATCTTTCATAATTACTCTAGTGCCATTAGGTTTTGCACATTAGCAATTGAACTTTGACCTCGCAATGGATCGGATCAAGTCGAATTGGTTTTGAGTCAGATCTTGTTCAAGTTCAGATCAACAGTCTTCAATTCATTAGTTACTTATTTATTAAATGGGTTAGTCCATTCACATTTATTTTGAATTCAAGTCATAAAATTTAAATACATATTCATTTAAATTGCTCGAGTTCGGTTCAGATAATTGGGTCGAGTTAAATTGTACCACATCTTGTTTAAGGTAGATTTAGTCAAAGGTCCAAATATCGGCCGATACTTATCGTATCGGCCGATATTACTCGGTTTTATCGTATCAGCCGTACATTCCGAATATCGGCCGATATGGCCAATATTCGGTCCGAAATATCGGTCACAATATCGGCCGATATTCATAAATATCGGTATTTAAAATTTTTATTTTTTTTTAAAACACCGATACGGTTTTTCACAGTTTTTACACGGTTTTTCGCTGTTTTTCGCGGTTTTCCACTGTTTTCCACGGTTTTCCAAGGTTTACGGTTCTCAGGGGTGTTCACGGTTTTTTGCGGTTTTTCGCGATTTTTCACTGTTTTCCGCGGTTCAGGGTTTACGGTTCTCAGGGGTGTTCACGGTTTTTTGCGGTTTTGTCACTGTTCATCACGGTTTTTTGCGGTTTTTTCACGGTTCCGATATCGGAAGAGAGAGAAAATGCCGATATCGGTATGAGAGATAAAATTATCTGCCGAAATATAGTCCGTATCGCATATCGGCCGAGCCGATTTTTGAACCCCTAGATTTAGTAATGAGTCGGTCAGGTTGAATTCAATAAATTTTGACATGAGTTGAATTGAGTTTATTAAAACTCAATCCGACTCAACTCGAGTTTCAGCTCTAACATGACGAATGTATATTGGACTTGATTGAAATATATTTTATTCAACATAATTGTTAGACCTTAAATGTGATCTGTAAAGAATTTAATATTAATTTAATAAATATAAAGCAATGTTCATAGAATTTCAGATTTGAAAATACTATTTTTATATAACTCAGTTACGAGTTTTCACGTGTCATCAAACAAGTACGACTATATTCTCTTTCCTTGAACCGTGAATCTTGTCCTAATTGAGTTCATGAGACATGTATTCTAATCATTGTCTAATAATTCAAAATAATTCGACTAGTCAGCTCAAGTCAACTTGACTCGAAATTCTTTCATTAACCCCAATTTTTTGGCAGCCTTGTTCAAGATGTTGCCTACTCTTGCCAAGAGCGATTGTTAGGTTTATTAGCGAAATAAACATAACAAGTGGTATCAGAGCTAGGTTTCAGACTACCTCATCTGGGCTTAAGAGATCTCCTAAGTGAACGGGATGACCGGCGTCGCTCTCTCCACAAGAGGGCCTCGTTCGAAAGAGGGATTGTTAGGTTTGCTGCAAACAAGTCCTATATAGGAAGTGTATAGGGAGATCTAGTGGTTTATAAAGAACTTAGGTTATTCCACCTAGCAGACTAGTATTTTAAGCTAGAAGCCTAATCCTAACGATGGCTACTAATGTGATCTTTGGACTTGCATTGGGATACAAGTCTGTCATTGTTCCCATTTTTGCCATTGCAGTGAGCATTTTTGTGAGTTTCAGCCTTGCAGTGGCATTGAAGTATCTGTTCTTGGGATGTTGAGCACCTCAATTTATTTCAGTTCCTGATGGAAGATTAGGCAAGAGAAATGTCAAACATTTTCTAGTATCATAGTCACATAGTTTATATCATCAACATTTTTGAAGTCTGAGATTTTGTCTATTTTTCTACTCTTTATAGGTAATACTTTTTAAAACAATAATGAAAAGAGAAACATAAGTACAAAAACTAGCTATACCAGTCAACAATGACGCAACAATGACGTCAAAGAGGAGCTTTTTGTCTAGATTAGTTCTGTTTTTGTTTTCTCAATGAGGAGCTTGCAGTAATTCTTTTCATTGTAAATGATTGTGAGGCAACAATGACGCAAACAACTGAATGTCTTGGTGGATTAGCAAAAGATGAATTTTCTTTGTAAAACTAAGTTAAGATCTCTGTTTCAGCTATATAATAATGCCTTCCAAAATTTTCAAAGGTTGATCCAATCCAACCTGAATTTCCATACAGAATAAAAATAAAAGAAAAAGATTTTTTTATTCAAAATCAAAATGGAGAAAGTCTTTCCTTGTATTCAGCATTGGGCGATGGACAATGGCAGCAATGTGCTAAGACCATTGAGCTTCAGGAGTAGGTAATTTGGCTACAACCTTCGGGCAAGGAGAGTGCAGTGCTAGGTGGATGGGTTTGAATCAAATCCAACTCAGGTCAGGTTGGTAAGGCTAAATTTAAAACTTTTTTATATGGAAAACTTAACATTCTGAACGGCCAATGGAATGACGGACTTCTTTACGAAGAATGGTATTAGCTGTTTCAATTGTGGCATTTTCCAATTATCATCCAGAGGATAGTTCTTTTGTTCCAGTGGAGTCTCGTTTCTTTTGTTATTTTTGTTATTTTTGTGGTCGTTGTTTTGGCCTTTCTTTTAAGCTTAATTCTCTTACATTCTGTGTATTTCTCTTGTATTTGTTTTCTTGTAAATAAAAGTTTTCTCCCTTACTGGAAAAAAAAACACTAAACCAAGCTCAGGATTTTTCAAATGTCGAGTTATAGATCAGATTAGAAATGGCCACTCCTACTTGTATTAGCTTACTTGATGCGGTTTTTGCAGAGACTACACGATGGTGTGCTTCTTTTCCCACTAATAAAGCAATGTTTCCAACTTTATGGTCTTGTAATTTGTCCAAATTTATGAAATTTTGGTCAGGCTGGTGCTTCTGAGCATGCTAGGTTGCTTGGTCCAAAAGGATCTGACCCACACAAGGCTGCTGTGATTGGCGACACCATCGGGGATCCACTGAAGGACACTTCAGGGCCATAACTTAGGGCTGCAACTCGGGTTGGGCCGGTCGGGTTAATCCGACCCAAGTTGATATATATAGAACCCGATCCGACCCGACCCGAATTCTCAACCCGAATCTCACAACCCGACCTGACCCGACTCGAATTCTAACCCATATCAACCTGAATTCTGACCTGACCCGTATTTTGAACCCATTTTAAACTAATTTTAGCCAGGTCGGGTCAAGTTGGGTCAGGTTAACTTATAAAATCCTCAACCCGACTCGACCCAAATTTCATACAGATTTTTATCTTCTCAGCCCGACCCAACCCATTGACCCGACCCGCGTGATTTCTCAGATCAGGTCATGTAGGTTGGGCCAAAACCCGACCCGAGTTGCAGCCCTATGACTCAACATTCTGATCAAACTTATGGCAGTGGAATCACTAGTATACGTGCATTGCCTCAATCAGAAGAAATTTTCTTTTCAAATCTTGAGGTTCTTGAAGAGTAGGCCTCCATGCTGGGCGAAGAAAGGGGCAAACACTGTCAAGCGAATAAATTTTTCAACACTTTCATAAACTACGAAAGAATTATTATATTGGCCGATACGGTATCAATACATTAGGCTGCAATACATTCAATCAATTATGGGTTGCACGTATTATAATCATCAAATGTGAGAATTCTATCTATGTGAAGTTGGTTTTTCACCTTATCATAAAACACACAGTCACTCAAAAGAAAGTAGTGGAAAGACTTATGCGAGTCGAATCATTGATAAATGACCATAAATCTAAGCTCTTACTATCAATGTTTAATATGGATTAACTCAAATATAATTTTAAAAATATCCTATATAGGCAAAAAATTACCCTCATTCTACTATCTCAACTATGTGATTTCAGATATTAAAATTTAAATCATTATATATCATTAATTTTTTTTTATATATTATCTTACAAAGCTTCAGTGATTGGATGGGAGATTTTATCTGAATTCGAAACCTAGACAGAATGACAGATGATAAATTTGTATAAATAAATTTCAGGTCATCTAAACTTCAGCTTTTCACTAGTGGAGTGGCAACCCTACTGAATGTGGCCACCAGATTTAAATCTCTGCCTTATAAAATTAGGTGACAAGAATTAAAATTGAAAATGAGAAAAAAAAAAAAAGAGAGTGAAATTTTAAAGATCAATAACGCCCTCATACACATGTACACACAAACCTTGGTTTAAAATGTTTGAATGAAATGACAAAATAATTTTCAATAATTAATTTAACAAACAGCACAAATAGTTCAATTGGTTTAAGTTTTTAGAACATATGAGGCTTACGGGTAGTTTTGTGTATCTGAGAGATAATCTCATCTGAGAGAGTGTAGGTAAGTGTAGGAATTGTAAATCTTATCTATAAAGGCTGCATATTCATGTGAACATTTATCCAATCACGAGTTTCGATGTAAAGAAGATAATACTGTTTAGTCAGATGATTAATCATTTTTTTATCCAATCACATGCATCTATGCTCTGCAGCCAGTTTATCTATCATTTATTTGTCCCCATCACATGCATCTACTTGTGAAAAACTGAGCTGCAGGTGCCTCAAATTTACCAACAATAGAAGTTACCTAAATTAGTAGAAGTTACCTAAATTACTAGGAGTCTATCCAAAGTGGGCAATCATCCGCAGAGCTAATTAAGGATATACATAGCAGATCCTAGTCACCGATTGAATAGGATTTGGAAGGTGATAAATATGGCAACAAGAACAGTGGAAGTTTCTTGGCTGGTCACGGATAGAGAAAAAAGGGCAATTTCTAAAAAGGGGACCAACTGCGTTGCTTATTTAAACAAGCAACGTGAAGGTTGTTTGATGCCTTGTCACAAATATCAGCGGTATTTTCAAATTTACTGCATTTTTATCGGCAAAATACCATTACCGCGTTAAAAACGCGTTTTTATCTCCAGACGATAAATTTCCAGTAAATTTTCGATAAAATCGCATTAAAAACGCGATAAACGTTAATAACGCGATAATATTCCGGTAAATTTCCTGTAAATTCTCGAGAAATTCCCGGTAAATTCCCTATACCATTTTTATTTCATTAATTTTTTTATTTATTCTATTTTTTTATTTTTTAAATATTATAATTTCAGCGAGATTTTCCCGTTAAATTCCTGATAAAAATCCGAGAATTTAAAAATATCCCGAGAACGGCATTTGTCACAATGGTTTGACGTGGGGCTGCAACATAACAATACATGGAGATGTAGCCTTCATTGGCCACATGTATTGTGGTGGTCACCATGGTGGACACCTCAAGAGGGAGAGGTGGGCTGACGTTAATGCATGGTTGTATACATTGAGGATGGTTGTATACACAGGCAACGACAAGCCTCAGATCTGATGATGTCTGGAGGATAGTTCGACGGCCGAAGAGGGGCAGAAGCAACAGTGCAATACCGCTGCAGATCTGGCTTGTCAGATCTGTGAGTGGCAGCCAGCAGAAGTGCGGCTGGAAAGAGAAAGCCCCTTTGCCAGAGCAGAAGCGCAGATCTATGTGTGTGTGAGGACACATCAATCGGAGACGCTCACGTTTGAGAAGCATATCGGGAGGTTGCTCGTAGGACGCAGGAAGCGTAGAGGAGAGCAAGATACAGAAGTTGGGTTCACTATTGTGGGTATGAGAGAGATTCACATCAACTGAGAGGTGACGTCGATGTGTTGTATACAGGGGTGTACAAGAGACTCGGGACTTCAGGTTTGGGCTCATGACTCAAGGGAGTCATTAATATTGTACATGTATTTCTTTCTCTTTTATAGTGAATATTCTGTCTCTTTGTGGACGTAGGCCAGGTGGGCCGAACCACGTTAAAATATTGTGTTGTGCTGTGTGCTTTATTTCTGTTCGATTATTCTTGTTTCCGTGCGTAACGCTAATAGCAACAAGTATAGAATGTTTTTGTCTGAATATTTCTCACATGCAAGAGCCATCAGATATTATAAAAATGGCTGAAGAAAGCATCTCTCAATTTGAAGAAACCAGTTTGCAAGACAAAATTGGGAGATTAGAGATTCTTACTGTCTTGGCAACATGCACCTGCTGCAGTATTCCCATTTGTTAATTGTGAGCTTTATTAATTAATAAATACCCAACTCTTGCATTCTCTTCACAAGTGGGGATAATAATTCTCTCTGACATTAGTTTCTGTCTTATCAACTAATAATAAAGCTCATAATTAAACCATGAAGAATGAAAGTACAAACTTTATGTATATGAGGCTGTCTTTGGATGGGGCCATGGGGGTAAGGGGAGTAATGGAGAGTAACCTTCTCGTTACCTCTGTTTGGTAATTAAGGGGGAGGATAAAAAACAACTTTTGAAAACCTTTTTCAAGGGATGGGTTTTCATATTACCCTGAGTAACCCTTCCATCCAAACGCTGTAACCCTTCCATCCAAACGCTGTTTGAGTGTATATAGGAGTAAGAGAAAGTTCAGAACAGGGGAAAAAACAAATCAATGTTAGGATCACATGTCTATGGTGTGTACCGACTATCGAAGAAATTCTGTAACTATTTTTTTTTTTAAATTACAACTATTATATATTTAATAATAGACTAGAGAAAAAAAATGTTGTTTTTGGAAGCCAGGGTCCTCCCCTTCATGGCTATAAATACTTCTTATAATGTGACTCTTAATTCACACTTGACATCAACCCAGATTCAAGACCTAAGTTCACCATTCCTAATATTTCCATGGCTAGTCTGTGTTCCTCTCCTCTTTCTTCTATTCTACATCCTCCCCCAGTAGCAAAAGCAAAGACTGCCACTGCTCCATCACTATTTCCTCCTACAGTGTGGGGTGATTTCTTCATCTCCTACTGTCCAGATCAAGCGGTAAAGACTCTTTATCATATTCAAAAATCACTTTGTGGGGCCCACCATCGTTGTCGAGGTGCTGTGGTCAGTACCATGGCCATTGAAAAAGGGCCTACCAAATGGATGATCAAGTCAAATTGTCTTGCCATCTAATTTTGGAGGTTCTCAATCTAATTGCACAAGTCTCTTTATTATAAAGACCAATGAATTCATCATTGTAAATCCACCAAATGCCCTTGAATTAATCTCTATAGATCTGTAAGAGAGATTGATGAGAATATTGCTAGAAAAAAAAAAACTTATTTACATTTGAGAAATGCAGTGAATATCACTATTCACTACATTGTTTCATATCCTAAAAAGTCTTCTTTTTCTGTTGTGTATAGATAGAAGGATATTTTTTATTCTATTTTGTACAAGTGTTCACTTTCTTTCACCCTACATCAAAAATTATCTTGTTATGTATGTATTTGGACAAAATTTTATATATGGCTAGCATGGGAGAAACTGAATCAGTCCATTTTCACTGAGAGTGATTTAAATGTTCAGATGACATTGAAACTGTTAGGTTTGTGGAGTCTGATTGAGGTCACCTTCGATCATATGGATCTAGTTTGAACTCGTGAACGTACCGAAAGGGAACCACGTAAATGTCTGTGTCTTGTGTATGTTTAATCTCTAATTTATTTTTTCGTTCATTGTTTTGTGTACTTCTATTCACAACAGAAACTATATCGACTTGGTCGAGTCTAAGCCTAAAACTCAATATTGGATATGGTTTAGTCCAGTCACGTCTGATCTTGGCTTTACTGATTTTTAAATTATGTTGGTAAGATTTAATCATATACGGGAAGGACTAATAACCAGTTCATCTAATTTATTCAGTTTGTGGTTGGATATTTGTAGAAAATAGATACATGGACTAAAAAGGTTGAAGACTTCAAGGAAGAAGTGAAAAGGATGCTAAGCAGTGCAAGAGGAACAACAAGAGAAATGACATTGATTGATAAACTCCAGAGACTTGGAGTGGCTTATCACTTTGAAAAGGAGATTAATGGGGCTCTGCTTCGAATCTTTGATACATACACCAAAGTCGACTTCAACGATTTAGAGATTGTTGCTCTTCGATTTCGACTACTGAGAGATGGAGGGTATTTTGTTTCTTCTGGTAAATTTCTCCATTAAGTGACTTATATGAAAAAACTAAAACAGAACTTTCTAGGAACTCAATTTTTTTATGATGGGGTCGAATTTAATCGGGTCCATTCAGTTCTACACTACTTGATAGGTTTCAAGTCCAATGAGTTCAACTGAGCCTTTCAAGCTCAATTAAAAACCTCAACACCACGAACCATCCGATCATGTCTCTCTTCTTATAAATTTATTTTAAATGTTTTTATAAAGATACCATATAGATCAAATATTGTTTTTCTTGTTGAAACATTAATCAATTTTGTAACACCTTCTAAGAAAGCGAGTCCATGAGCATACATTAATGAATGAATTCTATTAGCACGAGCATAACCCATTGTCACCTTTACATTGAAAACAGATGTATTTCTCAAGTTCAAAGATGAAAATGGCAAATTCAAGTCAAGTTTAACAAGTGATGTGGGGGGCTTGTTGAGCCTATATGAAGCAGCATATTATGGGATACAAGGAGAAAATATATTGGATGAATCCATTTCTTTTACTAGAGGACAACTTTCATCGATCTTGACCCATCTAGAAAATGGTCCTCTTGCAAAACAAGTGGTTCATGCCCTAGACTTTCCAATCCGAAAGGGCACACCTAGGCTAGAAACCAAGTTTTACATCTCTGTCTACCAAGAAGAGAAGAAACAGAACAATGTTCTACTAGAGCTGGCAAAGTTGGATTTCAATTTACTACAGTCATTACACCGGGAAGAGTTGAGAGAGTTAACAAGGCAAGTGTTCTTTCACAAGATCGGTATATTTTTCTTTGCAATATGGATTTCTTTTTCTATGGTATTGTCTATTTTTCTTTACAATAATGGATTGTTTTTGGCATTTGTTTTAGGTGGCAGAAGGAGACGGGTCTTACAGACAAGTGCCCTTTTGCGAGAGATCGATTGGTTGAGGGCTACTGGTGGGTTTTGGGAGCATATTTTGAGCCACAATATTCCAGAGCTAGATCAATGCTGAGCAAAATGTTTACACTTATATCATTTATGGATGACATTTATGATGCACATTGTACAGTGGAGGAACTTGAAGCACTCACAGATGCAATACATAGGTATAATATCTCACACATCATCAAAATCCCATAACAAATCCTAATTTTCTAAAGTTATTGCACCAACAAATTTGTATGAGAGTTAAAGATTGAGAATGGAAACTCAAATTATTAGGTGGGATCTTAAGGCAGGGGATCAACTCCCAGAGTATTTGAAGCAATTTTATCATGTACTCATAAACACTGTCGATGAAATAGAAGATGAATTAAAGCCAGGAGAGAAGTTCTACCGCACAGAATATGTAAAGCATGGGGTGAGAACTACTGTACTTCGAACAATATCTTCCATTTTCGTTCAAATTTTCTACTGCTATTGTTATCTAATGATATTTGGCTTGATCTTGTTTCATTCATCAGTATAAGGCCGCCACTCGAAGCTACATAAAAGAAACCAAATGGCATAAGATGGATTATGTTCCTACAGTGGAAGAATATCTTAAAGTAGCATTAGTCACAGCTGGTTATCTTATGCTTTCTGGTGCTTCTTTGTTGGCATGGGAGAAGAAGCAACAAAGGATGCATTTGATTGGTTGAAAACCCACCCTAAATTTGTCATAGATTCATCCATAGTGTGCCGACTCCTAAATGACATCCAATCACATGAGGTAAGGATTGCTATTGTTGAAACAAATCATAGGGTTGAGTTGGATCTGGCCCAGCACTCCTCTATACACCTTGAAACAGAGTTGTGGGTCAGGTTGAACATGATATTCAATCACATGAACTAATAAAATGAAACTAATCTATTGATATGACTAACTTTTGCATTGTAATTTTCTCAAGTTTGAACAATCGAGAGGACATTGTGCTTCTGCTATTGAGTGCTACATGAAAGAGAACGGATGCGACAAGGCAAGAGGCATGCCACAAGCTTCAAGAAATGGTTGAAATAGCATGGAAAGATATGAATGAATTTTATCTCAAGACACCCAAATTTCCATTGCCTCTTCTTATGCGAGTATTCAACCTCACACGTATTATAGAAGTCATTTATCACTATGAAGATGGATATACTCACTCTTCACTTTCCACCAAAGATAATGTCATTGCTACAGTCGTTGATCCTATCCCACTCTGAAGCTGAAGAGATCTTATGTAATAAAATAAAGGGGAGAACTATTGGTTTCTGTTGTTAGTATGAGGGTCCCTTGTAATTTAAGTGGTTGTTTGGCATAACATTCCAATCAAGTAATGTTCTAGTAATATGGATTTTCAGCACATTATATTATAGTGAATATGTGCTACTTGCTATTGTTCATCAATTTATTCTAGTAATCTCCTTCACTCACTTTGAATTTATGAGCAATGAAGTTTCGGAAGGATGAACCAAAATTCCAACTTCTCACTAAAATAATGGAATAAAGGCGAAAGTCACATATCATAAAACGTTTAAGTAAACTAAAAGAAAATCAACAATATTTAAACAGTTCTTAATAAATGAAAGTACATTAAACCTACTCTATGGAAATAGAAGAACTCATAGCAAAAGAGGGAAAGATGCATCTAGGGCTGCAACTTGGGTCGGATTTTGGCCCGACCCGCATGACCCGACCCGAGAAATCATGCGGGTCGGGTCGAGAATTTTGGGCCAACGCGTTGGGTCAGGTTGAGAAGATAAAAACCCACATGAAATTCGGGTCAGATCAGGTTGAGGATTTTACAAGTTAACCCGGCCCAATCCGACCCGGTTAAAATGGGTTCAGAATGCGGGTCGGATCAGAATTCGGGTTAGAATTCGGGTTGTGAAGTTCGGGTTGAAAATTTGGGTTGGATCAAGTCGGGTTTAATATATATCAACTCGGGTCGGGTTGGGTTTTAAGAAACTCGACCCGCCCCACCCAAGTTGCAGCCCTAGATGCATCCAAGGCATGTTGCAACAGTGCCAATGCATGGTACTGTAGCATGTATTGTAGGAGAGATTCTCAACAGCAAGGCAACGGCTATTTTTCTTGTATCGAATTAGATTCTTCCTTCCTTTCTTGTTACAGCTGAGATAATGGGCTGGACCAACCAAATTTCAATCCAACGGCTCTTTGATTTCTTTCTCTTCTTTCTTCTATTCTTTCCCTTTCCATGCTTTGCTTAAATTAATAAGAAAATGCAGAGGACCCATGCCAAGATGTGCAGTCGACGTACTACTTCCCAACGATCCCTGACAATTTTAAAATGAAGCAGCCTTGTATTATAAAGGATACAATGGTAATAATGCAAACTTAAATAAGATTTTATCTTTATCATCTCAATGGGAATACAAAGCCATGCCCAAATATGTGAATTCACACACCCACCCGAGAACAGATTTGAGTTTTGTGATTTTACTAACTATTGCGAAATGATGTTGATTGAAGTAGAATTCACTCTTAAAAGTTAATCATTAAAAGAATTATGTCTCAAGTGTTATATAGAGTTATTAATTTTTTTGTCA
This sequence comes from Chimonanthus salicifolius, assembly GCA_013350335.1. Taxonomy (NCBI): domain Eukaryota; kingdom Viridiplantae; phylum Streptophyta; class Magnoliopsida; order Laurales; family Calycanthaceae; genus Chimonanthus; species Chimonanthus salicifolius. The sequence continues at coordinate 25,547,076 of CM023532.1, read as the reverse complement.
CTTCACACTAAACTTCTCAAGATATGCATATTAGATTTTGAAACTAGCTCGAATTTAATTTGTCTCGAGTCGAATCAGTTTAACCCATGAAGGGAATATATAAATGAATTCTTTTAACACAACCGCGACCCATTTTTACCAATACACTTTGCATGAGGTCCTTAAGAATGAGAATGATTTATTTATTTATTTCCTTAAGGCTATGAATCGACTGCCTGATTACTTGAAAGCAGGGGTCGAGATATCGGCCGATACATATCGTATTGGCCGATATCTGATTTATATCGTCAATATCGGCAGATATTCATGTGTTTAAAAAAAAATTAAGAGAGAGAAAAATATCGGCTGATAATGAGATATCGGTCGATATATCGTATCGGCCGATATTGAATTTTAAACCCCTGCTTGAAAGGAATTTTATCTCCAGTTACTAAACAGTGTCGACGAATAGAAGATTTATCCTTCAGCCAATATCCATGTCAAAGATAGGCAATAGAGTAAATATTTGGGGTAGGGTTGCTAAATGGGTCTATATATTTTGAACTACTTAAAAAGAAAACAAAAACTACCGAGTTTCATACTCCTTCCGTCCCATTTTAGTTGTCTAATTTTAATAATTTGAATTTTTTAAGGAAGGGCTCTCAAAAAAGCTTATGAACTTCTTTATAAAATCTTTTAACTTTTCTAAAATGCATATAAGACAATTGTTTTGGGACAATCTCAAAATGTATATGAGATAACTAAATTGGGACTGACAGAGTATAATTTTAAAATGTTTGTACATTTTGATTAGACAACTTAAAAAAAAATCTATAAAACTTTCTCAATTGTCATCGAATTAGGTCTAACAACGATTTCAATGGTCACCAGCAAGGTAGAAAATGGTGTGTCTTCCGAGTAACCTACTCCAGGCTCTGAAATATTATTGTACGAGGCCCACTTGATTCCCTCTTGTGAACTTAGGTGCCTCCAAACAAAATTGTGACTTGACTTACACTCAATTATAGATATCAACCGAATTCTGAAATACTTAGTCAATTTTTTTATCTAAGAACGAAATATGAATATATCAAAATTATTGATCGATAGTTCTAAAACATTCCCAATCATTTTAGATATTGTTTGAAATACTTTGGTCTATGTAGAGAATGATGGCAAAGAATCCATTTCAAGAAATGGGAATTCTGACTTCAATTCTGACTCCATTCTAAAGGGTCATTTCTTGTAAAATTATCCAGTGTATAGGTAGGGAGGCTTGCACATGCCATAAGGATTAGACGGGTGTTCTACAGTGAAAAAAAAAAAATCTACGGACCAAAATTTGCAACTAGACAAATGTCGGGCCGAGCTTTGTCATAAAAGCCGAAGCCCATTTTTATCTACAAAAGCCCAAAACCTTTTAGAGCCCGTCAAATGCCCGCTATTGAAAGCTCTTTTGTTTTGCATCTGACACTGCTTTTTATTTTTAATTTTAAACCTTTTTGTTTTGTAAATTGAAAATTTAACCTTACATATTGAAAGTATAGTAAATACCTATCGTCATTAAAATTTCAGTCCAAAAATAAATTTCTAGCCACTTGAGAGTGAAAGTTGACGGACACCTTTAAAAAAGATGACGTTTAGTGATTTGAACTGTTAAGATCGAGTACTTATTTATTTTTGTAAGGATAATACTAGATTTAGACAAACGAAAACCCCTATTTGTAATTGAATAGAGTCCGGGTGCCACAGGTGCTACTCTGAACCTCTATACAAAATTTTGGCATAATTCTCAGCTTTTTAAAACTTAAAATTTTAAATTATATTTATTCACTAAATATTAATAATTTTTGAGAATATAATTTGATTGATTTGAACATAATAAACAAATATATTCTTTTTAATTAATTAACTACCACCCAATTTAGTATCCTCCACACCAGCATTACCCCACAACCCAATGCAAAGGTCATGGTGATAATTTCTAATTTGTATTTAGTAATGGTAAAAATGAAGAATATGCCATTAATGTCATCTCCAAGATTTAGACTTTGGATTGAGAGATTCACACCCAGTGTGTATCGAGAGAAGGGTACTCCGGCAGAGTATCATATACAATTGCTATCAAAGTCAACGGGCGAAGTTGGCCAACGGCTCCAAATATAAAATTGTCCAACTTGCATCATATTCTCGTCATCTTCGACCACTCGGTAGTCTCGCCTCCACTGAAGCTAAGGTGACTTTGGATTTATAGATCATACGATCTACATATTGAGTTTAGGGAATTATATAAATATGAAGGGTGTGAAATTTCATTACCAACAAATATAATTATTGGTTTTTAAAAAATTAAAAATTAAAAAAAATCAAACAGAGATAAAACTTTATATAGCTTGTACTTATAATTTCTTTTTAAGTTACACTCAATCTTGCAAAATTCAAGACTTATTTAGAGACGAGTCGAATTTTACTAGGGTTTTTGACATGTCATAAGTAGAATTACCCATGTGAGGTGAACAAAAGGAAAGTACCCTATCATGAAAAATTTGACAAAATTTTATCCAACTTAATTACTTGACTTGATATAATCTATTTAATAAATAAATGAACCTATGCAAACATGTTTAAAAATAAATAGATCCAACTATTGCTATATTTTCATACAACATATCCAATTATATGTTATCTACATTTATTTAATGAGTAGATTTTGATTGAGTCTCACTGGAAAAGTCTCATTAGGTAAATAAGCGGTAATCTAATTTAAACCAAATCTGAAATAGACTCGATTCATCCAACCAATTTAAATAAAATGTAAAATAGACAACTTATGTATTGATGTGACTCGATCTTGATATTATGATAGCTAAATGCATTCACTCAATGCAGATATATTATTAATTTCATTATTTTAATTGATATTATTAATTTATTCAAACTTGATCAACTATTCAACCCAGCCAAACCTAACTTGATTGATTGGTTAGTTTTGAAATTTGAGTTCGGTTAAATTAAATTGAATGTTTTGAAATTTTTTTATCTTATTATGTCTTATCAATGTCTTTTTTATCCATTTAAGTATAATTTTTTATTTTATTTTGTCTATTTAATGTTACATATTTATTTTTTAAAAGCTCACTTGTCTTAGATGATTATCTCCATAGGACTAATTATCTCCTAATATAAAAAGAGAGTTATGGTAAGATCTAAATCAATTTTATCATGTACTCATAAACAGTGTCAATGAAACAGAAGATGAATTAAAGCCATGAGAGAAGTTCTACCGCACAGAATATATAAAGCATGGGGTGAGAACTACTGTACTTCGCACAATATCTTCCATTTTCGTTCAAATTTTCTACTGCTATTGTTATCTAATGATATTTGGCTTGATCTTGTTTCATTCATCAGTATAAGGCCGCCACTCGAAGCTACATAAAAGAAACCAAATGGCATAAGATGGATTATGTGCCTAAAGTGGAAGAATATCTTAATGTAGCATTAGTTATCTTATGCTTTCTGGTGCTTCTTTTGTTGGCATGGGAGAAGAAGCAACAAAGGATGCATTCGATTGGTTGAAAACCCACCCTAAATTTGTCATGGATTCATCTATAGTGTGCCTACTCCTAAATGACATCCAATCACATGAGGTAAGGATTGCTATTGTTGAAACAAATCATAGGGTTGAGTTGGATCGGGCCCAACACTCCTCTATCATCCACCTTGAAACAGAGTTATGGGTCAGGTTGAACAAAATTCTTTAAGAAATTTTGATGACAGCATACATTTTTTTGGGTTGTATCGGGTCGGTTTTTCAAGTTCTACTTCTCTATTTCAATCTAAACATGATATTCACTCACATGAACTAATAAAATGAAACTAATCTGTTGATATGACTAACTTTTGCATTGTGATTTTCTCAAGATTGAACAATCGAGAGGACATTGTGCTTCTGCTATTGAGTGCTACGTGAAAGAGAATGGTGCGACAAGGTAAGAGGCATGCCACAAGCTTCAAGAAATGGTTGAAATAGCATGGAAAGATATGAATGAATTTTATCTCAAGACACCCAAGTTTCCATTGCCTCTTCTTATGCGAGTATTCAACCTCACACGTATTATAGAAGTCATTTATCACTATGAAGATGGCTATACTCACTCTTCACTTTCCACCAAAGAAAATGTCATTGCTACAGTCGTTGATCCTATCCCATTCCGAAGCTGAAGAGATCTTATGTTATAAAATGAAGAGTAGAACTATTGGTTTCTCTTGTTAGATATGAGGGTCCCTTAAAATTTATGTGGTTGTTTGGCATGACAATTACAATCAAGTAATGTTCAAGTAATATGGATTTTCTGTGCTACTTGCTATTGTTCATCAATTTATTCTTTCTTTTTCGTAGAACCATTGGCAAACACCTTTTGAATTTTTTTCTTATCATAAACTTATTTGTTTTTGTTCAAATTTCTTTATATTCAAATTTGCATTCTAACATCTTTGGAACATTTTTAGAACCACATGCACACTCATTTACCACTTTGAAAGTGTAAATCCATCGCATGTATCGAAGTAATAAATTACTCAGTGAGTCTTAGGTCGAATTCACATGAACTGAAGGTAATACAAACGTTAATTAAGAAGAAAAGTGATAATTTTGATTTCCACACGAGTGTGGAGTAGAAATTTGGCGAACGAAAACAATAGGGCTGAAATCGGGCCGGGTCGGGTCGCATTTTTTAAAACCCAACCCGGCCCAAGTTACTAATATATAGAACCCGACCCAACCTGACCCGAACTTTTGACCCGGACGTCTTGACCCGACCCGACCTGAATTATAACCCGACTCAATCCAAAACCCGACCCGACCCGCATTTTGAACCTACTTTAACCTACTTTTTACCGGGTGGGGTCGGGTTTGATCGGGTCGGGTCAGGTTAACTTAAAAATCTCTCAACCCAACCCGACCCGAATTCAATGTGGGTTTCTGACTTCTCAACCCGACCCGATCCACTGACCCGACTTTCATAACCCGACCTGCATGATTTTCGGGTCAGGGTCATGTGGGTTTAGGCCAAAACCCGACCTGAGTTTCACCCCTAGAAAACAATGATAAAAAGTCACTGAGGTTTCGGAGATCTGTTTAATAATTCATAGGGTTATTTTTCATCAACTTGTCTCGATGAGACTCGAATGGTGATTCTATCTCACCAGAAGATTTGGCATTTATCCCAATGATAAAATCCACTAAATTTGTCCAAATAATTTATGGTTAAAAGTTGTTAAGCACCTATCACAGGATTTTTCAAGCATTTACTGTATTCAGAAATTACAGTAAATGAAGAGAAGTACACAGACATGGAGTGATCATCAAAATTTATCACACAAATCATAATGATTTTCCAACCGTCCAATGTATTTGCAAATCACAGTGAATCAAGAAAAATAAATATTTCCTAGCATTCAATGTATCCGCCAATCACAATGGGCAAAGCAAAATACATATGTTTGTGATAAAAACCAAAATTAATTAAACCATGCAATTAGACGGAACATGCATTAAAAACACATTTGTTGAATTAAAAATAACCCCAGAAATTATCACACTTGACCCCGAGCCTCAGTTGGGAGATTAGTTGAACATCATTGTGATAAAAGACATGAAATTGATTAAACTCTTAAAATGCAAATTAACCGGTGTTTAAAATGGTAAATTACCTAAATGTTCACGAACTAAGTTAAACATAGAGTGCCACATATCATGAAACGTTTAAGTAAACTTAAAGAAAATCAACAATATTTAAACAGTTCTTAATAAATGAAAGTACATTAAACCTACTCTATGGAAATAGAAGAACTCATAGCAAAAGAGGGAAAGACGCATCTAGGGCTGCAACTCGGGTAGGATTTTGGCCCGACCCGCATGACCCGACCCAAGAAATCATGCGGGTCGGGTCGAGAATTTCGGGCCAGCGGGTTGGGTCGAGTTGAGAAGATAAAAACCCGCATGAAATTCGTGTTGGGGCGGATCAGGTTGAGGATTTTACAAGTTAACCCGGCCCGACCGACCCGGCTAAAATTAGGCTAAAATGGGTTCAGAATGCAGGTCGGATCAGAATTCGGGTCGGGTCGGGTTGTAAAGTTCGGGTTAAAAATTTGGGTCAAGGTCGGGTCAGGTTCAATATATATCAACTCAAGTCAAGTTGGGTTTTAAAGAACTCGACCCGCCCGACCCGAGTGTCAGCCCTAGATGCATCCAGGGCATGTTGCAACAGTGTCAATGCATTGTATGTAGCATGTATTGTAGGAGAAATTCTCAACAGCAAGGCAACGGCTATTTTTCTTGTATCCAATTAGATTCTTCCTTCCTTTCTTCTTACAGCTGAGATAATGCGCTGGACGAACCAAATTTCAATCCAACGGCTCTTTGATTTCTTTCTCTTCTTTCTTCCATTCTTCCCCTTTCCATGCTTTGCTTAAATTAATAAGAAAATGCAGAGGACCCATGCCAAGATGTGCAGTCGACGTACTACTTGCCAACGATCCTTGACCATTTCAAAATTCATAGCCTTGTATTATAAAGGATACTATGGTAATAATGCTAACTTAAATAAGATTTTATCTTTATTGGGAATACAAAGCCATGCCCAAATATGTGAATTCACACACCCACCCGAGAACAGATTTGAGTGTCGTGATTTTACTAACTATTGCGAAATGATGTTGATTGAAGTAGAATTCACTTTTAAAAGTTAATCGTTAAGAAAATTCTGCCTTAAATATTATATAAAGTCATTAATTTCTTTGTCACTTCACACTAAACTTCTCAAGATATGCATATTAGTTTTGAAAACTAGCTCGAATTTAATTTGTCTCGAGTTGAATCAGCTTAACCCATCCATTTTACCAATACACTGTGCATGAGGTCCTTAAGAATGAGAATGATTTCTTTATTTATTTCCTTAAGGTTATGAATCGACTGCCTGATTACTTAAAAGCAGAGGTCGAGATATCGGCAAATACGTACCATATCGGCCAATATCCGATATATATTGTCGATATCAGTTGATATTCATACATTTAAAAAAAATTAAGAGAGAGAAAAGTATCGGCCAATAACGAGATATTGGTTGATATATCGTATCGGCTGATATATTGGCCGATATAGAATTTTAAACCCTTGCTTGAAAGGAATTTTATCTCCAATTACTAAGCAGTGTCGAGGAAATAGAAGATTTATCCTTCAGCCAATATCCATGTCCAAGATAGACAATATAGTAAAGATTTGGGGTAGGGTTGCTAAATGGGTCTATATATTTTGAACTACTTAAAAAGAAAACAAAAACTACCGAGTTTCATACTCCTTCCATCCAATTTTAGTTGCCTAATTTTAAAATTTTGAATTTTTTAAGGAAGGACTCTCAAAAGGCTTATGAACTTCTCTCTAAATCTTTTAACTTTTCTAAAATGCATATGAGACAACTGTTTTGAGACAATCTCAAAATGTATATGAGACAAGTAAATTGCGACAGACGGAGTATAATTCTAAAATGTTTGTACATTTTGATTAGAAAAAAAAATCTATAAAACTTTCTCAATTGTCATCGAATTAGGTCTAACAACGATTTCAATGGTCACCAGCAAAGTAGAAAAATGGTGTGTCTTCGAGTAACCTACTCCAGGCTCTGAAATATTATTGTACGAGGCCCACTTGATTCCCTCTTGTGAACTTAGGTGCCTCCAAACAAAATTGTGACTTGACTTACACTCAATTATAGATATCAACCGAATTCTGAAATACCTGTCAATTTTTTTTATCTAAGAACGAAATATGAATATATCAAAATTATTGATCGATAGTTCTAAAACATTGCCAATCATTTTAGATATTGTTTGAAATACTTTGGTCTATGTAGAGAATGATGGCAAAGAATCCATATCAGAAAATGGAAATTCTGAGTTCAATTCTCACTCTACTCTAAATGGTCATTTAATGTAGAATTATCCAGTGTGTAGGTAAGGAGGCTCACATACCCCAAAGATTAGACGGGTGTTCTATGAGGCCTGGGCACCTTGGTCATAAAAAAGGTAAAGAGCAAAAAAAAATCTTCCTGCCGAAATTTGCAACTAGACAAGCTTTGGGCCAAGCTTTGTCATAAAAGCCCAAGCCCATTTTTATCTACAAAAGCCCAAATCCATTTAGAGCCCGTCAAATGCCCGCTATTGAAAGCTCTTTTGTTTTGCACCTAGCACTGCTTTTTATTTTTTATTTTAATCCTTTTTGTTTTGTGAACCCTACATATTGAAAGTATGGTAAATACCTATCAGTCATTAAAATTTCAGTCCAAAAATAAGTTTCTAGCCACTTGAGAGTGAAAGTTGAAGGACGTCCTTAAAAAAAGATGACGTCTATTGATTTTGACCGTTAAGATCAAGTAGTTGTTTATTTTTATAAGGGTCAGGTTGGATTTAGACAAACGAAAATCCCTATTTATAATTAAATAGAGTCTGGGTGCCACAGGTGCTACTCTCAACCTCTATATGAAATTTTGCGTAATTTTCAGCTTTTTAGAATTTAATTTTTAAAAATATTTTGTATTCACTAAATATTAATAAGTTTTGAGAATATAATTTGATTGATTTGAACATAACCACCACCCAATTTAGTATCCTCCACACCAGCAATACCCCACAACCCAATGCAAAGGTCATGGTGATATTTCTAATTTGGATTTAGTAATGGTAAAAATGAAGAATATGCCATTAATGTCGTCTCCAAGATTTAGACTTTGGATTGAGAGACTCACACCTGAGTGTGTATCGAGAGAAGTTTTTAAGTGTGTACTCAGGCAGAGTATCATATACATTAGTAATCAAAGTCAACGGCCGAAGTTGGCCCACGGCTCCAAATATAAAATTATCCATCTTGCATCATATTCTCGTCATCTTCGATGTGTATAAGGTGAGTCGTCCAATGTGATCACTCGGTAGTCTCGCCTCCACTGAAGCTAAGGTGACTTTGAATTTATAGATCATACGATCTATATATATTGAGTGTAGGCAATTATATAAATATGAAGGGTGTGAAATTTCATTATCAATAAATATAATTATTGGTTTTCAAAAAAATTGAAAATTAGTTAAAAAATTAATTAGACGAAACTTCATATAGCTTATATATATAATTTCTTTTTGAGTTACACTCAAACATGCAAAATTAAGACTTATTTAGAAACGAGTCGAATCGTACTAGAATTTTTGGACATGTCATCAAGTAGAATTACCCATGTGAGGTGAACAAAAGGAAAGTATCATATCATGTAAAATTTGACAAAATTTTATCCAACTTAATTACTTGACTTGATATAATCTATTTAATAAATAAATGAACCTATGCAAACATGTTTAAAAATAAATAGATCCAACTATTGCTATATTTTCATACAACATATCCAATTATATGTTATCTACATTTATTTAATGAGTAGATTTTGATTGAGTCTCACTGAAAAGTCTCATTAGGTAAATAAGCGGTAATCTAATTTGAACCAAATCTGAAATAGACTCGATTCATCCAACCAATTTAAATAAAATGTAAAATAGACAACTTATGTATTGATGTGACTCGATCTTGATATTATGATAGCTAAATGCATTCACTCAATGCAGATATATTATTAATTTCATTATTTTAATTGATATTATTAATTTATTCAAACTTGATCAACTATTCAACCCAGCCAAACCTAACTTGATTGATTGGTTGGTTTTGAAATTTGAGTTCGGTTAAATTAAATTGAATGTTTTGAAAGTTTTTTTATCTTATTATGTCTTATCAATGTCTTTTTTATCCATTTAAGTATAATTTTTTATTTTATTTTGTCTATTTAATGTTACATATTTATTTTTTAAAAGCTCACTTGTCCTAGGATGATTATCTCCATAGGACTAATTATCTCCTAATATAAAAAGAGAGTTATGGTAAGATCTAAATCAATTTTATCATGTACTCATAAACAGTGTCAATGAAACAGAAGATGAATTACAGCCATGAGAGAAGTTCTACCGCACAGAATATGTAAAGCATGGGGTGAGAACTACTGTACTTCGCACAATATCTTCCATTTTCGTTCAAATTTTCTACTGCTATTGTTATCTAATGATATTTGGCTTGATCTTGTTTCATTCATCAGTATAAGACCGCCAGTCGAAGCTACATAAAAGAAACCAAATGGCATAAGATGGATTATGTGCCTAAAGCGGAAGAATATCTTAATGTAGCATTAGTTATCTTTATCTTATGCTTTCTGGTGCTTCTTTTGTTGGCATGGGAGAAGAAGCAACAAAGGATGCATTCGATTGGTTGAAAACCCACCCTAAATTTGTCATGGATTCATCTATAATGTGCCGACTCCTAAATGACATCCAATCACATGAGGTAAGGATTGCTATTGTTGAAACAGATCATAGGGTTGAGTTGGGTCGGGCCCAACACTCCTCTATCATCCACCTTGAAACAGAGTTGTGGGTCAGGTTGAACAAAATTCTTTAAGAAATTTTGATCACAACATACATTTTTTTTGGGTTGTATCGAGTCAGTTTTTTCTATTTCAATCTAAACATGATATTCAATCACATGAACTAATAAAATGAAACTAATCTATTGATATGACTAACTTTTGCATTGTGATTTTCTCAAGTTTGAACAATCGAGAGGACATTGGGCTTCTGCTGTTGAGTGCTACATGAAAGAGAATGGTGCGACAAGGCAAGAGGCATGCCACAAGCTTGAAGAAATGGTTGAAATAGCATGAAAGATATGAATGAATTTTATCTCAAGACACCCAAATTTCCATTGCCTCTTCTTATGCGAGTATTCAACCTCACACGTATTATAGAAGTTACTTATCACTATGAAGACGGATATACTCACTCTTCACTTTCCACCAAAGATAGTATCATTGCTACAGTTGTTGATCCTATCCCATTCTGAAGCTGAAGAGATCTTATGTTATAAAATAAAGAGTAGAACTATTGGTTTCTCTTGTTAGATATGAGGGTCCCTTAAAATTTGTGGTTGTTTGGCAAAACAATTACAATCAAGTAATGTTCAAGTAATATGGATTTTCTGTGCTACTTGCTATTGTTCATCAATTTATTCTTTCTTTTTCGTAGAACCTTTGGCAAACACCTTTTGAATTTTTTTCTTATCATAAACTTATTTGTTTTTGTTCAAATTTCTTTATATTCAAATTTGCATTCTAACATCTTTGGAACATTTTTAGAACCACATACACACTCATGCTACCACTTTGAAAGTGTAAATCAAGCGCATGTATCGAAGTAATAAATTACTCAGTGAGTCTTAGGTCGAATCCACATAAACTGAAGGTATTATGAACGCTAATTAAGAAGAAAAAGTGATAATTTTGATTTCCACACGAGTGTGGAGTAGAAATTTGGCGAACTGAAAACAATAGGGTTGAAATTGGGCCTGGTCGGGTCAGGTTTTTTAAAACCCAACTCGGCCTTAGTTACTAATATATGGAACCCGACCCAACCTGACCCAAACTTTTGACCCCAATGTCTTGACCCAACCCGACCCGAATTATAACCCGACTCAACCCGAAACCCGACCCGACCCTCATTTTGAACCTACTTTAGCCTACTTTTTAATGGGTTGGGTCGGGATTAACTTAAAAATCTCTCAACCCAACCCGACCCAAATTCAATGCGGGTTTCTGACTTCTCAACCCGACCCGCTGACCCGACTTTCATAATCCGACCCGCATGATTTCCGGGTCGGGTCATGTGGGTTCAAGCCAAAACCCGACCTAAGTTTCACCCCTAGAAAACAATGATAAAAAGTCACTGAGGTTTCGGAGATCCTTTTAATAATTCATAGGGTTATTTTTCATCAACTTGTCTCGATGAGACTCGAATGGTGATTCTATCTCACCAGAAGATTTGGCATTTATCCCAATGATAAAATCCACTAAATTTGTCCAAATAATTTATGGTTAAAAGTTGTTAAGCACCTATCACAGGGATTTTTCAAGTATTTACTGTATTCACAAATTAGAAGTACATAGACATGGAGTGATCATCAAAATTTATCACACAAATCAGAATGATTTTCCAACCGTCCAATGTATTTGCAAATCACAGCGAATCAAGAAAAATAAATATTTCCTAGCATTCAATGTATCCACCAATCACAATGGGCAAAGCAAAATACATATGTTTGTGATAAAAACCAAAATTAATTAAACCATGCAATTAGACGGAACATGCATTAAAAACACATTTGTTGAAGTTAAAAATAACCCCAGAAACTATCACACTTCACCCCTCGCCTCAGTTGGGAGATTAGTTGAATATCATTGTGATAAAGGACATCAAATTGATTAAATTCTTAAAATACAAATTAACCGGTGTTTAAAAAGGTGTAAATTATCTAAATGTTCACGAACTAAGTTAAACATAGAGTGCCACATATCATGAAACGTTTAAGTAAACTTAAAGAAAATCAGCAATATTTAAACAGTTCTTAATAAATGAAAGTACATTAAACCTACTCGATGGAAATAGAAGAACTCATAGCAAAAGAGGGAAAGATGCATCTAGGGCTGCAACTCGGGTCGGATTTTGGCCCAGACCCGCATGACCCGACCCGAGAAATCATGCGGGTCGGGTCGAGAATTTCGGGCCAGCGGGTTGTGTCGAGTTGAGAAGATAAAAGTCCGCATGAAATTCAGGTCGGATCGAGTCAGGTTGACGATTTACAAGTTAACCCGGCCCGACCCGACCTGGCTAAAATTAGATTAAAATGGGTTCAGAATGCAGGTCGGATCAGAATTCGGGTTAGAATTTGGATCGGGTCAGGTTGTGAAGTTCGGGTTGAAAATTTGGGTCAGGTCAGGTCAAGTTCAATATATATCAACTCAGGTCGGGTTGGGTTTTAAGGAACTCGACCCGCCCGACCCGAGTTGCAGCCCTATCCAAGGCATGTTGCAACAGTGCCAATGCATTGTACTGTAGCATGTATTGTAGGAGAAATTCTCAACAGCAAGGCAACGGCTATTTTTCTTGTATCCAATTAGATTCTTCCTTCCTTTCTTCTTACAGCTGATATAATGGGCTGGACCAACCAAACTTCAATCCAACGGCTCTTTGATTTCTTTCTCTTCTTTCTTCCATTCTTTCCCTTTCCATGTTTTGCTTAAATTAACAAGAAAATGCAAAGAACCCATGCCAAGATGTGCAGTCGACGTACTACTTCCCAACGATCCCTGACCATTTCAAAATGCACAGCCTTGTATTATAAAGGATACAATGGTAATAATGCAAACTTAAATAAGATTTTATCTTTTATCATCTCAATGGGAATACAAAGCCATGCCCAAATATGTGAATTCACACACCCACCCGAGAACAGATTTGAGTTTTGTGATTTTACTAACTATTGCGAAATGATGTTGATTGAAGTAGAACTCACTCTTAAAAGTTAATCATTAAGAGAATTGTGTCCCAAGTGTTGTATAGAGTTATTAATTTCTTTGTCAATTCGCACTAAACTTCTCAAGATATGCATATTAGATTTTGAAACTAGCTCGAATTTAATTTGTCTCGGGTCTAATCAGTTTAACCCATGAAGGGAATATATAAATGAATTCTTTTAACACAAGCGCGACCCATTTTTACCAATACACTGTGCATGAGGTCCTTAAGAATGAGAATGATTTATTTATTTATTTCCTTAAGGTTATGAATCGACTGCCTGATTACTTAAAAGCAGAGGACGAGATATCGGCAAATACGTATCATATCGGCCGATATCCGATATATATTGTCGATATCAGTTAATATTCATACGTTTAAAAAAAATTAAGAGAGAGAAAAATATCGGCCAATAATGAGATATTGGTTGATATATCGTATCGGCTGATAAATTGGCCAATAATGAGATATTGGTTGCTAAATAGGTCTATATATTTTGAACTACTTAAAAAGAAAACAAAAACTACCGAGTTTCATACTCCTTTCATCCCATTTTAGTTGTCTAATTTTAAAATTTTGATTTTTTTAAAGAACGACTCTTAAAAGGCTTATGAACTTCTCTCTAAATCTTTAACTTTTCTAAAATGCATATGAGATAACTATTTTGAGACAATCTCAAAATGTATATGAGACAAGTAAATTGCGACAAACGGAGTATAATTCTAAAATGTTTGTACATTTTGATTAGAAAAAAAAAAATCTATAAAACTTTCTCAATTGTCATCGAATTAGGTCTAACAACGATTTCAATGGTCACCAGCAACGTAGAAAAATGGTGTGTCTTCGAGTAACCTACTCCAGGCTCTGAAATATTATTGTATGAGGCCCACTGGATTCCCTCTTGGTGAACTTAGCTGCCTCCAAATAAAATTGTGACTTGAGTTACACTCAATTATAGATATCAACCGAATTCTGAAATACTTAGTCAATTTTTTTATCTAAGAACGAAATATGAATATATCAAAATTAATGATCGGTAGTTCTAAAACATTCCCAATCATTTTAGATATTCTTTGAAATACTTTGGTCTATGTAGAGAATGATGGCAAAGAATCTATCTCAGGAAATGGGAATTCTGACTTCAATTCTCACTCCACTCCAAAGGGTCATTTTCTGTAGAATTATCAGGTGTGTACAGGTAAGGAGGCTTGCACATACCCTAAGGATTAGACAAGTGTTCTATGAGGCCTGGGCACCTTGGTCATCAAAAAGGTAGATAGCCAAAACAAATCTTTCGGCCAAAATTTGTAACTAGACAAACGTCGAGCGGAGTTTTGTCATAAAAGCCCAAGCCCATTTTTATCTACAAAAGCCCAAAACCATTTAGAGCCCGTCAAATGCCCGCTATTGAAAGCTCTTTTATTTTACATTTAGCACTGCTTTTTATTTTTTATTTAAACCTTTTTGTTTTGTAAATTGAAAATTTAATTCTACATATTGAAAGTATAGTAAATACCTATCGTCATTAAAATTTCAGTCCAAAAATAAATTTCTAGCCACTTGAAAGTGAAAGTTGACGGAGGCCTTTAAAAAAGATGACATCTAGTGATTTTAATTGTTAAGATCGAGTAGTTATTTATTTTTATAAGGATACGACTAGATTTAGACAAACGAAAACCCCTATTTGTAATTGAATAGACTCCGGGTGCCGCAGGTGCTACTCTAAACCTCTATACAAAATTTTGGCATAATATTCAGCTTTTTAAAACTTAAAATTTTAAATTATTTTTATTCACTAAATATTAATAATTTTTGAGAATATAATTTGATTGATTTGAACATAATAAACAAATATATTCTTTTTAATTAATTAACTACCACCCAATTTAGTATCCTCCACACCAGCATTACCCCACAACCCAATGCAAAGGTCATGGTGATAATTTCTAATTTGTATTTAGTAATAGTAAAAATGAAGAATATGCCATTAATGTCATCTCCAAGATTTAGACTTTGGATTGACAGATTCACACTCAGTGTGTATCGAGAGAAGTGTACTCCGGCAGAATCAACGTCAACCGCCGAAGTTGGCCAACGGCTACAAAGATAAATATGTCCAACTTGCATCATATTCTTCGTCATCTTCGATGTGGATAAGGTGAGTCGTCCAATGTGACCACTCGGTAGTCTCGCCTCCACTGAAGCTAAGGTGACTTTGGATTTGTAGATCATACGATCTATATATTGAGTGTAGGCAATTATATAAATACGAAGGGTGTGAAATTTCATATAATTATTGGTTTTTAAAAAAATAAAATTAAAAAAAAATCAAATAGAGACAAAACCTTGCTTCTATTTATAAGTTTTCTTTAATTTACGCTCAATCTTACAAAATTAAAGACTTATTTAGAGATGTGTCGAATCTTACTAGAGTTTTAAATATCGATTAATCCAAATAAAAACTCTCTAGGTCAATATTATATTAGCAGAAATATTAATATCTTAGATGAATATTATTATTCTATTAAAAAATATTCCATATTTAAAAAAAAAATAATTAATAACTCATATATAAGAAAATATGACATCAAAAAAGAAAATTTTGTGGCCGTTATTGTATCTATGAAGTTTGTCATTACACGTTAATTATATAAAAGTAAGATAAGATAGACCATTAATGTATAAAAGTAATTTATTATTAAATAAATAATTACAAATGTCTATTTAATTTAAGATAATGACGAACTCCGTAAAAGGCAAGGCCCATCCCATGCAATGGGAAATGGATATTGCTAACAATGGCAGTCTCTATCCAGAAAAGTTTTAATAGATAGGAAAAAGGTTAGATTTCAGAAGAAGGAAAGAAATTCTCGTGAAAGGAAAAGGAATTCCAAATTCAACGCAGACCGAGTCACAAGGATTTTAATTTTCAATTTATTTACTACCGAAGCTTTGGCTTCTTCTTCATCGGATAAACCAACCAAGTCTCATCGTTGAAATCGTCTCCGATTGTCTTGGGCGCTTGAACGAAACCCAGATTGAGTTTGAGGGAGAGAGCTGGTGAGGAAGAAATGGGAAAAACAGAGAAGGGAGAAATGTCTGAAGTGCCAAAAACAGATAAGGAGGAGATCTTTATTGGGGCGATTGATCAAGGAACGACCAGCACCAGGTTCATTATATACGATCGTCACGCCAAGCCCGTTGGTTCTCATCAAATCGAGTTGACTCAGTTCTATCCGGAAGCTGGGTAAATTCCTATCTCTGTTTTTTTAAATAATTTTTGGGTACTTTAGGTGCGTTTGGACGCAACCCAGATGGATAAAATGAAATTGAAATTGTTTTCTCTTACTGAAATTGAAACTGCACTTGCCAAGAAGAAGAACAGAGGAAGAAAGAAAGAAACTGAGGGGCCGTTTAGATGTTTGGAATTCCACCTAAATCAGCAGAAAAGAAAAAAAGAGTTGTTTGGGTCCGTCAAACACAGAAATAGGAGGGAGCTTTTTTTTTTCTGCCCTGAAATACAAACTTGGCAGATGAACCACCATTTGTCAATGAAAATCCACATTGGATGTAACGTTTAGATTTTTTTATGAAAATCATGTTAATGGCTTGAGTTGTGCATCCAAACCCATTATTTATGGTCAAATGCTTTGGGATTTCAAATCAGCAAAAGGTGGAGGTGAGAATTGTTTGGTTTTAGACATTTCAGGCTTAGGAAATTGGATGTTTACGTAAATAAAATACATGCCATTTCTCTAATATATCCTAACTTTGATACCTTTTGATTTAATGGGTTGAAAATTTTGAATTTGACTTAATCCTCCTCTGCATCTGTCATCTGTTGAATCCATGAATGCGAGATTCAGATTTTGATTCATGTCCAATGACTAATGATGGATTGGAAAATCTGCAACCAATGAGAACCAGTTGTTTCAGACATTTATTTTGGATCAGATTATTTGAGGTCCAGATACATCTCTGACACATTCGTATTTGACATTAACCACATCACGTTATAATGCCTTATGGAGCCCGTGTAGCAAGGTTCTTGATCACTTTTTCAGGTTTTATCTTTCGTTGTCAGATGGGTCAAGCATGAACAGCTCTGTATAATAAACTCTTTTTTTACTTGAATGGTACAATGAAAACAGTTGTTGGAGTATTAAGAAATGCTCTTGATTATTTGCTTAGTTCTTTCTCCTTTTTATTTTTTGCTAGATGGGTTGAGCATGATCCTTTCGAAATTCTTGAAAGTGTTCGGATTTGCATTGCAAAAGCAGTTGACAAGGCGACTGCAAATGGACACAATGTGGACAATGGGTTGAAGGCAATTGGTATCACAAACCAAAGGGAGACAACTGTATTATGGAGCAGATCGACGGGCCTTCCCCTCTATAATGCAATTGTATGGATGGATGTTAGAACAAGCTCCGTATGCAGGTTTTCTTTCTTGATATCCTCAAGCGGCTCCCGTTGTTTTGTTTTATTGCATTTTATGGACAATTGCCTTTTGAGATTTACTCTTGTTATGAATTTTCTTCTTAATGTAGGAAATTGGAGGGTGAACTGCCGAAAGGAAGAACCAATTTTGTAGATATATGTGGGTTGCCACTCAGCACTTACTTCAGTGCTGTCAAATTACTGTGGCTGATGGAATCCATAGATGGTGTAAGAGATGCAATAAAATCAGGGGATGCCATGTTTGGAACAATTGACTCCTGGTTGATTTGGAACTTAACTGGAGGTACCGGAGGGAAGGACCGTGACCAAAATCAAGTGAAGGGAATACATGTTACAGACTGCTCAAATGCTTGCAGGACTATGTTGATGAATCTGAAGACCCTCAACTGGGACCAATCAGTATTGGATGCTTTTGGAATACCAATCACAATTCTGCCCAAGATCGTTAGCAATTCAGAGGTTATTGGGAAAGTTGCTAATGGATGGCCCATTGCTGGAGTCCCTATTGCTGGTTGCCTTGGTGACCAACATGCTGCCATGCTTGGACAGGCATGTCGTAAGGGTGAGGCGAAGAGCACTTACGGAACTGGAGCATTCATCCTACTAAATACTGGCGAGGAGATTGTACAATCAGCACATGGTTTGCTCAGCACAATTGCATACAAGCTTGGTCCTTCTGCACCTACAAATTATGCTTTAGAAGGATCAATTGCCATAGCTGGTGCTGCTGTACAGTGGCTGAGAGATAGTCTTGGCATCATCAGCAGTGCAAGCGAGATTGAGGACTTGGCAGAGTCAGTTGACAACTCTGGTGGGGTATATTTTGTGCCTGCTTTCAATGGATTGTTTGCACCATGGTGGCGTGATGATGCACGGGGTGTCTGTATAGGGATCACCCGTTTTACAAACAAAGGACACATTGCGCGTGCAGTGCTAGAGAGCATGTGCTTTCAAGTAAACGATGTGCTTGATTCAATGCACAAGGATGTAAATGAGAAATCAGCATCAGGTAAGTTGGAAAAAGAGTTCTTGCTTCGAGTAGATGGGGGTGCCACGGTCAATAACCTTTTGATGCAGACACAGGTAACATTTGCCTCTCTCTTAGATTTCCCTAATGATCATTTCATATTTATGGGAAGTTTGCCTCATTCCTCTGAAAATGTTTTTTTTTTTAATCTCTAATTTGATGGATCTTTTATTGGGTCTGAAGTCGAACTTTATTTTGAAAATAAATATATTTCTTCCAACTTATCTGTAATTCGATGGTCTAGACTGCTGCTCTTTTGATAGACTGTGGATTAATCATGCCTTTCAATTTACAGTAGATTGGAAGATCCCCTTATCTATTATTTGGCTTTTTCTCCATTCACTGTGGACCTTTTTCTGATTTTTCTCATTAAATAACTGTTTGGAGGTCTATTAGGAATTGTAAACATTTCATGACTTCAGTATACATATTAGGTTTCCATCTTTAAGTTTGGCATTGAAGGTCTAGTTCACCAAACAGGTCGGCTGGTTATGGTTGTGCACTTTTCATTTAGCAACTTTTATTGCACTTTTTTGTGAATGATTTTGTTTTCATACATCGACTTTTTCTCTTTTCTTTTTCCTCTTCTGCAAGATCATATTATGAAAAACCAAAGAAGGTATTTTGTTTTTGTACATCTTGTTCTAGTAAATCAATAGGGATGTTCATCCACCCAAATCCGATTCATGAGTCTCCTGTTAGCTTCAAGCCAAACAAACCCGTACCACTGCTAAGGGTCTCCTACCAATTACCAAAGAGTTTGACCCTTCTATGAGAAAGAATGAGCACCCCATCCTAATAGGAGAGCCTGAGAGGGCCTAGAGAACTTTCATATCTGGTTTTTGTACATCTTGTTCTAGTAAATCAATAGGGGGGTTCTTCATTTGAGAGTTCAGAGAGCTCTTTTTGTAGAAAATGAAATTTCTTAATTGTCTGTGTTGTTTCTGAGTTGCAGGCAGATTTGCTGGGTAGTGCGGTGGTGAGGCCAGCAGACATTGAAACAACTGCTCTTGGAGCTGCATTGGCAGCAGGATTGGCCATTGGTGTATGGACGTCTGAAGAGATATTTGCAGATAAGGCTGAAAAATCGACTATTTTTAGGCCGAAGTTATCTCAGGAACATAGAACCCAGAGAGTCGATTCATGGTTCAAGGCTGTGTCCAGAACTTTTGATTTGGCCGACCTATCTTCCTAACTTTTCACATTGGAAAACATCTGTTCTTAATTCTACTTTGAATAAGTGATCATGTAGAATTTAGTTCGCTATTATATACTTTTCTCTCTTTTTTTTTGACATTGCATCATCATCATCATCATCAATTAAGCCATTTCTCGTATCAACTTTTAGACTGTAATAATGGACTCTATTGATGCAGCATGATTTCTTCTATTGATCCTTTTTATTGTTTGGTGTTAACATATAAGAGTAATTTAAATTATTTGTTGAGATCTCTTAAAATACAATATTAGAGAGCGTTATTTTTTGGGGATAGAATAAAAGTTCTATGGGAATTCAGCTTCGATAAATTACTCTAAATATGTCATGGTGGGCTATGTTAAAAAAAACTGTAGCACAATTAGTTAAGTTCCAGCCTAGAGATTCTAGGTTTTAAGTCTTATGGGATGTCAAATGGGACATGTCTATAAAAATAATTTGTCAAATTCAAATATAAAAGTCAATTCCAAATTGATGGATTAAATCGTTTAGATGATGATGATGATATTGTTAATTTGTATGTTGACCTTTGCATTTAGAATTTTGCCAATAATATTCCTGCTTGTATGTCAAGTTTTTTGAAGAAAAATTATAAGAATGCGACGAACAATGCTTGCAGTAAAGAAGAGAGGGTGTGTAGTGATGCATGAAATTACTGCTAAAGAAATGGCAGATTTTTACTTCTTCAGGGGCAAGTAACTTTGATATAATCGCCTTCAACTTTACTTTGGTGGAGTTTGATAGATCTCAATCCCGTTCAAGCCAAATTGAGTGTGCATTACAAAAATAAAAAATAATATCTCATTTTTTAACATTATTTTTCAAATTACCTAACATTTTTGATATTGTCAAAAAAAAAATTATTAGTATCTAAAAGATCAATTATTAAATAGATTGAAATATTAAATCAATATTTTAAAAACCTAATGGTTGGTAAACCTTTTTCTATGACATTTAATTAAGTTCAACTAGGGTCAAACCGCCTTAACCTATGATTCAAACCCAACCAAGTCAAATTGCACAATACGATTTGATTTTTAAAACATTGATTAAAATTAGCAGTCAATGATAGGAGTAGAAAATTGCCACACTTGCCCACCAAATATCATGTTTGTGCTGCTTTCAGTTCATGAAAATTAACAAGTACACTAGTATTTTTATAATAAGAGACACTGGTGTACAGATGCTTTCGAAGAGTAGAAATTCATGTAGCCCCACAAATCAAAATGATGTTATCGTGAATGAAGGCTAGAGTTGATGGCTCTAATCAGTGGACTCGAAATGGAAGAATACGTGGTGGTAGATTAGAAGACTATCCAGGATACAGTAACAAATATGGCTTTGGAGGAGTACAACAGCTTTGATTGGAGGCCAAGCATGACTTACAAATTTGTTCTCAAATCTCCACTAAACGCCCATGATTTTATTGATCACTTAGTCTAATTGGGATTAGGATCTTGTATTTGACTGTTCAAGAAACTACAATGGTTGTGACTTGTAAGTCAGATGTTTTCACCAATTTTTCATGCATTTTGAATGAGCGAGACAGGTTAAAGTAATCAAAGTTGCGTTGATGAGACAGACCTCTCCATTTTGATTTTGGTTCTTTCATTTTTATTTTATTTTTTAACTAAGGCGTCCATGCCTCTTAGAGTTGACTAATCTTTAGGACATGTGCAAATCTCTCTATCTACACATACCGGAATAACACTATGAAGAGTGATCCTTTTGTTGGTTCTTTCATTTTTATTTGAACTTCAAATTTATTTTTTTCTGGGTGATGATAATGCATGGATTAAGATAAACCCAGATGAGCAGATCAAAGAAAATGAAAATGATCACCAGCACACTGAGCCGCATCGAATCACGAGTATAGAACATATTGGTGGCATGTGAAGACCCAGCCACAGCAGTGAACAGCAGGTGAGCAACACAACTGGTCATTTAAAAAAGGGGCGGACAAAAGATCATGGACATGCAAGAATGTTCAATGCCAAACTTTAAGGAAATAACAAGAATATGGATATTGTTGTTTCTCGTGTTCGTGTGACCTGCGGGTGTATTAGGGTGTGGGCATTTTGTTTCTTCGTTGTTGCTCTTTTTGCTTCTGTATTTGTATTTCTGGTGCTCAATCAAACAGATAAGATAGAAAATATCAACCCAAAATGAAGATTTTGCTTCTTGACTGACAAAAATATGTACATCTCCTCATTGCTGCTACTCCAGAAATAAGTGATGATACAAAGACAGAAAACATGTGATAACACCATCATCACAATGAAATCTCAAATCAAGAATCTCAGAGTATTCGTCCTGAATAAATGACAAAAAAGCACTGAGAGTAAGCAAAAACAGTAGATTCCCAAAAGAAATAACATGAATATGGTCTATGAATGTCCATGGAAGTTGATTGTATATTTTATCTAAATATACTCAGAAGAAACATGTATACAGCAACTTCTCAAAAAAAAAAAAAAACCTTGGATGCAGCTGGATGAGACTTTTTGATAGATCTTGTGCACATTCAGAAATCAGTACAATGTGATTCAAATAGGCAGGTGCATCATTGTTATCTGGAAGACCAATCAGTATCATACTGTCATTAAATTCTTTAAGAAAATGACCCACCGTACAACAAAAATGGATTGCACTCCCATGAAAAGGTAAAAAAATGTATACTGATGGAATGGAATCATCCCGCATGCCATGAATGGCAGATATGTTCTCTGGATGTCAAAACAAGGAACACACCTTGTCTGGGGGGAAAAAGAATGAGATGTCATTAGATCGATTACGCTTGAGGATGAAGTAAGAAGCATTCATAGAAGAAAAATCATGCAACTTTGGAGAAAGGTTAAGCAAAATACCTAGTCTAGAGCTGCTGCAGCAAAGACGATTATCATCAATGTAGGTTGCTTCAAGCCCCATCATCCATGACCCCACAGATGTATCATCATAAGCATAAGTCTGAAGTGATGCACTGCATATTCAAGAAATGAAAGGCACTGGCTTCTATAAGCAATTTAAAATAATGCTGAGTAAATATTGCTTTGTACATGATGCAAGTATCTCCAGTTTAGCACTGAAGTGAGTACAAGTCCTGCAGTGATGCACTGCATATTCAAGAAAAAGTGATACAGAGCCCTGCTCTTCCACATGGAGTCATCCAAAAAGAGGAGCTATTCCACTTACTGCCAGAGGCAATTTGCCTAACACCATCAGCTGAGCTGGACAGTGAAGCATTCACTTTTCCCTTGGTGGTTTGCTCACGTCAATTAGAGGTGCATGACTTGGTGAAGAAAAGTGATGTGCAATTTGCTCATTATCTAACATAGGTAAATGATGAAACAGACATTTCATGAAAAAGGAATTAAGAAATTTAACCTCATCATGGGTGACTATAGGCTTGTTCGTAGGTTGGTTTTCTACTTCTATGTTGGCATCTAGTCCCTTTTGGATTTAGTACATTGTTCTTGTATTTTTAACTTTCTCCTTTCTTGTTTTTCACCTTTTTCTCCCTTTAAAGTATATCATTATCAATGAGAGAGAGAGAGAGAGAGCACGCAATAAATTTTAAATTCTGTAGTCTTTACTGTGGGTGCTGGGGAGTTTATATTTTTGGTTTTTATTTTGTGCTTGTCTTGTATTAGCACCTCTAGGTGTCCTCTTTCTCTTTTAACATATTTACCATTTCAAATATATATATATATATATATATATATATCACTATCAATGAGGGGGAGAGAGAGAGGGAGGGAGAGAGGCGGAGCATGCAATAAATTTTGAATTCTGTAGTCTTTATAATATCTTCTTCCTTGCAAACCATTCAATGAAGGATTATGCAAGTTGCCAATGTTTCACTCATCAACAATAGGTGGACCCTTGGTGGCTGCACCCAGCATCAGAGGTTTGAGAAACCCCCCTAGATGATGTGTACTGTAATGATAATCAACACAGCCTTGTCCATCCATCCAGGTTGGCCTTGGGAGTGATACTTTTCTGCTCAATGCTATTTAAACTCCTGCTTTCTGTCACTACAAAATCTACTGGTACATATACAGCTACTACAATTGAAGATTTTATTGATCCTTCCCCTTCCAAAGTTGAGGATAACAGTACTTTGGCCAATGTTCAGAAAATTGAGCCATGTCATGAATCTTTAAAAAAAGACTATCATAAATCATTCTCTGTCTTGTACCTATAACAAGAAAATATATTAGAAAACATGTGTATACAGATCAAAACACACGTGTTCCTCCAAAAGCAATCAGTTTCATACATTTGAATTACTTCTTTTGCTAATTATATGTGCACATCATATGTAAGAGTCGAAGACTCACAATCTTTTCAAGTTTGATAATTCTAAATCACACTTGCTTGTCAAATAGTGGAATTCCTATCCATGCAACAAAAAAATAACCAGACAATAAAAGATTGATACTGACCTATTTACGTTGATATATCGAGCTAAATTTTTTGATATTATAAATAATGAACCAGAAGCATGCCGAAAGTACCTGAAACAAAATTCGAGGCCTATTATTATAAAATAACCATTACAATTACTAGTATTAAAATAGGGAATAAAATTTAAATTTCCCTTTTTCACCTTTTGAAATGTATTCAATTCAAAGACACTATTCTTCAAGGAGAAATAGATCCTATGAAACTAAGGATATTTTCCTCAAGGATAAAATCATAAAAATACGAAAGGCTAGAATATTCAAATTATTCATATAGAAGGATAAGAAATATTTTTTCATCCTCTCTTAAAGTTACTAAATTGAAGCTACTATTCATAGAGAATTGTGAAGCTTCTAAGTTCTAACAAGATTTACAAAAATGAAATAAATCATCGTCCATAAGTTCATAATCATTGTCTTCTTTCTTTATTTTTTTTTTGAAATGCTAACAAAACATTTATTAATAAAAGAAAACCAAGTAGAATACAAAATAAAGTACAAGAAAATAATGTTCATGTACGTAGAACCCCCTCAGGCAAAATCCCCACCCTCCAATGCAACCCACAACACATTCAATATACTGCTTTCACCTACTCCAGACTATTGTCCATCCTCCAGAATCACCTTCTTACTGCTTTTATCCTCCACATACAAGATATCCAATGAAACTAACTGCCCAAAAATACAGACGTGCCCCAATACCTATCCTTACACTAGCTTGACCATGCCATCCAGCAACCATCATAGCCCTGCCTCCACACTATGCTCATCTTTAAACTGGATTCCAATCACTTCCCTAATTTTAGCATTCTAATTGTCTCCTTGGAGATAACCCCTTAATTAATCACTTTCGATCCCACCTCTCCTTCCCTGCACCATTCTTTTGCACATTAACTTTGCACGTCCTCCTTTTCCATTTCACCAGCATTGTCTGGGCCATCACCTCCATTACTAAGTTCTCATCAACACTAAACTCCTTTTCCACATTGACCACCTTAAGGCCTTCCTCTGCTGATTCCATACTTTCCCAGCTTGATCCAATAACAACACTGCCATCCTCAATCAGGCCAGAAGCATAGTTTGACCCAGCCTCATTTGCCACTCTTGGACCAACTAAAGATATCTAAATTTTACTTTCTTGTCCCCCCTTTTGAAAATCTAAATCTTGCTTTCTGGCCATCTTTCAAAAATGATTCAGATTCACTCTTGCTATCCTCCATCTGTGATCCCACCTTGCCTCGCATGTGCCTCCTAAGATCTGCAAGCACTCAGAATTTTTAAACTTCTAAAGGGGATATTGTTCATTCTCAAATGAAATTCATACTACCAAAAGATACGCACACTCACTTCCACCTGCAATTGGAGGACTGCAAGGTTTTCCATCTAAAGGTTCTCAGGAATAACAGGTATCAGCCTTCTCAATCTCCCACCTGACACCCTCAAAGATCTTTGTCTTCAAGCATGCAGAGGGATCATATAACAATATATCCAGATATGCCTGTTCGACTTGAAAGCATATGGCTTACATTCCACTTATGAGACGAGTTGTCATCCATTGAATCCATTTTTCTCTTGCCACCCTTTTTACCATCACCTTTAACCAGAAAGAAATATGCACTGTGTAGCCTTCCAACCAATTCAACCTTAATTTCCACTCCTTGAGTCTTGAAAAAACCAACGAAATTACCAATAACTATTTCTGGCCTTGCCTTTTCAATAAGAGAACAACTCAACCCATTTAGATTCTCCATTAGATCAATTATGTTAATGACAATTTCATACATCTCATCTTCAGCCCCCACCCCTCCCTCCTTTCTTTTCCACGGTCTTCCTCCTTGGATTGCACATCCTCTTAACACCTCTACAAATGGTTTCCCAATCCCACTGCTCCTCCACTTCCTACTACAAATCGCCTCATCCCACTGTTTTTTCTATGATTTCCACCATCTTCCCACTTTCAATTCCCCTTCTAGAACCCTCCATAAAATTTGCTGCTCCTTCCCTTCTCACCTTCAAACCATACCCAATCCCTCCTTTACCAAAACCTAAAGCATTGAACCCCTAAGACCTTGCCCCCATATACTGCTACATTTAAAGCATCTACAAAATGGGCAACAGTACCATGGAAATGAAAAACAAGCAAAAAATGCATAATGATGCATCCTCTATCTTATCTGATTGGGTATTTGGAAATTATCAAATACACAATAAGATTTTGAGCAAGGGAATCTAGTGCTGTCATTGTCGCCCAATTTTTATAATTTGTTTTGACAGGATGACTATGAATAGCTTCACATAATCAATAACTAAAATAAGAATTATAACCAATATCCAATCAGCTGTGAGGGATACTTACGATTTCTCATCACCAAACTTCCACCACTCGGGCTCATACCATGTCTTCCCCCTGAAAAGGTTGGTAGATGACTTTGATGATCAAAGAACTAAAATAAATAATTAGACATAAGTTGCTCCCACATTTAGCATAAAGGCATAGTGTTACCAACAAAGAATGTCCAACTTCTAATACGAGGACACCAACATTAAGTAAATGACAAGTAAGAAATGATTATTTAAGTCTCAAGGTATATGGATTGTTAAAAAATCTAATGATGGCAATAAGCGCTGCAACACAGCACACGACTGGAATATCTCCTGGATGTGGCATTTAAACTCAAAGGGGAAGTGTCAAACATGAGTATCATACCCATTTTCAAGTGTCCGGGTAACATGAGAGCAAATCAAGCAATAATTAGTAGGATTTAGCAAGCAAACATAAGCTATATGAAACCTTCTTTGTGGGTTATAAAACTATGCCATGCATAGAAGCAATACCAGCTCCCAACAATGATTACATTATTGACAAATAAAGATAAGAATCTCATTTTGTATGTCTCAGCCATCAGGATGGAAATAAACCAGGAACAAAGTGAAGGGACAGGAAATATCCAGAATAGCAATTATAGTAGCCACATCAGTTAGCCAAACAAACAAATACATATGAGCTTAAGTGCAGAACATAAAAGCATGAATTTAAGCCCCAGAAGATATTATAAGAAAAAGGCAAAACACTAGAAAAATGCTATTCGGGTATTTCTTTTGGTTCAATTCCCAGGGTGATACATGAGCATCTGTTTTGCAGGATTCATTGAAATGAACATTGTATACATGTCAGACATGTCTCCATTTTGCATTCTTTGTGAATTCTTAAAGGACTCTTCCTTGTGGATTCTTCTTTTGTTTCTAAAGATGCCAGAATATTATCACACCCTTTGTTCTCCTGACACCTAATACTAGTAGTGTAGTGATTACTGGTTGATTGTTTTTAGTAAAATATGCACATTATTTTTCATTGGATTCACTTTTACATTTTTATCTAAATAAACATTTACTTCAATTTATTCAAATATAATACAGAATCACAAATCCTATATTTTGGACTTTGCCAATAGAGACAACTCTCACGCGGGTCAGATTCTGACACATGTACCAGTACCACGCAATTTTGAAGAGAATATGTCAAGAATAATAACTTTACCATATGAACCTAAATTGTTTAATCAATTTAGCCTCAGTCAACATACATGTATCTAAGGTTTTGTAATAGTTCGATCATTACACAGAGTTTACATTTCCATGATGTATGTAATACAAAAGGAAAACTCAGATATGATCGAACAAATTCACAGCTGCTCATGGAATCATTTCAAACCACACTATGTAGTAGACACAATAAGGGGCATCCATATGCCTAAAACAACTCCATCAGCCATTAAAAGTCATCCTAAGACAATGAAATGAGCAGTCGAAGTTCTTTCATTTTATCTATATTCATTTTCAAGCCTTAGATTGTCGGATGGCGAAAACTGTCCTATGGAGCTTATTTTCTCAAATGGCTAATCCACAATCTGTGCCTTAGACTAAAGGGGAAGGTGGACACCAGCCACTGCCATGTGTTGAATAGAACTGATTCACAAATAATGAATGAGTTCAGTCATGCTAGAACAGTTCTAATATAACTTACTAAGCACAACAGTATAAGGCTAAGTGCACAAAGCATGAACCACAACATGTAAGAACCAAGTATTCCATAACAAATTATCTAAGAAAATCAAAAATAAAAAGAAGCTCAAAAACAACTCCAAATTTATCACATTAGGTCAATGTGGATGGATCTAGAACAAAATATAAATTTTGTTTAAGTACTGATTTTATTCAGGATAATTTTGTCCTCGCATGCAATATGGCAGTTTAGTAATATCGCATTACGAGCTAATAATACAATAGTGGCATTTTTTGAAGGAGAAAGCATTAAATACGCCAAACTGAGAAGAAATACCTAAAAACCCAAATAATATAGAATTTTTTAATGATATAGTTACATTGAAATATCGATGTATAAATATGCCTAAAGAACTAACCCTGTGGATGCAATGCACATGACAATTATCAAGTGTAACTAAGAAAAGAATTGCATACTCTTCACTTATCACGTCCCCAGACTTCATGCAGCCCATATAGATGCCTTGTTGACCACGATGGCTTTCAAGAATTCCAATCAACCCATCTGCAAGGCCACAGATCATCTAATATCAAAATTTCAGGCTGACATCAGTGTAAGAAACAATAGCAGAAATTATGAAATATGTTTAATATCTTTACAATAAACAAAAACAAAACCTCTACCAAGATCAAGATTGATGCTGTCATCAATTTTCACATAGAAATCTGCATCCCATGTTTCAACTGCAGTAGCAAAGAAGAATTTGGCTTTCTTTGGCACCTCTTCCTGAGCTTCCTCATGACCTTCCTAAAAGTTAAAAGTAATAGTTAGTCACATTAGAAAATCAAAATTTCCATATTATGTCCCAACTTTAATGTCC
The DNA here is from genome assembly GCA_013350335.1 of Chimonanthus salicifolius. NCBI lineage: Eukaryota > Viridiplantae > Streptophyta > Magnoliopsida > Laurales > Calycanthaceae > Chimonanthus > Chimonanthus salicifolius. The sequence goes on along the minus strand of CM023532.1, from coordinate 25,517,550 downwards.
AGAAACAGAACATAGAGGAAAAAGGATAAAGCATAATCAACTCCCAACAATGTGGTATCTAACACCCCTCTCCCCTCCCTTCCAAAAAATAATAATAATAATAATAAAATATTATTATTACAAATAAATAACATACATACGCAGAACATATATAAATGGTTAACCTTCAATTCATAAAGAACACGACTACCGAAAAGGGATTGGTTGGAGCACCCCCTTTTATATAAAAGGGACACCTCCTAGTACTTTTTGATTAAATGACAGAAATGCCCTTAACATAATTTTAATGGCAAAAGTGATTATGCATTTCAGAGTATGCAATTTTTGTCATTTACTAAAAAAGAGAGTAGGGGGTATCCCCTTTATTAAAATGGGATGTCCCAATCAAGCACCTTACTAAAATCACATATGAAGCAACCAAAATGTTAAACAAAAACATCAAAAGATTAAATATCAAGACCAAAGTCCCTTCAAGGACTTCCTTTTTTACTCATGGACTTGAAGCTTTGACAGTAAATACATAGCACAGAGTTAAACAGATCAAACAGGACACTAAATATGCATTTCTGTAGCGGGTATTAGGCTGTACCACCAATTACTGAAATGCCTAATCCTGGGAACCCAGTCAACAAAATTAAGCTTGTACTTTGATTCTACAGCAACATTTCTTTCAACACAACTTCAACGTTAATTGTTTTGGTTGACCATCCACCATAAGACTAACAAGCCTTTGACATAACTAATTGTTTCAGCTTGAAAGTGTTAACATAGATCAGCCAGCAGCTCCCACAAAACCACAATGCTACAGGTGTTACACAGATTCTTTGAAATGAGTGAGGTACCTGTGATGGATTTTTCTAGCACCATCTTAACAATATTTTTCAAGATTATTGTAGTTTTTGTCTCTTTTAGAATCTAACTAAGATAGTGAAACGCTTATTACTTAATTATTTTTTAATGTATGATTACTTAATACTTTGAGCAACAGTAATGAAAGATTTTCAGCTGTAATTTATTTTACATGCCATTTTTCATTTAAATAAACATTTATTTGAAAATATATTATCAAATTCATTAAACCTATTTTTCGGCATTGCTGAATCAGACACCTCATACGTAAGTTGGCAGGGACAGAACAAAAAATTTATGTTGGAGGGATCAAGGTAAATGTTAAGACTCGGAAGTTTATAATTTTATATTGTTTGTGAACCATTAGACCTTTTTATTCATTAAAAACATGGCTTTACTTATCTCAACAAAGTGATTTTTAGTGAGACTAATATTAAAGCATAGATTCATTTCAAAAAAAAATATTAAAGCATAGATCGATGCAATTTTTAAGAAAGTTTAATCACTTATAGCTACCTCTTGTTTAGAGATAAAAGTTTCTCTTGGTTTCATTAATGTTGTTAGAGAACTTTCTATATATAAGCAAAGGAAAAAACCTAAAATATGAAAATAAAGATTAAAACCACTTTGAGTAGCCATGACAGTGTACCTCAAACTATTTTTCCCCTCTCAAATAAACAAATGTGATTATAAATAAATGAACAGTCAAAAGACAAACCCTTCATTTTTCTCCTAGTTGAATTCATTACAAGACATTCATGTTAACAAGCACCATACTTACTGGTATAACTCCAGCCCCTAATGCTTTTCTTAGTATCTAGTAGGGAAATAAACATAAAGAAAGTACTAAAAATCAAGACAATGGGGTGTCTAAGTAATTAAGACAAATGGTTGTAATGTCAAACAAGGTTTTGACATACAGGTCCTATGGCATCTCATGTACTTGATGATGTAATGAATAAAGGAATGTAGAAGAAATAATTGAAGAGAGAAATTTGTATTCTATTTCATAGATTCATAAGATTGCATACTATATGAAATTTATAGACATAGATTTACAATATTAATAGAAGCAGAAAAGAAAGTCAACTCTACATTAGGTAATCCTAGTTCCTATATAAAATAAAATTCCAAATTACCTAAAAAGTTACAATATCGTACAACACTTCCCCTCAACTTGGAGTGTAGATATCTACAAGCCCAGCTTGCTCAAAGCTTAAAACAAGAAATGACAGCTCCTTAGTGAAATGGGAAGAAGCTAGAGACTTGAAGGAAAATGGAGGAGTGGGGATTTTCAGTATCAGGGATAGGAATCATGCCCTACTAAGCAAATGGTTGTGGAGGTTTGCTTCGGAAAAGGAAGCTCTTTGGAGGAAGGTTTTAATAGCGAGTATGGAGTGGAAGAGCCTAGGGAATGGAGATTAGGTAGTAGAGCTGCTAGGGATGGCTCGTCGGTGGTGAAAGCCCTAATGAAAATTGGAAAAGGGGAGGGAAGGATTGGGGGAATGTTCCAAAAGGGGATTAGGATGCAGGTTGGCAATGGATTGAGGGTGTTGTTCTGGAAAGATATTTGGTTGGGGGAACGTCCATTGATGGTAGTATTTCCCAGACTTTATAGGGTGGCTCTTAATCGCGAAGCTCTAATCAGTGACTATTATAGAGAGGCCAATAATTCACCCCAATGGTTAATTCCATTTCATAGGTCACTGATGGACTTTGAGGAAGTCATGCACCAAGCTTTACTAGGAATCCTTAATGATACTAGATTATGGATCGAGGATGAGGATAAGTGGATTTGGTCAGTGGAATCATCAGGTTCATTCTCAGTGAAATCTATCTTAAGATCTTCATATGCAGTAAATCCTTTACCCCCTCCTAGTTGTACTTTGGATTGGAACAACAAGATACCCCCTAGAATCCAATTCTTTGTGTGGTCGGCCTTAAAGAAGAAAATCCTTGTGAGACACAACCTTAGAAGAAGAGGTATTCCACCATATGAGGCTACGTCTGTTTGTACATTATGCGGGATCGATGAGGAATCAGTGGACCATTTGTTTTTAAAGTGCCGCTTCACTGGGATCGTGTGGTATTTGTTTTTGGGTCTGTTTGGTTGTTCATGGGTTTTAGGCAGTGGAATGGAGGAGTCTTTGTTCGCATGGAAGGGAGGTCCCTTTAGGGGTAGAAGAAGAGTGGCTTGGAATATGGTTCCGTTTGCGATGTTATGGACAATCTGGAAGGAGCGCAATGGGAGGATATTTGAGGACAAGAGAGGGAGTCCGAGAGAGGTGTTTGAGAGGGCAAAGTGGCACTTGATCTGTTGGTTGTCAGTATGTAAGGAGTTCCGGGGTTTAACTCCAGAGGATTTTTATCTGTCCTAGGAAGGTTGTTTGAATAGAGTTGGAAGAAATAGCAAGCGATTGGCCAATTGGGTTGCGCCTCCATTTGGATACTGTAAATTCAATGTGGACGGTGCAGCTACGGGCAAACCTGGGCCGGCAGGTATTGGTGGAGTGCTTCATGATGATAGGGGTAGAATGTTGGCTGCTTTCTCCGAATCAGTTGGGTCAATGGAATCAAACAAGGCTGAGCTAAGAGTAATTAGGAGAGCAATTCAGGTTTGGTCTAGCTTTAGGAGGGGTAATCTCATCATCGAAGTGACTTAACCAATGCTATCTCTTGAGCTAGTAATAGGAAATCCCCCCGTGGAGATTGGTTTGCATAGCAAGGGACATCTGGAGATTGTGCAGAATGGGTGGCATTACTTTCATTCATATACCGCGATCAGCAAACTATATTGTTGATTCTTTGGTTAAAGCGGGTGTTCATCTATAATCGCCGGTGTTGGTTTTCTTCTCTCTGGCCAGATGAGGTGACTAGAGATGTGGACATCTTTTGATTTTGGGTGTGGGATGTTGTTGGGTGTATCTTGTACTTTCTCTTTCTCTTTTTTAATTTTTATTTTTTCTTGCTTTCTCTTGATTCTGAGTATATTTCTCTTATACTCAAATCCTTCTTTATGTAATTCTCTTTTTACTTTATGAAATTCAAGAAGTTAACGTTTCAAAAAAAAAAAAAAATGACAGCTCCTTTATCTCCTTTGAACATAACCAAACTCAAAGTGCTTTCCCCTCCCTTCCCCCCTCCCTCTTCTTCTCTCTTTTCTCCACAGTTCCACAATTCCACAAAAGTGAAAGGAATGTGAAAATAAGTTCATACTATCTTATTTACATAGATGATTTGCAAATGATAGAAGACTCAAAATCAACAAATAATTGAAATTATCAAGTAAACGTATCAAGAAGAAATAAAAGTGTGACTCAATGTATTAAAACAATAAACCAAGACAAAGTCAATAATGGCTTCTTTGACTGAGTGCAATGAGAGACAAAGCCACAAAATCTGACAACTGAAACTTACAAGAATCAAAAAGTCCTTTGTAACACGATTTTCATCATCGATATTACGGTCTAAGCTATCACCACGATTTGCACTGAAAATATTAAAAGAATGAAGGGATTAGACCATCAGAAAACCCTCCAAGTGCACAGAGGAAAGCTAGCTGCCACAAAATGAATGAAAAGGACATTATCAACTGAACTACAGCAAAATGAAAAGAAAATTAAGTATGCTGAAGAACCTTCGGCCAATCACAAAACGAATGATTACACCCCTCTCCTCAAGTTTCTTTAATGCACTACCTGCAATCCATAACAACATTATACATTGTGTGTATGCAACACAAAAGCTATAGAAAAGGAAAAAGCATAGGGGAAAAAAACACTAACAACAGCAGCAGCAACAACATCAACAACAACAAAATCTTGCAAGTTGAACTACGACCACCAAAATGGCCCAAGGCTAAGAAGCCCACAAGGTCATCTAGCTTTGGAACCAAGTCTCAACGAGATAATAAATGGGCCAGGCCCACATACAAGTATTGAGAGCATCACCAACAAGACAAGGCCAAAGGTTGACCAAGCCCAGGTCCAATAAAGAAACAACAGTAGAATCAAGTTCATGGCCTACAGACAAGATACCAAGGCCCAGTATAGAACATGGAATTACAAATCCTACAATGAACTTCAGCACCTTTCACATGCAAGTATGGAGTAATAGGGGCTTAAAATATACTAAATGATTATCATTTGTGTACTAGAAGTTTTTTATATATAGAAAAAAAAACCCACTTGGTGGCCTATTCTTGAAGAAGGGATTAAAAACACTTGGTGGCTTAAAGACTAAAACCTCTCACTTTGTTCTGAAAAATTCACTCCCAAATGATTTCCTAATGATCCCAACGTCTGGGCCCGACAAAGCCAAGGGAAAAATCCAAATTCCATGCAGACCAACGAGGTACACAAGGAAATCCAATCAGAAAATTTCTTCTAAAAGTTAGAAGAGTAAACCCTACCACCATCCACCAGCTTCCAGGAATTCGTGTGGCTCAATGTCATATAAGAAGAGTCCAACTTAGACATGTATCATTACAGGAAGATTCTTGATATGACAAACAAATCGTTGTAGGCAAAGCCCAAAGTCAGGTTCTTTTGACTTGGCCCAAGTGTAACCAATAAGCCCTGTATAGCAACATGAAGTGATTAGGGATTCTTTGCCCAAACATCCATACTCCAAGCTAACATGTCCAGTCGAATATCATATGCCCACATAAGGAGAAGAGCCTCCAAGCATTTCAGCAGGAATTTGCACAAGCAGAGAATAAACACAACTCCCTTTGCCAAAGGCTTTTCATTATTAGGGACAAGTTAAGATTTATTACAAAATTTAGAATAATGATATGCTGGACTGTCCAAGAACATGATTGACTTTGATTATGGTAGTTAGATTTTCTTTTCTTTTCTTTTCATTGTTTTCTGTGTTTTTCAAGAGGAGATTATGGTAGTTAGATCTACAATAACATCTTCCAGATCTTACACCATCTCTCTTGATTCATTCTTCAAAATCTAGATATACATGTATAGTTTACTAAAATATACCAAGTTTTATAAAAAATCTCCTATTGCTGTATATTACTAGAGCAAGTAAATCATTTGATACAGGCTCATCCAAGAAAATGAAGAGCCTACCTTGTATAAAATTTTATGATAATTTTGATCAGAGCCAAAATCATCTAATTAAGCCACAGAATTATTCAAATAAGTACTTATGGACATATTATATGGACCTAGGGACTCAATTTGGATGTCTGGGCCTCCAAATACATTGTTTTAAGGCCTTTGTATTGAAGAGAAAGAAAAGTTGCGCAATTGTGCACAAAGGAGGTGGTGCCTATGCTTGTAATTTTTTAGGGTTTTTTTCTCTTTTTAGTTTCACTGTAATATAAGGCTAGGATTTAGAGATGATTAAAGAGGTTCCACATGGCAGTCACCATTGATGACATGATTATAATTTTTTTTATAAAAAAAATTCTCTATAAATAGAGGTCCCATGGGCGACCATGGAGCATCAAGTTTTGAGTTCTCTTCTCTGTTTTATGCAAGTAAGTTCTAGTTCTCTTCAAGTTCTTTTGATTTCTAGTTTAATTTTTCTTAGATTTAATTTTTGCAAAGTATTTCTAGTTTTCATTAGAATTTATAATTTCATTGTGAATTTCACATGATGTTGGGATTCCCTTAAATCCTTTGTTCCAGAGATAAATTGGGTTTTGGTTTGTTTTCTAATTGAAATTGAGTTTTCTCAATTTTGAGTGAATTCTCAATTAGCGATTAGAATCAAAGTAGATGTGGGGATCATCCAGAGATTCTTGGTGAATTCATAAATTCAGGTTTTCTAAATTCAAATTGAGCCAGGTTAGAGTTGTCCTTGATCGAATTTTCACAAAGATATCTTAATCAGCGACTTTTGAAGGCTTAATTAAAGATCAACCAGACTTGGCATCCATCAGATGGTCATTAGAGCCCCATTAGAGCCCTAAGAAGTCGTTATCATCATTTTCCTATATTGAAGGTTTTCATTCATATTTGACCTTCCCCTCTACTATTTGTGATAATTCCAACAAAAGAAGGGCTCTAATATAACAACTGTCAAATTGTTCTTACTATCACCACTGTGCCCTTGTTTTCCTAATCTAATTTGGACAATGGATTGTGGATCTGCTTGTACATGGTTGTCTGTCGCATGGACTGGGCCACTTGTTTGTGATTCTAATCGCATTATTGGATTTGATAACTAGTTTGGAAATGATCTTTGGTGTCTTTCCTCTCTATCATAATCATTTGTATGAACATTACACAAGAGAGAGAGAGAGAGAGAGAGACACGTGCCCCCACAAACTTAGGAAGAAGGTACCATAGTCCACACCCTTATGTGGAGCCCACTAATGGTGATAGTCATGAACCCATTTAAAAGGTCTATGCTTAAATATGGAGCCTACAAAATCACCATGATTGATCAATCAATCCATGCTTTTAAAGACCATAAAAGTTTAGGAAATTTATAAACAAAAATCAAGATGACAAAATATGAAAGCTTAAAAAAATGGCTTCATTGAGCCAATCAAGGTGATTTTTGATATACAAACATATACCTTTCCAATGGACCCAATCACTATAGGCCAAAATGGGCAATTCAAATACCATAAAGGGATGTGTGTGGATTGATATTTGTTATAAAAAAATCACATTTGTCATTTTAAAAATGCAATCTATATTTTGAACATAATTCATAACAATAAAACAGATGCAATCTAAAGATCCACTTGCCTCTCGGCATCCAAGAACCCCGGAATGTATTCCGCTTCAGACGACTACCAAAACCAGTATAAACTCCAATAACAGCAAGAAGTTTCTGATCAGAGAAAGACACATTCTGTGTCAAATGACTCCTGAGGTAACCCTGACTCTTTGCCAATATCAATTCCATTTCTGCTTCTACAATTCTCTTCTCCAACTCCCTAAAATTGCCCGAATATAGAATATCAGTTCCAAGACTAATATATTGTACATAAACACACACACACACACACACACACAAAAAAAAACTTCTTAACTGACCAAAAAAAAAAAGATTTAAAATAGACAAGTTTCTCAAACAACTTACTTGCATCCCAAGGTCATTAGTTTGTCTTCAACTGTAAGGACTTTTGGCCGCTACAACAAAATTACCAAAAAAGGAAATTTAGAGAAGGGGTTATATAGCTCTTTTGAGTATTTTAACATTTCAACAGTTTGGCATTTAGCTTAAGAGCATTTAGATATTTCAATATAGTAAAACATCCATTACCAAAAATTGCAAAATTCATACCTTTAATAATGGGTGGTAACCATTTCAAAAATCTTAATTCATTGTAATAAGACAATGTTGCAATGTTGGCATATCCAAACACACCCAAATGATACTGAGGACATGTTTGGCAAGAATTCCTATTTTCCACAGAAAAGGAAAATGGTTTCTTTTGACCAAATGGGTTGATACAAGGGTCAGGGTTGAGTAATTCCAAGCAGCCACCAAAATTTCCACAATATGCTTGGATCTCATTTGCCTAGGGAACAGGACTGTTCTCTTCAGAAAGCTTGGCCTCCACTAGCAAAACCTGGTATACTTATGGGTCTTCACATTTGACCTTTCACACTATCACGTCTTTAATCTTGTGTGTTGTTTGTCAACTTCCACTCACAATATTCTTCTATGAACAATGAAGAGACAAAAGCACCTTTAAAACTTAACATGGCACCTGAAATGATGTCAGCACATTTTTTGCCTCCACATCAGAATTACCATGGAAAATGTGGGAAAATTTATTTTTCCAACCCAAATGGAATCCTTTCGATCACAGGCTCTTAACCATAGTTGTTGGGTTAGCAATTCAGAGCTCACAGTCAATATATATTCCAATTTGTTAATTTATTGGAGTAGGTCTATTTACTTCGCTTTTAGTTTGTCAAAATTTGCAATTCGAGTTCATCAACTGAAATAAAGTAATATAATTTGTTAAATATAGTTTCATCTGTTTTGCATGGTTTATAAGCCTAAACTAATTTATTATTAAGTGATTAGTAATCCTCACTACCATTACATATCAAGGTTTTACATATCAAACCTAAAATAACTTTTTGAAAGTTTATACATTCAAGTAATTGTCAAAAGTTACCTTTGTTGAATTGTTGATAAATTTTATGAAGTCTTTTTAACGAAGTCATTGTCTTCAACAAAAGAAATAAGAAATTAAAATATTGAGATTGATGGGTCAACCCATTTTTTATAATGAGACATCTCCTTTACACTATTTTATACCCTTGAATTTTATTTTTTTAATAAATTATTAATTATCATAAAATGACTTTTTTATCATTTTAAGTCAAAATAAAGTAGAGAAGGTGTCAAGAAAAAATGAAGGTGTCCCATCAATTCTCTATATATAGTGTAAAAGTGATGATTCAAATTAATAAAAATATAAATATAAATTAAATTGAAATAGATTGAGCTAATTTGCAAACTAAACCAAATCAGCACCTAACTATTCAATGAATCAAATCGTGAATTACTCAAACAAAGTAATTTGCAGCTCAGGACCAGTTAGAACGAATCAAGCAATTATGCTTAAAACCATTTTCCCTTAACAAACATGAACTAAAAGAAAATTCTAGAGAGAGAGAGGGAAGACCTGGCCTGAATTCCTCTCGAGAAGAGTGGATAGAAGGATTCTGGTCTGAGCATCTTGCCATAACCTGAAAAGGAAAGAAAGGGATGAGAGGGCACGCGGAGAGATGGGACGGTGGAGAGAAAGAGAAAGAGAATTGAGGAAACGGTGACCTGCCGGCGACGTAAGAGACAAGCGAGGCAAGAGCAGAAGGCGAGAATGAGGGAAGATTTGTTGTTGGAAGATGAGGATTTGGAGGCTTGGGATTTCCATCGCCTCTCGTGTTTCATGGTGTTTACTAAGCTATCTCGGAAGTTGTCCATTTCCGACGATCCCCGCCCTGCGGCCTGCCTGAATCTTAATCTAACCTCGTCTTTCCTTCCTTCTTCAATCTTCCATTTTGCTCTGCAGGTTTCATATGCTTTTGTGATCTGACCGTTTATCTCATCTCATGGGCCCCACCTTAAAAAAAAAAAATGGTAAAGATATTTGTTATGGTGGGCAGGTGGCAATTGATCCAACATAATCCCACTTAACAATTCTAAGTTCCAGTTATGTTCTATAAATAAATTTCGATTTAACTCAATTAGTCAATTGGGATCTAAATCTATAAACAAATTTAGATTTAATTGGAACTAAGTCAATTGAGATCTGAAACCATGATTTGCCTTCTCCAAATGTCACCCATGGCTCTAGTCATGCGGGACTGGATTTTTTATGAATTTTTAATTAATAAAATAGTTTTAAATTAGGTAAAAGTCTAATTTATTAGAAGGTATATGGGTAAGAGAGAGACTATTTGAGGAGCTCTTGTGCTAAAATTGGTGGTGTTAGAAGGTGAGTCCCATCCGATTAATTAGATTATTATCAAAGTATTTATAGAGAGGTTCATTGATTTATTTTAACCCTTAAATAAATAACAATTTCAACTCTTTAAATGAACCCCACTTGGAATCCTCATGTGTGGTGCAAAAATCTTAAGACATTTTATAGTCCTTCCTAAATGAAAGGCCAATTACCTTCTCCCGGGCATTTCATTTTTAGCGACATGGGTTTTAGAACATTTTTTATTTTACCCTTCGCATGAACAGTAAAATTTCAATAGGCTGATTTATACTATTTATATGAATTTCGGAGAGTTGATTTGTAATTTCGGAAAGCCGAATTGCACTGTTCATGGATTTTGGTGAGTCGACTTGCAATTTCGTAAAACTGAATTACACTGTTCATGAATTTTGGCGAGCCGATTTGCACTGTTCATGCATTCTTCTTTCTTCGGTACGACAGGTGGAGAGCAAATTGGGCATACGGTAAAATCCGTGTCTATATACACGAAATACCCGTGGGACGATCGCTGGCCTAAACGAAAAGTCTAATGTCTTAAAAGAAAAGTCCTTCTCACTTGTACTTCTTATAAAAAAGGGTATTTTAATTTTATCTATTTTAAAAAATAAAGATCCAATCGGGTTGGGTCAAGGATAAGATATGCTTATTTTTATAAAAATTTCTATACGAGCTAAGTTCGACTTAATCCATTGAGAAGCTAAAAAATTATGTATGAGATTGAGAATTGTGTTTCAAATATTGTTTGGTGAATCCTAGCATATTCAAAATAAATCTACAAATTACTAAATTATCAAATTGGTTTTGAAAATCAAGATTAATCATCAATGATTGCATTCAATGACTAGATCAACCTTATATTTCATTCATCATCATAGTCACTAATTTCATTTTATCGAGTCAAGTTTTTGAATTTTTCATTTTATTATATAAAAAGCACATTCCTTCTTATTCGTAATACATAGATCATTTAAATTTTAACTAAAATGATTTTAGTTATTTATTTTAAAATTTAATTAAATATTTACAGTAGAACCCGTTCATCAAAGATCTAAATATTAACGGTTGAATTAATAAAAATTTATCAATTTATCTTCAAAACTTTTTATCCATATATTTTTCTACACATTTTACACTCATCTATAATTCTCTCTTCAACTTCATCCTCTAACATTTCTCTAAAGTTTATTCCATTCTAATGGATATGGAGAACCTCCTTGGTGACCATCTATTGAATGATAAGTGGTCGTTGAGTATAAAATATAAAATGCAAGGCCCTAACTAAACCAATTATTGGATCCTCCTTGTTAAAGACAGATGTAAACCAGCACCTTTTGTTTACTAATTATAAAATGGTTAGATTTGTCTAATTAAATTTAGGACAAGGAAACTTAGGTGGGACTTACGAGATAGGGCCATCATATTGATGTTTCAGCCCTTTAATCCTATATTAACTCTACAATTTTGTCATTAATCAGAGATTTAGGAAGTTCTCTTTCTCCCAACATCTATTGAGATAAATTTGCTTAAGCTTTGACAGTGACAATGATGATGTTGACATTGTTGATGATTATGATTTATTATAGTGAATTACAAAATGTGAAATCATTCTTGCTTGAAACAAATATGAAATGAAAATAATAATAATAATAAATTTAGTTCCTGTGCAAATGCAATGAATGCAAGTAGAAGAATACAAGCAATTCATGCCATTTAGACATCCAAACAAGAATTCTTAGATACACAAGAAACTAAGCACATCAACCTAAAAAAAAGGAAAAAAACTACTGACAAGAAGGATTGTACTAAAATGATTTAAGGAAAAACACACAAAATAAGAATGATACACAAATTCTAATGCCTCTCAATAGCCCACCCAAAATTCCACCCTACCAAACCAAAGAATGCTTGGCCTGCACAAACCTTTGGATTGATTAGGCCAAGAAGACAGAATCATCAAAGACTAACTGTACATGATGCATAAGTTTGATCCAAATCCAAACTGGTGCGAGTGCTGGAGATGTTGCCTACATCAGGTAAGAAAATGAGGATGTCAATGAATACGGGACGTTAGCTATCGACCCATGTTGATGTGCCAATTCATCGATGTCTCTAACAATGTCAAACACGGCTTCTGGTTGTGCCAATTTCAATGCATTCTGTGACATTCTCTTCAGCTCCTGGTTTTTGGGGCCAAACCATTGAGCTACTAGATAGGCTGCTTCTGTTGGGCTTTTAGAGAAGACCCCAGCTCCATTTTCCACAACATAGGGAACATTGCCAACCTCCTGCAAGATCCCAACCATGAATAGAAGATTATAAGGTTACACCCCTAAAACATCTTCAAATGAGTACTCAAAACTAGATGCATGGGAACACTTGCATATGAGTGTCTCAATGTATCTGTGCAAATTGATCCAAACAGACCTTCCCAATATCCAAACATCCAGTCTCCAATAATTAATTGGACATTTCAACTTTCAAATTGAGCATAGGATTATGAATTCATGAGAAGTGTCGCATCCGCTTTCTATAATTAGAGGTGAACTTTCCTTTCTAGGTAATCATTTGATCTTTTTGTACATAGTTCAGCAGTCAAAGGATTTGAAAACAAGTGAACTTTTGACAGGAATCTTTAGAGCAGAATGAGTGACAATTTGGAAAAAAAATGTGAAAATGGGAAATTTGATTCATGATCCTCTATCATTTATTTTTCCCAGAACCAAGAGATTCCTGCAGCTTGCGGGAGAAAAAAATGAATGTCGGACAGGATAAGGTGTGGGGAGTGCCATTGGATGTATGAGATCAGCATATTTTAGGTTCATTCTTTATCATTTTCAAGTCCAAATCAGTGTTCTTACATGGGATTAGATAACATCACATTTACTTATCCTCATTATACAGATAGCCTCACTAACTTCAGTAAGACTGACCTGTCCAGGAATGAAGTCGTTGAGGATGATAGGAAGTCCTCTTATCAAAGCCTCAGCAATCGTACCGGGCCCTGCCTGTAAAGGTCAAAGCCGAATAAAGAAGGGATCCAAATAAATGAACATATACTATTCTGAAAGCACAAAATTAGTCAAAACCAGGAATCCTAACACATACCTTTGTTATAATGCAGTCACAAGCCCCCATCCATTTCTCTATCTGTTTTTCAAATCCTCTTACCTACAGCCAACAGACAAATTTTGAAATTGCCATCTAATTCTTTCTTAATAAATCACAGTAAATTTCATTGGAAGATGAAATGCATGTATAGTACATTATATGCAGAGAACAATTAATAATTAACTTTACTGGGTGCAGAAAATAGCACCCATCCCAAAGAAATCACTAGTAGTGAGAGAGGCTCAAAAACAATATGATATTTTAGAAGGACAACGATTTTGTTGTCTGCATTTCCTTCTTATAAATCCTCAGTTTTGCCAACTTTGTAGCTCCACTAAAATGGGATAATTTCAAAGAGTTCAGAAACTGACATTTATGAGGGCAAATTTAACATTTCCTAAGATAAGGGAGATGATTTCCTGGGAAGGGTGCACAAATTGAAGGGGTGAATGGACAACCATGAAGGTCTACAAGGTGAAATATAAGTTTTCTCCAAAATGCTTCAATTCATTTTCATAAGGTGAGGAGTTGAGAAATATATTCCTAAGAAACTTTCAATCCACAATGCTGGATAGTTCTCATGTTAAGGTAGATTTTGGGTCTCAGACCTTCAATAGAGAGGTATTGAATCCAAGAGTTTCTCTTGATGAAAATGGACCCACATGAATGAACTAAGTTGATCTCATGAGTACTGAAAGAGAGGTTGAACCCCTCTTATAAATTCCTCTTCATAGAAAACTATTTTCCCTTTTCTTAGAAGACTCCTTTTTTATTTGAAATGGTAATTTTAGTTGAACCCACAACCTTCATAGTTGCAACAGTGAACATTGATCTATGATTCACCTTTTGTTATGTTATAGATGATAAAGAACAAAAAATACCTCACCTTCACTGGGACTTTCCATTCAATCGACTGTAACTTAGACGCTAGGGCTTGATTGCGGCCACATATGATGACAATCTGCCCAATTTCCTTAGCCAGAGAATCATCAAAGAGTGCATCTCCAAGAGCCATTGCAGTTTCATAGACTGGACCCATTCCCTCACCACCTCCCATCAACAGAACTGCAGGCAATTGGCTATCCATCCCAAGTTCTTCTCTCAACTCACCCTGTAGTTTCAAAGCACAAAAAAGTAGTGAGTGACCAAGTCAGTAGTCCCATTTATTGAGATATCACATTGCATATTTAAGGAAGACAAATTGCAAAACAAACCTTAACCAGAACTGCACGGCAAAAAGAGGGCCGAACTGGTAGGCCAAACACACGGATCTGAGAGGGATCTAGGCCATCCAACAATGCCCGCTTCACTACTTCCTGTGAGGGGCAGTAGCATCTATTGACACTCGTATGGAACCTGAAACAGAAAAAAAAAAAATTAGCAGTGTAGACAGAGGTCCATCACTTTATCCTAATAATCAGTTGTAAAAGGAAAAGGAAACATCAATTTGATCAGGAACTGACCATGTTCGGTGACATGTATTGAGGTCTGTAATAACTGTAACAAAAACGACTTTCTTTTGAAGACCTTGCCATTTGAGCACCCATAGAGGAATATGCTGCATGAGTGGATGAACACTTATGATGATATCTGGTTTGTACTCCATCAGACCAGTCTCCACCTCCCTTCAGTTGCAAAGAACATATCTATCAACCTAGTGAACAACATCTCACTAATGCAACCAATATATAAATATCTAGTTTTAGCTGGATAATATATAATTTGTCATCAAACTCTCAATGCATAAATTGCACCAAATCACATCATTCATGTTGTTTACCACTCGAGGTCTCTCATCCTCATGCATCAATCGAAGCTCATTCAAGGATTTTTCTAATGGGAGTGAAATGTTCCTTCAACTTTAAACTATAATTACCACTATTATGGGATCAGGAACAAACAGCATTCTTGCGAAATGAGAAATAAAGATAGGGTTTCTCTGTTTGGCTTGGGAGGATGACAATCGAAGGAACAAAGATGAAAAGAGAATCTTGCATGATCCCAACTGTAAAATTAGTGATGTGATGGACTTTAACCACTTTATAAATCAATCTAGGAGTAGGAAAACCACATGTTTCTATGCTTGTCAACAACGAACAAATAGACAGTGGCTTCAAAAATGGTAATCTACTGCACATAAGTGAAGATGCCGGCAATTATAATAGAGAATTGAACTTGTACAAAAATATGAGGAAAACAACATACTTGGCATAAATGGCCGCAATTGCCGCAAGATAAAGACAGTGTACCCAACGAGGAGAGCTACCATGAAATGCAAATTTCCAGAGATTCACATGCTTCAGCATAAATTTGTATGACCTTTCCATGTCATTCATTGGCCAGCCTGCATGCTCTTTCCAAACATCCTTTATAAAAACCTGAAACCAATCATTGCCCATGAATTAAGAAGACTTGAGGAAACACAAGAACAGAAAAACCGGCAGAAGTAACCCAATCAGAAAAGAAATACCGCATTTGAGAAAATAAGAGAAACTATTAAAACCGGCCGACACTCGGAAAAACCGCGTCCACCCATCAGTTTTCAATTTTAGAGTGAAATTACCCCTCAAATTTTCCATATGCATGCTACGCTACAGTAATACATAGTATAAATCTCCTTTAATATTCTAAAATTATTTTTTAAGTATAGTGTATTTCTAAAAAATTTCAAATTGAATATCTGGAATAATTGATAAAAATACTTTAAAACTTTAAGGTATTTTCACACTCTCAAATGTGTTTTCGGGACAGCTTAGAGATACCCTTATTTGTAAAACACTATATTTTAAGTATTTGGGAGTGTCAAGAGACCTTAAAGCTTTAAAGTAATTTTATCAGTTTATCATAATTAGTGGGGATATTTAATTTGAGAAATTTTGAAAATACACAGCTTCTTAAAAAATAACTTTAAAGTTTTAAAGAAAAAATTATTATTTAAATAATCAATACATTTGAATGAATAATCAATTTCATTCTAACAAGCGGGTAACAGAAACCAGTAACCATGCGTTACTTTTAACTCCATTCGTTCAAATAAATTGAATTTATCTGTAAGTGCAGAAAGATAATTTTATCCATAAATTTGAAAACGGATGGGCAGAGTCCGTTTTTCCCAGTGTCTATATGTGCCGCATTAAAACCCATCAGAGAAAACATTTTAATAAGAGAGAGCAATCACTGTTATGCACAAAAGGAATCATCAGAATCAGAAACAGAGAGGTTTCCAAGGTTTCCAAATCGAACCAAACAGCAGAAAGGAACAAAAATGACAGAGTTGCAAGAGTAAGCCTATGATACAAAACATTAGATAACATCAAATTCAGAAAAAGAAAGCCGAAGCAACTGATAAAAATGAATAGATTATAAGAAGCAATAAAATGGTAAACCAGAAAGACCCATCTAGCAGAACAACACCAGGAAAAACGAAATGACAAAAATTTAGAAGAAATCCTAAAGAAAATAAGAACACTAGGAACCATGAAAATCACAAAAAAAAAAAAGTCTCTTACTGAAAAACCCATCAGAGAAAAACATAAGAACTATTAAAATGAAAGAAAGAGTAGAGGAAAAAAATGAGAAGGAAACCAATCAGAGAAGCAGGATCTAAAATGGCTACAGTGGAGACTACTGAATTACCCTGTAAGCATCTCCAAATTCCAATCTGAAAGCATCTCTGATAGCCTCCGCAGAAGCCCGGTGCCCCCCGCCCGTATCACTCATGAGAATCAGAACGTTCTTAGTCCTCTCCGCTCCAACTTGCTCCATCTCCATTGCCCCATATTCATCATCACCATCTCCGCACAACCCATAAGAAGAAGAAGAGCAGCTTGTTCTCTTCTTCCCCGAATGTGGGTAACGGTGTAATCCACCACCAACAGTCTGAAACAACGTCTCTCTTATGGAAAAGGAGGATCTACGCGGAGATAGGAAAGACATCACCATGGCCTGATTCTCACTATAGCGTGAGAATCCTGCACAGGAAGGAGAAGATCTTGAGATCCTTTGAAATGATCTCTGTCAATCAGTTCTTTGTTGAACTGACTTTGAATTTTTTAAGTTGAGTCAATTGAAAATGAATCAGCAGCAGAAAAGGCCTACTGGTTGAGTTCAAGAAAGATTCAATGGGTTTGTAGACATGAAATTCAGTGAAGTAAAGATTGAAATCATTTGAAAGGTCGTATGAAATGAAAATCTAATTCTTAAGAATGATGGAAAGGAGTAACTGAAGAGATGAGGTTCTTGCAAGTTGCAAGTAAGAATTTGAGTTCAAATGAGAAACCAGGGTGGCGGGGAGAGACAAAGATTAGATTATCTTATAGAAAGAGAGTTTGGAATTTAGATTGCATGAATGGGTTTGTGACAGAATCTGGAATGATGCCGGTATTTTTGGACTTTCAAGTTTTGATTCGCATTTATATTTGGAATGTTCCAACTGGTCGGGGAACATCCGCATCTGACAAGATGGCTGAAGGAAACTACCTACGAATCACGAGTTTCTCGTAACTCAGTTGAATTACATGATAATTGACAATAATTAAGGCTAAATGATTTTACGAGATGAAAGAAATAGTTACTGATATCAAAGCTTAAAATAAACTACTTCATTAAATATAAATAGATTAGTGATTTCAGCTATATAAAATAAACGGTTGAAGTAAAGCTTTTTTGCTGAATGCCAATTTTAATTACTTAAATAAAATAAATAAAAAAATACAATTCAATTTAATAATTAGCATATAGGAGATCTTTACTTTATTTTGATAAATTTAGTATGGATGATGGATGATAAATGTTATTAAAATTATATTCAGTCACAAGTAAGTCATGACTCAGTTATGTCAAGTTAGGGTTTTCTCCTAGGTTAAGTGCTTTGTAATAATAATAAAATCATCATTAAAAAAAAATCCTTAGTTATTTTATTTGCTTATTCAAAAGTCAGCCACTTTTACCGTTCACGTGCGAAAAATTATCAGGTACATGGACAAGAGAATGTTTTTTTTTTTTTTTACGTTCATAGGATTTAAATAATGGATTTCGTCCTACATTCTCATTGATCTAAATCTCACAACATCTACCATAAATAATGATCCATTTGGGAAAAAAAAGATCCACCTACAAATATTTGCCTCGTAAGTTTATTTTCATTCGAGGTTTCTTTTTTCATTTTGAAAAGTGTTGGATCATTTCATTAAGTAGAAAAAAAATATAATTAGTCATAATATCTCACTTTGGCATTGCATAGAACAACCATTTGATAGGAGGATGAGCATCCATAATTCTATATACACATTGTACAAATATTATGGTTGGTGGTCATGGCTAGTGAAGGTTTAAGGAACGACTTGAATACATGTTGCATAGTTAATTTGTCCTTTTCTACTGTTGGATAATAAAAAAATTATGGTCGAATGTGTCCAAACGTCTAATCCGACTAGTCCTTCAAGATACGTAAAAACCTTCTAATCTGCACACACTGAATAAATCTACGGAGAGTAGCCCTTCATTGAAGTTGAACGTGAATCAAACCCAATATCTCGCTTCATGTGACGAGCGCTTTAACCGTCAGACCAACCCCTTGATAATATTATATTGTTATCCCGGTTGGGAATTGATTTTTTATACATCCCCTTCAAGGAACCACTTGAATACATGTTGCATAGTTAATTTGTCCGTCCTTTTCTACTGTTGGATAAAAAATAAAAAAATTATAGTCGAATGTCTCTAAACGTCTCACTCGACTAGTCCTTCAAGACATGTGAAAACCTCCCAATCCACACACACTGAGTAAATCTACGGAGAGTAGCCCTTCATTAAAGTTGAATGTAAATCAAACCCAATACCTCACTTCATGTAACGAGTTTCTTGACCGTCAAACCAACCCCTTGATAACATTATATTGTTATCACCGTTGGAAATTGAATTTTCATACATCCCCTTCAAGTGGCCCAAGTCCTCTAGATATCCATCCTAACTACAATGATGAGCCATACACCACCAACATGATGGACCATGCACCTCCATATGCTGAGTCTTTTAAATTTCACTCAAAACGAAAGTTTAGAAAAAGTCAGCCAACCCATTGATCTTATAAGTCATCGTCACCAAATGCAAATTGACTTTCAAATTCTACTTCTTTATTTGATAAACTTGATATATCAAATCATATCGGCCTAGCTCCAAACTGTCAAAAATTGACCAATATTTCAAAACTTTACATCCATAGTATTTCTTTCTTACAAATGTGTTTCTTGAGATAGCTTACTCAGCTATCATCAGTGTAAAGGTAAAAAGGTGAGAGTGATTGATCATTCCAATTACCAACAAGGTATGAAGTATGGACCACTTGGACCTGCGCCTTTTAGGGATTAAATCCAATGGTAAATGGATCCCCCTTTACATCATGGGTCCAACCCAAAAGGACCAGGTATAGACGACAATGGACCCAACATATGCCCAATTTATTTACATATTAACAAGGATCTCCAAGGTATCCATATCCAAGTTATATCTTGTCAGTCATTGGCACTTATGAGAATGACCAATAATGGATTATTGGCCTCACAGAGTGGAATTCATTGCTTTCCTCAAAAAAATTTCATGGCTCACAGCAAGATAACTTCTAAGGCCCAAAAAAGGCCAAGTTCTTTTCCAAATAGATCGCTCCAACTCTGGTGTAGCACAAGCAGAAGAAATTGAAGGGCGCTTAGCATGGCTGTCAAAAAGGCTGATATATGCAGTGGGAGATGAAAAGCCTTTTTAGATGAAAGAAAATAAGGGGAAAAAACCTACCTTCTTACTAATGAACAAATTATGAGTTTCAACAAGCCAGTAATAGAGTTATTAGTAGTTGGAACACCAGGAAAATTGCAGATAAATTACATTGTTTGTTGTAGAAGCATTTAATTGATTGAAGGCTCAGAATCGTCTACATTCCCCACCACCCAATTCTTCCCAAGCAGTATGCGGCAAGTTGTAGCAGAAACACCTAGTTTTTTAATCCAAGCATGTGTAGTGGTTGGCTTATTATAGTCCTAACCACTCCTTCCTGGTAAGAAATTTGCTAGGGAAGGAACTCCTTGGTTCCTCATTTCTTCTTGAGCTCGCTTCATTTCTTCAGGATCTGAATCGGAAAAGAAAATAGATAAATATTTAAAAAAGAACAATACTGAATTTCAAGAGACACATCAGATACAAGTCAGGAAGCCAACACAGCTAGCCAATCATGAATCATACTAGTAATGTATATAAATTTATGAAATTCTAAGGTACATGTGGATGTATGTGAATCCCTGTCTCTTATTGATTGATGATATCAGCAACAGATGTCATCTTAAGATGCTTTGCCAACTGCATCTTGAGTTCATAGATTTGTTGATACTCAAGAAAGTTCATCAATCACCTTGGCAATCTCAACCAAGAGTGCAAGACCAAGCATGGCTAAGGCTTGTTGAGGCTACCATTGAGGATACGGAACCAGGACAATCTTGCCTCTACCCACTACCGTACAAGTATACATAGGTAAGCTAGTCGGTCCATCTGATAAGGAATTTAGAAGGGCATAAGAGGCACAGTTCGTTCTTGGACGACCCAGCAAAAAGACCTCTTAATTCCAAGTTTGTAGTGGCTTGATGAAGGAAAAGGAGTTCTCCAAAGTATAGAAGGTTGACTTACCCATATTCTCCACAAGTTTGGGCATGAGAAATACAACAATTACCATGAAACCCACCATCAGACCCATTGGGCTCTTCAAAAGAGACATTATAGAGAAGGGTTCCCTTATCTGCAACAATAATACGGAAATGAATCACCAACTTCTAAGCAAAGTTCACAAATACAATTGTCAAAATGGTACCATAATAAAGAGTTCAAAAGGAAAAAAAAAAGGTACTTAGAATGTTCTCACCTCATAATACTGTTCTTCGCGTAAGGGCTCTAACACCAACTCATTCAGACCCCTCCTGTTCTCTGTAAGTGCTGCTTGAACCTTTCCATGATTTCTAGCACTCACATCCACACGTACCTGGTTG
Source organism: Chimonanthus salicifolius (assembly GCA_013350335.1). NCBI lineage: Eukaryota > Viridiplantae > Streptophyta > Magnoliopsida > Laurales > Calycanthaceae > Chimonanthus > Chimonanthus salicifolius. Next base: position 25,496,124 of record CM023532.1, on the reverse strand, counting down.
TATAATGGACCAGGGGATTATAACCAACGCAGAGATTAATTTATTAACTAAATTTGCAGAAAAAAGGTGAAGAAAAGAATCTCACCGGAGAAAAGAAATACCCCAGTGCAACAACTTCAATAAGATGAGTCCCCGCTGGCACATTGTAGCTTTAGGATTTAAGTCAAGGAATAATGTTTATTGGTTTATACCCAAGCACAAACGGCATATGTGATTATATGAATTCATTGGCAGTATGCCATCACAGCAGGTGGAAACGAATTAGGCATGATAAGGCACAAGCCAGATAAGGATTCTAGAACTAATCATCAGGTTATAGCAGAACACTCCCATTCAACCACACCATCCATGTACATCCAAATTTCATCACCATATTTTATTATATTTCTAATAACATCTCAGAGCCAACAAAGCTTAGACTAGGTTCCAAGTCCTTCATGAACATCACAAAATGAGCACACATTACAAATGCACAGTAAAAATCTAGCTAGGTTGGTGACTGAGAATATGATATAATCCTCAATCCATTCACAACTTGGGCCAAGGCTGAAAGGTGGAAGCATATGCATAAAATAAATGCACTCGTGCACATAAAAAGAATGCACCAGAGTGTTTTTCCTTTTTTATTTTTTAATTGAAACTGGGAATGTCATTAATTGCAAGAAAGTCAAAGTGCTTGAATTTCTCTCTTTTCTTTTTTTTTTCCAGCACTTCTGGTCATTTTATTCTGCTTAAGAATCAAAACATAACCTGCAAAAATAGAGGGAGAAATCAATTTGCCCAAATTTGACAACTGGTGCATATTCACTTCAAAATCCTTGTTTTCCATCTTAAAGTAAGGAAATGATTGATAATGAGGTGAATTCATTTGTTCTCAAGCCCAAGAGAGAGCATTGAAGTCTACTATTAAAGGTCTAGTTCTCAATTATTACAAGTATCAAGTTTCATTCTTAGTTTAGCCATATTTAGAAAACAAGAAATCTATGTAGCATGGATCAGGTGCATGTGTCGGAGTCGAGTCCCACATGGATGTGAATTGTCAAACTTAGCAAACCAAAAAAAGAAAAAGGGACTTCGGGACTCGGCATCATAATTGAATACATTTAAATTTAAATTTATTTTCAATGAGAATAATGTGTTAAAATAACACCAAGAGGAAAAAAACATACTAGTTTTTCTCTGAATAATTAATTGACAAATATATCAATATTTAATTAGGTTTCAAGAGGAGAAAGATGTGGTAAATTGATAATATTTTATTCATCTTGAAAAACCATGTCTAAGGGTACAAGAAGAGCCCTGGAGCAAGAAGAGTCCACACAGGTGCAAGCATCCAACACAGGCACGTTCACATTTTGAAGAGTTCGAGCAATATAGAACAAAACATAAAGAAAATTTCTATTGCAATGATTTAGCTATGTGAACTTCTCCTTAGGCCCCACCTGAATAAATTTACACCACCATTGGATTGAAAATGAATTCCTTTTTTCACTGTGGAAAGTGAATTTTAATATAATTTTCCATTTTTTTTTATTTTAGAGACCTTAAAATCCATGGTCATGATCATCTGACCAAGTTGATTTTTGGGGCACAAGTAATCCATGAGCACCTCCTTTCTGGCTCCAACATTCCTTTGATTGTACTGAAGACATGTGGGTCCCATAGAACCCAGATAGAAATTCGCATTACCCAGACAGAAATTCACAATGTGAACTGCTCAAGACAGAAAATTGAGAGAGAGAGAGAGAGAGAGAGAGAGCAACACAAATAACACTAAAGGGTTTACTTGAATAAAAAATTAGCTAGTGTTAGTTTTATATTACAGGCAACCAGAGCAAAATTGGGAATAAGTCTTGCTTCAAACTGAGTTGCAGTAAGATTCAGATTTCAACCAAAATGCCAAGAACGACTGGTTAACAGCACCTAGTAAAGCAGACACCATCAGGTATTACTCTTAGGTATGTTGCATGAACTCTTCAAAATGTATGACACTTGTGTCAATCAATTCTCCGAGTCAAGACTTTTCATGGATTCTTAATGGACTCTTCTAGCACTTTTTAACGTTGTTTCTTCAAAATGACAAAAATATTATGACACTATCTCCTTTTCAGGGGCTAACTAAAATATTGATATGATTGTTACTTGATTATTTAGTACAAATTTTTTATTCAAGTTATTTTTACAACTTATTTTCATTTAAGGACACATTAAAATTTAAATTAATTTAAACATTATGCTGAGTCTACAATTCCTACATTTTGGGAATGGCCAAGTCTAACACCCGTATTAGTGTTGGATTATGACACGTACCCATATTCAGGCAACATAGATTCTTGGGCATTTAAGTAAAATAAACTACTGTCACTGCTGGTTTTGGAGTCTTATTTTAGTCTACTTCTACAATTGTATTTCTACTCATCAAAATTCTTCAAATAGCTTGAAAATAGCCCTAATATTAGAGGAAAAGAGGAACTTGTAAATGTATGTATGTAGAGATCACAGATCGTAGATACTAACAAAAGAGAGTTGTTTAAGGTAATTTGGAAACATATGGAGTGGTGGAGGAGATAGGATAGAATGGAAGAGTAGAACTCAAAAAGATGACCCTAGATGGATAGGAAGTGTTGGTCATGGTGATGATAATGTGATTTAAGAAGATTTTCCAAATATCAAAATCATAAAAAAAAAAAAAAAAAATTCACTTACACAAGATTCTGCCAAGCCAAGTTGCACAAAATAAGATAAAACACTAAATGAAATAGGATACAATGAAAAGTAGCCATCATGCCTAAGGAAAGTAACTGTCTGGCCACCATTTAGTATAACTTTGACATTTGACATTTTCCCTAGAAGGCCAAATCCTTTTGCTCCCATACCTACCAAATAAAAGCAAAGAATCAACACCAAATAGAATCATGATTAAATATAGGTTGTGTTTGGATCAAGGTTGTAGAAAATGATAATGAAAGCAAAGGAAAATATAAAGAAAATATTGAAGAAGAGAAAATTATCTCTTTGCATGTATTGATTGTGTTTTCCTCTTAGAGGATACAATGTTAAATAGAAAAAGGAGAAATAATCAAGAGTTACAAATCTACGTCAATATACATTGAATCTAGACATATAATTGGGTTCCACACCACCAGACATATGGGTCCTACAACAAAGGTGACTTGAGGTGGGGAACTTGAACTCACCTTCAAAATGCACTCATCCTGTTTGGATTGTAGATGTGGAGATTCAACACTTAAGAAACTCACCATAAAACAGGGTGAAGGGTGGGGAAATTAGTCCACTCGCAAACCTCCTCACCCTCAACTTCTCCACCCCCTATATGGCTTAGTCATTCCTCAACATGTGGTTGATCATTTTCTATTTATTTATTTTTTACATGCAATATGTGGATTATAATCATCATATGTGCTATTTCTATTCCTCCTTATTTTTTATGACTTAAATATCATCTAGCACTTACAATTTGATAATACACGTGGGAGAATTCTTTCTAGATACAAAACTTTTGAAATAAAATAAGTAAGAGAAACAAATAAGTGCATGACATCTATGATAAAGAAACCTAAATGGTAGAAAACCCAATCACCCATATGTCCCACAAGATCATCCTAAAAGATCGACATGAACATGGAGACTGAAGATGAGATACAGGCCCCACCATGTATTTTTTACTTACATGCTTATACCAATGAGTAACTAAGTAAATGGGGCCCTTCTACATATTATGAGCAGTAATGACTACTAAACAAAAGAAGAAAATTTTAAAATTTAAAATTTCCATAATTCTGGTAAGGAATGTTTAATTCTCCACCCTAAATTTACCAAACAAGGTGTTCTAATTGGTAGGGAAAGTAAAGGTAGGGGGTTCTCCACCTACAAAAGAACCCCATGTTTTACAAGTTCCCTAGGTATCCGTCTACATTAACTCACCCTGATCCAAAAACAACCATAAGAACTTCCAAGCCAACATGCATGTTAGGAAAGCAAAAAATATAAAACAAAGCAAAGCATCATTGCATCAAATGTTAACTTAACCAATCAATGTTTCAGATTTGCCAAAATCAATTTGGGACATGAATTGAGAAATTGAAATAACGAAAGAATTTATAAATATTGAAGAATATATTCACTTGAGTCAAGGTTTGAGTTCAACATAGTTATTGAGAAAATTAATCTCATTGCTACAAATATCCACACCTCCTCTCAAATAAATTGTGACAGCTAATTTCATGAGTTTTACTAAGCCTACCCACACATTCTACTCTCACATGAACCAATCATGATATATGCACAAAGTGAAAACCACTATTTGGCAGAATCCGCAGTGGAGACCTTCTGGCCAGAAAATCAACTTCAATTCACATGTAAGGTGGACTGCATGCTTCCTTATATGTGTACAGATAGTAAAATGTACTAACCATACATTGTTTTCATAGGGTTGATGATGATGATAATTGTTCATAGAACTTGGGAACATGGGGTGATGAAGAACATGATCATCAATCAAAGCAATGCTGTGAAAATCGAATTGTATCGTAAAATCGTTATACATCTTGAACTGCAAATCGTATATCGTAAAATCGTAAGATTTATAAGTGATTTCCCTACATATTTAATATATAAAATAATATAAAATATATTTAAAATGTAATAATATGAGCAATTCTCTTTCTTTTAATATTAAGCAACTATTATATAATTAGTTCATTGGAACTCAAATTTCAATACTCCAACTCCCAAAAGTATAAGACCAGTATATAATGCAACTATACTATGAAAAGTCAATGATGAACTAAAAAACCTGCAAAAATCGGAAGGTCTTAAAGGCTCATCAACTCGAACCTTAAAAACCATTAAAACAAAATATTTCATGCTTTCACACTCCTAATAACCTCATGATTCTATTATTTATATGAATCGTAAGATTTGTAATAGATGCAATTCGTTCCTCTTATCATATCGTATGATAAGAATCATGTATCGTATGACATATATATATATATATATATATATATATATATATATATATATAAAAATAACTTCATTAATAAAGGAAAGAAGAAAACAAAACCACAGCTAAAAAGAGCAGACACAAACCACCTGCATTCCAGCAAAAACGAAGACAAAAAACCCAATAATTACATCAAATAAGTAACAATCTCCGAAGATAAAGAAACCCCCTAACGAACTAACTCATCCGCTTTAGAATTAGCCGAACAAGGAGCCCAAGAGATGGAATGATCATGAACTAACATAGTATGACGGATCCAATCCATTTTATCCAAATAAATCTAAGGACAAAGAGAACCCGCAGCCCAACCGACAACAATCTTAGAGTCACCTTCAAGGATACCTTCCACCACTCCTAACTCTTCCGAAACCGCCACACCTCTCCATAAAGCATATAACTCCGCATCTAGCACATAACCATTTAAGATTTTAACAACAATGATCTGGACTCTATGTAGAATCTCATGGAGGGCTGGACCTGGATACAATTAATAGGATAGGCATAGGATGAACAAAATGTAGACAAGCTAGTGGAGCATTGTGTGATAAAAGAGTCCCACACCATGTAAAGGGGTGATTTTGTAAAGCAATCATAAGAACAACAATACTCTATGGAGTACAATGTTGGGCTACAAAGAAAAGATAAATAGATAGAGTTAGGATAACAAAGTTGTGCATGTTCTAATGGATAAGTGCTTTAACTCTACATGATAGAATTCCGTACAAGGAACAACTTAAAAGTAGCTCCCATGGAGGGAAAATTGAGAGAAACGCAACTAAAGTGGTTTGGCCATGTAATAGAAGACTAGAGACGGCCTCAATACAGAGGGTGGAAACTAGAAAGGTTACAAATCTTAGGCACAAGGAGAGAGAGTAGACCATTTAAAACATGGAGGGAATGTATGAGAAAAGACATGATACTGGAGTCACTAAGGATATAGTTTACAATAGGCCCAGTAGAACTCGAAAAGCCAACCCAGGTAGATGGGATTTTGGCTAATGACGATGATCTTCTATGTTATTCCAGGATGTTAGTCGGCGGCATTTGAGGCTGCATTTCGGTGCTACAGACTGCATAGCAGCATGTAAACATTGGTATGGGCCTATTTTATGCTGAGAGTAGACTTGCTGGAAATTGATTGCAGACACCAAATTAGATTAGTGCCGGGGCATTTACTGCTTTAAGGAGAGGCGTGATCCATTACTTAGGTATTTTGTATCACTCTACAATTCATTGTTCTAACAAAAAAAAAAAAAACCAATGATTACAACAATGACAAAGATTATTTGTGTCTATAGAATTAGAATTTAGCAAGATTTACACGCTTTCCATCCCCACTCGCACAAGTTCCACATGAAACCACCATACGTCCAGTGCACATTGAAGAGTTAGTCATTCGCATAAGAAACAGAATTTTGTCCCTAAATTTAAATCATCAAATCAGAGCAATAAAAGAGAACTGCGTACCTTCGATCTTCACCCGACCATTGATGGTATGACCATCTGCACCATTACTACAAAACCCATGATTCAAAACAGAATTTCCGCGTCAAAAACAGTGGAAACGGAAAACTAAAGACTCGAATTAGGGATTGAGAGAAAGGAGAGGGTACCTGGAGGAAATAGAGAGGGCAGATGGGATACGACAGGCGCAGATTATCAGTAATAGCAATGAAGAGGGTAAAATCATTCTTAAATTGGATTTCTCCATGTTTTTGCAGACTGAGATCTTCCTCGCTTCTCCTAGCTCTTGCCAAGACCGGAAGCGCTTTTGCTTTGGAATTCGTTGGAGACGGGAAACTTTGATTCCGCCGGATGTATCAATGAAAACAAATTATTTTATTTTATTTCCTTCTTAATTTATAAAAACAAAGGTTTTCCTATTTCCTTCTTAGTTTTTTTATAATTTAAATAAATAATTCATTTTTACAGTATTCAATGTCTTTTTAAGAAAAAAAATATTATCACACCAATGAAAACCTTTAAAATCCTTATCATTCAAAACCAAACTATCATCATTGACTAAAACAAATAAAAAAGTTATCATATTTTAAAGAGTCTTAAAAAATATTATTCATTTAATAACTTTTATGAACCTTGTATTTAGTCATTGACTTCTTGAAAAAATAAGTAATAAAGTTGTAAGAGTGAAAATAAATTTAAGTAATAAATATAAAGAAGTTTATAGAATGTTAGCTTAATAATATGATCATAAAAAGATTTTTAGGAACTTGTCATTTACATGTATACTTCATTTGTGTTTGGATGAGGGGTAAATTTTATAACGGTTACATTTGTACATAGATTACCCCTGCAAAATATACCTCCAATAACGAACCTAAGATTTTGTGGTGCTATTTTTTTTATCCAAATAGTCTTGCATTGGATGCATTAAATGAACACTCAATTAAAAATAAGTGATAGATGTGTTTCAGATAAACTAGATTTGTCCAATCTTACTAATTGATGTTGGCTGTAAACATTATAGGTGGCTTACTCTATGCTTTGGATTAATATTTGATCATATATCTGTACAATACTCTTTCCGTTTTATTTTAGTTATCTCATTTAAAATATTTGTATTTTTTTAAGGAACTCTCTATATAAGGCTAGCACTTCATGTGATCTCATCCATTTTTAACACACTTTATGCTACTCCAATATGAATGGGACAACTATTTTGAGACAATCCCAAAATTCATATAAAATAATTAAATTGGGACAGCGAGAGTAGTTTATAGTGTGATTGATACTTGATAAATTAGAAGTGTGTATCTAATTCTTGCAACACGTCATTATTGTATGTAATAGATTTTATCTACTTCTACAGTGTTAGAGGATGAGAGGGCCAATAATGTTGCTGTAATACTTTTATATTTTATTTTAATGAATGACAACCATAAATAGAGTACATCAAAATATTTCTTTTCTAATTGAGAGATTACATAATCTCTCCCTAAATATGTTACTAACGATCATAATCTTAATAATATTCTCATATATCTTAACACTCTTTCAAGTTCAAGTGAGTTCTACTTAAGCTTGCACATTCAATTTGATCATCTAACGGCCAGATAATGTCGTCTAGTTGAGAAGAAGCAGATCGAAGATCGATATGTATCAGAGCAGCAGCATGTCAAAGAAGAAAACAAAATTAACTTATATAAGCATTATTATTTAAGAATAAACTTTTAATTATAAGTATTAGTGTCACGCCCCGACCCGACCGATGGGCCCGAAACGCGACTAATTTTTTTTTTTTTTGAAGATAAATTGAACCACAAGCATTCTTACTGGGCCGGATCAACAGTTAGGCCCAGCGGTTACACATTAGTCCGTCAAGTGGACTCAAACATGTACCATATGCCTGCCCCATAGACAAAGCAATATCAACACATAGTGTAAACAAAATCAACCATTAATTCATCATTACAAAACATTGATTAATCATTCATAACATTGTCTCAAAAGGCAACATAGCCTATTACAACATTTAAACGTAAATTAAGTACCGCATCCAGTACTTAATGAAAATCAACGGTTCCAAGAACCAACAGAAAAGATCAGGGCATTCCCCTCTGGGGAAATCCCAAGACACTGCCTCAGCTTAATCGCCCGAAGCCTAAAAGAGAGGGTCCTCCTCCTCGGGTTCATTACCTGAAAGGTGAGTGGTGTGAGCTAACTAGCCCAGTGAAGGATAATTAACAATGCACATTAAGTAAATAGTAAAACAGGTTAGCAACAGTTCAATATCACATGCTTGATAACAGTAAGCATAATCTCAAATAAGATAATAACATCATCAAACTATCAATCACTGCTATTATCCACCGTAACGCCTGCCGACTACACTGAGACCAGTATTAAGTCCCGACACAGTCAGAATACATCCTTGCAAGTACATCTCCAGCTCTTAAACGTAGCCGATACTGACACCCTCAAGTCAGCAACTGACGACAGCATGGTCCGCCCATGGTCCAGTAGACATAAACCATCTCTCATATGGCCGATATTGGTTCAATAGCCCAGGTACGTGGAAGCAGTCTTACATACACATACGATCAACATCGTAATACCATAATCATCACAGCACTCTTACCATAGTGCACCATGTATAGGCACATGAGTGGGTTCATCAAAACCGAAACCACTCATTGCTCAATATAACACCTGTTTACAAAATTTGCAGAGTTAAGTTCCCTCACCATTATGTGTGGTTTACGCGGTCTCTGTTCAAACAACACACAAGTGCTCAATCAAAATTCATAACAAATACATACACATACATAGTATTTTAAATCATACGTTTTCCCATAAAATATCCGAGGTATATGGAAATGAGTTTCCTACTTGGTTTCTATCCTTTTTAAATCATCCACAAGATAATAATATAATAAACATAAGGGGCTCAGTCTAAACTCATATTGTCTTCTGGGCATTGACCAGATTGACTTATTGAGTGAGGTCTAGATCCTCGGGTCACTTCTCGGTTGTCTTCTGGATAGGACCAGAGCTGACATTTTGAGTAGGCCTCGAGTCACTCAGTGCCCAACTATAGTGTCGTCCTGAAAGTGAATCACTCAGTTCCCGACTAGTGTCGGACTGAAAGAGTATATTTACACTATAAATAATAAGAGGAAAATGGGTTAGTACAATTTTAATTAACAGGGGAGTATAAATCATAACAAATAATCAAACACATTAAATAATCATCAATATTAGACAAAAACAATATTCCAACAATATTTTATCATTTTCAAAACGGGTCCCTCGGAACAGGGTGCAGTGGCTTCGGATCGTCCGAACCACTCAAAACTGAGTTACTGGCCTCGGAACTTGGGGCCTGACTTCGGATCGTCCGAAGACTGGGTCTCGGACTGTCCGAAGTCCATCCGAAACAGGAAAATCTGAAAATAGAAGTCTCGATGGGTCTGCAAGGCTCGGAACGTCCGAAGACTGGGTCTCGGACCTTTCGAAGAGGTTCGGTCCTTCCAAGCTGGGCTCGGTCCTTCCGAGCTTGGCTCGGTGCATCCGAAAGAGGTTTGGCTCGCCTTGGGTGGACTGGGCTTCGGTTTGAAGCTCGGAACGTCTGAGGGTCACGACTCGGACCGTCCGAAGGTCGGATCTTGGACCTTCCGAGAGTCGTCTTCTCCAACTGTCTGCAACAACAGACAGTCACGGCGGAAAAACGGTGAAATGCGATTCCAGAAAGGGAGGGCTTCCCGGATTCGGTTTTCACATCCGTCTGGTCTGATGGACTCCTCTGGGGGTCCTCTTTCCATAGGGAGAGGTTTGGAGCTCAAAAGCTCAAAGGGTCATCCGATTTTAAGGTAAATTCCTCACGGGTACATGAAACCCATAGTTTTTCTTAAAATTTTAAACTGGTTTTTCTCAGTGAAAACAAGGTCAAAATCTGATTTTCTTGATTCAAAACCGGTTAGAATTTAAAAAGGAATGCAATGGATACCTTGGTTTTGGTTCCTGGTCTGAATTTTGGATTTTTTAAAATATTTCCTTAAGCTTACTGTTACTGGAAAAACAACAGCTTAGCAGGAGCGTTTCGGCCGGGAATTAGACAGATAGCAGGAGAGTAGAGAGAAGAGAAGAAATGCAGAACTCTGCTAGGAGTTTCAAACGATTCACGGAGGCTTCAATTTATAGGATTTGGGTTGAGGAGAGATGCCGGAATTCGGTTGCATAAGCAGAGTCGATGATGGGACGGGACAACCATGGACCATCATTCGCCGGCCGGAACGTGCTCTTCGATGGGATGAGACGGAAAATCTCATGATGGCTGGAAATCCGGCTGGTCAGCCAGTACACGTTGCATGGCGTGCGCAGGAAAATTTCTGCTGTTTGCAGATCAGCCCTCCATCGAAAACTAATTTGCAGATAAGCTAAAAATTGATTTTTAAAACTAAAAGCAATAATTTAAGACCTCAAAAACTTGATCCAACCTTACAGATGGGTTGGGTTTTGAAAACCTTGGTCACAATAAAAATTTCAGAAATTATCTCCCAATAAAAACCCTTGATTTAAACAAAAATCATATTTTACCCATTATTGCTTAATTAAACTAATGTAAAAATAACTAATTTGTAAATCTTATTTTGAAATGAAATGAAATATCTAGTTCATTCTTAAAATGGTCTATCATCACACACAATTTCCAAAATTTATCTCTTTCCCGAAATTATTTAAAATAATTAAAACTTCCTTTCGGGGTTCCGACGGGCGATATTTAAGTATTATTTTCTGAAAATTAAATCATTTTAAAACAATAAGTGCAAATCCTTCATTAAGGATAACATTATTCACCAATAATATACACCAAATCACACAATTTATAGAAATATGCACAACAAGTGATAAATTACCAAAATACCCCTCCACCTGAACGGGCTGGATCTCTGAGCTCACGAGCTCGGATTGGGCCTCGCTTGGGCTTTCCTCAAAGCCCTGACCGAAAACATCGAGATCAACAGGTTAAACACGAAAATTAAGCTAAAACACGCCTAATCTGGGGCAGGGTATTACAATTAGGATGTTCAGTATTTAGAATTTTATACTTATAAATATTTGTTTTTTTAAAAGAGTTCTTATTTTTTTTGAATTTAGTTATAATAAATTTCTTATGTATTTGTAATTAAAAAATCTTAAATTTTGATAAAAAATATAAAAATGGCCTTTGATTAAGATTGAATTTTCTTTGAAATATGTATCTTATTTACTTTCATCTCTATACACATCAGATAAATCTACGGTATCTTATTTACTTTCATCTCTATACACATCGGATAAATCTACGAAGAATATCTCTGGAGTGAAAATCAAATTAAAAAATTCTACTTATTAAAACGAGTTTATGACCATCATTTCATCCCCTTTAACCAAATTTCAAAGGATCTGAATTAATAACAAATTTCATGTTTTGATAAGTCAAATTCATTTAAGAGACAATCCAACGATCTATATCTATCCTGTATGTATAGATACTAAGTGACTGTTTCTATGGCTGCTCTTAATAAAGGTTCCTACCCAAGTTACAAGGAAAACGTGCATCACGCGTGGAAATTGAAAAACTAGGACACTCATGCCACGTGATACTTTATAATGCAAAATGAAAAAAATAATAAAACATAATATAAATATAGTGAACCGCTGGAGCATTGATTGGTTCTTGCATTTGCATTTGCATTTGCATTTGTTGTCTCGTGTGACTTGTGAAATTTTAGTGGGTCAAAAAACATAGGTAAAAGGAAAAAGAAGTGATTGATACATTATTAAAAATAATCATAATAAGAAATATGTAAGTGGTGATCATAAATTTATGTGATAAAAATAATAATATGATTTCTATATATAGTGATATATAGAAGAAATGAAAAATTATTTGTTGTGAATTAATGAGTCTTTTTTCACAAAATTTATTTTAATTGATGACAATGAGTTGGTTTAAAATATTTATTTCTGTATATTTTAAAAACTTATTTATTATCTTGCATAAATAACTATTCATCTCATTTCTTTATATAATTGTCAAGGCTCTTATATTCTTATACATATTACTGAAGTCGTCTATTTTGATTTTTGTAATTATGATTTGATAAAAAAATTTAAATTGAACATATTTGAGATAGAACAGTAATCTCTAACTTGTTTCAAACTATGTTAGAATTTAAAGTAAGTTTTATATATATATTTTTTTATTTTAATCTCACCATCAATTTTATTATTAAAAAAAACTTTATTATTGATGTAGTATGAAAATTTGAAATTTCAATTTGTCTCAAAATTTTATTAAATTAAGTGACTGAGATAAGTTTTTCAGTTTAATTCAAAAGCTTCAATAAAACTTATTAATTGCTCAACTTTAAATTTTATAAAATTAAATTAAAACTCACACAAGTTTTACCGAGTTTTTTTTTTTTTAAAAAAAAACTGAGTTGGATTCGTGGTCTAGCACTGTACTAAATCGTGGTCTTGCACCCACGAAAACACGAATCTCTTGGACGGTCAGGAAGAGGAGAACGCTTGGCACTCTTGTCTCTTCTCGTCTCTTATCTTTGAGAGTTGAGACGATCACTCCGCTTTGGAGTCTGGAAGGAAATTTCTCTCTAGAGAAGCTCTTACCTGATGGGATTTTTTCCATGAGTAACAAGGTATATTTTTGTAGACAACCATGTCCCCATTCATTTCTTTTGCTATTCCTTCTGCTTCTTCCCTTTTCAATCTTCCCTTTGAATATCTAATCATTTCCAGAAGAATCTGATACCATCTCGTCAAAATTCAGCAGATATATGTATTTATTTATTTTTTAATTGGAATTTGGGATCGAGAAGAGGTTTAAGGCTTGCCTTCTGATGCCTTTGACATGTAAGCGATGAAATACCAACATGCTGTTGAGTTGGTGTATGCGAACTAATTGGGTTTCCTCTCCCCACACCCCCACACTCCGCGCCGCCCCCCCCCCCCCCCCCCCCCCCCCCCCCCCACCCACCAACTGTAAGAATGTTTATAGCTGGTGATGAGAAATAGAAACACAAGCATCGAATCTGTCTTCTTATGCAAACACTGTCCTTTAGATGTAGAGAAGCGGCCGCCCTGGAGGAGAAATTATAGGCCCTGCGGTATCAGGTGGTTGAGTTGGTCGCCCCCACTATGGATTGAGAATGTTGGCATTGGATGATGGTAGAAATCCAAAGTTTAGCCAACAAAAATCATATACTTGAGATAAGAACATATAGCATAGTTGGCACTTGCTCCTTCTTGCAACCAGAAAAGTTCTGGGCTTAAGTGACATTACCATCCAAACATATTGATAACTGAGAACGTTTATACCCTAAGAGAAATGCACAGGTGGATAACTTGGATCCTTTATTCTAGAGGACCCTTTTTTTTGTTAAAACAAGGAGTCCTCTAGGAATGGATATGTTGGGTATTATATTTTTCCTTTGGACCTTTATGCATTTGGGTCCCCTTCGAATGGATGTGTTGGCTATAAAGGTTTTCTCTTAGCATATGTATTATATTGACAGCAAAATAATGAATCTAGAATGATTTCTAAAATACCAAAGTATTTGTTTTGAGCTAGGTCCACACTTAGGCATACCCCTTGTGCCTTAGGCTACAATACTCCTCGGGCTTTGATTGTGTGTTGCACCTTGAATCCTTGACTATTTCGCTCATGCCATTTGAATTTAGAATACAAAACATTAGAGAAGGGTTTAAACAAAATGAATATGGAAGGAGTACATCTCCACATTCTATTAGCCTCAATAAGTCTAGCTACGTACACCTCATAGTCTCATACTTAGTTGCCTAACTGGAAGCAAAAACAAAGGGATTCAAGTGTGTTAGTGGAAGTGAAGATTGTTAAATGTCAATAAATGTAAACACTGGATAAGCAGAGTGGGAACAATATCTTGGAGTTATGTGGCATTTGGCTCTTTTTGCTATAGTTTGAACTTTGAAGCTTATGGTAGAGTGTAACAATAGAGTTTTCAGTGGCAAAGAGAAGAACCCTTTTGAAGTTTGTTGCAGGGTCAAAGTGAAAGGTGCTGCTTGGGCTTCTTCCCTAAAGGACTTTTAGGATTTCTCCATCTCTGACATTTCTAGAGCGTGGAAGGTAGTGTATTGGTTTGATGTAACTTTTAGTTTTCTAGTTTGGTGTTTTTTCCCTTGTGTATCCTTTTCTCTTGTTTTTTTTTTTTTTTGAGGTACTTGTTTAGGGTTTTCCCCTTGGAGTTTTTGGAGCTTTTTGGTCATCTATATTAGCTTGTATTCTCTTTTTTGGAGCACTGCTTGTGCCCTTTTATTAAATCTTTATAGTACCATTAATATATATATAAGTTTCCTACAACCAGGCCTCACCAAAGGCCTGTTGGCAATTCTTGCAAGAACTGGACATTCTTGACAGGTGGATGACCTAAAAATCTAGTTTAAAAAAACATAAAGAAAATAAACTTTGCTTTCAATCTTTTTCCTCCATGAATTATTATTATACAATATCTATGATGCAACTCTGCCAATCGACATCCTAGAGTCTTAATTCCTAAAAAGCAACGACTCAATACTTTTCTATAGCTTTACATGTTTGCTCTATGCACTCTTAATCTTTTTGAAAGAAAAAAGAGTGACTTGAGGTTGAGGACCAACATTCATTTTTTTTTTTTTTAAATGGTAACTAAGATTATATTAAATAAAAACCATCAGAGGTGCAAAAAGAATTGTATAAGCAGGAAGAAAAGAAAGAAGCCCCTCAATCCCATACACCCGCAAAATCGAAACCCAAAAAGGAGAAAAACAGGCACTACACAAGAAAATGCTAAGAATACCCTAAGCACTCCTTCCAGGTCATGGATACATTCTTGAAATCCGTAAGTGAAGACTCCTAAGCTACGCATTTGGCCATAATCCAGTTGCTAACCCTTTGGTGGCTTTCTGCGAAATTCTTGAAAACCCTATTATTGTTGTGTTCCCACCAAATGCTCTACATGGTTGCAAAAAGTGCAAGGCGCCATAAGGCCAACCTTCATATTGAAGTTAACCTGAGGCCCTAAAGATCAGTTCTGACATTGTATCTCAAATGGGTAAATGGTTGGTTGACTTTAACCTGTCATGACTCTTGAATTGTAAGATCTATCTGGTTGATATTTGATGAAGAGATTGGATATGATTGTTATCCAAATTAACAAGCAAAAGAATGTGAATGACTGTGATGAACTGCACCTAAAGTAAATGTGACAATCAGTACCATGTATGCTTTTCCTGGGTACAACTTGGAAGACTAATAAGTTATTTTTTTTGAAAGGTATGGAAACATAATAACATTGTCCTTGATTTTATTTCCGACTGTCCTAACTGGTCCGTGGATAATTGAATTATTCAATTGTCTTTTGTGCCAAATTGTGAATGATCTTCAACTTTATAAGTACTAGACCCATTTGTCATTTGAGTCTTTGTCATCCTTTTAGAGGTTAATATACAGTTGTGATTTCAAATATCTTCTTTGTCTAACCTTAATACAAAAAGGTTTTAAAGTCCTCTGTTGCAAAGCCGCTGGTGTGGATGGTTTAAGTGAACATTACACAACATGTTGGTAAAAGTCTTGATAATATTGCACTACAATATTTCTTTCACCTCCATCGTCTAACCTTACCATTCTTTCACCTCTATCTAAATTTAACTCTTTGTTAAACAGCCCAAATATTTCATGTAATATAACATTTGTTATTTAGATGTTTCCAAACGTGTTTGACTGTCATTTCTGTGATTGTTTAAATCTACAGACGAATTCAACAATAATGCTAAGTATTTCTTAAATGTTCTTGCCTTATTATAGAACAAAGTTTGGTTTAGCTCAATTTCTTAAAAGAAACAATCTGATTTTTTTTTTTTTTTGAAAGGCAAGAAGCAAGCTGAATTAACAAATGTTAATGTGTTGTTTCGTATGTTAACAGAAAGGATGAAGGCAGTCAAAGATTGGATTTCCTGCCAGTTAGCATCCCAGTCGTTGCTTTCAGTGAGACCTTTATCAGGAAACAACTTCCTTGATGAGGAGCCTTTGGATGATGACTCTGGTGGTCATGGTAATCACTTAACGTTTGTCTTTCTTCCTTTGTTGGGCAGTAGATTCAGTGTGGTTTACTGCTTATTTCTATTATGTTCGCTCCTGTCTTTTGAGGTAGATAAACCTCTCTCCTGTTTGTTTTTTCCTCCTTTATCTTTTTTGTTGTATACACTGAACAGGATATATAACATGTCCTTCACAATAAATGTTAGTCTACTGTTTCCTTTCATTTGATGATATTGATTTGTTAATAGTAAGGGGAAAGTAGAAATATGATAAAAGAGTAAACCCAAGATGCTACATCTTGTATGTCACTGATCACAAAATCTGGATGCCCCAACTCCATTTAGTGAGAACAGTTATTGGATTTACTTATTATATATTTTCATAAAATGAACAACTATGCGCCAACCCCATTTAATGAGAACAACCAAGAGATATTTTTTTTTTTTGAAAGATAACCTTTTTATTAAGAAGCTTGAAAAAATACAAACTCAGCTAAGGAACAACTTCTCAGAAAGAAAGACAACCCCCATTAGCACTGGGGAAACTCCCACAAAATTAAACACAAAACCCAGAACAACATCAGTTCCTCTCTCCCGTCCACAGTCTTCCTCTAGACTGATTAGGACTTCCTCTGAAAGCCGAGAGCCCAGCTTCGCCATTGCATCTGTCCAATCGTTTGCTGTTTAGGAACATGCAAAACTGCCAGCTCCAACCCTTTAATTATCTTCCTGATTTCTTCAATTTTATCCAACAACTATGAGATTTACTTATTATATATGTTCACAAAATGAATGTTGTAGGCTTGTGTCTGCTAATAATATTGTCAATTTCCCAAATAACATCGGCCAATCATTAGATTCACACTTAATGGCACCTAGGTTCAAAATTCTGGTGCCAGTCACTGTGCTCGTAAAACCAACAACATTTCAACATTGGTTTTGTACGGGTTGCATAGGACAGTCATACAAGCTTGGTCCAAAAAGCTTCAAAATTTTCCTGAGAAATGATAAAAAGGTTAGAAATGACAATGCTATAATTGCTAGAGAACTTTTCACACTTGGGATAAGTATTTGAATCAATTTACACATTGTGCCTGTGCTCAAGGATCATTTAGCCAATATATTCAATACCAAGCATCTTGAGAATAAGTAATTAAATATACAATGAGATATAATTTATTTAGATAATTAGATGGTTAGGTATCTGTATTTATCATAGGATTTATATTAAGAATATTGATTACCAAGAGGTGGCATTGCGGGTTGCTATTGGCTACTTAAAAATTCAAAATGAACACATACCTCTATGTTATCCAAATCATGCAAAATGGCGCAAATAATGCTCCAATTCAGGATTAAAGAACCTAAATTGAATTGATGTTGTGCCTCAACACTTTCTTCAATATATTCAAATATTATTTTTCTGCTTCAAAATAGCCTTAGAGGAGGCACAAGAACCTCCTAGAGTGATTTGGATATGAGAAAAGAAAAAAAAAGAGTGATTTCTCAAGGCTACCCCCTGAACCAAAAGAAGAGAAAGAAAAGAGGAGTGGAAACCAAAACTACTTTTAAAAATACTACCTTGTTTTTGTGCTGGTGCTCATTTTATAGTCTCAATTTCAATGAAACACAAAACTGCAGCCAATGCATGTGCTCATCCCTGTCAGCTTTGCTGACTGGGCGATCATGTATGTGGTTTTGCAGTTTTGGTAATGGATACTATTATTTACTGGGACCAAGTCAACATGGTGCTTCTTGAAATTCCAAGCATGAATGGGACATATATAATTCCCCTTAGCAATGAGAGGAACAAAGCTTCAGTTAAGTAATTCCTGTAAATGAAACAGCAAAGAAGAAACCTAAATTCATAATCTCTGCATCCATCACATGGAAATCACCTGCCAAACCAGACCATAACGTCGGCCCTATCATGGTTACCCAAGATACTACCCATCCCAGTTGCCATGAAATTCAGCTTAATTGAACTCTAGATTGAATTGGTGTCTGTGCAAGTGTTGGAGTTTGACATGAGCGCAAGGTGTTGGATTCTGCAAGCCAAAAGAAATGGGACAAAGGGATATTGCACCATATTTAAATAAATTTAAATCTGTTTGGTTTAAATGAAAACAAGGTGCAAAAATAACACTGGTAGAAAATAATTTACTAGTTTTACTCTAAATAATTAGGTGACCAATTGATATTTTAATTGACATAAATTGAACCTGCAGGAGGTATCTAGAGGCTACTAATGGTGAGCAAAGAAGCACCTGCCCTTAAAACCCCTATGAGTTTCTATGATATGGGAGTTATCTTGATATGAGAGTTAACTGCACAACATTCTCAAAAAGTAAAAAAGAAAGAAATGTTATGGCCCAATTAAAAATATTCATAGCATATAATCTTTGCTGCATGCAAAATGTCTGTGTTCATCCCTGTATTTGCCAAAGGGCCTTCCCTTGTTATTTTATTCATTCAGATCAATTTTGCAACACTACAATAGTGTCAGTTCCTGTTATGTGTTTAAATAGTCTCTGCTTGGCTGTTTATAAATCATTCCTGTTTTGCTTCAATACCTCGGTCTTGTATGGTTGTATTATGTGTTTGTGTTTGATATTAGGCAGTCCACTTGAAAGGCTAGACTTTTTGGTACTCTACACTTTAAATTGACACTTGTCCCGGTTACAAACATTTTGACTCTTTAATGAGTATTTGTTTTCTTTTGCGAATTCAGGTTCGGCTGTAGCCAGTACATCAGAACCTGCATCTACCAATACTTCCCCAGTCACTTCTGATAGTCAAGTATTTGAAACTCCTTCATCCACACAGATGGTTGCAGCTAACAATTCTGACCTATCTTATCACATTGCCAATGATGAAAAGGGGGATCCATTGGCTAAAGTTGAGGCACTCCTAATCAAGTTCTTGCGTATTGTCTGTCGACTTGGTCATTCATCAGAAAATCGTGTGGTTGCACAGGTCTTGTATCGTTTACAACTTGCAAGCTTGATACGAGCTGGAGAGTCCGACGTACAAAGAGCTGGGCTCAAGACTGATAAAGCTAGATCACTAGCAGTTGCACAAGAGGCATCTGGCCTACCTGATTTTGACTTCTCTCTAAAGATTCTTGTCTTGGGGAAAACAGGTGTGGGCAAGAGTGCAACCATAAATTCAATTTTTGATCAAACAAAGGCAGTGACTGATGCATTCAAACCTGCCACTGATCGGATCCATGAGGTTGTGGGGACCATCAGTGGAATCAAAGTCACAGTAATTGATACTCCAGGTCTTTTACCTACATGCAGCAATCAGCGTCGGAACAGGAAGATCATGCTCTCTGTAAAGAGGTTCATAAAAAGGTCACCCCCAGACATTGTTTTGTATTTTGAACGTCTTGATGTCATTAACATGGGCTACAGTGATTTCCCACTGCTAAAGCTTATAACTGATCTTCTTGGTTCAGCAATTTGGTTCAATACCATACTTGTTATGACGCATTGTTCTTCCGCTCTCCCAGAAGGTCCTGATGGTTATCCAGTTAGCTTTGATGCTTTTTCTACTCGGTGTACGAAGCTTGTGCAGCACTATATACAGCAGGCAGTATCTGATACAAGGCTTGAGAATCCTGTTTTATTTGTAGAGAACCATCCTTCATGTAAAACTAACATCAAAGGAGAAAAGATACTCCCAAATGGTCAGGCTTGGAAGTCTCAGTTGTTGTTGTTATGCGTGTCAACCAAAGTATTGGGGGATGCAAATGTTCTCTTAAAATTCAAAGACAGTTTTCAAATGAACAGTCAGAGAAGTACCAGATTGCCATCATTGCCACATCTCTTATCATCTCTTCTTCGTACTCGTTCCTTGTCAAGCACAAATGGTTCTGACAACGACATTGATGAAATTTTGGATGAAGATGATGATGAGGATTACAATCAGTTGCCTCCCATTCGCATCCTTACGAAAGCTCAGTTTGAAGGATTGAGTAAATCTCAGAAGAATGATTACCTAGATGAACTGGATTATCGTGAAACCCTGTACCTGAAGAAGCAATGGAAAGCGGAGCTTAAGAGACGGAGAAGTAACATGCTTTCAAAAGAGGAAACTTCAACAAGTGATGATGGTTATGATGATTCTGTTCCAGAGGCTGTGCAATTGCCAGATTTGGCTATTCCACAGAGTTTTGACTCTGACTATCCTGTCTATAGATACCGCGGCCTTGTAGGTAATGATGGGTGGCTTGTTAGACCTGTTTTGGATTCTCAAGGTTGGGATCATGATGTAGGGTTTGATGGGATTAACTTGGAGACATCCCTGGACATGAAACAGAATTTCCATGGTTCTATGGTAGGACAGATGAGCAAGGACAAGCAGGGTTTCAACATTCAAATGGAATGTGCAGCTGCATACGTGGATCAGGAACGGGCCTCAGCGTACACAGGCATTGAATTTCAAACCGCTGGTAGGGACTTGGTTTGTACTATTCGTGGTGATACCAAGTTGAGGAACTTGAAACATAACATGACAGGATGTGGATTCTCTCTAATATCATTTGGAAGTCGGTATTTTATAGGGACCAAGGTTGAGGACTCTCTTACAATTGGGAAAAGGTTAAAGCTTGTTGCGAATGCAGGAACCATGCGAGGCCTTGGTCAAGCAGCATCTGGTGGGAGCATTGAAGCAACCTTAAGAGGGAAAGACTACCCAGTGAGGGATGATAAAATAGGTGTAACCATGACAGTTCTTTCCTTTGATAAAGAGACAGTTCTTGGGGGAAATATTCAATCTGATTTCCGTCCTCAGCGTGGTATGAAAATGTCTGTTAACATGAATTTGAATAGCAGAAGAATGGGGCAGCTTTCGGTAAAGACAAGTAGCTCAGAGCACTTTGAGATCATGCTGATTGCTCTTATTCCGATTGTCAGAGCCCTCTTTCGGAGAAAGGCTGTTGATGATGACTTGCCTTCTAATGAGGAAGAGAAGCAATGAGGATAGCTGGGTGGTCGAGCTGGTGTTGGATGTGTACTGATTCCAGTAATGGGAAGTTTCTGTTGGAGAGTATTCATGGATCTGTATCAATAAACAGACAGGTTTTTTGTGCCTTGGTTTCATGATGCTTCTGGAAGAGCAACCGAACTAGTGTATTGAGCTGAGAATTCTATAGTTGCATCAGCAGCATTTATGAGAGAGATGCTTTGTGAATCTTTAGAGATCTCCAGGAATTCTCGACAACAAAGATTTTGTATTTGATAAGCAGAAAGAAAAAATAAAGGTTATCCCTTTTTGTTTTAGGATTTTCCTCCCACAGAAGTGGGTATACTGTTCTATTATATAGTTTACATAATTGACTTCCAACAGATGCTAATGGATCTTTTTTTTTTTTTAAAAGCTGTGCTCTGCTAACAAAGTTGCTGTGTTTGGTGTCACTGATTGTAGGTCACAGATCTTTGCTGCCAAAGGGAATGAACAAACATTTAGTATTGGTACATATTTCTTTTCTCAAGTCTTTAAATGCTGCAGCTGCACTACATAATCTGCAATTCATAGCCCTCTTAGTGATCTCACTTCTAAATGTTTATAGATGATCTTTCAAATGGAATTAGATTGTCATTGATTGGAGATTATCATATCAGGGCCTGACTCCTAGTGTATCTGAACTGCTCACTGACAAAGTGACAATGTGACCCCCTTCTCTCTCCTCTCCTGATGAGTTCAAATCCTCGTGACCACTGATTTAATAACGCATGGAATGTTGATGGGGCTCATTGTTATGTGAGTGGAGAGTTGTGAATTAGGCAATAAGTAAAAAATTAGACCGATGAAACAGTCATCCGGTTCAAGGCAACAATTGGTCACTATTAATTGATTTAAGTTTACAATCATTGTCTTAAATTGTAATGCTAGCAATATTTGTAGTCGGGACTTGGGATGATGGTGGATGCTACAAACATTTTGTATGTCATGACTCTTTCAAGAGTTCTAAGACATTCCTGGAATTGGGTATTCCAATAGATCTAAACTCCCACATTTGATCCTCACCCAAATTTCACTCTTGAGGTTTTTTCCCCCTCCTTTCTTCCTTGTACAGAAATAATAATTTAGGATCATGGGGGTCATGTGACCATTTTCTTGAGGTTCGAGGTTTTGATTAATTTAGGCTCTTCTTGTGTTTTGGTCATTATTGATGGACTTTGCCTTTTAATTGGGTCTTGTGCCCTTTATCATTGGGTGGGTGCGATGTGAAGAAACACCCAATTATAATTTAGGGTTTTGATTTTAATGGTGGCTCTTGATATGAATTATGAAATGATAGATATTTTGACCATAAATAGTATTTTAAGGTTTTAAGGCGGGAGGCAACCAGTTGAGCTACACCCATAAGGGTTTTATGCTGGGTATCCCGCAGTTTTCCACGTGTAAATTGAAAAAAAAAATCTCAAAATCCAAACATTTTTTTTTTTTGTATTAATTTAGTAAAGTTTAAAAACTTACAATAAAAGAGGGTATATCTTTTTATCTCAATGGCAAAAGTTACTCCTACTCTTTTATATTCAATTACAAAAACACTCCCAAGTGTCTATTAATTAAAGAGTTATTATAGCAAAATATTCTTAGTGAAATATATTTTTTAAATACCTTATAAAAAATAAATAGATTAACGTAGTTGGATGAAATGTGTAGAAGATCACATAAATAGGAGATATTTGATATTTCACATGCATCTAGTCATGCTAGGTATGTATTTTATAGAAATATACTAATTATCAGAGGAATTTTTTTTTCTATTTCCATCTATATAATTTTTGCATATTTAATGTAATTGAATGGGTATATGTAGTGCTAAGATATTTAAATATTAATGAACATTATAAGATATTAGAAAAGGTGTTGGCAATTGATGCAAAATGATTCTTATAATTATGAAAATATTTTTTATAGTTTAGGAAAAATATAGTCTTTACAACTTACTCATTTTTTTTTCCTAATATCTATTGATAAATGCACCACACAGGAGGAATTTTAGGGTAGACATCTATTTAAAATGCAAGATTCCCGAAATAGGTCAAAACTTAGATCTGTTCCAAGCCTGTTGCACTTGAGATTCTCTACAAAACAAAGAAAAGCAGTCAGTGGCGGAAAATTTGTCCAGCCCCCACCTGGCTAGTGGCTACCTTGCAGTGAACACCTGTGAAATCTTACCAACAAATAAGTAATCCATCCAACTTCTTTTAGATTCTATTCACTTTGTAATTTTGTATATCATTATAGCTAATACTTAAATGTCTGTCACACATCTTAAGAGATTAAAAAAATTCTATGATTTTTTTTTTTTTTAACATTGCAGTACTTGAACTAGATGTATAAGATGAATAGATGTTTGATAATATATTTTTAATAGAGTATAAGCTAAATAACTTATCAGTTAATTTGTTGTATTGGTTTAGTAAAATGCAGAAGATATTACTGACAATAATATAAAATAAATTGATTTTATTGAAAGTTATATACTATAACTTTGAACATTAAATTATCCATAGATATTTGCCCCTTTAGCTGAGATCTATGTTGATACACATATTATTATCTACCAGTATCAGTGCCACTTTTTTTTTTTGAATGCTGGTTAGTATATCATTCAAAGAGGAAGAAATCCATAAAGAAAAAGTACAGTATAGCCCACAACCCAGGCAAAGCACAAAAGAATCAAACTCAATGAGTTAAAACGGGTCAAAACAGTGACCCACAAAATAAGAGGCCCAAATACTAGGCAAATATAAAACAAACACCAAAAAATAAAGAGAATTTAGGTGCTATCATTGAGGAACAACCCAGTGGCAGTGGGAAAGGCTTGTTGCATATGGGCAAGGATTCTATCATCAGCAAAGGAGTGCACATCAGAAAGAGTTACCTCAATTATATTAAAGTCGCGGTGCATATCCTTCAAGAGCAAATGAATGGAGCTGGAGTATCAATATCACTTTTGATCTTTGGAGTGATATTAAATTCGAAGTACTCCTATTAAATTGTATCTAGATAAAGAGAATTTTTTTTTATTGACCAATGTGTCCAGGGGTCTCATAAAGGACATTTAATTCAATTAATCTTTGAGGCATGTGAAAGTCTCTCAATTTCACACATATCGGATAAACAACTATGGAGAATGGTTCAGAAGTGTATTCGAATAACATACATAAATCGCATAATGAAAAGATTTCAAAGATATTAGTCGTTAAGTCATTTCATATATCATCCATTCAAAGTCATATATGTAAGTTCATTATTTGAATATGCCTTTATATAATTCTGATGTATTATTTAAAGTCATTATATTTAAATGTAATTTATCTTTATTCTAAGAACTTTTTCCTTCCATATTTATCTTGGTCTGAACATTTATTGAAGAAGACAATTGGGTACTCCTTTATTTCCTCCTCCTCCTCTCTCTCTCTGGTCTTATTCACGACTGGTCGTTGAGACCTCTTCCTCTCTCTTTCTCTCGCTGTAATTGGTATGACTTTCGTCTTCCTTTCCCTTCATTTCCTCCTCTAAAATAGAAAGAAAGGAAGGAAGAGGAAGGAAGCCATGGAAGCAGAAGCGATTCAGCAGCAGCAAGAAACGTGTCGGATACAACAAAACCAACAGACCCGAGAAAATCCTCAGACCCAAGAGAGTACGCAGACCCAAGTGCTGAAAGTGTTGGAAGCCCTGAAAGAAGCTTCCAGAATGATCCAGAATAGACCCGCAGAAGGAGCCGACCCGCCGTCTTCTCCTTCCATCAAAGCTCTGCTGGAACTCCAACCGGAATCCGACATCCTCTCCAAAGACCCGAGTCTCTCCTCCCTCTCTTACCACCTCTCCCACCTCCAATCCCTCTTCCAGGACCTCCCCCACCAGGATCACCACCACCATCTTTCCATACCCACCGTCCTGTCCTTCTTCCACCGCCGGTCGTCCAGCCATGAAATCTCCCGCGTGGCCGGCTCCGTTGAGGCGGAAATCCAGGCCTGGATCGATCGTCAGACCATCCAATCCCTCGTCAATTCGCTCCGACCCGACACCTGCCAAAGCGACGAAGAAAAGATTCGACTCATCTCCGCCTTCGAAACCCGAATCTCGCAGGGCTTCAACAGGGATTTGCAGGACCTGGTGTTGAAATCCAAGGTTTTCGACGCGCTCGAGTGGGGTCTGTCCTACCCGGCCGAGTCGAAGCGGGTCAAGGAGCGAATCGCCCAGTCCATTGCCGCGCTCGTCCAGTTCAACAAGGACGTGTTCGTTGGCCAGGTCTTGATGGGTCACACCGTCCGAGTCCTCGTCTACATGTCCACACCTTCCTCCCTCTGGGTCCTCTGCAACCTCATCCGTTCGATCAAAAGCCCACTTGTCGACGACCTCGAGTCCAACGGCGACATACCCAGAATAATTTCCCTCGTGGGTGTCGGCGAAAATGTCGAGATTCGCCTCGCGGCCCTGGACTGTGTGCTGGAGATCGGGTATTTTGGGCGAAAGGAGGCAATAGAGGCGATGCTGGAGGTGGGTCTGGTGCAGAAGCTGATTGAGCTTCAGAGATCGGACGGTGGGGGGAGTCTGATGGAGATGGGCAGTCAAACGGACGATGGAGATTGTGGGGTGTCTGTGGAGACTACAGAGAAGAAGAGCACAGGAGAGAAGGTGGCTGGAAAAGCATCCCTTCTCCAGCTGTGTGGCGAGGTTCGCAATACAGATGGAAGTAGGAGAAGGGCTGAGGCAAAGAGAGAAGAGAGCATTCAAGCAAGAGATGCTGAAGCTAGTGAGAGAAGCCGCTGCTTCAGAAGCTGAGGCTGCCACCATATTGGCCGAGATTTTGTGGGGCTCCTCTCCTTGACTACTTCTCAAGCAAAAATTCAAGAATTTGAGAATCCAAGAATCCAAGAATTTGAGAATTGCTGCTAAAGAAAAGAATGGGGCAAGAGATGCTGAGGCGAGTGAGAGAAGCTGAGGCTGCCACCATATTGGCCGAGATTTTGTGGGATTCCTCTCCTTGACTACTTCTCAAGCAAGAATCCAAGAATTCGAGAATCCAAGAATCCGTGAACAGAATCGCTGCTAAAGAAAAGAATGGGCTGTTTGAGTATGGGACTTTCGTTTTTTTGTTTTTTTTTTTCCACTTAATCTTAGTTGCATTATTTTACATACACAGTTAATACAGGTTCTTGTACATAATATAAAGTAACATTTGTATTATTTTTTTTAAAATTTTTCCACGTATCATTGTAGGATGAGTGCGATACGAATTTTGGTAATGGAGATTTGGTTTTAGGTTTGTGGATTGGAGTAATGGAGCTACTGATCTTCTCAGTTTGTTAGTTATCAATTAATTATTTAATAATGTGTTTGACACTTTGTTTGAATTGATGAACATATAGGTTGGTTAATGTAATTGTTAAGTTTGAATTAAAAAGGAAATACTTTGTTGAAGATTTATTAATTTAGTTAGAGGAATTCATATAAAGATCAATGTGTTTTTTTTTTTTTTAACAAAGGAAATCGTACATATTTTCCCTATTTAAATGACAAAAAGATAAAAGAGAAAAAAACATAAAAGTATATCTTTTAAAAAATAGATGCTCTTTTTACATTGATTAATTCTTGGAATGATGGAATCCATTTGAAGATATAAAAGTTTTGAATTTGATTTTTACTCCACTTGAAAGGGTCACTTCCGCCCTTTTATATTTAGTGATTCTTGAATTCTTGAAGTGATGGTTATAAATTTATCTTAAAGAAGCTCGAATTTCACTCTCTTCAAAAGGGTTATTCTTAAATTTATCTTAGTATGAGTAATTAGTCAGACCACGAATATAAATCTAATTTTTTATTTTTTAAGTAAAATATTCTAATGACTTTATTCTTTTCTTGAAGTAGAATATTCTAATCACTTGGTATAAATGTAGAATATTCTAATGACTTGGTACATGCATGTGTGCGGCCAAGGTTAGAATTTCATATTAAGAAAAAAAATTAAATGAATCAAAGTTCTAGAAATTGTGAGAATGACAGTGGGATGTTACAGCTCCTTTCACTTTCTATATTATTATACTCTAAAGAGAGAAATGTCCATTGAATAAATCAATGTTATTGAGTAGCAGCCAAAGCAAAATGGTCCCTATATCATCATCACCCAACAAGCCCTTAGATGAGGACATTCATTCAAAATAGTGACAAAATGGTTTTAAGTACTTAGCCTCTCCTTCACATGATTGAGTGGAGTAGATGTTTTCCTCAATCCAATTATCCTTTACGATTTTGCTTCTAAACTTTTAAATATTATATCAATAATATTTTTTTTTCATAATCCTTCTCATAAAATATAAAATGATCAAATATTATGGTAATATCTTAATCAAATAAAATATTTAAAGGTATTTTGTTATTGATTATAAATGGTAAATTGCTTTAATGGAATTCATTTTGTTATTTTTACTTTTCATTCTGAGTGGTACTTGGAGGCTTATTTATGAGTTAAATTGAATAATGAAGTCATCAAATAATTATCATCCAAAAACTGAAACTAATATTAAATGCTTAATTTCTCTTTTTAATTGAGATCCAACAAGAAACCCTCTAAATGTGAGTGTTCTATTTTAGGTCATTCATATGTTTGACAGTGTAACAAACACAATTGAAAATCCATTATGTACAGTGTCGGCTCTGAGATATCTTAAAATTTCAGAGGTACTAAGAAAAATCGTAAAATGGGACTCTAGTATAATTAATATCATTTTTTGGAGGCTTTAACAAACCCTGAAACTTATAGTCAGAGTTGGCCCTGATTTTGTAAAACTTTGATCTTTTGTATTTTGGCTTCCTAATAACTTCAAGGTGAAGTGAAATACACTGTAAAACACTGTTCAATATTAAATCACCGCTTATATTAATTAAATAAGAATTAATTAGTTGATCTCGAAACATTGATAGTGCTCACTCAAGAAAGAATCCGACAAGTCATCTAAGAATGCTAGTACGATAGAGAGAGGAAATTTCCAAATTGACATGGAGCAGCAGAGAGCTACACATGATCCACGTGGGCAAGGAAGATCTTTGCAATAGAGATTGTACATTTATTATAAGAGATGGACATTTATTATGGAGTAGGATGGAAAGAAATTTTATAAATAATTAGAGCTGAAATTTGGGGGGTTAGACTAAGTTTTAAATATTTTAAATTTAGGGCTACAACTTGGGTCCGGTTTTGGCCCGACCCATATGATCTGACATGAGAAATCATGCGGGTCGGGTCGAGAATATCACGTCAATGGGTCAGGTCAGGTCGGGTTGAGAAGATAAAAATCCGTATGAAATTCGAGTTTGGTCGGATAAAGGATTTTACAGTTAATCCGATCAGACCTAGTTAAAATTAGGCTAAAATGGGTTTAGAATGGGGGTTGAGTCAGAACTCGGGTTGTTCAGATTAGATTTCGGATCGGGTCGGGTTGTGAAGTTCGGGTTGAGAATTCGGGTCGGATCGTGTCGGGTTCCATATATACAAATTCGGGTGAGGTTGGATTTTAAGAAACCCGACCCACCCGACTCGAGTTGCTGCCCTAGTTTTAATAAATCTAATTCAACTCATACTAATAAGCATGTAACATACTTATTTTTAATTGAGCCTCACTAGACCCGATTGTAACCCTGACTGAAACCCATTTTAGCCCAACCCGAACCCTGAGGGAAGATTATGATTTAGGTTCAAGAGCCGAAGAGAGCATGAAGAAGTTGTTGCATAAAAGAAGGGAGGAATAAGATTCTAGAACAGGATAATGAACATATGCATTTGGATTTTACATCAAAGTATATCATTCTTAATATAAATTCAGATTTATTAAAATGTTATCCATGTATCCCTAAATGAGAGTGTGACATAGCTCACCATGGGATCTATAAAGCAGTTTAAAGTAAAGTTGTATAGATTATTATAAAACTAATTTTTTATTTATAATGTTTAATCCAGGGGTTTAAAAATTGGTATCGGCCGATATTTTTCTCTTTCTTCCATTTTTTTGAAGATATCGGCCGATATGATAGGGCCGATATTTCAGCCGATATTGTGAATATCGGCCGATAACGATATATATCGGCCGATATTCACACTTTCAAAACCGATACATATCGGCCAATACGATATGTATCGGCCGATATTTATACCCCTGGTTTAATCCAACGATGAAGATGCATCAAATAACATCAATTTACATTGAATCTAAATTAAAAATAATTATTATTTCAGATTTTCACCCCTTACTCATGAACGCACAAAACCTCTGAACTTTTGTTAGACTCAACCCTGTATAATATATAATCTTCCATGCAATGTTAAAAAAATTAACAAAATTCAAAGAAACTCATATCTTATTTGTCCAAGTAAATTTTGTCCAGCCCCGAATCTAGAAGTGGGGCTCAGAACATGACTAATTTTTTTTAAAAACAAATTAAAATTAAATTCCAAAAAGTCCATGAGCCTCTATACGAGTTCACTTAAGGCCATAAAAAATGTTACAAACTTGAACTTTATACAAAACTCATTTCATAATTTTCCAGATTAATGGATCACAAATCACAGTTAATAATTCTTAATCACTAATTAAGATTAAGGTATTACAATTTTCTTTAATCTTTGAACTTTTACACATTACAAGCCCTAGTGGTGCAATGTGCAATCATTCATCAGTCATTAATCCACAAATTGGCATGTGCTTTGCAGTGACCAATCAAAAGAAGTTAGGATAGAGAATATTCGGATCTGAAATTGATATATGCTGCAATATGCCTATAAAGTATAAACAGCTCTTCTATGTCCATTTAAATCTTTCTTCAGACGCCATTCTTGAGCAGTTGAATAAACAAATGGCAGCTTTTAACGGATTCTCTTTTAAATTTACTTCTGGAGAGTTGTAGTTGGTTGAACCTTTCAATCTCAATTTAAGTATAATAAATTTTTTTATACAAATATATTATTTCTTTTATGACAAAAAAAAAATTTAAGACCCTCATCTTTTTTGAGTAGGAGAACATTAGATAAAATTCTAAACGGGTACGCAATCTTTTGCAACTCACGCACTACCAGATAACTATTGAATTCAAACCTGGAACCTCTGGTTTAATAGCAAAAAACATATCATCCACCAAGCTGCAGATATTGGACTTTGGTTTTTAAATTATTTTAGACAAAAAGATCTCAAGAAGAATAGGTTGCTTAAACAAATTGTTTGTTTCTTCCAGTCAGTTCAAGAGCATAATTTCTCTCTGAAATTTGAAGATGCCAATATGCCTTAGATTGAGTGTTCACTTTGGACACTTTTCTATTATTTTAAAAGTATGATGTTGACAATTTTAGAAGATGAGTTTCCTAATTTATCTTTGAAAATTTTGTAATTTTCATGTTATAATATGATAAATTACACTTTCAACATCACTTTTTCTACATACTTTTTATTGATCAGTTTGAAATACACCATGAGACATATAGATGATGATATTTATGTTGTGATTCGAATCATGAGGTCTTGTGATTTAATTTGATTCTTTTAATATAATCAATTTTTTTTAGAAAATTCAACCTTAATTATATAAAATATTTAATTTAAATCAGATAGTTTTATATACTTTCCAAAATATTTTTTTTTTCAATTTCTTACATGAATAATTACTTAATTGATTTTGTAGGATTAATAGCTCCAAATTTCTTAGAGTAAATATTATTTACTGTATTTGAGTTTACATTCCTCATGCATCCGTGAGCTTTTCTATCACATGTCTTCTACTAAGCCAAGGATTGGAGGTATTTAAGTTTGAAAAGTTAAATAATTTTATTGAATTGAAGAAGGCATGAATTCAGTAAGAATATATAATAAACACCGTAAGAAAAGAAATTTTAAATATTAAAATAAAAATAATAAACATTAGACTGAATGGACGACTTTTAACAATACCCAACACATACTTGTCAGCTTGGGAGGCTGTTGAGGAGAAATTGTGGAATTAAAAAATTCTTCTTTCTTTGTTTTTTGTTTTTTTTTTTTTAAGAAAAGGCCTGTTGGATGGTCTTAGTTATAAGGTGGAAGATAATAAATTATATTGAAAAGTGATTTCTTTATATTTAATTGACTGAGTTTATAGGTAGTAGCAAGTTAGATATATTAAATATATATTAATTATATTCACATATGCAACCTAAATTTTAAAGGTTCAAAATACTGTTTAAAGTTACAAAAATCAGATGCCTGTTGGAGGGCCACCAATAAAAACGGCTTTGTCTGATTGTATGTACCGTCTGTTACTATCTTTCTTAAAACAGACATACACCAATCATGAGCAGATCTTAACAACGCTTGTTTAAAGGCCTTAGGTATTGCAAATAACCTAACCTTACCTGCACCCTCTGCCTTAAAGGCTAGTCGGCCAGGTGCGAAATAGAGATGGCCCTCTCCCCAACATTAGTACATAGTTTATGGGTTATACATGTGTTACCTACTTCTCAATTTGCAATTAACCTCAATTTTTTAGATTTGATTTTAAGAAGATACTGCACATGTTTTATACTCTTTTATACCCATACCCACTTGAAAATGATAATTGGTTATCTTTTCAAGAGTTAATTAAGACACCAATCAAACGATTTGTCTGATATAATTTAATACTCTCTTTGTTTCAATTTAGTTGTCTCATATAAATTTTGAGATTGTTTCAAAATAGTTCTTATTCATATTGAAGTAGTATAAAGTATGTTTAAAATAAATGAGATCAAATGAAATGCTCCTTAAAAAATATAAATATTTTAAATGAGATAACTAAGATGAAACAGAGGGAGTATCAAATTTAGCATTTTTCTTAATTTTGAGTTATAAACATAACTTGTGCTTGCTCACGTAAATCTTACTAGCATTGAGATTTTAAAAGAAAATTACATAAAATGGAAAAATGAAACTCTTCATTTAAGACTGCCCACAAGGAGAAAGGGGGGGATCTCCTCCCCATACAACTCAAACCCTAGAAAATAAGTGACTAATAGTCTAGAGTGTAACGTCTTTTCTCTTGCTCATCTTTTACCAAGATTGCCATTGCATGTCTTTTATTTTCTGATTCCTTTATTTCAATAGAACCCCATTATTAAAAAGAGAGTAAAAGACCACTAAGTTAAGCCCTAGAAGCTCCACCATAAGAGGGGAAAAAAAAAAATTAAAACCCATTACACTGAAAGTCTTAAAAACTTCTTATTCCATCTGGATGAAGAGATGTAAATAGAGAATGAGGCATATCTGTACCAAGACCCTTGTCCAGCATGTTTCTTCAGTGGCAGAACAGGGTTGAGTTCACCCTGTTTCTCCACTTTACGGATTTCTAGGTAAAGAAATCACTCTTTTCTTCCATTCTTTATCTAGTAAAAATTAAAACAAGGGTATTAAAAAAGGAGGATTAGACCATTAGAAGTTCACTAGTCGATTCTTCAGGGGGTCATCACTTAGTTCTCCACATCCAAACACAACTTCCAACTTCAAAAGACTTTAGGATTGAGATCTTAGATTCAATCCCTGGTGACTCCAATAAAGCGTCACTCTCCTTGGCATATGTACTGAGTAAGATCACACCACTTGAACTTATCATGTGTGTGTATCAAAGCGTGCACATGCCTCGAAGGACTACTCCTAGGAGGCAATGCCAAGACTGGGCAATGAGAGCTCTGAGTCGCCTTAGTATGGGCATTGATGGGCAACAACTCGGCCACGTCTGGTACAACCCTGAGTCCCTGTCTTTGTTTATCCAAAATCTGATACATAGACTGATTTTCTTTTCTCATTTTAATTCTCAATTAACAGATGGTAATGTGCGACAGAATATATATATATAAGACTTAAGCTGAGTTGAACATTTTCGTGCGACAATAAATAACTTAAAATAATGTGATACATGCTCTTGTAGAAATGGATCAGGACAGAGACAAAATCTAACTAAATATTTAAAAAGTTAAAGTAATAATTAGTTGGTGTGCAGTATTAAATAATTGCTATGAAAAGAAAAAATAAAAATAAAAGAAACACATTGTATTGTAAATAACACCTAGTAAAAAGAGATTTTTTATCTAAAACTGTTTTGACAATAATATTCTACATCGTTAGGTCTTATAGACAGCAGATGTTAAAACTTAAAAGAACAAGTCACTATCAGCAAATAAACTGCAGAAGGATCAAACTCCTGCAAAATAAAATCCTAATGAGTACAAAATGAAGATCTAAAAACGACAAATGCCAAATGTCCTAAGTTGATCAATGAAACGATGAAGCTTGAAACCTAGACTGTGAGATCCCCCATTCTCCCCACTTCTATCCGTCCTCTGTACCCGTTGTAAAATGGGTAGGTTAGAAATGGCACTGTAGTGTACACACAAGCTACACTAATGTGGAAGTATTTTGTCCACTTAACGTGAGAAAAATATACAGAAAATGCATTGACACAATACAGACCCAGATCCCCTCCTATGGGTGATGAGGGGTGAACAGCAAAGGCCTGGAAATGGGAAGGTTTTCTGTTAAAGCTGTCCCCACCACCATCACCAACCTTGTCTGGAAATGAGAGAGGTGGGAAATCCTCTTCTCTCAACTCATAATTCCTCTGAGCAGACGATCTGACAAAATAATTAAAGTCCCCTGTTAAGATAATACATTAAAACTATCACAAGCAATCCCAAACGAATGGTAAGGTTTAATCAAATAAAAACGTAAATAATTAGTTCCAAAGTAGCCAAGAGCATGCTGGATTTACTCCAAATTGCAAGGATATATTATTTGAATCCATACATTTGTTGCATGGTGGAAATGGGAAACTAGCTTGCATTTGGTGCATGCTGGATTCCACTCCCTCATCGTCAATGCCAGCTTGGGTATTGCTTTGGGAGAGAGTGCAGAAAATAAAAGACAATATATATCATTTCCATTTCCACAGCACCATAAAGAGGTGGAGTTCTGAAATCAAGTGGTAAAACATATCCATTTTGACAAAGTACTCAAGCTGACTACAGTTTGACCCCATTGGATGGTCATACACAGGTATGAAAATGGAAAGATATGATCCAAGCCACCTTCCTCCCATTTTTTGCAGATTAATATAACCACAACAGGTCAAGACCAGTTACTGTTGGAGTTGAAAATTTCTTCAAGTTTTTGGAATGGCCGGAACAAGCCATTCCCATGAGCCAAGGCAAAAGCTACCAGAAGCATCTTATTGAGGAATGAGTACCAGTGTCAACTATCACTCTTATTCCATTCCTCCAGATACCAGCAACCAAACAGGCCCTTTTAGCAATGACTTAAATAACATAAAAGATGAAATATGGTAGCACCATTACCTTTGTCGTTGAGGAGAAGAGGATTTATCTGGAGATGAGCATGCAGAAGAACCACCTTGGTATGTACTATGCCTCTGTGGATGCACACCCCTTGCCAGACTTCCATCACCAAGTTGCGAAGATTCAGTCATGCTCGATAGATGTACTGGTCCTAAAGAGCCAAACTCGAGTTGCTCGGATGGTGAGACATAGCCTGCATTTTGATCATACGGATACAACATGACAAGAGAGGGAACAGCAGGCCCAGCCGTAGCAACGCCATTTGAATTAACAGCTGGTAGTGGATACACACCATATGCCATGTTTGATGAGCTGTGCATAGCATTGCCAGAACCAAATGAACCATTCTGGACCTGGAAAGAGGGAACAGACTCATGTCTGTATGAATCCCACTGCCTGTCAGCTAGGCCATCAGTTGCTATCATTCGTTCAGACCTTGCTCTTGGTTTTTCACCTTGCCCACGGCCATGGCCACGCCCAGCACCTCGTGATTTTGAGTTGTTATTCCAGTTCCTCTCGTTGTCACCATGGTCACTCCTGTCATAATTGTAGTTCCCCCTGTGGTTTCTCGTAGATGACTGCCGGTCTCTGAAAGAAGGCTTCTGAAAATTCAAAAAGGAAATTCATATCAACCAGGGTCAAGAATATCAAAACTGAGGCAGATATAAAGAAGACGAGATTGATCTAGATCATATAATACTTGGTCCATCTGGATTCTTTGAACTTCCATTTCTAAATGGAGAAAAAAATCATAACCCTTTGAATTAAGGGTTGGCTTGCTTTTTGTTCAACCACCAATGGAACAGTAGTAAACCAGCAATCCTCTTCGTATCCTGCCATCTAACGCCAGTGGCAGCAATTCTTTTACAAGTAGATCTTAGGTAGTGAATTACAAGTTTATAAATTTGTAATTCGCCAACCTGATGATTGATCTCACTGACAAGTTGGATGTTGGCATTGCCTATCCCATCATGGGTTAACCAGAAGAATGGCTTAGATGGGGAGATCTTCTGGATTTCCCCATTCACAGTAGGGCCCATCATGTAAGCAGTTACCAGCAGAACAGTTTGACATGTACATTTCAAGGAACAAGAGCATTCAATATCTCCTCAAAAAAAAAAAAAAAAAACCTCTCCAAAGTATAAGCAGTATCCTAATAATTTTTTTAAATAAAGTAGCAAAAATTTGTTGGGAAATCATCTTACAGGATTTGGCAAATAAGTTCCAGTACCACCACGATATCTTGGGACTTCATCCCCATAACGCTGATAAACACCAGCAGGCCGACTTGAGCCAGGTTGGAGGGGTGTAACAGGAACAAGCCGGGATCCATAACTCATGAGTTGAGTGAATAGGTTAACATTGGCTGGAAGAGGTCTGCCAGGGGCATCCAAAGGAAAATGACCTTGTAGATACACCGGTGGCACCACAACCTGATGGAGGATAAATCAAGGGTTCATGGTAACGTGGGCTTTGGCACAACCGACCATATTTAAGGTTTCGCAAATGGCTGACAAAGTCACCGTTTAGAATGTCAGAATTACGTTCCTCAGGAATCTCCACAGAGGCACCCTTGATAGAACTAGAGCTGGTAAAATTCCCAGACTGATCAACACTCCCTGCTGCATCGAAGTTCAGCTCCAACCGATTAGTATGGCTTCTATCTAGTCCATCTTCATCCCTATCAAAATGACTGCCTGATGCATCGGAGTTTCCTGATTCATGTGGGAAGTTATACATAGGAACCATTGTAACAAAAGGAACCGGTGGTCCTGTTGGATAAAATGCCAACATCCCAGAACCATCCATTGGTCTTTGTCGTGAACTGGCACTGACAAGCATTGGAGAAATTGGTATCAGAGATTCTGATCCACTTATTTGTGCTGTTTTATAGACAGGTAGCTGATGGTTTTGCAGATGCGGGGGAGACAAAGATGCAGGTTCTGCATTTTCCGTACCCATTTCACTACCCATGGTAGAAAGCGGAATCCAATCTCGGATGCCATCATCTGCTTGGGAAGAAACATTGTCTGATGACACTTCCTCGTACTCCTGAGCACTCTTAGCTTGTCCATATGCAAAAGAGAATGAAGGGGGAGTTGCTTTTCTTCCTTTCTTGTCCCTTGACTTGGAGGACTTTGAAGATGATGATCCATCCCAAGAACTTTCAGAAGCCATTTTGTTTCTTGAAGAACTGGCCTGAGCCACAGGTGTAACTCTCGAATTCAAATTCCTTTCTGCATTATGGACATCATTTCTTCTGTACTGATACTGAAAAGTGTCATTATGATCTTCCTTTGGTAACCCTTTGTTCTCTCTGACAAATTTAGGCTGATCCCTGATAAAAGAACCTCCAGAATTACTTACCCGAGAAGACATGAAGTCAAACTCTCCTGGAGTCACGTTTTTCTTGTCAACAGACTGCAGACTCTGAAAACTTTCATTGTCAGGGTCATCATACCCTCTGGTGCAAGCAGCATCCTGTTCTTGCCAAAAGACATCACCATCATCCTGATTCAAGTCTGTTACACCCGAACTACTGTGACCAGAATCGATCATTTCTGCAGGACTAGATGCCAATCCAACACT
This sequence comes from Chimonanthus salicifolius, assembly GCA_013350335.1. Taxonomy (NCBI): domain Eukaryota; kingdom Viridiplantae; phylum Streptophyta; class Magnoliopsida; order Laurales; family Calycanthaceae; genus Chimonanthus; species Chimonanthus salicifolius. The sequence continues at coordinate 25,458,562 of CM023532.1, read as the reverse complement.
ATGAAAGTAATGGGGTAAAGGAGAGGAAGTAAAACCTTGAGGTAGTGGCATGTTTGATCCCCAAGGATGCTCTATGAGGGGAATATTTGCAGGAAGAGTCCCTGCCATATTTCTTTGATTGCAACCCATAGAAGGAAAAACAGGTGATATAGGAAGTGAAAGATGCGAAGCCAAGTTCAATGGGAACTGGACCTGTCCATTGAAGTTATTGGCCCTAGAAGAAGCCATCATATTGACAAGATCTTGCTCTTCTTGATGCATCTCCATCATCTCAGCAACAGAAACAAGATCTTCCCCCACAGTACCCAAGCCAGAGTCATCATGATAACTATTTGTAACACTGTTAGAGTCAGTTGCGGCATCAGGGCTTTGATAGGATGGACTTTGCCTCAAAAATGAAGGATCATCAGTTGAAGATCTAGTGCTTTGGCTAGTAGAGACTTCAGAGCTGTATGTCTTCTTTCTGTTAACAGGATCTGGTCTCACAGAAGCAGACTGGTTCCTTGCAGTATCTGATGCTCTGTTACGCCTAACTCGAGACATTACCTCACGAGATGTGTCTGTTAGTGCAGGACTGGATTGTGTCCTTGCAAAGTGGAGCCTACCTTGTCCACCATACTCATTGACCAATTCATCTGGCTGAGTACTCTTGTGACTCTTCTCAGTTCGCATAGTTGTTTCACTAGTCCTTAGATGTCTGGCAATCTGTTCCTGGACCTTCAAACCAGATTGGCTGCCATAAATTTTCTGACTTTGGGCATGAGAAACCGCAGGGACATTAGCAATCTTTGACATGCTTTCAGAGGCATGGGCTAAGGTGTTGACAGATTGTGTGATGTTACCATGGAGAGCAGGAGCTCCTGCAGCATGAAATTCCCGGCCAGCCGATCTAACATCTTCACCCTTTTTCTTATTGCCTGAATGGTTACTCAAAGTCTTGGAAATATCAGGTTCTCGGTTTGAAGGCCGTAAGGGCCACAAATCTGGGGTTGGAGCATCAGGGCGATTACCACTGCCATGTCGTTCCCATGTATCCATAAAGAACTGATTGACTTCTGCAATTATCTTCTCTTTCGGACATTCAAGCAGCCTGGCTAACTTTTTAGCGCCAAATGCGAAGGCACTGCGAATCCTAAAGAAATTACCTGAAAAAAAATGTAAATTCAGATAACACATGAATCACATAATGAAAAGATTTCAAAGATACTAGTCAGTCCAAACCTAAACTGCTAACAATGCATAAAACCTTTCTGATAACTATCACAATGACAAAACTAGGCATGGGTATCATGATAAGAATGGCATAACTATAAATATCTGTGTCCCTGCAGATTCATATTAGCAGTAGGAAGCCCTCCCTGTAGTTTTACCAAAGGGCCACTCCCTGTAAAATCTGAAGGGCCCTTCAGATTTTAAATTGGAGAAGCCAACCCTTCCTATGAATATGAAATAGCCAGTAATGATTTGATGATTGTTATAGTTCAATTCAATGCTCAACCCATGCCAAGCGTTGCAAAAATTTCAATGGAAGCAGTGAAGCAAAAGTAAACATGCTACTTTTACTAATTAATTCAACAGTTTTCCTTGGCCATGCCTGTGTTCAAAGGAAAGAGATAGCCTATTTTTAAAGAGAGTGGAAGTCGCAAGAATTTGCTGACAGTTGCTTCATTTACCTTTCACTCAGGTAAAATGCCTCATCCTGAAGTTAATATTCAAAGTTAAAAAAAAATAGTGAGACAATGAAATGAATTTAATTCAGAATACCTTTACTGACACTGCGTCCAAGGTTGTTGTTTGTACGTAAAGGATCAATAACATTGAAATGTTTAGACACAAAATGATTTTCTTGGCCACCAGGGAAAACTGCATAACTTGAGCTGCATTCATCAAGAAAACGTTTGCTAAGCAATAACTTGCCACTGTCCATCCGAGGAGCTTCCGCTGCATGATACACAAAGAAAAATAGAATTTAAAATTTTCCAGCAGTCATTTGACCAGAAATTATTTTAATAAATGAAATGTGCATGCACCTGTCATATTTGGAAGTGAACTAATAGGGACAGGGCCCCACAAGCTAACACAAAAGTTATCCCAATCAAAGTTGCTGAAGAATGCAAGAAAGCGATAAAGAACCTGTTCATGTCAATGAGAATAGATTCAGTATGAAACCCCTATGAATGCTTACTCCAAGAAGGGAAAAGAGAAACATGTATCTGTGTAATGGTCACCTCAAGTGGTCCAGAGAAGGAATTGTTAAATACATGAAATATATATAGAACCAATGTCTCCAAAGCATAAGTAGAAATAAGTCCATGATGAGCACCCAATATGCGGCTCTCATAGTAACACCAGGCCTTGATCAATATAATGCTGCGCTTGAATAAGTGATTTTGATTTATCAACAGGTCAACCTACAAAAACAATAATCTTACTGAATAAAAGGTCCCACAAATACAACTTATGAATGAAGAGGGGAGTAATTACTTCAGATCAAGAATACCCACATTTTTTAGCTAAAGTTCAAAGGATATCCATAGAGGGGGGGTGGGTGGGTGGGAACTCACCTCTTCAAGGAAGCAAAGAGTACAAAGCCCCCCAAGCTGATTAAATGATATATCTACCACAATGTTTTCAACGAGGCACTTTATTATCTTCACCTACAAAAAGAAAAAAAAAATCATGAAAATAGTTCCATATTTACACACCTAAATATAGGGATAAATAACAAATGACATTGAATGATTAATAATGGAGAGCTACCTAAATAAAAACATATCATTATACCTTGTGATGACCACAAAGCCATTATTATACAATCAAATTCACAATCGCAATACTGTTCAACCAAATAAGAAGGAAACAAGGTTCATCCTTCGTCAGAATGGGGATAGCCTCAAGTGGATAAAACACAGGCCATGGTTTCAATTTCACAATTACCAAAAATCCAGAGAGAGTGTAATAACATTGGCAGGCTAGCAAACCAACTCAGGTGTCTCATAATCACTGTAAGTAACAGCTGGGTCCTCTAGAGATAAGTTAGGACTGGCAGGAATAGGAGGGATTCTTCATGAGTCATGACTCTGATGGCAAGGTACAAGAGGAGATCCTCTTAGCTATCATGGAAGCATTGAAGATCTTTTAAGGAATCATTTAATGGGAAACTTATAGAGGAGGGGATTCAACCAATGCTCTAAGACAAGAGAAAGGCAAAAAGAAGGCTCCTTGGAAGCTAAGGAGTGTCTATTGGGAGATAAAGGAGTTGATAAAGGATTTGAATGTGTCCTTTGTCCGTGTAAGGAGATGGCAAACAAAGTAGAAGGGACTTATAATGACATCATGGGATGCCAATGAAGGAGGATGCATCAGAATCTAGAGTTTTCCTCAAAACCACCAAAGCAAAAATGTGAGAATCTGACAATCCAACAAAACCACCAAAGCAAAGATGACCCCCCCTCCCACAACCCCCCCTTCTCTTTCTTTCTTTCCTCAGTTTTTTAGAGATAACAAATCTTTTAACCCCCTCTCATTCCATCAGCATTGATGACACTGACAAGGAGATGATCACAATGACAGGGATTTAGGATGGATTGCCACCTCTCTTCTCTCTTTTACATCTTCAACGATGTGATTCTATTGTAGAAGAGAGAAATGGAACATGACTTAGTTACATAAATAGACAAGTAATAAAAAGATAAAGAAGGAAAGTGGAGAAAAGTAGGGATAAGAGTTTCAATTCAAGGAGAAACTGTACCTCCAAGCCAAGGTCATGGCCTCAGTTTGAGGAGAAACTAAATCACCTACACTGAGCCAATTTTTGGGGAAATTATAGCATGCCTTCATTATTCAATTTAGCGAATATTTATAAGCTTAGGTTACAACTAAAATGGAAATAACTGCAAATTGGAAAGATTCGATCTCCTACTAAATATTAACAACAATAAACTAGGAAATAATTTTTTTATTGTGGGGGCGTCATTTGGTCATTGCCTAGCGCTTCCACCATTCCCTCCCCTCCCCTTCCTGTGGAGACGAAGCTTATCCTCAAGGTTAAGTTTTGGAAAATGAAGTTGCAAATGCTGACTTCTCCCAATGCATTAAAATGTCCATAAGAAATTTGGACCCATATCAACTCCAACAGAAATCTATTGATTCAAGAGATGTTAATAGCATTTCACGTGCACTGTAGCAAAAGAATCACTTCTTCAGTTGAATTGCTCACAGGTAGCTTCGCACACATTGCTTTACCTGGCAAATTGAACTATGCATTGCCTACCAAAAAGTCAATATTCAAACATTTTGATACAAAGAATCAATTTGGAAGACACTCAATGAAGTCTTCATATTAATATGGGCCAAACAAGGCATGGAGATTCCATTGATGTGGCGTTGTGGCTTGATAGTTGAAAATCTGTTTGGCTTGATGAATTTCTTAGTCAAATCTATACTTGTAGATCAAGTAAGATCCTAACAATTATGACGAACATGAATTATACCCTCACGGTCATTATTGCCATGACTATTAATATTAACTTCTAATGATCTCCCATCAAGAAAATCGATGTCATGATGCAATCTATTTTCAATCCAAATTGCCACCATTGTTGCGGATAGATCCAGCAAAGCATCTTATATTCGTCGAACATAGAAACTTGAGCCTCAAGTTTCTCAAGTTGATCTATGTCAACTACCATAGAGTCGGTAATGATGCGAAGAAAAATGAAAAGTAGCGATGATTCGAGCAATAAATCTAGGGATTTTTTAATGTGGCTGTTTTCTTCCAAAAAGGGTTCTTTTTTTTTTTCCAAATAATAGGAAGGGAATAGATGCCACAGGAAAGTTTCATAAAGAAAATGTAGGAAGAAACTGGAAAAAAGAAAGGGGAAATCCAATAGTAATGGGAGACTACTAGCTTTCCTCTTTTTGCTAACTTAAATACTAAGAGACGGGGGAAGAAGGGACAAAGAGACTAATAAATGGTTGTTATCGCTTTTTTCCCAGAAAAAAAAAAAAGGATGTGTGGAACGGCCTAAAGAGTAGGAAGGGAGGGATGGTTGGGTGATGGGTTTTTTCTTTTACTAAAGGATAAAGTGATGGATAAAAAAAGGTTTGAGGGATGCGATAAGGAATTGAATAGATGAGAGATGAGAGCGCTAGAGAATAGAATGATGAGAGAGTAGATTGGGTTAAAAAGTAGAGTGCTGATGACCATAGCTGGAATTTCCTTTTTTAATAATAAAAAGATGATGAGAGGAAAATGACAATATCTTTGAAAAAATAATGATGATCGCGTTGCTCTAATACCAAATGATAGAAAACTAAATAAGAAAAATAGGGAAAATGAAAAGGTGGTAAGAAAAATGGAGAAAAGTGGGTATAAGGGTTTCAATTCAAGGGGAAATCATATCCCCATGCTAAGATTATGGGTTGGTTTTGGATTGGACAACTTAAAGCAGGAGACGTCCCCTACTGTCTCCTAGAGTAGGAGAACTGAGGAGAAGGTGGATGACTCCTACTAAGGATGAGGAGAAGGTGGATGACTCCTACTAAGGATGGAGACATCAACCTCCTTCTAGAAGAAGAGAAGTGAGGAGAACTGTAGGCCTCGCTTTCTCCTTCCCTTCTCATCCAAACTGGGGAACTCATGAGAATTGAGCAAAAGTCTCCTCACTTCTCCCTATCCAAACACAGCCATGGTCTCAACTCAATAAGAAACCAAACCTCCTAGCAAAGCTAAAACTGGGGGAAATTACCACATGCCTCCCATTATTCAATTTAATCCATAAATAGGATTTGGTTACAACTAAATGGAAATAATTATAAATTGGAAAGATTAGGAAATAAAGCTCCTACATTTAGCAACTTTAATCTCCTACTAAATATTAACATTGAAAAACTAGGAAAGAAATTTTTCATCACAATGGTGTCATTTGGTCATTGCCTAGTGCTTCTACCAAGAATCAGTAGTTAGGAATTTCCATTTTTTCTTTTTCTTTTTGTGTGTGTTCATATAGTTGCCGAAAGCAGTTGCTGGCAAGAGGCTTAAGCCAGCACAAAGGAGCATGAGCACATGAAGACCAAGTGGCATGAACGTGGACCGCATGGCATGCAAGAGAGGCAGAGAGAAAAGACGTTGAGGAAGGAGGTAGTCTCCCTCTAATTAAATTAGTCATCATGGTGGTTCACAAGGTGGTTTATGGGCCTTATTGCTAACAATTGCAAGGAACCTCTGCAATAAATACTATCCAATCAAGACAGTAGCTTAACCATGGCAACAGATGCTTTCCAATCAAGAGAATAAAATAAATGACCTCCAAGGAGACAAACTTTGATCAAAATCATACATAATTTTCTAAATCACTAAAAAAATAAATGGAAATAAAAGATCACACATTATTACCAAAAACTCAGAGTGGTACTCAAATAAAAAGGCAATGATGAAGCTAAAATACAGTTTCTAAAAAATTTAAATAAAAAAGTATTAGATAGACAAAGTATTAGAAATAAACATACTTCTGCCTGAATATACTGAACTTCTTTCACACGGAACTCAGCATTCTCACTCTTCTCTTCATTTTCAAGCATGTCACGAACTTCTTGTGCCCATGTATCCTTCATATTTTGGTCATTGCTGAAAGCTGTCAAATCAATGTCTCCATCAGGTAGATAGGTCTTGAGAGGCACAGACCCAAAAGTGAACACCTATAAGTCATGAACACACTGAGATCATTCTTTGAGAACTTTGAAGCAGATTAAATAGCACAAATCCAACAAAGTGATAAAAAAAAAAAAATGAGCTGAGGAGGAAATCAGAAATCACCTCTTCAAATTTAGGGAAAAACAAAAAAAATAAGACCACGAGTAATCACAAGAAGTATTTTTGAATGCAATACTAGTCCCTTTGACAATTATTGCAGCACTCTTTTCACCCACAACAGTACCAAGAATTATTGCAGTCTCTTTTTTTTCCATCTACATTTTGTTGGACATTCACCACAAGAGTGTTAAGAGCTCCAATCAAGCAATACCATAATGGGAAAATTTTGGAACTTCTACCTACTAATGTGCAATGTTCACAAACTGGGCAGATGAAATCAAATTATTCAAAAAAAGAAAAAGATAAATGCTTTATACTGATGAACAAAATACTGAAGCTAGCTATGATAAGAATAAAAAAAAACTACAGTGTACTAAAGAATAAGATTCTGTACAAATAACAAGGTCAAGCAACAGCTTATCTCCTCCATCAGTTGTCCGGATCATGAAGGGGGTGTTAAAAGCATTCTAAAAAGACTAATGAAAAAAGTCAATAAAGCCCACCTCGCATGAGAAGCATTTCATCATGAGCCTCCGCACATAAACAGCAACCGCATTCCTGCGGGCTTCAGAGGATGGGTTGGGCTGGATGCAAGCAATCAGCTCTGCAGTTCTTTCCTCCGCTTTCGACCATCTCTCTGCATCAAGGACCTGAGTCACACTCGCCCCTTGATTGGGTAAGAGGCCGTTGAGCAAGAGGCCACTTGGCTGCGCCCAGCCTTCATGGTCGCCCATGCAAGACTAACCTATAGCTACACGTGCCGTCTCGAAAGCCTCTCCCTCTATCACTCCTTGACAATCTGTTTAGAATTTGCAGCAACAGTTGCGTAAAACTACTGAACTATAAACCCTTCAGCTTGTGCAATCCCTGCCTTCGCCACCTATTATGGAAAACCCCAATACTTGCAATTTTTCTCAAATGAGTTTTTGCTGGTAAGCCCTTGAAAACAACACAAGCCCTTCAATCATCAAAGATAAAGGCGCTGCATATAAAAACTCACCTTTTCAGACGCCCAAACAACCAAACACTCACAAGTTCGATCTCAGAAGATAACTTGAATCCTTATAATCTCTTCTAAAACAATAGAAACCCTCCAATCATCAAAGAAAAAGGATTTGCATATGTAAAACCAAGTCTCCAAAAACCCAAAACGCCAATCTTGTAAAATTACAGAGACCTTACAATTTCTCTCGAATAGGTATATGGTCACAGATCCTTCAAAACAGCCCAAGTCCTTAATTCATCAAAGGAAGGGCATTAACATATAAAAAACCCAATTCCCCGAAAACCTGGATATGGAATACCCAAAGAAACGATCTTGGAAAACAACAGAATCCTTACAATTCCTCTCAAATTGGTGTATGTTAAAGGATCCCTCAAAATAGCCAAGTCCTTAATTCATCAAAGAAGTATTTCATTTAAAAAAAGAAAAAACCAAAATCAATAGTATCAGAACACCAGGAGACCAAAATCAATGCCCCATCCCTAATTATTGGAGAAACCCAACAACCCAATAAATCCACATTCCTTGAATTCCCCAAAACAGAAGCCTAAAACCAACAAGATCAGAGCTTTATGGAGGCGAAATATAATTTCCAAGGCTAAACCGACAAAACCCCCCTTTTCGATAGCGAGATTGGTCTTTCAAAGCCAAAAAGTGGAGATCGGATCGAAGAACGGAGATGAGAAAAGAGGGGAAGGAAAATGGGAAGTAGAAAATGGAGGGATTTTTTAGGAAATGATAGGTGCGAGAGAAAGAGAGCAGAGAGAGATGAAAGGAAGGAGAAACTGGAGGGTTTACCTTGTATATTTACGGTATTCTGTTAAGGTTTAAATGTTTAATAGAAATTGGTACCTTCCTTATTTGGGGTGCCTTCTCTCTATTGCGGCTGTGCTACCCTTCTTTCGTATTGAGAGGGGAGGTAGTTAAAAAAAACAAAGTTTTTCTCTCGCTTTTAAAAATATTTTTCAAGTAAAAATATTCATAATACTCATATTAACTCTTACAAAATTTATCTCATTTAAATGCGAGTTTTTCACATGATAAACAGCGCCCTAAACCAGGGCCGAAAATTCGGCGATATTTGATCAGATTTTTCTGTGATACTCTGCCCTTTTGTGTGAACACACCACCGATGTAGAGAATCCCACATTGGTTTGGAAAGGAAAAGAGTGGGGGTTTATTTGAGGTCACCCCCCACAACTCTTGTGTGACGCTTTTTGGGCCGAGTCGTGTGGGCCTGGGCCCAAGAACAAATCCATGTGGGCTCGCTTGTATGCGAGGCCTAGAGTGGGCAATATCACAGTAAGTTGGACCCTAAGCCCTGTTTTCGGGTCGGGTCGTTATAAATTTGGTATCAGAGCCGAGTTCAACACTCGGACTGTGTAGTCTTTCCTCCTTCCCTTGGTGTTGTTGAGTTGGGCCGAGTCGAGCCAGGGGAGGCTCGAGGTCTTGGGCGGGGTGATTGTGATACCCTACCCCTTTGTGTGAACACACCACCGATGTGGGGAGTCCCACATCAGTTTGGAAAGGAAAAGAGTGGGGGTTTATTTGAGGCCCAAGAACAAATCCGTACTGGCTCGCTTGTGTGCGAGGCCCAGAGCGGGTAATATCACACTGAGTTGGATCCTAAGCTCTGTTTTCGGGTTAGGTCGTTACAAATTTGGTATCAGAGCCGAGTTCAACACTAGGACTGTGTGGGCTTTCCTCCTTCCCTGGTGTTGTTGAGCTGGGCCGAGTCGAGCCGGAGGCGACTCGAGGTCTTAGGGGGGGTGATTGTGATACCCTGCCCCTTTGTGTGAACACACCTACTGATGTGGGGAGTCCCACATCGGTTTGGAAAGGAAAAGAGTGGGGGTTTATTTGAGCCCCCCCAAAAAAAAAAGCTCTTGTGTGACGCGTTTTGGGCCGGGCCATGTGGGCCTGGGCCCAAGAAGCAAATCCGTGCATGGCTCGCTTGTGTGCGAGGTCCAGAGCGGACAATATCACACTGAGTTGGACCCTAAACCCTGTTTTCGGGTCGGGTTGTTACATTTTCTCTCTCCTCATTTTTTTTTTAAATCTCGGTGTTTTTTTTAAAAAAAAATCATTTAAAAAAAATAAAAAGGCTGTTTTTTTATAAAAAAAATTAAAACTATAAATATCGACCGAGATATTTACTGGGCCCATGCCGATATTTGTTTTTTTTTTAAATAAAAAATAAAAATCAGCCGATATTCTGCCGAACTTTTTTATCTCTGGCCGATACGCATTGTTCGGCCGAGATTTCAACCCCTCCACTATACACGTGTGTGGGGCCCACCACTAAGTTGATCCATCGTCCAAAATATATTTTTATGTATTTTCATGTCAATATGGGCTCACCAAAGTCAGATGCTCCCAATATATGAAAACATGTTTTTTAATGGATTTGTTTAAGAATTTAGAGTTTGAAAGTATCATATTAGAGTTTGAAGGCATCAGCATGTTTTACTTATTTTGAATTACTTGAGTACTCTAAGCATAAAAAAATCATCACATTCAAATCTTTCTACTGATTTTTAAAATCTTGATGATGAATAATGAATTTTGAAGAGTTTGAAAGAATAGGTTTCATTTCAACTGTTTAAAAAGTACAACTCTAATATTGAAAGTTGTTCTTACAAAAGTTTGAAAGCATTCATTTCATCTCAATGGTCCAAAATGCTACTTTAACATTAAATATATATTCTTTATGGTGAAGATCATGAAAATGAAAAAAAAAAAAAAATTGTTAAAAATTCACCCCTCCACGTGGTCCTCGACTAAAAACTTGATTAGCTTATGTGTAAAAAAGCATTTGAAGGTTAATTTGGCGGTCAAAAACTTAGATATGAGAGGTCTTAAGTTCAAGTCACTAACAACACAAAAGATATTTAACCACATATAAGATGGAGTAAACCCCACTAATTGAAATTCAAGTCAAAAGTTGAATTTTTGAGATTTTTAAAATGTGCATTTGATGATGATATTGGACTCAGAAAAGTATTGATATTAAAACCACATTTTTCTATTATATATGATAAACTGATTTAAATGAAATGAATGATTCATATTCAATTGTTCATTTGAATTATACATAAGCTTACTTTTGAATTTAAACAAGAGAAATATCGAATCTATCCCAACTTAGATCAAACTCAATTAATTTAATTAGGTAAGGGCAAGTTCAAATGATTTGTAATTTTAAGATCCAATTTCATCTGAAATTAAGTTCAAGCAAAAACAAGATCTTATATTGTGTATCTCTAACTCATTTAATTATTCTACAGTATCTCATGAGATCTAAAAGGAATCATTTGAATGGATAATATCATACGATTCCCTCTTGTGTGGCATATTTTTTTTAATATCGGTATCCTCATCTTACATTATAGATAAGACTAATCCCACGAGCATCTACAGACATCTCGATCCAGAAATACTGATAAGTCGATGAGTAGCAGCTTAGAAAGTGTTCAGAGGAGTTTGAGCGTAAATCGAACTTAAGGAAATTAGATGATGGATTGCAACACTATCTATGTGACACATTTTAACTTAATCGAAAAGTATTATAAATTTTATTAATTCCATCATACATTGTAGTATACAATGAATGGTCATTTTAAATGATTAAGTTAATATGGTATTTACTTAATCCAACAATAAATGACTATTGTGATAGTGAGATATATAAAACTATTGACTATAGATGCATGAAATGGCATTTACTTGATCATAAAATTTATTGAACTTCAGAAGATAGTAACATCAATAGCTTCATAAATAAATAAATAAAAAAAAACATAAATATATCTTTATGTTTAAAATATAATAAACAATTAAAATCTTCCAAAAATGAAACTTAAATATGTCATATCACACTCTTTGCAGATAAATGGTAGTTGATAAGGGAAGAAACAATCCCAGCCACTCCTTTTGACGGACTTCCTGCCGAAGTACTTACTCCATGACCATAAATTTCAAAGGTGCCCAAGGATGAAATGATAAATGTTGGGGGTGCTTTCTCTCCATGGAAGATGGTTGCATAGGCAATGATAAACACTGTCGGAACATCAAAGATTGGGTCCTAATTAAATAAATTTTACTTACAAAGATTGGAAGGAATTGAGTGCTGGCAAACAAAATGGTCACTTGCCAAGCCTCTGTACAGCTCCATTTTTAAAACCTTGATAATGAAAGGAGACCCAACCATCTAGTAGAACAATCAGAAACAGAAATACTTGAACCTGTAAAAACCTTTCAGACTGAGGAATTTCATCATCTCAAGCAAGCAGAAATTTTTCTGAAAGAGCCCCAGCAATCAAAATTTTGCTTGCATGTTCCAGAATCCTGCAGAAAATATTTTCCCACTTCCAATCAGAACTATAACTTTTATCTAGAATCCACTTTTGGGCTTAAAGAGTTTCAAGTAGACCAGGTGGCCCTCATAAATAGTACCAAAGCTTCTAGCTTTTCCATTACAGACTCTTTCAGTTCATTTCAGAAGATTGAGCAGTTTCATTGAAGAGTAGTTAAATGACGATTCCGAAAAATGCTTCTTCATCTATTGTAAAGATTGTAAAACCAGACATCTCTGAAAATGCTTCTTCATCATTTCTTGGTGTGGTGTGGATGCACCAGGATAAGGTTGAAATGGCTGTCCAACATTTTATAGCGCAAATGAAACGATCTCCAGAAGAAGGAGAAAGGAGACGTCCGAGTAGATTTGCAAAAACTACATACAAGAGACAGAAGCTCATGACTTTGCACAAAAGTTCTCAACCTGGTCATCTCACCAACAGCAGAAAACCACTCTGATAAGATCTCCATTGTGACATAATCAGGTTTGCAGCCCCGTTCCTTCATCTGGTCCATCAGCTCAGATGCTTTATCCAACAAATTCCTATCACGCAGGCCTTTGAAAATAGCATTGTATGTAGTAGCGTTTGGGAGCACCCCATCCGCTTGCATTTCATCCATCAGAGAAAGTGCAGAATCAAGTTCATTTCCCTTGCAAAAAGAATCAACCAGAATATTGTATAATATGGTGTTGGGAGGTATACCAGCTGCAGCCATTGATCTGAAAATCTCCATGGCTGCATTCAGATCGCCTGCTTTGCAATATCCATGAATCAAAGCACCATATGTAACTGCTGAAGGCACACAACAGCCTTCTATCATCTTGTCCAACACTTGCTCAGGCGATCGAAAAGTCACCATCCTTGCTCAAAGCAGCAATGAGTGTGTTGAATGTGACAGCATCAGGTTTGACACCGTCCTCGTCCATTCTCTTCACTGAGCTCATAGGCCTTTTCAATTTTTTTCTTCTTGCAAAACCCACTAATCAAAATATTGTAGCTCGCTAAATCAAGGTGGAAACCAGCTTGTTGCATCGAAACTGCAACAGACAATGCTTCTTCTAATCGCCCTGCCTGGCTCAATCCAGATATCAAAGTGAAATATGTTATGAAATCCAGGAGAGTGGCCACTTCTCACCATATCATCAAACAACTCCATTGCCTTGCCTACATTGTTCACGTGAAGAAAAGCTCCAATGAGAGAGCAGTAAGTGACAGCATTCCCTTCAAGACCCTTACTGTGCATTTCCTTGAAGAATTGTAGCGCACTGCTGATCCTGCCATGCTTGCACATTCCATCCACAATGGTGTTCAATGTAATCACGTTGGGAGAAACTCCTTCCTCTGTCATTTGATGAAACAGTTGGAGTCCACCATCAATCTCACCCGCTTTAGCAGAAACTATCCATCAAACAGTTGTAGGTAACTGCATTGCGCAACAACCCGAACTTTTCCCGCATCTGGACGAACAAATTCAAGCCTTCTTCCTGCCTACCTGCCTTGCAGAGCCCATCAATGAGAGTATTAAAAGTGACAACATCAGGCTGGATCCCATCTCCGTTGCCTTCCATCATCTTTTCCAGCACGCTTCAATGCCTCATCCACCTTGCGAGACTTGCACAGATGGTTGATTACAATCCCATACGTCACAACACTGGGTTTAACTTCAAATTCCTTCATCTTACCAAGAAGTAGATTCATCTTCTGAAAATGGCCCTCTCGGCCGAGACCAGTAAGCAGGGTATTGAAAGCAGGTGCTTCCAGATTGCCCCCAACTGTTTGATGGAATGTAAAACGTCCCAAGCCATTGCAGAACGGCCATTCTGGCACAGGTGTGATATCCACTGTGACAGTTGCACTTTGTCGGGGAATACCCTGTGCTGTCCCATGGCAAACACAAGGCGGGCGATCGATTCCTGATCAACCCCATGGTCCTTTCTTCTCAAAAGAGCAGAAAAGACAATTGTCCTAGTTACCTGGTTGGGTCGAGAACGAGAATTGGGGCAATTGAGCATGTCATGGACGAGAGCAAGGGCTTCCACTGGGCGGCCGGTTTTGAAAAGGACATCAAGGAGGTCGTTGTAGATGGGGGTTTTGCGGGCAGAGGGATGGAGATCGTGGAAGACTTGGAGGGCCTCCTCGACCCATCCGGCAGCGGAGAAGGAGTGGATGAGGAGAGAGGCGGAGTCGGATGAGAGGGGGAGGCCATAGCGACGGAACTCTTGGAGGAGGGAGAGAAGACGGAGGTGGGGATTGGGTGGCTCGCGGGCAGCGACCTCAAAGAGACCTTGGAAAGCGGAAGGGGCGTGGACGGGAGGGAGGGGAAGGGATTGGTTTTGGGCGACCCAATTGAAGAAACGAAGGCCCGTTTGGCTGTCGCTGACGCCGCCGATGACTTGGATGAGATGACCAGAAGTGAATGGGGCGGACGAGAGGAGAGAACGCAGTTGTTCGTCATTCCAAGCATCACCATCTTCTCCTTGTTTGTGGTTGTCGTTGGTGTTTGTTTTGGATTGGAGAAAGTCGATGACAGCACGAGGATCTGCTACAGGCGATGAAGAAGAGGAAGAGGAATGGCGAGAGAGGAGAAGGGAGGTAGAAGAAGAAGAAGCAGCAGCAGTTGTTTGGGAATTTAGTATCAGCAGCAGCTGTATTCTCCTCGCCATCGGTGATTCAGTCAGTTTGTTGGTTCTGTACGTAGATAAATAACAACACCCGGGAATGGACTGGAGGAATCATAAAATACTTAAATATTACCTCTACAAAATAATTAAAATAATTAGTTATTTGATTATTTTTTTGAAAGGTATAAGTTGTTTGATTCATGTCAAAATATAATTTTTTAAGAGTGCAAATATTATTTACTAAAAAAGTTAATTGCAGTTGAAAATTAAGTTTAATAAAAAAAAGTTGCACAGACTTAATAACTATTGTAGTATTCGACCATTGTCGTTTAAACAAGTAAAATAATCTAAATAAATGAGTCAAATATTTGTAGTATCAACTCATTTAAAAGTTAATTAAATCAAATATTTTTTTAATAAATAAATAAAGGCTTGGACCAACTTATTTAATAATTATTTTTAGTTAGGTACTAGTTCAATTGAGTGTACAATAAATAGATTGAGTTGAATGAACTCATTTAACTTAGATTTTTGTCAACCTGTGTAATACTGGATTTGGCTGAATTGGGTGAAATTGTTTATAGTAGATCAAGTATGAAATAGCTTTATCAATTAAATTTTAACAAATAGTGTAATACCCTGCCCCGGATTAGGAGTGTTTTACCTTAATTTCCGTGTTTAACCGGTTAATCTAGAGGATTTTTTGGTCAGGGCTTCGAGGAAAGCCCAAGTTTGGCCCAATCCGAGCTCGTGAGCTCAGAGATCCAGCCCGTTCAGCTGGAGGGGTATTTTGGTAATTTTACCGTTTGTTGTAATTATTTCTCGAATTGGTGTAACTTGGTGATTGTCATTAATTGATAATACTCTCCTTATGGAATGATTTGCATTTATTATTTCAAAATGATTTAGTTTCAGAAAATAATATTTATTTATCGACCGTCGGAACCCCGAAAGAGAGTTTTAATTATTTTAAATATTTTCGGGAAAGAGATAAATTTTGAAAATGGTATTGGGTGTTAGACCATTTTAAGATTGATCTAGATATTTCATTTCATCTCAAAATAAGATTTACAAATTAGTTATTGTTACATTTGTTTAATTAAGTAATTATGGGTAAAATGTGATTTTTGTTTAAATCAAAGGATTTTATTAAGAGATAAAAACTGAAATTTCTATGGTGACCTAGGGTTTAAAAACCCAACCCATCTGTAAGGTTGGATTAAGTTTTTGAGGTCTTAAATTAGTACTTTTAGTTTTAAAAATCAAAATTTCTTAAACCAGGCCCTTTCTGCAAATTGGGAAATAATTGGGGACTGATCTGAAAAACCAGAACAGCCTGCACACGCCATGCCGCGTGCACTGGCCGTTCGGCGGTGATCATCACCTTCTGCCGTCCCGTCCCATCGGATTTCAGCCGATTTTCCGGCGAGAGGAGCCTATAAATTCAAGGCCCCTTCTTCCGTTTCAAATCCCAGCAATTCTTCTCTTCTCTGCTCTCTGTTTGATTTCCGACCGACCGACCCTGAGCTGCTGTTTTTCAGTAACAGTAAGCTTAAGGAAAGATTTTCAAAAATCTGAATTTCAACCCAGGAATCAAAACCAAGGTATCCATTGCATTCTTTTTTAAATTCTAACCGATTTAGAATCAAGAAAATCAGATTTTGACCTTGTTTTCACTGAGAAAAACCAGTTTTAAATTTTAAGGAAAACCATGGGTTTCATGTACCCGTGAGGATTTACCCTTAAAATCGGATGACCCTTTGAGC
This sequence comes from Chimonanthus salicifolius, assembly GCA_013350335.1. Classification (NCBI taxonomy): domain Eukaryota; kingdom Viridiplantae; phylum Streptophyta; class Magnoliopsida; order Laurales; family Calycanthaceae; genus Chimonanthus; species Chimonanthus salicifolius. Next base: position 25,442,000 of record CM023532.1, on the reverse strand, counting down.
TTTTGAGCTCCAAACCTCTCCCTATGGAAAGAGGACTCTCAGAGGAGTCCATCAGACCAGACGGATGTGAAAAACGAATCCAGGAAGCCCTCCCTTTCTGGAATCGCATTTCAGTGCATTTCCGCCGTGACTGTCTGCTGTTGCAGACAGTTGGAGAAGACGACTCTCGGAAGGTCCGAGAGCTGATCTTCGGACGGTCCGAACCGTCGGACGGTCCGAGCTGTGACCCTCGGACGTTCCGAGCTTCAACCCGAAGCCCAGTCCGCCCGAGGTGAGCCAGACCCTTTTTCGGAAGGACCGAGCCATCTCGGAAGGTCCGAACCCAAGCTTCGGACGTTCCGAGCATTGCCGACCCACCGAGACCTCTGTTTTCTGTTCTTCCTGTTCGGATGGACTTCGGACGGTCCGAGACCCACTCTTCGGACGATCCGAAGTCAGGCCCCGAGTTCCGAGGCCAGTGACTCAGTTTTATGTGGTTCGGATGATCCGAAGCCACTGACCCAAGTTCCGAAGTGATGTTCCGAGGAACACTGTTTTGAAAAATAATAAAATATTGTTTGATGACAGTTTTAATCTTGATTATTATTTATCTAATGTGTTTGATTATTTGTGATGATTTATACCCCCCCCTTGTTAATTAAAAATGTACTAACCCTTTTTTTCTCTTATTATTTATAGTGTAAATACTATTGTATACGCTTTCAGTCCGACATTAGTCGGGAACTGAGTGATTCACTTTCAGGACGACACTATAGTCGGGCACTGAGTGACCTCGAGGCCTACTCAAAATGTCAGCTCTGGTCCTATCCAGAAGACAACCGAGAAGTGACCCGAGGATCTAGACCTTACTCAATAAGTCAACCTGGTCAATGCCCAGAAGACAATATGAGTTTGGACTGAGCCCCTTATGTTTATTATATTATTATCTTGTGGATGATTTAAAGAGGATAGAAACCAAATAGGAGACTCATTCCATTAAACCCGGATATTTTGTAGGAAAATATATGATTTCCAAATCCTACGTATATGTACGTATTTGTTATGTATATTGATTGAGCACTTGTATGTTGTTTGACAGAGACCGCGAAACCACACAATCACGGTGAGGGAACTTAACTCTGCAGATTTTGTAAACAGGTGTTATTTTGAGCAATGAGTGGTTTCGATTTTGACGAACCCACTCATGTGCCGATACATAATGCACTATGGTAAGAGTGCTGTGATTATTTGATATTACGGTGTTGACCGTATGTGTATGTAAGACTGCTTCCACGTACCTGGGCTATTGAACCAATATCGGCCATATGAGAGATGGTTTATGTCTACTGGACCATGGGCGGACCATGCTGTCGTCAGTTGCTGACTTGAGGGTGTCAGTACCGGTTACGTTTAAGAGTCGGAGATGTACTTGCAAGGATGTATTTTGACCGTGTCGGGACTTAATACTGGTCTCAGTGTAGTCGGCAGGCGTCACGGTGGATAATGGCAGTGATTGATAGTTGATGATGTTATTATCTTATTTGAGATTATGCTTACTGTTATCAAGCATGTGATATTAACTATTGTTAACCTGTTTTACTATTTGCTTAATGTGCACTGTTAATTATCCTTCACTGGGCTAGTTAGCTCACACTACTCACCTTTTCAGGCGATGAACCCGAGGAGGAGGACCCTCTCTTTCAAACTTAGGGCGTTTGAGCCAAGGCAGTGTTTTGGGATTCCCCCGGAGCGGAATGCCCTGATCTCTTTCTGTTGGTTCTCGGAACCGTTATTTTTGTATTAAGTACCGGATGTGGTACTTAATTTGTATTTGACTATTGTAATCGGCTATGTTGCCATTTGAGACGATGTTATGGATTGATTTATCAATGTTAATATTTGTTTGATCTTATTATTAGTGGATGTTATTGTGTTGTTTTGCTATGTCTATGGGGCATGCATATGGTACATGTTTGAGTCCTCTTAGCGGGCTGATGTGTAACCGCTGGGCCTAACTGTTGATCCGGCCCAGTAAGAGTGCTTGTGGATTAGTTTACTTTCCTTTCAAAAAAAAAAATCAGTCGCGTTCCGGGCCCACTGGTCGGGTCGGGGCGTGACAAATAGGTTGGACTAGAATAATCTATATATATTGATCAAGTGTTCAAATTAAATCAATTAATTTAATAAGGGTCATGGCGTAAGTGGAAGGCAAATCAAATCATTTGAAGTTGTTGGGCTGGATCAGTAATAATTAAGTTAGATAAGCCTGATAAACTTATTTTGTAAATGCATCTAAATTTAGCATGATTTGGGTTAGTTCGAGCAGGGGTTAAAAAAACGCCATGGCCGATATTTCAGCCGATATGCATATCGGCCGATAATTTTCTCTCTCCTCCGATATCAGCCATTTCTCTCTCCTCCAATATCGGAACCGTGAAAAAACCGTGAAGAACTATGCAGAACCGTAAAAAACCGTAAAAAATCGTGTAAAACCATGAAAGCGATATCGGAAGAATCGTAAAAAACCGTGAAGAACTGTTAAAAACCGCAAAAAACTGCAAAAAATCGTGAAAAACAGTATTGGTTTTTTAAAAAAAAAAATAAAAAAAACTTTTAAATACCGATATTTGTACATATCGGCCAATATGGTGACCGATATTGCAGACCGAATATCGGCCATATCGGCCTATATTCATTTTGTACGGCCGATACATATCGTATCGGCTGATATTGCTCGGTCTTAAAAAACCGATATATATCGACTGATACGATATGTATCGGCCGATATTTCGACCCTTGAGTTCGAGTATTAACAAATTAATCTAATTTAATTGAGTCAACTTTTATACCATTATGAAAAATTTAAATTGTACGATAAAATATCTACCTTTATAACAAAAATAACCTTGCCTCTGTAAATCAGCCTAATTTTGGAAGAAAAATTGAGACCCGTTTATTTTTTTTTTTTATTTTGGATTAAAATGTAGGAAATTCAGGCACAATCGTCCTACTAAAATTCCAACGGATGAGTCTACTACTCCTAAAACACCTGCTTATTTTCAAACTACAAAGCTTAACTTCTCAACTTTTACATAGGAAACCAAACCATTTTCATATCACAAAACCTATCCATTTTATGCACCATAAAACCAATTTATTTTAACCTCAAAATCAATCAATTTTAAACCTCCAACACCAATCAATTTCATCCCAAATTAGTCCCTTTTAAATCTCCAAATGAGTCCAATTTAACACTCAGGACCAGCTTAATTGATACAACAAAATCAATCCAATTTAACACTCCAAGCCAACCCATTTTAAGCCCTAAAACCAAGTCAATTCAATACCTTTAATCAGCCCATTTCATTTTTTATTCTTACCTACTCTAAACTTCATTTCATCTTGCTTCCCTAGTAATATTTAGAAGTTATACAGACTCGGGCCCAACAATTTTTACGGCCAGGATTCACGCAATTAGATGCCATCACCAACGTGTACGGTGAATAAGTTGCGAGAAACTCTAGATAATTTCTCCCGACTCCCGCTGAGCTGAGAGAGAGAAGGGTAAGATGTTTCTGAGACGGTTCGCAGGGCCGCTGCTGGCGAAGGTGAAGGAGACGACGGGGATCGTCGGACTGGATGTAGTTCCCAACGCTCGAGAGGTTCTCATTTCCCTCTACACCAGAACTCTCAAAGAGATCCAGGCCGTCCCAGAGGGAGAGGGCTACCGTAAGGCCGTCGAAAGCTTCACCAATCAACGCCTCAAGGTCTGCCAGGAAGAAGAAGACTGGGAGCAGATCGAGAAGCGACTCGGCTGCGGTCAGGTTGAAGAGCTCATCGAAGAAGCCCAAGATGAACTCAAGCTCATTGCCAAGATGATTGGTATGATCGCCTTCTTCTTCTTCTCCTCCTCCTCCTCCTCCTGATCCCCCCTCTCTCTCTAATCCTGCAAGATATAGGTTGAATCGGGGTTTTATTATTTCGTTTATATTCATCTAAGATCATTGATTAATTGGATTAATTGCATTAGATCATATTCAGGACTCGAGTTTCATATGGATAATGATGAAAAAAAATGGAATCTTTGATTTATGTCGAGGGAATGGAAGTTGGGTTGTGCCCCGATTTGCGTTTATGCTCATGGGTAATTGGGTCCTTCAGTGGATTGGCCCACTACCGGGGTCCTTATGTGTCAAGCCATCCGAAAGCACTCACTGGCTGGTTTCCAATGTTTATCAAACTCGGTCGAACTGCTTCATAAAAGCCATGGCAATTTCTTCGATTTTGTTTGAGTCCACATCTGGCTCCTAATATGTTGGGTGTCTTCCGAATCTGTAGGATTGTCGTCATCAATATAGATGGTGTTGTTAGAGGAAAACCCGGTCCGACTGGTATAGTAGCGTTGTTCATGATGACAATGGAACGGTGACACTAGCTTTCTCCGAATTCATCGGGGTAAAGGAATCCAATGAGGTGGAGCTATTAGCAATTAGGAGAGCGATCTTTCTTTGATCCATACATGGGATTGACAACCTTGTTATTGAGGGTGATTTTGTGAATGCTATCGCTTGGGCAAGTGGTAGAAAGAAACCCCGGTGGAGGTTGATTAACACTGAGGGAGATCAGGAAATTGTCATATTCCAAAGTTATCCTATTCACGCATGTGGTGTGCTCTGTTAATAGTGTGGTTGATTTCCTAGCAAAAGTGGGAGTTGATATGTTCGAGCCCATGGTTGAGAGTTTTGTATGACATTGCATTATGTGGGAAAGGGTTTCTCCAATGTATGCTTTTTGCTTTGAATCTTGGGTAGGGGTACCATTGCTGTCTCATTTGTAATTCATATTGTCTTCTATAATTCTCTTGTACAAGACATAGCCTTTTTTTTTCCTTCCCTTCTTTTTGTATCTACTTTAATGAATCTCAATCACCGTCACTACTTAAAAAAGAAAAACACAATCATTCCCTAATGGGATTCCTAATAACACGGAGGGTCTTCCAAATGGGTTTCAAAATTCCTTGGCTCACCATAATTGCATAAAAAGAGGGTATTTAAAATAATTTGACCAAAGGGCAAGTGGCATTTTGTGAATTATCCAAAATGGTTTTGTTTTGACAATCTACAAGAATATGTATGCCCAGGATTGCAAAAATATTTCATTCTATCATGGTATTGGATTTGTTAGAATCCAAGATGAATCATGGTGTAAGCTTTTTGCGGATAATATAGTATTAATTCGTGAGGTAAAACAACAACTCAATACAAGGGTAGAATTGTGGAGAACTTTGGAGTCAAATGGTTCGAAAATTAGAATAACTAAAACAGAATGCATGGAGCGTAAGTTTAATGGGTTAGACAATAGTGAGAGCAACTTGATAAAATTTGGAAACGACTTAGTTGCACGTTGCCATAAGTTTAGATTCTAAAGATCTATGGTAAAATTCAAGGGAGATTTCGACGTAGATTTAACAAATAGGATAGGAGTGGAGTGGGCAAATGTAGATAAGCTAGTGGGGTTCTGTGCGATGAAAGCAATGTTATCAGAACCGGACCGTGTACCAAACCGTCTTCGAGGAGGTCAGGGTTCAACCGGGTTCGACCGCGGTAAAAGCCGGTAAAAGCCGGTCAAGTATTAAAATAATATAAATTTTATATATAATATTAAGTAAGACATATTTTACCAATAATATTAATATAAATATTAAAAATAACATTCAAACTCTGTGTAATATACCAAAACGGTGAAATATATGGGATAGAAATAGTAATAAACTTTTATATTTCAAATATACACATTTTTTAAGGGAAAAATTAAAAAAATTCAAAAACCCTGAACCGCGGTTCACGGTTCACGGTTTTGGTGTCAAAACCGCATAAAACCGCGGTTTTGACCAGTTTTATGTGGTTTTGACCGCCAGCTGGTTTTTTCACCGGACCGAACCGAAGACCACGCGGGCGGTTCAGCCGTGGTTCGGTCCGGTTCTGATAACACTGGATGAAAGAGTCCCTCTTTGCTTAAAAGGACAATTTTATAAAAGAGTTATCAGATTTGCAATGCTGTAGGGGTAGAGTGTTGGGCAATGAAGAAAAGATAAATAGACAAAGTTTGGACTGCATATATGTGTATGCTACGTTGGATGAGTGGATTGATCCTAAAGTATAGAGTTAGAAATAAACGCATTAGGGATAGTTCAATAATATCCCAAATAGATGACAAATTGAGAGAAATTTGTTTGGAGTGGTTTCATCATGTTAGTAGAAGACCAAACATAGCTCTAGTATGTTCAGTTGAGAGGCTACAGATCATTGGCACTAGGAGGAGAGGTCTGCCACTAAAAACTTTGAGGGAAATGATCTAGTAGGGCATGTTAGATTGTAGAGTGACTGATAGTATGGTTTATGATATGGTTGATTGGAGAATAAGAACTCACAAAACCGACCCTAGATACATGAGTTTTTGGCTTATGATGATGATGATCATGGCATAGAATTTCAAACATCGTGTGACCTCAACAAAATGGGTTTGCATAATGGGAAAATCACCACTTTGTAGACGCTACTTGATTTCTTTTAATGAGAATGAAGGTTTTTAAAATTATAAACAGTTGTTATTTCTGCATACTTGATAAGGGCTATGCTAAAGTAACAAAACCTGTTACGGCTACCTCAAGATAGCAACATATATATTTTAGATAAAATAACAGATTGTGTTCAGCAATTTTCCACTTGATAAATATTTTTTGACTTCTTCGGATAAGGATAAAGAGGGCTTAATGTTGTTTTAGCTTTTTCTTTGTTTCTTGGCTTCCTTTTTTAGTTGGAATCCTTGGTGTTACCCTGCTGTTCCACTTCTTGTTTCTGGGCTTTATTCTTTCCTCTTCTTCATCAATAAAAAGTAATTCAAAAAGAAAAAGGGATTTTGACGTCTATTTTGGACAGGAAACATTGCCTTCAACTATTCAAACTATAAATGCCTATAATCAATTTTCCAAAGTTTTTAGTTGCACATGTTTTTCTTGGGCCTTTGAGAAGTAAACTGCAATAGTAAAACGGGTCCTTATTGGTTATTCAGATGCTTAGAAAGGGTCCGAGTGTTGTGATCTGATCATTCAAAAGTGATATAGATCAAAACATGTTACTTTCTTTTAGAATGTCTCCTCTTTTTATTATAAATCTTCTCTAAGTACCTGTAAAAATCTGTCATCCCATACCTCTTGATATTGTTGAAAATGACAATGAAAGAAATGCTAAAGTTTAGCAGCTGAATATGCATTCCAGAGTAAAAAAGGTAGAACCTTCTATTTCTCACTATAATCTTCATGAATTGTTGGAACCCTTAAGCGTTTCCTTTTCTCCAGACTTGCCCATAGCACTTGGGAAGGCCAAAAGATCATGCACCTCCTATTCTCTTTCTAAGTTCACCTCCAGCTTCACCATCATACCTATGTCTTCTATTTGGTTAATTCCTATACCTCCCACAGTTCCAGATACTCTCCAATATCCAAAATAGAAGGAATTCATGATCACTGAAATGGCCACTCTGGAAAAATTGTGAACTTGTGATCTAGGTGGATCCACAGAGTAACAAATGGTTTTTACCCTTAAATAATCAAGATGGCTCTATTAAAAATTATAAAGAGCTCTGGTGGTCAAGGAGTTTTCTCAACATTGTAAGTACTGGGAGACTTTTGGTCCTCTTTCTTGGCTTTAAATGATAAGACTTCTCCTCTTGTTCCAATGTTAAATTCAATTCAGGCCACTCACAGTTGCAACAAATTAATCTTGGTTGCTTCATTAGTAGTGAAGAACACTTTTCATGTCGCTCATCCACCTAGATTTTTTTTACAAGGGGAAAAGGGCAAAGCTTGTAACTAAGAAAGCTGATATAAATTTGGGGCGATCTCCTTGTCACTTGTTTAAAAGGCTTGAGCAGCTACATCTAAATAGTTTTCAAGAGAAGCACCTTTTGTCTTTCTGTCTTTGTCAAAACAAAAGTTGCATCAACAACAAATCTGGCTGTTTTGTGTTGTTGATATAGTTATCATGAGTAGTAGTACAGATGAAATTCTCAAGATCAAGTTATATTTTTGAAGTGCTTTGACATTGAGTGTTTGGGACTATTGAAGTATGTTCTTGGTATTTGGATAGCCAGAGCAAAATGTGGCATATTTGTTTCTCCAAATATGTTATGGACCTTTTTCTGAAGCTAAAATGTTGTGATTTGGTTTGCTAAATCTCATATTCAAGTGAATCATAAGCTGCATGAGCAGTTGATTTGCCAGAATCTATTGAGGATCTTGGTTCCCATCATTGAAGAGTGGTCAAGCTTATTTGTCTGATTACTGTAAGCCCTGACATTGCATGTGCAATAAGTGTAGTAAATTCATATATGGTCTGTGTTCACACTTTTTTTTTTTGAAATGGTACATATATATATATATATATATATATATATATATATATATATATATATAGATAGATAGAGAGCACCAGCAGTGCAAAAATAGCGGATAAAAAATGCTCAGTCGAAAACCACTATGAGTTCAAGCAAGATCAACACATTCTTGCCCAGTGTTGACACTATATTTGTGAATTGTATTTTGACGTCTTCTGAACCTTCCTCGGGAATATTTATGTTAATGAAGAGGGCAAACTGTTTTAGTCTAGAGTGTGAAGGTCTACTCATCTTTGCTTTTCTTCTCCTTTTTACTCTTATCTTTTGTGGACTTTTATCGGTTAGAAATTGTAATTGCAAAATCATATGTTGGAGCCAATGTAGGAAATTTTTGTGGATCTTGTTTGTTTTGACAAGTTTTTCTTCAAAAATTTGAATTTGGACATGATGAAAAATAGTTTGTCTTAAGCCACAGAGCTGAGTGTTGCTTGTTCAAATTTTTGTGTTACTTGACATGGTCTAGTATGCCTTTTCTTTACTTTCTAAACATTGACCTTCGTCAAACTACTTTACCCATTCTCAACTGCTCTCTTGCCCCTCAGCAGACTAACAGTCGCAGCAGCCCAGCCCCAGCGAGAGAGAGAGAGAGAGAGAGAGAGAGAGAGAGTGAGAGACTTGTGTATTTGATTTTTTAAAATAAAATTTAGGATAACACGGGTATCCCCCACCCCTCATTGGAGGATTAGAGAACAGTTTTATACTTGTTGTCAATGATTAGAGGCCAATAAGTGGCTGATTGGAGGGCTTATTTTTTTATTTATTAATTTTATATGTTGAAGGAGGGAGGCTACTACAAGAAAAAAAATTGGATTTACTACAAGAAAAAGTAAAACAAAATGGAAGATCGCAGTTAAATATTAAGTATGGTATCTGCAATGTTCTACATCTTGTTTTATTCAGTTGTGCTTTTCAGGTGTGGTGTTACAGTTTTACCTTCTCTTTAATTAGTTACACTAGAATGAAACACATTTAATATTGTTTTGCCTTATCCGGTTGCAGAATGGGATCCTTGGGGTGTTCCTGAAGATTATGAGTGTGAAGTTATCGAGAATGATGCTCCAATTCCTAAGCATGTTCCTCAACATAGACCGCCTCCACTCCCAGAGGATTTCTACAAGACGTTGGAGGCTGTTATGTCTGGAAAGAAGGAAGCACCAGCAATTTCTGATGCTAAGAAACAGGAGTAATGTCTTGTGACCTGTTTGTCATCCAAGAAACATAAATTTCCTGACTTGAATCATGCATTTTGTGTCTTTCTTTTTGATAATGCATTTTATGTGTTGATTGAACACAGAGATCTTATCTCTGACTAAATTTCCCAGCATCTTTTGTAGAAGAAACTGGAACTCCCTTAAATTGCTGTTATTCATCATGATCTCATCCTCATTATCATCATCAGTTTAGTGTCCAAATATTGTCTACTTTTACATGGTTTAAGTTCGAGAAGAGCCATTTTAAGGGTTTTAACCAATATTTGTTTTAAAAACAATTATGAACACTTACTGGTGAACACTTATTATAGTTAGTAAGCTGAACCATATGTGAAGTTCCATTTAAGAATTCAAACCCATGTAGGTGGTGCTGCAAAAGAAAGCTACGATACATTCAGAATGATGGGAGATGCAGTTACTGCCCCCACGAACAAGTTGGCTGATGACGTGTTCATGGTCAGGATCTGGATAACAAGCTGGACCTGACTTTTCGGGGTTTTTTTTTTTTCAAGATTAAGGTGTTTAGGCCTTTTAGAGCACTTGATTAATTCATAGGATATGTGTAAACTTCTTTATTGACACACCGAGTAATACTATAGAGTGGATTTTTTGTGTTGAGAGTGACTTTTTGGCATGCAGACACAAAAATGACATGGGGCTCTGAAGCTTGACCCGAAGCCAAATTGCGTCATAGAAAAGGGTGAGAAATTGCAGGAGGAAGGTCTAGCGCATACAATTTCTTCTTTTATTTCATGTGCATATAAAATTAAGCTTGAAATTTTGTATCCTACATGAAAAAATTAAAAAAAATTCTCTTACCAAACTGTTCATCATGAGAAATATTTGTGAAATTTATTTTCTATGAATGCAAAATCCTTTAATTTGAAAGTGACAACCCAATTTATTTGTGTTTGTTTAATCAAGAATGTTAGAATAATTTAAGAAAAAAAAACTCTGAAGTCATTTTTATGATAAAAAAAAGTTGTCTCTATTTTTTTTCCAGTCAATATGGATGGTGTTGTAGAGCTGGCTGGGTTTCAATTGCCCCTGGTTTCAATTGTTTAGTGCTCAGTGGCCTGTAATTTTTAATCAATACCTACATGCTTAAACTCTTAATCATAATTTTAGGATTTATATTGGATTAATACGATATTATTTTAATTTTTAATAGACTTTATATTTAAATATAGACATTTTAATCGACTTAGCATTCGTATAATTGTTGAGTTTATAGCGTTGTCGAGATTTGTTACATAAATTTGGATTATTCATTGTATTATTTTTTATTTTTTGTGGCCACTTATTGGTAGGTGAGATCCTCTTCAATTGCAGTCAGTCAATCACCAGTAGAACAGAGCTATAAACAAATTTAAATAGGGCATATGAGCCAAATGAGTCCTCGACAATGGAGTCGCCACTTGCAAGGCTTATGAACCAAATCTGAAGGGAAATTTTGAAATTTTGAATAAAATATTTTAATTGAAATGAATTTAAAATTTGAAAAACTTAGGAAAACATTTTAATTGAAATGAATTTAAAATTTGAAAAACTTAAGAAAACAAGTTTGCATAATTTTTTTTTTTTTATGACTAAGGTGTCCAGACCCTTTAGATTGTCCGTCTAATATTTGGAGTATGTACAAGTCTCCTTACCTACATACAAAACGTAACTTTATAGGGAGTGGCCCTTTGGAGTGGAGTGTAAATCGAATTCAGGACTCCTATTTTTTGAGATGAGTTTCTGATCATCACTCCAATTCCTTTGAATTTCTTCATAAATTTAATTGAAATGGGTTTTTGTGTATTTTATATTTAATAAGAGACTTTTTAAATTTTAAGAGAAACTCAGTGCAGAGTTGCATGCTTCATGTGCATGGCGTATGCTCCACTAATTAAGGGCCTAGAGTGGTTTTAAGCGGCAAGTTGATAATAAATTAACAATATAAAGGATTGAAATCAAAGAGTTTGGCTAGTAAAACTTTATTAAAAACACTCTCTAACAAGACTTTTCATTTAAGGGATTAACAGATATATTTTGGTGTATTGGATCGGCAATTACGTGGATACAATATGTGTGAGGTTTCATCACTAATTAATTATTTAAATTGTATAAAGTTCGACGAACATAAATTATTAATTTTTAGTTCATATGGGTATAGTTCAACTAGTAATCTCCCATTTCAGGAAGTGAAAGGTGTAAGATTTGAGCTCCATAGCCTCACTTGGTATGTATTAACGACCGTGGGTATTACGTTCAGTTTCCAACGATTTTCTACATGTAAATTTAAAACAAAATTATTAATTTCTAAAAATTTAAAATGAAGATCTCCTCCTGCTTATATGATTCTTTTATGTCACACTCAATCAAGTAGGACTCAAGTCAAATATTTGATTGAAAAAATAGACCATATTCCTAAACAACATGGAACGTTTGCCATTTTTATATTTCATGCCGTAGTTAATTCAAATAAAGCAGTTGGCAATATGGTTGGAGTTGACTTCTGTACTTGTTAATGTATGGGCATTCTTTTTATAATTTATATATTCAAATTTAATAGAGACTCATCTCAAAACAATAATTTAAAAATTCTTATATGTGTTCAGTAGGAGTTTATGTTAATAAATTAGTTGAAAGGTTTTTTTCTTTTAAAATAAAATATTTATAAAAAATCATTTTGACTGATTATGCGAATCCATAATTTTAAGATTTCAAAAGGTTTAATTTGATCTAATAATAAAAATTAATGAGATTAAACTAATAGACTTTGTAACTCATCTAATTAGGATCTTTAAATTATTATTTAAAGACAAATGTGTGAGAGATCTTATGTATACATGTGGTTGTACAAAAAGTTGTAAAAAATATGTTATACTTATTTTTATGAAACGGTTATTACAATTGTAGTGGTTTATAGAGCAAGTATTGGAAATGAAGAAAAAATAAGAAGACAAAGTTATGACTGCGAGATGCTCTGTAAATGAGTAGATTAACTTTAAATGACAGAGTTATAAGTAAATGTATAGGAATAATTTGAGAATAGTTTCGACAGATGACGAATTAATAAAAAATCATTTGAGGTTGAGGTGATTAATCATATTATTAGAAGACCAAACACACTTATAGTATATAGAGATTAAAGGCTACAAATTGTAGATATTAGGAAGAGAGGCCGACTATTGAAAACATGTAGCGAAGGATAACAAAGGGCATGCCCACGTGGGTGTAGCTCAATTGGTTAACCTCACACCTCAAGAAGCAGGAGATATTAGGTTCGAGCCCCTATAGCTTAACTGATGTACTCTAAAGCAGGGGTTTAAATACCGTTATCGGCCGATATATCGGCCGATCTGATATGTCGACCGATATACCGTTATCGGTCGATAATTTTCTCTCTCCAACCGATATGAGACGGCCGATATATCGACCGAGAAGGTGAATATCGGCCGATAATGATATATATCGGCCGATATGCACTCTTTCAAAACCGATACATATCGGCCGATATGATATGTATCGGCCGATATTTGTACCCCTGCTCTAAAGATAGTGGGTATCACCCGTTGGGGTTTTACACTGAGTTTCCCACAAGTTTCCACATGTAAATTCCGAAGAAAAAAAAAAAACAAACAAATGGCATGCTAGATTGAGTGATTGATGACATAATTTAATGATATAGTCACAAGAATTCATAAAATCAACATATTTATATTTAATATATTATAAAAAATATTAAAAGGCAAGTAATTTAAAAAGGGGAATAATTTAGACACAGGCAAAATCTTTCTGCAGACATGGGATTTGCATTTTTTGGTGGAAATTATCACGTTGCCCTTCTGTGTCAGCATAGTCTGGACGTGAGATAAGAACATTTTTCCATCTGATCGTTCGGACGATTATTCATGCCTAAACTTCATTCATGCCCAAATGTGTTTCAGCACAACCAATGAATACCCTTATTTGTAAAACACTGTGTTTTAAGCATTTGGGAGTGTCAAAAGACCTTGAAGTCTTAAAATATTTTTATCAGGTTATCGTAATTAATCCAGATATTCAATTTGAGAAATTTTGGAAATACACAGTGCTTACAAAATAACTTTAAAATTTTAAACTAGATTTTATTATTTACATAATGCACTATGCATTACTGTAGGATTGCAGAACGTCAGAATTGGGAACCTTCGGACGAATGAAATTTAGGCATGAATAATCGTCTAAATGATCTGACAGAAAATGACACAGAAGGGCAACGCGGTAATTTCCATCAAAAAACGCAAATCCCATATCTGCAGTAAGATTTTGCCCGTGTCTAAATTATTCTCCTCTAAAAAAATTAGACTCGTAATAATAATACTATTGAATAGATTTTTATCTAATAATGGCAAAATTAACTACAAGATTTGCTTATATTTGTAATTTTGTATGCTTGCCCCTTTTTGTCGTGAGTCGTGATCTGCGTATTAATATTTTTTTTAAAAAAATATTGAATGATGTAAAAATACAAATATTCTTATTTTGTATTTTCATCTTTTTATATATTAAAAACAAAATAAAACAAAATTAGTATATCTCTTATTGTAAATAATCTAATGTGTCCACTTTCAAATCACACGTGCCAGCATCAAAGCTAATAGTTGTCATGTTAATTTTTAGAAAATACAGTTGCTGCCTTGCACATGAGGCATGCATGCAGCCTGTCTTTTTATAAAGAACATGCCGAGGGGTATTATTTTCTTTTTATTAGATCACTATAATTCTTAATTTTAAACTTTAAATATCAACAAATTATATTTCTAAAACATTATAATATATTAAAATTATGCAACTTAAATAAATAATTAATAAAAAAGCTATGCACTTATATTCATCTAATTATTTATTCACTATATCTTATTCATCTTTCACTACACATCTGATTTCAAAAAAATAGTGTGAAATTACAATTCTGCTCTTCCGCTTAAAATTATCCAAACGGATGGTTTCTGGAGATGGATTTTAAAATAGGTCGTTTCTCGACTGATTTCTACAAATAAAGTATCAAAATTTTAAATAAAAGGATATAGTTTTGGACTTCAAAATTGTACCCAAAGAATTAATGAAAAATTACCTTTCATCTTAATTCTTTGGATACGATTTTTGAAGCCCAACATTGTACTCTTTTCACCTAAAATCAGTCCGGGAGAAATCTTTTGAAAATCCAATCTAAACATGAAAATGTTACAGTTGGCACGGAGGGCAAATTTGTAATTTCACACTATTTTTTTTGAAAACGTGTGTAAAGAAAGAAAAGTTGGGTGTCTATATGGGCAGCCTATAAACTATACAGATTTTATTATTTATTTGATTGAAAATCATTGTAAAACACTTACAAGCAAAATCTTATTAATCTCTTTATTAAGTTTTTATAATTTTAACTGATTTTCTCACCGGGTTTTTTTTCCAGTGAAGAACTCCCAACTTCTTTCTGAATACGAGGGCGTTAAGTAAAATTAGATAAAACTCTGAATATTATTTTTAATAATATTTAGATAAATTGTGAATTTAGCTGTTATATATGATATTTGGTTGTTAAAAATGAAAAATTAATCATATGCTATCATCTAACATTGTTATGACAAGAAGTGATAGTCATTGAAACATTTGAGATCTACTCATAAAAGAATCAGATTCATTCGTCAACCTCTACTTATGTGTATAAATAAAAATGGCATTAAATTTCATTTAATACTTACTTGGACGAATAAAATAAAAGTGATTTGATTAAAAAATCTCTGAAAATTACCATGACCCTCTTAATCCATCCATTAAAATATTCAATAGTTCAATGGAATTTAATAAAAGATAGGAATTTCCTTTTTCTTTTTTCTCAAAAGCATGAGATCTTTATTTCGTTAGTGAAATATGATATTATAAACAGAAGATAATATTATAATTTTTAAAAGTCCAAAACACTCAATTAAGATCTTAAAATGAAATGTCAGATATAATTTTTTACATTATCCATTTATTATATAAATGGAAACAAATTAAATTTTAAATCACAGTCCACCAAACTTGACAAATATGAAATATCACAGCTTTCCTCATACCAAACATTCTGTCTCTACCATTCTCTCACTTTCTCTCTATACCTCTCCAAGTTCCAAATTCTGGAGCTAGAGACGATTTTTGGCTTCCTAATTGTATTTACTAGTCCCACCTACTCTTGCTCCCTCATTTTACTGCTAAAATTATGGTGAAATTAATTCGAGTTGGCCCAACGGGTCAAGAGCTCTCTCTACGAAGGGAGCTACTCTTGTTCCCTCATTTTACTGCTAAAATTATGGTGAAATTAATTCATAACGAGTTGGCCACACAGTCAAGAGTTCTATTTACGAAGGAAAGTCTTGAGTTCGATTTACGTTCAAATCATTTTAGGTCATTTCTCAATTCTTTACGGAGTTACTCCTTACCTGACTTATCATCTGTGTGTGGGTTTACAAATATTTGTAGAATTAGTCTTACCCCCAATGTGAAGCTCTTCCTCTTACGAATGGAGGTCTTAGATTCGATTCACGTTCAAACTCCATCTGAACCACTCCCGATGAAGTTGTTCTTCATCGAGTTACCATTGATAATACCCTGCCCTAGAGGGGGTATATAGTATAGGAGTATGCCTGTGGAGAGAAAAGTCTCAAATTGCTAATTGCTTTGAAAATTCGCTCGTATATAAATGGTAGCTTTGATAATTGAAAGATTTACAACTAGTATGTGGATTGGAATATTTATACATGCTTTGATTAGTCTCACCTCCAATACGAGATGTCAAAATAATTTGATTGTAGTATCTTAATAGAAATGGGGTCAATAATCCTCAAAAAGTTGGCATAATTTTTTTAAAACTTGATCCAATTATAGATATATAGTCATAATTTGAATTAAATAAAATTGATTGTTGAAGCTGAACTTCAAATCGAATCCTCTATTTTACTTTTTCTTTTTCTTTTTAAAAAGGGAATATCTATTTTATTTGTTCAAGGGAATGTTTGACAAAAGTTTGAGCTTAAAGGCTTGGGTGCTGTAACAGGTCATATTAGAGGGTTGGTCCTATCTTAGGATGAAACAAGTTGAACGGATGAATAATTTATTATATAAGTTATCAAATTCAAAATGAGATCTATTAAATCATTTTAACACAATTAAATTCTTTTAAATAAAAAAACTTTAAATAGATATAAAAATACTTCATCAAAATAATAATTTTTGCAGTGTAAATTTACTATGAAGTGGGCCCCTTTTGTGTGAAGTATTTCATACTTTTCCCTTAAATTAAATAGATAAAGATGTTTAAATAAAATCTGTTTCACATAGTCAATGTATTAGTAATCTCTGCTTTAATTTGATAGTGTCAGCAGACCTTATTGAAATCAAAATTGAGTCCAAAAAAGTTTCATGACTCAGCATTATATCTAATTATATACCAATTTAATGAGTACAATAATCTTTATAAATTGAATTAGAGATTGTTATAAGCCTTTTCAGTTTAAATATATTTATTTATTTTATTTAAATAATTCATAACTAAGTTTTAATTTTAACAATATATCAATTAATTGACCAATAATAATCCTATCAAAACAAAATAGGGTTGTCATATGTCAAATTAAAAGTTTCATTTAAATATTTATATTTATTTGATTTAAATAATTAAAATTAATACTCAACAAAGAGCTTCACTTAACTATATATTTTAAATAATTCAAATTAATTGGTTATACATATTAGTAAAATCATTTTTTAAAATTTTATATCAAGTAATTAATTACATTTTATAAATAAGAGCTTCTCTTCAATTCCCACTCTCTCTCAAATGACCACTCCCCATAAAATTATTCAATATATATAAGTAAAAAGTTCTCACAAGCACCGAAGATTACTGAACACTTTAATCATAAAAAATCTTCTCTTATACATTATAATTTACTACATATTTCAAGTTTTTCATTTTTTTAGAATAAAATGTTAATCAAATGAATTTTTAAAATTTAATTCATCAAAAGACAGATTGATTATTATTTTTCGATGTAAATAAGATTAATGGTTTTAGTGGGACCTACCTTATTCCTAAATTTGATACTAACATCCTTCGCTCACGAAAACCTCGTTACCAAGTTACATTTTGTCAGTATTTTTGAGCTGTAAAGAATGCGTCCACCACACTTTAACAGGTATTAAACGTATCTCAGTTTTTTGGCGTGATTTGAAACGCATCAAAACGTCTCTCTCTCTCTCTCTGGATTCCAAACTCTACTCAATTCTCCCAATCAGTGGACCTTTCTGAAGAACATGGAGACACTTGATGTTCAGCTTCTTCCAACCGGGTGCCTTCACATGATACCCTGAATTCTTTCCTTTTTCCTCCACCTGTTGTCCCACCTCTTCTACTTCTCTCCCTTTCCTTTCCAACCAAATAATGGCCGCCGCCGCCGCCGCCGCCGCCGCCGCGACAGATGAGGAATCTCCTCTCCTCCCTCATGAAGAAGAAGAACTTCCCATTCTCCATCCAAACGACATCCGCAGTCTCCGCCGATCCAACTTCAACACTACTTCTCAAGTCGCTCTCGTCGGCTCCAACATGTCTCGTATCGAGAGCTTGGACTACGAGTGTGTTCTACACTTCTTACTTTCTTTCATTTCCATATTAATTTCTTAGTTTCTTTCAGTTCTTTGCATGCATATATTTTTTTTCTCATGATGGGCTCACACATTTTTATTTTAATTGTTGTTATAAATTCATGTCAATTTCTTTCGATTCTGCTGACCCAATTTCATTTCATTTGTTACAATTTGGTACTTAATTTATTTCATTCTCATGCTCGACTGACCCGTTTTCGATTTTTTTACTTGTTAAAGATGACCCATTTTCATTTTCACTATATTTGTTTCAGTCGTGTCATTTCTTTCAGTTCTGCAAACACTTTTTTAGCCCTTGTTCATATAACCTGTTACAATTATGTGCCAATTTCTTTCGTTTGTACACAAACACATTCTTACTCACACTTCTGCTATCCATTTTATTTCACTTACAATTCCATTACCATTTTTTTTTTTTCAATTCTACATATACGCTATTTATTTCCTCGTTCTCTGCTGACCCATTTTCATTTCACTTACAATTCTATACAAATTACTTTCAATTTTACATATGCTCTT
Source organism: Chimonanthus salicifolius (assembly GCA_013350335.1). Taxonomy (NCBI): domain Eukaryota; kingdom Viridiplantae; phylum Streptophyta; class Magnoliopsida; order Laurales; family Calycanthaceae; genus Chimonanthus; species Chimonanthus salicifolius. The sequence continues at coordinate 25,423,167 of CM023532.1, read as the reverse complement.
TTTTTTCCCCTCTCAGCTTTTCATTTCATTTGTTACACTTCCACACCAGGTCCTTTAAGTTGTAACATACACGAGTTTTTTTTTTTCTCATTCTCGGCTAACCCATTTTCATTGCACTTACAATTTCCTACCAATTCCTTTCATTTCTACACATACATGTTTTACTGATTCTCTGCTAACCCATTTTCATTTCGTAGGATTCTGGAAAACGAATTTTTCAAGCAGGACTGGCGGAGCCGTGGCGGTATCCATATATTCCGGTACATCTTAATGAAGTGGACCCTTTGTTTCCTTGTCGGTGGCATTGCTGGCCTTGTTGGCTTTGTGGTTAATCTCTCCATTGAGAACTTTGCTGGGGTCAAGTTTGTGATCACATCAAATATGATGCTTTCCCATAAGTGAGAATTCTATCCTGATTGAGTTCATTTGCTTCAATCATCATCATCATTGTCATTACTAATTCATCTTTCGATTTGATTTTTGTTGTTTTGGTTGATGTATTCTGGAATTCTGATCCAGGTATGCGAAAGCATTTGGGGTTTTTGCAGTTTCAAACTTTGTTCTCACTCTTATTGCCTCGACCATCACTGCATTTGTAGCACCTGCAGCTTCAGGTTCGGGTATACCTGAAGTTAAGGCATATTTGAATGGTGTGGATGCTCCAGAGATATTATCACTGCGTACTTTGATTGTGAAAGTAAGGTTTTCAGGTCTTCAGGCATTTTACTTAGAGCTCTTTGGAATACTTCTGTTGTGTTTCTTTTTTTGTCTCTGTAAATTTGAAATCATTGCCGGTATGCAGTTGATAAGTAAGGCATTGCAGAGTAAATTATAAAACAAGGCAATTCTAATAGAAGTGAAGCAAAACTGATGGGATGTTTCCTTAGTAAATAATGTTTGTAAAACAAGGCATTGCTAATAGAAATGGAGCAAAATCTGATGGGATTTTGCTTAAGCAGTGTTAATTGGTTTCATGAGGAAAGGTGTGTCTCTGATGATATATAATACACAGATTTGAGCCTTGGTAGCATCAAAATTTATCAACGCCAATGATATTTAAAGGACACCTCAGATTGAACTATTAGCATTCTCTCTTTCCTTGCTAGGATTAAGTTTGTCGCAACTTCCCCCTTTGCTGTTTTTTTTATTTGATTGTTGTTTTTAATTTTATGATGAAGAATTTTTGTATATGCTTCCACTGGAAAGGGTCAGAGATGGTTAACAAACAAGCTATAAAAATTTAAGGTAAAGGGTTATGGCCTGGAACATGTTTTTTTGAACAGTTTTTCATCCAATAGCGTGATCTTGTTTCTAATAAAAAAGTATTAAAGGATTAGAGTTGTAATATAAACAGATTTTTATGAGAACAATTCCATGGTACTGCCAGTATTAGGAAGTGTTGTTCTTGAGAAAGTTCATGTATCTGTGGGATTAGTCAATACCATGGTTATCCCCAAAAAATACTGTCAAGGTCTCACTAGCACTAAAAAGAATCATATAATTTGGAATCTAATAGGATATATGATTACAGAACAAGTTTGACTACAGGGATCTGTAAACCAGTTTTGGAGTTCTAAAAGATAAATTTTCTTCTGTACCATACTGAGGCATACTTAACATGTGAACTGGTGTCTTGGTTGAAAGACATTTTCTAATGGCAAAGCAGAAAGATCCTTCTTATATGATTAGCATAAGCAAATTTGAGGCATCAAAGTTGCAACTTTTTTATCGTAAATTTGTACTTCTGCTCAATAGGAATTATGCCACAAGCCAGATCTGTTTCCCTAAAAGACACAAGTAATTAGTGTTTAAGGACACTATTGAAGTTGAACCACTAAGGGTTTGTGAAGATTCTTTGATGTTACTTGGTTTATGGTATAATATTTATCTAGAAGAGGAAAGGTTTACCTTGTTATGAAAAAGATGTGAGAGAGCTATATGAAATAAGACTGAATGATAAATAGAAGAATGCCTTTGGGGAAGGGGGAAAAGAAATAGGGAGAGCTAAGAGTGGAGTGAATTTATTTATATTTTTGAAAATGAGATAGTAATTTATGAATAAACATAAGTAGCAGGGACCCTTAATATGGTGGGCACTTCCACTTGAGGCAGTGTGAAATTGTGGTGGATGAAATTGCAGGAATTTGTGACTCAAATGGGGCTAACTTGTTGCTGATCATAGAATCTTTAAGAATCTTCAAGGAGAATTTCCTAAGTCAATTTATCCTTGAGGGGGATTTAAACATTGCATTTGGATGGGCTACCAAGGGCAGTTTGGGTATGATGGAAGATGTTGCTGTTGGCATCATTCAATAGAGATTCAAAGGTTTTGGTGTCAACTGCCTCTCCAAAAATTGGTTGGGAGGTGAATGAGGAGACATAAGTTAAAAAAACAAATAGGTAGTTGCAGTTGCTATGATTTAATTGGCCAATTTTGTAAATCAGTTTACATTTCTTGCACTATACTTTGTTTCAATGAAATGATTCATTGTTACTTAAAAGGTATTGAATGAGGAGAGAGAAATGAGAGGAGTTGACAAAAATAAGAAGGAAGTGGGAATCAGAAAAGCAAGATAGAGGAACAAATTTGAGAAGAAGGAAGAGAAACAGAATGTAAGAGAATGAGGTGCCTATCCTTTGATGGTTGATATTTAAAACCCCACTTGCCTTCTGCTTTGATGTGGACAAAAGAGGTATCTTGAAAATGGGAGAGTTCCCTATCCCCATGATGTGATTTTTAGTGAAAAGTTGCACAAATACCCTTAATGAGAAAAACTCATGCATCTTGGTAAGGAAAGAATGAAAGAAATATAAAAGAAGTATTTCTTATGCCGTTTGTAAAATAATGACAGACAACAACAATGAAAAACAAGTATTCCTTATGATGCCCTGTCTCATGTATCCCTTTCAGTTCAAGTTTTCCCTTTCCACCATTTGATATCTATGTGTATCGGAAAATCCATTCCTACAGATCTCCATGTAAGCCATGGATACCCTTCATCTATAAATGATGGTGATAGATACACATGCCAGCCATGCACCCTTCATCTATAAATAGTGTGCATTTGGAATCTATTAATTCTGGTTAGGTGATACCTATGGTCACAGATTTGGGATGTGGGCAACATTATCCATGTCAGACATCTATCCTTTTAAAATACTTTATGGATTTATTTAGTGTTATTTTAACACTGCTTTCCTAAGATGACAATATTATCACAGCTTTTTCCTTTCCACGATGTTCATCACCTGTTTGTGTAGACTATCATTTTTTATAATACCTTTTTATTGCCATTGTTTTTACATGTTATTCATTTTAAAAATAAATATATTTTAAGTCTTATTCGTTATTATGCTGAAGTCATGAATGTTATATTTTGAGATTGACCTAATCAGACAACTTCTTGTGGTATCGGATTCCAACAAAGGTATCTGTATTCTTGCAATAAATGTGGTAACCAATTTGGTAACAAAGTCAAAGATAATCAAGAACAGATCAGTGACTCATTTTGCTTGAAATGAGCCTATAATAGGTCTGTACACTGTTGGAACTTTGATTGAGAAAATTTGAAAAGCACTACCATAAGGGACTCCGTTGCAATAATCTTTATGTCTGTAATTCCTGCATACCTTGTCTTCTATTGTTACGACAATTGATTTTATAATCTTACCGGAACATACCCAAAATGTTTGAATTGTCCAAGCCTTCCCAGGAAACTTCCAAATTCAGTTAGTGATTATTAAAATTTATGGAACATTTTTGAAATGACAAGAATCCTGAAAGTGATTCAAATCCAATCTGAATCCATCCTGTATACATGCCTCACTGTCACGATTATGGATCATCAACACTCATTTGTCATAAGTTTCTTTCTTCTTCTTTGTCTTTTCTTTTATGGTTTCTTGATCTATTGAAGGAACTCAATATTGAGTTCTAAGTTTTTGAAAGCAGATATTTGGTTTTATTTTGCACTTGTTTGTTTGTCTATCATGTTCTGATTTTTTTTAAAGTAGATTTTGCGTTCTGTTTATGTTCATGTTTGTGTATGTTCAAGACTCCAAGGCGCTTGGAGAGATGGAATAAGAATGTATTGGAAATATCAGTTTGTTTTAGCTTTTTCCTTTCACATGCTATGTAGATAATCTTCTTAAGAATGTTGCATGTGATTCTTGTTTTATTTATTATACTTGTGGGAAACTCACTTCCCCCTACCCATAGGCAGACCCTTGCTCAGTTTCCTTCAAGACAATAAAATGTGCATTTTTTTTTAGTTCTATAGTTGTCACTTCAAGGTTTTTTCTATTCTACCTGAGTATATCGGTTTTTTTTTTTTGGAAAGAAGTTTATGTGATTCTTTACATCAACTTAGCATTTGCTGTATTGATTCTTTCTGCCTAGTATTCAACATATCCACTAACTCTTATGTGATTGTAGGGTGCTGATTTGATTAAAGGGCCTTTTCTTGTATTCTTTCTTTCTTTTTTCAATGAAACTAGTTGGTTAACTTTTCAAAAAAAAACTGACAGTTTATAGAAATATGTTGAAAAAAAAATAGATGGGCTATGTAGATATGATTTAAATATATATGTTTTAGGTAATTGTTGTGAAAATTTGTTATAATATCATGGTAGTCTTATTTTAATGGTTATTTTCAAAAGTTTGCAATAATATTAGGATTTAATTAGTACAGGCTTTATAGTGTAATTATCATGATATTTAATTATTATCAAAATGTAAACAGTATTTTTTACAGTGCTCCTTGCTTTAGTTTCTTTGGGAAAGATTTTTTGATATCTTGTTTCAGTTCCCATGTTTTGCCCTCTACCAGTTGTAAATAACTCCTTAATTACAAACTTCTTCTCTGATTTCTCATGTGCATCCTAATTAGAAAATTCGATTCAAGGCCTCAGTGTTATCTATTATCCAATTTTCCTTCTTCAGAAGGGTAACATGCATGGTGTTCCCTTTGGTGCATAGTGAATTGGTGATGCCATGTGATGGGAAATTTCATTTCACGCAGAATTTGTAAATGACAATATCCTTTATATTAATTTGATCCCAGGTAATTGGCAGTGTTTTTGCTGTGTCGTCTTCTCTGTACATAGGCAAGGCAGGCCCATTGGTGCATACAGGTGCCTGCATTGCAGCAGTGCTGGGTCAGGGTGGGTCTAGAAAATATGGCTTAACTTGCAGATGGCTGAGGTATTTTAAAAATGATAGGGACAGGCGTGATCTTGTAACCTGTGGATCAGCTGCTGGAATTGCTGCTGCTTTCCGTGCACCAGTTGGTGGTGTTCTTTTTGCACTTGAAGAAGTGTCGTCATGGTAACAGTTGTCTCTTCAAGTTTACATTTTCATTTGTCTGTCTGTTGATGCTCCTGCATTTCCCATGTGGTGGGCTCTGAATGTAAGAGTTATGATTCTTGACTTGAGGATATTCATATCTTCCTCAGTAGCTGAGTTTCCACGAGTGGGATACATAACTGTCCTAATGTCCCCAGTGATCAGATGGTTCCCTGTGGGTTGTTGATGCACCAGAAGTCTTTCAAATCAATACTGTAGCCTTTGAATCTTTTTGACCTTTTCCTTGTTGAATGTAGATAATTTCTATATTTATTCTTAATCAGGCAACCCCAGATTGATGGGATAAATGGCCTCAATATGATGATGATTTCTTAGTCAGGCACTTCTTTGACCATTCAAAAAATAAGGCACTTGTTTGCTGATTGAAGGTTTTTTAAAGCTGTCATGGTGGCTTCATCAGAACCCCATCCATGGTGGGCCCAAATCTATTAGCATTTTAGATCATGGACCTGCTTAATTAAACTTGGAGCTGGATTACACCTCCTGCTGAGTTTCATATGGATCTTCTTGACTCCATAAACCAAAGTAATCCAGACTTTATAGCTGTTTCATACATGATGCAGATCAATAATGCATCTATGACAACATTTTTTTAGAGGGAATATATTTATCTTTTACACTAGTTTAAACTTTTAATTGCCTTTTTAAAAATGCTTTACGTTTATTTTTCAGAATATTCTTTATCTTCTTATTAAATTGTGGCAGTGGCAAAAATGCAAAGCTCTTCTGTATTTATGCTTCATCAGTGCATCAACATCATTACAGATTCAGTTTCACCCAATTTTGGATTTCTGTTTTTGAAAGTCACCTAATTTTGGATGTTGCCCTCGGGTTTGTAATTGTTAAAGGCATTCATTTGGAATAATTCCAAATAATGTTGATGTCTGAAATATGTACTACAGGTGGAGAAGTGCACTTCTCTGGAGGGCTTTTTTCACAACGGCAGTGGTTGCTGTAGTGCTTCGTGGGCTGATAGAAGTCTGTAACAGTGGGAAATGTGGCTTATTTGGAAAAGGTGGGCTGATAATGTTTAATGTGACCTCTGAAAGTATCACTTACCACCTTGTTGACATCCCTCCAGTGATTGCTCTTGGAGTTATTGGAGGAATATTGGGGAGTTTCTTCAATTTTCTTCTGATCAATGTTCTTCGCTTTTATAATTTCATTTATCAGTAAGCAGTCATTATCTCTTTGCATCAATTGAATCTTGTTTCTTTACATATTGTTCTTTCACTTCAAGTATTAATTTGAATGTGGAATTTGTTCTCTTCTTGCCTCAGGAAAGGGATTGTATACAAATTGCTTCTTGCTTGCCTGCTTTCGATATTCACTTCTTGCTGCCTTTTTGGGCTGCCATGGCTTGCACCTTGCACACCTTGCCCAGCTGAATCATTAGAAGCGTGCCCTACAATTGGTAGATCTGGTAACTATAAGAAGTTCCAATGTCCTCCCGGTCACTACAATGACCTTGCCAGCCTTTTCTTCAACACAAATGATGATGCTATTAGAAATCTTTTCAGATCTGGCACAAATGACGAGTTCCATTATTCATCCATTCTCTTGTTCTTTTTCACTGCCTATTTTCTCAGTATATTGAGTTATGGAATTGTGGCTCCTTCTGGCCTTTTTGTACCTGTTATCTTGACGGGTGCAACATATGGACGACTTGTTGGAATGCTCATGGGAAAACACTCAAATCTTGATCATGGCCTCTTCGCCGTTCTTGGGTCTGCTTCCCTCCTAGGTGGATCAATGAGGATGACAGTGTCCTTATGTATAATTCTCTTGGAACTGACCAACAATTTGTTATTGCTGCCCCTGATGATGCTGGTTCTGCTCGTATCAAAAACTGTGGCTGACGGTTTTAATGGCAATATCTATGATCTGCTTGTGAAATTGAAGGGTTTTCCTTGTCTAGAAACCCATGCTGAGCCATATATGAGGCAACTGACTGTTAGCGATGTCATCACTGGCCCATTACAGTTCTTTAATGGTGTTGAAAAGGTTGCCAATGTAGTCCATATTCTCAAAACTACTAAGCATAATGGGTTTCCTGTGATTGACGAGCCTCCATTTTCGGATTCACCTGTGCTGTTTGGCCTTATCCTCCGCTCCCACCTTCTTGTATTGCTGAAGAAGAAAGATTTCTTACATACTTGCATGCTTACAGATATGGATGCCTCAAAGCAGTTCACGCCTAACGATTTTTCAAAGCGTGGTTCGGGCAAAGGAGACAGTATAGATGATATAGAATTGACTGCTGAGGAGATGGAAATGTTTATTGATCTGCATCCATTTACAAACACTTCACCTTACACAGTTGTGGAGTCAATGTCATTAGCAAAAGCTCTCATACTTTTCCGTGATGTTGGCCTGAGACACCTGTTGGTTGTACCAAAGGAATCTAATGTAAGTGAGCTCATCTCATTCATCATGTTGGTCAATGTTTTTTATGACTGTTGTTGCAGATCCTGTTACAATTACTCTTAAATGATCTATCATAACCACCACCACTATTGCTAGTGTTACAGAAGGCAAAACAACTCACTCTGTGTTCACCAGCACTTTTTTTTTGATTGGTTGTTCACCACCAGTTTTGCTAGCATTATTCGATACAAATTGCATTTCTGTTTGTAGTACAGTTCTTTATTTTATTAACTGAAGAGTTGGCTGAGGTTTTTTAGTCTTGAACCTGACTGGTGATTGAACTGGTGAAGAGAACAATTTGATCTAAGCTATTTTTCCTGCTCATTCAAAATGGTTTGAACTATGACATCAACAGCTCAGCTTTATGTGGAGAAACTGAATAATGCAAAATCTACCCGGATATACTGATTTTTACATTAGTATTGGTTTAATTGGTTCATTCTAGTTGGTATTTCCCCCTTCACATTATAATCTTTGATCTCTAACAACAGTAACAGTCTGCTTCTTGTACCTTTTGTGAGAAATATCATTAAATGTGCCATATTTAGACACTGTTGTGAAGGGGGTACCAGAGAGTGTCTAATATTTCATTTGACATGACCTGGATGGATATTGAGTCGAGTCAGTTTCTTGGTACATGATCGATTTTCTTGAAATTCTTGATAATGTTTTGATAATCATGAATTAACTCTTTTTTTAATGATAGTAAAGTAAGTTCTTGCATAGTTCTTGGTACCAATGAAGGTATGTCTCTAATGCAGAGAGCACCTGTGGTGGGCATCTTGACAAGGCATGATTTTATGCCTGAGCACATATTGGGATTGCATCCTTTATTGCAGAAGAGCAGGTGGAAGAGATTGCGTTTTCGGCGCTCCAATTTCATTAAATTATTCAGGGTGTCTCAATCAAGCATTATCCCTTATTCTTAATTTGTAAATCATTCAATTTGAGGTATGGATTTATTTTATATTCTTTTCTTTCTTTTTGCTTCATAAGTTCATTACCATTGTTTTCAGTTTTCGAAGCTTGAGATCAGAGACACACAAGCCTATTTGTCTCCCATCAGGTTTTTCCATTTATGGTATTTACTGAGGGAAACAGATTGGCTCCAAATGATCAGCTATTTCTACACTCACACCAAAAGTAATGAAATTATACACCTATTTGATGAAGTTAAAAGTAAGATCTCTCATTTTGTCTTAGTGATGGGCTTGGTGGTGTTTATGCACCAGAGGGAAACATGTCTGCTGTATGACACTTTGCTGGTAGCACACTTTCAATCCAATCCTTGTGAACGACATTTTTTGGGACATCACCATCCTTGTGAACCGCATTATGTGAGCAAAACTGGAAAGAGAATGTGGCAATCATATCCTACAATGGAGATGTTTTTATTTAACCTTTGTCCTAGAAATCGACAGTCAACAATAGAATAAATAATGACCAGCTAGTGGATATCAGTATGTTTCCAACATGAAGTGAAAAATCTGGATTATAAAAAGTACAGGCACGGCATGTGGACAAGGAGGAGCAACAAACTTGTACATTTGCTTCCTGAGGAGGAGCATGTAATTACCATTTGCATTGGACTATTATAAATTTGGATATCTCCACCCTATATAGTTTTGTTTATTGTGTGTTTAGAGTCTTGTGGGTGTCAGATAGGCAGCTAGCCCTTGGACATCAATTTGTCAAATACATTTATGAGTGCCAACACCCAATAGATGGGATAAATAGCCCTGATGATAATGATAGTTTGGTCAATTTTCTATTCTACACATTGAGTTTTGCATGTCAATCTCATGGAATTCACTGGTCCCTAGTCTCATGTTTTGAAGTTAGAACATGGAATGGATCTTTTGGGTGTTTGAAGTATTTGAGCTATCGCTAACAAGAAGAAGCTGGCATGAATGGTCATACCTGCTAGAAATTCCTGTTTCTCACATTGACATAAATGCTATATCTATATAGTTCACTCGTAACAATTGCAAATTTTGTGCAGGGGTTTTATTTGCATGATGAGAAGGGTAACAAGAGATAATAGAATTAGGACTAGTACATAAAACAAAATCTGTGCATCCAATAGAAGGTGAGACAAAGGAATTCTATTTGAGATGGTTTGGCTGGTGGCTGGAAGATCAGCAGTCTCAGTATAAAGAATTGAAATGATTGCGACCTTATGGTACTAGAAAGGGGAAGAAATGCAGAGACATTGAATTATTGGAAGTGACATTAGGCTGCAGAATGATAGAATTTAGCATTTTCCGGAGATAAGTGAAGTAGAACTCACTAAGCTGATCTTGATGGAATAAAGCTTCAGTTACAAAGACAATGGAGATGATGATTATGCGTCAATTGAGCATCGACTCCTATCAAATTACTATTCTTGGTAGGCATGTCAATCAATCTTTAGATGATTCTTGGCCTTCGATACTGAAGGCTGTATGTAGTCCAGTGAAATTTGATTGAAGACCAGTAAAATTAATATTAAATATATAGCTTCAAATGTAGGCACTACTTTTGTTGGAGAAAGAACATTTATTGAAGAACAACAATATTATCTGCAATTTCAGCACTCTTTTAGTAGTAAAGGAGGATCAAAGGTACTCACTTGGGACATTTAATACACTAGCTCTTGTTATAATGGCTTTCCATGAATGAAAATTGAGCATAAACAACTTTGTTCCTAATCCTCAATACCTTGCTTCAGCCTTGGGTTGATTAATCTCATGAGGCTTTTGATGAATGGGCCATCTCTTAAAAAAATTAACTAAAAACAAGTAATAAGCCTTTAAAATTCCCTGCAGGCTTACATGGGTGAGATCCATTGCATAAAAATGGATGCATTTGAAAGGTATTTTTGGAGTAGTGCTTTTCATAAAAAGCCATGCCCATTAAACTTGAAAAGGCTATGATTTTCAAAGGTCTAAAAATCAATGGTCAAAAGTGAGCAGTTTTTTATGGATTTTTAATCCAATATGGTGACAGCAAATCAGAATATGGTCAAATTTAGTAGGAATTCATTTCACAAGAGAGAGATGAATATAATGAGGGAAAAGAGTGTTCATGGGACCTAAGACCCCACATGGGGCTCCAAATGGGGCATTCCCTAGGTGAAGCTGAATTTTTTTTTTTTTTTTTCAATATTTGCAGAATTGATTGATAGATGCTTTACAAACATAAACATTTTGATATAAAATTGAATTGAATTTCTCTAAAAGCCCAAGCCTAACTCGCCTTAGGTAGGAATTGCCCATGATAAAATGATGCATTACTAGGGTGAGTTGGATTTAGAATTCACAGTTAGATGTAGATTCATTTTTAGTAGCTGGGTAGAAAGAAAAGAGGAATTCTTGTGCTTACAGTATTGTGTTTCGCATTCCTCTTATTAAGTGAGAAAGGTCTACTTTTGAAAAAAAAAAAAAAATTAACATGGATATCTTCACTCCACATTAGAGGTGAGATTAATTCCACGAGTATGTGTAAACTTCTCAATTCACACACACTGGTTTAGTCGAAGGGGAGTAACCTCATGAGAGTAGTCCAGATGAGTTGAGCGTGAATCAAACTCAAGACGTTACTTCATGAGGCGGGTGTCTTGACCATTGGGCCAATCCCTTGAACTACATGTAGTTGCAAGGACAACCTCTCATTTATTAATTTTGTTCCTTAGATATGATTGACTTATGAAGAGAGTTAAATACAAGATAAATACTGATATTATTTTATACTGTAAAAGACTGTTTATTCCTAGTGCAATTGAAATGAAATTTGAAACATTAACAATACATCAGAACTTGTGCTTATAAAATTGTACTTCGCCCTCCTCTCATCAAGTGTGAAAGGTCCACTTTCACAAATTCGAACTACTTGCTTTCCAAGGACAATCTCCTATTTATTAATGTTATTCATTAAACATGATGGGATAAAAAGTGTAAATTCAATAATGTATTTTGCACCATAAAAATTCATATTCATCTTTGTTAGAATTGAAACCAAATTTAAACATTGGCAATATTATCAAGGGAATTGATAGGGATGCTGTTATATTTTTTCAATGATTTAAGTAATGACAAATAGAGAAAAGAACAAGCTCGGTGTTGGTAAAAAAAATACCAGTGTTCCTATTATCAAAACTTGAATAATATAGAGCTTTCCGATATTCAGTTCTCGGCCGATATATCAGCCGTTACCGTTTTTTAAATCCCCGGTTAGAACTCAAAAATCAGTTAGTGGCCCTCTCCATCATTTCCAAATTTTAAATCCATTATCCGGTCCCCATTAAAAGTGCACAATTGAGAAAGAAATTAACAAGTTGTGCTTTCACAAACTGAGAAGTTAATTTTAAGTACGTGGTTAATCGACAAATCTTCTTTTTATTTTATAGGAATGATATATTACACCAACATGTCACATGTTGTCATAAATAAGTAGAATACAAAAAACTTAAATCACCTTGCTGTCCAAACTCATATAGTACATCCTTTTTATTTATCATCTTCTACAAGATAACTAACGACCTTTTGTAACATGGAGCACTTTCTAATGTAGAACTGATTCTCATCGTCTTTTTTTTTTAAAGAAAAAATTAAAGTCATAGTTCAATGACATAAAACTCAACTGGACTTGACATCTCCAAGTGAGTTTGGCTCCGATTGGAATCTCAAGCCATTCAGATACAACTTTCAAGTTTTTGAGCCATGATTAAGTGATTATTCACTGTTAAAAGAGTGAAACTTACAGAAAGTACGAAGATGACATGCCGATATCAACTGTCACCATTGGCTAGTGTAAATCATGTAGTTATTGTAAAGGTAGTGACTGAAGTACTCTCTCTCTCTCTCTTTTTGATGATCAAGGTGTTCAGAGGTCTCATTTGTATTTGGATAGAAGGCATCTTAACTCGACTAATCCTTAGGGCATGTGAATGTCTCTCAATCCCACACACACCGGGTAAGCAACAAAGGGGAGTGGCGTAGAGGGGTATTGAGTGTGAATCGTACTCAAGACCTTCATTCATGAGAGGAGCTTCTTGACCGTCAGGCCAACCTCCTCTTGGATTGAAGTACTCTCTCTTTTGATAAAACAATGCACTCTCTTTTATCTTTTTGCATACATGTCACCATTTAAATGGTAGAAAGTACAAACAGTGTCTTAACATAAAAAACGGGAGTATCTAAATCAACACACTGATAGTAATTGTAACATTGAATAAGTTCATCTATGGAAGGCTTGAAGATGGAGGCCTTGGTGGATGTGAAGGGTTAACATGGTTCTGTACTTGACATCCCTGTTCTCATCACTGAGCTTAAATGTGAAGAAGCTAATAAGGATTGCAGCATATATCTTCATCTGTCTGTATGCGAATTCCTTTCCCAAGCAAATGCGAGGTCCTGCCTGTTACCATTCAATATGGAAATCAATCATTTAAAATGATAATAATTACAACAACAAAATAATTTTAGTTGAGCTTATTTTAAAGCATTGATATATCTGTATTCTGTATCTTTCAATTGGTGAGGCAGAGGATCCCACCATGTAAGATGTTAGGAGGGACAGTGGTTGCTTTTTGATAGAATATAGTTTTATTAATTCCTGCTTACCTGGAAAGCAGTGAACTTGAAGGGGCTTTCAGGTTTAAAAGCTCCATCTTCATCAAGCCATCTTTCTGGTCGAAAGACTTCTGCATCATCACCCCATATGAATTTCATTCTCCCCATGGCATAAGGAAGATAAGCCACCATATCCCCTTTTTTAACATTGAAACCATCCGGCAAAGTATCATCAGAGCAGCAAAATTTTCCATCCTACATAACACCCGAACACATGTTCATTCAAAGACAAGTAGTAGCATGCTCCAGTGATATGTTAATCTATGCACAACACTTAGCTATAGGCAATAGGGCAAGATAAGTGGGTTTAAAAGATCTTTGTATGATAGCAGTACCATCAAATAATCAGCTTCAATGAAAAGAAATCTTTGGTTTTTGGATCGATGTAAGTTCTAGGAGGTAGATGCAACAGTATTTTGTAGGGAGGCTGTCTAGTATATGCAGGGCTCTACATGGTTTGGAAGAAAGCGTAGAAGACAATTTGGATAGAATTAGACTGAAGAGACCCTCATCCAATTGTCATAGATTTGTTAAAAGGACCCTGAAAATTTAATCACTTGTAGTAGTCAAATTTTTGAAGACCAAAATCCCAACTCTAGGATGATCAAAGGGAGTGAAACTTCAGACATCCCCAATACATGTTATTTCTTACACATTCCATGTAAGCATGTAGGGGTAAACCCAAAAGTTGATAAATAGTACCCCCTAACTCAAGATATTAACTTTGCAACAGCTTGTTGTCCCCGAGTGTCACTCAAAAAAGTGAGTGTTTCAAAGAAGGCAAAAGGGAAGAAAGGAGGGGCAAAGTTGAAGAGCAACACCTCTAGAGAAGTTCCCAAGCATCCAATAGAAGTGCTATACATCAATTCTACAGAACTACTGCTTGTCACTTCATACAAAATTGGCAGCATCTTTTTTACCCAAGTGAAGTGACAAAATAATGAAACACCCTTAGCAAGTGATTCATTAGCATTTTATTGGATGCTCCATGACTCTAGAGATGGAGTGAATCTTCCATCGACAACATTAAAATACATAAAATGCTCTAGAGATAATACAGATTTAGTTATATGACATATGCTAGTAAAATCTTTACCACAGGAACGGCAGGATACAGCCTCAGAGTCTCAGTCAATGCTGCATGGAGATAATGCACTTTGTTGAGTGCTTCTTCAGTTATGCTTTCAGCCAAATCACTGATGGATGTGTCATATTTTTTGCCGGTGACCTCTCTAACCTCTTCAGCAATCTTTTCTTGCATTAGAGGATTCTTACATAGCATGTAAAAGAACCAAGAGAGTGTAACAGCTGTAGTGTCTTTTCCCGCGATGACAAAGTTCAAGATTATGTCTCGTAAGTACTGATCGGTCATATTCTTGGGATCTTTCTTGCTCAGTATTAGAAATCTTGACAACATATCTCCTTTCAACATCTGCAGATCTCTCTAAATAGTTAAATGATACAAAATTCAAGTCTAGAGGGTTGGAGTGTTGGACTGTGAACAAAAGCTTATTTGAAATAAAGCTTACCGAGTCTTGTTCGCTGGACATTTGTGTTTTCTTGCTCTGAATCAGCTTATACACAAAGTCATCAATCACTTTGGTTTTCTCCTTAATCTGTGCTTCAGAACCAATGTTGAGAAGCTTCTTTATCCTCCAGGACATGTCAACATAGCGCCAAAACGTCAAGGCGCTGCAATCATCAAATGCCTCCGCAAATTTGCTTTCTTCCTTGCTCGATTCGTACAGGATGTTAAGTTCAGCACCAAACCCAACTTTGAATATTGAGTCCATTGTTGATTTCATGAATAAATCCTGACAACAAATGAATGCTACCGTGGTGACAATTGAGGTAAATTGATAGCTGGAAATTTCCCTGTAGTATGATCCCCCATGCATGCTCCATGAGCTCCAAACAAATGGGGCTCATGTGGGCTGCAAAAGACACCCCGGTCCCCAATTTACGACTATGTGTCTGAAGTGACACCTAGCATTGGAACTCGATTATTGGATATGAAACCAAGGTTTTAACTTCTATCCACCTAGATGGCCCCACGCATGTTGTGCACAGGCTTAGTCATCCAAGAGAAAATCATTAAATTGGTAGCATCTACCAAATGAAGACTTGTATACTCACTTGAATATCCATTGTCTGGTTAGAAGTTGCAAATTTGGAGATGATCTGAGCTAGTTTAGCAGCATTGTTTAGGAAGACAACACTGCTAAAATCTCTCAGGACCTTTGTTGAGAAGTCATAGCTTGCTATCTTCCTTTGCTGGCGCCACTTATCGCCGTCTACTGCAAAAATCCCGTCACCCAAGAGGCCGCTCAATATATCATAATGATACCATCCCTGCAAGAGTTCTGAAACTGAATGAGTCAACTAGGTCTTTTTCACTCACTATATGTTCATGTACTCTTTACAAGTTAAAGAAAAGGGCCAATCCTCAGAGGATAACAATTAGATAAGAGGTCAGCTTTTGGATATCATGGAAGGATGAATTGGTGGCTTGAAACTTTATCCATCCCCTGTTCATGTTCAAGTGAATTTTAAGGCTACAATCATCTAAAGATTTGTAGGATTTTGCCTTGATCAAATGGTGAGTATAATCTAGAATGGATGGAAGGTGGAGAAAGGTGTAAACATGGGTTCCATAAAAATATGCTGACTGAGTTCCTGATAAATCGATTTTCAGTATAAGTTGTAGATGCTACAATCAACAAAAATTAGCTTCACTCGACATCACTAGCCGATTGGTAAGTTCCTTAGAAATGGTTCTCACCGAATAATGGGCAATCATTATAAACTCGGAAATTGATTTGGGAAATTAAACTCAGGAAACTGAATCAACTTAAATGGATAATGAGTTAACAGACTCCAACAAGAGCACTCACTGCACGCAAGACCTTTGGATCATATTGCTGGCATGAAAAAGACTGTCAGATAATCCTTTAATCTTTAACAAGATTAACACAATTGAAGGCAAAATTTTAACCTACTCAAATCTTTAAGTATGAAAATAATTCTAAATCCAAATTCTAATCCAATGAAAGGGTAGATGCAAATCTACTACTGATTCAACATCTCTTGATTCAACCCGGATATGACTCACTCACATCTCTAGATCTTACATTCTTTACCTTGCAACAACTCTTAAATTGACCCACAAATGACCCATTCACATTCTCCCATCTTAAATTCTGACCTTGCAATAGTTGTCGAAGTTGGTTTTGAGGATGTACTCCACATTTGCAGGGTCTGCAGTGTAAACCTCGCTTCGGGTGAAAGAGAGGATTCTGAAGGTTTTATGCCTTCGAGCAAGGTCTGTGTGGTAATGGTGGATCCTGCTGAAGCTCAGGAGCTGATGAAAGACGGTTCCTGCAATTGGGTGGTATCTCTTCTTCCTTCCCCACCATCTGTAATCGAAGATTTCAAGTTTCAACACAAGGAGAGTCAAAACAAGAGCTGCTGCTGCAGCAGCAGCAGAAGTGGGTGTCATGGAAATGGTGTGGAGATGAAAATCCATGGAATGAAAAATCCAAGGAATATCATATCAGCTTTCCATGTTTTATAAGCGGCAACCGACAAGAAATTAGTTATAATAAATTGATCTGTACTTTCAGTTTTAATCTTCAATTTTAGAAAATAAAAGATTGTAACTGTTAATATAAACTAAACTCAATTTAACAATATCTTAACATAAAATAAGTTCATTTTGAGTACATTAATCTAAAAGATAGTAATAAATATATAAAAGAAAAATCTCATCAGAATATAGACATTGAAAAATAGTTATCTAAATCATAATTAATTGACATCAAATAATTTTTTTAAATACAAGTACTGTGTATAATATAGAAATTTTTTTATAGTAATAATCGTGTCATCTTTCAGATTTCAGACCTTATCATTTGAGTAACGTATCCATCCAACTTGATTGACATATCCATCCAATTTGACAGCGACAGGTGGCTTGCACAATCACACACCCATTATAAAATAAATAGTGTAAAATTACAATTCTACCCTTTTATTTGCTGACTAATATATCTGAGAAATGAATTGGTTTGGATATTTTTTTAGAGGGATTTTCAAATGAGGCTTTTTGTTGATCGATTTTTACATATAAGATATCAAAATTTATTTATTTTGAATTTTATGAACTCCGAAACTGATTTTAAGTAAAAATGATATAATTTTGAACTTAAAAAATTGTATAAAAAAATTAAGGAAAAATAGCCTTTCCTTCTAATTCTTTGGATACAATTTTTTAAGTCCAAAACTATACTCTTTTCATCTAAAATCAGTCCCGGAGTTCATAAAATTCAGAATAGATGAATTTTGATATTTTGTTTGTAAAAATCGGTCGATAAATCGCCTCTTTTGAAAACCCGAGCCAAACCCAGAGGTTATAGTTGGCAGGGAGGCGATTTCTCGACTAACTTCTACAAACAATCTATCAAAATTTATCTATTCTGAATTATATGAACTCCAAGACTGATTTTAGAAGAAAATTGTATAATTTTGAGTTTAAAAAATCATATCCAAATAATTAAGAGGGAATGTCATTTTTATTTAATTCTTTGAGTACAATTTTGAAGCCAAAATTATACATTTTTTACTTAATATCAATCCCGAAGTTCATAAAATTCAGAGTAGATGAATTTTGATACCTTGTTTGTCGAAATCGGTCGAGAAACGGCCTCGTTTGAAAATCCCTCTCCAAAAATCGTCCGAACGAATACATTTTTCACTGAGATGTTCGTTCGAATAGTTCAACATCCGAATAAACACATTTTACACTTACTTGTTCGTTCGGATGATTTTAAACTGAATGGCAGGATCGTTATTTCACACTATTTTTTGAAAACAGGTGTGTAGGAAAAGAAAAGTCAGATATCTATATGGGCATCCATTTTTTTCACATTTTTTTTTTCAATTTACGTGTGGAAAATTATGGTATACCTAACATAAAACCGGTGAACCCACTACTCCTAAGACACACCAAAGTTAGGGTATGAAGGTTCAAACTCGCAACCTCGATGGAGGCAACCAATTGAGCTAGATCCATATGGATAAATTTTTAGAAGCAGAATTTGATAATTGAAACTCTTTTTAGAAATTTAAAGGAATTTGAGTTTTTCCTAATTTAGGTGTAGGAAATCACAGAATTCTAATTTTTTTAATTTTTAATTCTACAAAAATACCATAATTTTTTTATTTTTTTTAACTTTTTAATTCTACCCTCACCAATATTGTCAGTGTCTCAAAATCAGTGTGTTTGAAATCAATTGTCTCCCACTCTCCCTTGCCCAGAGTAAACGTTTGAGACTTTGGGCTCTCCCCTTGCTTGTCCTGCACGTGGGTGGCAGGAATCACCATGTCTAGCACGGGGGTCCATACTCCATTCTATTATTTTTAAAGCTAGCATTAACGAAAGTTTTCTAACTTATACAGGGATCTATGGCCCAGTTTCATAAGATTAGTGTTCTACTTTCATATAATTATATATTTTTTTCCAATTAAAAGAAATGTAGTTGAAATCATTTAAGTTTTTAAATAATCACAAGATGTAAAATTATTAATTAATAACAAAGATTAATTGTGTCATTTAAAGATTAATTTTGATTTTAAAATTATAACAACTAAGTTTTGAAGTTATAGATGAGTTTTATTCACTATATATCTATAAGTTAATAATTTCATATTATTTATAATACAAGCACGAGCACAAATGGGGTACACCCTTTCTTCCCTCCTCCGTCAAACATAGGGAGGGTGATCCCTTGCCCACTCTCTCTTTCTCACAAGCAGGCCCGGCCTAACTATAAGGCAAGTTAGGCCGGGGCCTTAGGTCCCCTCTCCAATTAAAAGGGTCTCACTCCTATTTTGATTGTATAGTGGACTGAATGGAATTGAGAGACAGAGCATGTGAAAAAAGGATAAGACGGCCCCCATCGCCACTCCTAGTTTGATTGCATGGTGGACTCAATGAGATTGAGAGACAAAGCATGTGGAAAAGGGAATAAGATTAAGTATATTCAGGTCCAGTCTAACTATAAGACAAGTTAGGCATGAGCCTTAGGCCCCCATTTAAAAAGGGCTCCACTCCTATTTTGATTGCATGGTGGACTGAATGGGATTGAGAGACAGAGCATGTGAAAAAGAGGATAAGATTAAGTATGTTCAGGTCCATCCTAAGTATAAGGCAAGTTAGTCCTAGGCCTTAGACCCCCATTTAAAAAGGGCCCCACTTCTATTTTGATTGCATGGTGAACTGAATGGGATTGAGAGACAGAGCATGTGGAAAAGGAGACAAGACTAAGCATGTTCAGGTACAGCCAAACTATAAGGCAAGTTAGGCCTGGGCCTTAGGCCCCCATTTGAAAAAGGCCCTAGTCCTATTTTGATTGCATGGTGGAGTGGATGGGATTAAGAGACATAGTATGTGGAAAAATGGACATGTCTAAGCCTGTTTGCCTTAGATGAAAAATGGTAAAACCATTTGAAATTAGAGGAAATGCAAAGTATTCAATTTTTTAAGAATTTGTCAAGAGTTTTTCTTTTCTTTTTTGAATTATGATAAGATATTTGGTAATAAATACTCTACAATTTAAATCAGACTAGTTTTAGTAGAGGTATTCGATGAGAGTTAGGACATAATTTTACAAAATACTCAACCATTCAACTGAAGATCTCCAATTTTGATCTTACACCTAAAGGATCTTTCATCTAATAAGTGGACCAAATATTTCGAAAATTACATAAGTTGGCAAAGAGATATAAGTGCTACTAAGCTAGAAAAATTCAATAATTTCAAGTACTCAAGAGTCAAGAGGGGCATCTTCTCTTCATAAAATAAGTAATTGATTAAAGTACTTTAGATGAGGAGAATATATTTCAAGGGATTCTCTTAACCATTTCCAGTATTGTTTGCATTTTATATGGGTGTTGATTTGTGAATCTATAAGGCTTGAATTTTGGATTATTTTGTGATTTTTTTTGTTAAATTTATGTTTATAAAATTTTATTTAACAATATATTTCCTCTTTGTTCATGAGTAGGAGATGGTGATCTCCTCTCTCTCTTCCCTCTCTCTCTCCCTTCTTCTCTTCCCAGCAACCAAGCAAGAACGATGATTCCCCCTGATTGCTGCCAGCGTTCTTACAGCAGAACCTCTGCTGCCAGTGTTCACCTGATGCCTCAGCCTTGCCGTGCTCCACACCGTCCGTCCGGCCTTCCCTGACGCTGTTCGAGCATGGCCTACCCAGTACATGCCTGAAACAGCCATCCAAACCAATCCCCACTGTCCCAGGCGCTGCTGTGTTTGAAAGGCCATGCAACACAGAGCCACCGTTGCTGCCCTGCCGGTGCTGCGTCGTCTCAAGCGGTGATTCCTGCACTTCCACCATCTCTGCCTGGATCGACGCCTTCCTCCACTGTCTGATCTTCTGTTCCATACTGATCATCAGATTGAACTAGACGTCACCAGAAGCTCCTCCAAAGGTCGACCCCAGTCATCATCCCTTGCTCCTTCGTCCAATCCTTTCTTCCATCCACCATCCATACGTATGAACGAAGGGGGAATGGGATGGAGAAAACCAGTGCAGAGAAATATGAGAGATTGAGAGGGAGAAAGAGGAAAGGGAGTAGTGTTTGGGACGCCGTAGAAGAGGAAGAGATGACTGAGACAGGGCGGTGGACTGTATGAAACGAGAAAGTGGAAATCAGACTTCTGAGACTCAGAATATTGGAGAGGGTAGAATTAGAAAGAAAAAATTAATCTTTAATTTTATTTTAAAAATATGTAAAACTTTCAAAAAAATTGATTTAAAAAAGTCTATAATTGAATATAAAAGTCTCAAAAAAAAAAAATTGGATCAACCACCAACCAAACCATGTGTTTTGAGTTTCAAAATTTTGATTACTTTAAATTATTAATTTTTACATTTTTTAAAGTATTTGAGGCCACAAAAAATCTTCTTAATTGAAAATGCACATACTTAATAAGGAGATTATATAAATTTACTTTGAATTAATCCTTATTTTTGAGTTTTTTAAATTTTAATAATTTTAAATTATTTTTCAATTCTAATTCTTAAATGATAAAGGCCTTTTAAATCATTTGAAAGCCACGAGAAACTATCTTAATTGAAAAAATCTATAATTGAATATAAAATTTATTAAAAAAAATCTTTTCACTTTAAAAAATTCCCGAACTTTGAACCTTTTACATTGTACTCAGAGGAAGTGTCCTGCCATCAATCCGGGTAGGGAAGTATTAAGTGGGATGCATGCTTTAAATAAAACAAAACATGTAAAGTTAGTAGAAATCATGGTATTTTTTTTCCCCTCGAATATCTCTGCAAGCTTTAGAGGTGAGACAAGTTGGGTAAAACTATAAAGAGTGACTTACTATAAAGAGTGACTTTTTAAAGTGGGATGAAATTCGAATTAAGGACTCCTGTTACTTGAGGTAAGTTCTTGATCAAGTCGATCCTTTTAAATACGTAGAGACCATAGTTTTAATTTCAACGGTTCAAAAATTTAGTTATATAATTTAATATTTTTAAGAGGATTGTTTTTTATTTTTAGTTGACACTATTGTAGAAATAATCTTTATTTTTTATTTTTAAAAAGCCCTTTACTTAAAATGATAAAAATAACGACATTTAATTATATAAAAATACCCTTCATTCTTCATTTTTCCTCTCATCGAAATGTAGTGTGTATCCCTCTATGGTTTTTTCTAATCTCAAAACCTCTATCCAGAAGCTCGAACCTTTGCTGAATGATTAAATTATTTAATTAAATGTAAACTCCGATGATATAATTCACCAATAAATAAATATTACTTTTACTATTAATGTTATTATCAATTTAATCTTTAATAGGCCTGTGTTTAAAACATGGGCT
Organism: Chimonanthus salicifolius; assembly: GCA_013350335.1. NCBI lineage: Eukaryota > Viridiplantae > Streptophyta > Magnoliopsida > Laurales > Calycanthaceae > Chimonanthus > Chimonanthus salicifolius. Next base: position 25,400,847 of record CM023532.1, on the reverse strand, counting down.
ATGTTGCTGGTGTTCATTATAAATTGTCCTTGTTACTAAAAATACAGCTTTGGCAATTATTTTATGATGATAATTTATTTAAAAATTATTTAAGTATGTATAATATGAACTCATTTTAGAAATAGTTGGTTTGAGATGATACAATTGAAAATGATTTTACCTGTGTATGTGAAGTATAACTAGAGTCCATCAACATGTTTTAGATAATTAAACTAAATTAAATCATTTAGTAAATAGATTAAATGGATTATTTTGGCCCAATGTAATGTGTTAATTGAAAAGATCTAACCATAATTAAAAACTCTAATATTTATTACTTTGATTAGATAAATGAATTTGTCATTTTTAAACTCTTTAAGTATTCAGATTTTATATATTATTTTACTTTTATTATCTTGGAAGAAGAAGCACCTACAATGTACTTTCTTCATTCGAACATTAGCTCTTAGTTCATAAAATTTTCTGGGCCTGGGTTCCGGATAGGCCCAGTTCAGATTCTACGAAATGTATACATATCATATAAAACTTCATGAGGTAAAAAATGTGCATCAAGCCATGAAGTATGAGAATTGAGTGATATATCATTGCTCGTCTTTAAGATTCGAACATGGTTGGCCCTAAAAGTTTTTGAATTTAATTCACGCTCAATCTAAATATATCATTTTTTGTAGTTGTTTATCGAGATTTGAATTGAGAAGTCTTCACATGCTCTAAGGATTAAATTAGGTTAAAGTTGTCCTTGAAGATGAGACGTTTGGACAAGTGATCATAAAAAAAATATAAGTAGCCCTATTTCATGATACATGGGGCCATCAAATTTATGATAATAATTTCTAACGTATAATTAAATGGTAAATTAGAAATATTCAAATAATTAATTTCACACAAAGTTTATAGTCGGAATCAAGCCCCCCTAATACAAAAAAGGGCCACTTCCCTTAGTTTTGCATTCTGCGTACGTGCATTGAGAGATTTACACATACTCCAAAGATTAGTTAAGTGGAACGCTTAGAAAATTCAAATGAAACGCTTGAAACCTTGATCTTCAAAGAAATTATCAGTTGAATTCGATGAAAATCAAAGTGCTTTAACTCAGAAAATCCAATAAAAATAATGACATTCTTCACTAAGGTCTTATGTCACTGTTAAATTATTCAGACAAGAAGTTAGAAGTGATTCAAAAGTACTGTGTGCATTATGTGTTACACATTCATGTCTCATGATATTAATATTCCAACATTTGTACTCATTAAGCCATGAACATAGTCATTTGAAATTCCTCTTTAGGGGTAGAAATGTCATGCAATAATACATTTCCACCGATTTATAATAAAATTAAAATACATGATTAGGGACAAATTTTGATATTTTAAATCAATTTTATTTCATTATCATCATTATTATCAGCCAATATCATGTTAACATCAAATTTAACTAATATGTTTTTTTATAAGATCATTCAGGTCTCTCAGAGAGCACCTGTTTATAATTGAGACATATGCAAACCTCTTTATTCACACACGGAATAGTTCTATGCGAAGTAGCCTTTTTTTTTTAAAAATGACTTAAACCCAAGACTTCTACCATTTTAAGCAAATTCTTGACCGCTAAGTCAACCCTCATATATTACTTAATCATTATAGTTAAGTGAAATATTATCAAAATACTATATAAAAACCATGTTATAGACTTAAAAAAATGGCAATTACACCACCAATATGTATTTTTGAGATAAATGGAATACAATGGTGGACCTCTGAGTGACTCCCATCAGTTGGTGATTAATTAAAAATCAATTTAGATTAATAATGTCATATATCTTAAGAAGATTGGTGGAATATCTTTATTGTTTTAATTTAATTGAAATGATACTAAATATCACTAATTAAATTTCATTGTAAGAGATAGCTTTGATTTCAGAAAGCACTTTTATCATGTAAATAAAAATAAAATAGTTAAAATATCTTCACATAAATAGGAATGTCTCCATTTATTTTCATATTAAAATCTTAAAACCTAATCACTTTAGATTATTTTTTAAAACGTTTATATCTATTAAAAACATCATTTAAGTAATCTACTTTAATAAATATTAAATATTTCACATGTAACTTAACTGATCTTATTAAAAGTGATCAATGGACGACATTCTCAAATAAAAATAAATATTCTATAAATAATCAAATATTATCACCCAACTCCCTAATCTCTCAGTCTGGGTTTTGCTCCTGAAGCCAAATGAGAGGGAATCTCTCGTCAGCTAAAGCAAGGAAGAAGACCACACCTCATTCTCGTTCCCTTTTCTGTCTCACAAGTCACAAACGACCAAATTTCTCCAGTCACTTCCATATCTCAGGCCAGCGATCTATACAAGACAGGTCTCTCTCTCTCTCACTCTCTCTCTCTCTCTCTATATATATATATATATATATATATATATGTACGTATGTGTACAGTTGGTGGATTCTGGTGATTAGAGACTATCGAAATGCTAAAAAGATTGGGGATTATTTTTGGCTATTTAATTGGGTGTGAGATGCGTCTCAATGCTGTTTGGTTTAATTTGGCCCGGGGGACCGGGTTTGCTTTGGATTACAATTAAGGTTGTTAGTGGTTTGATCAAGGATTTTCTATTGAGTTGTAGTTACGTACTGGGCTTTTCTTTTTTGGGGTTGAATTTGGCTGGTTCTTGTGATTTCGAAATGCTAATTTCCTGTATTTCAGTGTCGATTAGGTGGATTTGAGTGTTTGTGTTAGGTTGGCGTGAAATATGATGCCTGGATACGACATGGATACAGCAGGGACACACCATGGACATGGAAGTGTCTGATATGGACAAGTTGGTGTCGGATACAGATGCATGGCCTATATTGAAGTGTCCCTGCAACATGGGGCGTGAACTGTTATGACTTTTGATTGACTTGTATTTCAGGGTGATTGCGCTGATTGGGTAATTTTTCGTTTCTCTGTTTTTCCCTCCTCCTTTTCTTTGTTACGATGAGTTTCTTGGGTTGGATTTTTAATTTAAGAGTCTTCTTCAAGGCCTGTTTGCTGCCTGTTTGCTACTGTTGAATTCCTTTGCAGAATGGGGATTCTGTATAGTCCTATGGTTTTTTATCTCTCCTTATCTTGAACCATTCGAAGGAAAGGAAAAAAACTTATGCCTAGCCTTAAATGCTTCAAAATTTGCAGTGCAACTGGTAGGTGCTAGCCATCCAAGCTAAAAGATAATTAAGGATAGTGAGCAGGGTTTTGTGAGAGTCCTGTTGTCTGTGGTTACTTTTCTAAACTTTGTACTACAATTCATGTTTAATTTCAGCATCTGAATGTGATACCCGAAAGTCACTTATTGATATTGTAATTCATACCCATTACAGTGTGCAAACCATACTCGTGCCATTCCTTACATGAACATTTCCTTACTCTTTGGCCACACAGATTTTGACTTGTAACTTTCTTTGGTTTTTATCAGTTGATTCTGTGAAGTATATATTTGTTACAACTCTATCAAAATGGTTATGCCAACTGGCAAGGAGGCTGGAGATGGTCCCGCTATATTGCAATTGCAAAAGTGGGATCCGTCACAAGTTCGACTGAACCTGTCAGAATTCTGTGCAGCTTATATTTCCCCTACAAGAGAGATATTGGTATTGCATTCTTATGAGTCTGAAGCCTTATTTCTTCCTCTAATTGGTGGTACATTCTTGAACTCTGTCTTTACCTATTGCATTCTATGTCATCATTAAAATGCACTTAGTCAAGGTTCTCTATCTATACTCAGGGAGCGTATCTTCCTCCACGTCATTGGGTGGAGTTGATCTTGGTGCATACCATTCTGATGATGGTAAGAAGCCAACTACTTCGCCTCTCTGTTCTACATTACAAACAGCTTCAAGCAGGTCAGATTTATTGTACAGTTCACAGTGTAGTTCCAAACCTGTAAAAGTTGAATGTGAGAATGCTTTTTTGCATGGTAGTAATTCAACATCACCTCAATACACAGTTCTTTGTGATGTAAAATCGTTGGCATGGGGTCACTGTGGGGATTCATACATTCAACACAAAGGTTCTTTTTTTAAAGAGTTTCTTATTGTGTCTGGTGATCACGGTGTTACAATCCATGCTTTTTGTTGTTTGGAGAAAATTAATGAAGTGGCTAAGCTACCAATGCCAGTGGGAGGTTTTGGGCAAGGTAGGTGGGTGGAGTGGGGGCCTTCTGTTGTCCCCATTCATGATCCACATGCAGACTCTTATTCTAGGAACTCTGAAGAGGTCTTGGAAGTAAGTGAGAGTAATGGGAATGAGAGAAGTCCACATGATGGGGCTGTTGGGAGTGATAACTCTTCAGATAATCATCACACATCGAAGAAATGGCTACAGACTTATCTTACTGAGGTTGGAACTATTGAATCTGATGGGAAGTACCTGTTGAGGTTCCCTTCAAAATCATCATTTCCTTCTGCAGAGGTTGTGTCCTTTGGTGTTTCTTTCAGCACTAAAGCATTCTTTGAGTTCCTATCTCGTGCCAATCTTCCACCAGTTGAAAAGGAAAACAGGAATGAGGAAGTTATACCAGCAGTGGGGGATGAGACAACAGGCAAGGAAACTGATAGCCTTTGTGCAGATGCTGGTTTTGACATTCCGTTCAACTGTTCCAGAGTGTTCTCCAGCTCTTCACACCATCTTATTGGTATGGTCTTGACATCATCAGAACCAAATCTAGTTAGTAGTGTTGGGAAAGATGGACGAATAACAAGAAGGATTAGGGTGGTGGTTGCTATGTTGTTCCATTGGGGAATACGGTGGGTTTGCTCAGTGGAACTCTGGGATTCTGATCCGAGTTTGGCTTCTGAATCTGTATGGACAGACTTCACATTTTCTGAAAAATTTCTTGTTGGTCTCAGAAGTTCAGGCTTAATCTCCTTTTGGGATGCAACAACAGGAAAAATTGTTGCTCGTCTTGATACTTCGCAATGCTGTGCATTGAATTTCAGACCAAAATTCCAGGCAGAGAAATCAAAGATACCAGCTAGTTTTGCTCCTGAAAAAAGCCAAAAAGGTCATTTTTTGAATGGAAGAATATTTAAGAGGTTGCTAGTGGCCTTTAATTCTTCCCTTTTGGCTGTCGTTGATGATTGTGGAGTAGTATATGTAGTTTGTGATGATGTTTATATTTCTGAAAGGTATAGTTTGGATAATGAATTAATGCCACACTATCAACATCTTGGGCTTGGCATATCAGCTGGATGGCATGTTGCTGGTTCCAATATTGTTAGACAGAGAGTATTATCCGATATTTCAAATATACATGGTTTGAATGTTCCAATAAAAGCAAGTGGCAGCTTTTCACGCAAAGCAGATGGTGCCAATATTCATCAACATCATTTGTGGAGTAAAGGAAGCCAATCTGGTCCAGCTTCAAATGGTCTTTTCGGTGGTTCACATATAAATGGTTCCTGTGTTACTCCTGAAGTGTCATCCGCTCTCATGCGGAGAATATTTCTTCCTTTGTATAGATGTAACAAAGAGGATTCCATTTGTTTTTCCCCCCTTGGAATTACTCGATTTATCAGTAGTTGCAGCTTAAAGGAACAGAAAGGGTTCAAAATCATTCATTCTTGTTTTCACATGCCTTCTACATTTCTTGATGATAGAGGTTTGAATATTCATTTACTTGAAAAGGAACAATCCTTCACTGGAGATGCTATTGGATGTTCTTTTCAAGGTTGTTTGTATTTGGTATCCCAAAATGGTATCTCTGTTGTACTTCCTTCAGTTTCAGTTTCAGTCTCATCAGGTAACCTCGTTGAATCCTTTGGATATTGGCGGCCCAGTCTCAGTGTGTGCAGTGTGTCTCAAATGGAAAATTTATCAGCAATGAAAGAATCTAAAGAATTATGGCAACCTTGGAAAGTGGAGGTAGTCGATAGAGCTCTTCTATATGAAGGCCCTGCAGAGGCTGATCGCATATGTTTGGAAAATGGTGAGTCAATTCATTCTAGACGCCTTTTTTTTTTTGTTAACTTTTTTTTTACCATTACTCCTAAATTGCAAGAGTAAGGATATGTGTGCTTTAAACTGATACTGGTATAGGGTGTCCAATTTGGCAAAATTCTAAATATGTGATTCATGGATTCAACATTATATTTGAAATTTTGAATAAATTTAAACTTAATCTTTTAAAACTAGGGGGCATCTCATTGGTTTGTTTAGATAAAAGTAATGAACAATGTTTCAGTAAAAGAAACACCAGTAAAATTATTGTATAAATTTTGCTGTAAATCAATTAATGAGCATCTCATATTACAGTTAGAATTCGAAAAAAGTGATAAAAATTATCATCTCGGAAGACAAGGTTAAAATAGTTCTCTTTAAATGATAGTGGCTTTGTAAATAATTTCCAGAAGAATCCATGATCAGTTCAATACCTGTTGTGTCTGATACATGTCCAACATGGATGTAAAGAATCTGTGCAAACATGGCAATATCCTGTTCTTACTCATTTTATCTTGTCTGGCGTCTTGAACATTCCATATTTGTTTTGTTTTGCCTCCAGAGTGGAACATCTCACTGTTCTGTTCTGTTCTGGTGTTCCATTTTGGAAAACTGACATGATTTTTCCCCCAAGAATTGTAAGTCCTTTAATACTCTACTCAAACAAAATATTTTACCATTTATCCCTCTTTCAGTTCTTGTTCTGGAAGTGAATGGTTTTTCTGATTCAACAAAAACGTGTATGTGTGTGTGTGTGGCTGTTTTTTTTGGTAGAAAAGGGTTCAACTGAAATGAAATGGAACATGCAACTATTAAATAAGTGTCTTTGTTACTTACCTGATTTTCACTTTCTGGGTTGGTAGTCAAAGATGCTTTTCATTATTTATGCTGTGTTCTTTTTTTTGAGCAGTAACAAAGAGATTTCATTAAAAATAAAAGGAAAATGTACAAGTACAAGAAGAAGAGAAAGGTCTAACAGGATTAGACCAAAAAGAAAAAAGAAAAGGCAAACATATACAAAAGGAAAAACTACAACAAAGGACTAGCACAACTCATAAAAAGAGGACTCCAAAAAACTGGTTAGAAACTCCAAGTTTGGCAAAGTAATCTGCCACTCCATTTGCTGGTCACCCTATCTGGACAAAGGAAACATCAAGCCCTTTTTTTTTTGAAACATTGACGACTTCATTCATTAAAAAACAAAAGAGAGTACAAGAGGAGAACCAGGTATAGGAGAGATATACCCGACTCTCAAAGAAGTGGGAGAAAAAACATGAAAAAACAAAGGGCACATAAAAGATACATCTAAACGCCCCTCCCAAAACAAGATACACTAATGAGTCCCTTGACCCCTTACTCCCAAGACAACTAAGATGAAAAAAACTCCAAAGCTGGTCTTTGTTTATGTATACCAACTTTTGCCAAGAAATCTGCCACTTTGCCGAGCGAGGTGTGTGTATGAAAGTTATGCCTCCCGACCTTCACATCCTCCAAATGTCCTTAGCAACACTTATCAATCTCCGTGGGGGAAATTTCCTATTACTAGCCTAGGAGATGTCATTAGTTGAATCACCTTCGATGATGAGATTACCGCTCCCAGACCTAGACCTCCCTGAAAGGCTGAAACTAAGTCTCTGATCTCCCCAATCGTAGTGATTAATTTCCAGGGGGAATGCCCAAGTCCCTTTGCCCATTTGATCGCATTTGTCGAATCGCTTTCGATAATAAGTTTTCCTTACCTATGGCTTTTCCAGATGGTTAAAGCTTGCCTGATACTAAGGATTTTCGCCTCATTGGAATATTTACTTCCAACCGACTCACTGAACATAATGGAAGTGGTCCTCTCATGATTCCTAAGTACCCTCCATATTCCTGCTGGCCCCGGTTTCCCTCTTGCTGCCCCATGGCTCCGGGGGTACCCACCTTTCTAAAGAACTCACTTTCCTTCTATAGCCAGTCATACAACCTTCCCACGACGAAAGTAGGTCCAAGGGTTTTAGACCACTAAATTCCTCACCAGATAGGAGCCAAACACAAAGTCTCCACTTAGCCCCATGGAGCAACTCATTAATGTCCATTGTTTTTTCTTCAAAGATTTGCGAGTTTCTTTCCTTTCAAATGGTCCATAATATAACTGCCGGAATCGTATCCCATGCAAATTTTACCCTCGCCTCGAAGGGAACCATGATACCATAGATCCAACACGAGTTCTGTTAAAGACACAGGATACGTCTAAAAGGTTGAAAAAACTTGTCCAGAGACTCTATGCTACAGTACATCCAATGAAAAGCTGATCTAAGTCTTCCTCTGTTGAATCGAAAAGTGGGCATTTGAGATCGTACTCTAAGCATATCAGTCCTCTCCTCTTATGCTGTGTTCTTGTCAGTTTCTTAAATTATGTTTAATGTTTTGATTACCCCACCCACCCCACAACAAAACAGAGAAAAAAAAAGAAGCCAGGGCTGAGAGGATTGCCCAATAAGTTCGTCGAAGTATAAAGATTCATCGAGGACTTCACAGCATGCCTGTAGAAGACAAACAAACAGGATTCCATACATAAGACATTGGAGATCCCATATAGCAATGTGCTGCAAGTCTGGGTCCATATCAGGGGTGTAGCATGGTGTTCAGGGACATCAGGTTGCCAGAACATGAGTCACCCATCTTGTTTGCATGTAGGTTTGTAAATAAACTCAAAAAAGGACTTGTCTAGTAGATAAAGCAGTGATTTTTACCTGAACTTGAGATCCATCTAATTTCCAGTTTGAAAATCTGGTATCTGAATTAATTAAGAGCTCCAAGTGAATTATTAACTGACAAAAATCAGTTCAAATATGTGACTACCTGTTGATGTTTTGATTAGAGGTTGAAGTTTCATGGGTATGGGAACGTGTCAGAATCCAACTCTGTGTGAGGTGTTGGATTTGGCAATCCCAAAGCAGAGGATTCCTAATTTCCAGTTTGAAAATCTGGTATCTGAACTAATTAAGAGCTCCAAGTGAATTATTAACGGACAAAATCTGTTTCAAATATATGACAACCTGTTGATGTTTTGATCTGGTTGAAGTTTCATGGGTATGGGAACGTGTCAGAATCCAACACTGTATGAGGTGTTGGATTTGCCAAATCCCAAAACAGAGGATTCATGGATTTGACATAATATTTGTATAAAATTAAATGAATAGCTATCTTTCATAAAAATAGCATGTAAAATAACATAGTTAAAAGTTACTATATGCAATTCACTCAAAACAATCAAATAATAAATATTTCAATGTTTTAGTTAAATCGCAAAAGAAGAAAGGTGTCACAATATCTTATTGCCAGAATTGGACAGGGAGAAATGTTAGATATGGGTATATTTCCCATTTCAGTGAATCCATGTAATGTGATTGGAGGCAGCCTTCTATTATATGCTCGGATTTCAGGCAGCCTGCTATTCACTCTAGCAAGGTCATTGTGTCCAATAAATTAATAGAATTTTTTTTAGCTAGGTGATGTCTCCTCTTGGGCTTCTATGTGGGGCCCACAGAGTTTGAAATCACACTGTCTCTTTCTCACACCTATCTACCCTCTGGAATTGTAGATGTGCTCAATTTGAACCCATTTTGAGTTGATCTCACCTTTTGGATTAAATAATTAACCCTTGTTGACCGTTGATCTTTGACCATTATGGTTTTTCAAATCCGATAGGCCTAATTTTTTATGAGAAGCATCATCATGGAAACACCTTTCTAATGCTCTCATTCCCATGCATTTGACCTCAACCTTGTGGGCCCCGTAGTGGCCAAGGGTGACTGTTGCTCATGGTGACATCGCCCCCAGCTAAAAGTGGTTCTAAGTTAATATATTACTAAAATTAAAACTGAGTCACAAGAACCCCGTGGGTCAGTTATGTCAGATTATAGTTTTCGTTACAGAAGCCATCCCCTCATGCTTGTGATAATGGCCTCAGTGGAGAACTTTGAATCCAAATTGAACATCATTCAAACCCTCCTAGGAAGAAAGATGTTTGTCTCAAATTCTATGAGCTTTGAATATGAAATCTTTATGTTGCAACATTGTTGTACTTAAAGTTATTTTGCTTTTACAGCTTGAATGTACAATCCTTGTTCTATCTTATAATGATCCTTATCCTTGTTTTATCTGATGAGTAATTGTAAGTTGGGTCATTCTTATTATTAACAATTTTCCCTTTTTAGAAACAGATAGTTTTTGCATTCTTACTTGTTTTAATAATTACTAGTTCTCTTTGTAAATTGAAAAACAACCTACTTTCTATACAATGGACAGGATGGGATTTGAAAGGTGCTCGGATGCGCCGCATGCAATTGGCATTGGACTACTTGAAATCTGATGAGATAGAGAGGTTCGTCTTCTGATGCGATGGAAGAAGTCCTTTTTTCTCCATTTTCATATTGAGGTTTTCATCATGTTGTAACCGAGAAGGAAATCATCTAAGAGTAGGAATGACTAGAGATTTTGCTTTATTGGCTAGTTGTTTCTGTTTTCGTCTTTCCTTGAGTTGCTTTCCAGTTTTCATTTAAGCTATTAATCCATCCCATTTCCTAACAAAGTGTAAATGAATTTAAAATTCTAGAAGTATCAATATTAAAGGAAAAATTGAACTTGATAAAGAAAATCCTCCCTGATAGTGTGTGCTTTGAAAGCAAATTTGATGCTTTCACCAAGATGGTTGGTTCCATATTCCAACACCTATATCACAACTATAAAATTTCAGCATCTCAGAGATGAACACACATGCAACAACCTGGTTTGATATTTTATCCAAAGTAGTCGACAGAGAGATCCCTCTAAAAAGCAAAAAAAAAAAAAAAAAAAATCAACAAAGAACCATAACTAAAAGACATGAACTCGATGTCCAAGAAAACTAAGACACAAGAACTTAACAGATCGATGGCGACAATACTTTGCACCAGAGATGGCCCCGATACGTAGAGTTGAGGTTACAACTTGCATGCATGAGGAGGAGAGTTTGACCATGAAGACGTGTGGGGTAGGGATAAAGAAAGACATGATAGTTTCTGATAGGGTCAAATAGAAAAGTTGAGCTAAAAAATCCAACACCAGATAGATAAGATATTGTCAAATGATGATTGATTTCACGTCAAATGGAAAAGTAGAACTAAAAAAGCCAACACCAGATAGATAGGATATTGTCAAATGATGATTATGCTGATGATTGATTTCACTAGCAGCAACAAATATTCTATTATTTAGATAACTTTGTTGATGAGATCATCAATTTATCATCCTGAGGCAACCCACGAAGAATAAGTGTTTTTTTTTGAGTAGTACGAAGAATAAGTGTTACAAAAGCCTTTTAAGTGTAAAAAATACATCACTAATTTAAAGCAAATATTTATCCAACAGACCTTTGTACAAGAAGGAAGCAGATATATTGTTAATTGAGTTAAATAATTAGTTTTACATATCTCCTTTAAACAAAAAATAAATATGTTGTACTTCAAGGTGTTAAGGTTGTGAATATGCAAGATTGTATCTTACATTTTCAGGAAAAAGACCTATGAATGACAAATCCCAAGAGGACATGTGCTTGATTCTTGACAAGTATGAGAAGGGGACTGGACATCTAAAACTCAAATTCTACATTCCTATTTCACTTCTGAAATAAAAGCTAAAAGATTTGAAAGTTGATGATTAGATCTTATCTTCATAGGAGGATGACATAAAAAATTGAAATCCCATGACCTTGGACTGCAAGTTTTTGACCATCTGAGAAGGCGAATGGCATCATAAATTATATACGTAGATGGAATATAACTTCTAGAACTTCTATAACAGCATTCTATATTTGTGACATGGATGGGGTTTCCAAGATCAATTCAAATTCCTAAAATGTATTTACACAAATCCCATATGTCCCTTTTCACATTCTCTAAAAATGAATAACAGACTTAGGGAGAAGTTACTAAAATCCTTGACATTAAATCAGTCAACCTGTAATACTAGAGTACTTTGAAATGGATCCAACACATCATCATCTTTAAAGCTTTTTATTCCAGCTATCTGTGGTTAGCACTCACAATTGGATTTGGCAATTTGTTTTCGATGGGCTGACTGTTTATCTGTGCCTGTTTGGCTCGAACCTGCAACTGTCAGCCATCAGCACTCACTTACCAACTGTGCTGGAGGTTCTTGACAGAACACACTAACTTTGGTCTACTGCAAGCTCCAATTAACAATTCATTCAATTCAATGAAGATAGGGGTTCATACCAAACAATCCTATCTTCTATCACCTTACTCATGGTACTGTTGTGATTATCATTGTTGATACAATATTGATCCATGATGCCAAATGTTGTTTGACAGAGCATAAGGGGCACGTGTTGCTTCTATATGTTCAAGTTCTACCAATTGTGGTTGACTTGATTTTACAATTTTTCTCTTACACACTGCCATTTTGTCCTTGTTTATATTCAGTATAAATATTTATGCACATATCAGTTTAGGTTTGTGCTTTGTTTGAGTTGTGAGAGACAGCAATGCTGAGTTATTTTTTCTTGATTTTTGTTCCATTACTATAGCAAATTTCTAATTTTGCATTCTTGATGAATGCATAGATCATTGGATATGCTTGTGGATGTTAATCTAGCAGAAGAAGGCATCTTAAGGTTGCTCTTTACTGCTGTCTATCAGATCCTCTGCAAGGTTGGAAATGATAATGAGGTAGCGTTGGCATCAAGGTAGTTTTTCCTTTTCTTTTCTTCCCTTAAGTTTGATCTAACATTAATCTTTTTTTTTTTTTCAAAAATGTTTTTTTTTAATAGTTTAATGTTATTGTCATGGATTCATTGGGGAAACTTTGGGTGCATCCTTGGTCAAGCTAATGTGGTTTTCTTCTTGGTAATTAAAAATTATTTATAGAAAAATCAAATTTATTTTTGGATTTTTTCCTACCATCAACAAAAGGTTTCTAGAAAAGTACAACACCAAAGATGATGAAGTTGGAAGAGCCTGTTTACTCAAACGCCATACTATTAGTACTTAAACTAGTTCATCAGTAGGAAGAATTTCCTTTTAACCCCATTTCCAAAAGATTGCTTTCTGGATTCATTTGTCTATGAATTATGGGTTCAAATTTGGTGGGTTGAGTTGGGCTTTTGGCTAGCCCAAGCCTGTCTTGTTTGTATTATTGAGCTTGATCTTGAACTGAGCCCTACTTGGTTGAGCCAAAGCTGAGCTCAAGTTATAAAAGTGAATCTGCGTTCATTTCTTGCCCATGTTGAACACCTCTACTTGTGTTAGATACCCTGATAATTGTAGGATACTTCGTAAAATTTGCTTTAATGATTTTATTATTTCTTGTCGCTCATACAAAAAGAAAGCTATGAAAGATCTTACTGTAATTTTTTTTTTTTTTTTAAATGGGCACTTGTTTAACATTTAGCTTGCTTTGAAGACATTCATTTTATAAAATTAAGAGAAATAATAGCATGACTATAATATTTCAGGCTTAATAGGCCTTGGATCTTGCTTGAATTATGTTTTGGACTTTCAAAAATGTCAAAGCTGGTTGGACCTTTCATAAATATTAAATATGTTTGACAAGCTCTATACTTATAAAATGATGTATAGCATGTGTATGTAAATTGCATTACAGGAAGAGGAAGATAAATTCTCTAGATTCTCTCTATAGAGAGGATATGAGAGGCTAGGGTGGATGCAACGACAGATAAGGGTCATTGGAAGTATAAGCAATGCACATTTTTGGCCAAAAATCACGATGTTTTTTAAGATCCTTCTAGAGGGCTTTGAGGAGATGGCTTTGATAGTCTTTTAGGTGCCATGAAAAGGTGTTGATGTTCTCATCCCAAGGAAAAAGGGTGTGAGAGGAGATTTGTTTTTCTTTTGTAAGGATAGAATGTAGTGATCAAGCAAAGCAGGCTAAATTGTGTTAGGGCTTGCTTGTCAATTTCCTTCACTGTGGATTCCATTTGGGTCAGAATCTAAGCTCCTCACATTTTCCATGGCAAAACATCCCCACCCCACCCCCTTCTCCTTTTCTCTCTCTAAATACCTATTCAATCCTATTTTCTTCTGCTAGATAGGAAAACAGCAAGAAAGAAAAAAAATCTGGTCAAAAAAGCAAACAGGTGCTAGCACCACCTTCAGCAGTGTTAAAGATATATTTTGCATGGTAAAGCGTTTGGAATGGAAATGGGTGAGAAGTTAGTGCATCCTTAGTTAATGCCATAATCTAGTAATTTTATTTATTTATTTTTTTCATAATTTTTTTTTTCTGTACTGATGTAAGTTGAGGCCTTTTTAAAAAAAATCTTATTTTAGCTGTTAAATTGCTTTGAAAAATTAGATGAATTAAAGTTTCTTATATTTTTTTTGGTTTATGTGGTTGTGTTTTAGGTATCTTGAATTTTCAACTTGATTCCTTCTAGTTCTCATATTGTACAGACTCTTGGCTTTAGCCACATGCTTTGCAACCAAAATGATCCGTAGATATGGGTTAAAGGAGCAAAGGACAGATGGGTTCTTCCTTTATGGTAGGAAGGGAATCTCTTTCCTCCGTCCAATGTCACCGCATTTGGATGTAACAAGTGGCAACTTGAGAAGGCTTCAAGAGATGGCTCACTTTTTGGAGATCATCAGAAATTTACAGTGTCGACTTAGTGAAAAGTTTAGAAGACCTAGTCAAGGACCAGTATGGTGTTTTCTTTTTTTTATACATACATAAATACATATATGTATGTAGATACAACACACACACACACATCAAAGTGATCAGGTGGTACCACTCACATGGGTTGGACCTTATTACTCTCTCTCTGTCTCTCAATTTTTTAGGGCCCAATCAAAGAACACCTGTTAGAGTCAGGGGTATAAATCTCGGCCGATACTGTGCATATCGGCCAGAGGAAAAAAAAAAAAAAACAAATATCGGTTGTGGCCTGGCCGATATCTCGGCTGATATTTGCCCATATCGGATGAATATCGGCTGATATTTATATTTTTTTTTATTTTATTTTAAAAAAAGCCTTTTTTTAATTTTTTAAATGATTTTTTTTTTAAAAAAAAAAAAGCCACCGAGATTCCCAATTTTTTTTTTTGAAGAGAGAGATCTCGCCTGAGATCTTGGCTAATACGAAAATTCGGCCGAAATCTCGGTTTCGGCTGAATTTTCGTCCCCTGGTTAGAATTGAAAGGGCATGGGTGCACTTTCAGCCCAAGACTCCAATCCTTGCAACTTGATTGTAGTGGCTGACATTTTCAGGGACCTGGAAAAATTCAAGGATGTCTGAAACATTCGACTACTAAGATCAAGTGGCTAGGATTAGAATTTTAGACCGTAGCTTGGTTAACCTGTTGTGCACCCTATGCCTTTCAATCCCACTGGTGTTCCTTGATTGAGCTCCACAAAGAAAAGGAAAAAATGACCAAGTGCAACCCAACCCATGCAATCACCTCTCTCTCTCTCTCTCTCTCTCTCTCTCTCTCACTACAATTCAGATAGAAGAGTATGCTTTAGTAGTTTCTGTTGAAGAAACTGAGAATTTAGTGATTACTTCTTTTACAGGTTGATGGTATGGATGTATTACGTCGTGGAGATGCAAATGTATCACAGTTTGATTCTCCTCTTCCCATTCTCAATGTTGATGCAGTATCATCTGGAATGGCTAATGCACTTGATGTTCAGAACCAAAAAGAACTTTCCACTTCTGATTTGGCATTTGATAACACTGATAATCTTGCATTATTGCCCGCAGAATCCTTGGTCTCGTCGGATCACTTGGGTCCAGGGAATTTCAATGACCTTTTTTTACACGACTCACAAGACATGTTCAAGAGAAGGAAAATGATCCTTCTGGAAAATCCGAAGGACATGATTACACGATGGGGAATAAATAACTTAGACCTAAAAACTGTTGTTAAGGATGCTTTGCGCTCTGGTCGTCTTCCTTTAGCTGTACTTCAACTACACCTTCAACATCTAAAAGATTTGATGACTCCGGATAAAGAGCCTCTTGATACATTCAGTGAAGTTCGTAATGTTGGAAGAACAATTGCTTATGACCTTTTTCTAAAGGTAGCATATTGTTGTGCTTTCTTATATAAAGCCGACTCCAGTTTGATTTATGTACTAATTTTATGTCATCTATAGGGTGAAACTGTTTTAGCCATTGAAACACTGCAAAGGCTTGGAGAGGAAATTGAAACCACTCTTCGGGAGTTGGTATTTGGCACTGTTCATAGATCCCTCCGAGTGCAAATTGCAGAGGAAATGAAAAGATATGGATATCTGAGACCATATGAATGGAAGATATTGGAGAGAATCTCTGTCATTGAGGTTTGGTCATGCCATTTTCTATTACTTTTCTAGTTTTGAATTTCTTGAAATGATAGTTTGTGTATTATCAAATGCATCTCAACAATGATATTGATGGTCCACCCTCAAGATGACTGATTAATGTTCGTTGTTTTGTGTGGAAAGAGGCTTTATCCGAGCAGTAGCTTTTGGGGCACATATAGCAGTAGACATAAGCTCTTCAATAAAGCGTCAACAGGTTTGACCATCCCAGATGGGCAGAGATTGCAGCTGGCATGTTCAAAGATACTCAACAATTCCACTATTGAATGTGGTGAGCTTGATGGAGTTGTAGTAGGCTCTTGGACAGATACTGAAGAAACTTCTGCTTTACCTGCTATTGATGAGGAAAACACTTCCGCTGGATATTGGGCTGGTGCTGCAATTTGGTCTGATTCCTGGGATCAAAGTACAATAGATCGTGTAAGTTGTGTTTTTTGATTATTTTTCCTTTCTGGAAACAGCAACATTTTTCAATTTGAAGTCAAAACCTGCTTCCCCCTTCTCTTGATCTTCTTTTAGTCTTATCGAGAGGAATATCTATTGTAACATGAGAACTGAATGAATACCAGAGGCTACAATTATTGGGTAAGTATATCAAATTGTTTTTTAAATATCTCAAATTCTATGAAATTATTGTGGGGACTTTTTTTTTTAGTTTACAATATTGTTTTTGGATTTAGATAGATTTTTTCAGTCTGTCTATTTTTAAAATTTTTTCTGAAATGTTAGTAGGGCTGAAATCGGGTCGGGTTTCTTAAAACCCAACCCGACTCGAGTCAATATTTATGGAACATGATCCGACCCGATCTAGTTGACCCGAAATTCTCAAACTGACCCGACCCTGAAATTCTCAACCCGATTCGACTCGAATTTTGACCCGATTCGCATTCTGAACCAATTTTAGCCAGGTTGAGTCGGGTTGGGTTTACTTGAAAATTCCTCAACCCGACCTGACTCGAACTCCATGTGGGTTTTTGTCTTCCCAATGTAGTCCTTTTGAAATCTTGGCAATATGATAGGATGTCACCTACTTTCTGCAGTTGCTTTTGGGAAGTATAGAAATACTTTAATTACTTAAGTGTGCTTCTTTTTCTATTTAAGGCACATTACCTGGCTTAACTACTCAGGTTTCAGGCAGGGTCCAGGGCTTCTGGGCTTGAGCATGCATAAGCTAGAGTTGGCCCATTTACTAATTGGGCCCTGCATTTTCCCAAGCTTGAGCCCATTTATAAATCGGGTTTTCTGGCCTTCATGCCAAATCTTGTCCCTAAATGTTTGGTATCTAGTATTGGTTTCTCTCCAGGATTTGTGTGCTTCTTTTGGCATCTGATTTCAGGTCTCCCCCCACCCCCTGCGTGCGTTGGGGACTGGTCTCTAGTTTATTGTTGGCATTCTTTCTATGTTTTCTACTTTTTTTGATAAAAAAATACCATTTAGTCAAATATTTTGGTTGTTTATATTTTCTGTGTAATCTTTGGACCTCTCAAGAAAAAAAGGGGGAGAAATTTGTTATAAAGCAGCACACCTTTTGTGCCAAAGCGATAGTAGCTCTACATACGATACTGTATATTTCCACTAACCAACGTTGTGCTACTGTTGACATGTCTTGTTCCCTCTTTATATTAGATCATTTTCTATTTGTTCTCATTATCATGTATGATTGTTTGGGGGTACATTTTAAGATACACATTTTATGACGGTCTTTTCCTTTGCAGATAGTGCTGGATCAACCAAATTTTATGGGAGTTCATGTGCCATGGGAATCACAACTAGAGTACCATTTATGTCACAACGACTGGGAGGAAGTAATGAAACTCCTTGACATGATTCCCTCATCATTTTTATTGGATGGAAGCGTCCAAGTCAGTTTGGATGGATTGTATTCTTCTGATACTGTTAGGTGCAATGAAAAGTTCTCTAATCATGTTGAGTATTTTTGCCCTGCCGAAGAATTGGCCTCTGTATGCATAGCTGTTCCACATATCAAAATTTTCCAATTTGCAGCTGGCAATATGTGTTCTATGTGGGTACAAATGCTTATGGAGGAGGTGCTAGCCAGAAAGTTTATTTTCATGAAGGAATATTGGGATGGAACCACTGAAATCATACCACTTCTGGCCCGCGCAGGCTTCATCTCTGAGTCCAATAAGAGTTCAGATGATATCTCAATTATAACTGAAGACTATCACAAAGATACCATACAAGCCTTTCACAGGCTTGTTGTACACCATTGTGCACGATACAACTTGCCAAACCTTCTGGACATTTACCTTGATCATCATAACTTGGTTCTGGATAATGATTCTTTTGGTTTATTACTAGAAGCTGCGGTAAGTTCCTATAATCTATGGCGTCCATGTGATGAGTGCTTTAAGACTACTTTGGTTCTGATTTTTTTTCTTTTTTAATATTCTCTCTTATTTTACTATTTTTTTCACTTTAATATTTCTCAATATTTACAATCTTTTCATAAGTACGAAAAGAATTCCTGGAGGATGTAGAAAGATAAGAGTCGTAATTGTGCAAACTAATGAGCCATCTAATGTACAAGTTGTGTGATTAGACATGGTTAAAGAGCAGTAGAGTAATGCCCAAGCCAATGATCTAATAATTTGTGATTGACTTTTTGGTTTATGCTTAGTAGATAAGAGCATTTTCTTTTTAGAACAATTTATGAAAAAGTTTAAAGAGGTGGATAAATTTATATAGGTTTTCTTTAATGCAATAGCTTGGGCAAATGTTAAGAGGAATCCTCTGTTGAAGCTGTTGTCAGAAGTTGGGGTTATTAGGAGGCTATGCTTCAAAAGAGAGGTAGTTTTTAGACATCGGCGAATCAATGAATGGGGTGTCGGATTTTTTGGCTAAGGAAGGAGTGGATAGAAATGAACCTTTAATGGTGGTGGTGTAATGGTCAGATGGTGAGAGTGTTTCTTTGTATTATCTGTACTGTTTCATTTCAGATTGGGTGGAGTGATTGATGTACTAGTGTGAGTATCTGTCTCATAGACTGACCCTTCTTTCCTTTGTAATGTACTCTATACCTATCATTACCTTTGAGGAAATATTTTAATACTAGTTAAAAAGAAGTTTTCTTGACCAATTTAGAGAAGGCTTACGATGGGTGCCACAACAGTTAATTTGGCTGACATTGAATATTTGAGATTATACAAGACATGCATAATGGTAGTGAATAGGGATGTAATGGGTTGGGTGCGAGTCAGATGAGAACAGTAGTACATCTACTTCCATCTCCTTTTTTAAGGACCTAGATATGCATCCACATATGCATTCATTGGATGTGAAATTGATATGGAGATTGGGTTTCAAAAGCATAAGCAGGTTGGAAATTGACATTCAAATCCCTTTATTTTATGTTGGATACTTTGTGTAATGGATTTTTTAGAAGTCCATTTTGAGAAATACAGTCCATTGTCTTCTCCAATTTGGATGTAGATGAGAATTGCTGGGGTCAATGCTGTGGGGCTAAGGAAAATATAGAAAAATAGCAATGGGTATAGCATATGTATGTACTATGGTTCTTATAGTGCCATTCAATGGTCTAAGGACTCGGTTTGCTCATGAAAAACTCATTGCATAGATTCTATGTTGCGTGGGTACTAGGTTTATGATGCACCTGTGTCAAACACATTTAGACACTTGCAACTGTTCTTCGTGGACTTTTCTTGTGCTTTTTTAACATCGTTTTCCGAGATGAAAAATACAACACTTTTTCCCTTTTAATACCTAATTAAATATGTTTGTCAATTGTTTAGAGTGTAACTAGTATATTATTTTTTATAAGTGTTATTTTCATGCCTTAATTTCATTTAAATGAATTTAGATAAAATTTATTGAGATATGGTGCCATGTCCATGTGTCTATTTTTCTAGATTCTTAAGTCCAACACCTCAAAGGCTCGCACTCATGTTGTGCTCTGACACTTGCACCCATACCTGTGCAACTTAGCATAGAGGAAATTAGAGGCTCATTTCTCAAGGTGATCATTGCTGCATTAGATCAGCAGATCTTCTAAATCACTGGCTGTCACTCCTAAAAAAAGAACACACACACAAATGTGAGAGGTTTTACTTAATTTTATGATTTCTTCTTGATGTAATAGTCTAATATTTTATGTATCACAGAATCTTACTTATTACTGGCCTTATAAGTCCTGAGGTGGCTAAAGGTTTCTTCTCGAGACTGTAATCTCCCTGCCTATTCTCTGTGTCTAATAATATCAAATGCCATTTCAAATGTATAATTTGCATATTATCAGTATTATACAATAAGATATGTACTATCACTAGTATTTATATTTACATTAATGTCATTTGGGTTAATAGAGAAACAGTTTTGCATACCAAGTTATCTGTGTCTGCATTCACATCAGACAAAAAATTCAGATCTAACAAATTGAAAGTAGGAGAACCTTGCTCCTGACATCATTTATTTTGTGATGCTTGGATTATTGGATTACTGGAGTTCCATTTACGCCCTAGTAGTGACTAGTATATGACGAGTTGTGTGAGGGAAGATACTCAGATTCCCCTTTGGAGCTGGATTACACCATATATGATTTGCAATGCTTGTTAGAACATGGAGTAATAGAGAAGCCAAATAGGCATGAATAAAGAACATGAGTAGCTTTCTACATATATCATTTGAGTTGATTGTGCAAGCTGTATACGATAGTTGCCTGTTGTCTGAGGTTTGGTTAATTTTTTTTTTCTTAATGTTAGTTATTCAAGATTTTTCTAAAATAGATGTTCAGAAGGAGCTCACTTTTGTTTGTCATTTTTTCCCTCTTTATTTATTTACTTGAGTTTTATACTAATCTTCTATCCATTCTCTGTACTGCGACAATTAGAATTTTGTTTTAGGTTTTCAACTTCTGATACTAATTCTCCTTACTTTGATTTTCATGATTCATCATCATATAAATTCTAATCTGATGTCTTATACTGATGCCCCTTTCTAAAGATCCAATGTTCTCCATTGATGTTTTATGTATATGATAAAAATTTTCTGGTCTTCGTTATATCTGAAATTGGGGAAAAACTGGTTCTGGTGATGCGTAGTAGTTGATAGTATAAGAATGTTGCATGATTTGTTTCCAATGCTTTGGTGCTTGACAGGGAGAGTGTCAGTGGGCAAGATGGTTGCTTCTATCAAGGATTAAAGGGTGTGAATATGAAGCATCATTGTCTAATACACGTTCAATCATGTCTCACAATATTGTCCATAGTAGCAACCTCAATGTTCCAGATGTTGATGAAATTATACATACTGTTGATGATATGGCCGAAGGGGGTGGAGAAATTGCTGCCTTAGCAACATTAATGTATGCCCCTTACCCCATTCAAAAATGCCTCTGCAGTGGAAGTGTAAATAGGCATTACAGCTTTTCAGCTCAATGCACATTAGAGAATCTAAGACCGGGTTTGCAACAGTTCCCAACACTGTGGCGTACCTTTGTCTCAGCATGCTTTGGAGACAATGGAAATGAAAATACCTTGGGTCTTAATGCAAAGAATGGTTATTTTCTATACTTCAAAACTCTCAGTTTCATTGCCATTTTGCTATAGCTTTTCTTACTGTGATATTTAAACGTTGATGGGCTCAATATATCCTGGATTCAATTGTGGACTGGCTTGGATGGACAAACAGTCTAGATAATGGGTCTGACTGTCATATGTGTAGGATCCAGATCCATGGGTCAAATCTCTATAGGCACTTGTGGGTCCCATATGTGTAGCAAAATATTTAATTTTTCAAGGGGCCATTGCATGAGTTTGAATAACATCTTTCATTTTGCAGTGTTTGGCAAGTCAGGTTTGTCAGACTACTTGGAATGGCGGATTAAGATTTTCTCGTCTTCTGGAACTGACACCTCATTGATGCAAATGCTCCCATGCTGGTTCTCAAAGGCTATTCGGAGATTGGTTCAAATTTTTGTTCAGGTTGTTTTTGGTGTATGATGGCTTTATAACTCTTTTACCTTCATGCTTTTTACTTGATCTATATCATCACGTAGTTTTGATGAAAGTAGGGTTGCAACTTGGGATCTTATTTTTTACTTTTTGAGCAGTAACAAATAGAATGTATTATATTAAAAAGAACACTATTCATGAGGAGGCATCAATGGGTCTTGGGATCTATATCATCACATAGCTTTGATGCAAGTAGGCTTGCAACTTGGGTGGGTTGGGCCCGGTTTTAGGCTTGTTTCAGTATGGAATATTTATGATTACAGGGCCCAAGTTTGGCACAGGCCTTGTTTAGCCCAGCTTGCGCAAGTCTATACCTATTTGTATTTGAAAGGCCAGAGCCTGTTTTAAACCGGAATTTCAAATTCAGGCCTAATCAGGCTTGGGTTTTTCTCATACCAAAGTTGGGCTTAGTTTGGATAGGTATTGAAGTTTATAAAACAATAAATGGTATATTAAGTAACTCTTATATGTATATATAGTATTTGAGGAAACCTAGGATTTTGATTAAATGGTCACCTCCTCAACAAGGCATTCAAAATTTAATGTAAACGGGCTTCTAAAGGAAAATCTGGACCGATAGGATAGGTGGTGCTCTTAGGGATCACAATGGTCAAACTTTAATGGTGTTCACAGAATTAGTGGGGATCAGGGATTCAAACGAGGCAAAACTACTCAGTTTAGGAGAGCCTTGGCCATTTGGGCAGAATATGGGGTTGGAAGACTAGTAGTTGAAGGGGATTTGGCAAATGTCATCAAATGGGCAAGGGGTTTGAAGCGACCCCCTTGGAGATTAGTTATGGTTAAGAAGATCAGTGCCCTAGCTTCGAGTCTGGACATCTCCTTCGCCCAGATTAGTCACATAACTAATAGGGTGGCAGATTGCTTAGTGAAGAATGGATTTGATAGTTCTGTTTATAGTATTTTTCATCTTTAGGGAAGAAAATCTCAGAGATTGTTCCATGGATGCATTTTTTCTTTGTTTTCTATTGTGATAGACCCCTTATTTTATGTTTTGTAATAATTTCTTTCTATCAATAAAATTCACAATTGTTACTGCTCAAAATAAATAAATTGAGGTAATGTATAGGCAAGCTTGGTCTTTCGCAAATTAGGGTTTTTGGATTGGGCTTGGGCTTTTGGCATTGGCCCAACCTTGCCTAATTTTAAATTCAGGCTGGCTTTTTTTATTTCGCTCGAAAATAAGCACATGCCCTAGCTCAAACCACTTGGTTGTTCATCTAGGTTTTTCACATTCCTCATGTGCTTAGGCCCAAATGCTGATTGACATATTCGACAATCTTGTTAAACTCGCATGATTCACGGTTTGAATTGTGCGATTCAAATTGAATCAGGACCTGCAAGCGAGTCAAATCGCAAAAAAAAGGAAATCGTGTGATTCTGGGGTTGACTCGCAAATCATATGAGTCAACCCCATGAATCGGATACTTGTGCGATTCAACTGAAGAGAGAGAGACGGTGAAAGAAGAGGAAAAAATGAAGGAAAGGCGAGAAAGAGAAGGAAGAAGCGAATACCTTTTTTTTGCCGCAACCCTTTCTTTCGTGCTTTCTTCTCATTTTCTTCGTGTTTCATGTGCCACAGCTTGGGTTTTCGTCACTTTGTTCTATATTTCTTCTTATTTCACGTGTAACATTCGTGACTCTCGCTACTTCGCAAGTCTTATGCTTTCGTTGTATTTCACGTGGCTTTCGTCAGTTTTTTTCGTATTTATTTTCTTTTTATTCTTTTTTTAGTGGCGTTCTCCCATCTTTCTTTATTATTTCTCCTTTTAATAAAATAAATTTTTTCTCTTGTTTTTCACATGTTTTTCTCCTTTTATAAAAAATATAAAAATCTCTACAAAATGATTTTTTATTGTTTAGAAATTTTTTATTTGATGAATGCGATTTAGATTTATTTAAATTCCTTTGATTTGTTGATTTCTTAAATTTATCAATACTTAATATTTATATTTTAATCTCATATTTTTTTAAAGTTAACTTCATTAAAAGGAAAAGATAATATATGAAAAAGCAGAAAATAGTCTAGAAACACCGTGCCAAAACAAAAATACAAGCCCACATCAAATTATAAGAAATTATTTACAACTTTCGATTCAAGAGACACGCCAAGTCAAGCCATTTCATCAGCTGCTGAATTTGCCAATCGAGGAACCCCAAGCAACCTTAAACTGAAAGGAAGCAATAATATGCCGAATCCTTTCAATTTTATCCAAGCAAATCCACGGACATTGGGAACCCAATGCCCACAACCACTACCTGAGAGTCACCCTCTACAATACTCCCATAAACTACTGCCTCCTCCAAATGCAGAATACCATGCATATTAATATATTTTTGTGTCTTTTCTTTACGGTTATTTACGATGGATGGTAAGTGTTGATTTTTTTTTTTGAAAATTAACTTCATTAATCAAGAAAAAGGAGATGGTAAGTGTTAAATTAAGGATGGCAATTGCTTGATAGATTTTTATAGTTTATAGAATAATTTTAAAGTAATTTAAGGATGGATGTTTAGTATATTTATAGTTTATAGAACAATTTTAGAAAAAAACTTTATGAATCTTACGTTTTTACGATTTCCAATTCACGATTCACACCCCTAAACCGATTCACGATACGATTCGAGTTTTGACAACATTGATATTCGATGAAAGCAATTAGTTGTGGGTTGTAATATTCAGTTGCACCAATCAATGTTTTGGTGGCTGCATCATTTCTTCCTAAATTCATTTTAAATGCAGGAAATTGATTTTCCCCTATTATAATAAAACTGATTCAATTATGCTTTTTGTCAACTTCAAACTTTATGCTTGAATTTAGTGAACTTTTGGAACTTAAAAAGTTGTTTATAAGCTAGTTTTTTTAGAAACTTTTTCTATGAATAAGCTTATTTTCAGAAGTTTTTTGTAATAGCTATTAAATATTATAGTTAACATGAAGTAATTGTTTGTAGTGCTTAATTTGAAACTCTAGCTATTAGATGATATACTTGTGCACGTATATAATAGATACTTGCATAATTTGCTTGGACGCTCAATTGCCAATGCATATATATTTTTAAAAAATTCAGTTGCCAATATTTTGGTGCTTTGGATGAGTAGTATTGTATTTTGTTAACATGATGCAATGAGGACATTAATCTATGAAAATTAAGCTCGTTCTTAGACATGCGCCTTGCACCTTGACTACTCTCTCTCACAATGCAATCCCTGGTTCTCTTTATGTATATATGGTAAATGTATCCTTGGTTCTCATTAGATTCCCACATATGCTGCTTTAGTTGGTTTTAGTTTCTTTGGTGCCAAAATTTCTACTTGTTAATTAATCTTTATACTCTTTGTCTGATCTTATGGAGGTGCCTATTTGAGTGTTATTTGTTTATATGTTGCTTACTCCATTTGCCTTGCCATTATAGGGTCCTCTTGGATGGCAATCAATGGTAGGAGCTGTTCCTTCTGGAGGATCTATTCCGCAAAGAGAGAATTATTATGACTTTTTTGCAAGTGAAAATGCTGAGATGAGTTCCGTGTCGTGGGAAGCAGCTATTCAAAAGAATATTGAAGAGGAATTATTTGGTTCTTCATTTGAGGTAAGAATTGTTTTTTTCTTTCAAGTCTTGATTGTCTGCATTCTCTTTTAGTCTCCAGCGTGACTCTCTCTCTCTCAGTTGTGAAGAAACTTCTGTATTTGACTACTGGGAATTACATTATGTCCATCTTCGAGATAACAGAAACAATCAAGAACCTCAAAAAATTACATCAATTGCCTAAAAACCAAAAACGTTATCTACCCCTAAGCCAAAAAATCTGAAACTGCATTTGTCAATCACTTCACATTTCTAAAAGAGATTTTTTGTGTCTAACCACTTGGGTGTTTCTCTCCCAATATATAACCACCTCTAAGGAGCTTTTTTTTTTTCCCAGATGGCCAAGCAATACTTACGATTTTGCTAAATTACCTCAAAAGACATGATTTGGGGCGTTACAGATGGAGTCCAACAAAATTAAAGGAAGTGTAAAAGGATCCATGAAAAGTTCGATGATCTAGATATTACATGGTTTGGTCATGTCAATGTAGATTTTACATAGTCCAATCATGATGATCTCAACCTCATGCAGGTCGATTAAATGAAGATTTAACAAAATCCATGATAACCTGAATTTCGTAGTCCAATTGATCAAAATGAAGACATGGGTAGCACAACGATGTCTTAAAGAAGTGGATCCATTGGCTGAAAATCAACCATTAGCCCTGATGGATAGAAGCCTCCCCTAAAAATGGCATAAGGTTGGAAGGGTCCAGATATGTGATCTCCAGTGTTCTCAAAGATCAATGATCTACATGAAAACTGTATGCTGTATTTTACTTCTCAAAAAATAAATCTGTATGCTGTATTTTCCAGATCTAGGAAAACAGTAAAAGTGGAAAAAAAAAAAAACTAACCTTGGGGAGCTAGAATAAAATCCAGAAAAATAAGAATATTACTGAGCAGAAAATCAGCTATCAGAGAAAGTCTGTGCTGTTCATTTCAATTTCAATAACTGGATCGTCAAAGCCACTTGTATGCCTCCCTCAAGTTCGTGTTGTTCATTGCAATCTCAATAACTGGAGGTGAGTCTTATTCCTTGCAATCGGGCGCCAACGGTAAATTATCCTTCACCACCTTGACCCAGGTACAATTACCAACACCAAATCTTGGTGGGCTTTGATCATCATTACCAATGAGTGGCATTTGGATTTGGTGTGAGTTACCCTTATTTTTTTCTCATCTTTCTTCTTTCCCTGTTCCCCCACCTTCCTTGCCTCCATTTGATGTCCCTTCCTTCCATACAGCGCCACCTGTGCCATAATCCTTCTACCACCAATCCAACATCCATTTGATCCTTGGATGGCTCGCACAACTGCGCCCTCCCCCTTCATCCTGACAAAAGCAAATCTCTGTCCTTTCTCGTTTCTCTTTTCTGGAATGAAGGCATTAACCACCCTTCCCCATGCACTGTACACTGCCATCAACCATTTCCTCGTCGCAAAGTCTGACAAGTTTTCCACAAATAGAGTTACCAAAGCTGAGTTCTACTGCATCCGCTGACTTCTGCTGATCACATCCTGCCAACCTGGACCATTGGCACGCTGATTCCATCCCCTAGTTTGATGGAATGGCATGTCAGGTCATAACATCAACCGTCTGATCAAGGCATTCCTTGATTCTTCAAAAACTTCCTTTGCTAACCTAACCTTCAAAAAAAAAAAAATCTTCTCTCTTTCCATAGAGACCATAAAACAGCTATTGGTATTGACATCCATTCTTTTCCCCCCTTCCCTTAAAAGGGCCCAAACTCCATCCACTCATCACCGCATTGATATCTCTTTGTAAGTGACTTCCAGCTCATCATGTGTATGAAATTTTTGAGATTTTCATTATGTCCATAAAATGGTACCATACCTCAACATTCTCTTCCTTTTTCCCACATATCACACTGTGTCTCTACATCCACCAGGACAACCTTCCTTATCATCAAATTACATTTGTAAGAATTTTCCTTTTAGTGTTCACCAACAGAAAGCCTGTAGTCTGCTATGCTTCCTCTCTACTAAGAGTCTTAAGACTTCATCTCAGTTCCTTTCAAGGTGAAACCTCTTGGCCTCCGTATTGTCAAAGTTGCTTACTATTTCAATTCCTACCATTCCGGCCTCTTTTTTACATAATACAGTTAGTAACACCCTCAACAAAACCTATATTATGTTAAACACATGAGTAGAACTCACCCTTAAAACCGGATTTTAAGGAGAGGGTGCCCATGCATTTATAAACCCCAAGACCCAAAGGTCCACTGGTAATGTGGGACTTTGTCAACACTCCCCCTCAACGGTGGGGTTGGAGACACTTGGCTCTCCCCCTCCACGCAGGGTTGGAGATATAAACCCGATTCATCCTAGTGGTACCCCTGCTTTGATACCATGTTAAACACACGAGTAGAACTCACCTTTAAAAATCGGCTTTTGAGGAGAGAGTGCCCACGCATTTATAAACCCCAAGACCCAAAGGTCCCTCTTTTTTACATAATACAGTTAGTAACACCCTCAACAAAACCTATATTATGTTAAACACATGAGTAGAACTCACCCTTAAAACCGGATTTTAAGGAGAGGGTGCCCATGCATTTATAAACCCCAAGACCCAAAGGTCCACTGGCAATGTGGGACTTTGTTAACACTCCCCCTCAACGGCGGGGTTGGAGACACTCGGCTCTCCCCCTCCACACAGGGTTGGAGATATGAACCCGACCCATCCTAGTGGTACCCCTGCTTTGATACCATGTTAAACACACGAGTAGAACTCACCCTTAAAAACCGGCTTTTGAGGAGAGGGTGCCCACGCATTTATAAACCCCAAGACCCAAAGGTCCACTGGTAATGTGGGACTTTACTAACATACTATGCATACATTTTTTACATATGCCATCTAATATCTAATTTGCAAAATGTGCTACCCTTGTCAAAGTTTGCTTCCATCGTTAATTACCTAACCACTTGAAAATATTTCTGATGTTCCAGTGCTCGAATTAGATTTCAGTTTTCTCTTATGTTGCTTCTAAAGGAATACATCAATATCTTGTTAAACTAAAATAATATTATAATGTTGATGAGACAACCAATCTATGCTCATCTGCTGGTTTTTAGCTGTATCCTTCTTTGTTTGTTTTGTTTGTGTTCAATTAGTCATGTGTGTATATGCTTAATTACTTCTGCAGATCAATTTGATAACACTTATGCTTATATCATTTGCAAGTGTCTCTTTTTAACTCTTTTGTGGTCATAGGAGAAAGGATTTGGAGTTGAGCACCACTTGCATCGTGGCCGTGCACTAGCAGCTTTCAATCATCTTCTTGGTGTACGGGCTCTGAAACAAAAATCAATTTACACTCATCAGGAGCAGTCTGGATCTTCAATGCATGCACAAACTAACATACAATCGGATGTGCAGACACTTCTTGCACCTTTGAATCAAAGTGAAGAATCACTTCTTTCATCTGTACGGTTAACTTTTTCATTGTGTTCATGGCAATTCATTGAGATTCTTTTTATTTTTAGTTTTATAGGAATGGGTTCATATTTCCACTGATGCCTCAATAACTCTATAAACTTCAAATGACAGGCCGCATAAAGCTATGGAAATGTTCGGTTTATGATGTGGAGTATTTGTTATGTTGTAGGACCAGTTCCTATCAATCCAATGTGTCTTGTTTGTTAGCATTTAAAGACATCTTTTACAATCCAGCCAAAATTTGTCTTGTACTGATATCTAGGTTTGCTTTGGTTGTCTTTATTCTAAAAGGAATTTTTAGAAATGATAAAAAAAATTAGAAGTCGCAAATCTTTATTCTAAATATCTTCTAGGGTCTCTTAAATGTAAATAGAGTACTGAATTAGAATATGAAGACATGTTTTTGAGTGGTAACAAGACAAATTATATTAATAGAGAAATGAAAAATTACAAATACATCATAGGAAAAGAGGGTCTAGAAGGACTAGATCGACAAAAGAAAACAGCCAAAAATCAAATACAATCAGTTTTGTGTTTTCCTGCTTGAACCCCTCCTATCTCAAAGATAGAAAACTCCTTACATTGGGCTGTCAACACCGTTTTTAGCAAAGAAGAAGTCGGCCACACTATTGGCTGATTTTTCTCTTTTCTTCTTATATCTTTGACAGTTCCTTTGTTTTTTAGCTTTTGTTTTCTTCTATGTTGCTTTGTTTCATGTCCATCTCAGTCACTTATTTTTATGCCTTGATGTGTTTTATCAACGAAATTATATTTATTACCTTGGTATGGTGGGAGGGGGTGTGTATCTACCTGCAGGGAATCCCCTTGTTTTTAAAGTACCGTAGTGACCCTGATCCAAATGCTGCCTAAGAATGGAGTTCTAATACATTTAGGTTTGAGATGCAAGTCATGATAAATTCTACAGGTTATCATCATGTTTCAGTTGATTTCGCTTACGGTCGAATTATAAAACCATTTTAGTCACCTTCAATGATAGAGCACAATTTTGAAGTGCTATTACTAACAACTTGTGGAAACCAGTCTTCTTCGGTTCTTTGACTCTCTAATGGACAATTAAGTGGAGCTGTTCATTGCGATGTTTTTGGATACTCTTCTCGGTTTTGTCTTTACACGAACTAAATTGTCTCTACTGTGATTTCCTGGTTTATTCTACACTGGATCAGTATACTTCTACTATACTGCGTAATTTCATACCTCTAATTACTTAGTAGCAGTGAATTATATTTGTTATGGATCTCTAAAAACATTAGATAATAAAGAGAAATTATAATTTCCAAGTGTTAATAATGTTACTCATGGTAGGTATTATTATTTTATATGAAACGGGGCCATCATATAAAGAAACATTAAATGACGATGGCAATTTCGAGAATGTGTTGCTTCCAATTTTATTATACTGTTTTAGTTTTTAGTGACACAGATTTGAGACTTTTCATGTAGACATCGTTAAGTAACATTCGAAAATGATTGAACTTTCTTTGGTTTTTTTTTGTTTTTGTTCTTGAAAGGTAATTTTCTTTTCTTCTCTTAGTGGTGAAGTGTTGGGAGCATTGTCACATTTGTATTCGAATGATTTTGAGTATTTTTTATTGAACTTATCATGTGCTCTCCTTATTTCAGGTTATGCCACTTGCTGTCTTGCATTTTGAGAATAATTCTTTGGTTGCATCATGTGCTTTCCTCTTGGAGCTTTGTGGTGTATCTGCTAGCACGCTTCGAATTGATATTGCCTCTTTACAGCGAATTTCTTCCTTTTACAAGTCTGTTGAGGATGATGAGCATTATAAGCATCTTTCACCAAAGGGTTCTGGATTTCATGCAACTTCCCATGGTGGTGATATTACAGTTTCTCTTACTCAAGCATTGGCAGATGATTATCAACACCATGATAATCTTAGCATTCATAAACAAAGTGATGCTCCTGATAGAGTTGCAGCTGTTGGACGTCCATCGCGAGCTCTTATGGCTGTCCTTCAACATTTAGAAAAGGCAAGCCTACCATTGTTGGTTGAAGGACAGACCTGCGGTTCATGGCTTTTGAGTGGCAGTGATGATGGAACTGAAGTCCGAAATCAGCAAAAAGCTGCAAGCCAGTACTGGAATTTAGTTACAGCTTTCTGTGAGATCCACCGTCTTCCCCAAAGTACAAAATATCTTGCTATACTTGCCAAAGACAATGATTGGGTATGTCCTCTGTTATCTATCTTCTCAGTGGTTCAGACTATCAATATTGCTTTACAATCATCTGATTTTGAATGCCGATGATTGCATATGCTTTTTGTTAGGTCGGGTTCCTGACAGAAGCTCAAGTTGGTGGATTCCCTTTTGAAGTGGTCATCGAAGTAGTAAGTTTGAACTCTAAAACAACTACCTAACTACCCTAACTCATCAATGTCTTTACCTTTTCTTTGACCTGATTATCTTCCTTTACTATATTGGTACTTTCTCAGGCATCCAAGGAGTTCAGTGATCCACGACTTAGGATCCATGTATTGACAGTTTTGAAAAGCATGCAAATGTCTAAGAAGAAAACCATATCTTCAACAAGTTCTATAGCAATGGGTAAAAGAGATGAGACCCCCTTCCTTACTGAAAGTAATATTATGACCCCTGTTGAACTATTTGGCCTTCTGGCTGAATGTGAGAAAGAGAAGAATCCTGGACAGGCCCTTCTTATAAGAGCTAAAGATTTGAGGTGGTCCCTTTTGGCTATGGTAGCTTCATGCTTTCCAGATGTATCTCCTCTTTCGTGCTTAACAGTTTGGCTCGAGATTACTGCAGCAAGGTTATAATGACTGTCCAAGTTCTTTTAAGTTTCCTTGTACTTTAACACATCGTTGTTGTCTTTTGGAGTAGCAGACAGAATTTCTACACCTTAGATTGTGTCTCTTCTTCCTTTTTGAATGGTGATTGTGACCTTTTGTTTCTACAGTTGAGGTGTTGCGGCTTTCTGGTAATAATTATAGTGATTAACTGATTATTTTGTTGTTGGTGATTATAACGTATATGAATTGTCAGGTATGGTATGATGAGGAAGTACTTGGCTCACCAACAACATTCTCAAAGCCATTTATCTCATCTATTTGGGAATGACATGAGACTTGGCTATCTAGGACATTTAATATTTTGTAGTTTTTATTAAAAATATAAATATGATGAATTTGAACATTTTAGGGTATATGGATACAACTTATTCTGAGAAAGACTTTATGAATCTCTACGTTCATATCCAACATGGATGTGCTCCTGGGGAAGCAAAGGTCTAAAAAATCTGAAGTTATGACATAGCTTATTTTATACTAATATCCTGTAAATTTTGTCCAGTTGAAGCCTCATTTTTTTCCACCTCTCATTGTTGAGACTTCACTTTACAGGGAGACATCATCCATTAAGGTCAATGACATTGCGTCCCAAATTGCAAATAATGTGGGGGCAGCAGTTGAAGCAGCTAATGCACTGCCAACTGGTGGTAAAGTGCTTACATTTCACTATAATAGGAAGAATCCCAAAAGAAGGCGTCTTATGGAACCTGTATCAGGAAACACCCCAACCTTTTCACCGTTTGATGTTTCTTGTACTTCAAATGCTATCAGTATAGCTGTTACTTCTGACCTTAGTGGTGAAGAGGGAAGGAGAAAGGATGATACTGAAGATGTAAAAGTTTTAAGTGATCGTGATGAA
The DNA here is from genome assembly GCA_013350335.1 of Chimonanthus salicifolius. Taxonomy (NCBI): domain Eukaryota; kingdom Viridiplantae; phylum Streptophyta; class Magnoliopsida; order Laurales; family Calycanthaceae; genus Chimonanthus; species Chimonanthus salicifolius. The sequence continues at coordinate 25,367,728 of CM023532.1, read as the reverse complement.
GGCCTTGCATCTCTCGCAAAGATGGTTGCAGTTCTTTGTGATCAGCATCTATTTCTTCCCTTGCTACGAGCTTTTGAAATGTTTCTTCCATCATGCTCCCTATTACCTTTCATCCGTTCGCTCCAGGTATTTGATTTGCAAAGGCCATGGCATTCCAGCCTACCAATCCTAGTATTATTATTTTCATTACTTTATTCTAAAATGAGCAGGGATTGTTTCTTTATTCAACTTGAGGTATTGATCCTTTCTTTATACCAATTTTAGGCATTTTCCCAGATGCGATTGTCTGAAGCTGCAGCCCACCTAGCATCATTTTCATCTAGAATAAAGGAAGAACGCCATCATACACTGGCAAATGTAGGAAAAGATGGACAGATAGGAACCACATGGATAAGTGCTACTGCTATCAAAGCTGCAGATGCAATGCTTTCAAAATGCCCTTCAGCATATGAAAGACGATGTTTACTACAACTTCTGGCTGCAGCTGATTTTGGAGATGGGGGTTCCGCTGCTACATGCTTCCGGCGACAATATTGGAAAATTAATCTAGCTGAACCTTCACTGCGCAAAGGTGATGATTTGTACTTGGGGAATGAGATCCTTGATGATGCATCACTGTTGACTGCTTTGGAGAAAAATGGGCACTGGGAACAAGCCCGTAATTGGGCCAGGCAGTTAGAATCAAGTAGTGCATCTTGGAAATCAATTTTCCACCATGTTACTGAAACACAGGTATTATGTTACAAATCCTATATTTCGATATTATGATTGCTTTCAGAATAAGAGAGACTTGAATTCTATTCATCTGAAACGGAAGAAAATAGGTGATTTAACTTATGATTGCCTCATTTTCATTTGACAATTCTCGTTTGGAATATCTGGTAGGCTGAAGCCATGGTAGCAGAGTGGAAAGAATTCCTATGGGATGTCCCAGAAGAGAGAGCTGCTTTATGGAGTCATTGCCAAACTCTGTTTGTCAGATACTCCTTTCCTGCATTACAGGTATGCCAATGAGGAACATGGTTAAGGATTCCAAACTCTTCTTGTCAATTGATCTGATAGCCGTTGCCTGCCATCCACAGGCAGGATTATTTTTTCTCAAGCATGCAGAAGCTGTTGAGAAAGATGTTCCAGCTAGAGAGCTTCATGAGATGCTTTTGCTTGCACTACAATGGTTAAGTGGAACTACAACTCAGTCCAACCCGTGAGTGTATTTTTTTTTTTTTCAATTCTCATATGCTTTTATTCTTCTCATTTATATTTCTTTTTAGTCTTCCCTTTATAGTTTTCCCCTTCCTAACTTTCCATTGAATTCTTCAGAGTTTATCCTTTGCATCTTTTGCGGGAAATCGAGACTAGAGTATGGCTCTTAGCGGTGGAATCAGAAGCTCAGTCTAAGATTGATGGAAGCTTGAGTATACCCAATTATACCCACAATCCAGTGACTAGTAATAGCACCACCAACATTATTGAACAAACTGCAAATATTGTCACAAAAATGGATAATCACATAAATTCAATGAGGGCCAGAGCTATAGAGAGAAATGATATGAGGGAGAGTAACCAAACAAATCTTCGCAACTTGCAAGTTGTGGATGCTAACTCTCCATCCACAGCAGGTGGTACTACAAAGATGAAGCGGAGAGCCAAAAGTTATATGCCCTTGAGACGACCATTAACAGATGTTGTAGATAAAACTAGTGATCTTGATGATAACACTGCTTCTCTCAACAGTAAGAACAGCAACGAATCTATTAGAAGCTCACACTTGCAAGAGGAAAATGTGAGAATAGAAGCATCATTTTCAGGTTGGGAGGAAAGAGTTGGTCCTGCAGAACTAGAAAGGGCTGTTCTTTCACTGTTAGAGTTTGGACAAATGACTGCTGCTAAGCAGCTTCAACAGAAGCTTTCTCCAGCCAATGTTCCATCTGAATTTGCACTGATCGATGCTGCTCTAAAGCTTGCTGCTGCAGGTTCATCTCCTGGTAGCAGTGAAGTATCAGGACCTCTGGCCGATGCTGAAGTTCTTTCAGTTATCCAATCATATAATATACCTAGTGACAATCTCTCGGCTGATCCATTGCAGGTTTTGATTCCAACTCTTTAATGTTTGAAGCATCTGCTTCATGTTTCTTTACAATATTAGTTGATGACAGAAATAACTGACAATAGATTAATCATACACATTATGTAATATTGTGTGTGCGTGTGTGTGTGTAAATATATTGTGGTGTTCCCCCACAAACAAGTCCTTGATGGGTCCACTTGCGTCCACATGGATGAGTGGGTTTGGAAGGCCTTACCTTGTATATGTTCTCTATAAAATCTCATATATATTTTAAAGCCCTCAAAATTTCACATTTATCTAACGATGGAAATTTATGGGTTAGATCAATGGGCTTTAAAAATTAAATTGATATCAAATTGAGCACGAGTGCAATTCACAGGGGGTAAGTGGGTGTGAGGAAGGAATGGATCTATTTGGTCCACTATGGGCCCTGCAATCCAAACTTCATGCAAACTTGCCTGTATATATATATATATATATATATATATATATATATATATATATATATATAATTTTCTAAAACCTTAACACAATTAGACATTTATTTTATGATCTATAGGTCTTGGAGACTTTGGCAACGAAGTGTTCTGAAGGTTGTGGACGTGGATTATGTAAGAGGATTATTGCAGTTGTAAAATGTGCAAATGTCTTGGGCCTTTCGTTTTCTGAGGCATTTGGAAAGCGGCCAATTGAACTGCTACAGTTGCTTTCTCTTAAAGCACAAGATTCATTTGAGCAAGCTAAACTCCTAGTGCAAACACATTTTATGCCCCCATCCAGTATTGCGAGAATTCTGGCGGAGTCCTTTCTAAAGGCATGTTTCTGGCTGCTTCCTCATTTCTTCTTGCCTAGTAGTATGTATCTTGATTACTGGCCTGAACACTTACTCTTGTATCTTTATTTTTGGTTAGGGACTATTGGCTGCCCATCGTGGTGGATATATGGAGTCTCAAAAGGAGGAGGGACCTGCTCCTCTTCTATGGAGGATATCTGACTTCTTAAAATGGGCTGAACTTTGTCCTTCAGAACCGGAAATTGGCCATGCACTGATGCGCTTGGTTATTACTGGACAAGAAATACCACATGCCTGTGAGGTATGATCTTAGTTTCTGGGCATCAGTGGCATGAAACCATCTCAGGACCGTGTACAGTTTATCTATCACATATCATCCCAGCTAACAAGGAAATTGTTTAGCCTAGAAGTCTGTGTCCATGATGTTACTGTAAGAATGAGATGATTATGCAGTCTAGTATTAAACTTTTAGTTGCAATCAATGAAGCAAAATGATCTAAAGATGGCCTTAATGAATGATTTAAAAAATTGTGCATCTAGGTAATACCTTGGATTTAAACATGTTAGGGAGAAGCTGTTGGCAGTTGTGTGGTGATTCCTCTAGACCCAGCATATAACGAGGTGGAAAATCAAAGTTCTAGCTGTCAAGTTTGCCTGGAGATTTCAAAACATTAAAAAAAACGGAGCAATTCTGGGTTGTAGAACACTGTTATGTATCTGACTTACGGGTTTCCAAAGTTACACCAGTAGCCAGAAACTCAAACCTACAATTGGCCAAAAATGTTTCTCCTGAAAATTTAAGAAACTTCAGTTGATCCAGACGTTAGATGATCTACAGATTTTGCTCCATGAGTATTGGGTTTCTTGAAATCTATTTTAGAAGATCATATATAAATCTGAAAGTTTAGGTGTTCCTTTGCAGTTCTTGTATGATCGCTGGTTGTTTCCAGCTGATGCTTGCTTGTTGTCTGTTTTACTTTTACCATGTTATTTGTTGGGATTATTCTATTTCCCCCTCTTTAATAAAATCAGTTACCAATTTAATGAGCTTATATATGAAATCTGAACTAACAAATGGTCAAATTACTCATCAGATTTTCTAGCAATCAACTTCTCTCTCTCTCTCTCTCATCTTTTCGATTCATGATATCCATTGTTGGCTCATTGTTTATGCGATGATCCTCCATGAAATCATATTTGTTTTCCATAAAAAATGTCAATTATTGCAAAAAGTGCTTGAGAAGAAGTGTTTGTCTATTCAGGTTCTCAAACATTAAGAGGCTGTCACAAGAACTATCATTCTATCATTGTTCTGCTGACAGTTTCTTTGTCAATTTGGTTAGGAGTTGCGGGGCTGAAGGTAATCTTATTTATTTATATATTATTGGAGTGAACATCTTTTCTTGTTTCTTGATATCATCATTCATCAAATAACATTCTGAGGATCACAGTTTTATATTCTTATCTTTGCTGTTGTTTTGGACATGGATATCATTTAGCATTACCCTGGAGCATGACACCAACTAGGAAAGTTTTATACTGAAGAAAATGAACAATTTTTTCCATCTGAAAATATGAGAATGTTTGTACATATGCATTATCAGCTATCTAATCCACCTTACTTTGTATTTTCCTATTAATTCAAGCCTGATGTGTAAAGTACTTAATTTTTCCCTTCAGTTTGCTTCCACTTCCATTTTCTTAAAACAGTTTGAAATGATATTTCAGGTTGAGCTTCTCATTCTTTCACACCACTTGTACAAGTCTTCTGCCTGTCTTGATGGAGTTGATGTCCTTGTAGCCCTTGCTGCAACCAGAGTGGAGTCCTATGTCTCAGAAGGAGACTTCTCTTGTTTAGCCCGCCTAGTAACAGGAGTGAGCAACTTCCATGCTCTCAGTTTCATTCTGGGCATTCTCATAGAGAATGGGCAACTAGAGCTTCTACTTCACAAGTATTCAGCTGCAGAAACAACAACAGGTACTTCTGAGGCAGTCAGAGGATTTCGAATGGCTGTTCTTACAGCGTTGAAGCATTTTAATCCACATGATCTCGATGCATTTGCTATGGTTCGTAATAATTCTCATCTTCCATGTCATTTTTCCAAAGCTTTTTTTCCCCTTTACATGAACATAAACATGCATGTGATGGGATCAGATTACGATTAAATAAAATTACAATGATAAGTTTCTGTTTGGGTCAGAAATGGACTTCAGTTCATTACTAATTTTTCATCAACTTCCTCCTCTAATTAGTCCTATTTATAAAACGCAGTCCATTTTTGCTAACTGCTATTGATCGGTTAAGTAACTGCTGTAGCACTCAGTTACTGCAATCGAGGAGTGGCTTCTGCAGTAACCACCTATGTCCCTGTCTCTATGTTCCCTGTTCTCCACTCTTCCCTGGTTTCTCTCACTGTTTCACTAACTGCAGTAACCGTGGGGACTCTGGGTCGAATGGGTTGCTGTCCCACAGGTCCCACCATCTGATGGAGGGTCATAACAGCATGCATGTACGGGCACTCAGACCCACAGGCAGGGTGCAACTTGGGCAGGTCAGGTTGGATTGAGGACTAATCGAAGCCCAAACTTATGTCTACAAGGGCCAATCAGTATGCAACTTTTCCTGACTTGAAAAAACATTGTGTGGCTTTCACTTCTAAAATACCAGTAACAATGAAAGTATGTGGACAGGTTAAGCCTGGTCCTGACAGTTGCATTTATTGAAGCTCAACTTGAGTCTGGATCACGTTGAGGAATTCCAGGCATCAGCTCGATCAATCTTGACCTGAAGCTGGGGTTGGCTAAGACAGGTTGGGTTTTAGCCTAATCCAAGTCAGGTGTGCATGGGCATGTTTCTGCAAACCCCGTGTCTGTGTTCCTTTTTTGGTGGTGGTGGGGTTGGAGGCTCCCTATGCCCTTAAAAATCGGTGGTTACACTGAATGAGTTTGACTGTTGGATAAAACTCCTGCCTTCGTGGACTGCAACTCACGGATATCACTCATTGTGATATTTGCCACTGGGCTGACATGATCTTTTACAATTAGTTCTGTTACATGCACTCATTTCCTTTTTTTTTTTTCCTTTTGAGCTGTAAAAACAAATACCTTTACCACCAAGCTACAATAGCCTTCATACATGCACTCATTTCCTATGTTCAGCACAACTTCAATTTGGTTGGTATTTAGACGTGTCATTTAATTGGTGTTGGACCTCATCCAGCAGTAAACGAGGTTCATTTCTTCTTATCCTTTGAGGAATGGCTTAGGAAATCTAAATCCATGGGGGTCAGCTATCGTAAATCTAAATCTACCAATCAACCTCTGCCCATGAATTGTCATGCTTCAAGATTTCATTGCATTCGGAGTGATATTCATCCTATCTTTTTACCTTTTTTGGGTCTCCAGATCAATCACTGTTGTCCTGCAACCTTGATGTTTGGCCCAACTATATTCCTGTTTGACCTTGCCATCTCTCCTGTCCATCCGCATGAATGGTGGTAGACCTAGGTGCCCTCATAATGAGGCTAACACCTTATTATGTTGTTGGGCGACGCATACCACTATTCCTCTCACTAGGCTAGTTAGTAGCCACCCTCTTTAGTGCTGATTTGCTTAAAATTACCACACTTCTGTGGTATTGTATACTTCATGATTTTGCAACAAAATAATTAAATAAAGATTGCTCTCTTTTTTTTCTTCAGGTTTATAATCACTTTGACATGAAGCATGAGACTGCTTCACTGTTGGAGTCACGTGCTACACAGTCTATGCAACACTGGCTATTCCGCCGTGACAAAGAGCAAAACGAGGACCTTCTGGAGTCTATGCGCTACTTCATTGAGGCTGCAGAGGTGCATTCAACCATTGATGCTGGCAACAAGACCCGCCGAGCATGTGCACAGGCATCCCTCCTGTCCCTCCAAATTCGCATGCCTGACTTCGACTGGCTCAACCTCACTGAGACCAATGCACGCCGTGCACTTGTTGAGCAGTCCCGCTTCCAGGAGGCTCTCATTGTTGCAGAAGCCTATGGTCTCAACCAGCCAAGTGAATGGGCCCTTGTTATGTGGAACCAGATGCTCAAGCCAGATCTCATTGAACAGTTTGTAGCTGAGTTTGTGGCAGTGCTTCCACTCCAACCATCGATGCTTGCAGAGTTAGCAAGATTTTATAGGGCTGAGGTAGCTGCACGAGGGGACCAATCACACTTCTCCGTATGGCTATCGCCAGGGGGTTTGCCTGCTGAATGGGCGAGACACCTTGGGAGATCTTTCAGAAGCCTGTTGAAGAGAACAAGGGATTTGAGGGTGAGAGTGCAGCATGCGACAGTTGCCACAGGGGTTTGCTGATGTAATTGATGCATGTATAAAGATATTGGACCGGGTGCCTGACACTGCTGGACCACTTGTTCTGAGGAAGGGGCATGGTGGTGCCTACCTACCACTCATGTGAAATGGATCAATGAATGATGACAGTAACTTGAACAGCAGCAATTACTTGGACTATGATGATGGTTAAGCTTGAAGACTAAGCCTGATGTAGATGAGGAAGTTCGGGTGAGACCCAGTTCAATTTTCACTAGTTTGATGTGTTGAGGAGCTTCAGCATTTTGTAGACCTGTATATAAGTTTGGGTTTGTATTCTTGATTTTTCTTGCCCAACTTTTATTTTATGAAATTCTTTTGTATGTAATTCATTTTTGCGTCTTGTAGTACAGTTTTGAGTGGATGTTCTACGTTGACATGAATTACAAAGGTCATTATAATTTTGTTTATAGTCAAGAAAGAGACACATCATACAATCAATCAAATGAAATTGAAATACGACTTTATGATCAGGTCCATTAGAATCTTGCATCATGGATAATGCTTTATCATCGAAGATCCTCAAATGCAAAGAGCAGTGACTCTTGAGAACTAGATTGAGGGAGGGCATTTCTCATTTCTCGTTTAACTTGTGATCCACCACCTCAAAATTTCTAGTAGAACTTTATTTTTAATTTGTTAACTGATAATTTGCAAGCATGCTTGATAAAATGATGAAAAAATAATCGGAAAACTCAAACTTAATATCTTCAATAAACAAAATTCTGTCCTTTCTGAACAACAGGGTCGAGAGGAATAAATGTTAGGGCATGAATGATGAATTTGGCCAATAGGGGCTCAAATGATAGGGCATAGTATTAACCTCATTCATTTTTCTTTTCAAAAAATTACTATTTCAACCTTTTGCCGGTTTGAATCTTTGGGTGAGATTGTGAGATCATTTAGAAGTTTCTTCGAGTGTAAAAGATATTTGACACTTATAAACTCTCTTAAAATTTGTCAATTTCAAATTATTTTCATCAATTTTTTTAAAAAAAATCTCTTAAAGATATTCCAAGGGAATTTTTTTGTAAAAAACAGTTTAATTAAAGTTGAATAACATTTTTAATAAAAAAAATGCTAAATTATACTCTTCTGTACTCGAATCATTAAAAGATTATTTTAATAAAAAGTACTAAAGTTAGTTTTGAATAATATCTTTCTAAAAGAATTGCATTTGTTGTACAAAGAGAATTTTCCTAAACCATATTCTCTAGGAGTGGGGATTTGTTTATTTTCGAAAAATGAAAACAGAATTTTTTTCATATGATTTGATTTCATTAGAACTGGACATGAGAATCGACTTCAATTTCATATTTGTGTGAGAGGTTTAAGATGATAATGGAAAAGCATGTTCTCCGAAGTTGTTTGTCTACCAGGCATTTTGTCAAACAAGTTTAGGTGAGATTTGGATACCTATAATAAAATGGATGATATAGATGCCAAGCTCTCAATACAGAAACATTGAAAAATCTGAGAGAGAGAGGGGGGCTCATGTTCTGGTGTGGTAGAAATGAAAGCAAGATGAGAAGGAGAAGGAGAAGGAATCTGCTTTACTAACAACCATATCTGTATGTCTTAATCCAGTAAAATAGAAAGCATTTTTAGGTCCTTTGTCTCTCATTTTATAACCATATGCAGAAAGAAGATTAAGATATAATAAAGCTAATCCATTGCCTTGAATTACGAACAGAATAACAGAGTAAGAGTACAGTAATATAGACTAGAGACACTTAATACTAGGGAGAGGAGACGGGACGATACATTTGACAAATTTATTTTATTGACAAGAAACACAAGGGACAGAACGGACTCGATGATACCGACTCAAACCGACTGGCAGCAGGCAATGGACGATCCATCAGACAACACCCATGATTAGAAATCACCACCACGGAGACGGAGGACAAGGTGAAGGGTCGACTCCTTCTGAATGTTGTAATCTGCCAAGGTGCGGCCATCCTCAAGCTGCTTTCCAGCGAAGATGAGCCTCTGCTGGTCCGGGGGGATGCCTTCCTTGTCCTGAATCTTCGCCTTAACATTATCAATGGTGTCTGAGCTCTCCACTTCCAGAGTGATGGTCTTCCCAGTCAAAGTCTTCACGAAGATCTGCATACCTCCACGGAGACGAAGAACCAGGTGAAGGGTGGACTCCTTTTGAATGTTGTAATCTGCAAGTGTGCGCCCATCCTCCAGCTGCTTGCCAGCAAAGATCAACCTCTGCTGGTCCGGTGGGATGCCCTCCTTGTCCTGGATCTTGGCCTTAACGTTGTCAATAGTGTCGGAACTCTCAACCTCCAGGGTGATGGTCTTTCCTGTGAGGGTCTTCACGAAGATTTGCATCCCACCACGAAGACGGAGGACAAGGTGGAGGGTAGATTCCTTCTGGATATTGTAGTCAGCGAGAGTACGACCATCCTCCAGCTGCTTACCGGCAAAAATAAGCCTCTGCTGGTCTGGGGGAATGCCCTCCTTGTCTTGGATCTTGGCCTTCACATTGTCGATCGTGTCTGAGCTTTCCACCTCAAGGGTGATGGTCTTGCCGGTCAGAGGTCTTAACAAAGATCTGCATCCCACCACGGAGACGGAGCACAAGATGAAGGGTTGATTCCTTCTGGATGTTGTAATCAGCGAGTGTGCGGCCGTCCTCCAGTTGCTTGCCAGCGAAGATCAACCTTTGCTGATCTGGGGGAATGCCCTCCTTGTCCTGGATCTTGGCCTTTACATTGTCAATGGTGTCTGAGCTTTCGACCTCAAGGGTGATGGTCTTGCCTGTCAAGGTCTTGACAAAGATCTGCATTCCACCACGGAGACGGAGCACGAGGTGAAGGGTTGACTCCTTCTGGATGTTATAGTCAGCAAGGGTGCGGCCGTCCTCAAGCTGCTTACCGGCAAAGATCAACCTTTGCTGGTCTGGAGGAATGCCCTCCTTGTCCTGGATCTTGGCTTTTACAGTTGTCGATGGTGTCTGAACTTTCAACCTCGAGGGTGATGGTCTTGCCGGTGAGAGTTTTGACAAAGATCTGCATCTATAGAGATAAAAACAACCAAATCAGATACGTAGATTACAAAATACAAGCACATAAGAGACCGGTAAAAAAAGATCGATCGAACAAAGAAACATTATTGAGAATCCAAAAATCGCTTTCTTAACGAAAAAGAGGATCTTTCCAAGAAAAGACAGATCCTCAAAACACTGAAATAAAAACGAAAAAGACTTCGATGCAGATAATTTCTAATGGAAGCCATCAAATAGAAGCAGAGAAAAAATCGAATAATAACACCACCGGAACCATACATGAGGTGTACACAGATATCAAGATCCGAATAGCTCTCTGATAGAATCAATCGACAAAGACAAAATCAATCCCCAATTTTCTTGTAGAAAACAGATCAGATACGCAGAAAAATCATAAAACAAATATCCGATCCACAGCCGACCATATGAACATCAAAAACTCAACTCAGATCTTCTCCCCGTAGAAAGAAAGATCAGATCCGGTAGAAACAAACCAGAGAACAACAATAGAAAGAGAGGAGAAATTCCTCACCGATCTAAATCGCTAATTACAACGAAGAGAAAAAAAAAAAAAAATCAAAACTCGTAGAATGAAAAGAAGTCAGGAAAGGAGAAGTGATACATACCTTGAGAAGAGAGAGAGAAGATTCCTAAACAGAGCGATTAGAAGATTAGAACTGAATGGACGAGAAAGGAGAGGAGTAGAGGGACCATTTATAATTTGGGTTTGCCGTCTTTGTACGTTTGGGTGGGGACGGTGACGGAACTACCAAGACAAGCCAGCCAATCATATCATCACACGTGTAAAGAATGAGCTGGCAAGCACTAACATCCACGGAACGGGGTTGGAGAAAAGGAATCTTACTTGGGAATCGGTCTGTGTCACTATTATTAGGCAGCGGCAAGCGGTGACGTACGAGTTTGTGGACGTTAGGTCGTTGGCGGGTCGGGTGGAGGTTCTGGGTCGGGTATATTGACTGAATCCAAACCGTTCTCAACCTTCCTTTTTGGATTTTATGAAATTTATCAAAAATAAAATAAAATTTATTATTTGCTTCATCAGAGATTTTGCATTTTCAAAATATTTAAATTTAAATTTATTTAAAAAAAAACTTGTTAGTTCTAAGATTTTTGAAATTATCTTTTTGTATTCTTATACTAGACGTTTTTAATGTATAATATTAAAAAATTCAATTCGTCTCTTTACGACAAGAATATATTTTTATTATGTTTAACTATTTAAATCACTTAAAAACTTTGATTAGAATAAATAAATATTTTAAAGATAATAAAGTTTATGATTAATTTTTTTATAGAGTAATGAAAATTTGAAGATTTCAAAATCACACTATTGAATGGAGTTTATTAATTCTTATTAGAATGACATATATTGATATTTGATTATTCTCCTATTTTGATAATACCTTATTAAATGTTAAATGCAATTGTTCCTATTATTAGATGGGTCCACGAAATATTAATTTTAATCTATTATCCTTTTAATTTAGTGCTTATATATTTTACCTAATAAAATGATATTAGGTATTGTTGAACAAATTCGTGTATAATTTATATTCTCAAATAAATCTAATAAAGGTTTTATAGTTTTAAAATTGTTAGAGTTTAAAATTCTAAATAGAGAATTGTAACAGTAAAAATTTGTTAGAATTCAATATTCTAAAATTGAAAATTCTAATTTTTTTAAAGAATATTACTAAACAACTCCCTTAGTCCCTTGATCCCCATTTGCTCAAGTTATATTGAGTTCACAAGTACAGTAATTTTTAATTCGATCCATCAAATAAATTTGAATCAACTATTTAAATTATTTATATTAGAATCAATTTTCTTTTTATAAGGGCTAAAAACGAAGCATAG